>CM057456.1:746771000-748162500 GCA_016271365.2 Neoceratodus forsteri | reverse complement strand
TCATCCAAGCAGACCTCTAAAGCAGTAAGTAAGGCTAGGGGGATGTTAGGGTGTACTAGTAGGGGTATCATAAGTCATAAGAGGGAGGTAATAATCCCTCTTACAAGACACTGGTTAGGTCCCATCTGGAGTACTGCGTGCAGTACTGGAGGCCACACCTTCACAAGGACATTAACCAAATTGAGGCAGTCTAGAGAAGGGCAACCAAAATGGTGCAGGGACTGCATAGAAGACATATGAGGACAGATTAACGGAGCTCAATATGTATACCCTTGAGCAAAGGAGGGGAGAGAGATGATCAAGACATTCAAACACCTTAAGGGCATTAACAAGGTGAAAGAGTCTAACATGTTTAAGTATAAGAAAATAGCAGGACAAGAGGACACAGCATGAAATTAGAGGGAGGCCGATTAAGGGGAATGGAGGAAATTCTTTTTCAGAGAAAGGGTGGTGGATGCATGGAACGGCCTACCTCAGGAAGTGGTGGCTATGAATACAGTGCAGGGCTTCAAACATGCATGGGATAGGCATAAGGGAGCAATACAGATGACTATGAATAGATAGGCCATTGACAGAGCAAAGGCCGATGGCACATTTATAAGGCAGAAAAATGGGCAGACTGGATGGGCCTTGCAGTCCTTATCTGCCATCAACTTCTATGTTTCTAACCACCACACAGATCAGGGCTTCACCTCACAGATCCTCCCCTGCAGACACCATATTACATCTAAAGTTTTTTTTTTTTATCCCTGAATGCTCGTAAAAAGCATCTAAACCCCTGGGGCAGCTGGCATGTTTAAATATGGCGTGCCTCACCCCCCCCCCCCGTGATCACGCTGCTAGTAATGCAAATGATGATGCTCCACTGCCCCTTCCTCATTGGTGACCTTATGTACAGAGATGTAATAATCTCGATTCCTATGGCCAGTGCTGTTTTACAGAATTTGCCTACATTTTATTTATTTATTTAGTTTTTGTTTACCGGGTAGGTGCGCTAGCCAAACAGGTGACTATTTTCAGGCACGACCCGGGAGGTACAGTAACAATACAGAATTCATTTACATAATACAGGGAAGCAGTAACAATACAGTTTTCAGTAAAAGGCAATAAAGGAGTACAGCTTCAGAGACAATCAACAGGTCAAGAGAAAAACAGCAGATTTACAGTGTACAGGTAGCATTTAGTGATCAGGTAAAGGTATACAGGGCAGATCCAAGGACAGGTGGGTCAGGGAGGGGAATTGGGTGAGCAGGTAAAAGGGGGATGCGGAAGGCAACCCAGTGCCAAGTGGTTAAGGTGGCAGCAGGATGAAGGAGGCAGGATGGGGGGTCTGGGTGTGGGGCGGAGTGGATGGTATGTACTTGGTCGAGGTAGGGGGAGAGAGTAGGTCAGCAGACCTGAGGCAGGGGGGAGACATCACCTGCAGGGGGCTATAGAGGGTAAAAGGCAAGCATGAACACAGGGTAGGAAAGGACATGATAGGCATCAGCGGCCAGAGGAGGAGTGAAGCGGGGAACATTTGACGGGGCAGGGGGCTTACGGTATACGTCTGGGTGAGGGGGATATGGTAGCATAAGCGGTAGAAGGCTACGGGAAGAGACAGAGTCCATGGGACCATGCGGCGGCTAGAGAGAGCTGAAGAGGAGGGGATCGGAGGTGAAGATGGCCACGGGGCAGCTTTAGCGGCAGAACCACTCAAGAGGAGCCCGGGTTCATGGAACCGAAGTCGGCAGGGGAGAGTTAGGATGGCGGGGTTCGGGGTGAGGTACGGCGGGGAGCAGCATCAGCGGCTGGAAGATGCAGCACCGGTTGTGGTACTGCTTCCGGGCAGGGAGCCGGTGCTCAGTCGGGTAGTCGGGGGCCATGGAGGGTAAGAGCAAATGGGTCTAACTGGGGTGTAGAAGGAAAAGTCAGTGTTAGGGATATGGCGGAATGGCGGCAGGAGGCTGAGGGATGAGACTGTTCCATGGAAACCGTACGCAGGCTGGACAGATCAGGGAGTGTGAGAATACGGGGTGAAAGCGGGCGGTGAGCGGTTTTAGCGCAGGAGCCTACCAGAGGAGCCCAGGATCGGGAGCCATAGGCCATCGGGGAGGCTAAAAGATAGCGGGGTTCTGGGGGCATAGCGGGTGCGCGGTTTCAGCGGCTGATGGTGCGGCTAATGTCTGGGGTTGTGGAACTGTATCCGGCAGGGGAAACTGTGTTCAGGCGGGGTGGGGGGGGCTGTGGAGGTCCAGGGGCAATAGGAGTAGAGGAACGGGTCCATTGGTGGGCACTTAGGCATTGGCTGCGCCAGTACCTGGTACCCCTAGATCATCAGTACAAACATTCCAGTAAGCAGCAGTAACACGTAGAGCAGTGCAGACAGCAATAATAGGTTAACAATGCAGTAGTCAAGGCAGTAACTTACAACAAAATTACACACACTCTAGACAAGTGCAAGTAGAGAGAAGTACCCTGAAACGGGTCCTCTGGGGGCGCTTAGGCGCTGGCTACGCCAGCACCTGCACCCATAGACCGTCAGTACAAACATTTCAGTAAGCAGCAGTAACAGGTACAATAGTGCAAGCAGCAATAACAGGTAAACAACGTAGTAGTCAATAGTGCAGTAACTTACAAATAAAATTATATACTTTAGATAAGTGCAAGTAGGCTTCTGAGGTCTGAGTTTTGAACTCAAAATGAAGTGCATATGGGCAGAGACATATCTCACAGTGTTAATGTTGTGAGTAAAATAGGGTAAGGAGTAGGAAGGAGGGAGTGGTGGGGCAAGAGAGAGAGGTTGGCAGTGACAAGCTGTGTAGGGTCATAACAGGCACACTGGGTCCGTGGAAAGCAGGTGTCTGGGCTGTGAGGCTTGCACCTCTAAAGAGAGATCGTGAAGATGTCAGTCTAAGGTCGAGTGGCAGGAGGTTCCACACTTGAGAGGTTGTGTACCAACGCCCAGACCCTTTGACAAAAGCGGCAGCAGGGATTTTAGTAGGATTTGTCCCAGAGATCTCAGCTCACGGGAGGGAGGGCTGGCTGAAGCATTTCAGTTAGGGATGCTGGTCTGTTGAGTCTAATGATGGAGTCGCAAAGGCAGCCCAGGTAGTATAGTCTGGTGGCAGAGGAGGAGAGCCAGCCGAGGTCTTTATACAGTTGGCAGTGATGTTTAAGTCTGTGGGCTTTTGAGGCATACCTGCATATATTGTTGAAAGTGACATCCCATTTTTGTAGTGTGGATTTGTGCGCTATGGGTAGGATGGGAGCACAGTAGGTCAGGAGGGTAGGAGGAGACTTCGCGATGGCTAGTTTGGCTGCAGGTGTGAGTATGTAGCTGGATCTGTGGCAGCACCCAGTTTGCAGTTCACAGATTTACATGTTTCTTGGATGTGCAGGTTTAGGTCCAGAGATTGGTCTAGCAGGATGCCCAGATAACGGAAGGAGGTAACCACCTCAAGGGGGGTCCCATCCAGTCAAGGGACTTAAAGGAGAGTGGCAGGACCTTATCTTGTGGGCAGCCCAGAAGCATCAGTTTGGTTTGCTGGAGTTCAGTAAAGGCGTCGTGGGTGTTTAGCCAGAGTTGGACAGCGTGGAAAGCAGATGTCAAGTGCCACGTTAAGTTGGTCTACATTATTAGAGCTAGCACAGATAACCAGGTCATCTCTGCGAGTAGAGAGTCACAGACGCAATGCTGTATGGCAGGTTATTTATGAATAATGAAAAAGAGGGGACCCAGTATTGATCCTTGTGGCACTCCAATGTTGATGGTAGTACAGTCGGAGATTGATGAGTTAGTTTGACTGCTTGGGTCCTGTTGGTTGAGTAACTCCTGAACCAACTTATGACAGGGGTGAAAGCCAAATTTATGAAGGGTGGATAGTAGTAGGGGGTGGTCCACGAGGTCGAAAGCCTTGGTGAGGTCGATAAAGATAGCACCAGTAAGCTGACTTTTGTACATGCTTGTGAGAGTATCGGTGGTGAATTTGGCTAGCGCCGTTATGGTGCTGTGGTTTTTCCAGAAACCATGTTGTGCTGCACATAGCAGATTTAATGTTTCAAGGAAATCAATGGTCTGAGTGGCTAATGCCAGGCATGTACATGGCATGTTGGCAAATTCTGTAAAAATAGCGCTGTGCATCAGAGATACCAAGATTATTAAATCTCTGTACAAGAACGGAGCAGTGGAGCGTCATCATCTCACGTTGCTAGCAACGCGATAGCGGGGGGTGAGGAGCGCCATATTTAAACATGCTAGGTGGAGGGATTAGATACTTTTTACAAGCATTCAGGGATTCAGGGAGGAAAAACATTCAATGTTATATGGCGCCTGCAAGGGGGGGGGGGTAGGGATCTGTGAGATGAAGCCTGATCTGTGCAGCGGTTGGGGTTTCACCTCTGCCCATAGATATCCTTTAACCGCTATGCTATACTGCCTCCCAGAGTACTTACACTAAGTAACTAATTATAAACAACTTATAATGTATTTGGACAGGAGGACAAAAGTAAATGTTCAATATTTAGTTGATGGGTTACAATATTTGTGTGTGTAACAATTCCATACCAGTCCAATAAATGGGCAGCTAGTCAACAATGGACCCGTCCCACATTTTGCCACTCTTGCAGTCCACTATGCTGGATCCAGTTTAAGACCTCCTCTGTTATTATGGCAGATCAGTGGTTACATATTACATAAAAGCTGTAGGAGAAGGAACTGCCACTATTCACAGGGGAAGTTATCTTAGTATAAGAATGAGCTAAAGGAGCATGAACTCCGTTATTAATTGGTGAAGAGGAAGGCCAGAGTTCCTGCTCAGTTTAACTTCTGCTTTTTGTGTTCCAAGAATTTGGCCAAATCAGCACAAACACAGGCCACAACTCACAATTTTACTTTCAGTGTTCTGAAATTCAGCAAAATAAGATAAACAAATGAGATGTTTGAGAAATGTTGTTTCTTACGAATATATATTAGAAAAAACTAAGCAAGTTATGCAAACTAGATAAAACTCACTTGCTTCTAACGGGAGCAGACCCTAGGCTATGCCGACCTGCTCCCATCCCCAGCAACCATACCAAAATGTCAACAATGCTTGCCACCCTCTCCAAGTTTGTACATAACCATGTTCCCCCATTGTTTTTTTTTTTTTTTTACTTACACATGGTGAGACAGACAATACTTTAACACTCTTTTCCTTCAAGACCTTTTTTTTTTGGTTACAATTTGAGTCTAATGAAGATCAGTCTATTTTCTATACTTAAAGAACAACTCTCCACTATAAAAAAAAAAAAGCTTAAAAACACTATATTTACACCAATTACGTTTTAACTTTATTGTTCTCTAGTTATTGATTTTTTTTATTTTACCCTGCTGGTCTAGTAAATATTGTAGATGATGCAGAAATTATTCCGCCGAGTCTTTCAAAATGTGACTCTCCCCGCAAACCACACAACTGCTGTTTATGACATCACAGTCAGCTGTCATGCTGACCATTATGTCGTCATAAACAATGGCACTGTGAGGTAAATAGGGTAGAGGCAAATGTTTTCTAAGTAGGCTTTTTAGATGGACTATCTAGATGTACTGTGAATCTTGGAAAGGAACACTAAACATAAAAAAAAAAAAAAAAAAGTAAATGTGTTCTCTAGTCAATTGTAACAGCTGAATCGTCTTATTTATGAAAGCGCATGCCGAAGTGCAGAGTTGCTCTTTAAATACTGTTAACAAATGAAGATGCCATGCTGTTATATACAGACACACACACCCCATGTTGGGCAGCTTGTGTAGCACTTGACTTGCCTATCATATCGTTTATGCCAATGTTCGATTGTATGCTCTGCCTTCAATAAAGCAGAGTTTCTAATTAAATTTCTTAATACAGGTCAATTAGGGATGATACAACGTATAGCGGTAACACAAAATATATATAACGAGCACTTTCGATAACCGAGGCCACTGTATACTGCAGTTTTTACATCTATAAACTCATTTTCGTGTGTCCCCTACTCCACAAACTGAGTTCAGAGGGACGTTTTTGGCACAAAAACGACTACTCCAAGAACACCGCAACAGAACCACAGTACTGCAGGCCAATGTTACCATACCACCCACACAGGGCAGTGTTCAGGATCTGTCAAGGTGAACTCCTCCAAACCAGAACAGCACAGTAAATCTAAATTGTGCCCTGCCTAGATCATGACCATGCTCCTACCTACTTTCAATAAAACAAAACAGAATCTGTTGAAGGCAACTTCTGTACAGAAATTAAATTAATTAACAGGCTTCCCTCAATGCATGCAAGACACCATGACAATTGGTCTCACCGTCTCTTTATGCCTGGGGTACGTGCCTCTATGATCTGTCTCTGATTCATATTTTTCCTTCTGTAGTCTCTTCTTATCCCCCCATTTTGCCTCTTATTCTGGCCTTTTTCTCACATCTTTGCTCTCATTCTTTCAGTTCCCTCCAATATATCTATTTCATCTGTTTATATTCTCTCTTCTGTCTATGGACTTTAAATATATTTTCTTGTTTGCTCAGTCATTTGCTTTTCATTCAGCTGTTGGCCCATAGTCGATATGGTTATTCCCCATCATTCCCTCCCTGCCGTCCTTTCATGCCTACAGGTTTGTTTCTCACCTACCTACACATTCTCTCTCTCTCATAATCAGATAGCAGACATACACTCATTTCCTGCCTGCCGCATGACAATTTGTCCACACGCTTGTTTCCCACCTGCTCATAAACTCCCTCAAAACAATACACAAAGGGGAATAGATAAAGGGAGTTAAATGAGTATTTTACTACCATTTTGTCATGCTTTACTCCAACTTTCTGATTTTAAGAACTTGTTTCCCACCCTGCACACTTACAGTATGATGGCACCTACACATATCATTGGCAGCTACCAGCCATGCAGCGGCACATCGAGTGCAAGCAGAGGAGGGGGTTACAGAAAAGGACATCAGTGTCACTTGTGTACAGTGCAAGACACAGTATCACAAGTTATTCACTGGCTGGCTAGAAGGGCAGCAACAACACTGCAAAATGGTTCAAATAGAGTCACAGTACTACATAGCTATGGGGAGGTTTCTCAAGACTCCACAGCTGTATCAGACAAAGAAAGTCAGTGGCTGCAGGCATCCAGTGGGTTTGAGACTTGGTACAGAGGTGGGAGGTCCAAGACAAGTTTACTCGATGGTATTCCTACCCTTTAGATGAAAATACTACCAGGCTGAACTATGCCTAATTAATAAGAAAATAACAAAAGCCTGATCTGTAGCCAAATGTCCCTTCTTGACTCTCCCACTGCCCGAACCTCCTGCTTCCACCTGTGCTCCTGCAGGACAAAGGGAGCACAGATAACTAAATTTTACACAAAGAAAATGTGCTCCTGTGATCACGGACCATGCTCAGAGTAGAGCACACCCTTAATACCACTCTGGCATCCAAATTTGATACCATTACATTTCTAATGGCAATGTATCTTAGACATGCTGAAGCATAGGCCAGCCTGATGGTGTGACAACAGCAAAACTAGGCAGCCACGGGTCTGCGTGCCCAGCGTTGGAACCAAACACGGAGGTTGGCTGGGGGCCAAATAAATACATCATACAGTATAAGCCTTCATATTTGCAGGGAGGAAAGGAGGGCACCAGCCACCTAGTGTTCACACCCCGTGCTGGCTGATCAGAGCAGCAGTGGCATCAGCTTTGAAGGCACACTCTCACCAAACCAGACAGCATGAATGTAGTGCAGCTGCTGTAGCAGCCTGAACTGAAAGATGAAGAGACTGGGGCCGAGCGGACTTTAAATCATCTAAATAACATTCTGCACAAACTGTTTGGAATATTAAGTCTTCTGTACTATGAACTTTCACCATTTATGCTGCGATAAGCTCAAGTCTTCCTCTTTCACTACTAATAAAGTAACTGAGCATACTGCTGTCAATGTGAAAACAGAAGTGGAAAGCCAAATGCTGCACTTCCGCAGAGATTTCTTACTGCATCAGGCAAGAGTCTCTCTTGACCTTGCTGGACTTCGCAATGTTAACCCACAGTACCTTGTAAAGTAAAGGGACACACACCGTCAACCTGAGCCATGCTCAAAAAAAGATACGAGTGCTGTAACCAAAGTAGTGGTTTGATACCACGCTGAACATGGTGGTCTCCCTTAAACATTATTTCAGATGACATCATGGACCTCTCAAGCCTTGCTCTCAAGGTCCATCTGAGGTCATCTCAACCCCTCAATGGAAACACAGCCTTGTCATGTATGACTGCCCACATACTATTCTCTATATGTGTTGGTACCTGCACAAATACAGCCAGCACCAACTGCACCATAGCTTCTGTATAGTGCAGATGAAGGGACACAGCATCTGCACTGTCAGCAATCATAGTAAAATGACAGTTATATACCTCTTAATCCTAGGCCTCACAAATCAGGGACAAGGCTTAAAAAAAAAAAAAATTACAGACAAAAAAAAATCCAGGGAATCAAACACTGGTGATAAGGACTCAGGAAGCTAGTAGAATAGGAGATCTAGTGTCAAATGCTTTACTTTCTGAGCAAGAACAAGTCGGTAACTATAATGTCTGGCATTATTGTGTGCTTTTACGTTCCCCACTGTTCAGTCACAGTCAGAGCCCCCAA
This sequence comes from Neoceratodus forsteri, assembly GCA_016271365.2. Classification (NCBI taxonomy): domain Eukaryota; kingdom Metazoa; phylum Chordata; order Ceratodontiformes; family Ceratodontidae; genus Neoceratodus; species Neoceratodus forsteri. Next base: position 748,153,865 of record CM057456.1, on the reverse strand, counting down.
TTTATGGAGGGACCAAGAAATATTCTGAGGTAAAATTAGGGGCACTCGTGGAAAAAAAAAAATCAATGACAGCTGAGAGGTATGGTCAGCCAACGTACAGTATCTTGATGGAAGGGAGCATAAACTTACTGGCACAGAGTAGTTGTACTTTTGTAGCAGGAACGGGACCTCCTTTACTTCTTACCGATATTGTGGATGAAAATTCTTAAAGCTGTAAAATAATAATGCATTTTCCTGGGCTTGGGATCAGAAATCAAGGGTTTCCATGACAAAGTTTAACTTCTGTACAATGATTTTATTTTTATAGAGCAATACTTGAAATCTCTATGGGATCTGTCTTGAATGAAAGAATCTTCTTTGAGAGAAAGACATTTTTTCACTATTGGTGTTCCTACACTTCTTGCCCACTTGCATCAGTGCCCGTACAGTGAGAGTTCTAATTTTCGCCCTCCCCCTAATGTTAATTTCTCAGCCCGGTTCCTCGCGAACACTAGCCGGTATTCGCTCTCGGAGCACTTTCTGATTCCTGCACACCATGCCCTGCCATTCCTCGGCTACAGCTAGGAGTACCGTTTGGAGAGGGAGGAAGAAAAAAAAAACTGTCCAAAGGAGTCAAATCTTTTAAAAGATTATGAAAAAAAAAAAACTCAACATGCTTCTCACATTTTTTTATTTAAGCTAAATTACTTTCTCATATTTCATTTAATTAGCTTTTGTCTTACCTGCCGAGCTCCTGCCCAGGGATAAGCAGGTAGACGCTGCTGAACGGGTCGTTACGGATCGGGCTCTGGATCTCGCCCAGTAAACCGGGCCGAGACGGAAGCGGACACCCAGCTCGGGACCGGCTTTCGACTCTCCGGGACTCCACATCCTCCTCCTCCTCTGGGATCATAATAACGGACGAAGATCTCCGGGCTGTCGGCCGAACAAGAACAGGGTCTGGCACTCCCGTGATCCAGCTAGAAGGCGACCGCCAGCCAAATGCAAAGTATTAAAGTTGGGGGAAAATACGATGCTTTCCTTAAACTAACTGCAGAGTCTCGCACGAAGATGCGTGCTCCCGACAGTCCTATGTGTATAACAGTTCACTACACGTCTCCAGCACCAAACCGCTTTCCGTGTCCCACTCTCACACTGAAGTCCCCGGGGACCTGCCAACTGACTCACACACTGTCACGCCCCGACTAGCCGTCTCTTTGGAGACGCCTACTGATTGACAGGCCTCGAAATTTAGGGGCGGGGCGTAAGTGTTCTGGACAAGCGGGCCGAATCAAAGCCCACCCAACGCACACCTCACAACTGCCTGACATGGAAAGGGACAGGGTTCCTGTGTTATTTTAACATTTGGTTAGCTTATAACCAATGCGCAGTGCTCACAGACTGAGTAGTTATTTTCCTGTAACTCCAAGGCAATTTTCCTGCATAGCACGGTATTTCCTGTGGAACCAAATTGCTCTGTTTTCCCATAACCAGCGCAAGTCTATGGGAACAAATTCAGTTTCCCTGTAAATGGCTCAACTGACCTGTAAATTGCAAGAATCCCCGTAGATCTGGGAGCCCTGAATATGCTGACAGTATCAACAGATATTTCAAACAAATATCCTTATAAAACAGCAATAAAGATTTTAAACATTTCTTTTGGCAAAGGACATCACCTGACAGTGATTTAAACTAACACACACACACCCACCAGCCCTAACCAAAACCTGATTACCAACCACCACCTGTTACAAATAACTACACCTGACTCAGAAGCCACCTCCTCAACAGAAGTAAGTGTAAGACCTCTCGTCCAACTTGGGGATTACCTGAAAGGGGTCTGAGATAACTGCCACGCCCTATAGTGGGACCTGGACTTTGTCCTTGGTATTCTGGTCCCTCTGAGAACGGGGCTGTTGCTGTCAGGACATCACTGCTGCAGGCACAAAAAGTCTACAATGTTTTTAAGCCACATCCACAGTCGGAGTGGTCCACCAAGATATCTGGAATGTCCAGGCCCCCCGCCCCCGTATCTGGCTACCTTCAAAACTCTGAAAATCTTTGCATTCATCATGTATTTTCTAATTATAAAATCTACCTATCTCCCATTTCCTACCCTCCCACCCGCACTCGCTTCTCCACTCTAAACTCCTTTTCTGATTCCACTCCACTAACTCTTTAGTCCTCCTCCCCCCCCAGGCACTCCCTACGCACTCCCACTCTGGCACCCCATACGCACTCCCTCTCTGGCACCCCATACGCACTCCCTCTCTCACCCTAATCTCATTACCCTGCATCTGCCTTTCTTCCCTGACAAGGCCCCCGGGCTGCTCTATTTTTGATTATACATTAATAGTTACGTGTTCTAGGAGTAGTAAGTGTCTCTCTTAGCTCTAGCTCTTTGTTAGATTACGCTCAGGCATACATTGCACAATACCTGTCAGGTTTTTGGTCACGTTATTAACTATACTGCCTTTTGTACTGAAAATTAACTTCTTACTGTATGTTCTGTACTCTGCCTTTGTGTTCAAGACGTGGAACCTATGTAAATGAGCTCTTAGCGCATAGGTATTAATCTGAGACTTAAATAAATATGGTGCATTCTGGGCACTGTGAGTAAATTTACAATGTAAACAGAGACAGTTTATCACATTTTTTTGAAACTCAGTTTACTGATACAGTGCATTCACATGACAATCATAAAGAAGTACATCATTCCCTGAGTACACTGATCCACTATTATTAAAAAATGAAAAAGAGGGCTTCTAAATATGCATTATTACAAAGTTATGTGTAGCCTTTATAAGTCGCATTTCACACCTGTCACTCCTTGACTCCTTGTAAAGCAATGCAGTTTGAGCCATTTCATAACTGTAACTCTGCACTGGGTATCATATTTAAGTGGACTGCTGATACAAGTGTGTCACCCTGGGCCCTCCCTTAGTGACTTTTCAGGTGGGCCTCTGTACCACTTTCTAGGTGGGTCCCCTGTATCCTAGTCCAACTCTGGACATCTCCTCCTATTCACTGTGGCTGCCGTCGCGCAGCTCCACCTGTGATCTCATCTCCAGAACTGTGCTGTGGGATCTGGTCAGGAACCACACCATTGAGTAAGCATCGTCGGGTCTCACCCTCAAAGAGACGGTGACCTTACAGACAAATATACCTGGTACTGAAAGGCTATCAACAAAAATGGTGCATGTGATGTAGCAAGTATAGGGTGCAGAGAGAGAGAGAGAATGCTGCTCTGCTGTTGACTCTCTTCTCTGTGGCCCTGACTCCATAATGGGAAATGCGCCCACTTCTACAGACATCTTCCTGGCATCAGGACAGGCAGTGGGTCCAGGATCTACAAAATACTACCACTCACAACATAACAGAAAGCAGCTAGAGCTGTACACAGCCAGCAAATCAAATGCAGAGGTATCCCGTGACTTTGGCGACTGCGATTGGGTGCCTACTGAAACAGTGACTCAGTTGTGGTGCCTGTCATCGGAGCAACCAGGGAAGGTGGGCATCCAGATGGGGGTGTGCACGAAAATAGCGAAATCCTGTTGCTACATGTCTAAGTGCGGGGAGAGGGAGCAACCATGCCGAGCATGGGGTGGGTGGGGACGGAGGGATTGTGAGGGGTGGCACCGCAAGCTGCTGAGCTGCCCCATGGTGTGGTGGGTGGATTCAGGCTGGGTGGAATGGTGTTGGGTCAGTCTGGGCACAGGTACCTTTGTTGCACCCAGACCCAATTTTTTTCTCCGCTTTTGCCCCCCGACTTGCACTCTCTGGCGCTGAGAATCCTTTTAGTAGGGGTGCAGGGGCATAGCCCCTGCAAAAGCATAAATCTGAAGTCCCCAGTGCCATTTTGCTGTGCACCTGGGAGTACATTGCCGAAATTTATTTCGCCGATGTGCAGTGCCGTTATCACATAGATCCAAATGCAGACAAACATGGCTGCTGCAATGCCACAGCAAGCCCTCTGACCCAACAGGACTGCTGAGAAGGGGAAAAAGTCTCATCAAGTTTTGTCCAAAGACACTGTGCACCAATAATGAACTCAGGTTTGTCGAGAAGCATACATGCATGCAAACTACGGTTCCTCGGAATCCTTCCAACAGAATCAGATGCATCAAATTCAAACATTTTTTCAGTATACAGATGTTCAGTATTTAAGGACAAAAATCCATATCCAAAAGCCTAGTCAAATGCAGAATCAGAGTCTAATTCTGTTTCCACATCTGACTACAGTACAAACAAGCAAAGCCTTCCACCCTCCCTCCACCCCCTCCCTTACCTTCTGTACTAGGCTGCTGCAGGTTGAGTAACAAGTCCATTTTCCTTTGTTATGGTCCCAATCAGGTCCCACTCCATCCTTTGCACTTTTTTTGTATTGGTCAGGGCAGGCAGTGTTGTTGGGGCATGGGCAAGTAGCCCTGAAGAGTCCTGTCCCAACCTCCATCTAACTCGAGGTCCAAGTGTTAACCCCACTCCCTGTTCTGGTACCATTCAGTCCCCCCCACCACCAAAGACGAATGATGAACAAAAAACTTCAGTCCTTCCAGAGCAGGCTCAGTCACTCTGCTCCATCAAGTACGTGTCTGCTGCCACTTCCCCACCCACCCAGCTTCCCCACAGCCCCCAGTCCATCTCCTCCCCATCTTTCACCTCCTCGGTAGTCAGTATATGTATAAGGCCTGTCCTCCAACAGTAAACCATCCCAGAAGCCCCGGTTCTCCAGAAGTGACCAGATGGTGGCCAACCTTAAGAGAGCCCTGGGTTAGCCGCCACTGGATGGCTTAACAGTATGGCTCTGATGGTGGCTAATTCCAGGACTTTCTTTTAGGTTGGCCACCACCAGGTAACTCCAGGAGAACCAGGGCTTCTGGAAGGGTTTACTATTGGAGGAGAGGCCTTATACATATATTGACTACCAAAGAGGAAAGGACAGAGAACAGCAGTGCAGAAGACAGGGAGATGTTGGACTGGGGATGGCGGCCAGACGAGTGAGGTAATGGCAGCAAGCCCTCACTTGACAGAGTGGGCAGACGAGCCTACCCTGAAAGGACTGAGGTTTTTTGACTATCATTCATCTATGAGGGGACTGAATGGAACCAGAGTAAGTGAGGGGAGGGGCAGTAGCACCACGACAGTGAGTTAGAGTCAGGATATATAGGACTCCTTGAGGCTACTGGACTAGTTACTAATGCTTCAGCAAAGCTTTTGACACTGTTCCACATAGAAGATTGATAAATAAGCTGGGTAGGCTCGGGGTGGGTCAGAAGTTGGTCAACTGGGTGGCAAACTGGTTGACGGGCAGAAAACAGAGAGTGGTGGTAAATGGTATACAGTCAGAAGAGATGCAAGTCACAAGTGGGGTACCTCAGGGATCAGTCCTGGGGCCAGTCCTCTTCAACATCTTCATTAGTGACCTTGCAGATGGACTAGAGGGTAAGGCTTGTCTGTTTGCAGATGACACCAAGATCTGCAACAGAGTAGATGATCCAGATGGGGTGGGCAGAATGAGAAGAGATCTGGATAAACTAGCAAAATGGTCAGAAGAGTGGCAACTGGGATTTAATGCAAAGAAGTGCAAGATCATGCACATAGGGAAGAGAAACCCCTGAAGCCACCTATAGGCTGGAAGGGGAGTTGCTAGCAGTCACAGAAGAAGAAAGAGACTTGGGCATCATCATCACTGATTACCTGAAATCATCCAAGCAGACCTCTAAAGCAGTAGGTAAGGCTAGGGGTGTTAGGGTGTATTAGTAGGGGTATCACAAGTCGTAAGAGGGAGGTAATAATCCCTCTTTACAAGACACTGGTTAGGCCCCATCTAGAGTACTGCATGCAGTATTGGAGGCCACACCTTCACAAGGACATTAACCAAATTGAGGCAGTCCAGAGAAGGGCAACCAAAATGGTGCAGGGACTGCTTCAGAAGACATATGAGGACAGATTAACAGAGCTCAATATGTATACCCTTGAGCAAAGGAGGGAGAGAGGTGATATGATCGAGGCATTCAAACACCTTAAGGGAATTAACAAGGTGAAAGAGTCTAACATGTTTAAATATAAGAAAATAGCAGGACAAGAGGACACAGCATGAGATTAGAGGGGCCGATTAAGGGTGAATGTGAGGAAATTCTTTTTCACAGAGAGGGTGGTGGATGCATGGAATGGCCTACCTCAAGAAGTGGTGGCTATGAATACAGTGCAGGGCTTCAAACAGGCATGGGATAGGCATAAGGGAGCAATACAAATGAGTATGAATAGATAGGCCACTGACAGAGCAAAGGCCGATGGCACATTTATAAGGTAGAAAAAGAAATGGACAGACTGGATGGGCCTTGCGGTCCTTATCTGCCGTCAACTTCTATGTTTCTCAGCATTTCCAATGCCAATTGCCACTACATTATTGTGAAGAGATCATGGATGCCTTTGGACTTTCCAGCGAGAGGCCCCAGAACCAGATTTCAATATTGCCTCTTGTGTGGATGCCTGAACCACACATTTAAAGTCAGACAGGTAAGGTTAAGAAGAGGGCTTCTGCAAATGTTTGGGTTGGGAAAATCTGGCACCATGTAAAGCAAAATGGAGTCAAATGCAGAATCGGAACTTCAATTCCGATTCCATTCCAGTGCTTGAATCAGAGGCAGAACGAGATCAGAGTCAGAACTGGAATTTCCATAATTTCGACTTCTGCACACCAGAACAGAGTCCTGAGAATCTGAGCACCCCTAATGCAAACTAGCTTCAGCTGGCTCAGGATTCTAAAGCACGGCTCACCTAAGAACTTTCTGTTGAATTCAGAACTCTTGCAACAAACAGGGAAACCAACAATGTGGCCTTAGGTTTCTAAGTCTCCATAAGACTGTCAACAAGAGACTCTCTGGCTACCAGGGAACTGCAACCCTGGAAGACCACAGAGTGTGTGTGTACACCAAGACAATTTGAGGGAAGCAGTGCCTACAGTAGCTGAAGCTAAGAAGGAGACCAGGCATTTGTGTGGAGCTGGCTTAGCTTGCCTTACAAGAACTATTCTCACTATAGAATAATTCCACTTTACCAACTGTGTCTGACTGAGGTTACCAGCTGATCGAAGGGTTTTGTGAAGTCCCATCAAAGCATCTGCCAAGAAAATCAGAGAGATGGAGAAGAGGAGAGAGGGACAGAGAAAGAGAAAGAGACAAAATAGAGGAAATCAGCACCACAATCATCGATCAAAGTAGGGATGTGGGGTAGGACATTCCCTATGTTGCTTGTTTAGGGGAAATGCACATTGGTCAGAGCACCAGTAAGAGAGTGTGAAATGTGACTCTGGAGAGCAGCTTCAGCAAATCACTACCATATCAACAGGAGAACTCCGTGAGCATCCCAGAGGCTGCAGAACCATAAGTGATCACTGGGGTTTTGGCCCTGTAACCTGAGGGTTGTCGATGTGAAGTGTGTTAGGACCGAGCCTTGTTTTTGATAGGCCCAGGCAGAAAACCTGAGGAGGCCAAATGACTCATCCCTTTGGATTACAAATACGGGCACCTTTACTTTTTTTGTTTGTTTGTTACTGCTTGTTACTGCGATGGGTTGGTTAAGTGTAAAACAGGCTAGCTTGTCCTGCTAGCACAACTACACAGAGTACTCTAACCATAGGTCAGGATGGCTGCTGTCGGAGTCATGTGTAAGACAGCTCTAGACTTGGAGAATACTCCATCGCAAACAGCCTGCTTTTCTTCTGCTTCTGTAGCCCCTGAAAACCTCTGCAAATCCCTATTGTTGCTTTTTTTTCTTCTTTTTTGTTGTAATTTTCCTATACAAGGATAAAAAGAGAGGAAAGACAAAGACTTACTGTTGGCTTCAGGCCATGTCAAAGCAGTTTCATCATGTGAGTGACACCAGACAAGCAAGAAAAGTCAAGCTGACCTGTAATCCCTTGAGAATGGTAACTCTAACATAGCTTCACCCGTGCAGGCAGAGAAGCACTGGGCACTTGTGTTAAAAAAAGAACTTCCACAATGACAGGGGACAGGGTTCTTAGTATAGTGCTCAGCAGAGATATGTAGTGTCTTAACATCAACCTCTGGTGTTAACAGGTTGGAGTAGCTTAGCTGCTAAAGATATAAAAAGCCATTTTGGTGGGAAAATAGTGTTGTTGGGGTTACCAGGAGTCATGGTCAAACAGTGAAGAGGACCCAGAGAAGTAAATGGAGGTGCAGGTCCCCTTTGGGGTGTAAGGACATCCTGTTCCCAGGTGCTATTCAGCAGGGTACCTGATGGCAAAAGCAGAGAGCTGGCCCAGACTCTTGAGTGGGTGCAGGTCAAGTGAGGTTATGCAGGCACAAGCAGCACTCTTGCTGGGTGTCAGGGTTCCACATAGCGCTTTGGGACCCGGCATGTGGAGTGCTCATCAGGAGGCTGGCTCAGGACTCAGCCCAAGGCATCAGATCCCTTTGTAGATGCCCACCTGGGGACATGAGTGCTTTGCCACCTTCAATGAAAGAGGGTGGCAGGATGTCAGGTCACCTCGTGTACAAGGTGACCCTATTTTAACATCACCATATCTCTTACTCTGTACGTAGAGGGAGTTGAACCTGGTTGAGCCCTAGACATCAGGCAATTAAGGGGCATCCTGGAGGGAGAGTGAGTCACGGGGGGTACTCCCAGAAGTAGTGCCCATGATGGCCATTGGGTCAGAGGCAGATTCCATGAAGAGGGTCTTGTATGCAGTATCTTTAAGTAGGGGCATTTCCGAGGGGACTATTTCATGAGGAAGAAAAGAGCAAGAGGTTGGGAGAACAGGCTGCAGCTATGGGCTGATAAGGAAAGAGCTCTTTGAAAACTGAAAAAATAAAAGATATGGTTTATTCTCTGACATTATTTGGGTACTTCTAGTTGTCTGGTTTGGGAGGTCCCTGGGGTGGGCAATGAGGGGCCACATGTATAATGAAGCTCTGGCTGATGTTTGCTTGGCCTTGTGTGGGGGCATTGGGAGTTCCCAGGCATCGGGTACAGAGCAGAAAAATCCATTCCAGTGGGCACAACAACAGTTTTTTGCTGCACTGAAACTCATGCACCTTGCCAGCAAGCTGTGCTGTGATGAACATTCTGTGTGCCTTGGGGAATGGGACCATGAGGCCAGCTAGAGATAAAGCATGGTGTTTAGGAAATCCCTTGAAGTTGTATGAGCTTGAAGAAAGCAGGGACAGAAAAATATGTGTGGTAGAAGGGTGCAGGTAACTCCACAAATGCACTAGTGGCTTCAGACTGTTCTGAGACTGTTTGGCAATCTGTGCTGTGATTATCATAGTTCCCTGCACAGAAGATGAATTAAAGAGGGTTCATGAACCCATGTAAATTGCTTGTACCAGCATGAATTTGACACATCCACGTCATTAAACAGAGTTATGAATCTGAAGTCCTGTAGTTCAGTGTCGTACTGTTCACCACATACAAGGTGTCTTGTCCAAGCAACTCTTGAGGGAGGAAAAAAGACTGATCCATTTCTGTGGTTTTTGCAAGGGGCTCACTGCAAGCTTAAATATCTTTACCCCTAGACACGGGAGCACTCTGGGCTATGCCCACCCCAATCAAGGGCCCATCACAGGTTGTTTGGTGTACTAAGAGGTGAAGGGGGGGGGTGCACCTAGTTGCACACTCCACATAGTCTGCCCAGCAAACATCTGGTGTGAACAGAGAAAAGAAACATTGGAGCAGAGTGGTAGCAGATCATTAATTCAAACAGCGCTGCATGACTTTGTGCTCATGGAAACTACTGACAGCCAGAACGCCAGTCTAAAAGCCTCAGCAGCTCAGGATGCACCCTTCTTCCCATAAGATTAAAGAAAGCCAACAAAAGCATTGAATACTGGTTATCAACAACACCGAGATACTCCTTTAGCAATTGCTGCAACTCCAGGCAGTTCTCCAGCACCAGCAAGACACAGTAACATTTGTCAAGTATTTCAGAACTTAACAGTTCTCAACAGGGAAACAGCTCACATAGGCAACATGGCAGGGTCTGGGCGAAGTATGGTAAAGGTGGGGTGAAAGTTGAACAACAACAGGAAAATGATAAATCTGGTACTCTAATAAACAAAATGAAGCAGTTTTTTGTTTGTTTGTTTTAAATTAGCACTACCCTAGACGCTGTAAATAACTCCATGTGCAGACTCACTCAGAAACTTGAACCACAACTCTTTGTGTATGAATGGCTTGGAAGAGTGAGTAGTGAAGGGAGAGGAGACGCTGAACCCACTTGCAGACTAAATGCCCTTCAAGTAAAGGTAGAAGAGTTGGCGACTCATAACAGGAAGGATAACTGAAAAATTAGAGATCTACCAGCAGGCACAGAAGGGAGAGACCTTATCAGATACTTTGAAGAGCTACTGATGAATTACCATCAGCATAAAGTCAAGCTAGATAGGGTGCATGGGGTGTATGTATCCTCAGATGCCAGTGCAGTGGCACTGCTTTGCCTGTAAGCCAGACTGTCTTGGGAGACAGCCCAGATTTGTAGTTATAAAACTCCAGCACTCTCAAGACCATAGACATAGAAAACATAGAAACAGAATTTGTCAGCAGATAAGGCTCACTTGGCCCACCTAGTCTGCCCCTCTTTTCTCTGCCTATTCTGCTACCACAGACCTTACCTGGTCTCCAGCTGCCTCCTTGCCCCCTGCTTTGATACCAGTTTTCCTTTATATCTATCTCATGCATGCTTGAAGCCCGCCACTGTTTTCATCCCCACCACCCCACTGGAAGATTGTTCCAGGCATCTATCACCCTATCAGCAAAGAAATATTTCCTCCATCACATCTAAACATATCCCCCTCCTGCGTCATTGAATGCCCCTAGTTCTTATATACCTTCTTTTCTGAAGCATGCTCCCTTCCTGTGCCTTACTCACCCCTGTGAGGTATTTAAAGGTCTTTATCATAGCCCTCCTCTCCCTCCTCTTCCAGAGTGTAAATGTTAAGATCACTCAGTCTCTCCTCATAGGACATTTGGTGCAGCCCCCATATCATTTTTATTGCCCTTCTTTGGATCGCCTCTACCTATGTCGTTTCTGAGGTGTGGTTTCCACAAATGGACACATTACTCCAGGTGGGGTCTCACTAATGATCAATACAGAGGCAACATCACCTCCCCTTTCTGCTGGTGATACCCCTCTTTATACACCCCAGCATCACACTGACTTTCTCCACTGCTTTGTCACCTAGTCTTGTCACCTTAAGGTCATCCCTTATGATTAACCCTAGGCCCCTTTCCTGTTTAAGGATCATTAATACCTACCCCCATTCTGTACTGTGCCTCTGGTTTTCTGCAGCCAGAGTGCATGATTTTGCAGTTTGTTTTGCATTGAAACCCAGCTGCCATACCCTTAACCATTCCCCAAACTTTTTCAGGTCTCTATTCATTCTCTATACTCCCTCAGAAATGTCTACCATATTGCAGATCTTGGTGTCTTCTGCAAAGAGGCACACCTTCTCTTCCAGTTCTTCTACAATGTCACCTAGAGAAACATTAAAGAAGATTGGACCCAGTACTAACCCTGAGTAACCACGCTTGTCAGTCTCCCTTCCCCCAAGTGAGTGCCGTTAACCACCACCCTTTGTCGCCTGTCCATCAGCCAGTTACGTACACGGTGTACCACCTTGGTTCCCACCCCCAAGCTTCCCAGTTTTTTTGTATGAGCCTCCTATGTGGCACAGTGTTGAATGCCTTGCTGAAGTCTAAGTAGGTCATGTTGACAGCTCTCCCCTGATACTGGGTTCTTATACTGGGTGTAGAACGGAAGAAGGCATGGTCGCCCATTATTACCATTCCCTGCATCAGCGGGTCCATCTGAAACCCTTTTCTAGTAACAGGTTATGTATCTATTTTTTAAAGCTATTTACTGAACTACTAAGTACTACATTGGTGGGTAGAGCATTCCATATCCTACCTGTTCTGTTGATGAATGAATAGTATCTACTATTCTTTTTGACTGTGTCTATTTTTATCTGTATGTAACCCCTAGATGGCGCTATCCCAGGGGCTACTACCCCTGCCTGATTTGCCACTAACAGGTTAAGGGGCCTGGATCCAATGGCGGGTGCCTCCACCCAGAGGTCAGGGTTTGCAATAGTTAAACTAACTTGGTCACAGCCCTCTGGGACACTGCAACCCCCCTTTCTTCCCACTAGTGGCCCACACAATATATCAGAATTACCTTCACAGTATACACTTACCCCCAGGTCTGGTTCCGCACTGGGACCTCCTGTGAAATGAGATACAGTGCAACAATCACAGTACAGTACTTTAACATAGACAAATACCTCAGGCAGTATAACTTTGCTGAAACAAGCAGCTCTGATTTATTTAGGGGATATAACAAGGACAGGGGAAATCAGGTTAATTAGCTTATCACTCTAATAATCTACCTATGGCTCTGTGCACAGGCCTATCCCTATCAGTTACTGTCCTGGGTACCCAAGCCCTAGTGGCTAGTCCAAACCGTGGCAGCTGGTGGGGCCCTTTCACCAGAGAAAAGGAGAATTAAACAGTCAGCAGTACAGTAATTCCATTTGGATTTAATGTGGCAATTCAACAGGAGCGACCCTGAATTAGTACTCACGACCTCCAAATAAGATAGGGTCCTTCAATGTCAGCAGGGCTCACTGGAGGTACACAAACCTCTTCACACATCCATATAAAAGAAAGCACTATACCAGGCAGGCTGCATCTGTATCCCAATCGCTATTACTGCACAATACCCGGGAGAACACACAGCAGATTCAGTTCCTGACAGACCGAGTGCAATTTTCAGCAATTCCTCCAGTCTTCTACAGGGTGAGCCTGGTTTCTACTCTTCAGAGATCCTTTGATTCTTTTCACAGGACGGATTCAGTCCTAACAAGCTGTTACACAAGCTGCAGACCAGAACTCTGGGCCTTAACACGTTTTTGACTAAAACTGCACACTGAAAAAGCACAGGGCTCCTTCCTTCTTCACTGCCAAGCTCAACTGAAACTCCAACCGACAAAACGGGCACTTCCTTTGAGTTCCTCCCAGTTCTTGACTGGATTGGGCTCACTCACAATAGACTGCTGCTGTTGGTCCAAAAGGCACTGAAGTCTAAACTACATCTCCCGAGTCACTGCCCATACAATCCTCTTGTGGCTGGCTCAGATTATGAGTCCAAGTTCTGATTCGTCAAGGCACCATTTTAGAGCTAGCTTACCCCACACTGATTGGTCCAGTTCAGCAGTTCAAAACTAGAATGGGGAACTAGCAGACACAGTTCTGACTGCAAAGAAAGCAGGTTAGACAAACTGTAATTTCATTATTACTCTAAATAATTTCTGGCAAACAGTTACATCTTTCAGATAGGTTCCTTTGCTCCTAGTGACTGCAAAAATTAAGTGAATTGGCAGCAGCTCGAGTGGTACTCAATCAAAGAAACACACAGTCCCCCATACAAACTAATTATGTCTGCAAGCAGACAGCTCTTAAAGAGACAGTACCAGAGGCTCTAAAAACACTCACTGATAAATGGCTTAAATGCCAAACACCATTCAGGCTTGGAGCATTCAAGCAAGCTCCTGGAAGTCTTTTGGGAACCCCCATTTGCAGGGGGTTACATGTAGTTTATGCGCTCTTAAATATTGTGGTTTATTCTGTATTAATATGCTAATTTCCTTTGCCAATTCTGGATTCCTTAATATTTTGAACATAGGTAATAGATCTCCCCTTATCCTCCTTTGTTCCAAGTTAAAAAGCCCTAGATGATATAATCTTTCTTTATAGCTATGCTTCTTTAAGGAGCCTATCATTTTGGCGTATCTTTGCTGTATTTTCTCTATTCTATTTACCTCTCCCCGAGTATATGGGCTCCACAGGGGAGACCCATAATCCACATGGGGCCTGACATAAGTCACTTGTGTCCTGTGGGCTTTAAAGCCGAGTTCATTATCAACAATGATGCCACAGTCTCTTTCATTCTCAGATGTTTTTACATCAACCCCATCCAGTTTGTAGGCTTGACTGGTGTTATGTTTACCCAGGAGCATTACAGTGCATTTTTCCACACTGAAGGACATTCTATTTTCTTTGGACCATTGTTCCACTATGTACAGGTCATTTATTAGACTTCTGACATTTTCAGGTGTACCTACTGGCCCTCCTAAGTTAATATCATCTGCAAATTTGACGACCATATTCGATATGTTATGATGCAGGTCACTAATGTATAATGAAAATAGCACTGGTCCCAAGACCGAACCTTGCAGCACACCACTTGTTTTGTCTACTGGATTAGAATATGTCCCCCGTATTCTTACTTGCTGTTTCCTTCCTGTTAACCAATTTTTTATCCAGGTAACTAGCCGACTATCAATTCCTATGATTTTCATTTTTCCTAATAATTTATTATGTGGTACCTCATCGAACACCTTCTGGAAGTCTAGAAAAAACACATCCATTGGTATATTGTCACTTAAGTTTTTATTTACGTGTTCATAGAGGCAGAGCTGATTTTTCTGCACGCTCTATTTAGTTTAAACCTGTGTTGTTTTTCATCTTTGTAATTTATCTTTTCAAGATTCATTTCAGTTTTGTATTTTAAAATGCTCTCTGCTATCTTACATAAGATTGACGTAAAGCTTACAGGCCTGTAATTGGATCTTAATGTTCTATCTCCTTTTTGGAACAACGGTACAACAGTGGCAGCCTGTTTCCAGTCTTCTGGCACCTCTCCGATTGTGAATGATGCATTATATAAAAATGCTAATGGTCTTGAGATTAGTCCCCTCACTTCTTTCAATAACCTTGGATGCATTTGGTCTGGTCCTGCTGATTTATGTGGTTTCAGTTTATTTAGGAGCTCTTCAATTTTTTGATGACTGTTGTACAGTGATAGGTCTTTAATTATGCTGTTACTAATACAGTGGATAATGTTTGGTTCTCTATTGGTAACCTGTCTATTAACCATCGAGAGGTCACCAGGGCGACCATGTAAACCTCGAGAGCGAAGCTCGAGAGGTTTACGTCGCCGTGGCAACCTCGAGACAGTTAATAGTAACCGGTTGCCAATAGAGGGACCATACATTGTTTTTTATAGTGTATGGTCCAAAGAAAGATTGAAGAGGGCTCCTTTCTTTTTAAATAAGTCACCACAGCGGCCGTTCAGTCATTCCATCACTGCTGCGTGCATCAGTCAGTTCCTGAGAGAAAAAATGTGCACACATGCACAAACTGTTCCAGGTTTTTAACCCATCGATGTGATGTACCATCGATGGGTTAACAAGGATGAAACAACACATTGATGGGTTAACAACACTGGGAAATGATGATTTTAGTGGGTTAACAACGTTCTACCATACATTATATGTCCTTTTACCTTCTCTTTTTTATCAAACACTAAACAGAAATAATTATTGAAGGTTTCTGCCATATCCCTTGTATTTTTTATTTCCATACCATCATTTATTATAGAGCAGGCCTGGTATGTGGTTGTGTTCTGATTGTTTATATAGGTACAGCAACTTTTGCCATTGTCATTCCTATGTGAGATATTAAATTCAGTTTTATTTCTTTCATCCCTTATTGATTTCTTAAGGTTTTTTAATATATGGATGATGAACTTAATACTACAGTAAAGCATACAAAAATATCTCAGTAATAGTATCACTCTCGAAGTGATAATACTACACTTTGAGAGTGATAATACTATCATTCACGTCCCATAATAATATTGTTCGGGACCTGAATGATAGTATTATCAGCAAAGCGGAACAGTGCAAGTGCTAGTTTCCCTCCTGACATCTTGACAGCATGCCTTCCTATTGGCTGCTTTCCCTGTGTGGACGGGAAGAACAAAGCAGAAAACATGGTGGCTCGCTTAGCGAGAGAAATTCTCGGTGCTCATGGCAGCGTTTTTCTTGTCTCTTTACTGCCTAGTGCAGTCCCGTTTTCCATCATGGAGTACTATCCAACCCATTAAATTTAACAGTTAAGGACCAGCGATGTGACTATCTGAAACTTGGGGCCACAACCGCCTTCTCCTGACTCATCGCCCAGGACCCTCAGCTGAAACCACCTTGCCAACATCGTGGTTAGTGCTGTAACTTTTACTCTGCTCTCATAATCCTGCTAAAAACTTTCCAAACTGGATCCATATATTAAAAAAAATAATGTTTATGTACCAGTGCATTACCGTCGAGTGATACCATTTAGAGGTTCTGCACATGGGAACCTCTCAAGCTTCGCTTTTGAGGTTCCTACATGTCCAGAACCTCTCAATGGTATTACTCACTGGTAATGCACTGGTACGTATACATTATTCTCTTTTTAATACTTTTTTATAAGTTTGTATAATCTCAGTTGTTTTGTGTATTTTCATTTTATCAGATGCCCTCTTTTTTTCTTATACATAGTTTTATTATCCTATTAGTGCACCACACTGGTCTTTCTCCTCTCTTGTTATACATTTTTTTGTTGGTACATATTTTTCCTCGACTTGTTTTATCTTACTTTTTTGTTAGTTTCCACATTAGTTCAACAGTTTTATTTTTAAAGTATGTTTCCCAGTCCCAGTCTGCTAGTTCTTTCCTGATTTTGTGAAAGTTAGCTTTGTTATAATTTCTTGCAATAGAGATGCCCCTCTCTGAAATTAATTTTCTTTTAATTGTAAATTCTATGATGCTATGGTCACTATTGCTCAGATTTTCCCTGATGTTAATTTTTGTTATAATATCCTTTCTGATAGTTATTAACAGATCCAGGACATTTTCTCTTCTTGTTGGTTTATATATTAACTTGCCATACTTAGGGTCTCCACAAAACTATGAGAATTAGACAGTTTAGTTCAGTTTATGTCTGGGTAGTTAAAATCCCCTGTATTAAACACAGCCCCTTCTGCCGCCATACGTTCGATTTCAGATTCAATGTTATTATCAGTATCTCTACTTGAATTCGACGGTCTGTAATAAACCCCCTGAAAGAGTTTCTTTTGAGTTTTTTCCTGCACTACTACCACAATGATTCTAGAGCAGTATCTGAATGTGACTGGTTACAAGTGGTACTCTGTATTGTGTTCTTTATATAAATTGCAACACCACTTCCTTTTTTATGGTTTTGCCTGTCTTTTGACTACAATATGCATCCTTCAATATCTTTATTCCAATCCACGCCTCTATCCCACCATGTCTCTGTAACGAAATTAATATCCACTCCTTCGGTTATAAACATTGCTTTCAGGTCTGATTTTTTGCTTAGATTGAGGCTTCTGGTATTTAATGGCCAGACTTTTATTCCTGGTTGGTCTTTTGGCATGAGCCATAGTATTACTACCTCCAGACCTATCTCCTCTCCCCTGACTTGTTAGTTTAAACACCCATTAACCACTTTTTTAATAGTTTCACCTAGTTTTTTGCTTCCCCTTTTGCTCAAATGTAGCCCGTCCTTGTAATAATTCCCTGGCTCCTGTATAAATTCCTCCCAATGGGTTATACACCCTATTCCTTCTTGCAAGGTCCAGTACCTCAACCCGTTATTCAGTTCTTTGATCTTTGTTGTATTAAACATGCTTTCCCTAGGTACAGGTAAGATTTCTGCAAAGAAAAGTTTACAGTCCAGTCCTTTAGCTTTTTGTCTAATATTCTTGAAGTCTTTTTTTGCATCTGTTAGTCCTTGCCCCTTGATATTGTTAACCCCTAGATGTAAAATGAATGTTGCATTTCCATCCTTTTTTGTAATTATGTTGGGTAACATTTTTTGCACATCTCTCAGTTTGGCTCCAAGGAAATAAGTTGTTGTGATGTTTTCTTTATTACCACTTGAGGTGTACCTATCTGTTTACTTTGGTATCGAGTCTCCCAATATGTACACCTGTTTATTCTGAATTATGTTTTGCTCTCATCCTAAATTTCTTGGCTCATTTGGAGCTGTAGTGTCCATTTCAGTGTCCCATGTTTCTGTGTATCCTAAATTGGTTCCTTTAGAAGCTTCTGGCAAAAGGGAACAAGATTTTTCAGGACTCATAGATTTTGTCACACTAGGGACTTGGGGGCTAGGTGTGGTAGATGAAGAGAGTCCCTGCATTAGTTGTTGCCTATAGTTACTGCTTTCTCCTGTGCAGTTTATATCACTTGACCCATTTTCCTTTAAAGATTCCTCTTGTCCCAGATCTGTAGCCTCATAGTTCTGTGTTGCTCCTAACTCATTACTATCTGTAACTTCTGCATCCAATAACATCAGTGGTCCATACTTGTTTTGTATTTCTAAATTGAAACCCATTGCTCTTCCTCTGCCCTTTTTGTATTGCCTACTGTAGTTACTGAGGCCCAGTTTCCTTCTTCACCCCCTTCCCTAACTCTCTTTTTACTGTCTTTATCTGCATCTTTATATTTTTCTGCCTCCTCATATGGAATCGTTTCTGTTTCCTGCGACAGCTTCTGTTGTTGCAGTGATATCAACATCATCTCTAGCTCCATTAGTTTATTATTCAGCTCTTTAATCGGCAGGCATTATTTATAACTAAATATTAGCACTTTTTTTTTTTTTTTTTTTAGCTTTTGTTGACCGGGTAAGTGCACTAGACAAATCCTGCCTATTTTCAGGCACGACCTGGGGAAGGGGGATACAGATGAATGCCAACTGACCTTGAACCAGATTAAGCTGTTGGTGGTATATTTACTGTATTGACAACCTCAGTGCTAATTTTATGACAAATAATGCATCTCAATCCTAGTTGCCCATCCCCTAATCTGATTACATTAGTATTCATAACTGCACTTTTAATTCAGCTGTAAACAGCCAATGCACTCAGTTCTATGCATCTAGTAATGTATAACCTCTGCAGCTGTGCGCTTCACTTAAAGTCAGTTATTAATATCGGCCAGTACCTTATCTCGGTAGTAGAGTCCTATGCCCTCCTTCCCTCCTTCCACTGCTGACACTACAGACATGTACAGACACGTGTGGCGACCACACGCTCACCCCGCTCACAAGGGGCATTCTTTTTATGCCCTTCCAGCCCAGAAATCTTGATGGGTGACATGCACCACCCACTCCTAACCTTACTTCACCATACACTTTCAAAATAATAAAATATACTGCCCCCTGCACTCCTAGAGTACACTAGCTGTTCTGTTAGCATAGGGGTCCCGCTTCACTCACTAGTTCAGATAGTGTGAGTGAAAATATTTCCACAGATGCTCCCACTCACAAATCAGGAAGTGTGTATTTCAGGAGATGTGGCACTGAACTACAGTTTCTGTATTCCACTTGCTAAACTGCCAGTATCCTAAAATATCAAGCAGCATTTTTTCAGCAAATTAAAATAATCACAGCACCTGCACTTGCCAGCATTGTCTCACTACCTCTGCGGGTAGTCACACAGCACGTGGACAAGCATTTCTCTGGTCACCTAGTCAAAGAAATGTATCAGGATTGTCTGGCATGAGCTTCTTCCTGTGAATCTGTGCTGCCTTGTGTCTTATAACCTGTTTTATGCAAGGTAATTTAGCAGTCTTTCCTTTAGAAGTGACTCCATTAGTTTCCCCACTGCTGATGTCAGACTAACTGGTAGTTGTTAGCCTCTTCCCAACTGCCATTCTTATGGAGTAGGACTACATCTGTCTTCACCAGTCCTCTGGGACCACTCCTTTATCTAGTGAGTTATTGAATAGGGCTGTCAGAGGAGCAGCCAGTACCTCCCTGAGCTCCTTCAATACCCTTGTGTGTACCCCATAACCTTGTCTCTCAGATTTGCAACAGCCTTTAGGACTCTTTCTTCTTTGAATTAACTTACGTCTACTTCCCTCCCTCCAGTGGTTCTGCAACCTGTAGGTGGTCCATCCCTTTCCCCTTCCAGTGTGAAGACAGAACAGAAATATTTGCTCAGGATATTTGATTTTTCCTGATTATCCTCTGCACAGTCTCCCTCTGCACCCTTCAGCATCATAATTTCTCCCCTTGTCTTTCTTTTTTTCACTTACTGTATATACCTAAAAAAGGTCTTGTTCCCCTTTGTTAACCCCCTGGCTAGTCTTTCCCCACTTTGTGCCTTAACATCTCTCACTGCCTTCCCTTCTTTCCTCTGTTTTTCTGGTACGCCTCTCTATGCTCTTCCCTCTACATCTCCTTGTGTCTCCTGAACGCTGCCCTTTTTAGCTCTTACCCTGGCCACCACCTTGCTTGAGAACCATATTGGTCTCTTTTTCCTCCTGCCTTTGCTCACCTCTTTTATGCAGAGGTTTGTTGCCTTTACTGTTCCATCCCATAATTTGGGCAATTGTCCCTCCACCCCATCGGGGTAATCACCCCCTGCCACCAGAGCATTTCTGAGGCATTCACCCAGTTTTTTTAATCTGACTTCCTGAATTCCAGGACCCTCATCCTTGTGTGGTTTGTCTCCGCTGCCATTCTAATGTTAAACCACACTGCCCAGTGATCATTGGTCCCCAGGTGGCATCCCACCTTGACGTCCGCAACACTGTCCCTGTTCAGAAACACCAGGTCTGTTGGCCCATCAGTGCAGCAGTTGGATTTCTGCTTGTGGTGCCAGTGATCCGGGTTTGGGAATAAGCCCGGGGAGCTGGAGGGCCAGCCAGGGGGAGGAGGCTTGAGCATCCTAGGGACAGCTCATCTTCTCCAGGGAGGGAGGGGGGAAACATCTCGGTGCTTTGACTGGCCCCAGGTGGAGGCTTTGGGCACAGCAAGCACTGAGGCAGATACAGTGGGGAGGACATCATGGATGTTGGCGCTATGCGCCATGACATCAGGGCACTCGTGATGCCCATCAGAAGAGGGAAAAACACTCTCCAGGCCCCAAGTGGATGGAGTTCTGAAGCAGACCCCTCATGGCTCCCTCCTGCCTGGCCAGTCCTGGATCCCGACGAGACAAAGAAGCGTTTGGGGTGTAGCCGTCCAACCTCGTCCACACCCGAAGGGTAGAACCGTGGCTCCATGGGGAACTCTGGGATGGCTAAGGTAGGTGGCTGAAGCAGGGGTAGACTCCATGGGGCTCCTGAAGGTGCAGGGGCAGGAGAGATGGGGAGGTGAAAAATGTAATAAAAAAAAAAGTAACACCAAGTCCAGCATTGCCCCATCATGAGTGGGTTCCTTAACTAGTTGCCTCAGAAATACCCCTGCAGTCTAGGATGACCTAGCTTCTAGCTGAGGTCATGGCCAAGAGAATCCAGTCAATATCTGGTAGACTGAAGTCCCTATCAGCAGTACCTCTCCCTTATCTGCCATCTTGCTAATGGCTTCCCATTTCCTTGTCTAGATCCTCCCCCCTGTGTGTGAGGTTTGTAAATAACCCAATTGCAAATGGAGGCTACACCTGCTGTCTCAAGAGTGACCCACAGTACCTCCAGCCCCGCCTTACCCCGTTGCATTTCTGTTTCCTTTATATCTTCCCTGACATATAACACAACCTCCCCACCTTTCCCTTCCTGAACTGTGTATATCCTGGTATAGTCGTGTCCTGGTCATGGTCTCCTGTGCACTATGACTCAGTGATGGCCACTATGTCCAGGTCTGCCTCAGTCATGATAGCCTCAAGATCTGGAATTTTACTTTCAGGACTTCATGCATTTGCACCCATGGCTTTCCATATTGTTCTCCCACCCTGCTTGCAACTCCCCCTTCCTTCAGCCTTGCCTCATTTTCCCCTCTCATATTATTATGTTTATTCCTTACTCTTTTGTCTCCAGTTCCCCTTCTTTTGCCTTGAACCTGTTCCATGGGGGAGTTTTCTCCCCTAAGATTCTCCTTCCCTCCTGTTTCATTTTGTGGGGTGGGGGCAGTATATGCCTCCCTGTGTCCTTCTGCCACCCCTCTCGGCTAGTTTAAATGTCCATGAGGTCATTATGTGGAAAACACATCTAGACAAAGGACTACATGTGTGCAGTATGACACTACAGTCTAACCTGAAGTACTGCAAAAATGTAAAACCTGTGGTCTTGTCAAAGATCTCATGAGAAAACATTACATGAAATTTTCTCTGCTCCCCCTGCTAAGCTCCGTGTGTTCCTTCAAGGAAAATCTTAATTTTTCACCTCAGCGAGAGAGGCAGAATAAGTGGTTAAAGCTGCTTTAAAGAACTGAGAATTAATTGTTTTTTCAATATCAGCAGCACAACACATTGAAATGTAATCTCAAGAGCCCTTCCCAGCCAAGTACTGTACTCCAGGCATAAGCACTGCTTTGAAGGGGACAAGTGTTATCACACAAGCCACATCTACTCCTGATTGAATTTCTGACATGGGTATAATCAACACCTTTGCTCTGGAAGTGGCAATGGTTTTGGTGTCCTCTGCTGAAATAATCAGGAAATGGGTATTGGTATGGTGGAAGAGAGTGTATCCTCAGATGCTAATGCAATGGCTGCTGAATAGCCTTATCCTCTATTTTCAGTTCCTTTACTATAGCTGGAAGGGAGAAGAAAGACAGGGAAACAAAAAAAATCAAAGTAATACCTTGCACATGCACACACACACTTACAAACATGTACTACACTTCACAGCTTGCAGTGGCTGTGCTTTGCACAGAAGGGCTTCATTGACTTTGTAGTATGCAGTGGTGTCTCCTGCTCCTAGAGGGCTTTCTTAAGATTGCCATCATCAGCGATGGCTCCCTGCCAGAGAGGGCCTTCATCAATGCTGCCACCTGCTATAGTGATTCCCCTCTCTGACAATTACCCGTAGTGCCCCTCCCCCCAAAAAATATATGGCCTAGTCCCAGCTCTCCGTACATTTTCCTAGTTGGTAACATATAACCCTCTTAAAGTTACAATGGCAGCAGGAGTGATGGAGGAATAGACTGTGAGCTGCATGGTAAGCAGCTGAGAGTGAGATGACGACGTTCTTGTGAGGGGCTGCCAGGTGTGTGTGGGGCATGCATGCTTGTGCCCTGCTGTGCAGCTGCGTAGGAAAAAGTTGCAACCAGTACTTCAGTCCACTGACTGCATGACTACACAGACCACACAGCTGATGCTTGGCCGATTCACACAAATGATAACAGTAATCTTGACAAAATTAGCATAACTCACCAAAGGTACTGACAGACCCCAAAGGAAGTGATTTGTGTTATTTAAATAAAATATTTCTGACTTGCTTTATCATATAAGTAATTGGGGCTCAGGAGATGTCTCTTGGCTAGTCAAGAATATCTTCTCGTGATTTCTAAGGGTTTGAGAACTGAGAAGCAAAGCTGAATGGTTCAGGACCCCTTAGTCATTACAATGGGATGCACTTAGTTAGCTAAGAGACATCTCCGAAGCCCCATTTACATTTGATTTAGTATTTCTTTTTTTCCAGCTCAAATTCAGTTCCAAAGGGAAATGTGATGACTTTGGAGTACAGAGTGAAAAAAGAATGCAACATTAGATTAACTGATACACCAGAAGAGCAGTATCCTGTGTATTGATCACCTCAGTGCCTGGGTTACTTTTTGTATCGCTGTTTTTTCCATTTGTGTTAAGTATGCTATCTTTTATTTTAAACAAAAAAACATATTTTAAATTTCTAATCATTTTAGCTTAACACCCAACCTTGCAGTAAGTACATTCTAGAAGTGGAGACCCCCATATTAAGAATGGCTGTTGGAGCCACATGAAATAGTGTACAGTCATCTGGGAAATATATTTATACAGTAGCAAGTATGACTATTAAGCTGCGGTAGCACCATGCAAAGTGTATAAGCCCAGCCCACCACAGCTCCCCGCTGGCAACAGACACCCAGGAGCAAAGGCTGATAGCCCATCTCAAACAGAGTAGCCCATTTGCCAGTGGGTGTCATATTCAGAGGCCTGCATGCTAATGGCCACATATAGCATGAAAAGTGCTAAGGGGCCATTTGCATGGTACTTATGGCCATTAACAGCTCTGTACACTGCCTACATGCATATGTATGCATGGAGGCACTGTGCAGCACCTCGGCCATTACCACCACCTATATATGATCCCCATACATTAATGTATAAATCCCCAGCAGTCTAACGGTACCCCCCAACCCCCGCCATCCCAATCCCTGTCATGAAATGATATCACCCTTGTAGTTCAGTGATACCCCA
The DNA here is from genome assembly GCA_016271365.2 of Neoceratodus forsteri. NCBI lineage: Eukaryota > Metazoa > Chordata > Ceratodontiformes > Ceratodontidae > Neoceratodus > Neoceratodus forsteri. The sequence continues at coordinate 748,129,837 of CM057456.1, read as the reverse complement.
TTCACACCCCATTCCTCAATGTGAAAAGAAAGTACCCTGGTAGCCCAGTGGTGCCCCCCTCACCCCAACCCCCACTGCAAACAGAAGGTACCCTTTTAGTCCAGTGCTACCCCTTCTGCCCAAATCTCTGTTGTAAAATAAATGCCCCCCCAGCCTAGCACCCATCACCCTCCCCTTGCTGTCCCATACCTGACTCACTCTAAAAAGCCTGTGGAAGTGGCAGGCAGCCCTCCTCTCACCACCTTGACCAACCACCGTCAGAATGACATGGATCGAGCGTGCATACAGTATTTCTACAGAAGAATCAGTTTGGATTCCAAGTGCTGTATTGGTTTCTGATGAAACATAGAAATTGTCAGCAGAAAAGGACCACTTAGTTCACCCAGTCTGTTCAGATTCTCTCTGCCATTTCTGTCTCCTAAGACCCTACCTGGTCACCGTCAATCCTCCCCTCTCCCTGCCTATATACCATAGAAACATAGAAATTGATGGCAGTAGGGACCAAAGATCCATCTAGTCTGCCCTGAGCCCTACCCCTTCCCCCCCCAGGATTTCTGTGAGACAATTACCTTGTGTCTGTCCCAAACTGCTTTGAATTCCCCAACTGTTTTGGAGTCAATGACTCCAGCCAGTAGACCATTCCATGGGCCAACCACTCTCTCTGTGAAGAAAAACCTTCGCATGTTGCTCCAGAATCTTCCTTCCCTCAATTTCGTCTCATGTCCTCTTGTCCTACTGGTGCTGTTGACCATAAAGAGGTCCTGGATGGAGACTCTATTTATACCCTTCAGAAACTTGAATGTCTCAATCATGTCCCCTCTATCCCTACATTGTTCCAAGGAGTACATGTTGAGTTCCTGTAACCTGCTTTCGTATGGCAACTTATGGAGACTGTGCATCATTTGTGTTGCCCTGCCCTGTACTGTCTCCACTCTATCTATGTCCTTCCTGAGATAAGGTCTCCAGAACTGGACACAGTACTCAAAGTGGGGTCTCACCAGGGACCTGTACAGAGGCAGGATCCCCTCCTTTCTTCTACTTGTGATGCCCCTTCCTATGCATCCCAGCATCCTGCTGGCCTTCTTTGCTGCCTTTCCACATTGTCTGCCTACCTTCAAATTGTCTGATATGATAGCCCCTAGATCCCTCTCCTGATGGGTGGTTGCTAGCTTCTCCCCTCCCAGGTAGCAGTCTGTCTCTGGGTTGCTTCTGCCCAGATGCATAACTTTGGATTTTAACTGCCACAAGTTGGACCAATGTTCCAACCTGAGTAAGTCACTTTTCATTTGCTCTACCCCCTGTGCAGTGTCCACCCTGTTGCAGAGCTTTGTGTCATCTGCAAAGAGGCACACCTTCCCACTCAACTCCTCTGTGATATCTCTGATGAAGATATTAAAGAGTAATGGTTCGAGGATGGACCCCTGTGGCACCCTGCTTGTCACCTCCCTATCTCCTGATGCTGCCCCGTTTATTGTCATGGATTGAGTTCTCTGTTCAAGACAGCTACTCACCCATGCTACCACTTCCTGCCCCACTCGTGTATGGTTGAGTTTGTTTAGCAGCCTTCTGTGTGGTACAGAGTTGAAGGCCTTGCTAAAGTCAAGGCAGATAACATCAACGGCTTCCCCCAGTCCACAGCCCTAGTAACCGAGTCAAAGAACTCGATCAGGTTAGTCTGACAGGACCTTCCCATTGTGAAGCCGTGCTGCTCGGCATCCAGTTGTCCAGATTCCACCAGGAATGCTAGTATCCTTTCTTTGAACAGCGACTCCATCATCTTACCCACCACCGAGGTGAGGCTGACCGGGCAGTAGTTTCCTGTCTCCTCACTGCTACCACTCTTGTGTATGGGGACCAGTGTTGCTCTTTTCCAGACCTGGGGAACTGTTCCATCTCAAGGATCTGCTAAAAAGATCCACTAGTGGTGCTGCCAATTCATCACTGAGTTCCCTCAGTATGGTTGGTAGACTCCGTCCGGCTCCATGGCTTTATCTACCTTTAGCTTTTTTAATTCTGTCCTTACCCTCGCTATTGTGAAGAGGCTAGTGTTTATTCCCCCTAGGTGACATCTGTTCCCCTTTGAGGTGGGTCCATTACCAGGTGCCTTCTTAGTAAAGACTGAGCAAATGTACTCATTTAAGACTTCTGCCTTTTCACTGTCTTCTTCTACCCTCCTCCAATCCCTGCTTTTGAGCCTGACGATGCCTCCTTTGTTTTTATTTTTGTTGCTTATGTACCTAAAGAAGGTCTTATTGCCTCCTTTAACCCCCTGCGCTATGTCTTCCTCAGTCTGCACCTTTGCTTTTCTGGTCACCCTGCCTGCCTCCTTCAAGCTGCACTTGTATGCCTCCCTATCTATTTCGCTGTTTGAGCCCTTGTATCTTTGGAATGCTAGTCTCTTTTCCCTCACTGCAGGTGCCACCTCCTTGTAAACCACAGCGGATTTCTGTTTTTCTTCATCTTACTGACTAGCCTGGAGTATTTTGCAGTAACCTCCGCTAGTGCTTCTCTTATGTTTATCCAACATTCCTCTACCCCTCCTTTTGCCTTCTTGAGGATATCCGTAAAGCATATTCTCATCTGATTGAAGTCTGTTCTTCTGAAGTCTATGACCCATGTCTTAGTGTGACTAGTTTCCTTGGCATTTTTGACCTTGAATCAGACAGATTTGTGGTCACTTGACCCCAAATGGCACCCCACCTCCACCTGCTGGACCTTGCCACTGTTTGTGAGCACCAGGTCCAGGACTATGTTTTCTCTAGTGAGGACCGCGACACAAGATGATTAAGTCTAGCCCCTCCCGAGGTGTTTAAGAAATGTCTGCTCCTAGTTGTGGATGCTGTACAGGAGTTCCAGTCCATGCCTGGGAGGTTGAAGTCCCCCATCAGCACGACTTCTCCTTTTCTGGCCACCTTTAGTATGTTTTCAAGCACTGTGTTGTCTGCTTCTGCCCCTTGTGAGGGAGGCCTGTATATCACTCCTAGTCTGAGAGCTGAACATGAGCCCGGTTCGAGAGTGACCCAGAGTATCTCATGTTCGTCTTGGGACCTTTGAACGTCCATAGCTTTTATGTCTTCTTTTATAGATATATATATATATATATATATATATATATATATATATATTTCTATATATATATATATATATAGTGCAACCCTCCCCCCTACCCCTACGTCCTTTTCTGTCTTTCCTGAATAATTTGTAACCTGGGATTGCAACATCCCAATATTTTCTTATGCCTAACTCATGCATGTTTGAAGCCCATCACTGTTTTTGCTCCCGTCATCTCTTCTGGTAGACTATTTCAGGCATCCACAATTCTTTCAGTGAAGTAGTACTTCCTCGCATCCCTCTTTTTTTTTTTTTGTTTTGTTATTTGATGTTTTTATCTCCCTGCCACCTGCATGGCAACCCCTTTGGGAGTCACCAAGGCATCCATTCAGCTATCATCCTCCTTACCTGTGCTCTGGTGCACCAGCCTTCCCTCATGGAGCCATGGTATGCCCATCCTCGAACATCCATGTACCGTCGGGAAGCCTTTGCCATGGGGCAGGCAAGGGAGATTTGGGACAGTGCCTGACACTCCATCATCCTGGCATGCAGGGGCCATTTTTCTGACATTTTACTCCCTACCCAAGGATGTCAGCACTTGGAGAGATCAAGGGGTCACACACACATGCAGAGGTGTGGCGGCGCACCTGGATCTGTCCAATGTCCCAACCATCCCCCGGTGTCTCCTGGTCTGCACTACCACTTGTGGTCACCCAAGTGACAGTATAGAAAAGTGGATGGCAATCCTCCCTCCCTGGAGGAGGACAGTGTCCTGTGGGACACTCAATCCTCCTTCCCCCTCGACCGCCCCCGACAACCCCGAGTCTGCTACCCTCACATCCTTCTTAAACTTCCCCCCTTGTAGCTTCATTGCATGCCTTCTTGTCCTGGTGCACTTTCTCATTTGAAATAGGCTCCCCACCTGTACCCTGTACACCCCCAAGAGGTATATGTAGGTCTCTATCGTGTCCCCTCCTCCCTCCTCTCCTCTCCTCTCCTCTCTGGTTTACATGATGAGATCCCTCAGTCTTTCCTCATAGGAATTTTGATGTAGCCCCTACACCATTTTAGTTGCCCTGCTCTGGACTGCCTCCACTCTGTTTATGTACATTCTGAGATGCGGCCTCTAGAACTGGACAGAGTACTCCAGGTGGAGTCTCACCAGTGACAGATACAGCGGTAACAACACCTCCCTTCTCCTGCTGGAGATATCTCTCCCTATACACCCCAGCATCCCATCTGCCCTGCTCACTGCCTTGTCATACTGCTCTGCCACTTTGAGGTTATCAGATGTGATAAACCCAAGGTCTCTTTTCTGCTTAATGATCATTAGTACCTCCCTCCATTTTATACTCAGCTCCTGGGTTTCTATACCCTAGGTGCATGATTTTGCACTGTTTGGCATTGAACCCCAGCTGCCATGCCCTCAACCACTCCTCGAGTCTTCTAAGGTCCCTACTCATTCTCTCAACCCCACTCCTGGGTATCCATCCCATTACATTTTTTTTTTTTTGAAATTTCTTGTTACCTCCTCTCTCCTGAGCCCAGTCTCCACTCCTTCAGGAGACACATATTGCAGTCTCCCCGCTTCGCAACCTGCCCAATCCACCCCGGTGAGTCCCCATGGAGCAGTGGCTGTACCCCCCAGGCAGGTACAGGGCAGGGTGGAGACACCCTGAGAATTTTGCGTGTGTCGGACTCACCAGGACACCAGACAGGCACTAACCATCAGGGTCTCTGCTGTTCGGTTTTCCATCATCTAGGAGACCAGGCGCATTTTTCCTCTGTTCCTGGGGGAGTGGCACACACCCTGGCATCACCGCTGACATCACCAAGCCCCATCCACTGAGTTAGCTTCTATGCTTGCTGTGCCTCTGGCTTCTGCCAGAGGCCAGGCAGGTGCCTGTCCATTGGATGCTCAGTCCTCTCCCACCCCTGACGGCCCGGGCTCGTTCCCGAACCCAGGTCGACAGCGTTGCGCGAGGTGTGGCATCCCATTACATATTTTGGTGTCGTCTGCAAAAAGTATACCTTCCCTTCCACCTCTTCTGCAATGTTACTTATGAAGACACTGAAGAGAACCAGTCCCAGTACTGAGCCCTGTGGCACCCTGCTGGTCGTTTTCCCCTCATTAGAGTGAGCCATTTACCACCATCCTTTGTCACCTATTAGCCAGCTTTTTACCCAGTTTACCACTCTAGATCCCACCCCGCATAATCCCTGTGTTCCCCCCAGGGTTACTGGAACCCTGGTAGTTAAGTGGGTTTTTAGGTAGGTATGCTGGGCAGCAAATAGTTAACCTTTTTGGGCTCCCTTGGCAGCTTCTGTTGATCACTTTGGCAGATGTTCCAAGTGGGAGAGGGTTTCACAGCAGCATAAGCCACAATAGAATGCTGCTGTTCAATCAGGTTTCTGTCTTAGAGCAGACAGTTAGCTTGACGTGCTGACTGAAGGGGAGCCTCAGGAGAGGTGCCAACTCTCTCCTGACCCTTGTTCAGCCCCAGTTAGTTCACAGTGAGACTGTATCAGGTTATGGCAGTGGCCTTCTCTAGTGCAGTGTCCCTGAGGGGTGAAGAATCCTGAAAGTTGATGGTTCCTGTAACCGTCAGTAACTTATAGGGACATCCAACATTGCTGAGAGTCTTTGACTAGAAAAAATGTTGTCCAGTGTCCAGGTTTTGCCCTGTCTCTCTCAGGGAATTCCTACCTGTTGGGATACTTTACTTCATGAACTGTCGGAGGATTGTTTAAGCACTCAAATGGCACCTTCACGGTCATGAATCTGCCTGGAAAAGAGAGGTCTCCCTTCTATCCAGAGTTTGGAACTAATTCACCACTTCTACCTGGATTAGAAGGAGAAAGCCCTCTCTCGTTTGGGATGAAGTTGACTGGAACTGTTTAACACAGTTTTGAGGACATGCACTGTCCTGTAAAAGACTTTGAGATGTTGAGATTTTGGTAATTGGGGGAGCCCAGAGTTGTTCACACCTGGGATATGCGAACCTGATGCTGTTCCTTTTCATTCTGTACAAACTCTGTCCTGTGTCCATATCCCAGAAGAGGGATGGATGGGAATATTGCTCATTGTACCCTCTAAAGCGGGGAGAGGGTGGTATTTGAACAAGTGAATTGGTAGTAAAGCACTACTGCTGATTTGTGGACTTTGTTGTGCCTGTTTCTGCACCTGCAACCCCAGTGGACAAATGTTTTCTGTCAGACCATCAAATCAGAATAAAACCTTCTACTTGACTCTGTTTCTACTTGTGGGCAGTCTTCTGTGAGTGACTGTGTGATTTCTTGGTACCCCCAGTGCCATGACCAACCCCAGTTTCCAGTAAAAATATAAATGTTTTTTGTGTGCCCCTTCCTTCTGAGACTGAGCCAGGAAAATGCCTTTAACAGGGGAGTGTGTGGACTGTCTCTTGCCAAATGGCAACTGTGGTGCCAAGGTGAAGAAAGGGGTCCTTATAAGTGTCATCTGTGCTTTGTAGTGAAAGAGCTTACACCTAGAGTGCCCAATTTCTTCATCAGTCTCCTATGTGGTACAGTGCCAAATGCCTTGCTGAAGTCCAAATAGGCCACATCTGCTGCCATTCCTTGATCAATTTCCCATGTCACCAAGTCGAAGAAATCAATCAGATTCATCTGGTATGACCTCCACCTGTGAATCCATGCTGCTTTTGGTCTTGTAGCCCGTTGGAGTCCAGATACTCCACCAGCCTTTCCTTTAACAGGGTCTCCATTAATTTCCCCACTACTGATGGGAGAATCAGTGGCCTACAGTGGCTAGCCTCCCCACTGCTGCGCTCCTATGGAGCAAGACTACTCTGCACACCTCCAGTCCTCTGGAATCACTCCTGTTTCCAGTGAGTTGTTGAATAAGGCCATCACTGGTGCAGCAAGCACCTCCCTCAGTTCCCTTAACACCCTTGAGCGTATCCCATCCAATCCCATGGCCTTGTCCACGTTCAGATTTACAAGTCCCTTCAGAACTCTTTTCTCTTAAGATGGACTTGTGTACACCCCCCCACCCCCATGTTTCTGCTGCTCATTTGTGGTCTGTGCCCCTCTCCCTCACTGTGAAGACTGAGTAGAAGTTTTTATTCAGGATGTTTGATTTTTTTCAGAGCCTCCTCTGTGCAATCTCCCTCTGCCATCCTCCTTATTCTCACTGTCCTTCCCCTTGCCTTCCCTTTCTTGCTTATGTACCTAAAAAAAGTCTCGTTCCCTTTTACTACCCCATTGGCTATCCTTTCTTCTGTTTGTGCCTTTGCTCTCCTCACTGCCTTACCTGCACCTCTAGAAACACAGAAAAGTGATGTCAGAAGGAGACCTTATGATCCATCTAGTCTGCCCATTTTAGAATAACTACCCCACCTCCCCTATTTACTGCCGAGTGCTATGATGCCTTTATATTTATCCCATTCATATTTGACTCTTCCGACTGTCCTGACCCTACCACCTCCTAGGGAAGACTGTTTCATGGGTCCACCACTCTTTACGTGAAGAAGAACTTCCTCGCGTTATCTAGTATCTTCCCTTCCTCAATCTTCATATCATGTCCTCTGGTTTTTGTGTAATTTCTACCCAGGAACAGGTCTTGTACCTGAGTTTTGTTAATTCCATTTAGGTATTTGAAGGTCTTTATCATGTCCCCCCTATCCCTCCTCTGTTTGAGAGAATACATGTTGAGTTCCCTCAATCTATCTTCATATGGTGTCTTGTGCAGCCCTTGCATCATTTTTAGTTGCCCTGCGCTGACCCTCTCTAATCTATCTATGTCCTTTTTGAGATGTGGTCACCAGAACTGTACACAGTACTCCAGGTGCGGCCTCACCAGAGATCTGTAGAGCGGGAGCCCCACCTCCCTTTTCCTGCTGGAGATTCCCCTACTTGTGCAACCCAGCATCCTATTTGCCCTAAGTGCTGCCTCCTTTTCACACTGTTTGCTTATTTTTAGGTTCTTCATAATAATCACCCTGGGGTCTCTCTCCTGCTTCATGGCCTCCAGTCTCACTCCTCCCGTGAAGTATACCTCCTCCAGGTTTCCATTCCCCAAGTGTATGACTTTGCACTTTTTCATGTTGAAATTCAGTTGCCAGGTACCAGACCATTGTTCCAGTTTCTTTAGGTCAGACTTCATCCTTTGCACACACCCCCGGGAGTGTCTACCCTGTTACTGATCTTTGTGTCATCTGCAAACATACACACTTTACCCTCTAAACCTTCAGCTATGTCACTAATGAAGATGTTAAAGAGGATAGGACCCAATGCTGACCCTGTGGCACTCCACTGGTCACCTCCCTTTCCTTTGATAGTGTGCTGTTTGCTAGTATCCTCTGGGTTCTCCCACTCAGCCAGTTTTGCACCCAGTGTACTACTTTCAGACCAACTCCTAGGTTGGCTAGCTTGTTTAGCAGCCTTCTGTGTGGAATGGAGTCAAACGCTTTACTGAAATCTAGATAAATTACATCCACTGCTCCGCCCTGGTCCACGATATTGGACACTGAGTCGAAGAAGTCTATTAAATTTGTTTGGCACGATCTCCCCATCGTAAACTCTTCCTGTCTAGGATCTAACGTTGCGCTGTTCTCCAGATAGGAAATTATTCTTTCTTTGAGGAGTGCTTCCATAATCTTGCCCACAATCGATGTGAGGCTTACCAGTCTATAGTTACCTGTGACTTCTCTACTCCCACTCTTATGAAGAGGGGCCACAGTGGCTCTTCTCCAATCCTTGGGGACAATTCCTTTTTCCAAAGATAGGTTGAAGAGTTCTGCCAGGGGTTCTGCCAGCTCTTCCTTCAGTTCCTTGAGTATCCTGGCGTGTATTTCGTCAGGCCCCATTGCTTTGTTTACCTTGAGGTTCCCTAGTTCTTCTAGGACTCTGTCTCTTGTGAATGGTCCTGAGTCTACCTTCTTACCAGAGATGCTATTCCCCCCTTTGCTTGGGTCCACTACCATCTCTTTTCTTAAAAAAAAACAAAACAAGCAAAAGTAACTATTCAGTAACTCTGTTTTTTCCTTGTCATCCTCCGTGTGCCCCCCTGTTTCCTTTGCTGTTCTGACTATACTGCCTCCCTTCTTTCTTCTTTCACTGATATATCTAAAGAAGGCTTTGTCCCCCTTCTTTATCCCTTTAGCTATCCTTTCCTTTCTTGATGCCTTTGTGAGTCTGGTTGTCCTTCCTGCTTCCCTCAACTTTTTATTTATTTATTTAGTTTTTGTTGACTGAGTAAGTGCACTAGACAAATTCTGCCTATTTTCCTTGTACGTATCCCTGTCTTGATCAGTTTTAGTGTCTTTGTACCTTTTAAAAGCTGCCTTTTTTCCTGGGATTTTGGCAGCCATATCCCTGGAAAACCAAAGTGGTTTTCTCCTTCTTTTCATTTTACTCACTCTTTTTAGGCACTGATTTGAGGTTTCTGTTACAGCCATCTTGATCCTTATTCAGTGTTCTTCAACCCCTCCCCCATTTACTGTTCCTAGAAGGTTCTGTTTAAGGTGTTCTTTCATTTTATTAAAGTCTGCCTTTTTTAATTTTCGAGTGTTTAGCTTTCCTACTTGTATTTACCTGGAGCCACACTGTGTGGTGGTCACTAGTTCCAAGATGACTACCGACTGTTACTTCTGAGATGTTTTTGCTATTTGTGAGCAGCAGGTCAAGGACTGCTTCCCCTGTAGTTGATTCCTTGACTAGCTGCCTTAATCCTGATCTCCCTAGAGCATTGAGAAAGCTTTTGCTCTTCAATGAGTTTGCTGAGTGGGAAGTCCAATTTATGTCTGGCAAGTTGAAGTTTCCCATCAATATTACTTCACCCTTGTCTGCCATCTTGTGCATGGATTCTCTGAGCTCTTTTTCACCTTCCAGCCCCTGCGCCAGGGGTCTGTAGTTCACTCCGACCCTAGCCACCACGCCAGTCCCCACCTCGAGCATGACCCAAAGTGCCTCAGACTCCTTCTGAGTATTTTGGATCATTGTGGCATTGATCCCCATCCCTCACATACAATGCTACTCCTCCTCCCTTTTTGCCCTCCCTGTCCTTCTGGAAGATGGCTGAAGCCAGAGATAGTTGTTTCCCAGTCATGGTTTTCATTGTGCCAGGTTTCAGTGATTGCAACCCAGTCTAGGTCCGCATCTACAATGATTGCTGAGAGATTTGTTGGTTAGGCTCTGAGCATTAGTGAACATAGACTTCCATATCTTTTTCCCATGTTTTTTATTGCCTGGCTCTCTGTTTGATCCAGTATTTTCTTTCCCATTTCTCCTGACCCATGTCAAGACCCTTCAGATCCCTCTGCTTCATCTGGTACACTTCCCCATCTTCATCCCTCTGCTTTTCTTTGTACCTCCTGAATGCCACCCTTTTTCCTTCACCTTCATGGCCACTTTCCTAGCGTACCATAATGGTCTTTTTTTCCTCCAGCTTTTGCTCACTTCCTTCATGGAGAGACTGGTTGCCTTCACTATGCCTCCCCTTAATTTTTTCCACTGTTCCTCTACTCCTCCCTGGCAATCCACCCCTGCTAGCCTGCTTCTAAGACCAACTCCTATTTCTTTAAAATCCACCCTCCTAAAGTCCAGGACCCTAGTCTGTGTGTAGTTTGCCTCTTCACTTGTCTTAATGTGGAACCACTCTGTACAGTGATCAATGATTCCCAGGGGACAGCTCATTGCAATACTGTCTCTGTTAGTAAGCACCAGGTTCAGTAGTACCCCATACCTAGTGGGTTCACTGACTGGCTGCCTAAGAAATTCCCCCTGTAGGGAGTCAAGGATGGCCCTGTTTCTAGCCAAAGCTGCAGTTGAAAGGCTCCAATCCACATCTGGCAGACTGAATTCCACAACTAGCAGCATCTCCCCCTTTTGTTGCCATCTTGCTGATGGTTTTCTCTAGTGCTTTATCCAACTCCTTCCCTTGTGCTGGAGGTCTATAGATCACCCAAGTAATGAAGAGTGGCCCCAACTCCTCTCTGCAAGGTGACCCACAGTACCTCCAACCTTCCTGTACCACTAGGTCCCTTTGCAGTTTCAAAGCCCTGATACCCTTCCTCACATACAGAACAACCCCTCCTCCACTCCCCTCCCCCCCATCTCTTCTGAACTGAGAGTAGCCTGTTATGGCCATGTCCAGGACTTGATTTTTAGTGCACCAAAAATCAGTTATGGCCACCAGATCCAGGTCTGTCTCCACTATGATGGCCTCCAGGTCTGAAATTTTATTTCCAAGACTCCTTGTGTGGTGCACATGGCTCTCAAAAACCTTTCTCTCTCCTTGTCTACTCCTCCCTTCCCTCCCCCCTTTCTGCCTGTGCTGCTCCCCGCAAATCCCCCTGCCTTCCTTGTACTCATTACTCTCTCTGTTTCTTAGCTCCTCTACACCTCTCTTTCTGCCTCCTTTGTTCTTACTCCCTTGTCCTCCACCTTGACTACACCCCCTTCATCTTGCACCCCCTACCCTGTTTCTCCCCCCTTCGGGCCCTTCCTCTTTGCTACGTCAACCTGTGGGGGGCAGCTTATGCCTCCCTTGGTAGTACAGTCTACCCCCCTCAAGCAGTTTAAATGCTTATCCAAGTAACATGTAAGCCTCCCACTGAGGACTGTGGTTCCCTTCCCAGAAGGATGCAGACTGTCACATCTGTAGAAGCCCATATCTTTCCAGGTTGGCCCCAGTCCTCAATGAAGCCAAACCCCTCCTCCCTAAACCATGCTTTCAACCAACTGTTGAAGTTCCTTGTGTGGAGTGCCTCAGCCTCCCCTCAAGCACAAAGTTGTAAGAACCAGCCACACTCAATAGTCAGAAAAATGTCATCCTTTTATTCTAAAACTTTTAACATTCAGATGCCCTGATAACGCCCAATGTTTCACCCTCTGTGGGCTTCCTCAGGGACTGGGATCTAAGATTAAATACATAAAAATCATTTTTTATTGATTTCATTAAAAAACAAATTAACTTTCCACATTTTGTCAAAAGTGTTACTGTTTCTTTAAATATTCCTGGCTTCTGATATTAACTAAAGTTTTTCTTCATGCAGTATCATGATACACTTTAAACATCTTAATGCAAGTAATCAAAAACATAAATAGATATGCAAACTTCACAGTCGGTCACTTATATTTCATGTTAGGTGTTAGGAATATACTTCAAAAGGCAATTAAAAGTACCCATACCTGAGTATAATTTAAACTCTCTGTTAATCTAGTAGTTTAATTGTTTCCAACTCCAGGTTTTGTTCCTAGACAAGTACACAAAGTTACCTTGTAACTGGTATATCTAAGTAAAAAATGTGCAGTGTTCACATTTCCATGTTAAGTTTGCATATTTTGTAATATCATCCATTCTCTTATGATAACTGTAGAACGGTTTCACTATGCCTCACTATAGCTATTAATGTTAAACCTGATCACTTCCATGTTTTTATCACCATAGGTCCACATAAGGTATGTATCAATTTATTCAGAGAAAAACATTTTTTAAGCAAAGTAATCAAAAAGAGAACATGCGCTCATGAAATTCATTATACCAGATCAGCAATTGCTAGTCTGAGTTTAGACATTACATGCTCCTGTCACGAAAGCATGTAAGCATTAAGCCAGAACGAAGGTGGCATCTAATGCTGGATTGATGCATGGTTGGGGGTTGTGGCCCGAGGCCAGAGGCTTTAGGGCGAACAACCTCCACCATGCATCAATCGCATTAGATGCCACCACCGAGTGGCTTAATGCACTTGTAACATGGCCTAGGTTGCAGGTGGTGGATAGCCAGGAGGGTGTCCACTGTGCATGACGGAATATCACACTCGGAGTCGCTGCTATGGTAAACAAGTTTTACTGTACTTTCAAATCACGGTACAGAACAACATTTACATACTTATGCGCTCAACTATTGCACTACCCCCAACTGCAGAGCTCAGTGCGGCCAAGATAAGTGTGCCGAAAATTTTCACTTCTGTGTGGGTATTACCGTCATACCTGCCACTGGAGGTCTGTGGTGCACTATTCAATGGCTGCGATCAGGGCTCCGGTTGGGATTTGCATACAGCCGCCGCTCACTTCCTCCTGCCTCCTGCTGACTGGTCCGACGCTGCGTCTCCCACCTTGGCTGGGTGTGCTGCTGCTGGCTCTCCAATGGGGTCCCTTCCTGCGCCCAGCTACTTCGTCTGCCTCTGAGTGTGCCTGTCTTGCCTCTCTTGCTCTTGCTCACCACCTGTGTCCAGTGCTGCTAAGCTGGGGGTCTGGCTGCTTTTAGTACTACCTTATCGGGCACACCATATATCATGGATTAATGCCCGCTCCGATTTGGGTCCTGTGATGCCGTTGCGCCAATCGCTACTGCCCATTTCACCTCTCTCATTAATGCCATGTTACAAAATGCATTAATCCATAGATTTATAGGCTCAACTATTTTAAATAATAACTTCTAACAAAAAGATACACTTCTCCATGTACTTAAGCGTAACCTACCCAAATTCTTGTAAAGACCAATTTCACATGTAAATATTTTTTTATGTTTCAGTTGCAATGCCTGTTAGCAAGGAAAAATAGTAAACAGTATTACAATAATTGATTTCTCATATTCAAAAAAATTAAATCATGAGCTACGACTGTGTAAGTTTCAACGTTCCTATCTTAGTTGGCTGACATTTTCCTTGACAGAGCGCAAAGTGTTCTGTGCTAAATGCTCGCAAGTACTGATCTCTTAGAGTGCTGAACAAGGGGGCAGAGCCGAACGCCAGCCAAACAGCTCCAGCCACCCCACCACGGCTGCAGACATCATAGATACTGTGAGCTTGCCCCAAGGCAGACACCCAATGGTTGCTATGCAACCAAAGTTACACATAATATAGCTGTGGAAGTGGGGTGAAGCTCCCGATCACTCTGTGTGTGCTTTCTGCCCCCAAGTTCAGTCCATTGTTACCATAGTATTACTTATATTTGCAGTACCCGACCCATACAGAGCATTTCACAGACTGTTCATTTATGGATTTCTCAATTTTAAAACTCAGATACCAAACAAGTTATTTTTAGTACCAGTCATAAGCCCTTCACTATTTAGATATGGTTGCAGTTTTCAAAAAATGAATACGTATATGTTTATTACGGCACAGTTCCTCATCTACAAAGAATCCTACAGACTAAACAGTACCAAAGCACTGATAATACAATAGAAGTAACAAAAATCACACCATTCAGTACCCTGTGTAATGTGATTCATGTGTGTTTCCTGACACATAAATTGAACCTCATTCTGAATGTACCTAAATAAATAAATTTTATTTCATTTTTGTTGACCAGGTAAGTGCACTAGACAAATCCTGCCTATTTTCAGGCACGACCCGGGGGAGAGGGATACAGATGAATGCCAACTGACCTTGAACCAGATTAAGCTGTTGGTGATATTTTTAGTGAATGAGGGAAATTTGGCCAGGACACCAGGGAAATTCCCCTGCTCTTTTCGATAAGTGCCATGGGATCTTTAACATCCACCTGAACTACCACCAATCCAGGGATATGGGACCTCAGTTTAACATCTCATCCGAAAGACAGCACCTCAGAAGTGCAGCCCCCCTCTCATGCTGCACTACAGTGTCAGTACTGGGATATTAACCCAAGTGCCAGATGTGGGAACTGAACCCACAGCCCTCTGATCTCCCAGCCTCAGAGGCGAGTGTGCTACCTACTGGCCACTGACACTCACTATTTCATTTCTAAACTGCATTTCCACCTGACTTTTCTTTAGGAGAGAGGGTACTGATGCATCTTGGGGTTTCCCAGCATGGGGGTTATATGGAGGTTTTGGTTAAATATATTCCGGGAGCTAACTAAGGCATGGGAAGATGGCCAAGGCTGAGGGAAGGCTAAGTGTAAAGATAAAAATCTAACAAATCTATCATTGCCTGTGGTGTCCCATTGCATCTAGTGTATAGATCCAGAACATCTCCCTACATTCAACCATCTTATCCCAATCTCCCCCACGTTCAGGGGATTCCACTTTTCCAATGCCTCAGAAATACAGAGAGGCAGCTGAATGACATTCGACCACAAAATGTATTGCTATTGGAGAGTTTTCAGACTTGGTTCTGATCCTGCTCTTATGTTCACTGATTCTTTGTTTAAGAGGTCTGTTGGTCTTACCTACATAGTACTTTGAGCACAGGCAGGTAAGCACATAGATAACATGGTCAGATTCACAGCTGATAAAAGTTTTTCTCTCATAACTAGTATTCCCATTAGGGTGTGTGATTTTAGTTTCTTTAGAAGTGTTACCGCAATGCGCACATCTTTCACATGGATGCATTCCTGCTTCTAAGGGTCCTAATAGGAGTTGTTGTCCCTTTTGACTGCCTTGTCCTTTCAGTTCTGATTGTATTAACTTATCCTTTAATGTATATACCCTTTTAGAAGCTATGGTAGGTTTGTTCCCAATGATTAAAAATAATATCTCTTAACTGTTTCGTAAAGGATAAATAACCAGGCGAGAGTACCAATCTATCCATGTCCTGATTTTCTTCTTCAGTAATTCGAGTCTCATCTGCCTTTGTTCTATCACTTTCACGACTCTCTGCCTATTGGATCCCCTATTCATAAACCTGTCTGCCATTATTTGATACTTTGTGTCACGTTCCTTAATATCATGACAATTTCTCTTCACATGTAGCATTTGTGAGTCTGGGATACTAAGGCCTGGGAATGAAAACTGGTTGCACGTAGCAGAGTGTTGTGATCTGTCTCCTTTCTGTAAATGTTGGTATTCAGTTAACCATTTGCTTTATAAATCCACAAATACAGAAAGGCTATCTTTTCTGTACTCGCTGTCATTATAAATTTCTGGTTATCTGTTAATGAATTTATGAAAACGTGAAAATCCTGTAACTCAGTTTGGGTTCCTGTCCAGAAGATTAAGATGTCATCAATAAAGTACTGATATGTCTCGATGCATTTAAAAAATGGATTGTACATGGGATTCAAAAATGTATTGTGTTTCAAATGAGTCCACGTAAAGATTAGTGTATGTCGGAGCCACTGTGCTCCCCATTGCTGTGCCCTGTTTCTGTCGAAAATATTTCCCTTCAAATCTTAAGTAAATCTAATACAGAACTGCACTAGCTAATTCAATAAGGGTGCTAATGGGGGGCATATTCTTCACTTCTGATTTCTTAAATCCAGTGGCTAAGCTGTCTAAACCCTCCTAATGTGGTATGGAGATGTATAAATCTTTTACATCCATACTACATTAAATAATATCACAAACGCTATTCTCAGCATTTATTAGTGACAATACATCACCTGAGCCCTTGATGTAGCTACTCATTTTACTAACCACTGGCTGTGCAAAATGATCACCAAAACTAGATAATGGGTCCAATATTGAGTTGTTTCCTGATACTACAGATTGAGCAGGTGGCTTTCTTGCATCTTTATGAACTTTTGGAAGTCCATAGAAGACTGGTATTTTCAGAAAGGTTCCCGGTCAAAATAGCTAAACAAAAATAGCGTGATCCAAAACCACGTATGGCAACAGAGCTAATGCGAGGCTAGCGCTCAGTAATATGTAAGCATTAAGCCACGACGGAGGTGAGCTCTAATGCTGGATTGATGCATGGGGGGTGGTGGTGCCCGAGGTTCAGGGCGAAGGCTACCACCGCTTCTCCTGCATCAATCTAGACACAGCCCACTGATGGAGTGCGCTTAATGCGCTTGTAACATGGGGCCGCGTGACAGACAGTCACCAGAAGCCCATTTGCCTCAGTAAAATGACATAACATGGGGAGTCGGGGAGATCCGTACAATTTTACGGTGCACTTACAAATCATGTCAGACAACGGCCTTACGATGCTGATACGCTCAACACTGTGTGTACCTGTACTAATAGTGACCAGAGCGTCTTGCATGCTCGTGCAGCAGCTATCCCGATGTGCGCGGCTATTTCTCTGTTAACACCCGTTGGAGGTCTCCAGTGAGCGCCTCTCTCGCCACGCTGTGCGCGCGGTCACAAATTAGCATGCGGGCTCCCTCACTTCCCGTTCCCTCTCGCATGCTCCTCCGATGATACACCACTTGCCTGCAGGAGGTCTCTCTGTGGGGCTGTGCTAGCTATCCTCCTGTGTGCGCCTGCTTCCTTTCCGCCTGCCTCCAGATCGTCGCACTTCTTGGTTGCAACGCTCCTCGCCCACCCACTCTCCCTTCGCTGCCCCTCCTGCCAAAGAAAAGCAGACCGCCCTGTTTTGTATCGCCTGTTACCCTTCCCAGCTACAGACTCATGCGACTGTGTGACATGGGTTCTCGTCCCCCTTTCCAATCTCAGACTCCTAGTGGTGCTCCCGGACCACCGCTCCTCTCGCTTCTGCTCTCGCTTTCCCACAGGACCCAGTGCTGCTAGGCTGGGGGTCTGGCTGGTCATGGTACTGCCGAAGCGGGCATGGCATATAAGCTGGGTTAATGCCCGCTTCGGCTGCCGTCTTGTGACCCTCCTACGCCTATCGCAGCGCGAGATCACAGGCACACTATTGATGCCATGTTACAATAGGGAGTGCTACCTTGCCGAAAACAACAAGCCAGACATAATGTGCACCCCTTGCACCCCCCAACTTAAGTATAATCAACTCTGTGAGGGGTGAAATTCTGGGAAAAGGAAGAAGTCGGGGGGAGAACACGGGGGGAAAAAAACAATACAGGCAGGGGAGGGGTGAACACGAAAATACACTGCTGTTGAGAGACTGGGAACAGAACTCTGACTTCCTATATGCTCTGCTGCCGTAGCTGCTCCTGCTCTCAACCCCCTATACCCGAGGAGCAACTTGATGAGACACCACTCACCTTACCCCTTTCTCCTCTCCTCAGATGTGACAACTACAGGAGTAGTGTTAAATCACTTTCATTACATTAACCCTGTAGCTGTTATCGCATTTGCTGGGTGTGCTGATGCAAGGTTAACACCACCACCACGAGCACCAGCACAGTGACAGAATTCACCTATCAGCAGAGAGTCGCTGTGCTGGCACAAGGAGAACACTGCAGTGTGGTTTCCTGGTGTTGTACCTCTCTGGTCTAACCTAACTTGGAGTTAGATGGGGTGCAGCCTCATATGGGGTTGCCTCTGATAAAAACACACCGGCATCCCCAACGGCACAATGCCCACACTCTGCAAGTTGTCTATTGCTGTGAGGGATGTCGGTGTGAGCGTTGTCGCAGCGCTATGGTAAAACCCATTTGCTGCTATGTTTTTCACCACGCTATTCTAACAGCACTATATTAACCAGACACCTTTCATAAAAGTCTTTTCCAGAAGATTCCATTGCCATTCTGGTAAATGTCCTAGTTTTATTTCTTCATCTAAGGTTTGTTTTATTCTAGCAGGTGTTCTTGGGGTTGGATCATATGATGGCAGTTCATAATTCTCAGATACATTTAATAAATCATAACACATATTGATGTAGTCTTCCCTCTCCATTATAACCAGCCCTCCCCCCCCTTATCAGCTGGTTTTTGTTATAATATTCTCATCTTGTTCCAGTTTTTTAAGGGCCTGGAACTCAAATTTTGAAAGGTTATATTCTAGTTTTGAATGTTAAAGGTTTTTAAAATGAAAGTTTACATCTGTAGAAACTGACTGAATAAAAGCTTCTACACTATGGTTTCTCCCTATAGGAGGATTATACTGGGATTTAAAGTTCACTGCCTGTCTTAGTTCTCTAATTTTAGGGTCCTGAGGTGGTTTCAAATAAAATTGTTCCTGAAGTCTAATAGTTCTAAAGAATCTTTGCATATCTAACATCAGTTCAAATCTATATGGCTGTTTATGGGGGGGGGTGGAAGATAAACCCCTGCTGAAGACTGCCATCTCTTGATCTGTCAGTTCTCTCTCTCTTACTGAGGTTAAAGATCACAACATCCTCCTCCCCTGTGGTTCTCTCCCCCTACCACTTTGCCAACCCCTTCCTTTCCCTCTGGTGCCTCCTCCTCTCTCTCCTCCCCTCGGCCATACACAGGTAGTACCTCTGCAAATGCCACCATGCGTGTTACCTACTAAGGCTCCTCCCCAGTTCCCTGAACTTACCCTGCACCAGGGACACTACTAGGGGCTGGAACTCAGAATCTTTATTCATTAGCCCAAATAAAAGATTCCCAATTCCTAAAGCTGACCCCGTCTCACTTGTTTGTTTATTCACTGGTTGGGAGGAGTGGGGGCTCAAGCCTCTAATTTTTTCAGACCCTAGAAACACCCCTACCCTGCATTACCTCTGCTCCATTCCTTGCCAGATCATTAGTCGCCAGGTGGACAATGATGTCCAGCCCTCTCCCATGACCTGCTGCCCTAGTGATCCTCAGGATCTTTTTTCCATCCCGCTTAACCAAAGCGCCAGGTAGGCACCTTACCTCCCTTGCCCCCAAGTCTATTCCCCCTCACGATAGAGTCCTCCACTAGCAGCTGCTTCCTGCTCAGCTGGGGGCATCTTCCTTCCACCTTGGGGCCTCCCCTTCTGAGGGTCCCCACATCTTCCCTTGCCACAACATTGGGTGCCTCATCCTGGCTGTCCTGTCTCACCAGTACGGCGATGGAATTTTGTAGTGGAATAGACCAAGGAGTGTGTATTCTACCTGCCCCCCCACTCCTCCCAGAGCCCCTCCAAGGTCCAGCCGGCCCTCCTCTGCCCAGGAATTCTCTGAAGCCATATCAGCAGACTCGGTGGCTCCTGGGTGGGTAAAAGGTCCTCTACATCCTTGCCAGCTCAGCTTGGAATCCAGCGACCTCTACTCTCAACCCAGACGTGCTTGCAAATTGGGCAGCACCTCATTCTCCAGAATGTGTCCCAAAAGACTGCATCCCCTTAACCATTTTGCTGCGCCACTCTCATGTTATCTGTTTTACCTTTATTACTACTACTGAACTTAGCCTGTCCCCTTCTGCCTCCTTCCTTTTTTTCTACTTTTTTTTTAGATTTGATATTATATGTGTTATACAGAAAATTGAATCATATCATTAGTAAAACTAATTAAAGAAATTCAGATTATGGATAATACAGCACACTTGAATCCGTAAGATTTATTTATTTATTTATTTTATTTTATTTGTTTTTGATAACTGGGTAGGTGCGCTAGACATAGAAAATACCTATATTCAGGCATGACCCGAGAGTGTACAAAACAGATACAGTTAGTACAGAGAAGCAGAAATACAATAAAATACAGGATACATGATCAGTATATCATGAAATAAAACAAGACTGTCGATATATTCAGGACTGGATTGGTAGGCCGAGGGAAGCTGGCTGGATAGATCTAGAGGAGAGAGGGAGTGTGGGGAAAATCTCAGCATATTTGTCCCTTGGAGGCCGGAAGGCATACCAGAGACTCCCTAATCCGAATCCCTTGGTCATGGCGGTGTTAGACAGTTGGAGGGAGATGTCTAAATTGACAGGATGATACACTACTCCTACCATTGAGGGGAAACCCATTTTTTCTTCTGGGGCTGGAGGACAGGGGCTATAAGGAGTGAGAAATAAAAGGAATTAACTGCTTCAAGCATTTATTTACGCGTGGTGTGCTGGATTCATTCGAGAGTATACAAGAGAAGACAGGGCTGGGACACCAGCACTTCTTCCGCTATCTCCAAATAAGGGCATATATTAGATCCATTGGGAGGCTCAGGAGTTCCATATCACAGTGGGAGGCAATAGAACAATTAATAACGACAGGGCAAAGAAAACCCAAGGGAACCATTCAGAGAATGGCTAAGGAAAGTAAAACGTGGTCTCCGGATAAAACGCAAAATACTAGGATGCTCTGGGAGAGAGACTTAGGGATCATAATTTCAACAGATAATTGGAAAATACTTCTCCAGCTACATCAGGGTGTCCTGTTATGTAATAAATATAAAGAATCTTACTACAAGTTCTGCCGTAGGTTATACTGCCCACCTCTGGTGGTCCATAAGTATAATCCTGCAGTCTCTCCCGTATGTCCTAGATGTAATAACAACCTAGCTTCATACTACCACTATTTCTGGGCCTGCCCGATTTTACAGAAGTTCTGGGGAGAAGTGGTATCTGAATTGCAAAGGATTGGAGGACAGCAGTATCCTTTGTCCCCTCTTCTGTTGCTATTTGGGGTGGAGGAAACAGGGGAAGGAGACTGGGCCCCCGTACAAAAATGGCTTAGGGTGCTAATATATATGGCTAGGCACTGTATTCTTAACACTTTTGTCACAGCTGCTAAGCCTACTGTAGCCCAATGGAAAACCCTGATAATACAGGCCATTACTCTGGAGCGATTAACATATGCTCTTAAGGACAAAGAGGAGCTTTTTTATAGAATTTGGCAACCATATCTTGCATTATTGACCATAGCAGAGAGTGTTATGTTAAAAGAGGGCTGGGTTTGAAGTGAATATAATAGGAGAGGGGTGTATGTGGACACTAAAATAACAGGGGCCCTGACTCCTTACCACCCGGGATAATAGTTTAAGGGGAAAATTGTTTTTAACTGAATGGATAGAATAAGATGTTAGAATGACTAAATGGATCTTGATGTAAATAGGTTATGAATTAAGGTTCATGTTGTATATGTGTATGTATGTATGTCTGTATGCCTCTTTATGGAAAAAAAGGAAATAATAAATTATGAAAAAAAAAGACATCGTAGTCAGGAAAACACATCAGTAAGGTACAATACATTAGAATAAGTATTAAACAGCAGTAACATTTTATTTATTTAATCTAGGATTACTACCTTTGAGTTAACAGCTCATTTACAGAGGTTCCACATCGTTGGTATACAGACAATAAACAAAAATGCATATACTACAGGATGAGGACATGACACAGTTACATTGAATACAACAAATGCAATCTTATTTGTAACCCTCCTACAAATGGGGGTTCCAGAAAAGTCTTCCTTGAGCTTGCTTAAATGCTTACTGCCAGGCTGGTGTCCTGCGTTTTAGCAGTTTAAATGTATTGCCAGAGAGTGCCTGTATAGCCTCTGTGTACTGTCTCTTTAAGAGCTGCCTGGATTGCAGTCATAATTAATCTGAGAGGGAGCTCTGTTAGAACATGTACTTGTTTGCTTATCATTTGTTAAAGTAGCAATAATATTGCAGTTTGTTCTAACCTGCCTTCTTTGCAGCATGGACAGTTCTGTTTGTTTCCATCGTCTTGGTCCTGGACTGTCAGAATGGGCCAATCAGTACATTTGGGACTCTAAAATGGAGCCTGCCTACAGGGGCTTGGTGGGGCCAAAACGTGTATGAATTGTAGTTTTGGGATTTTGGTGCCTAAAATAACCTGGAGGTGGAGCCCTTGTTGTGACTGACAGACAGATCAGCCAACCAAACCTTTTGAATCTTGGGGAAAGTCCCACACTTCTTGCAGTTTCAGTTAGATCTGAGTTGGGAAGTGAAGAAGTAACAGCTCGAGATAGTTCGAGCAGCAATCCAGAGTGGATTCACACGGGAGAACTGTGGAAAGGCCTGAGTTTTGGCCTGCATGCCTGCCTGCTGTTCCTGAGAGGGAACTTGAGGTTTTTTTTTTTGGACTGAATCCGAATTTGGAGAGCGAATTAAGCCGCTGAATTGTGACCAGGCTTTAACCTGAAGAAGACCGAAGATTTGCTGAATGCGATCGGCCTGTCAGGACTCCAGCTACCTCTGAACTCCCAGATTGTGCAGAGACTCTGTAATTGCAACTAGAGAGCCATTTGCCTGGTACAGTGGAATTTATTTACATGTGAATGTGCTGTGTGCTTATAGTGGGTTGTGATTCGGTTCCCTACTGTGTGTCTGAACTGTTTTGCTTGCTGGAGGCTGTATCCAGCTCCACGGACTGAATCTGTATCCATTTCCGTTTGCTTGGACCCTGCTACACTGGCCCAACCAAAATACCTGCTACGCAGAGGAAGTCATCGACCAGAGACCGGCCTGGGGATCAGCCCCCTGCTCAACGACTTGAACAGGAATGACGCCTCGGTGATTCGTGTGGGCCCTGCTCCTCCGAGCACTCCAGCTAAAGAGCCTGCAGTCTCGATTTCTTCCTGCCTGTGTCCAGTATTGGGTATCATGAGTAAACATCAGGGTAGCTCCCTGCAACAACAGCTAAATCTAAAAGTGTTGTCATCTGATTGTCTTGTTGCCTTTTCTTCATGAACTGAGCCCTCCGGCTACAGATTACAAATAGTGTGTGTTGGGCATGTTGCTTTCTTCCATCACAGGGTACCCAGAGTGTGTGACTGTGTACGGACTCTGAACTGCATGCATAACTGTTTGATTAATATAGCTTTTAAGCAAATAAACCTGACTACGTCCCTCCCTTGTTCAAGTCCCCTGAATAAATCAGATTTAACTTTGTTTGCATTTAACCTGACTATGATTCCAGTTTGTGCCAGAAGTATTGTACTGTTGCTGTTTGCTGTGCTTAACCTAGTTTTACAGGGGGTCCCCAGGGTCAAGCTAGAGGAACCAGCCCTGGTGGTATGTGCAAACAGTATGGGTAATTGCCTGGTGAATAAGGGTCATTGTGAAAGTAATTATTGTATATTGTTCAGGCCACTAGAAGGGAAAAAGGGGGGTTACCATGTCCCGGAGGGCTGTGCCCAGGTTACCTTGGCCACTAACAACCCTGACCTCCGGGTGGAGGCACCCGTTTCATTAGCCAGGCCCCTTAACCTGCTACTAGCCAAGCAGGCAGGGGTAGTAGCCCTTGGGATAGTGCCACCTAGGGGTTACATATTATACAAATGATACATATTAGCTAGTATCTTTAAGGGCCTAGATTGTAGAAAGGAGGAATTTGGGGAGAGGGAGAGAGCAGGGAATGGGGGCTGGCATATAGCAGAGAGGTACAGTGCTTAGAAAGAGCAGTCGAATAGCTGGTGAAATGGCAGGTATGCATCTAGAAGTAGTTAGATGAGCAACCCAGGGGGCCTTGTCTTTTAAAAGTAGAGAATGTGGGGGGGGGGGTGCTGCTGAGGAGGTCATCAGAAGGCAGCACATAATCGGAGCTCCCATGAACTTTTAATTAAAACTACTTAAAAGTTACCTCTTTTGGTGTTTTCGTCTGCCTCCGACATCTTTATTTGATTGAGCAGCCTACAAGGTGGTCATATGGGGAAAACTAAAGGCAACGTGGCTGCCTCTGCTGAGTTCTTTTCCCCGAGGAGTAAACGGGATGAGGGGCCTACTAGAAATGCTTTAGCAGGGTCCTCTGTTGTGGTGGACCCGGGAGAAATCACACTGGCTATGGTAAATGCAACTCTGCTAAAACTGGTCAACTCTGTGCAGGAACTCGACAGGAAGTTCGATGCCTTAACCCCTTGGGTAGCGGAGCTTGAGACAAAAATGGATCTCGCAGACCAAAGACTTAATAAAATGGATACCAGCCTTAATAAAACCATTGACGTCTCAACGAAGTTAATAAAGGACAATACCTGGCTAAGGCAAAGATTAGACAATGTGGAGAACCAGATCCGTAACAGAAATCTACGGATTTTAGGCTTACTCGAAGATGCTGAAGGAGATGACCAGCTGGGGTTCGTGCGCACCTTTTTGCCAGGACTGCCAGGGCTGGGCGAGAAAGATCCGCCATTATCATTGGAGAGGGCCTACAGGATTACCCCGCGCAGAGGAGTGGCAACACAGACCACGCTGCGAAATAAGGTGGTGGTATGCTCAGGCACTGGAGATCGGGATTAGGTGTTACAGGAGGCCAGGACGAAGCGATGGCTGAAATATGGCGAGGTGGAGATTATGGTG
This sequence comes from Neoceratodus forsteri, assembly GCA_016271365.2. Lineage (NCBI taxonomy): Eukaryota > Metazoa > Chordata > Ceratodontiformes > Ceratodontidae > Neoceratodus > Neoceratodus forsteri. Next base: position 748,105,041 of record CM057456.1, on the reverse strand, counting down.
TTCCCTGACTTCTCCTACGGTACACGGCAGAGACGCAAGGCCTATGATGGGGTGAGGTGTCGACTCCGTAGCCTAAAGGTCCCACATCAGCTGATATTCCCCGCTCGACTTAGAATCGTTTGGCAGGACAAAACATACATGTTTGGGTCCCTGGAGGAAGCCGAGAAGATTTTACCAATCTTGGAACAGGAGGCTGCAGAAACTCAAGCTGAAGGAGACTGACTGCCTAGATTTGTAACTGTGTAATGTACTGATTTTCTTTTGCCTACCTTGGAGATTTAGCCCATGTATTACACGTTTTTTCTTAGTTGGGCTGGAGTTGTTATCCAGCTGGGGCCTAATAGCATGGAGAGGGGCCGATCCTTATATTTAAATATTACTAAGGGCCATGTGGAAGTTCAGAGGGGAGGTTGAACCATCAAGGAATGAGATTTAATCCCCAGATGGGGTAACATGCTGATGCTCTTTATGAGATAGCTCCCTGAGGTTGCCCTTCTGATTTTTTTTTTCCTTCCTGAGTTTCAGGTGACAGCCTGTACTTTTTTGTTGAGAACTTGAGGACCTTGCGGACTATATCAGCACCGGGAGGCCTGGATGCATTTAGAGGAGAGGGAGGATGGTGTATATTCAATTGTTTATACATATATTTCTCCTCTATCTAGATGTGAGCATCGTTTTATAAGTAGACCTATTACATCAGGCAGTTGATCCTATATGTTAGAATTTTAAACATAAAAGTTGTAACAAGCTATCTTATGCTAAGGTTTTGGGGCTATTAAATAAATAATGGAGATTTATCCTCAGAGGATGGTGGGTCATTTGACTCACCCCGCTAGCTGGTTTGCTAGAGGCACCGGGTACTCCTCTGAGACACGCCTGAAGCTGCATGCTAAAGGCCACGATTTAGGAAACCTTATGTTATATTTCCCCCAATGTGGAGAGTATATTGGGGGGTTCCTCATCCCATCCTATGTTTTATGTTACATGTACATGAAAATCACATTGTGATGGAACCTCTTATGTATTTATGTTTGTGTGAGATGGTTTCTTACATGAAAGCCTAATAAAAATATAAAACAAAAAAAAAAAGTAGAGAATGGAGGGGTAAAATCTGGTGTTGGTCAGGTATGGCAGTTTGTGGTTGTTGAGGGTCAGTTGTAAATGGGGGTGGTTAGCTGAGCCTGGGGGGTGAAGGGGTATTAAGGGTGGGGGTAGTTGGGGTAGTGCCTGTGATAGTAATTATGTGCTACAGTTTGGCAATAATACTTTGAGTGTAGTTGTTAGGAATTAGGTGTTACAGTTGCAGAGACTATTAGTGACAAGATAATCCCGTAGTTTAGATTTGAAAGGTCTAAGTTTTGATTCCTTAAGCAGAACCTCGTCGAGAAAATGAAGCCCTCTGGTGTCCCTATGTTCAAAGGACCGTTGACCCTGTGATGTCTGGCAGAAGAGGAGTTGAAGAATCTTACTCTTTTTCACCCTTATTTGTCTGAAATGGATTGATGGGCTGAGGAGACTCAGTACTCCAGGAGGAGTAAAGCCTAGCATGGCCTTCTTAGCTAGCAGGCACACTTGGAATTGGACCCTGTTTAGCAGATTGAGCCACCCTGAGCGAGAGTAGAGTTTACATGTACGGGTTAAGCAGTGAGCACCTAACACTAGCCTACAGGCTTCGTTTAATGCTATTTTTATTCTTTTGAGTGCTGTATCTGTTCCAGCCCCATAGATTGCCAGCCCATGATCTATTATAGACAGTACGGAGCTGTTTACTACAAGTTAGAGGGCATTATCAGTAAGGCAGTGTCTGTGCCTGTAGAGTTGACCAATTGACGAGTTAGCAGCCTTGGCAACTTGGTCTATATGTTGTGCGAATGAGAGGGGACAGTCAAGAGTGATTCCAAGATATTTAAAACTATAAACCATTTCTAAAGCAGAGTTTTGGTTGTTTAGAATTTTGAGGTGATACAACTTATGCCAGTTTTATGAGGAGGTGAACAGCATAGTCTTCGTTTTCTTGTAATTTAGCAGAAGCTTTGACTTAAGGAACCATGCTTTCACTTTCATAAAATTTGCCTGCATTTGCTCTTCAAGAGCTTCAGGGTTGGAGTGGCTAGTGTACAGCACAGCATCATCTGCATACAAGAGGACTTTGTCCTGGCAAGCCTTAGACAGGTTTTTCAGGAACAAGCTGAACAATAGGGGGCCCAAGATTGAGTGTTGGGGAACCCCTGTTGTGACATTTCAGTGATCAGAGAGAACATCAAGTATTTTCACTTGTACCCATTCTGAGAGATAACTCCGGAACCACCTCACTGACTCCGGGGATAGTCCAGTGTAGGCCAACTGGCTAAGTAGCAACTCATGGTGGACTGTATCGAAGGCCTTGGTGAGGTCGATATAGGTAGCCCCCACCAGGAGTCCTCAGTCAAGTGCTTCATGGATGTAGCCAGTGAACTCCACTAGTGCTGTTGTGCTGTGCTGCTTCCTGAAACCATGCTGTTGTTGGCATTGCAGCCTGTTTTTTTCAAAATAGTCTGTGATTTGATCATGGACAGTTCTCTCGAGCACTTTTGAGAGCAGAGGGAGTATTGAAATTGGCCAGTAGCTGGAGTAGCTAGTTCTGACTCCACTTTTGAAGACAGAGGTGACCACCGCCACTTTCCAGATCTGGGGGAATTTTCCAGAAATGAGTGATAGGTTAAGGATGCTGGTTAAAGGAGAGATTAGTTAATCGAGGGTGAGTGTAATTAACTTAAGGTCTAGTTTGTCTCCACTGGTTCTTGACTTCCCGATCACCTGTATGAGATATTTTTTGGCCTCAGGTTCGGAGACAATTTTTAGGTAGAAGGGTGGAACAGTGCTCTCAGGTGGACTAGCATTGCTCTCTAGATTAGGAACATTATGAGGTACCAAGAAGTCAGGAGAAAGCACTCCACTGAGGTCCGTAAAGGCCTCATTGAATATATTGGCAATATCCTTTGGATCTTGGGTTATGTTACCAATAACATTGAGCAAAGTGGGTGGAGTTTTCTGGCTTTTCCAGTAAGAGACTTGATGTTGTCCCAGAATTTCCAGCCATCATCCCAGGAGCTGTTTAGTTCACTTTTAAAGTGTAGACTTTTTGGTATTCAGATGGCACCAGTACATTTGTTGTGGCCTGCTTTGAAGTGTTAGATGTCTGAGGGGGACCCGGTACATTTTGCCTTGTGCCACAGGTTGTCTTTTCCCTTCATCTGTTCTATGAGAAGAGATGTGACCCAGGACTTATTAGAACCCTTTATTTTCATTTTTTTGCAGGTGGCATAGATGTTGCAGGATGCATTAAAGATGTTAACAAAATGCTCCAGTGCAGTATTGACATCAGCGGCATCACTGATTACAGACCAGTGTGGTTTTAGGGAGCCAAGCTGTCCTCTTTTTAACACTCTAGTGGTAAGTGTTTTAGGTGGGACTTTGGGAGACTTATTCAACCAGGTGCATACAGTAGGATAAGAGAGTGGTCACTGATAGCATCTGGAAGTACAACTGTCTAGACTGTTCTCTCTGGTCGATTGGTTATTATCCGGTTTAGCAGTGTACTAGTTCCAGTTCAATAGTTCATCTGGGTGGGGGATTCGACTAGTTGGGACATGTCAGTGGCTGAAATGGCATCTTTGTAAGGTGCTGCCTCTTGGGATAACCAACTGATGTTAAAATCCCTGACCATCAAGACCTCTGGGTTATGATGGAGTTCTGTAAGGTAGTCCAGTGTTAATTTAAAACCTATAGCCTGTTCTCTGGGTGGTATATACACAGAGACTATCATGAGGCATTTTCCACACATACAGAGTTGTAGCTTTATGGCCAGCAATTGGGTATTGCTCCCAGTAGTTTGGTGCAGAAGGGCTCACCCTTGGAGGGTGTCCCTAATGTAGATGATGTAACCTCCACCTCGCTTACTGGTTCTATCTAGCCTAAAGGAGGTGTATCCTTCCAGTTGGACTGCCAAGTCAGGGACTCTCAAGTTTAGTCAGGTTTCTACGACAGATAGAACATCACGCTTATGTTGGGCAACCCATACCTGTAGACAGTCATACTTAGCAGTGAGGCTGCAGATATTAATGGAAGGGATCGTTAGAACCCCATCCTTTTTTAGGGGTACAGATAATCCTGGCACTGGTCCAGGGTTGGGATGAATGTTCTCAGACAACAGTAATAGCAACCAGGCCAGTCTTAATGCTTGCCATTTTAGCTGTTTTAAATCCTGCAAGTGGCTACAGCTGTACAATTTACAGTATTCTTCCCATTTTCCCTGCAGATATAACCATATTTAGTTGCACTGGGGAGGTAAGTGCTGTGCTCAGAAGTTATGGACCACATTAGCATGTTTAGTTTGTCACCAGGCCCAGAGATCCCTGCCTTGGGAATAATCAAGAGGGCAGATTGTATGTGTGGTAGGATGGTAACATTGTCAAGACCATTTGTGTTACAGCACACAGATGAGTTGGGTGGGAGGGCCACCTCTATTAGTATTAGTAGGAAAACCTGGGTAAGGAGTAATCTCATTGTTCAGCCTATATTCAGCTAAAAGGGCTTGCTCCACACTCACTTCTATGAAGTATAGTAATTAAGTAATTAGGAGGGTAGTTGTGGTGCTGGGGGGGGGGGGTAAGTGGTCGGACAAACAGTGCCTTCCCTGAGAGTATTAGTCAGGAAGATAAAGTCAGCAAAATTCCAGAGACTAGTAGAGCTGCTAGAATAGAGCAACAGTTAGTGTCCCTGACTTTGGTGTGGAGGGTTAGAGGTTTGAATCGTCCATCTGCTAGTCTACGGGATGGACAAAAAAAGATATAACCTCGAGGATATCACAGGAGGGCAGTGTTACTTAGTGCAAGGAAGTAGAAGTTGCAATGAATATAGAGCTCTAGAGTAACATGCAGTACACAATGTCAGTAACATTTTGGGACTAAATAAATTACAACAATACAATGGGAGGAACTTCTTAAAGACACTTAGAAGAGCTCAAGTGCTAAGCAGTAGTCAGAATAGGCCCCAAGAAGGGGAAGGAAGGAATAGGTTAGGAAATAGGGGGAGAGGGGAGAGGGGGGAGAGAGAGACAGAGAGAGACAAGTTAATGAGAAAGGTGAGACGTTGGGGAGAGCCAGATACAGGATAAGACTGCAAGCAATAAGTGCTAGTAGAAAGGATAAGGCCTCTAGCAGAATAAGTTTACCTTCAGAGGATGAGGAGGAGTTCAGGGGGAAGGAAGTAGGAGCAGGGGTCAGACTGAAGTAGGTGACTTTTTAGCTGGTGGGGGTAGGAGCAAGTTGGATCAGAGTACGTAGAGACTCCCAGAGACCTGGTGCAATGTGGGCAAAGGCATGGGAAATCCAATCATCAAAATACATCTTTATAGCAGAAGGAAAAAACATGGATGAATAGTATGGAATGCCACAAACTCCAGTGACCTCTGCCACTGGTGGGTATCAGCAACCTTGTGCCTTTTAACAAAAAAGAGCACTCACAAGCTGTGGTGTTTTATACATACAACAACTTTAACAATCGAGCACTCACCAAAACCTCCGTCAATAACAAAGGAACAGGTCTAGCTCAAAAAGGAGAAAATTTATTACATAAAATACATACGCCTGATGCGTTTCGGATAGCTAACCACCCTTTCTAAAAGGCTGAGCATCACACAATGACAAGGCAATTAAATACTAAATTCAAAAAACATCACACAGAAGCATACAATCTGATTGGCTAAAAGCACTTCCCCATTAAAGGTTATCCCTCTGAGCCCATAATTCAACACCAGCATGTGTATCTTAAAAATAAATACTATGGCCCAGATATTCAAACTGCGCCAGTCTGTGGCACAAGCCTGTGCGCCACTCAAAATAGTTGTGCAGGGGTGTGGCCAGGGCGATATTCAACGGAGTTGGCGCTTATACGCAACTGTTGAATATCGAACCTGGCCACCCCTCATTTCGCGATGGCGAGTGGAACCGCGCCAGCCTGGCGGTCAGAGGGAGCATTGAGATGCGGTGGTGCAAGTTCCATTGTGCCATACACAGCACCTGCGATTATTCAAAGGTGACATGCAAATGGGGCCATAATTTATGCAAGGGCAATGTGGGGCCATTTGCATCTGATTACGGCCCCATTTGCATGCATATTAGCATGCAGGTGCGCTGATCCCCGATGACTTGTGCTCTGGCGCTTACCAAGCAGCAGCCGTGCGGGGACCGACGCCCCTGCAGCCTGATCGCGAGACATTCCATAAGGGACAAAGAACGCCTCATCCCTGGTGGTCCAGTGGATCAGAGTAGTCGATCGGGCATTAGGTCCCTCAAAGTCCACTATCCTTGGTGGTCCAGTGGACAGATTAGCTCGAGCTATGGCGTATTCTATCCTCTCAGTCTCTCAGATTGATTCACCCTCACCATTCGGCTCACACTATCCCGCCCCATCAGCAGCGGAGGCAGCACTCACCCCGCCCGCCTGCCGACTGACACATGGCTGCAGCCATTGGCTCAGAGATGAGCCAATGGGCTTGCAGCTCCATACTGTACTTAGTCAGTCCAGATATGTGAATGAATTCATTTATTATCTAGACTGACTAGTGTAGGGAGAAGCGCACGCCCATTGGCTCATGCTCTGAACCAATGGGCGGCAGCCACTCCCGAGCTGTCAGCCGGCGGGCGCAGGTGGATGGGGTGCCGCCGGGCTGACGGGAGCGGATGGTGAGGATCAGTGGGCGGTGGGGTGGGGCCCACCAGATCACCAGGAGTTCAGACTTGGGGATAGAGGAATGCCGCCTGGATCGGGCTAATCGCGTCCACTGGACCACCAGGGATATTGGACTTTGGGGATCAGCAATGCCCGCGATCGGGCATGGGAGGCGCCTGGTGCGACGGAACATAGTGTGATGGCCACCCACAGGTGGCAGCTGCTGTGTTGCACCCTGCAATGTGGCAGCTACTTGTGGGTGGCCTCGACTTGTTCCTTTTTTTAGGCTTATCTCAGTGCAGGCGCAGGTAGGGTTGCACCTGCATAACCCTGCACAGTCCGGCCGGAATATCGGGCTGTGCAGTTTATGCATGGGCACGCCTCTACCTGTGCCTGCATTACATTACTGATGTGCCCCGTGCATCGGATTTATGTATGACTTTTCCTTTTTAAATATCGCGACCGGGTGCATCAGTGGTTGTGCATGGCGCACACCATTGCGCCATGCAACCCTTTGAATATCTGGGCCTATGTCTCTCTATACAGTTAATCGTATCAATAGGGATAAACATAAATACAACTTTTGAATAAATAGAGTGATTGGGGGGGAGGAAAGGGGGGGTGATCGAGCAGAGAAATAACAGTTTGAATACATCCAATTCAAAAAATGTTACATTTCATTATAAAACTAGAAATAGAATGTGCAAATATACCAAATCAGAAACAGCAGCAGAAAATGAATTACTTGTTTTTCTACAGGAAAGGCTTCAATTCAAACCCCTGGTTTAAACCCTGATCTTTCTCGGCACTCAAATTAATTATCCAGAAAGCCTCCCACCTTTAGGGATGCACTTTATCAATCCCCATAAAACTGAACGTATGCTCATGTGGAGTCTGGGGATTTGCAACATGTGCTGTAGTTGCATAGGTTAGATCCCTTTTATTTATGGCTCTAACATGTTCACCAGTTCTGGTACGGAAACTCCTTTTTGTTTTCCTAACATGTATTTTACCACAGCTACATGTTACCAAGTATATTAGACCCTCGAAATCACATGTAATCAGTTGTCTGATTTCGTAGATTCTACCAGTGACCCTATTAACAAAATTGTCACCCATTTTCATTACCGTACAGACGTTACATCTTTTGCATGGATGGCACCCTCTGATTTTATTCTGCAGCCAGGTACCATTATTGCTACTTCTGTTCACAAAGTGGTTAACTATTTTATCTCCTGTAGTGGGGACTCTCTTAAATGCCATTCGTGGTGGTACCATAGACATTTCTTTCAATTCTGGATCACTCTGCAGACCCTCCAATGTTTCTTAAATATTTCCTCAATCTCCCTAGTTTGTGTGGAATATGATAAAACAAAGTTATATCTAGCACTGTCAGTGATTTGCATGCCCTCAGTAGCTTGACTATTTAACAAACTACTTCTGTTTTTGTTACCTGCAAATTCAAATCCGCCAGCAATATCTTTTTCACTATAGCCACATTCTCTGAGGTTAGTACTTAAGGCTTCTGCACTGTTCAAACTTTTCATTTGTGCTGCAATTTCTATGGGTGCATGAGAACTACCCTTTCGGGATATTCCTTATAATGTGTTTAGGGTGACAGCTGCTAGCTCTCAATAAAGCGTTACCATCAGTGCTCTTTCTATATAAATCAGTAGTAATTCCACTATCCCTCTCCTTTTTTATTTTTAAATCTAGGAGGCATATTTCTGTGTCTGATGACTGACATGTAAATCTAATGTTATAATTTGTGCCCTCCAGATATGTCACACATTCTTTTAATGCAGCTACACTACCTTCCCAGATAAAAAAACAAATTGTCTATGTAACACTTCCATAACTCAATAATATCAAAAAATGGATTTTGGTTCCTATTCAGAACATACTTATTCTCTCAGGCACCCATGTATATATTAGCAATAGAAGGTAGCTGTTCCCTTCACCTACAAAAAAAATATTTATTAAACATGAAGACATTGCATTTTAAAACAAACTCCAGCAATTTCACAAGAAAGGCAGTTCCTGGTATAGCCCCTTCCCCTCTTTTATTGAGGCAGTATGCTCCAGCATCTAACGCACCATCGTGTGGTATATTCGAATAAAGGGATTGAACATCCATAGTCACAAGGAGGCAGTCATTATTAAGTTGTAGATCTCTTAGTACCCTCAGAACATCAGTAGTATCCTATAAATATGATGGCAAAGTACTAACAAAAGGACGTAAATGGTAATCCGCATACTGCGATAAGCTTTTAGTCAAAGAGCCAATTGCGCGGCCTGGGGGTGTATCCAGAGATTTATGAATTTTAGGCAACAAATAAAAAGTCGCTCTTATTGGTGATTCAACAGTCAGGAAATCCATTTCTTTTTTATCAGTTTCCCCATTTCTATGTTCCTCTGATACACTCATCAATCAATGTTTTATCCTCATAAGTGGGATCCAAATGTAACTTCCTGTAGAATTATACTCTACTCAACTGTCTCTCAGCTTCCAGTATGTAGTCCCTTTTATTTAGTACAACAACACATCCCCCTTTATCTGCCTTTTCAATCTCTGTTCTGCATTCTGTTGGAGGGATTTTATGGCAAGCCTTTTATCGTGTGTCAGGTTCTTAAAGCTAGGGGAGGAGGGTTATTAAAAAGTTCCTCAAGGTCAGTTTCTACTAGGTTTTTAAAGATGTTGACCGCAGCGCTAGGTGAGGAGATTGAAAGTAGAAGCCAGTCTGAATTTGCCTGTTTGATCTGTTTCATTTGTGTTGTTAAGAGTCCCGCTATCATTCGTCTTGTAAAAACAGGATTTCAAACTCAGGTTTCTACAGGCCAAATTTACGTCTACCATGGTGTGAAATTTAGTAGTTTGTGTAATGGGGAAAATTCAACCCTTTGCTCAGCAATTCGATCTCCGAGGCAGTCAATACATAATCTGAGAGGTTAATTACCTGCATACTTGTTTCTCCGGCATTCACCACCTCCTGCCACTGTGACTTCTGTAGTTCCTGCGATTCTGATAATGGCCTCTGCCACATCCGCCTCTTTCTCTTCCCCTCCTGGTCCTCTTGTTTTGGCCATGTTGTTTTCTTGGTGGTATCCTTGTAGTCTGGGTCTTCTCCATGGTGCATATAGCGGATCTTCCTCCTGGCTCTCCCTGTGAAAATGGTGTGTCATATTCTCTTCTTGTTCTGATTCGCTAGTGCTGCTGAAATCGAAAGACACATGTCTGCTTCTCTTCAGAATACTCTTGGGGTTCCGATTCCTACTAAAGACCCTATCCAGTTCATAATCATTTTTGTTGTGGGTAAATTTAATATGTTTAGCTGTTTTCAACTCACTATCCAGTCTTGCTATAGAATCCTTTAGTTTCTAGTGGATTTGAATTTGCAGGTAACAAAGACAGAAGTAGTTTGTTAAATAGTCAAGCTACTGAGGGCATGCAAAATGCTGACAGTGCTAGTTATAACTTTGTTTTATCATATTCCACACAAACTAGGGAGATTGAGGAAATATTTAAGAAACATTGGAGGTTCTGCAGAGTGATCTAGAATTGAAAGAAATGTCTATGGTACCACCACGAATGGCATTTAAGAGAGCCCCCACCACAGGGGATAAAATAGTTAATAACCACTTTGTGAACAGAAGTAGCAATAATGGTACCTGCTGCAGAATAAAATCAGAGGGTACCATCCATGCAAGAGATGTAATGTCTGTACAGTAATGAAAAAGGGTGACAATTTTGTTAATAGGGTCACTGGCAGAATCTATGACATCAGACAACTGATTACATGTGATTTCGAGGGTCTAATATACTTGGTAATATGTAGCTGTGGTAAAATACATGTTGGGGAAAAAAAAAAGGAGTTTCTGTACCAGAATTGGTGAACATGTTAGAGCCATAAATAAAAGGGATCTAACCTATGCAACCACAGCACATGCTGCAAATCCCCAGTCTCCACATGAGCATATGTTCAGTTTTATGGGGATTGATAAAGTGCATCCCTAAAAGGTGGGAATGTTATTGATCTCCTTTTTACCCAAGAGGCTTTCTGGATAATTAATCTGAGTGCTGATAAAGATCAGAGTTTAAACCAGGGGTTTGAATTGAAGCCTTTGCTGTAGAAAAATAAGTAATTCATTTACTGCTGCTGTTTCTGATTTGGTATATTTGCACATTCTGTTTCTAGTTGTGTAATGAAATGAAGCATTTTTTGAAATTGGGTGTATGCAAGCTGTTATTTCTCTGCTTGATTCCCCCCTTTCCCTCCCCCCCTCAATTGCTCTATTTATTCAGAAGTTGTATTTATATTTATTCCTATTGTTATGATTAACTGTATCTAGACGGATAGGGCTGGATATTCAAACTGTTCTCTTCGTAGGCTAGCCATTGCTCGCTCAAAATATTTGCGGCTTGGTGGCGGCGATGACCAACGAGTTGCGCTATTGACAACTCCTTGAATATCACCCCTCAGCCACACTTCCACCGTGCATGGCGCAGGGAACTTGCGCCACCGCAAGTGGTCAGAGTGGAGCATTCAAGACGTGGTATATGCCTAATATGGCGCCATGCGCAAATTTCCGATATTCAAAAGCTGACATGCAAATGGAGCCATAATTCATGCAGAGGTGCAGGGGCCATTTGCATCTACTTATGGCTCCATTTGCATGCCATTAGAGGTACGCTGATCCCACGACTTGCGCCTGGTGCCCTGCCAGGCAGCAGCCATCGGGAACCGACGCTCTACAGTCTGGACAAGGGCATGAGGTAAATCCCTCCCCAACTGGCCCGGACAAGGGTCATGTAGTAAAGCCCTCCTCCCCGACTGGCCGATCGCGGGCAAACCCATAGTAATCCCCCACCCCCACTAGCCCGATCGCGGGCATGTAGTAAACGCCCCTCCCCCGACTGGCCTGATCACGGGCAAACCCATAGTAATCTCCCCACCCCCACTAGCCCGGGACAAGGGCAGAACAGAGTTAAACCCCCAAGAACAATATCCCTGGTGGTCCAGTGGACCGTGAAGCCGATCATCGCTGGCATTAGAGTCAACCCCACCCCTCAGGTCCAAGTACCTGGTGATCTAGTGGCCCCCACCCCACCACCCACGGAGCCCCACCACCCACTCCTCGTGCCAGTCGGTAGGGCGGCAGCATCCCACCCACCTGCTGCCTCTGGCCATGCCGATTGATTGCTGGTCGGGCTGCACGCCCATTGGTTCAGTGCAGAGCCAATGGGCGGCAGCCCATACTGCATAAGGCAGTCCAGATATGTGAATGATTCCCACCCACACCCTCCCCAGCTAATCGAGAATTCACTTGTTCAGATACAATTAATTTTACTCTTCCACCTTTATCCATCTTTTATTATTTCCTGTTCCAAGGGCTTCATGGAATTTAGATAGGGTGCCCACATATTTTCAAATTGATTTTCCCTCCCCTTAATCTTGTATGTCAAGCTTTCTAATTGCAGCACATCCCATGTAAGATTCCTCCATTGTCGAATTGTAGGTTTATCTCCTGAAGCCCAGGTGTTCAAAATACACTGTTTTGCCAATACCAGGAGTACTCTCATCCATCTCTTCAACCTCCCCCACTCTTCCCGATGTGTGCCATCCACCCCAAACAGTAATGTGAGTGGTTCTACTTTAACCTGATGTCCCGACATGTCTGTCAGCTCCTGCGCCACCTTATCCCAGAAATCTTGGAGTATCTGGCACCACTCAGAACGAGTGTAGATAGGTACCAGGGCTGACCCACATCTTTGATAGACAGCCGGGACTGCTGAATTATACCTGTTCGCATGCTACAGGTGGAGGTACATCCTATGAACAAATTTATATGCTACTCATTATATTTGTTACAAAGCAGGAGGCCCTGATGCCCTTTCATTAAGGCCCATTGCTCCTCAGAGTGTAACTCCCAAATCCCTTTCCCATAAATGTCTAGTTTTGTTTGTCATATCTGGCCCTTGGAGGCGGAGAAGAGACATAGTTTTTCTAATCATACCTTCAGGTTTCTGTTTTAGCTGTTGTAGCAATTCTTCCACAATCTGTATCTTTTCCTAGCTTTTTAATCTTTGTTGTAGCTTTATAAATATTTCTCAGCATACAATCGAACACTTATACAGTGCAAAATATCAAGTACTGCATTTTTTATATTTATGCTGGTTTCCAAGTGTCAGAGGAAGGCATGGTCTCACGTTGAAACGTTAGTCTACATCAATGTCATGCACACATGAGCACGTGGCAGCTGAACGCTATTTGAGTAAAAAGCCGTTGTTTTTTTTAATTTTCAAAACTGAACAGTAGTAGTAAAAGAGTTTGCACATTGGAATATAAGAAAGCTGGCGTTTAATGCTGCAGCCAGTTCATTTTACGGTGGTGAGTTGTGAAGTACGGAGAAGGCTTTCTTTAAGGACCTGCCCTCTCCTTCTTATTCGAGTTTTGAATATTCAAAGGTGAAGATGACAATTCCTTTCTTTTTTTCTTTATTTTCTGTTTCTCTACTTGTGCATTCTTTTTAGACAAAGCTGGTGTCAAAGTTTGAGGCTGTATTTTGAAAGGAATAAATGGGGACTTAAATGCAGAAAATTTGACAAAAAACAGTTCAGTGGCCAGAGAGCAGAGCTAACATGACTCTCCCCCCTTGGCCATCTTGTATCTTCTGCCTCCTTCCTATACCCTTTTCCTCCCTTCCCTTCCTTTCTCTATTTGTATTTGGTTTTATTACCCTACCCTAGATAGGGTGTTACCTGCTTTCCCTTCTTTTAGTATTTCTGTCAGCTGAACCTTTCCCAGTACCCCACTACCTCCTTACTCTGCCTTTTAAACTTCTTTCTCTTCCCTTCCTGACCTGAATTAGCTAAATCACCTTACCCAAGATAGGTTTTCTCCATTTTTCCTTCTGTTAGTAGCTACCTGTACCTAAGTCCTGCAGTGTTTACTCTTTGCACTTAACTCACCACCTGCAGCTATCTACTTTGTCTCTTTTAGAGTAGGTGTACACAGAGCTTAGATTTATCTTACCTTGTCTCTTGTCTCTTGTCTCTTGTCTCCCTGCAGAACCTCCTGTTGACTGTGCTCAACCTGCAGATGACTGTTGATGCCTTAGATGCTTTAGGTTACCTGTTGCTCTCCTGCACTGTTCCACTCACGTGTTGGAACACAAGCATGAAGGGACATGCTGGGCAAGAAAATCTTTACAGTGCTCTTGCTAGAAGGCACTAAGCCTCTGGCAGCTCCACCCCCTCCCAGTCATGTACCTAATTTACAGAGCTTTCTGAATCTACTCACCCCCAAGATTAATTCCCTGTGCTACATTCCATACACTACCTGTTACAAATTTTAAAGACAAGTTTCAAAGTGCCCCAAACACTGACTACAAATCTCTTCCCTAACCACTTACAGTGCTACTTTTAAATATGGAGAGAATATATATATATATATATATATATTATAGGGGCACAAGGCACCTCTATAGTTAAAGTTGAGCAGGCACTTTAATATTAAACCTCAAATTTTGTACGTTAATTACTTTGCAACTGTTCAACGGATTTGAACAAAATTTAGCATAGGCAGTGTCAGGAGGTAGATCCCTTGATTTGCCAAGTTTTGCTTGGATCAGATTGGCTAATTTCATGCAGCGAATCATCAAAAAAAAAAAACACGTTTCGCTAATTTTTGCCAATATTTCCCTGTTTTTTCCTCATCGCACTGCACCCAAACTGTTTGGAATTTTGGCCTGAAATTTTCAGGGTAAAAAGAAGTTATCCTAAGGAACAATTCAGTATTAGTCTGTGAAAAAAATATTAATCCATTCCAAAGTTATTAAATTTTGGGTTCTGAGCATACTCAGTTCAGTCTTTGGGATAAATGTACAGTTTCTATCAATGATTCCTGGTCGTGAATGGCTCGCAAGCAGGGATTGCAAAAAGGGATTTGGAAATCTCAGAAAATCCTTTTTCGGTAGAAAATCCTGTTAAATCATACCATTTTGTTTTCTCGATCTAGCAAGGAGAAAACAAAATGCTGTAACTCTGCATGAGGAGGTGTTTCCTTTTAATTCATTCCCCGGTGTCTAGTGGCCCCCACCCTGATCCCTCCCTGCCCTGTACATATTTATAAATTTTCAGACACCGGATGCCCACCCCGGTGTCAGAAAAATAAGCAATATTTGATGCAGAATCCTGAATTGAACTACACCCCCCCCAAGCCTGTTTTAATTTTTATTGTTGTAGCCGACATCAGGGTGCCCAATCCCCTTGTTGTCATTTATCCCACCCATTCCACTTCTGTGGCACACTGGGGAGCCAACCCCCAGTGTGCCAAAATAGTTAAATTATTGTTTCTGACACTGGGATGCCCACTCCTGGTGTCAAATGCCCCCCACCAATCCCATTCTATTTTTGCCGACATAGGGGTGCCCAGTCCTTGGGTCGGCATTTAATGAAGCCCCCTGCCCCAATCACTGTGCAACACTGGGGAGCCCACTCCCAGTGTTCCAAAAAAAATTTAAACCTGTAAAAACAAGAAAACTGTCCCCTGACATCTTTTTTTTACTAGAAAAGAAAAGCAGTCCCTCATTGTCCCCAGTCCCCCATCCCACCTCCTCTAGCACCCCACCTCCCTCCCTTACCCCATACTTATCTTAGGAGGATGGTGTCATCTTCTCTGGACTGGGACACATCTGCACTCTTCAAAGGTGAACCGCGAACTGAGGAATCAAGGTAAACGCTGTATAATGGATGTCAATGGGGTTTCAAATTATGTTGATATCTCAGCCATTTTTAGGAATTTTGACCCCAAATTTTGAACATGGGGTTCTTGGGACCCCACCTCATGAACACTGGCACTGTCATTTCATTACTCAGTCCTGAAAGGTGATTTTGTGGTCACTGTGTGGAATCACCTTTTGGGACCAATTAACGAAATGACAGTGCCAGTGTTCATAAAGGGAGGCCCCAAAAAGCCCATATTGATAATTTGGTACAAAAATTCCCCCAAATTCCAAAAATGACTGCGTTATGAGCATGTATTGCACAGTTTCTATGCACGCTCATAACTTTGCCAATTTGTAATATTTTCAACATTGCCAGTTTTTCTCACCTCCTCATGAACAGTACAGCTGTCATTTTTCACATCCTGCCCAAATTGTGTTTTCGCACTTGTGGTGCAGAATGGCACGGTTGCTCTGCCAAATCAGCTTTCGGAATGGATTAATGAAATCACAGTCCCACTGTTCATGAGGTGGGGTACAAAATGGCCATGTGCAAAAATACTCAAAAACACCCCAGTTAGACGCGGTTGTTGAAATTTCACTACACACACGCATAACTTTGGCAAATTTTTATATTTTCACTCCAAATATTCAACATTGCCAGTTTTTTACACCACCTCATGAACAGTACAGCTGTCATTTCTTACATTCTGCCCAAAATGTGTTTGTGCAGCAGTGGCGTGGAATCACCCTGTTGCTACACGGAATCACCTTTTGGGGCTAAGTAATGAAATTACAGTGTAAGTGCTCATGCGGTGGGGTCCCAAAAAGGCCATGTTGAAATTCTGGTGCAAAAATACCTACAAATGCCTGAGTTGTGCGCAGTCATTGGAATTTTTCTACACACGGGCGTAACTTTGGGAATTTATCATATTTTCACTCCAAATTTTTAATATTGCCATTTTTTCACACCACCTTATGAATAGTACAGCTGTCATTTTTCAAATCCTGCAAAACATGTTTTTCCACACCTGTGGTGCAGAATGGCATTACAGTTGTGCAGAATTGCATTTTGACTGGGATTTGAACATTTTCTGTACTGGGTATGTGAGGTGTGGTGATAAGAAGGTTATGTTGAGGATTTGGGGTGAAAATTATTATACTATCTCAAAAAGTAAGGAAATAAATTTCAAAAAACTTTGTTAATGCATCAGTTAGAGTTGAAGCGGTATGCCTTGGGGTCATTGGCCCTAACTCTCACCCCATTCTCCTATTCTGTACCATGTCAACTTTCTTACACATGGAATGGGGTGAGAGTTAGGCCGATGACCCCAAGGCACACCTCGATGGTTGTCTGTGGAGGTGGGTGTGGGGTGGCTGATGGGTTTGTGTCTGAGGGGAGTGTTAGGGGCGCAACCCTAACATCTCATTTCCCTACTTTGTCACTTCAACCCTAACTGATGCATTAATGACGTTTTTTGCTATACATATATATAATATATATATATATATTTATATATACTGTATAATGTCCAGATGGGTGGAACACATGCTGAGGGACAGAACCCAGAGGGTGGTTGTGGGGAGAGGGTTATCTGGCACCAGAGAGGTCACCAGTGGGGTCCTGCAGGGCTCTGTGTTGGGGCCAGTGTTGTTCAATGTCTTTATCAATGACATTAGGGATGGCAGTAATGGCAAAATGTGCCTATTTTCAGATAACACCACGCTCTGCAGGAGAGTGGACACAGCTGGAGGGATACAGGACTTACAGGATGATCTGGAAAGCTGGGGCAGTGGTCTGGGATCTGGCAGCTTGGCTTCAATGCCAAGAAATGCAAAGTTAAGCACATTGTAGCCAAGAATCCCAGGACAGATTACTACCTGGGTGGAGTCCAGATATCTGCATCAGAGGAGGAGAAAGACCTGGGAGTGATGATCACTAGTGACCTGAAGCACTCCATGCAGTGCCAGAAAGGAGCAGCAAGGGCTGGGATGCATATCTAGGGGGATCAGTAGTAGAAGAGAGGAGGTTATACTACCCTTGTACAGGTCACTGGTGTAGCCACATCTAGAGTATGGAATTCAGTATTGTGCACACACATCAAAAAGGACATTAACCTTCTGGAGAAGGTCCAGAGGAGGGTTACAAAGATAATAGCAGATCAGCAAGGTAAGGCATACAAGGAGAGGTTGAGGGCACTGAACATGTACTTCCTGAAGGAAAAGAGAGAGAGAGAGGGGACATGATTGGGACCTTCAAGTAATTGAAAAGGATAAATAAGATGGATAAGGAGGGTCTCTTTAAGCAGAGAGGCAACCATAACATGAGGGGGTACAGTCTTAAGTTGGAAGGAGGGGGGTTTAGGAGGGAGATCAGGAAGCATTTCTTTATACAGAAGGTGGTGGGCACTTGGAATGAGCTGCCAGAAGAGGTGGTCTTGTTGAAGACAGTGGGCAGCTTATAGACAGGCTGGGATAGGCATGGGGGAAGGTAAGGATCATGGGTAGGGAGGACGGGAAGAGTGGGGAGGGGCTCAGGGACAATAGCGCAAGTTGTGGACCCCCTCAATACGAGCAGACTGGATAGACCAAATGGCCTTCTTCTGCTGGCTTCTTTGTATGTTTGTATATATTTATCTTTAGGTTAAACATAGCATATTCGTAAAACATGATTTCCCAGGACTGAATCCATGTGGTTCCATATCAGTATTAGTGGAAGAGAGGATGTGTTTTTTTATAATACCTTCTAGAATTTTTCCTGGGATGGAAAAAAAATGTCTGTTGCTGTATTGGCCCTTGTACAACAAGATGCACAAAACAGGTGATTTAATACCTTTTAATGGACCAACACAGTTTTACAGAAAGAAACTGAGCTTTCGAACCCACAAGGCTCTTCTTCAGAAAGAACTGAAATAGAACTGTGTGGGTTCAAAAGCTCAAAGTTTCTTTCTGTAAAACTTTGTTACCTATTTTATGCATCCTGTGATGGAAGTAAGGCATATTGGCCTAAAGTTATTGACATCAGACTTGTTACCCTTTTTTATGTTGTGTTGCGCGTGCAGCACAGACAACATATTGTGGTTGTTTCAGTTGAGAAGCTGGTTTTGGAGGTGCAGTCCTGCTGCAGCCAATGGCGCCACTGCTTTTTGTGGCTGGGCTCTGTGGTGCCAATGGCATAGCACGCTGTCTATGACAGCAGTTGAGAAAACGTGCCACCACCTTGAAAGAATTTAGCCGCTGCAATCAAGGAGCGCCACAAAGCAGTCCCTGATATCAGCAGCCAATTACTGTTGGTGTCCCCTGTAAGAAACATGGTGGTGGCAGCGGCGACAACGGGGAAGCCGAGGGACAGCCACCGCTTCGCAAAGTCTTTCATAAAGCCAACGGGGGTGCCCAAGCCTCCTGTCGGCATGCCCCCTCCTAACTTAATTCGCCGACGGGGGTGCCCAATCCCTGTCGGCATGTTCCCCCCCAGTCTTGTGTGCAGAGCGGGTGCCCAATCCCCCTCAGCTCATGCGACCCCCGCCAGTATGTACCGAAGGGGGTGCTCAATCCTCGTCAGCGCCAGTTGCCCCCCACCCCAAAACATGCAGGTGACACATTGGGAGCCCACCCTAGTGAGCCAAAAGTACCTGTGAAATGGAAAACTGTCCCACGATGTCGGTGGCTTTTTTAACCCTGTAAAGAAGAAAACGGTCCTCGCTGTCTCGTGCCCTCCCCAACCCGCTCACCACCCATTGTGTACTCCCACCTCCCTCACACACACCCTCACCCCCATACTTACCTCCGAGCCTGGCGATGATCTTCAGTGGACTGGGAACATGTCTGCACTCTTCAAAGCTGACCACGAACTGAAGAAATGCTGGTAAGCTGTATAATGGCATAAATTGGGTTTTTTCAACTTTAGTGCATATCTCGGGCATTTATGGGAATTTTGTCACCAAATTTTCGACATGGGGTTCTTGGGACCCCTCCTCATGAATTCAGTCACTGCCATGACGTTATTCGGTCCTGAAAGGTGATTTCGCGGTCACTGCACGGAATCACCTTTCAGAACCAGTTAACGAAAAAGACAATGCCACTGTTCATGAGGTGGGCTCTCAAAAAGCCTATGTTGCAAATTTGGTGAAATAAATAAAATGACTGTTTTACGAGTGTGCTATGCAGTTTCCACGCATGCTTGTAACTTCGCAAATCTGTAATATTTTCACTCCAGATTTTCAACATTGGCATTTTTCCACACCTCCTTATGAACAGTACAGCTGTCATTTTACACATCCTGTCCAAAATGTGTTTTCACACTACCGGCGCAGAATTGTATTATTTATTTCATTTTTGTTGACCGAGTAAGTGCACTACACAAATCCTGCCTATTTTCAGGCACGACCCAGGGGAGGGGGATACAGATGAATGCTTACTGACCTTGAACCAGATTAAGCTGTTGAATAGCGCTGAATAGCACGGTCGCTGTGGGAAATCAGTGTTCGGGACAGATTAAGAAAATCACAGTCATAGTGTTCATGAGTAGAGGTCCTAAAATGCCTATATTGAAAATTTGGTGACAAAAGTCCACAAAATGAGTATATTACAAGCATGCATTGCGCAGTTTCCACGTGCACTCATAACTTCGAGATTTTGTAATATTTTCAGTCAACTTTTTCAACATTGTCAGTTTTGTACACCGCCTTATGAACAGTACAGCTGTCATTTTTCACATCCTGCCCGAAATGTGTTTTCGCACAACTGATGCACAATGGCACAGTCGCTGTGGTAAATCAGCAATCAGGACAGATGAAGAAAATCATAGTGAGAGTGTTCGTGAGCAGAGGTCCCAAAATGCCTATGTTGAAAATCTGGTGAAATAATTCCACTAAATGACTGTGTTACGAGTGTACATTGCGCAGTTTGTATGTATGCTCATAAATTCGAGCATTTTTAATATTTTCACTCAAGATTTTCAACACTGCCATCTCTTCACATCTACCTATGAATGGTACAACTGTCATTTTTCACATCCTGCCTGAATGGTGTTTTCCCACATCTATCGCAGAATGGTGCAGTTGCTGTGAGAAATTAACGTTCGGGACAGATTAACAAAATCACAGTGCCACTATTCATGAGCATAGGTCCCAAACACTTTCATGAGGTAGGGGTCACAAAAATGCCGTGTTGCAAATTTGTAGTGCAAATACCAACAAACGGCCAGGGCATTAGGGTTTCTAACCATAACGTCCCACCCTGTACAGACTGACAGGTGTCAGGGGTGTGCCTTTGCATTGCCAGCTGTCATGCTCATGCTTTACCATCCCCCCCCCACCCTCAAGCCACTGACAGGCATCGAGGTGTGCCTTGGACTCTTTGGTCCCACAGTTCACCCCATTCTCCTATGCTGCACCCATCTCAGCATATGTCCTTATGAAATGGGATGACTGTAAAGCTGAACACCTCAAGGCACACCTCAGCACTTGTCAGTGTCTGCAGGATAGGGTGAGGTAAAATGCCATGAGCGTTATGGCCGAAAGGGGTGAGCATAAGGCCTGAGGACCCCAAGGCACAATGCAATATTTGTCGCATTGTAGGGTAGGGGGAGCTGAAATGCCATGAACGTTATGGCCGATGCTCAAAGGCCCACCTCAGTGCCTGTCAGTCTCTGTAGGGTGATGTGGGGTTGATGTCACTTCCATGCTTCACTGCCATTCCTATTATGCATCTGTTCAACTCCTGCTCTACCGATGCAAATGTCAGCAAGACAACATTCGGCATTGACAAATGCTTGTTATGGATTGGGGATACATTTGCTTTTTTCCAATCAGCAGGTACTTGTCCTTTGTTCAGAGAGGTATCAAATATTATCTTGAGTGGAATGATAATACTCTCACAGGTCATTTTAATAATTTTGGCTGTTATGTTATCGGCACCAGGTGCAGAATCACATTTTAGTTTGTTAATGCCATTTCTTATTTCATCTATAGAGATGGAAATTTTAGAGGAATCTGAAATATTGGTGGATGGTACCTGCTTAAGATTATTTGCAAAAGATTTACCAAAATGTGAATTAAAGACACTAGCCATCCCTTGAGGGTCAGAAACAGTATTATCGTTATTATGGTTAATAGTATTATTGGTAGGTTCTTTGCCTTTTAGATTGCTTTCCTAGCTTGGGCTTACCATTACCTAAATTCATAAGACCATCATAGAGCTTGTTACCCCCATCTTCTGGGTTGAGATATAGATGAGATGCTCTAATGAGTCTACATAAAGGAAAACATGTATCCGTATCTTCTGTTTTCAGCCTTTGCAGAACCTGTCTAAATTCTTTCGTGGTGATTTGCATATACTTCCCATGATGCTTTGCATTATTGGAGTATGTGTGATTTTGTATTTCTTTGAAACCTGGTATTATTGCCAATGCCCTTCCTAGGCAACCCTTGCCCCAGTGCTTTTGTGCGTGATTTTTTTTTTTTTTTTTATCTTTTAGATTGTTCTTTATAGTTCACTTACCACTGGGTCCAAGTATGGAGTTAAAGTCATAATGCTCTGCTTTTAGTGGCACATTCTGCTGCAGTGGAAATGGCAGTGATGTCACAACCTGCGCATAATGTGACTTCAGACTCAGCCTTAGCTATGAATGAACTGTAAAGGGGGGACTACACTTTTCATTTACATACCCTCAGTAATGAAGAATGGAATTGCTTGAAAATCAGTTTTTTATACTGTAGTACAACTGAGTCACAGAAGTGGGCTGTTTAAGTGGCATCCTAGGGTTCCCTGGATCACGGATTAAAACAGCTTCTTGGGAGCATGTAGCGAGGCCAAAGAGGTCCCTGACAAATTCACCACAAAAGGGAAAAAAAAGAGTAAAATAATGATTGAAGAATAGCATTTGAGGGAATGCCCAAATTATGCATTTTATCTTCTTGATCCATGTCAGTAGCCACAATCAATCAGTTACTCTAGATTGTGTAACTGTCTTAGTGGAGTATCTAGAGAATTGGATAAATGGTATTCAAGATAAATGACAGTTTAACCAACTACAGTATTTAACCAACTTCAAACTAGTTGGGTAGCTAGAAGCATAGACATAACTGGAGGGGTGTGGGGAGGTCCAGTGTGTCCAGAAACCCCCTAAAATCTTGCTTCCATTATGTTTTCATTATAAAGATTTGCTACACACACCAGAAGGAACTAAGAACTAAATAATTGGATTTTCTTTGGAGGAAATCCTCCATTTCAAAATCCTGGCTATCCCCCTGGGAAGAGTGATTTTCATGATGACCTCGCCACTCTGTTGGATGGGAAGAGGGAGTTAATCAATGAGTTATAATTATAACAATTACACTGCTGTCAGTCACACATAGCTTAGTGAAAACCATGATTTGCTAACAAAACAATATACAGTATAATTTTGCCACATTCTACTGTCTCTTCCTGTACACTGTAAATTAATAATGTCCCTATTTTCAGTTAGCTAAACTATATATTGGTTTTCCATAACAACAGAAATAACAGTACCATACCCCAATGTCAGAAAGTGATGATACACTGGTAATCCAAAGGATAAGACAATCATTAGGGGACCATGTCCATAGAAATGTAAACAAACCGTAGGAGGTATTAACATTCATGGAGCATTAAGGGGGAAAATTGTTTAACTGGGAAAGGCACACTATTTATTTATTTTTATTTATTTAAGTCTCGGATTACATGTAACTTTGAGCTAAGAGCTCTTTTACAAAGCTTCCACGTCAGTAGAAAGGACAACAGATTAAACAGGACAGTAAAGCACGGTACAATAAAGTGTAAATAGGAGGTACAAAACTCATAAAGGGCACAAAATCATAATGGACAGTCAACGTAAAACAACAGAGACACATTATGGTAATCAGTTTTAGGCACAGGAAATTGCATACAATACATTGATATCAGCCAGCAGGCAAACAGGGCACAGGGTGTACAGTAGGAAGGGATGTGGGAGGTGGCTGGGAAGAGAAAGAGAGGGGGTGGGAGTGGAGAACGTGAGGGAGATAGGGGCAATGGGAGGGAGGAAGGGTGGAGAGGGAGTAGAGGGATGCAGGGGAAGGGGGAGGAGGCAAAAGTGCTAAGTTACTGTGAAAGAGGTTGAGTGCTAATGTTGAGGTTTGGGAAAACAGGGTTAAGAGAGACAGTCACAGGTACCAGCTCTAGAGAGTAGTGACCAAAGATTGACTTTGAATGGGCCTAGCTTAGTTTCAGAGGGGATGTCACTGTTGAGAGCATTCATCCAGAAGGGGGCCCTGTAGGCTAATGATTGTTGACCCTGGGTGGTCCAGCAATGAGAGACCTGTAGGAGCTGAGAATCAGAACCTCAGGTGCAGCGTGGATTACGAGGGGGGCTTAGAACATCTTGTAATCCAGCTGGCAAGAGGCCTAAGGTTATTTTTTTGGTCATCAGGCAAGTTTGATATTTTATGTGATTTTTAAACTGTAGCAAACTGGTTAGGACATAGAGGTCTCATGTGTGGGTGAGATGGTGGGCTCCTGAGATGAGACAACATGCCTTGTTAAGAGCAGTGGAGATATGCCGGAGGGCGGTCAGTTGCAGAGCCATAGATGATCAGTCCATAGTCAGTTATAGAAATAATAGAGCTCTGCACAGCTATCCTTAAGGCTTCAGGGGTCAGAGATTGCCTGTGTCTGTAGAGTAGACCAATACGAATATTTACAGCTTTAGCAACGTTATCTATATGCACCCCATATGATGCAGTACCAAGGCAGTTAGTAATAGTCAGAGGATGTCTCCTGTGCTTATTATGGGAGCTGCCGAAGAGCATAAGCTTAGTTTTTTTTATAGTTTAGTATCAACTTGTGATGACTAAACCATTTCTCTACCGAGGCAAATCCGAGTTGTAGCTGGTTCTCAAGGGGTATAGGCTCTGGGTGACTTGTGTATATTACAGCATCATCTGCGTAGAGTAGGATTTATTCAAGGCAGGTGCTTGGGAGACTGTTTAGAAAGAGATTAAACAGGAGTGGGCCCAGGATGAACCCTTAAAGAACCCCAGAGCAAACAGGTCTTTAGTCAGAGAGGACGTCAGCAATTTTGACTTGAGTGCGGTTGTCCAGACAACTTTTAAACCAGGCAGTGGAGTCAGAGAAGAGCCCTGCATTAAGTAATTGTTCCAGTAGTAGATGCTGATGGACCGTGTTGAATGCTTTGGTCAAGTCGATGAAGGCAGCACCAACTAATTGACCATAGTCCAGGGAGCTGTGTATAGAACCAGTGAATTCCATAAGGGCCAAGGTGGTGCTATGCCCTTTTCTGAACCCATGTTGTTGGGCACATTGGATCTTATGTTTTCAAGATAATCAGTAAGCTGGTCAGCTACAATGCATTCAAGAGCCTTAGCGAGAGGTGGTAATATGGAGATAGGCCAGTAGTTCACGTGAAGAGTCCTGTCTCCACTTTTGTAGACCGAGGTAACCGTGGCTGATTTCCATTTATTGGGGAACTGCGCGAGTCTGAGTGAGAGATTAAAGATCCTGGTTAAAGGCACTAACACTTCCTCAAGGGTGAGGTACAGCAGTTTGAGGTCAAGGGAGTCCCCACTGTGTCTAGAATTGCCAATTGCTTTATGGATGTATTTTCGGGCTTCATGCAACGAGACTTGTTTGAAGTAGAATGGCGGGTGACTGATCATTGGGAAGAGCTTACAGGATTGGCCAAGGTGACATCTGCATCAAAAAAGTCAGGTGGAAGAACACTGCTAAGGTCCTTGAATGCGTTATTAAAGGTATTGGCAATAGTTAGGGGATCCAGAGTTGTAGTCCCACCAATGTCAAAAAAAGTGGGTGATGTTTTGGGTTTGTTCCCCTGTAACCTCTTTGATATTATTCCAGAAAGCTTTACCATTGCCCCATGTGTTAGTAAGCACTCCTTTCTAGTATTTGTTTTTTTCGAGACAGATGGCCCTTGTGCAATCTAAACTGGAGTTTGTTTTCAGGTGCGACCTGGGAGCACAAGGAAGTTAAGTGACTTGCTCAGGGTCAGACAGTATGCAAGTGGGGGCTGATGGGATTCAAACCCAGGTTTTCAGGTTTGCAACTCAGTGCCCTTAACCACTACATTATACTGCCTCCAAAAAGCAGAATCAATTAAATTAGAATGAAAATGCTACTAGGATGCAGTAGCTACTGTTCTTACTAGATACTGTAAAACTTCAGATTTCATGGTGAGGTCCTCCGTACTGGATCCTCCTTGTGCTGTATCACCACACTGTAGAGGTAATTTCATGGACTGATTATACAGTAGCTACAAGATATACTGTAAGTGCTGACATCAGAAACATACTGACTTAGCACCCAAACAGTAGGTCCTGTAATTAATTTGATAACATAGCATAGCATAGCAATGCTAACTGCGGTCTTTGAGAGACACTTAATTTTTATCAGGTGGCCTCCTACAACAGGAATGGTGCTGTCTTGGAGGAACTGTTGGCTACTAATCAAATGTTCAGCACTAATCAAGCAAGGCAAGGGTAGGAAAAATCCCATCCTTGTATTTATCCAGCTGTGGTGCAAAACCACTTGTTTTGCATGAGTACTGATGACTATATTCACCCTCTGACACTAACCCCATTCATCCCCATAGTAGACTGGAGCTAACATAGACTCGTTCCATGCCAACAGATCCCAAATCATGCACTTTGAAAATCCCACGTGGGGATGAATAAGGCCGGTATTGCCATCCCTCAGAGATCCCTAACCCCTATTTCCCTACACCTTTGCAACTGTGAACATATTTTCCCAGGTGTCCCATTAATTATGTGTTTTTTTTTCTGGGTGGTTCCGTGCTTATGGGGTGGTGTAAATGTTGTTCATGTGTGCGGACACCCTCTGCAGCACTGGTATACGTCCTGTGAACAGGACACTCACAGCCACAACCCATTTCCTCATTGAGAGCAGCTGCTTTTCCTTATGTGGTTTCGAGAGGGGGAGCAACCTCTATAAGTGCCGGGTTGAAGGACCCCTTATGGATATGAGTGTCATCTCACATGTTCATAGGGTAAGAGAACTGCAACCCAAAGGTGAGCCATTCTGTCATCCAAAGGACTCAGTAGGAGACACTTACATTCATAAGATGCCCTCCAACTAGACCCATGAACTTGTTATACAGTATATTGCCCAACTTTATTTTTAAGTACTTTTTTATTTGTTCTGAATGTTGACAAGAGTGAGTGGCCATCAGGAGGCCTTTTACAGTAGACAGCATGGGAGACACTCTTAAGAAATGAGAGTGTCTCCCAGTCCCACACAAGTGAATGAAGCACTGTAACTGGGTGGGAGCAACCCTCACCATCCCCTCCCAGTCCACCACCGCCTCCCTTCCCTCTGGCTACTTATTTTATTCTGTTTTAATCACTATGCCACCCTACACTTGTGTGACATGTCTGGTTGTTAACTGAATGTAATTCTGAAGTGCAGCACTTAATGTTTATATATATATATATATATATATATGCATGTATATATGAATTCTGTATATAGCACTTGTTTTTGCCTATTGTATCTAAATTGTTTATAACCTGCTGTAATCTCTTCCCCCAGGACACAACTAGAAACCAGCAATATTGCTCAGTATGTCTTCCTGGTGACACATTTCAATAAATAAATAAATAAATAAATAATGCTCTAACAATTTACACTTTAAATATGACTTTCTTGCACAAACAAAACTGGAGTTTTGCTCCCTCAGTCTTGCTTGGTGCCTTTTAAAAATTGGGCCCAAGTTGTCTGGCACCTAAAAATACTTGAACAGAAAACAAGTGCAAAAAACAAAATCAGTCAGCAACGTCATAAGTGTTTATTTACCAGCAATGCACATCATTCCCTTCCCCCAGCTATGAAAGATGTAACATTCTTGGGTTGAGCAGATTCCCCCCCACTTCAGACTGGGATAGATTTTAGATATTGTCATCCTAGGAGTGGAAGCAGGCCATGCACATGCTTCTCCCTGTGCCAAGAACTGGCTGATCCCACACATCCTTACACATTGTTTCAGTCATGTTCGGTGAAGTCTTCATAATTAGGAAAGGGATTAAGTTTAGCCATACAAATGATTTATTATGGCAAAGAGCTTAGAAAGTAGGGGGACATTTAATTTTTTCTGGATGTAACAACTGAGCAGATGGTCTTTTACAATGATGCCCCTCACTGAAAGTGTTAGCAGCAAAGGAACGGTAGGCCATATAGTCTGCCCTATTTTCCCTGCCTGACACTACACCCTGGACTTCATTTGGTCACACGTCTCCTTCCCTCTTCCCTTACCTCTATTTATTATACCCATGTGCCTATCCTATGCATGCTTGAAGCTCTCCATTGTCTTTGCCCCCACCACCTCTTCTGGCAGGTTGTTCCAGGCATCCATCAGCCTTTCTGTGAAGTATTTCCTCACATCCCTCTTACCCCCCATCCAAGTTTCATGGCATGCCCCATGTTCTGGTTCTCCTCCTCCTCCTATTTTAAGAGACTCCCCTCCAGCACGTTGTTCAACCCCGTAAGGTACTTATAGGTCTCAATCATATCCCCTCTCACCCTCCTCTAGGGAGTGCATGTTGAGCTCCTGCAGTCTTTCCTTGTATGGTTTTTTGTGCACCCCTACACCATTTTAGTAGCCCTCCTCTAGACCACTGCCACCCTGTTGATGTCCTTGCAGAGGTGTAACCTCCAGAGCATGACACAGTACTTCAGGTGTGGTTTCACTAGTGAGTGATGCAGGGGCAACACCACCCTTCTCCTGCTAGAGACCCCTCTCCCTATGCACCCCAGTATCCTGCTCATCTTGCCTGCTGCCCTGACACAGCACCCTACCACCTTGAGATCATCAGATACAATCACCCCACTGTCCCTTTCTTGCTTGCTAACTGTAAGTACCTCCTACCCATCTTATACACAGCACCTGGGTTTCCCTGTCCTAGGTACGTGACTTTACACTTTTTGGCAATGAAACTCAGCTGCCACTCCCTAGACTACTCTTCTAGTTACCCCAAGTCTCTTTGCAGTCTATCAACCCTCTCCTGGGTGTCCACCCTGTTGAAGATTTTTGTGTCAACTGCAAAGAGACACCTTCCGCTTCAATTCCTCCACATATCACTTATGAAGACCTTGAAGAGGACATGACCCACTATCGATCCTTGTGGTACTCCCACTGGTTACTCTTCCATCCTCCGAGTGACTGCCATTTACCACCACCCTCTGTCTCCTGTATTTCAACCAGTTTAATATCCAGCACACCAACTCCCCCAGGCTACCAAGTTTCTTTATGATGGGTGATGTAGATCTGCCTGTCTGGGATGCATTTTGACCTACTTCTGAGGCAAAGGTGAGCCAGACAGTCTCTAGTTTGTGCCCCATCAGCTGTATACTTGATCCAGAATCAACATGGTTGATTCTCAGCTGTGGTAAGTTCTTGGGCCCTGTGTTCACCAAGATCATCAGTGGTACCTTGAGGGAGGGTGTTTTTCCATCTGCCCTGGAAAAAGCTGTGGTTAGACCACTCCTAAAAAAGCCTTCCTTGGACCCTGACGTTCTGCCAAACTACACGCCTGTCTCTAGCCTTCCCTTTCTGGGTAAAATTATTGAGAAGGAGGTGGTGAAGCTACTGGTTGACTGCCTGGAGACTTTCTCCATCTTCAAACCTCTCCAGTCGCGCTTTAGGCCCCATCACAGCACCACAACTACTCTCGTCAGAGTGACTCATAATCTCCTCCTAGCGAGAGATCAAAGACTTTGTTTTATTTTGTTCCTCTTGGATCTCTCATCAGTGTTTGATACAGTGGACCATGGGATGCTTTTGGATCACCTGAGGAATTATGTGGGTCTCACTGGCACAGTTCTCCACTGGTTCCAGTCCTACATAACTGGGAGAACACAGCAAGTAGCCCTGGGTAATTTTACCTCTAGGGCCTTTGCGTTATCCTGTGGAGTTCCTCTAGGCTTGATCCTCCACCCCATGTTGGTTTTCTGTGTACATGCTGCCTTTGGTGGAGATCATTAAATGGTATGGTGTTGAGTTTCACTGCTATGCAGATGATGCTCAGCTGTATTTGTATTGTTCCCCTGGAGAAGATCATGCGGCTACGGTGCTGGGATGCTGTCTTGCTGAGATAAATGACTGGATGGCCTCAAACTGGTTATGTCTCAACCCAGAAAAGACAGAGGTCATAGTAATTGAACCAGGACATGGGGGCTTGTCTGCTATGGAAGGTTTGGCTCTCTCTTCAGTGGGTGGCCAACCTCTTATGGATGTTGATGTGGTGAAAGACCTGGGGGTCATTTTGGACTGTAGACTGATGTTAGAAGAACTTGTGTCAGCTGTGGTCCGATCTTGCTTTTACCATCTTTGAAAAATTGCCAGGATTAAACCGCATTTAGCTCACGTGAACCTGGTGATGATTGTCCATGCTTTTGTCACCTCTAGGTTGGACTATTGCAACACTGTCTGCCTTGGGTTATCAGGAGGTCTGATGCTCTGCCTGAAGTTAGTTTAGAATGCTGTGGCCCGGTTGATAATGGGCTCCTCACGGAGTGACCATATCATGCTGGTCGTGTGGGCGCTGTGCTGGCTACTTTTGCAGTGGTGCATCACGTTCAAGATATGCTTGTTAACTTAAAAGGCCCTACACAGTTTGGGACCAGACTACTTGGAAGATCTCTTTGTTCCTTACCACCCAGTTCATCCCCTCTGCTCCTCCGATGTGGGCCTGCTTATTGTCTCCCCCTGCCAGCCAAGACTCTCGGGAGACAGAGCTTTTCGAGTGGCTGCCCCAGTAATTTGGAACTCATTACCTGCTTTTATCTGTATGTCTAGCATGGCGGAGGCCTTTAAAGTATCTCTTATAACCTTTTTATTTGAACAAGTATTTCCTAGTTAGTTAAGTTTATGATATATCTGACATTTCTTTATTTATTGGATTGCAAAGTTCAGTTTTCATATAGCTCCTGTTTGCAATTTTCTTGATTTTACATACAGTGCTTGAGCCCTTGGGATTGGGTGCTTTATAAATAAAGAGTGACTTACTTTGCCTTTATCAGTCTCATGTGTGGAACAGTGTCAAAGGCTTTACTGAAGTCCAGATAGACCACATCCACTGCCCTCCCCTGATCCTCCTCCCTCATTACCCAGTCAAAGAAATCTATGAGATTTGTTTGACATGACCTCTCCCCTGTGAAGCTGTGATGCCAGTGGTCCTGCAGCATGTGTCCCCAGGCACTCCATCAGTCTCTCCTTCAGCAGGGACTCCATTAACTTCCCCACCACTGATGTGAGTCTAACTGGTCTGTAATTACTGTCCTCCTCCCAGCTGCCACTCTTGTGCAGAGGGACCGCATTGGTCCTCTTCCATTTCCCTGGAACCAATCCCATCTTCCATAAGGTGCTAAATAGTATTGCCAGACGGGCATCTAGCTCTGTACTCAGTTCCTTAAGTACCCTTGGGGGAATCCTATTCAGCCCCATTGCCTTGTTTTTCTTAAGGGCTTCCAACCCCTGGTAGGCTCTCTCTTCCTTAAATGGACTTGTGTCCATCCACCCCTCCCCCGGTGCCTGTTAATGCATGGTGGCCTGTACCCCCCTTCACTGTGAAGACTGAGCAGAAGTATTTATTTAACATTTTAGCTTTTTCTTGGTCTTTCTCTACCCATTCCCCCCCATTTCTAGATCTTCACTATATCTCCTTGACTTCCTTTTTTCACTCACGTATCTAAAGAAAGTCTTATCCTCATTTCTGACCTCCTCAGTGATCCTTTCCGCAGTTTATGCCTTTGCTGTCCTTACCCTCCTCTTCTTCATGCCTCCCCTTTGTTTCTCTAGATATACCTCCCTGTTTGCCTCCATTTGGGTCTCCCCGTATTTCCTGACAGCTGTTTTATTTCTCCTTCACTGCCCTAGCCATCTCCTTTGAGAACCACAGTGGCCCCTTCTCATCTTACCCTTACTTATTACCTTTAAACAGCTTGCCATTGCTCTAGCGATTCCCTCCTTTATCCTATTCCATTGTGCATGCAACACCCCCCCCCCACCAGCTATACCTCCTTCAAGGTATTTTCTGAAGCAATCTCTCATTTCTTTAAAATCTGCTCTCCTGAAGTCTAGGACCCTTGTTCTAGTGTGATTTTTCTCCTGCCCAATCCATATATCAAACCACACTGTATAATGATCGCTTGAACCGGGGGGGGGGATAGCAATTGTGACATCTGCAATGCTGTCCCTGTTTGTAAGTACCAGATCCAGCACTATCCTGTCCCTAGTGGGATCTGTAACCAGCTGCCTGAGAAATGCCCCTTGCAGGGAGTCTAGGATGACCTAGCTCCTAGTTGTAGCTGCGGCCTGGATGTTCCAGTCCATATCTGGTAGATTAAAGTCACCCATAATTATTACTTCCCCTTTGTTTGCTATTTTGCCTATGGCCTCCACCAAAATCCTGTCTATATCCTCTCCCTGTGCTGGTGGCCTGTACCCAACCCCTACACATATAAAGGCCCTGACCCTGTCTCCAAGAACCTCCAGCCCCTCTTTCTCCCCAGTGTCGCCTTGTATTTCTGTGGCCTTAATACCTTTCTTTACCTATTAAACCTCCCATGTAGCTTACAGAGTAGAATTTGTTACAACGGTAAAATATTACAATACAATGTTACAACAACAGTTATACTAAAACCAATAAAAATATACATAACAGTGTCTATCACTAAAAATACCACAGGGCGGTAAAAAAAAGAGGATGGTGAATTGACACAATCTAGAAACCCAGAAACTTGGAATAAAAGGACAAATGAGAAGAACGTTTTTCACTCAAGAGTAATAAACATAGAAATGAAAGAGTTAAAAACAGTAGAAAATTATTCATTTTTAAAAATAGCTTGTTGCTGTTACTTTTTTAGTATTAAAGCATTCTTCTGTTTCCTTTTTTTAATGTGAAATTTTTTACCTGACGGTATTAGGTTTGATACATAGAACAGCACTTTACCTGGAAGCTGACATATTCAGTGCTGTATCTCTTTATATATCATCAGCATTGCAACTTTACTTATTGTGACATCACACGTGTATAATCTGGCTGAAGCTAATTGGCTCCTCTTTGCCAGCTGTGATGTCACAGCCAGTGAGATCACAATGCTCATGAGGTAGGAACGGGGAACAGAATTAAATATGTCAGCCTCTATGTATTGTACTGTTCCATACATCACACCTACAGTAGCACTCATACCTCAAGCTCCTGCCTCAGAAATCAGGGACAAGGCTCGGGGACAAATGATGAAAATCAGTGACACAGCTTAAAAAATTGCTAATATAAGCTCAGGAAGCTTACAATATGTAGCTGAGCGGGATGAACTGCAAATCTGGAGGCCTGGGTTTGAATCCCACAGCCCCCACTTGCATATACTGTGTGAGCCTGAGCAAGTCACTTAACTTCCCTGTGCTCCCAGTCACACCTGTAAACAAGCTTTCAGCGTTGTGTGCTATTCCTGGTTAAACAATTGAAAATTAAAGAAAGGAAAAACATTCTGTGAAGTAAAACTAAACTGTATGCCTATGTCTTAACTGATGTCTGGTATTATTTTATTGTAACCTCTAGGTGGCGCTATCCCAAGGGCTACTACCCCTGCCTGCATGGCTAGTTGCAGGTTAAGTGGCCTGGGTACTGAAACAGGCGCCTCCACCCAGAGAACAGGGTTGTTAGTAACAAGGCTAACCTGGATACAGCCCTCTGGGACAGTGTAACCCCCCCCCCTTCGCTTCTAGTGGCCTAGACAATATGCAACAAACACTTTCACAGTAGCCCCTATTCAGCATACAATTCCCCGCACTGTTTGCACCTACCACCAGGGCTGGTTCCCCTAGTTCGACCCTGGAGACCCCCTGTAAAACAAGGTTAGGCACAGTAAATAACAACAGTACAGTGCTTTCGGTACAAACTGGAACCAGTCAGATTAAATGCAAAAAGAGTTAGATCTGACTTATTCAGGGGAATTGAACAAGGGAGGGGCGTAATCAGGTCGATTGAGTCTAAAACTGATCTTGTCAGGAAATTATGCATGCACTTTTATTCCCTGCACAGTCACATGCTCTGGGTACCCAGTTGGAAGTAAGGTGGGCTAGCCTGGAACATTGCCTGGGGTAGACTGGCGTTGCAGCTGGTTGGGGCCCCACGATGAAAAGAAAAGGCATGCACAACCACACACAATTTGTAATATGGAGCCAGGAGGCTCAGATCATGAAAGGAAAAACAACAATGCAATCAGATGACAACACTTGAGATTTAGCTGTTGTTGCAGGGAGCTACCCTGATTGTTACTCATGCTACCCAATATAAGACACAAGCTAGACGAAATGGAGACTGCAGGTTGATGACTGGTTTGCCAGGAGAAGCAGGGCCCGCACGAATCACCGAGGTGTCATTCCTGTTTGAGATGCTTGAGCAGGAGGCTGATCCCCCGGGGAGTCTCTCATCGATGATGGTTTCTGTGCCTGAAGTAGCTGGCTGGGCCAGGTGGTAAGGCCCAGGCCAGGTGGAACAGTTCGGATTTTGAGTCCAGTAGTGCTGGATGCAGCTTCCAGCAAGCATGGCACATTTATACAGTGGAGAACCAAATTGTGACCCACTAACAGCACACAGCACATTTATAGTAAAGCAATCACCATACCACAATGCGGAAGGCTGTCCGGTCGCAATATCAGTGTCTCTGAGCAAAACTGGGAATTCTGTGGTAAATAGATGTCCTGACAGGCCGATCGCATACAGCAAATCTTTGGCATTCTTCAGGTTCAAATCTGGTCACTCTTCAGTGGCTTTGTCACACTCCAATTCAGATACAGTCCGATTGCTAAGCCTTTCAAAGGATTCCCTTTCGAGGGACTGCAGGCAGACAGGCCAGACTCAGCCTTTCCACCAATCTCCTGCACGAACTACGCAGGGGCTGCTGCTCGAATCATTCAAGCTGTTTACTCTTCAAACTCTAACTCCAGACTGACTGACTGCAGCAGGCAGTTTGGGAATTTCCTTTCGGTCCAAAAGGTTCTGGTTGGTTGATCCATCAGTCTGTCAAAGCAAGGACTCCCCCTCCAGGTGCATTTAGGTGCCAAAGTCTCAAAACTACTATTCCTACAGAAATTCCTCCCACAAGACCCCTGCCGACAGGCTCCATTTTAGGGTCGCCAAAGATACTGGTTGGCCCATTCTGGCAGTCCAGGACCAAGATGGTGGTGATAAACAGAACTGTCCATGCTGCAAAGAAGGCAGGTTAGACAAACTACAATATCATTACTATGCTAATAGATAATCAACAAATAAGTACAGCTTCTAACAGAGCTCCCTCTGCGCAAATAGCAATCGCAGAACGGAGTGATTATCTGGCAGCCCGGGTGGGACTCGAGCATAGAGACACTCAGCCCCCTCCCAGATTAAAAAAGCATCATGTTATAGGCAGCTCTTAAAGAGACAGAGCACAGAGGCATTGAGGCACTCTCATAAACACTTTTAAAATGCTAAGACACAGGATACCAGCTTGGCAGTGGGTATTTAGGTACACCCCAAGGAAGACTTTCTGAAACCCCCATTTGTAGGGGGGTTTACACCCTTCTCTGCCTGGAAAAACTTGGCGTCCATGACAAGTCTATACCATCACAGTAATGAAGAAGCAATATATATGAAACATACATTACATTAGCATACTATGGGAATAATATCTGATACATCAGTTAATGTAAACTTATCATATTACTATACATTTCACTATATTTCACTATACCATATCTTCATTGATAATGCTTATGCATGTTTCATACATTCTATACTGATTCTATTATGATTAACATACTATAAACAGTTACCTATGACTTCACTTTGTAACTTCTTGTACAGTAAATAATGCAGAAGGGGGCCCTTCCCTATTAGATAACTTGGGGCTAGATGGGACAGGGACACTATGTTCTGAAGGAAGAACAATTAATCAGGAGGTGGAAGTCAGGCTCAGTTTGGGCAGTGAACTCTTGGAAACATAAACACCTTTGTGGACCACATTGAGAGGCAAGTCCACAGGCCTCCCAGGGGAATCATAACTAAAACGTAGCACTGGCTTAACAGGTCACCCAGACTTTCTGGGGGGAACAGACACAGGCTCTGGGCGGTCAACACTGGCTCTGACTTCTTCTCCTGTAGTAAGGGATGCCTCTGCACTGGTTGAAATTTCCAGATTGGGAACACTATCAGCTCCTGGCTCTGCAGACTCTGTTTCCACAACACTTTGCTCATTATTATCTTCTGAAAAGGGCCCAGGTTGCCAATTCTGAGGAGACTCTGGCACAATTAGGCTTTGCAGTACTGAAGAGGTGATGTCAACACTTTCATATTGTTCTTCAAGTTCTGGCATGTCACCAGGGACACTCAGACCATCAGCCCCTTCTTCGGGCAAGTCAAACAGTTCTACAAGACACAGAAAGTCTGCAACCTCAGACGTGATACTTTGCACCTCACTTTCAGGGGGCACTAGGTCCAGGGAAGAAGCTGGGGAGTTATGCAGTCTTGAAGGCCCATCTTCATCCCATGATTCTGCAGAGGATTGTCTTGAAACAACTGACTCAGTTCATATGAGGGATAATAGGCATTATCACAGTCACTTTCATTAGAGACAGATGAGCAGTCATCACTATCACTCTGGGCAGGCTGAGGGGAAGGCCTTAGTTCTGAAACAACACGGACAGGTTGGCTCTGTTTCCTCTTTGCAACAGCATGAGTCACTGGCACAGGAGAAGTGTCAGGGGTTGGTTCAGCAACAATAATAACCTGTCCGATGGGCAGTAAGTGATTACGGTGCATGGTCTTAACAGCTTTGGAATTATTTTCTGGGCACACCTTGTACACCGGCAGATCATCCAATTTACCAACTACTGCGTGGGGAAGATGGTGCCATCTATCAGCAATTTTGTGTTTTCCATGCAGTCCCGAATTGCGTAGTAGCACCCTATCTCCGGGCAACAACTCCTGGGCTTTTACTCGTCGATCATGTCTTTCTTTGTTGGAAAGATTTAGCTTAGTAGCCATAGTTTGAGCTAGTTGATAGGCATGATTCAACTGAAAGTCACAACAAAAACCGCTCTGAGGGCTCATGGTGTGTGCCGGATATAAAAAATCAAGGAAAACAACAAATCTCCGCACCACACAAGCCTGAAGTACAAAAAGCAGCTTTTAATATTTAAAACACGCAAAACAGCATCCTCTCACAGACTACCTCTACCGGTTTCGAAAAACTTTCATCATCAGATTCAACTGAACTTTCAATTTCTGTACGTACTGCAAGTAGTTTTCAGCTCTGACCCCATCTGGAGAGACCCCAAAGCAAACACCAATCGGCAGTCGGACCTCTCTCCTGAACATGAGATGGTAGGGGGAGAACCCAGTAGCATCACTTTTAGTGCAATTATATGCGTGTACCAAGGTGCTAATCTGCTGGCTCCACTTATGCTTATCTTTTGGATGGAGGGTGCCCAGCATGTCCAGAAGGGTGTGGTTGAAGCGTTCTGGTTGAGGGTCCCCCAATGGGTGATAGGAGTGGTTCTTGACTTCCGCACCCCCCACAGAGAGAGCATTTCTTTGATTAACCTACTTTCGAAGTCTCTGCCTTAGTCAGAATGGATCTGCTAGGGGGCACTATAGTGGACAAAGAATTTTTCCACCAGCACCTTGGCCACAGTAGCGGCCTTTTGATCTTTAGTTGGGAAGGCTTGTGCATACTGTGTAAAATGATTAGTAACTACCAACACATTGCCAATGTTCTTTTGGGTGGGTTCTAAGTACAAGAAGTCTATGCAGACCAATTCTAGAGGGGCGCTGGTAGTGATATTGACAAGAGAGGCAGCCTTCTGAGACAGGGCTTTCTTTGGAGGCAACAACTGAAGGTCTTTACGTGGTGCTTTACATATACCCCCATCTTTGGCCAGTAGAATCGGGATCGTACCAAGTCAACAGTTCTGTCAATACTGAGGTGCCCCATGTGATTGTGGAGGGACCTCAGTACCAGCTGTTTAAAGGCCGTGGGTAGAACCCACTGTTGTCTGTCTACTTGACCACGATGATCCACTGTCTCTCTGTATAACAACTGATCATGCAACTTTAACCTGGTGCCTTCCTTGAACAACACAGCAGTTCACAAGTCAGGGGAATGCAACTTGGACTCATCTTTCCCCGTATGCAGGGTGTCAAGTGCTGGTTGAATCATGGGCTCTTTGGATTGAGCCCACTGAATACTGTCATTATCAAACTGAGGTAGTGCACTAATATCTAGAGCAGAGAAATGGCAATAGGCAGCCAGTATGCAGGTATCAGGAGGGCCCAAGCAATCTACTAGGCAGTCCACTGTGCCCGCAGACATTTGTTCATCTTTGTCAAATTTCTGGCATAATGCGTTGATGTCAGGTTCGGACAATCTGACCCAATTGTTCTTAGAAGCTGGCCTTCATGACAGGGCATCAGCATCAATGTGGTTTAGTCCCGGTCTGTATTCAACAGCATAATCATAAGTCAATCAGGCAGACAACCAACGGTGCCCAGTGGCATCCAATTTAGCTGAAGTCTGCACATAGGTCAGTGGGTTATTGTAAGTCTTCACTAATATCTTTGCCCCATAGAGGTACTCATGAAACTAGTCAACTATGGGCCATTTTAGGGTGAGGAATTCTAACTTGTGGACTGGATAGTTCCGCTCTGATGGGGTCAAGCTCCTACTGGCGAAAGCTACAAGCCTCTAGCCATCTTCATAGTCTTGATATAGCACAGCCCCAAGGCCCTGCAAACTAGCATCCATATGCAGAACATTGGGCTTGGTGGGATCAGCATAGGCAAGGACTGGGGCATGGGTGAGCTGGTATATGACTTCAAAGAATGCTGCTTCACATTCAGGTATCCACTGAGTCCCAAAAGGCTCACCTGTTCAAAAATACACTTTCTTTTTGTCTTTGATAGCCCCCTTTTTGTATTTGTGGTTGGTAGGGGGGGTAGCCTTGGGTAAGGTTAAGAAGCGGTTGAATCACCTTTGAATAGTCTTTGATGAACCCCAGGAAATGTTGTGGCTCTTTTAGGTTATTGGGCTTTGGCCAAGTGGTCAAAGATTCAACTTTACTGGGATTTGTCTGTATCCCTTCAGCAGACACTGTGTGCCCCACATATTTCACAGATGTTTGAAAAAACTGGAACTTGTCTATGGATAACTTGAGGCCGAATTCTTCCAAACGATCGAGGACTTTGAACAGTCTGGTCTCATGTTCCTCCAGCGTATGTCCGAAAACAATGACATCATCCAAGTACACTAAACATTCTAGTAAGTTCTTGTCTCCCACCGCACGTTCCATCAATCTCTGGAAGGTGGCAGGGGCACCCGAAATCCCCTGTGGCATCCTCAGAAATTCGTAGAACCCCAAAGGACAAATGAATGCTGTTTTCTCACGGTCCTCCGAGGCCATTGGAATCTGATAATATCTGTTGCAGAGCTCCAGGACTGAGAACCACTGACCTCCGTTCAGGCAATCCGGGGCATCCTGTGTGCGTGGCATGGTGTTTTGATCTGGGATAGTCCGTCGGTTTAGGGTCCAATAGTCCACACACATCCTCACGGATCCATTCTTTTTCCACACCACTATGATGGGGGAATGCATATGGGCTTCTTGATTCCTGAATAATGCCAGCAGCGAGCATTTCCTGTAGGTGCCTCCTCACATCGTCTATGTCCGCTGGTGCAAGGCGTCAGGACCTCTGTTGAAATGGTCGGCCATCATACAGGCGTATATTATGCTCGGCACCATGGACACACCCCACGTCCCACTCTTTCAGTGAGAACACTTGGTCTCTCTGCGCAAGTTTCCTGCTAATTCAGGTCTTCCATTTGACGGACAAGG
The DNA here is from genome assembly GCA_016271365.2 of Neoceratodus forsteri. Lineage (NCBI taxonomy): Eukaryota > Metazoa > Chordata > Ceratodontiformes > Ceratodontidae > Neoceratodus > Neoceratodus forsteri. Next base: position 748,065,686 of record CM057456.1, on the reverse strand, counting down.
GGGAATCACCACAGTCAAATAAGTCTGTGGTCACTCTCTCCCCTTTACCAGAGTACTTGTTACTGGGTAATACTGCAGTGTGTGCACAGTGTACTGTAGCCAGCGTACATCCCCGGTTCACATGAACTTCCACGTCTGACATGTTTCTCACTTGCACCATCACTCGGCGAGCATAGGCATGAGCACTTGCAGGTAGTATACTGGGCTTATCCATCAACCCCTCTGGCAGCTTCCCTTCACCAGGGGTGTCTATCATCAAAGTTTTGTTCTTTACATCTCTATTTAGGCAGACTTCTCCATGGATCATACACTGGGCATTGGAGACCAACACCAAAGAGTCAGGATCCTTTTTCCACACTATCTCCACTTGCTCATCTCGGTCCACTTCATCGGGTTTCTGTTGCAAGTCATAAGCCCTTTTGATTAATGCTGGAATTCTTAGGGCCCATCCAGTCCATTGCCCTTGTTTCTCATGACAGAGTTTTGCTAGTCTCTCAAACATGTAGGCGTTTGTTCCAATTAACAGGAGAACTCCATCATACAGTCCAGTGGGGGTGGGGGCATGCTAGGGTGAGTGTCTCAACTTGTTCATCTACCCCAGCCACGGCAGTAGGGAATGACAGCCAGATCTGGATACACCCTGAGTACGAATAGGACTTCTCACTCAACCCCCACACGTGCAGACCTTCCTAGGGTGGTAGGGGCACATCAGGCAGATGCTTCTGGTACCAGTCTTGAAATACTATGGTCACTTAAGATCCACTGTCAAGCACGGCCCAGGTAGACACACCGTTCACTGTCACTGTAGTTTCCATTGAGGGACCCACCACCTTGGACCACTCAGGTGACTTGGCTTGGATGTCGGTTTTACAGCTGCCTTGGATGAATAGCTTTTCTGGGCCGCTCCACCTTGTAGCCGTATGTTGCTCCGTCGAATCAATGCTAGTAGTCTAGTGGTAACTTTTCTCAGATTCTCAGGCGAACGGCAGGTGAACCGGGTGTGCCCATCCTCTCCGCAGTGGTAACAGAAAACAGGTTCTTTAGAGTCTTAAGGGAAGAGGAGCTGTTCCCCTGCTTGAACATAGTTGGGGAGTCTCGGGGTCTCTCTCTGGTCGGGGGTTTGCTCTCTTGACTCTCTGAGCTCCCCCAAGGGTCAGTGTTTTAGGTAGCTCAGAGCAGGTCTCCCACCAAAGCTCTCAGTTCTTGTGCCTCTTCCAGCCGGCTGTCTTCAGGCCAGGTTTCAGAAGAAACAACGTGTAACCCCACCCCTCTCGGCAGGACTTCCCGCTTTGTCTCGGGGGGGGGGGCTGGACAGGAATTAACATTTTTAGCTGCCTTGGCAGCTTGCTGACTGACTCTCAATTCAGTTAACTCCTTGATCAGTTCTCTCATCTGTTGCAGTTTGGCCTCCTCACCTCTCTCAGAGGCCTGGCATGTGTGGGCAGCCCCAGCATAGGGCTCCCATCCCTCTTCGTCATTCTCAATCTCACGGATCTCTCTCATTAGGTCACAATATTGGGGGGGGATTGCCCCTTCTTTCTTGCAGTTTAAGCTTCAACATCATCATGCTAGAGTACCTTGCTGACTTTAGAATGTGATCTAGCCTGACCCTGTTCAATTCACTAGCGGGCACCCCTCCTTTCCGTTGGGCCCGCTGCAAAGCTCACTCAATTCGAATAATAAACACTGACAATTTTTCATTCTTCCACTGTTTTGTGGATTTAAACTTCCACATCAGGTCATCTCCTGACTCAGTGCTACCAAATACCGCCTCCAAGGCAGAGAGGTACTCGGCAGCTGTGGCCTCAGGGCTGGTGGATCACAGGAAACGAATGGCCTCCAGTTCAGGGCCCCTCAAGCTTTCCATGAGTCTCTTCCTCTTTCCCCCTCAGTACACTGCCACTTCTGGATCAATGGGGTGGCATAGTCCATCCACGTTTCCAGATCGTCCTCCCCACGGACATCGGGACCATGTCCGAAAAGGGCCTAAGTCTGCAGTATGAGTCCTAATGTACAGTAGGTATCACAATGGGAGAAGCAACTGTAGGGGTGGCAGGAGAGCATATGGGGGACTGCACGGGAATGATCTCAGAAAGCTTTAACATTTGTAGATAGCTCTGTAGCAGAGCGCCCCTCAGAGGCTAACAGTGTAGACAGCTCATCTCTAAACCCCTCTACATAGGGGGACCCTCCAGTTGCAGCCGGGTTGCTATGTAAGTGAATGATCCTCCACTCCTTTTGGGACCCTTCAGGCAAAATGACAGGGGGTACCTTCTCTGGTTCAATGGGCAGGCTGCAGGAGAGTAGGGCCACCATAGTTTGATCAAACAGGTCTGAATCTCTTCCCCTTACTTCAGCCTTTCCCAAACACTTAATTTGTTCAACCACTTCCACAATAGTGGCATTATCAGTCCCCAAGGAGACATCCATTAATAACAGAGCTTGCCGGGGGTCCACCCCTCTGCCTCGCTCCATCCTATCATGCAATGCACTAGCAGTTTGTGGGGAACAAGTTTAAACTTGGGTGTAGTGAGTGCCTCCATTTTACCACAATTTTTGAGCATGGGGTGCCTCCAAGATGTAACCTCTAGGTGGCGCTATCCCAAGGGCTACTACCCCTGCCTGCGTGGCTAGTTGCAGGTTAAGGGGCCTGGGTACTGAAACAGGTGCCTCCACCCAGAGGACATGGTTGTTAGTAACAAGGCTAACCTGGGTACAGCCCTCTGGGACACTGTACCCCCCCCTTTCCCTTCCAGTGGCCTAGACAATATGCAACAAACACTTTCACGGTAGCCCCTATTCAGCATACAATTCCCCACACTGTTTGCACTTACCACCAGGGCTGGTTCCACTAGTTTGACCCTGGAGACCCCCTGTAAACAAGGTTAGGCACAATAAATAACAGCAGTACAGTGCTTTTGGTACAAACTGGAACCACAGTCAGATTAAATGCAAAAAGAGTTAGATCTTATTTATTCAGGGGAATTGAACAAGGGAGGGGCATAATCAGGTTGATTGATTCTAAAACTGATCTTGTCAGGCAATTATGCATGCACTTTTAGTCCCTGCACAGTCACACGCTCTGGGTACCCAGTTGGAAGTAAGGTGGGCTAGCCTGGAATGTTGCCAGGTGTAGGCCAGCATTGCAGCTGGTTGGGGCCCTGTGATGAAAAGAAAAGGCATGCACAACCACACACAATTTGTAATCCAGAGCCTGAAGGCTCAGTTCGTGAAAGGAAAAACAACAATGCAACCAGATGACAACACTTGAGATTTAGCTGTTGTTGCAGGAGCTACCCTGATTGTTACTCATGCTACCCAATACGAGACACAGGCTTGACAAAATGGAGACTGCAGGTTGATGACTGGTTTGCCAGGAGAAGCAGGGCCCACATGAATCACCGAGGTGTTGTTCCTGTTTGAGATGGTTGAGCAGGGGGCTGATCCCCAGGCGAGTCTCTCGTCGATGATGGTTTCTGTGCCTGATGTAGCTGGCTAGGCCAGGTGGCAAGGCCCAGGCCGGGTGGAACAGTTCAGATTTTGAGTCCAGTAGTGCTGGATGCAGCTTCCAGCAAGTGTGGCACATTTACACAGTGGAGAACCAAATCGCGACCCACTAACAGCACACAGCACATTTATAGTAAAGCAATCACCATACCACAATGCGGAAGGCAGTCCGGCCACAATATCAGTGTCTCTGAGCAAAACTGGGAATTCTGTGGTAAATGGATGTCCTGACAGGCCGATCGCGTACAGCAAATTTTCGGTCTTCTTCAGCTTCAAATCTGGTCACGCTTCAGTGGCTTTGTCACACTCCAGTTCGGACACAGTCCGATTGCTAAGCCTTTCAAAGGATTCCCTCTCGAGGGACTGCAGACAGACAGGCCAAACTCAGCCTTTCCACCAATCTCCTGCGCGAACTACGCAGGGGCTGCTGCTCGAATCACTCAAGCTGTTTACTCTTCAAACTCTAACTCCAGACTGACTGACTGCAGCAGGCAGTTTGGGAATTTCCCTTCAGTCTAAAAGGTTCTGGTTGGTTGATCCATCAGTCTGTCAAAGCAAGGGCTCCCCCTCCAGATGCATTTAGTCACTAAAGTCTCAAAACTACAATTCCTACAGAAATTCCTCCCACAAGACCCCTGGGGACAGACTCCATTTTAGGGTTCCTAAAGGTACTGATTGGCCCATTCTGGCAATCCAGGACCAAGATGGTGGTGATTAACAGAATTGTCCATGCTGCAAAGAAGGCAGGTTAGACTAACTACAATATCATTACTATGCTGATAGATAATCAGCAAATAAGTACGTACAGCTCCTAACAGAGCTCCCTCTGCGCAAATAGCGATGGCAGAATGGAGCGATTATCTGGCAGTCCGGGCGGGACTCAAGCATAGAGACACTCAGCCCACTCCCAGATTAAATAAGCACCACGTTATAGGCAGCTCTTAAAGAGACAGAGCACAGAGGCATTAAGGCACTCTCATAAACACTTTTAAAATGCTAAGACACAGGATTTAGGCACACCCAAGGAAGACTTTCTGGAACCCCCATTTGTAGGGGGGTTACATTATGTTTCAAATGCCTATTTTTAAATCACAGAAATGTCAACTTTGAGATGAACCAAGGACATTTTTGAGGCAGGAGAGATCAGACTGAAATTAAAATGTGAGTACTGGGCTGGGGCTAGATGTTCAAAATTTATGCACACATGCAGCTTGATTGCTGATTTTAATCGGTCAGGGGTCTGGAAGCCCTACCAGACGACTTACCTAAATTTGTATGCATTTTTTTAAAAAATTAACAATCCCAACTCTTTTTATAAATGCTGTTTAGAGATTATCCCCCCACCCACATGCACACACATATACACACTTGCATGCACACTCACTCACTCACTCATTGGGTTTGTGCCTTCTAACATTTCTAGGAGTAACAGAGATTTGTTATAGCAGCAGTCAAAGAAAGGAACCTTACCAAAGACTAGGAATTAATGGGTAGATAATTCAAATGATCCTTAACAATCAGTCAAACAAAAGCTTTTCTAGGAGGCAGAATTTGGAAAGGGCTGGAGACTACGTTGAGTGGGTGTGGAGTTTAGGGCTCTCAGGCTCAAAACTGTTGACCTAGGGGACTTCTGGTGATGTCAGAGACCTAATGGCAGCATAGGCTTAGAGCTCCGTCTCCCTCCTGACTATAATCTAGTTGCATCATCCATACGGCGGCATGTCCTCGCCAGCAAAAGCTAAAAGAAACAGAGCTGGGAAATTACCAACTACCCCAATGCAAAAATTAAGAGATATGATGAGAGAGGAAGGCAGACATGACTCGCAAGAGAGAGACGCAACACAGGGCCTGCAGTGCTCGGAGACCTCAACGGATGAAATCCCAGATAGCCTCAAAGAAGTTATATTGCAAACAGCTCGTACTGTAACCAAGATCGACCAAACATTAAACGATCTCAGATCGGATCTTATTAAAGTCGACCATGAAATGGAACAACTAGAATTATACACTAATCATTTAGTGGAACAATCGGATCATCAGAACCGCCTCTTGATTTACTTACTGGCTAGAGACCATGAGCTCACTCGCAAATTGGACGACCTCGAGGGAAGAAATAGAAGGCAAAATATTAGATTCTACGGCATACCTGAGGGATCGGAGGACAAACACCAGAATGTCGCTCAGTTTCTGCAGAAATTACTGAGGCAGATACTACAAATACCACAAGAAATGGACCTCTCGATGGATCGGGCCCATAGAGCTCTGGCCCCACGCCCTAAAAGCACAGATGCAAGGCCTCGTTCTATAATTGCAAAACTTACTAGCTATCAAGTAAAAGAGGAAATCCTGAAGGCGGCCTGGAAGCAGGGAGTATTGAAATTTGAAGGTCACAGGATATATATCGATAATGACCACACTACTATCGTCCAAGACGCTAGAAAGTTAATCTGGCCTGTTATGAGGCAGTTATGAGCCTGAAACATGAAGGTTCAGATCCTTTACCCAGCACGGCTCAAAATTGTCACTGAAAAAGGTCCGAAAGTCTTCCAGGACCTGCTGTCTGTGGCCCCGTTTTTAGAGTCGCTGGGAATAACCGTTCCACCATTGATGAAAGAAAAACTGGAAAGGGATCTTCTCACCTCAGCATGGTCGATTACTCAGAAGGGCTCAGTGAGAAAAGGTGCCGTCCAGGGAAATCAGTGCACGAACCTTCGAGCAGACATCTCCTCATTGATTACCCAGTTGGGAGACCCTACGAAGCTAGATAAAAAAGCAGCACACCTTCGGATGGAAGAAGAGGAATTTATGTCGGGAGAGGAACCCGAGACTGCAGACGAGACATGAATGGGAAGAAAGAAGAGCGAACATGTTCCTGCTAACCATAACCTGCATTGAAACGTAGTTTGGCTTCCAGTACAAGACTGAGGCTCATTCAAGCGCGGCAAATGGCATCCTATTTGGGACCTTTCATTTTATCTTAATTTCCCCTTTTCTCTACTTCATCTGATTGTGGACTGTCGCCAGGGCTCTGCCCGTGTTGGATGCTCGGGGGGGGGGAGTTGATAACGATTCTTTAATAAGATGGGAAAGGCAAGTTGTGGTGTTGGAGTTCCTACAATGAAACGTTATTATCCCAATACAGACTATACTTGCCAGGAACTCTTAGGGGACAATGAGAATAGTACACCAGGTATGGAACTTCAACCACTAGTTCGGGTTAAAATAATACAAGCCACTTGGCTAAATAGACACTGAGACTCACAGGCTAAATGTCCATCTACCGGAAGTCCCTTTCGGGAGGAGGGGGGGTGAGCTACACTTACTGGGCCATGATTGTTAAGGCTCTCTAGCTGAATTATTTAAAGCGAGAAATGTTGTGACACACACTCCATAAATAACATACCTGGAGGCTTCTCTTTCTTGATTGGATACAGGTCACTGCGGGGGGGGGGTGTTTTCTCTTTTTTCTTTTGTCTTTTCTACGCAACAATCACGCCATAGCTGTTCATATAAATAATGGTATTGGTTTGCCTGTTACTGTTCACTAAAAATGGTTAGAAGGATGATCTATTGGTCCAAATATGGACTCTGCAAAACCTTGGAGGGAGACGGGCCAAAGCCAAGCACGCCACCCTCTGAGTCAAGAGCAACCCTATCGGGGAACCCCAGGAAGAGGAATTACACTCCACATCCACGGAGTTCCCTCTTAAATTGGCGCTGCGGCGCCTGTTTCACGGCTGAAATACGACCACCAGCCTTCCCAGGAAGTCAAACAACTCCACATCTAAAAAGGGTATATCGGGCCCTAATGGGTTCGCCTGCCCTATTCATACTTGTACCCAGGTCCTCACTGGAGGATAGTTCCGAGGGTATGACTCTGACTATTAATTGGGTCCCTGTTTACCTGTTGATTAGTTTCAAGTTACAGTTGATGTTTAAGTTATGCGGGTATTTACATTTTTTAAAGAAGATAGACAGGTTAAGGTTTTGGATACGAAATACTTATTCCAGATCAGTCTTAATTTAAATATCAATGGTTTGCCATAATATAAAAGTACTCTTCTATAATATTAATGGATGCTCCAGTCCGGTCAAGAGAAAACAGCTACAGGGATACATTGCTAAGCAGAACTGTGAAGTAAACTTTTTGCAGGAGACCCACTTGTCTCCCACAGAAGCCGTTAAATTGAGAAGCAGATCACACCCACAGGTGTTTTACTCATCCCTAGAGTCTGGACGTAAGAGAGGGGTAGCTATCTTGCTCTCAGCATCTTTCCCATTTGAGTTGGAGGATACTGTGATGGATAGTGGAGCAAGATACATTATGCTAGTGGGAAAGGTACAGGACTCTCCAGTAACCCTGGTTAATGTTTATGCTCCTCCAGGTTCCCCCACAACATTTTATGCCTCTTTGGCCCAGATGGTGGCGGAAAGATCTAGGGGACTCCTAATCATGGGGGGGGACTGGAATTTGATTTGGGACAGAAGCCTCGACACCACTTCGGACACTAGAAGTCCAGCCCAGCACAGGGCAAGGGCAGTCAAACGCATCCTGAATCAGATGGGGCTAGTAGATGTATGGCGGGAAAGGTATCCCAGAGCGAGAGAGTACACATGTTACTCACCTAGATTCAAGGTGTACTCACGACTTGACACGTTCTTTACTTTTAAAGATAGTGTCTCCGCCCTGCCCTCAATGTGGGTAGGTGTTTCCACTTTATCAGATCATAACCCGATATTTTTGGAGGTTGCTATCACCCTGCCCAGAAAGGTAACACACTGGAGGCTGAATACATCCTTACTTCAGGACAGGGAGGTAGTGGATAAGATAAAGCGGCACATAGTAAGCACTCTAACCGAAAACTCTACACCAGGGGTGACCTCTCGAATTATTTGGGATACCTTAAAGGCTACAGTCAGAGGGCAACTTATAAGCACAGCTTCACGGAAAAAGAGAGACAGGCAGTTGAAACAACACAACCTACACAGACAACTGGGAGAGCTAGAGTCACTTCAAAAAGTAAAATGGGAGAAACAAAGAGATACTGAACTTAAATCCTTAAGAACTGAAATTCAAAACCTTCAGAAAGAGGAGATTGAGAGGAATCTCTTTTACCTTAAACAAAGATACTATGAGGGGGGATCCAGAGGCACTAAACTTTTGGCAGCCAGACTGAGGCAGTTCAGGGCGAGGGCTGCAATAACTAAAATCGTGTCTCCCACTACAGGTCGCTTAACCCACAAGATTGAACAGGTTGCAGAGGCTTTTGCCTCTTATTACTTTAAACTCTATAACTCCCAGGAGCCAACCCCAGCCCAAGATACTATAAAATATCTCAAGGCCCTGTCCCTCCCACCCTCTCTCAGGAAAAAAGTCAACTCCTGCTTAAGCCAATTACACACTCAAAATTCTAGGAACCATAAAGGCCCTGAAAGGAGGAAATGCCCTGGGTCAGACGGTTTTGGGGCAGAATTCTATAAAACTTTTGCTACAGAAATTACCCCAACACTGAAGGATGTGTTTTCGGAGGTTTGGCAGGAGATGAGTCTCCCTCCTGGCAGTTTGCCACAATCACACTAATACCAAAAGAGAATAAAGACCCAGCTAGGTGTGAGTCGTATCGACCAATTTCGCTTTTAAATTCTGACTATAAGATCCTTACCTCAATTCTTGCATCTAGATTGAATCCCATGTTACCAGAATTAATTAATCCAGACCAATCAGGATTTGTCTCGGGCCGTCAAGCCCCAGACAGTGTCAGAACAGCTATCAATATAATAGATGCTATACACCGATCTCATCTCCCTGCCTGCCTAATGAGCTTGGACGCAGAAAAAGCGTTTGACAAAGTCTCCTGGCTGCCTATTTTTGGTCTTAGAACATATGGGCTTCCGCAGAAGTTCATCGACTGTATTAAGTCATTATACTCTGGCCCTCAAGCTTATGTGAGGTAAATGGAGACTCTCTAAAGGTTTAGTTTAAATAGAGGCACTGGTCAAGGCTGTCCCTGTCTCTCCTTTATTGTTCGCTATTTACATAGAACCATTGGCGGCGGTCTGTTCTGCCCCAGGGGTGAGGGGTGTTGAGGTGGGGGCAGCAGTAAGAATATCGTTATACGCTGATGATGTCCTCCTTTGCCTGTCCCATCCTGATGACTCGATCCCAGAAATATGGTCAATTCTCTCCGAATTTGGTAGACACTCCGGATATACCCTAAACAAAACCAAAACAGAAGTTTTGTCTTTCTTCTATACACCCTCCCAAAGGGTTGTGGAGTTTCTACCGGTGAACTGGTCGGCTACTAAAATGTTATATCTTGGAGTCTGGTTGACTAAACATAACTCCCAACTTTTTGGGGCCAATTATGTTCCCCTTTTTAATCAAGTTAAAAAAGACCTGGATAGGTGGTCACTAATAAATTTCCCACTGTATTCAAGGATAGAAACTATAGCTATGAATGTCTTGCCCAGATATTTATATCTATTTCAATGCCTCCCAACGTTTATCCCTAAAACGCAGTTTCTTGTATGGCAAAAAACAATCACAAAGTTTGTTTGGAACAACAAGAAACCTAGAGTAAATGCTCACATACTTTGTCTGAGCAAAGCGAAGGGAGGTAGAGCACTCCCAGATCTCGAGGATTACTATCTAGCGGCACAAATTAAAAGGGCCTTGCTGTGGTTCACCCCCGCCTATAACTCCAACTGGAAGGAGATAGAAGGGGCAGAGGAGGCAGAGCGAGGACCTCCACTAGGGGTATGTACTATTCAAGTGAGGACATTGGGGAACTTCCCACCCCCCTATTTAACCTCGGTGAAAGACACCTTAAGGGCAACACATAGAGCCTGGCAGAAATATAAGATAAAAACTTTTCTCTGGCCTCTTCTTCGACTCTCATGGGATACGGCATTTGCACCGTCTCGATTCGACCACACATTTAGAACATGGGAGAAAATGGGCCTAATTTATGTCAAACAATTCATGGTTGGGGATGAGATCATGGACATTAGGTCTCTTAAGAACAATTTTGGTTTACGTAATGCGGACCACTACCGTTATCTACAAGCCAGAGACTATATTCACTGTTGTAGTAGGGCAAATCCACAAACAGAGAGGACAGCCTCCTTTGTGGAGAGCCTGTATACCATTTTGTCTTCACAGAAGACTTCGGGCCTCATTTCTGTATTATATAAAGCTCTTATGGATCTTAAAAAAGACCATCTAGAAAAAATTAAACATAGATGGGGGGAAGAGGGAGAAACTGAACCCGGAGCAATTAACTGGGAAACAGTATTTAAATTAGCATCCAAGACGACTAGTTCTCCCTGCTGGCAGGAGTATAGCTGGAAGGTAAGAATACGTTTTTTTCTCTCCCCTCTCACACTTCACCGGAGGAGCCCAGAAAGGGATTCCTCCTGCTGGAGAATGTGTGGGGAATCGACAGCGACCTACCTCCATATTTTGTGGCTTTGCCCATGGCTTGACCCCTTCTGGAGGGACATCTCTCGGGCACTTTCTAAGAATTTTGGGTTGGCCATCCCCTTGAAGTGGTCCTGCCTCATACTGGGGGAGTACCCCCAGAACATGTCTGGAGCAGACTCATTATATCTTTGGACCCTCCTCCTGGCGGCAGCCCATAAGTCTATTACCAAAGGTGGCTGAGACGATGTACCCACTATAGATACTTGGACTCAGATTGTCCAGGAAATTGCAGAAATGGAGAGTTGACATTTAAGATAAATCATAGGCTACCAGTTTATACGGAGGGACTAGATGGGTGCTTTGGCAGGGCACAACAGCTGATTAGTGTCCCTCCTGGCTCCTCCTGAAAGCCCACCTCTGAGGTAGATCCCAGACTAAATATAGCAGTGGATGAATTGCTTGCTGGGAGGGCCCCATCTTACTGAGGGATGGGAGAAGTGAGTAGGAGCTTTACTGGAACTAGCCTGGAGATTCATATTTGTTGGATTCAATTTTTAAACAATGAAAAAATGTATTATAGGGGGAATGTGAAAACTATGTACATTATATGATTATTCCTTATCACTATATGGAACCTGCCTGACAGGTATGTATTAATTGTACCCGCTGGTTGTTAATAAACTTAAATTTAAAAAAAAAACTGTTGACCTAAACAATGAACCTATTTTCAGACTACCCTATCTGGGGGGGGGGGCTCAGCTTTCCCGGGGGGGGCTCGAGCCTGGAAGCCCCCCCAGACTCTACATCTATGCCGTTGACCTATATTCAAGGCCAAATAGTTAAACTCTATTTTATCTTGTAAACCTTTTTCCCTGTTAACCATAACTAAAGAGAAGAGACAACACTCCCCATCAGACCTGGCCTTCTGAATCATAGTTCACTTAATGATAAATCTTAGCTAACTCATGTTTTGTGCCTTTAACATTATATTGTCATCTGCTGCCTCAATGAAACCTGGCTTGCCTCCTTTGGCTTCTAGTCTGTCTCTGAAGTCACTGCTCTGCTAAACTTTCATGTGATCACTCCGGATCCTTCAGTTGTGGGGGTTGTGTTGCTACCCTCTCCAGGTTCATTTTCTAATTGTCATCTTACTTCTCCCTGTTCTGTTGAGCACCTTCCTCTCTATGGTCACCCAGAACCCCTAAATTTCACATACTCTATACCCCATAAACCAGATCAGCCCTCCTCTCTGACTTCTGTGATTATTTCTCAGTGCTAGCCTCTCTTTCTCCAGCATTATTCTCTCTGGTGACTTTATCATCTGTGAAGATGATCTCCTTCAATGCACTCTCCTCCAATTTCCTATCGCTTCAGGTTTTTCTCTACCTCTCCCTGCTGCTATCTTCCACAGTCATGAACATATTCTTGACCTCCTCATCATCACCAACCTCTGCCTTTCATGCATTCACTTCATCCTTGACAACACACATTCAGAGGTCACTTTCTTCTCAAATTTGACTTTCACCTCTCTAAATATTGCTAACTTTCCTTTATCATCACAGGCCTTCAAGCATCTCCACCTCTCCTAACTCTCTGAAAAAAATGTGCTCCCTTGATCTTTGTTGCCTTGACCATCTCGTCCCTTTTTTAATATTGATAACTATGACCCTGTCCTCCCCACTGCCATCATGCAACTTGCTCATGTCAAATCCCCCTCCTGTCTCCCATAACTCTAGATATCCCTGGTATTAAGATGATCTCTGGGCTCTGATGGAAGTGCTTCACTTGAGGAACTTTGGCACTACTCTACACTGACAGTGCACTATGAGTCCTGGATGGCACAATAAACTCTTTATGGGACTGTTCTCTAAGCCACTAAAACCAAATACTATCTATAGTATGCCTACATTTTTGCCAAAAGTAGAGACAACCCCACTCCCTCGTGAACATCAGCTTCCTCCTCCAATTCACTTTATCTCCTTCTTCACCAAAATGTGAAGAATTTTCTATGTTCATCAACTTAAAAATTGCCCCTCCCCTGCTCCTACCCTCACTCCCTGGCTGTTACCTCCTGTCATGCAGTCCTCCCCTTCTTCTTACATGTACCATTACTCTCCTTCTCCCCACTCCTCCACCATACCCTCTCACCTCTACCCCCTCTCTCCTCAACTCATCTGTTTATCTCCTTCCCTCCTCATTCCTCCTCTCCTCATTCCCAGTGTCTACCTCTGACCATTCTGTAGTCAGTCTGTGCACCAGAGTATGTCCTCCTGTGACTCTGTTACTACCTGTCACATTCATTCCTGCTTTCTAGCTTAGCTCCCTATATCATTGCTGTCATAAACTACTCTATCTTCACTGGAACTGTCCCTGATGCACTCAAGACTGTTACTGTTATCCCTTCTTCAAACAATGTCCCTTGTCCATCAAACCATGTTCAACTATTGTCTCCCTCCCTTCATCAGTAAAGTTATCATAAAAGTTATCCCTGTCCAACACTCCAATCATCTCTTCCTCAGCAATATTCTTGATCCTTTCCAGTCTGACACTCTCTTATTTCATGGCATTCAGCCTACCTTTTTCAGGTTGTCAGTAATGCATTTATTATCTGTGATGAAATATCAATTTTCTCCTCCTCCTTTATACGAGTGCTATGTTTGAAACTGTTGACTGTCATAGTCTCTCAGCATTAGGCATTGTTCTGGGGTCTCTGGTGTGCTTCCTTGCTGTTTTTACTCTTATCTCCCAACCATGCCTTGTTTGTCTTTAGTGGCAGTTTTCCATTTTCCTTCGGGCCTTTCCTCACTTCTTTGGTGCCCCTCAAGACTCAGTTCTTGTTTATATTAGTCTCTCTCTGCCTTCAACCTCAGGTATCATTTCAATGATGATGATATCCATCTAACTACTGTATGTTTATTTTTCAACAAAACATTTTTGGGGTAATAAATTAGAAAAAATGAAGTGTTTTACACACAAGCGTTCAAGAACTCTAAGGCCTGTTCATCCAGTGTAAAGGAAGGTGCCAGCCCGGTGGCTCTGAGGGTTGAGGTGCTGGGTGCCACGCCTCGCACTGTGCCAATGACCTGGGCTTGGGATAGAGGTTGGGACTTCTGGGGTTGGCAAGGGAGGAGAGGATTGAGCATATGGAGGACAGCTCTCCTCTCCTGGGGAGGGTGAGTGAGTGTCTCCCCAGCACTAGCAACTCCTAGCAGAGGCTGGGGGTGCAACAGCTGGGGATCATGTCGACAATGGGTTGAGAGCATCAGTGGACATCTGCAGGAAGAGTGTGGGAGCCTGCTCAGCCCACGCTGGACGTCATTGTAGGTCCGCATTCTCTGGGGGTAATTCACGCTGATGCTCGAACACCAGGAAAACACCTGTTGGCTGGGAGGAAGATGTCACCTGCCCCTACTTCCAACTCCAGACCCTGCCCACTAGATCTCGACACACCCTCCACCTCTGCCCAATGGGGCATTAGATGAGGTAAGCACTGTGGAGCTGAAGGTGGCCCGGCCCCGGAGGGCAATGACCAGGGGGTTTCCCCTAGGGTGTGCCATGGGTGGATTGGGTGACCAGGATCATGGCTCAGAAGGGTTTCGGTAGGAGGGGAACAGGCAGGATGACTGATGGGGCCCCAGGCAGTGGTGATGGGAGGGAAAAAGAATATGAAAAAAAGTGGAAAGGAAGGTTGGTGTTTTAAACTCTTTCTCTGATCCAGCCTCATCTTTACTCTTCTACTGTCTTGTTCAGATTAGCCCTTGGCTATTTTCAATTCCCATAAGCTAAATAGGCTGGAGTCAGAAAGGGTGATACAGGGCTTGCATCCAGCTCTGTGTCAAACCCAGTATAGCACCAAACACACTGTTATAGCTTGCGCCCGATTCAAAGAGGTTGCATGCATTTGTGACACTTTACCCACTTTGCAGTGGCTTGTGCCAAATAATTGGCACAAACCATGTAAAAAGGTCAGCAAAGTTGGACCAGAAAAAGCTGGTCTAACCTTTGTGAAGTGGTGTAGTGAGATCATGACTCTGATTGGCGGCAGAATGCTGCAAGCCCCATCGCCATATGTTTGTCACACCCGGACTGCAGCATTTCCATTACGTCCTCTAAGGTCGAGGCCAATGTCTTTTAAAACTGATGCTTTTCTGTAAAAACGCATCCTCTCCCAAAATTCAACTTCTTGCATCACTCTCTCTCTTAGTCTTCCTCCTTTGTCCCTCTGTCAGAAATCTGAAGGCCTTTAAGAACCAGAACTCATGTTCTATGGTCTGCATATCTACTTACTATTGATCATCTTACAATATTGCCCATCTGGCCACATCTAGACACCCCCTTCTGCTGTACCCCTATAGCCATTTTTTCTTCCATTATGACCACTAATATTGCTTTCTCTTCAGCCTTCACAAGTACATTCTTTTTATTTAACTTTATTTATCCACCTTCCCTGGCCCCAGCCTGCAATACTTCAGGCCGTACAAGTCCCTGCTGCCCACCAGTCTCACCCCCTGCTGCCAGCACACTCCACTTAGATCCCGTTATGCCTGTGTCCTGGGCTTTCCTGCTCTAACCCTACTGGAAGCCCCCCCCCACAAAGAAACATAGAAACATAGACTTTGACAGCAGATAAGGAGTGTTTGACCCACCTAGTCTGCCCATTTCCCTACCTATTGGATAAGCTGCAGATCCTAATTAATCAACAGCCTGCTTCTTCCTACCAGAATTGCCTTATGTCTGTCCCATGCATTCTTGAATTCCCCCACTGTTTTTGACCTCACTATCTCCTCAGGAAAGCTGTTCCATGAGTTCACCACCCTCTCTGTGAAAAAATACTTCCTCACATTGCCCCTGCGCTGTCCCCCTCTATCTTCAAATTGTGTCCCCTTGTTCTTGCACATCTCTTTTTCTGAAAGATGCTACCCTCTTGGACTTTGTTGATTCCCTTGAAAGTTTATATCATGTCCCCCCCACTTTCCTCAAGGGTATACATATTAAGCTCCTTTAATCTCTCTTTGAATGGCTTTTGGTGCAGACCCTGCACCATTTTAGTTGCCCTCCTCTGGACTGCCTCCATCCTGTCTATGTCCTTGTGGAGATGGTATCTCCAGAACTGCACACAGTACTCCAGATGGGGTCTCACCAACTGTCTGTACAGAGGGATAACAACTTCCTGTTTTCTACAGGTGATGCCTATCCCTAAGCGTCCTAGTATTCCCCAGCCATCCCTACTGCCTTCTCACATTGCTGCTTACCTTTAGGTCATCTGATATGACTACCTCCAGGTTTCTTTCCATTTATGTTGTTAATACCCCCCCCCCATTGTGTACTCTTCCCCTGTGTTTTTGTTTCCCAGGTGCATTACTTTGCACTTCTTTGCATTGAACCTAAGGTGCCATACTTTTGACCATTCCTCCAACCTTGCCAAGTCCCTTCTCATCCTTTTCACCCCCCTTGTATATCAACCCTGTTGCAGATCTTTGTGTCATCTGCAAAGGATTCTTTCCTTTCAGTCCCTCTGCAATGTCACTTCTAAAGACATTAAAAAGGACCAGACCCAATAGTGAACCCTGCGGTACCCCGCTAGTGACCCCCCTTTCTTCAGTGTGGACTCCATTTACTATTACCCTCTCTGTCCTGTTGTTCAGCCAGTTTTTTCCCAGGCTACCACCCTGGGACCCACTCCCAGGCTGGCTTATTTGTTTATTAATCTTTGTGTGGGACTATGTCAAATGCCTTGCTAAAGTCTAGGTAGGCCATGTCCACAGCCCCTCCCTGGTCAACTACTTTGGTCATCCAGTCAAAGAAATCTATTAGATTTGTCTGACATGACCTTCCCACTGTGAATCCATGCTGCCTTGGGTCCTGTGCCCCGCTGCCCTCTAGGTACTCAACAATTCTTTCTTTCAGAAGTGATTCCATAATTTTCTCTACCAGTGAGGTCAAGCTAACAGGTCAGTAGTTTTCTGCCTCTGTCTTGCTTCCACTTTTGTGAAGGGGAATCACATCCACCCTCCTCCAGTCCTCAGGTACCCCACCATCCTCCCATGATTTATTAAAAAGAGTAGTCAGTGATGTTACTAGTTCTTCCCTGAGTTCTTCTGAATTCTGGGGTGAATCCCATCAGGCCCCTTTGATTTATCCATCTTCAGTTTTAAGAGTTCTTTCAGAACACTTTCTTCTGTGAAAGGACCCCCCTATCCAGAGTGCTTCTATTGACTGGATTAGGTATCTCCCCCTGCTCTTCCATTGTGAATACTGAGCAGAAGTATTAGTTCAGTATCCCTGCTTTTTCACTGTCACTCTGCCCAACCACCTTCCTCTTTATTCAGCCTCAGTATCCCTGCCTTAGTCTTTCTTTGCTCCCTCATGTACCTATAAAAGGTTTTACCCCCCTTCTTAACTGAGTTGGCTATCTTCTTCTTGGTTTGGGCCTTTGCTATTCTTACTGCCTTCCCCACGTCCTTCTGCTTTAACTGGCACAGTTCTCTGTCCTGCTCCTTCTGTGTTTCCTTATACTTCCTGAATGCTATCTTTTTCTCCCTAACCTTCCCCGCCACTTCTTTTGAGAACCGTAGTGTTTTTTCTTTGGTTTTGATTTGTTTATTTGCTTCACACAAAGGCGTGTTGCCTCTGTGATGGTGGTTTTGATGTTACCCCATTGTTGCTCCACCCCACCCTCTTGCCTGTTTGCTAGTGCTTTTCTGAGGCACTCTCCCATTTTGACAAAATCAGCCCTCCTGAAATCCAGTACCTTCACTTTTGTATGGCTTGACTCTACAGCTAAGTTTATCATAAACCACACTATTTGGTGGTCGCTTGTTCCCAGATGGCTATCCACTTCAAGATCGGAGATCCTCTCTCTGTCCCCATTTGAGACTACCAGGTCTAAGATTGCTCCCTCCCGAGTGGGTTCCAAAACTAGTTGTCTGAGGCATGTCCCCTATAGGGCATCAAGAATGGCCCTGCTCTTGGATGTGGCTGCAGCAAAGGTGCTCCAGTTAACATCTGGCATATTCAGGTCCCCCATCAGCAATACCTCCCCTTTCTCTGCCATCCTAAGGATGCCTTATATCATTTTCTTGTCCATTTCCTCCCCCTGAGATGGAGTCTGTATACAACCCCGTGTGGATTGTGGTGCCATTTCCAGTCTCCAGGGTGACCTAGTGTGCCTCCTCCCTCCCTGTTTACCCTTTAATCTGTAGCTTTGATCCCTTCCCTTACATAGAGAGCTACTCCTCCTCCTTCTTTTCTTCCCTTCCTGTCCCTCCTGTAGATTGTGTACCCTGGTATGTTGACATCCCAGTCATGGTTCTCTGTACCCATGTTTCTGTGACTGCCACGATATCCAGGCATCCCTCTTCCATCAAGGCCACCATTTCGGGGAGCCTGTTTTCTACTGGTGGTGCCTCTCCCTATGCATCCCAGTATCCCCCTAGCCCTCCTTACTGCCTTCTCACATTGCTGGCCCACCTTTAGGTCATCTGATATGACTACCCCTAGGTCCCTTTCCTTTTTGTTGTTGTCAGTATCTCACCCCCCATTGTGTACTCTTTCCCTGGGTTTTTGTTTCCCAGGTGCACTACTTTGCACTTCTTTGTGTTGAATCTAAGCTGCCACACATTTGACCATTTCTACAACCTTGCCAAGTCCCTTTTCATCCTTTCCACCCCACCTTGCGTATCAACCCCGTTGCAGATCTTTGTGTCATCTGCAAAGAGACATACTTTTCCTTCCATTCCCTCTGCAATGTTACTTATAAAGACATTAAAAAGGACCTGCCCCAGTTCTGAATCCTGCGGTACCCCGCTAGTAACCCTCCTTTCTTCACTGTGGACTCCATTTACTATTACCTTCTGTGTCCTGTTGTCCAGCCAATGTTTGCCCAGGCTACCACCCTGGGACCCTCCCAGGCTGGCTAATTTGTTTATTAATCTTTTGTGTGGGACTGTGTCAAATGCCTTGCTAAAGTCTAAGTAGGCCATGTCCACAGCTCCTCCCTGGTCTACTACTTCGGTCGCCCAGTCAAAGAAATCAATTAGACTTGTCTCACATGACCTTCCTGTTGTGAATCCATGCTGCCTTGGGCCCTGTGCCTCACTGTCCTCTAGGTACTCAACAATTCTTTCCTTCAGAAGTGATTTCATCATTTTCCCTACCACTGAGGTCAAACTGACAGGTCTGTAGTTTCCTGCCTCTGTCTTGCTCCCCACTTTTGTGAAGGGGAATCATATCCGCCCTCCTCCAGTCCTCAGGTACCACACCATCCTCCCATGATTTATTAAAAAGGGTAGTCAGTGGTGTTACTAGTTCTTATTTATTTATTTAACAAATCGGAAAGACCTTTGAACCAAGGGCTCTTTTACACAGGTTCCACGTCAAGTCACAAGAATAGCAAATTACAATGATTTCACTAAGTAGTACAACATGAGGAAAGTAATTACATAAACAAAAGAACAATATGGCAAGATAAATATTGTGTGAAGTGCAGCCAGTGACTTTGTCTGAAGAGGGGTAAAAGGGCTTCCCTTAGTTCTTTTAGAATTCTGGGGTGAATCCCATCAGGCCCCATTGCTTTATTCACCTTCAGTTTTAAGAGTTCTTTCAGAACACTTTCTTCTGTGAAAGAACTAATATCAACCCCCTATCCAGAGTGCTTCCATTGACTAGATTAGGTATCTCCCCCTGCTCTTCCATTGTGAATACTGAGCAGAAGTATTAGTTCAGTATCCCTGCTTTCTCACTGTCACTCTCTGCCCAACCACCTTCCTCTTTATTCAGTCTCAGTATCCCTGATTTAGTCTTTCTTTGCTCCCTAATGTACCTATAAAAGGTTTTATCCCCCTTCTTAACTGAGATGGCTATCTTTTTCTAGGTTTGGGCCTTTGCTATTCTGACTGCCTTCCCCGCTTCCTTCTGCTTTAACTGGTACAGTTCTCTGTCCTACTCCTTCTGTGTTTCCTTATACTTCCTGAATGCTGTCTTTTTCTCCCTAACCTTCCCAGCAATTTCTTTTGAGAACCATAGTGTTTTTTTCTTTCATTTTGATTTGTTTATTTGCTTCACACAAAGGCATGTTACCTCTGTGATGGTGGTTTTGATGTTTCCCCATTGTTGCTCCACCCCACCCTCTTGCCTGTTTGCTAGTGCTTTTCTGAGGCACTCTCCCATTTTGACAAAATCAGCCCTCCTGAAGTCCAGTACCTTCACTTTTGTGTGGCTTGACTCTACAGCTAAGTTTATCATGAACCACACTGTTTGGTGGTCTCTTGTTCCCAGATGGCTACCCACTTCAAGATCAGAGATCCTCTCGCCATCCTCATTTGAGAGTACCAGGTCTAAGATTGCTCCCTCCCAAGTGGATTCCAAAATTAGCTGTCTGAGGCATGCCCCCTATAGGGCATTGAGAATGGCTCTGCTCTTGGATGTGGCTGCAGCAAAGGTGCTCCAGTTAACATCTTGCATATTCAGGTCCCCCATCAGCAATATCTCCCCTTTCTCTGCCATCCTAAGGATGCCTTCTTGACATCCCAGTCATGGTTCTCTGTATACCATGTTTCTGTGACTGCCACGATATCCAGGCATCCCACTTCCATCAAGGCCACCATTTTGGGGAGCTTTTTGCCTAGACTATGGGCATTGATACTCATTTTTTTATGACTTTATTTCTTTTGGCCCCTTCCCTGTCCTTACTGCCTTTGTCTCTATTTACCCCTGCCCTTATCCCTATTGACTGCTCTATCTTGGTGTTTACCTCACTAACTACCCTGATTTTTTTGAGGTGGGCTAGGATTTCCCTTCTCTTTTTCAGTGCCTTTCCCCTTTGGCTAGTTTAAATGTTTGCCAATGAAGCATTTAAATCTATCACCTAGGATCCTGGTTCCCTTCCTGGACAGATGCAGACCATCACACCAGTATAGGCCTGCTTCCCTACAGGTGGAGCCCCAGGCCATAATGAAGCCAAATCCCTGAGCTCTGCACCAGCTTTTCAACCAGTCATTGAATCCCATGGTGCAGAGTACCCTAGCCTTGTCCATGCCATAGACAGGTAACACTTCCGAGAAAGTTACCGTGTGTACTACTTGTCTAAGGCCCTTCCCCAACTCCACAAACTCCTGTTGCACTGCTCTGATCCCATTCTCAGCCAGGTCATTTGTCCCTAGGTGTATAATGACATCCAGCTCACTCCCCTTTGCAGCTGCTCCCACGATCCTGAAGATTTGTTTCCTGACCCTCCAAGCCATGGCACCGGGCAGGCACCTTACTTCTCTTCCCCTTCCCCCAGTTCTACCCCCTAACAATTGAGTCCCCCACCAGGAGTTGTTTTCTTCCCCTGTGGGGTCCTGTGCCACCCTCCTGTGGGTCTCCATTGTGGAGGTTCCCAGCATCCTCCTTGGTCTCCACTGCTCTCACTACTGGAGGTGAGCAGTCTGCTGGTGAGCATCATCTGCCGTGTTGGACTAAGTTTTGGCCAGTTTTGGTGGATAAATTTCTTTGGGTACCCACCAGCATACAGCCTACCACCTGTCCCCCGGACCCGGGTCTGACGTGGCTTGTCATCAGCTGCTTGGATTTCCTGGGACTAGTGTTTGTGGAGATTGTCAATGGGTCATTAAGTGAAGGAGTTTTTCCTGCATCTCTGAAAGAGGCTGTAGTGAGACCCCCACCCTAAAAAGCCATCTATTGACCCTGACGTTCTGGCAAACTATAGGCCTATCTCTAATCTTCCCTTTCTGGGGCAGCTTATTGGGAAGGTGGTGGTTGACCAGCTGGTTGAGCACCTGGAGACTTTATCCATCTATGAGCCTCTCCAGTCAGGTTTTTAGCCATGACACAGCACTGAGATGGCTTTGGTCTGGGTGGCACATGATCTCTTCATGGTGAGGGAATGAGGGCAATATACCATTCTGGTGCTCTTGGACCTATCCTCAGCATTTGACAGAGTTGATCATGGGGTGCTGTTAGATCATCTGCAGAACTACGTGGATGCCACTGGCACAGTTTTGTGCTGGTTTCGCTCATATTTAACTGGAAGATCACAGTGCGTTGTCCTAGGAAATTTTTTCTCAGGTTCTTTAGCACTGCCTTGTGGTGTTCTATAGGATTCCACCTTGGTGCCCCTGTTGTTCTCCGTGTACATGCTGCCACTGGGACAGATCATCAGGCAGTACAATCTGGGGTTTCACTGCTATGCAGGTGATACCCAGTTGTACCTGTCTTGTGCCCCTGATCATCTTTCCACCCCAGATATGCTGAGTCATTGTTTAGCTGAGATAAATGAATGAATGTCCACTAACTGGCTGTGTCTCAACCCTAGCAAGACAGAGGTTATGGTGATTCAGCCAGGTCGTAGGGGTATTTTCACTCATGGGAGACTGCCCGCCCTTGTGGTCGATGGTCATCCTCTGTTGGTGATAAAGGTGGTCTAGGATCTTGGCATTATTCTTGACGAGTGGCTTGACCTTGAAAAACAGGTCTCATCAGTCATTAGGGCTGGCATTTTTCCATCTCTGGAATATTGTCAGGATCTGTCCATTCTGGACTCCCACTGACCTGGCTACGGTTATCCATGCCTTTGTTACTAGCTAACTTGATTACTGTAACACTCTGTACCTAGGGCTGTCTGGAGGTTTCATACTTTGCCTGCAGCTGGTGCAGAATGTTGTGGCCAGGATATTAATTGCCACCTCTATGAGGGACCATGTCACTCCTGTCCAGCGCTCTCTGCACTGGCTTCCTGTAAGTGCGTGCATCACCTTCAAGATAGGCTTGTTAACATACAAGGCCCTATGCAGTCTGGGACCTGCCTACCTTAATGAACTCCTGATTCCGTACTCTCCTATCCACCCCCTACACTCCACCAAAGCTGACCTACTAGTTGTACCATCCTCCCATTTAAAAAGATTGGGAGATAGGGCCTTTGGGGTGGCTGCTCCTCTCCTGTGGAATTCTCTTCCACCATACATTAAGGCTACCAGCACAGTGGAGACCTTCAAAACCGCTTTTAAAACTTATTTATTTGATAAGGCTTTTAATCTTTTCTGAATTAATTTATTTTTGGGGTTGTAATCTTGAATTTTATTGTCATTTTGTTAAGCGCTCTGAGCCCCTGGATAGGGCATTATATAAATAAAATTTGCCTTGCCTTGCCTTGTTTTGCCTCTTCCTTCATGAAGACAGAACAGAAGTAGTCATTTAGAATATCTGCCTTCTGGCCAGCCCGGTGGCACTGAGGGTTGAGGTGCTGGACGCCACACCTCGCGCCATGCCAGCAACCCAGGTTCGGGACTGGACTTGAGCCGCCAAGGGTCAGCAGGGGGAGAGAGGAATAGAGTGATCAGAGGTGGCTCTCCCTCTCTGGGGAGGGTTCTGTGCTAGTCCCACTGCTATACTGCCATCTCCTGGGTGAACCTGGGCTTGGCAGTGCATTTGGAGACAAGCAATGAGAGGGTCAGACATCAGCTGAGAGCCCTGAGAGGATTTGCGTCTCGACGCACACCCCCAATTGGCTCTCCTTGAGTGCCAGCGACTGTGGGGCACCAGAACAAGGAAACTGGACTTCATCACTCCTAGGTGATGACCTCTCTGGAAGCCGACAAGCGCATCCTCCAGTTGTCTTTGGGGACAGACTCCAATGTGCTCCATCCGCTCCACCATGGTTCAAGGAAGGTAAGGGGAAGCCTTCCCTTGCCCTACCCGGGGGGTTATCCGGAGGTATAAAGGGTCTCTTGAGCAGCTGGTTTGCACTCTAGGGGCAGACTCCTGGGGCATTAAGGGGGATGCAGTGAGGCATGAGGGGATCTGATTGAGTGGAGAACGAAGTTAGTAAGGCGGATAAGCAGAATGATAAGAAAAAAGAATATCTGCCTTCTTACCATCTTCCTCAGTTTCTCCTCTGTTCAGTATAATGATTCCCCCTTTGTCCACCGCTGTTCCTTGATATAGCAGAATAAAGTTTTCCCCCTTTTCTTTATGCCCTCTGTGCTTTTCGGCTTGACCTCTGCTTTTGCTTTTTGTTTCTCACACTGTTGACCTCCTTTTTATTCATTATTTCCTGTCTGCTGATCTTCCTTGTAGTTCCTGAAAGCTGCACTTTTTCTACTGACTTTTTCTACCTCTTCCCTTGAGAACCAAAGTGACCTTTTGTGTTTTAATTTTCTTCCTATCTGACTCAGACAGGAGCTAGCTGATAGTAAGAATTTGCTAAGGGCTAGAAAGAAGGAATGTAATTTTCTAGAAACATTTTAAATCCATGGTCGACCATTGGAATAATCTGTCCAATTTAATCTGGCCTAATGACCAATCCATTTGTCCTACTAGATTTAATAAACCATGCAACACAAATTGGGTCTATACAAAAATATTTTTAGTGTATGTTGTCCTATGGGCCATAGAACAATACAGATGACATAACCAGTTTTGTACGACACATAATATAATGCTGGCAGCATCTCGATAGGAATTGGGAATAGTGCAATACATGCACAGTACTCTAAAGTACAGTAGATTGCTAGGACAGACTGAGAGCTAGAGCCTATTTCTTTCTTCCTGTATATTACACTTTATGAATGGGAAATATGCCATTGGATGAGGTATGCATCTGAGATTCCTTCTGCCTGTCTCTGGTCATTGCCCAGATCAGGGGTGTATCCAGACAATATACAAATGTACACCAGGACCGTGTTTGTTGCCTCATTTGGCACAATAGATACAACTTTTGTATCGCATGACAATGGTTGTTGCCATGCATGGGTAAATACAAATGCCATGCATTACTCCCTAAGACACCCACATACCAGCCCAGAGCCTGTAAAGTTGTATTGTCCTTGGGATGCAAAGGCAGAATTAGTGACCAGTCCTTCTAGTTTCAACTCCTATGAATAAAATTACAGAAAAGTTCAGCATTTTCTTTGTTAGTTTTCATGGAAAAAGGAAGCAGTTCAGAGCCTATTTGCTACCCCCCTTAAATACAATTGCACACCATGGAGTACTTGGAGTATGCCTGCCTACACCCATGGTCCAGATTGCAATTAAAGAGCTCATGACACTTCTTAAAGAATATTACAGGAGGTTTCCCAGTGTTATGACCAACATTTCCTCTGCCAGTAAAACAGGTTACTGTATCCCAACCCCCAGGATAGACCTGGAAATGATGTATCACACTCAGTGTGCCTTTTATGGTCAAAATTAAAAATAGATGAATATTTATACTCAGTATATTGTATATGATGGGAAGATCTTGTCATTCTCAAGTATATGTTATAATATGACTGGTTATATTAGGGAGAGAATGTTGGCAGGCCATCTGGGTGACCCTCCTCATTTAGAAAAAATCCACGGGATCTTTAATGGGACAGCATCTGGAAAGTACCAGAGATGGGTAGATGAAATATAGGTTTAATGTCTCATTGGAAGAATGGGACCAACAACAGTGTTGCAACCCTAAAACGTCACAGCTGTTCTGATGTACTTAAAGCCATGTCTTTTGAGCCCTAAAGCAAGAGGGCAACCAAATTAGCCAGATGCATTCCTGGATGTCCTGCTTGGGAGTGGGGTACCCTGGTGGTCAAAGTGCCAAGCTGGAAACCCAGAGACCTCAGGTTGAATCCCACCACCACCATTTATTCAAGCATATCATGTAATCTCTGCTGTGGATACCCTCCACTCTCTGTCCATCACCAGTTATTTCTCTACTTACCCCCCCCCCCCCCACACTTCATTCAGTCTCAATTCACGTTGCTATTCATACATAAGCACTGTTGAACTGTTCATAAATTGCAAAGTGCTTTAGGATGCAATAAAACCAAATTCCTTTTTTTCATTCTTTCCTTACAGCATTTATCATTTTGAGATGGCATAGCTATATTCATAAATTAGTTTACAAAGTATTTAATTAGCTGCCTTTTTAAGGTAAACTTGATTAACTTGGGGATGGGTGCTCACTACAAAAGGTGAGCTCACCAAAACTCACTAGAAGGTAACCACCAATATTTTCTGAAGCAAGCTGAGTGCCAATGAATAATGATATTATATATTGAGAGAAAAACATAATTTAGAATGCTTCTGGACTCATATGAACAGTGTTCCAGAGGTAGGAAACACAGCTTGATACAGAAGAACTGCAGTAGAGGTGCAGTGATGCGAGCACAAGCAATGTGATGGGTTGGCAAGATGAGATGTCAGCACAACAGCTGACAGCATTACAGTCGTCGCATGATTTGTAAGACTTGTTTTTGTAAAGTACAGGGGTTATAAAATTGCTTAAAATGTGTCAGATGGAAGTCTTTAAATGCAGATGAAGGAATATGACTTGCTGTTTGTTCCAAAATGTCTTCAGCATCTGCGACAGCATGACGTTTTACACTGAAACATGCCACAATCATGCAGCTTCAAAACATTCATCACATTTCTTATGAAATCTAACATCTAACATGCAGATCAAACACATTTATAATGATTTGCTTAACTTCTCATTCCCCTTCAAAAGCTCTGTTTAATCTCAGTCAGACTCTCTTAGCCAGCTGATGCATACCCAATGGATGCTGTCAACTGTTCATGGATTGCAAAAAAATACATATTTTGAGAAAAACAATAAAAGCTTTGCATTTGAAAACACACTTTATGATGTAGTGTTTATGAAAGGTGCTGTATTAAACCACATTCCCTTTCCCTTTCCTTTTGTAAGTGCTTTTTTTGTGTGTATATAGTACTCATGAAAGTACAAGATTGACAGCACTGGAAATGTAAGCTCTATGTTTACCCACATGACACATTCAGCATGGGCAACCACAGTGAATGCTTCCCCACAATGCCCCACTAATGTGCCTAAAACCTGTCTTGAAGGGACCACCACATACTGCAGGTTAGAGAGTAGTTCAGACTCTGTGTTCATTCAGTCCTTCGTCTCCCTTGTGAGACTGCCAACAGGGGTGCCAAATAATGTCATTTGTGGGGGCTGCTTTGCGATTTAGACATAGAGCACTTGACTGAAGCATGATAAGGTGAGATAGGTCATAAGAATTGACATGCACACACATATGATGCCATAACAAAGTGATTTTTATTGACATTCCTCAACAGTGATATGACTGAATAGAAAACGTAGCCTGAGTATTGTGTGACCATTTTTTGTCAAAATAAGCAAAATCAGCCCAGTAATGGAGTTTTCCAGCAGCAAATTTTCAATGAAATCTGTCACGAATCAGCACAAACATTTTAACTGATAAATTTAAAGCTGCAGCAGCTTATTTACAATACACATCCATTCTAATAGAAACTGAGCCAATATGGCACAGAAACAGTCAGATAACCACCTGTATTAGAACTGCTAGGAATAGAGGAGTGGAAGTCTAGCAGTTGCTCAGGTTAGGGTGACTGAACAAATCCTCTGATTGGATTCCCAATGATAAAACCACTTTATGAAGGAGTTGGAAGGAGGACTATCTTCAACAATGGATACACTGCTGTTAGAATTTCTACTGAGCAAATGCCAAATTGGAAACACTATGGGCTGGATATTCAAAAGGGTTGCGCAATGCACAATAGGGTTGCGCCAGCGCAAGTCAGAAAATGCGCCATTCTGCAATATTCAGCAGGAGGCAGTTGCGCCACTGAAAACATGCTGAGCAACAGCGCAATGATAATGAAGGCATGCGCAACTGAAGGGGGAGGAACCATGCATAAAGGGTGCAGTGTGATGTTCAAAGACTTGCGCAATGCGCAACAGTGGAGCAGGCGGAAGTTGCGCCATAGCGTAAATGAGCCAAAATAAAAAGGAGCAAGGAAGGGGCGCAAGAACGCTACAGGGAAGCCACATGAAACAGAGGCAGAGACAGGCACAGGGAAACAGGGAGAAGGAGGGCAGGCCAGGGAAACCACACCACACAAGAGGGGCAAGGGAAGGTGTGTGGGGCCACAGAGAGCAGAGGCCAGTAGGTGTACCCAGTGCAGGGGAGGTAGCAGAGGTAGCAGTCAGGACAGCGGGGGGAACAAAGCAACAGCTGCTGTGGGGGGAATGCAAGCCAGGGACATGGACAGTGCCACCTTCCACATGGATGCCGTAATGAGGGGGGTGAGAAGGCATGCTGCAGGGGGACGTGGCCGTGGAAGGGACCGTCGGTGGTATGCCCCCAACAGGCAGTACCGAGCCCGCACCAGCTTTGAGCTGTACACAGATATTGAGATTGTGGGCCGGTACCACCTGAACAGGACAATACTGAGGTGGCTCTGTGAGCTGTGCAGTGATGTGATGCAGGCACCCACACGATGGAGTCATGCTCTGTCAGTGGAGACAAAGGTAACAGCCTGCATGTGCTTGCTCACCACGGATACCTTCCAGAGACCAACAGGGGACACCACAGGCATAACACAGTCGGCCATGTCACGCATACTCACCCAATTCCTCAGCGCACTGCTGCCACATGCTGCGGAGTACATCCATTTCCCCAGCACTGCGGCGGAGCGCACAGCAAACATACAGGAGTTCCACAGGGTAGCATGGATGCCTGGCATGCTAGGGGCAATAGACTGCACCCATGTGGCCATACGCACACCACCTGGCCCCGATGGGGTCGCATACATGAATTGTAAGGGATATGCCAGTGTTAACTGCCAGGTAGTGTGTGATGCCAGTGGGTGCATCATCAATGTCTGTGCCATGCACCCTGGGGGAGCACATGATTCCTTCATCTGGCACCAGTCAGCACTGTGCCACCGATTCGAGAGTGGGGACATTCCCACAGGTCATCAAGTGGGTGAGTATGTATGTAGAACTGACATATCATGGGCAAGGGAGGGTATGGCCAGAGGTGCCATGGGTGTGGCCCACAGGGCTTGGGGCAGTCTGAGCCTGAACAAGACACTAACCTCCACTATCTCCACACAGGTGACAGTGGATACCCACTCCATCCCTGGCTGCTCACACCCTACTGGCGGCCTACGACCCCATCGCAGCAACGCTTCAATGAGGCTCATGCCACCACACGCAATGTCATTGAGTGGGTGTTTGGGATGCTGAAGGCGCGTTTCTGTTGCCTGGACACCTCTGGCGGTGCCCTACAGTATAGCCCCTCAAAGCCCTGTGGGATATTCCTGGCCTGTTGCATCCTGCACAACATGGCCAAGACTGTGGGATAACCCGTCACAGGTCGAAGAGGGGACAGCGATGGGGGCGACAGTACGCCGGTGATGATGGGGATGGGCAGCCCCCCTTGGCGAGGGGACCCCGACTGATCCGGCTGGCACAGCTGCACGGACACCATCACAGAGGAGCACTTCAGCCAACACAGGGAAGTCATGGGGCCATGTGCAACCACCAGTGGCTAGGGCACAAACCCACACTACACGCACGGAAACACACCAGGGTGCATGCTGGCAAGGGATGTGGCAGGGCACAAACACACACATACAACCAGGAGGGTGAACAGTAACACGCCACATGGACGGACACACACACACGACACACAATAGGCACAAAGTGCACAGGGTCAGGTGCAAAACAGAGCCGGAATGCAAACACTAGCAACACACATGTCCACAGGCCACCACGTCCACTGACTACCCATGCGCGTGTGTCAGATGCTGGGCACCATCGCACTTTGGTGTACAGTGCAATGCAGGCATCATCATGCACATGTACCTGTGGAAAGCAGCCGGGAGGGTGTGCAGGTGGACAGTGTGTCTGCGTGCAGGGCCGGGCACCCACCCGTGCTCTGCCCACCGAAACACACAATGCACACAGGGCAGCACCAGACAGTGCCCGCGCTGGGAGACAGGTCAGTCTTGTGGCACAGTGCCACATCCACCTCGGATGCATGGGCGGCCCCGCCAAGACCCAGCAGCACTGGCAGGCTGACCACAGGCCTCATGGGGTGGCACCGATGGTCCACCAGGGGTTCCACTGCACGAACGCGACCATGCCCGCACAGGGGTCTGCAGCACACCGAACATACCTGCACCAGGAGTGCTCGGGATGGCCACAGCTGAACCCGGCATTGACAGGGTGGGTGTCACATGATGCCGGGAACGGGGAGTGGATAGCGAACTGCGCGGTGTGAGCGACGCATGGGCACCTGACTGTGTGCCCATTGTGGCCATGACAGCGATGAACGTCTGTGTTTGCCTGTCAATGGCAGCGGTCACATCCTCCCACAAATGGTCAATCCATGACAGGATCCTATCGGTGTCCCTGCTGTGTCACTCCTTGACCCACTCCAGAGCCACACACAGTGCCTCCATGGATGTTGCAAGCCACATCTGCTGCTGTACTGATGTCTGCAGTATGCGGGTGTGCTTGTCAAAGAGGTTGTCTGCCACCTCGGCAACCTGTCCCTCAGGGTATGCAAGGGCCTGATGTTTAGCACCCCTTGAGGGTGGGCGCTGCTCACCAGGATCAGGTATGGGCAAGTCCACAGGCAGTGCACAGATGCCACCGCTGAACCCTGAACCCCTAGTCCCGGTGGGTGACTGCTGCTGCTGCTCCTCTGCCTGCTGTTCCCAAGGGATCAGCTGTTCTGCCGCTGTGGCTGCAACAGTCCCACTGTCCTGACCAGCCACCGGTGCTGCCCCACTGGTGCTGACAGGCACAGCCTGGGACTGTGCTGACACGCTGGCACACATGTCGGAACCAGCCAGGTCCATGGGCGTGAGCTGGCCTGCTGTGTGTCCATTCCGTGGCACACACATGTCACTGCCCATGACGGTCGTGTCTTCATCATTGGTGCAGGTCTCTGCCACAGCCACAGCCACAGCATGCTGGCATCCTTGGACGCCAGAACACTGAGACACAGGAAGGGCCTCCCCCACACCTGTCTCAACGACATCAGTGTGGACAGCCAGGCGGACCCACTGTTGCAATGCTCGATGGATACCTGTGGAGGTGGATGGTCCCTCCTCCAACTCCAGATGACTGTCCGCAGTGGACAGGCCCTCCACCGCTGACCCCTGCAGATGCGCAGGATCTGTAACAGAAAGTACGGTCACGTTAGTGCATGTGATCTACCCTGCCCCCCCCGACAGACCATGACTTACCATGCAGTGATGGGCTACCACCTGTCTGGAAGCCACCTCCTGGAACACCCTCTATGGCACTGCACTGCATGCTTGCAGCAAGCCTGTCCTCTACCGGTGTCAGCTGCACCATCTCCAGCTGGCCCCCACCTGTTGCAGCACGTACTGCCCTGATGGCAGCCACCTTCTCCTTCACCCTCCTCCTGTCAGTAGCCATCTTCTTCTTGACTCCTGCACGGAGCGCTGGTGGCTGCCACGCAGGTTGATGGCACGTGCCACCCCCCCCATGCAGCAGCACGGGCCTGAGGGGTGCCCCGCCGTCCACTGAGCAGTGGCTCTTGATCAAGGTAGGCCTCAAAGAGTGCCTCCATCTCAGCCTTGGTGAAATTGGGCCTCCTCTTCTGCCCACCATCGTAGTCCTCCTCACCCAGACCTCGCTCGGTCATTATTCAGCCTGTAAGGATGACAGTGGTTACCTGTAACTGTGCAGTACAAAGCAAGTCCCTGATACCACAGTCCAGACCCCCACACAGCATGCAACTCACCAATAGACTGCAGTAACCGAATATGGCCAGTGCAGAACAGTGTCGCAGTTTTATAGTGCAATCCATGCAAATTAGGTGAGGACCAACTTTAATTAGATGCAAATCGCGGTGCTGCGCCATTGCATGGCTGATCGGATGATTAGCATATGACGGCTGAATATCGCGCTTTTGCGCTTTGCGCAATTGTGTTGAACGTGCTGAGCCAATGGCCCAGTTCTGTGGCATGCATAGTACACCTCACTGCGCATGCCCAGGTAACTTACGCAGGCATCTGCTGCGCTGATGACATGCTGTGCACGGTAGGCAATGCAGGGCATGGCCACCATTGTGCCAGTGGCGCTATAGCAAGGGTCACTACATGGCGTTGTGGCACAACTGTGTGATAGTTCGCTGTGGTGCTGGCACACAGGCAACCAATCGAGCTAGATGCATAGATGTCCGATGGCGCTGTGCATGGCCTTGCGCCAGAGACCCATGACCCTGTGCCTGACCTTTGCCCCTTTGGCGCCATACATCTGGCATGGCTGCACCTCTATTGCGCTGTTCGGTAACAGCACAATAGGGAATGGCGACGCTGTACCGTGCAGCATTTCCACGTGGGGTACCGTGCTGCAGAGCGCCATATTGCCTACTATAGCGGCTGAGATGGCACGCAGGAGAGCCCCATAATGGAGTGCCCTTGAGCTGGCCAACTTTGTGGCCACTGTGGAGCCACACTATGGCCCACTGTTTGGAGAAGAGGCACTGGACAGGGCCAGGACCCAGGTCTGGCAGGAGGTGGCCACTGACCTGGAGGCGGCCACTGGATGGAGGAGGACAGCAGAGCAGTGCAGGCACCATTGGGGACCTCAGGAGGAGGGCGGGCTACCACTCCGTCTTGCGCATTGCGGTCAGGAGGGCATGGTGCCTCGTCCAGGTGGGTGATACATCTACACTACTTTTATTGTCCATATGGGTAACACTGTCTGATGTGTCCAGCAAATAGGGGAGGGATAGTCTAGGGTTGGCTGTGGTGGTGTTTACAGGGTATGGGGTGGGTGGGTCTGGCTGGGCACACACATTGGGGCAGGGGGACTTTGCTTTGGGATTGTACTGATGTTTTTCTCTCCTTTTTTCTCCCACAGGCGTGGATGAGCAGCGGCGGATGGGGGAGCAGCAGCAGAGGGAGGAGGACGCAGCACACAGGCGTGTCGGGGACCACCACCACCGACAACAACGGCCCGATGAGGGTGAGCGCCATAACTCCATGATTACTATTGCATGCTGTGTAACAGGGTGGGCAGCGGGGCATGGCCACCATCCATGGACACCACTGCCATGCATGCGACTTGTGACAGTCAGCACTGTCCATTGGCACTGCATGTCTGGGAGTGCGTCAATGGTGGTCCATGCGTGCACTGGGCACATGGCTGTGGCACTGCCTGCACACTGCATAGCCACATTACTGTACGGCCTTGGTTGTGCTGTGCTGGACATGGGCGTTGGGTGTGTGCAGTGGTCCACATGGCTGTTGCTGCCTGGTTGGGCATGTCTTGTGGACACGGTCACTGTGGGTGGGCGCACACCATCACAGGAGCGTGGCACATGGCTGTATGCCATGCATAATGGGTGGGCTGCAGGGGGATGGACAGTCACACCTATTGACTCTGATCCCTCGTCCTAGGTGAACGGATACTCCTGCAGATCCAGCAGGCTGTGCAGGAGCTGCTGCAGGTGTCACGGGAGTCCCTGAACATACTGAGGGACATACACCAGCATGGGGTCAGGAGGAGGAGCCGGGACAGATGACAGCCCCAAGCGGAGGAGGACCAGGCTGGCCGCTAATGTCCGCATGAACCTGCCTACACCTTCCCCCCTTTGACCAACCCTCACACCCTGCCTTCCCTCTCCCATATGTTCACCCCTGCCCCTTACCCACCCCCACCTTATTTCTGTCCCTTCCCCACCATTTGTACAAAGTTTTCTGTATATAGTTGTGTTTTATATTTCACAATAGAAATATTTTGATATGAATACTGTGGTGGTCTCTGATTTGCAGCTGGCTATAGGTGCTCAGCTGCAGTGGTGTGCATGGCATCTGGGATGGTTCAGTCATGGGTATGTGTGTGTGTGCGTGAGGAAGTGTCTATGGTGTGGGAGTGGCTATCAGTCAGTGTCTGTGGTGTGTGTGTTGTCTCTGTGCATTGCATTACTGTGTGCAGTGGTCCATGGTGCATGCTCTGTGTCCATTGTGCCCTGTCACCCGTCCTTGGCCTGTGCAGCTGACACCTGCATGTCTGTGGCCTGCAAGGTCTGCTGCTCTGTCAGTGGTGGCTGTCCATGCAGGTCATCCACTGTGACTGTCACAATGCTGGGTTGCCTCCTGTCACTGGTGTGGTGCATGTTTGCCTCGGGTGACACTGTGGCCTCCGCAGTTGATGTCCCACCTCCATGCTGTGGCTTGTGTGTTGCAGGGCTGTGCACCACTGTCTGTGACTTGTGCTCCAGGCATATGATGGTGGCGTATGGGACCACAGTGCATGCACAGGTGGGTGTCACCCTGTGCTATGGAGGACTGCAGGCTGTGTGTGCTCAGTTTTCATGGGCCCACACTGGGGGCTTGGTTGCCACACTACTGCATCCCTGTGTTATTGTCCCCATGGGTATGGGTGTGTGTTTGCCCCTGCACTGTGTTGCATCTGGTGTGATGCATGCTTCCACGCACCACTGTGGGTGTCTGTGCTGGCTGCTGTGGCTAGTGGTGGGTTGGGATGTGTCACTTGTCTACCGTGCCAGGTGCTGTATCAATGGTGGTGGTGTCAGGGGCACACCCTTTCCCATGTGGGGTACCTCTTGTGCCGATGCATGGTCAGTCTCTCAGCTGTGCCTCAGGGGGATTGTGCATGTTGGCACTGTGTCTGCTGTTGTTGCATTGCCGTGTGCTGCCACCCACTGCTGGGTGCTCATGGTGGGGCTGGCTTGTATGGTTCTGTGGTACACAAGGTTGCAATGTGACAGTGGGGGTGGTGGTATGCATGGGGTTTCCTGCAGTGGTGGTCACTGCTCATGGGGGGTGTCTGGGGGTCACAGTGCAGGGTGTGCTGTGCACTGAGGGGGCTGATGTGGCACGGGGTGATCCGCCCTCCTTGTGTGGCAGTCTCAGCTTGCCGGTGGGTGTGCTGGGGCACCATGACCCAGCTGTGCTTTGTTTGCTTGTTACCATGGGCCGGTGGATATTCCAGCCTTCCCCAAGTTGTGCTGTGCTTGGGGTGTGGGGGCGCATTGTCAGTTCTGCTGTGTGTTCCTGTGCCCATCTGTGGCATGGGTGGTGGGCCCCTACCTACCTCCCTGGTTGTGCAGTTACATTGCTCTGCTGCTGGGGGGCTCCCTGCTTGCACTATGGCACCTCTGGGCTGCTCAGCTGGGCAGCCCTTGTTGCGCCATAGCGCATCGTATCAGCTCAGCTTCCCCTTCCTAGTTGCGTTATGGTGCAGGTTGTGCGATATTCAGACATTAGCTGTTGGCGCAATTTGGCTTGCTCCTTTTTTGAATATTGCATTGCGCATGGGTGCAATGGACTTGTGCTTGCTTCTGCTATTGTGCACTTTTTGGGCGCAGTTTGAATATCCAGCTCTATATGTTTTCCACTAGGATTTATATCACATATTTAGTGCCAGGTTTCTAGATGTTTAGCCATTGCATCATATCATATCATATCATATCATATCATATCATATCATATCATATAATATCAATCTAATTTAGAATATATTTATTCTGAAATTGAGAGACTTTATACAACATGGGATCCATATAATACCTTTAATAGTTGATTTTTTTCCCATATTTATTTTGTCTGGAATGGACAATAAAGTATCCTTGTCATTATCTGGTAAAATTATCCAGAATGCCAAGGCAGATTACCAGTCATCTATGTCCATCCGCCCAGGTACTAATATAGCAGCCATCCGCAGATAGTGATACAGCCTGGACAATGCACTATCCTGTCATCTCTAGTCTGGATGAACCCAACTGGGTTGCAGCATCTTGTTTGCAGTAGCTGTTCATGTCACTGAAGAAGCTATGATTGTAAGAAATGGCAGTAGGAAAGGAAACTAGACTCTGGCAGAAATACTTCACTTTTTTGATGGTGCTGATTTTGTGGCTGTAATGGCACTGCCAATTCTTTCCCCATTTGTGAAGATATATAATATTTATGGCTAGAATGTGGCCGTGCCCTACTTGCAGTCACAAGTGGTTGCACCTCTGCATTTGATGCTATTGCTACACCTTAGCTAACTGGTATGAGGTAATCAAACACTGGGAGTCAGTGCTAATACCCATCCCAGGGGCTGGGTATGTGCTCTCTGAGAGGGATTCTGACTCTTCCATTCCAAAGTCCTGGGAGTCCTGAGTTTATTCCTGATTCCAGGACTCCCAGCTGACAACACAAAGTGCCACCTTTCTGAAAACATACTGTATTAACATTTTTGGAGTACCTTCCCATGTACTGCTGTCATCCTCTTCAGCTGACATGTTGAATAATTAGGGATGGGAGAACCGGTGTAGATAAGTTCAGAACCTTGTAGAGCCAGTATTATTTTCTGTAAAAAAATATCAGTACCGTGTTCGGGATTTGATAAGGTTTTGATCATTTTAAAGCATTTGTTTTGGAATCAAATGTAATTCCCCAGTAGGTCGTTATCCAGAAACAAAGTAGGGGAAGTTGGGGTTGCAGACATGTGGTCCAGTGAACAAAGTCTGGTGGTGTTACACAGTTGGTTCTATTTAACTATATAGGTCCTTAAATATATTTAGAATAACCCCAAGTTTTTATTACTATGTCATTTCCCTTCACTGTCAGTAGTTTTTATGTGAATGTTTTAAAAGTGATAGGAAATAATTTTTACACTGTTAACTAGCATCCCATTGTCCTTTCCATGGCAGTTATGAATGCTGAAATGCTTTGATAAATGTTTAATAAAGGATCTTGTTTTAGGGTGCACTCAGATCTATATAGAGTTCCACTCTCCTCAGCAGCCTCTGCTCTTTCTTTTTATATTTCAAAGACATTCCGTGACATCAGTTAACACCATTCCATGGCCTGGAATGGTGTTACATATGTCACAGAATATTTGGGCAATATGATAAGAGACAATTAGCACAAAAGTATTATTCCTCAGAGTTGCCACAATCTGTTAAAAACATAGCAGGCTATTGCTTACAGGTAGGAAAGTTTTTTGCAACAATTTTTAAAATTAATGTTTTTATAGATATGAATAAAAGAGAAATTCTGTGCTGTGATGAGATGTGCAGTATTTTTCCACAACTCTTTAGAGTTAGTTTATAGCTTACCTTTCTTGTATTAATACAATGCAAACAACATGCAACATTTTTAAATATTTAAAGAACAACATAACCTAAATGCAACAATTAAGGGTTTTGTTTGAGAGAGACGAATCAGACAAATATCCTTCCTCCATTTGGATGAGCTCTGGTTCATGTGCCAATTTACTGTCAGAATATTTTTAAATTGATGAAGACTAAAATCTGAAGACCCCTCATCTAAGATTGCATTCAGAAATTATAAGTGGTAATGCGTCTGCTCAGTGGAACCATTCATCCGACAGCATCAGGAGTTAGCAGATGTAATTACCCTCGAATGACATTGTAGTTCTCAGGTTTGCGAGACAGCCATTTCCTCTTCCACTTCTGCCCCTCCAGACATGTGGGCATTGTCTGTCTCCTCGGACTGCTGCAATGATGGGGAACATCCAACCTGGCCCCAAGCAGTGGATTTTGTAAGCACCTTCATTTTAGACCATGGGCTAGTGTCCGTATGATTCAGCTGCTTGCCAGGTTTGTTCCTATAGTCCGTACGACCCCCAACTAGCTGCCATTGCTGCTTCTCAATGTGCCATTTTAATGTGGGGTTTATCAAGTCATCTACCACCAAGTACAAGGCAGCCAGATATTTTTTGGCTTCGGAGATTGTGTCAAAGATTTTAATTCCTTTATTGGAGGTTTGGCTGGGAAATCTACTCAGGCTTTCAGTGCCTTGATGACTGGGAACCAGAGCTTTCTACGTGCCACCATGGTAGGGGCATAATCTGGCTCACAGTATAAAGTGGTGTCCCAAAAAC
This sequence comes from Neoceratodus forsteri, assembly GCA_016271365.2. Taxonomy (NCBI): domain Eukaryota; kingdom Metazoa; phylum Chordata; order Ceratodontiformes; family Ceratodontidae; genus Neoceratodus; species Neoceratodus forsteri. Next base: position 748,028,085 of record CM057456.1, on the reverse strand, counting down.
AATTTCTTTCATGGACCACACTTTTTGCAAAACCATTTCTTTGGCTCGGAAGTCCAGGAAGGTAATAATTATGGAGCATGACCTGGCTTTTGGTTATTTTGGTGAAGCCACCAGCACTCAATGAGCCCTGATGATATTTAGAGGAGTGTCTTTATCTAGGTTAAGTATTTCATGCAGCAGACCTTCAATGTACTCTGTGGTGTTACCTGTTTCCATGTGCTTGGGCAGGCCATGTAATCTAATATTTATCCAGCGTGATCGGTTCTCTAGGTCCTCAGTTTTGTGAAGTAGGGCCTGTGACTAATCATGAAGTTGTAGGATTGCTCCGTTGTGAAGGCTGACAGACTGAAGAAGATGTAAGCTGTGTTTCCATAGTCTGTATTTGCTTCCACTGTTGTTTTATCTTGTTACAGTTGTCTGCCACCTTCTGTCGAATAGTATCCAAAGTGTTACCCAAATGACAGAGCTCCTAGCAGAGCTGCTGAGATGTAACAGTGAATTCTTCCTCCTCCTCCTCAGAACCATGCTCAGACTCCGGGCCGGCAGCTTCAGGAGGCCTAGTGGACGTGCTGCATTTGGTCTGGGCTTGGGGGGCTAACGTTCATTTTTACTGTTTAAGGCTCCTCCAGCTCCTGACTGCAGTTTGTTCCTGGTTGCCATTCCAAATTATACTTTGAGTCACCAAGCCAAAGAAATTCTGAAGTGCAGAGTGCGTGAAAAAATAATTTTATTTGCAGAGGCAGCTGGAGCTATGCCTTCGAGCTACTACATCACATGGTGGCATCACTAGAAGTCAGTCTTTCTCTACCTTCAACCTTAGGTATCATTTTTATGTTGATGACATCCATCTAACTACTGTATGTTTATTTTTCAACTACACATTTTTGGGGTAATTCATTAGAGTAATAAATTGAACAAAATGAAGTATTTTACACACAAGCTTTCAAGACCTCTAAGGCTCTTCATCAGGTGTAAAGGAAGGTTAGTGTTTTAAACTCTTTCACTGATCCAGCTTCATCTTTCCTCTTCTCTTGTCAGGTTGTTCAGATCAGCCCTTGGCTATCTCAGTTCCCTTAAGCTTAATGGGCTCGAGTCATAAAGGGTGACGGTACTGCGCCAAACACATTGCTGCTGTTTGGGCCCAATTCAGAGAGGTCACACGCATTTGTGTCACTTTACCCACTTTACAGTGGCTTACACCAAATAATTGGCACAAAGCCTGTAAAAAGGTCGGCAAAGTTAGACCAGAAAAAGCTGGTCTAACTCGTGGGCAAGTAGCATATTGGATCGTGAACCGATTGGCCAGGAACAACGTCAGAACTTCATGCACCATATGTTCAGTGCACTGGGGCTTGTGGCATTCCTAACACATCTCTAAATTGAGCCCAATGTCTTTTAAAACTATGATGCTCTTCTGTAAAAATGCATCCTCTCCCAAAATTCAACTTCTTGCATCACTCTCCCTTATTCCTCCTCCCTTGTCCCCTCTGTCAGAATTCATTTCAATTCAATTTCTATTTTACCAGGAAAAATACTATTGAGGAAGCTCATTTACAAGGTGGTCCTAAGAGGACACGAGCAGGATTCTAAAAACAATACAATTACAGAACAGAAAAATGCATTTACAGAATGATGACAATACAGGTTATAATACAATTACAAAACAGAAAAATGAATTTACAAATGATAACAATACATGTTCTACAATGAGTGTACCTAACAAAGAAGATCTAATTTCAACTTGTTAATATCAGGTACATTAGTAAAGGACGCTAGGGTTCAGAAGGGTCCTTAAGGGACAGGAAGGGGGATGGGGGAAGGGAAGCTCAGGGAAGAAAGGGCAGAAGAAAGGGGTGATATAGGAATATAGACAATAGGTAGGGGGAATAACACAGTGTTAGAGGATAGAAGGTAGTACTGCAGGGAAGGGGTAACTATAGGGGAGGCAAATTAGGTAACTGCTGAGTAGTAAAGTGCAGCTGAACTACCTCATGTTAGAGAGTCAGGTTAGGAATAGCACTGACAACCTTCCTTCAGTGAATGTCTTAGCAGTGATTTGAAGGAGAATATCCCAACAATATGCCTCAGTTTTAGTAAGCTTTGAAGGGTATTCCATAAGGTAGGTAGAGCATGACTTAGGGAAGAGATGCCATAGAGGGATTTTATCCTAGGGAAGTCAAGTAGGATACTGTATATGAGTGTCTTCTTAGTGGGTAGGCAAAGGGGGTACATTTGAATGGGACAGATATGTAGGAAGGTAGTTTTATGGTGATGGCTCTATACACCCAGAGGGTGTATAGAGCCAGAGGGTTCACCCAGAGGGTTCACCAGAGGTTCAATGCAAAAGTGCAAGATAATGCATATGGGGCACAAAACCCTGGCACAATATATCAGTTGGGGGTGAGGATATAGCATGCACCAAGCAGGAAAGGGATCTTGGGTTGTCATCTCTGATGACCTCAAGGTAGGGAAACAGTGTGACAAGGCATCAGGTAAAGCAAATAGGATGCTGGGATGTATAGGCAGGGGCATCACCAGCAGGAAAAGGGAGGTCATAATTCCGCTATACAAGACACTAGTGAGGCCCCACCTGGAGTACAGTGTACAGTTCTGGAGACCATACCTACGTAAGGACATAGACAGGGTAGAGAAGGTTCAGAGGAGGGCAACAAAGATGGTGCATGGGTTGCATCACAAATCCCATGAAGACAGGTTGAAGGAACTGAACATGTACTCCCTGGAGGAGAGGAGAGAGAGAGGATATGATAGAGACATACAAGTATCTCACAGGGAGGAACAGGGTGCAGGAAAACACTATTTTTAAGCGAAAAAGATGTTTCAGGACTAGAGGCATGGGATGAAGTTGGAGGGAGGACGATTCAGAGGAAACATGAGAAAGAATTTCTTCACTGAACGTGGTGGACAAGTGGAACACCCTGCCAGAGGAAGTGGGGCTGAAACAATCACGGGATTTAAGAATGCATGGGATAGACATAAAGGAATTCTAGAGGTCAGGGGTAAGGGGAAATAGACTTCTAGGAAAACAAACTGAACTTACAAGCTCAAATGGGCAGACTAGGTGGGCCATAGGCCCTTATCTGCCGACACTGTCTATGTATCTATGTATCTATGTATCTATGTGGCATTTCGCCACCTTCTAGTGGCAAGTGAAGTCCAGCCACGTTGAGTATAAAGGGAGCAGTGGTGGGTATTAAAAGGGGCGTTAGTGATGAATCTTAGTGCCTTATGATACAGCGTGTCTAACTTTGCTAGGGCTGTTTTGGAGCAATGGCTATAAAGAAAGTCTGCGTAGTCAATAAGGGGGAGAAATGTCATCTGTACCAATCTTAATTTTGCCTCATGAGTGAGCAGGTGCTTAATGTGGAAGAAGAGTCCTAGCTTTTGCCTTAATTTTTTGAGAGCTGTTCAATATGTGTTAAGAATGACAGCTTGCAGTCAAGCCAAAAACCTAGGTATTTAAATTTGTCCACAGTTTCGAGTGTTTCCCCCAGAATGGTCATAATCTGGAGCTTAGTGTTTGAGGTGCTGGTGGTTACTGCTTTACTTTGTGGGGCGAGGAGCATGACTTTGGTTTTTTTGGTGTTAAGTAAAGTTTTCAAGTGGAGCAGGTTTTGTTGTAAGAGACTGAATTCTTGCTGCAGCTCTAGACATGCAGATTCTAGGTTAGGTTGAGCAACATATAGTACAGTGTTGTCTGCAAAGAGGTACTTGCTGTACTAATATTGTGGTCACTGTCATTGATATAAATAGTGAATAGTAGGGGTCCCGGGACTGACCCATGAGGAACCCCTCTCAGCAGGGTTTTGGGGGGGGTCACCTTGGGCTTTGACCTGTTGTTGCCTACCTACAACGTAGAAGGAAAACCATTTCAAGGCAACGTCATCAAGTCCAAGGTTATGCAGCATGAGCAGTTGTAAGTCATGGTCTATGGTATCAAATGCCTTTCTTAGGTCCCAGAAAAGTGCCCAGATATTGTTTTAATTCAAGGCAACTTGCCAATCATTAGTGACCTTGGCCAGAGCAGATACAGTACTATGTTTGGGCCTAAAGCCAGAATGCAGCGGATTGAGCATGTTTGAAGTTTCAAGATGTTCTCTTAGTTGAGAATTAACTAGCTTTTCGAGTAGTTTAGACAGGATGGGTAACGAGAAACTGGCCTGTAATTGTTAAGATCACTTGGGTCTCTGGATTTAAAAAGTGGGATAATGTGTGCTATTTTTCAAGCGAGGGAAGAGCCCCTTGGGAAAGGGACAGGCTGAAGAGGTGGGTGATAGGTGGTGACAGTAAATGGTAACCTAGTTTTATGAAGAAGGATTCAAGCTGATCAGCTCCTGCGGTTTTATTGGTATCCAGAGTAAGTGGGAGGTCTTTGACTTGCTTGAGGGTAACAGAGCTAAAACTGAATTTGGTTGGGTGGCGAGAGACATTAGAGTGTGAGCATGAAGGGTCATTGATGTCTGGCTGAGGGATCAGCTTGCTTGCTGGAGAGGTGTCGAAGGCTAGACCAGCCATGGTGAAGTGATTATTTAGCTGTGCTAATATGCTTTGTTTGCTTGTGAAGGTGCTATCCCCTGCAATTATTTCAGTAGGTAAGGATGACAAAGGACTATGCCCTTCTAGTTCCCTTAGAATTTGCCAGAATTTGGCAGCATTATTTTTGGAAGAGTCCGGTGCAGCTTGAAAATATTTAGACTTTTCCACCCTAATTAGACATCTGAAGGCCTTTAAGAACCAGAACTCATGTTTTCTCCCTACAGTTTATGGTCTTCATATCTGCTTACTATTGATCATCTTCACAGTATTGCCCACATCTGACACATCCTAGGCACCCCTTCTGCTGAACCCTTATTCATGCATTCATCTTCTTCCATCATGACTACTACGATTCCTTTCTCTTCAGCCTTCCCAAATCCATCCTTTTTAGCCATTACATTGGAACTACGTAGAACTTGCAGGCACTATCAGAAACACAGAAACATAGATGTAGATGGCAGAAAAAAGGCCCAATGGCCCATTGGGTCTGCCCAGTACCTGCCTGCATACCTAGCCTAATACTGGATTGGAGCTAGTCTGCCAATGGCCCTGGCTGTACTTCAACACCCACCTCCCTAGTCCACTCATCCCTTTCCTTTGACTGCCCTCCCTCCCACCCATCTCTGGTTTGGACTATTCCCCTGTGCCTGTCCCACCTTTGCTTGAAGCCAGCACTAGGCTTTGTACTGATCATGTCTTCTGGCAAGGCATTTAACTTCATCCACCCTTTCTGTAACAAGGAACTTCCTTACATCTCTCCTGAAGCTTTCTCCCACCAGTTTCCATCCATAGCCTCTTGTTACTGTTTGGAAGGTATAGGTCAAACCCCTGTGGAACTTGGGACCAGTGATGAAACAGACAGGATATGGACAAAAGGGATCAGATCATGAATAAAGTATTTATTCACATTACAGATATAAGCCCTGCATTGCCTTACCTCGACACTGGGTGCCAGAGTATTACCTATACTCTGGAGCATATGATCAGACTCAGATTACAAACGGTGTTCAAACCTTCTTATACTAAGATAATCATCATGGCAATGGCTAGTCCATACGTATATTATAATTACAGCTAACATACAAAACAGGCCCTACTGGCTAAAAGTTAGGCAGCTCCTGGGATATACAAAGTATAGAAATATGCTGGCTGGCATTCCAGCGCTAAAACAATAGATTACTGTTACAGGCAGTCAGCAGTCCACTAGGTGGTGCTGTTGTATAAGGTAAAAAGTATTACAGTTTTGGATAAGGCAGATCCAAATACAGTCAGAAGTAATTGTAACACAATACACCTGATGGTGGTACAGACCACACTTGGTCATACAATAGTACTGTTGCAAGCAATAGAGCATAAAACAATGCTTGGTTCTTAGTTAGAATAAAATCACATTATATTTGTATCAGTAGTCATAACATCATAATATCACAATTAGCAGCAAACAATAATCAATAATTAGTCCCTGTAACCACTCTTGTATGGTGATTACGGTGCCCAGATTTGTTAGTGGTGATCAGTATCATTATGGTTAGTAGTCACAAACCAGTGTTGTCCAAGATGCACTAGGAATAGCCAGTATGGTGTTGGGGCCCAGCCTAACAGTCTCCCCCTTGTTGCCTTCTCGCTAAGGCAATAAAGTTGGTAAGTGGATGTGGGATTACAAGCCGGATGCGTGGGCCTTGTAAAGAAAGTCAGGTTGTTCATGGTGTTGTTTTAGTGAGTGCCTTAGACAACAAAGGGATATGAAAAAATATTAAAAATACTTGAATCCTTTGAAAACAAATTCTAACCAAGTATTACCGAGGGCAACACATAAGTCTCCATCATGGAAGAAGTCATTAAGGGATCCTCCAGATTTGGAGATATTATTGCTAATGTGTATGAGGTGTGTGTCTTTTCTGTCTAATAGTGGCTTGAGCTTCAATGACAAGGGAGCAATCTTGACATTAAACATGGGTAAATATTGTGAGAGAGCATTTAAATAGTCAGGATCACTAGAAATGTAATCTGCTTCCGGGACTGGGACTGGGGTGATAACTGTATAGCCAATGACTGTTGTTTCATGAGGAATAAAACAGAAATTAGGTTCAGGTATTTGACAAGTTAATGCTCCATAAGTAAATTGTTTATGATTAGTGACAACACAGTACTGGCCATCAGCATTATAAGATACCTTTACTTGTTGAATTCACCATTTGGTGAGCTTGATAGGACAGGTGAAGGATGAGTTTGTGAAGCGGCTGGTATAGCGATGGACATCTTCCTTGTAGTTGTTGTATAGCTGAGGTGGTGTCCTTTTTGGCATAAGGGGCAATGAAGTCGAAGATGAGTTACCTGTGCTAGAGTTAAAAGTTTTGTTAGCTTGCAGGTCTATATCAAGAGAAAATGACCAATCAATTGCATCAGTGGAATAACCACATACAGGTTTGATTACATCGAATAGATCACATCGACAGTGATAATGATAACCCTTTTTTTCACAACAATCTGTTGATGGCACCACCCAGGCGTTGAGGATGTCATGAAATACCAGCAATGGAGGCAAGTTGATCCTTTCTCTGAAGATGTCATCTTGAAGATGTCCCACAGAATGGATGTTTTCAAGTTTATCAAAAATTGCAGTTTTACAATCAAAACATGAAAGAAAAACAGTAAAGGTAACATACATTGTATCTTGAACACAGCATGTCTAATTTCATAACATGGACCCTGGTTGGGGTGTCTAGTAACATACCCTAGGTTTCAGGCAGTGGATAATGGAAATTGTATAGTTCTTTCCATACATTTGGTAGTGCAAGGTACAGATGTACAATGTGAGCAATACCATTTGTCCATAGGGAAATCATGGATCAAATCTGGGATGTGACCCAATTCGAGGTCCCGAAAGAGATTGGTCATAGTAGTCATTACAAAAGAGCCATAGGCTGAGCAAAGTAGTTCTCTGGCTATAAAACACTGCTCTGCTTCTTTATTGTTCTGAAAAACTAGTTCATTAATCTTGTTCTTAGTGTCATTAAAGTGTGTAGTGATATCGTTCATGTTATAGAACGTGAAGCGCTCCTCATGGGTAATGCCATCTATGCCTTGTAAAACAGGAGAAATAACATCTTGTCCTACTCCTGTTTGGAATTTCAAATTCTGGCTACATATGGCAGCCAAGTCTGCTTGATTCCATATGGATATACCAATCCCTACTAGACCAGTAACAGTACTTGCGACTCCAGCTATGTCAGCGAAGCCACATTTGCTGCATGGTTTACCTTTAGCTTTCTTGGGTTTGGGATGGGCTCTAAACACACCTCAATGTGGGGTGGTATGGGGCCCTGCTACAGGGTCCTGAGTCTGGGTTTGATATGCTGCCAAAAGGTCCAGTAGCATTTCACTGTGGAATTTAGAAGTATTGGTGGTGGAACATAGAAACATAGAATTTGACGGCAGATAAGGACCGCTTGGCCCACCTAGTCTGCCCATTTTCCTACCTAACAGATAAGCTGCAGATCCTAATTAACCAACAGCTTACTTCCTCCTACCCCCCACTAGGACTGCCTTATGTCTGCCCCATGCATTCTTGAATTCCCCCACTGTTCTTGACTCCATGACCTCCTCAGGGAGGCTGTTCCATGCATCCACAACCCTCTCTGTGAAAAAATACTTCCTCACATTACCTCTGAGCCGTCCCTCTATCTTCAAATTGTGCCCCCTTGTTCTTGCACATCTCTTTTTCTGAAAGATGCCACCCTCTTGGACTTTGTTGTTTCCCTTGAGGTACTTGAAAGTTTCTAACATGTCCCCTCTCTCCCTCCTTTCCTCAAGGGTATACATATTAAGCTCCTGTAGTCTTTCTTCGTATGTCTTCTGGTGCAGACCCTGCACCATTTTGGTTGCCCTCCTCTGGACAGCCTCCACTCTGTCTATGTCTTTGCGGAGATGGGGTCTCCAGAACTGCACACAGTACTCCAGATGGGGTCTCACCAACTGTCTGTACAGAGGGATAACAACTTCCTGTTTTCTACTATTGATGCCTCCTCCTATGCATCCCAGTATCCCCCCAGCCTTCCTTACTGCCTTCTCACATTGCTTGCCCACCTTTAGGTCATCTGATATAATTACCCCCAGGTCCCTTTCCATTTTTACTGTTGTCAGTATCTCACCCCCCATTGTGTACTCTTGCCCTGGGTTTTTGTTTCCCAGGTGCATTACCTTGCACTTCTTTGCATTGAATCTGAGCTCCCATACATTTGACCATTCCTCCAACCTTGCCAAGTCCCTTCTCATCCTTTCCATTCCATCTGGTGTATCAACCCTGTTGCAGATCTTTGTGTCATCTGCAAAGAGACATACTTTTCCTTCCAGTTCCTCTGCAATGTCACTTATAAAGACATTAAACACCAACCAAATTCGGCCATATTCTAACTGGTGAGATTTAAAACAACAAGAACATACATAAACTGTACATTGTTGACAAGGGTACCTGGTAGAGAAGTGGCAACAAGTCCACTAGCCGGTCCTTGTTCCAAAATGGGGCATTCAGTACCAAGTTCTTCAGCTGGAGGTACAACAGTTAAAAACATAGCAGTGCTGGCAATAGAATGTGGTATACAAAATTGTTTACTAGATTCATTATCATAAGCACCACAAAATGCGGGGTTGATAAGATCAGTAAGGTTATAGAAACCAGTATATTGGAGTAGGGCTTGTCTTACAGACAGGGTACCATTTGGAGAAATATGGATATTGGGTCAACCTTGAAATGTGCCTTTAGCTAGGCGGGCCACTGGAATTTGTTTACCCTGGCCATCAGTTTGCCATTCAATTTGTAGAGAGGATTGGTCAGGAGAAACAACCATGGCACTGAGGTAGGCATCCTTGACTTTCTGGACTGTAATAAGTCTGGACGGGACAGCAATGCTGACTCCTTGTTTAAGAGTTGGGTGCTCTGATATATGGCCAGGGGGAAAGTAACGCTCATCCGAAGGATGCAGAGCATGGAGAAGTCTCTTTAAATTACAGTTCAAATTTGGATTAATGACTTCCAGTGAGTGCACCGACCTAATGGCAGCCTGAATTGGAAGCTCTATCTTGCCGACATCCAATCCATTACAATCACTCGGTTATCCAACCCATCCGATTATCAAAGTACAAGAAGACAGCTCCACGATGTCCTCCAGACATAAATCGAAGGAAAAATCCAGCACCCAACAGGTTAAACAGCATAAAACGCTGTTTGATTACACCCAGCCTACCTCGGCCAGCACAGCAATGGCCTTGCCATACCATCTATCAGTCTCGGAGGAACCAGATGAACCAGAATCCACCATAACCTCCAAGCAGCTCTAAGCGACTCTCCAGAAGATGAGTGCAACTCAAGAGCAGCTAGAAACAAAAGCCACAGAAGATCACAGAAAAATTGAACTTATTGCCTAAAAACAGAATAGCTCGAGAGAGGACTTACTGAATATTCTACCACCTCAGATGTACATAATGCAGGCCTGATAGACCTCCACTGGAGAGAACAGCAGCTGGAGATCCAGCTGGAGGAGCTAGAAAACCATAACAGGCACAACAATATCTGTATCCATGGATTGCCTAAAGGGACTGAATTTGGCCCAGTACCCACTTTTATGGAGTCTTTCCTCAATGAAATATTGGGCTGGCCAGCTGACAAACCGCTAAATATCATTAGAGCACACCATTCTTTGGTGCCCAAGCCAAAGGACCCTAAAGCCCGCCCCCGCTCTGTGGTGATTGCCTTCCTGGACTTTCGCACAAAAGAGGACATTTTAAAGCTAGCCTGGTCAAAGAAAGAGGTAATATTTGGGGATACAAGACTTTTTTTTTAAAACAAGATTACACCCCCCAGCTGCTCACACAGAAAAGAAAGGTGCTGGCCGTGGTTCACACCCTCCAACAGAAAGGGGTGAAAGCTTTCGTAGAATACCCAACCAAACTGAAAATAGTCACAGAAAATGGATAAAGGTGGTTTCCCGACCTGCTGGTGGCACAGAAATTCTTGTCTTCCCTGGGTCTGGAGATACCACAGAATCCAGCCCAATATCAGAAGGACTGGCTCACTGACAGGGCCTTGCAAAAGGCTGGAACAAAAAGAAAGGAGATGCATGATCGTCCAGACACTTCTGGACTGTGGGACTCAGTTCAAATGCGCAAAGACTCCAATGCCATCTCGACTCCACAGCCCACAGAAACCAATTGAGAAGGCCCCTCTTCTCCAGAGCGAGAAAACGATACCGAAGACCCGCTGATCTAAAAGGACTCTACCTGCAATTCACTGGATTTTACTGTTTGGGACAGTGAGTGGCTCTGTTTTAGAGACTAATCATGCTCACTCGAGTGAGCTGTACTCTCACTGCAGACCCCGCTAACGGGGTGGGGAGGATGGGATAGACCAATTATATATCTGACATTTTGTTTATTAGAATGGTGGATACAGTATAAGTTCTCTCCAGAGGTTTATGAGGCTGAAGGTGGGGGCAATCGCTAGGTCCTGATGCACGAGCATTCCCGGGGGTGGGGGTTGACTCTGGAAGATCGGACAGTAGCACCTGCTAAGGGTGTTTGATGTAAGAAGGCCAAGGCAGTGAAATGGCCCTAGAATGGTGGCAGATGCCTGTAACCTGGCAAAAGGCTCTTCAGAATAGATATTACCAGAAGATTTTTAGGTAGCCCCAGTGGCAGATTGCAGCCTATGAGTGCTGGCACTAACGGTGGGCTCCACCTTGATACCACATGTGGAGAGTTCTGGTTTCAATTGAGCTCCAGAGGCCAGGTTGGCCCATCCACTAGGCTGGGCCACTGGCGAGGAACTCAGAATAAAGACAATATTTGTTTTGCAAAGCTGTATGTCTCTCCGCAGTTTGAACCGGAGTTAGCCCAGGGGGGCCGGCATCTACACACCCTATGCATACTTAGACTGCAAGCTTGGCCTTACCTGCCATGTAAAAGAACACAGCCTCAGGCACAGAAGGCTGACCTTAAAAAAGAACGCCATGCTGGGCATGCTGCCCTTGATCTCTGGGGGTCCCTCCCCCTATCTCTAGGGTGAATGAGGTAGGAGGTTAACGCTGAGCAGGAGAGATTTGGTTGAAGCCCTACACTCCGTGCATGACTCGGGGGTCAACTTGTTAGAAATATTTCCTAGACAATTTTATTTTGCTTTTGGCAAATGACCCCTTCTGATAAGACCTAGTGAGAGAACAATGTTTATTATCATAGAACAAGACTGTACAAAAAGTAAGGCTAGACCTCTCTTAGTTCGGGCTTGATAGTCTACAAACACTGGCCATAAGTTAATTTTTGCTTATTGGTGCGACACTAACATCTTGCCCTTCTGCTTGTCAGGCTATTCTATACCCTGAGCCGGACAGAAGGCCCACTGTGTTGGGGCCCTCCAACCACACCACAAAGAGCAGAGTACTGGAGAGGGTGGATACAGAGTGATTACACCTTGAAGAAAACCATGTTTAGTTGGGTTACAGAGTTTCTCAAGTTCCAGTTGTATAATGTTTTTTTTTATAGAACATTGTATTTATTGCTGTTTGTACTGCACAGAAACCTAGAGCATTTAAATGTATTGTGGCGCTTCCCTTTCCCCTTCCTCAGTGATGGGTATATGGCTGACCTACACATAGTCATGCTTAATGTGCTTTGGATCAACAGTCCAGTGAAATGGGCAAAGATACTACAGGATCTCCACAGGTGGGAGGCTACCATTGCCTTTTTACAGGAAACCCATTTAACTGCAGCAGAACATCTTAAGTTGAAGCGGTCCTGGGTAGGAGGTGTGTATGCCTCACACTTTGAGACAAGTCCACACTGCAGAGGGGTAGCAATCTTGGTTAAGCGAGATGCCCCCCTGGTGGTCTCGAGGGTAAAGACGGACCCAGAGGGCAGATTTGTTCAGATTCAGGGATCTTATAGAGGCCAGGACTGCACATTTGTTTTTGGTTTTTTTTAGAATATGATTTTTATTAAAAGGTTTTTCAAGTCACACACATAGAATGCACAATATTTTATGACAGTTACAGCCTATCCTTACTTAGTTTACATTTTTAGCATTGCTTTTGCAAAATAAGGTATTTTCATCCTTGTTCCAATATATACAGTAAAAGAGAGAGAAAAAAGGGGGGGATTCTTTGTTCCCCCTTTTTCCCTCCCCTTCCTTCTCTTCCTTTACCCCCCCCCCCTTTTCTTTCTCTCCCTTTCTTCCCTTCAGGGAACAAATTCCATGTCTATACGAGCTTGGTATAGAGACCAACTTCTTCACTTGTTCTGGAAGCTTGTCACTCTATCTTGTAATTTTGCTGACAAACCCTCCATTCTATATATTGTTATCATCACTTCCCTCCATTCTTCTAGTGTAGGTATTACTTTTTTCATCCATTTTCTAGTCAACACTTTTTTGGCTGCAAGTAAGAAAAGTGGCATTAATGTTTTAACCCAAAATGGGGACCGGTCAGGATATATTGATAGTAAAACCATCTCAGCTGATAATTCTATCGTCTCGCCCTGGCAATTTGTTAGTTCCCCCTGGAGAGAGCACCAGAATGGCATCAGCTTCAGACAGAACCACATTATATGGCCTAGGTTAGCCAGGGTACACCCGCAACCTCTCCAGCAGTGGCCATATGATTCAGGTAAGTATTTGGCCAATAAAGCTGGTGGGCGAAAAAAAAAGAGCTCTACATTTCCATGCATATTTTCTCCAGAAGGTGGATGAGGTGATCTTAATGGCTTGCAATGTTGTTTGTACCAGAGAGAAGGGGAATAGAAAGGCCCAAGTCCCCATTCCATTTATCTAAGATAGATATTGTCGATTCCTGAGTTAGATCTCTGAGGCTTTTATAAATATTCCCTATCAGGTGTTCTCCCAGGTGTCCCTTTATAGTGTCTATAAATAGTTTTAAGTTTGGGGTCATAGGGGTTGGTATTTTGGCTTCTATGTTCCTTTTCCTCAGCATATAATTTCGTACTTGCAAATATCTAAAGAAGTCATTCCTTCTTAGGCCATAATTTATTCTCATCTCCTCAAATGGATGTGTTCCCTTCTCATCTAGAAACTGAAAAATGTGGGACAGACCCCCTTGCCTCCACTACGTAAAGGTTTGGTCTGAATGGGATGGAATAAATAATTCATCCAAAGAAAATATTTTACAGTAAGTATAAACCTGATCTAGGTATGGTCCTTCCCTTAACCTGAACCATATTTTTAGTACATTGGATGTGATCTTAGTAAAATTCCTAAGTGAAGGAGTATTTCCCCTTGAAGAAAAAAGAAGCCTGTGGATGTCATGCATATTGTTAATATGAAACTCCAATGTCTTCCATGGAGCCGAAAATTTCCCAGACATCCATAAAATCAATGTTTTAAGAAAGGCTGATGTGGCATATAATTCTAAATTAGGGAGGTTAATACCTCCTTGGGCCAATGATAATGTTAGGATTGAAAAGCGTATCCTGGGTCTATGGTTACCCCATATAAAACCAGAGAAGGTTTTTTCCCAAGACTTAAAATAAAATCTGGAAGGGAAAAAGGGAATGTTTTGAAATAAATATAAAAGTCGGGGTAGTATGTTCATCCGTAGCAGTTCTGTTCGCTGAAAGAAGGACAGATGCAGGGCAGACCATTTTTTAAGGTCTTGTTGAATTTTTGGGTCAGGGGTTCGTAATTTATTGTCTCTATTACCTCCAAGTTTGAGGAAAGGCGCACTCCAAGATACTTAATTTTAGTAGAATTCCATTTTACAGGGTAAGTCCGACGTAGTGAATTGTTAGGATGAAAATTTAGAAGTAACACTTCGGTTTTGTTTATATTAAGTTTAAATCCTGCTGCTATTTCAAATTTATTAAGTATGTGCCATACTGCCAGAACGGAAGTTTCCAGAGACAACGAGGTCAACAAGATATCATCTGCGAATAAGTTAAGTTTGTATTCCCTCTGGCCCAGTGGGATTCCCTCTACCTCCCTGGCCTCACGGAGTGCCGACGCCAGGGGTTCCATATAGATAGCAAATAGCAGAGGTGATAATGGGCACCCTTGTCGCGTGCCGCAAGACAAGGGGAAAGGAGGAGACAAGCCTCCATTAATATGAACATATGCTCGGGGGGTGTTATATATGTTCTTCAGCCATCTCACACAGGAATTTGGAAATAGAAATTTTGACAGGGTGTCCCATAAAAAAACCCAGGACACCCTGTTGAAAGCCTTCTCCACATCTAGACCTAGCAGGGCTGCTGGGATCCCCCTGCTCTGAATATATTCAATCAGAATAAAAGTTCTCCGAATATCTGTTATATTTCTCTTTTTTATGAATCCTGTCTGATCTTGGTGTATGATGTAAGGCATAATTGTTTCCAGCCTTGCCGCCCATATTACCATAAAGATTTTATAGTCATTATTTAAAATAGAAATAGGTCTACACATGGATGGCACAGATGAATCCTTATTTGGTTTTGGTATGGGTGTCATCACCACATAATCCCAAGAGGGAGGAGGAGGGCCTCCTTCAACAATCTCCACATATACATGCAGCATTTGTAGTGTGATCTCTTCTCTAAATTGTTTATACCACTCAGAGGTGTATCCATCTGGTCCCGGGCAACGGTTATGTTTAAAGTTCTTGATTCCTTCCTGGATTTCCTCTGCTTTAATTGGGGCTATTAGTATTGTTTTATGATTTTCCGTTAATTGTGAAAGGGGTAGATCTTCTAAAAATTATTTTCTAATGGTTGGGTTATCTTTTCCTTTTTGCTGATATAGGGTGGCAAAGTATTCAGTGAATATTCGTCTAATTTCTTCATCCCTGTAAGTTAGCAAGCCTGTCGTGGCATTTTTGGCTTTAATTATGGTAACCGAACATTTCTGTGTTCTTATTTTTTGGGCCAACCAGCTCAATCCCCGGGTGCCTCTCACATAGTTGTTCAGCTTAAGATATAGCAGGGCTTGTTGAATTCTGGTGTCCATTATTTTTTGCAAGGAAGCTTTCGCATCTTTAATTTTTGTGCTAGTTCTTTATCCCCGTCCCTATACAGTAGTTGGTATTGCTGGATGCAATACATCAGTTCAGAGTATTCATTATCCAGTTCTCTTTTCTTTTTAACTGAATAAGCTATTATTTCTCCCCTAAATGTAGCTTTTAGAGAGTCCCAAGTTATGGCTTCTTAAATATCTGGGGATGAGTTTTCTAATAAAAATTGTGGTGTTCTTTTTTCATTATGTCCATTAACTGTGGATCTTTTAGAATTAAGGGGTTAAGGCGCCACATTGTTTGTTTCTTAGTTTTGCCTAAGTCAAGTTTTAACATAAGAGGATGCTGATCCGACAGTATTTTAGGACCTATTTCCATGTCCTGTATTAAAGTTAAGTGTTCACACGTGGTTATGAAATAGTCTAATCTAGAGTAAGGATGGTGTCTGGTTGAGTAGTATTTATATCCTGGGTCTGATGGGAATATTGAGCGCCGTATGTCCACCAATCCCAAATGGTCTAACATTTTTTGATGTATTTAGTGACATTTGTTTGTCTATATTTTAAAGGGTGGGAGCAGTCCTTATTCAGTGACAATGCAATATTTAAATCTCCTCCCATTATTAACTGTCCCTTATGTAATTCTAAGATTTTGGAAAAAAGGTGTCTTATTGCTGGGGTATTTGTCTTCGGGGGGAGATACACATTTACCAATGTCACCTCCCAGCCATATAAACGTCCCTGCAGGATAATGTAACGTCCCTGGGCATAAAAGTGGGACTGGGTTATTTCAAAGGGAGTAGATACTGGTATCATAATCGCCACTCCCCTGTGGCGTCCACTAGAGTGTGATGAAGCGAAAACTTCGTATCTCTGCCCCCATCTTAGTTTCAGATGCTCTGATTGTGAGAGGTGGGTCTCTTGTATCATATTAATGTCTGCTCCTTGTTTTCTAATATTTTGTATAAATCTGGAATGTTTAATAGGATTATGCAAGCCATTAATGTTGCATAAGAGAATTCGTATTGGTAAAGCTGACATTTTTTATTTGTTTGTTTTTTCCCCCTTTGGGAGAGTTTCTACAATTTTTATCCGGACCTATCCCCCCTTGTCCAGAGAGGGAGACCTTTCCCCAATGCTTTCAAGACCAAAGACAGAACCTACATTTGTGAGGGCTATTCCCACAGAAGTAGACAGTCTCTCAAACAACATTCTCAAGTCAATCCTTTCATAGCTAACTGTCTGCGTTTTAATAAAGCATATGCTTTCAAGTTTTTTCCATGTGTGTGTTTTTTTCCTTAATTCTTTTAACTACCCTTAATATCTTAAATCTTAACCCAATACTTGAAACTTTTCCCTCCCCCAAACCTCTCAACCTCTTGCCTCATGAATCAGGGACAAGGCTTAAAAAAATCAGGGACAAAGACCCAAAATCAGGGACACATCTTAAAAATTGGTACTATTCACTCAGAAAGCTGATATAATAAAGAGATATGTGTTAAGATGCATTTTCTGAAGAAGAACAAGTCTATAACTTTGTTTGACATTATTTTGTGATTTTAGTCCAACAGTTCTGTCACAAAAACACAAATTTTATGAGGGACAGAGGAAAATTTTGAGGCAAAATCAGGGACATCCCTGAAAATCAGGGACAGTTGAGAAGTATGCCCTCCCCCCATTACTAACCCTTAAGTCTAACTGTACTATATAAAAGCTGCAAAACATGCAGATCAACAGTATGTAAATAAAAATTCGACCTAATGCCAAAAAGTCTAATTTCTTATACATAACTATAACTATAACTTTGTACACTGTGACTTCCCAGGAGGAGGCGCTCAAAGGGAGCGACCTCCAAGGCCCTCTTTCCTGGTCCGGTAGCGGAGACAGGAGGGAGGGTAGGGCTGAAAATCCAACCCCGGGGTGAAGGGGCCCCTAGTGTTAGTACCACAACCCCCAAATGGGATGAGGAACAATCCATCCCTTTTTGGAACTGGCATTACCCAACCCTTATGTCAAAGGTTCCGTATAAGAGGCCCACCCATCTCCTCATTTTGACTATGTGGCTCTAGCTTTCGCCTTATTAGGCCAGCTTTATATTTCTCTTTTCTCTTTGTATTCTATCGCTACTCTCCTCTACCCAACATATTTCTTTTATCCATTCTGGGTTAATAATTATTTTTAATAGAAGTCCTTTTGATAGCATTTATTTTTGTAGAATTCAGTGTCAAGAGTTCCAGTCAAATATTGTACATCTCTTGGTGTTTTCCCCCTTTTCACTCTTGATCTCGGGGATGCGCAGTTTGTATGCAGAGTAGAGTTCTTCGATTCCTCGTAGAGTTTCGCTATAACCCCCTTTTTCCCCCCTTTTACCATAAAGAAATGTTCAGTCCAGAGGCTTATGTTAAATAGACACCCCTTTTCCATTGGAAGGTGACTCTATCCTTCGGGGAGGGGACCCAGAAGGGAAAGGACCCGCAGGAGCCCGTTTTGGAGCAGGGGAGCGTCAGACCGGGAGAAGAAACAAGGTAGAGGGCAAAGATACCTCAAGGAAAGCCCTCCGGCCTGGAGATTTCCCACCATGAGAGAGCTCTGAGGGACCAGATGGCAACCCCGCTCGAATAACTGTGAGGATTTGGAAAGGAAGACCTATATAATTTATCAGTTGCCTGGACCCAATGAAGGCGTCCCTCCCTCGACCCCCCCCCAGTCCGACCCCCACCCCATCCAATTCCCAAGACCGAGCCCCTGAGTCAAGCCTCCCCAGAAAGGGGAATAGTGCCAAAGAAGAGAAAATTCACTGCCTCTACCTCAACTCTCAAGTTGTTAGCGATGGATTTCTATATTGTAGCCGTTTAAGAATTTCTCCTAGTTGCAGCTGTGACATTTTCTGGTCTTGGTGTTCTATCTGGTTTGCTTGTCTTATCCTCAATCTTAGTGCTTCCATTGTTTTTTCTGTGATGATGCCCTTCTGTAGCATGTCGTTTGCTGCCTCTAATGCTGATTGGTATGTCTTCTGGCTAGCTGGGTACAATACCGTTAGCTTAGCTGGGTATGGTGTACAGAATCTAAGTTTTTATCATCTTAAAGCTGGGAATAGTAAAGCATATTCCCTTTGTTGCTTCTGCGTGTATGGGGCATAATCATTATCGAAGATTAGACGATTTTGACCCAGTAGCACTTTTCCTTTCTGCCATGCCTTACGAAGCAAAAGCTCCTTTGTCTGGAAACTTAGAAATCTGATGATGAATGATCGTGGCCGGGCTTCAGAGCGAGTTGGTCGTGGGCCCAGAGCTCTATGGGCCCTTTCAATGTCTATCTGGAGATCCGGCTCAAGATCTAACATTAGTCTAAATCAGGAGTTCTCAAATGGTGAGGCCAGCCTCCTTGGGGAGGCCCCAATGTGTTCCAGGGGAGGCTCAAGCAAGTCTGAAAAAGTACTGTATTTAAATTTTGAGTTTTATGTATTTTGTGTGATGAGATGAAGCAAACTGAAAGAGGATAATAGTAGATTAATTTTATGTATTTATTTACTAATAGGTGACAAGGGAAGGTGAATGAGCCAAGGCTCATTTTAGGTGTACCCGGGGAAGGGTAGGGAGTGAATACATTTCAAAAAGTAACTGCAAAACAATCAAGAAATACACAATGAACAATAGTGCAAATGAATATGAACAATAAACTAATGAGTGCTGGTAATTGATCAATTTGTAGACTGATGGCAGAACCGCCCCAATACAAGGGTTGAGCATAGAAGTGTTAAGAGCAATAACAGGAAGGAGCAAAGTAATCCCAGAGAAGTTGCTTAGGAGCAGGGAAGGAGGGGGAGAGGCAAAGTACTGTATGTAGGTAGGTTATTTCATATAGCGAGGAAACAGAGACAGTAGTCTGACCCATGAAGGTACTGCAACAAGGGGTAACAATGGTTCAAGAAGGAAAATAGTGGAGCAAGTAAGCTGGCCTGTTGGGGGGTTACAATAAGCTGAATAATATTTGTTTTATTTGTTTGCTATTCAGATAACACTTTTGAGCACAGGAGCTCTTTTTCAAAGGTTCCACATCAGAATAAGACAAAGAACTGAATGAAAGAACTGAATGTGAGCCAAGTACTCAAAAGGGTTACAATTTATTCATGGCGTACTGCGCAAAGTACAGTATGTTATTTTTCTTTGGGGAGGTTCAAGATTATTTCAGTTTTTGGGGGAGGCTCAAAATATTTTCCATGGATTTGGGGAGGCTCACTGTGACAAAGTCTAAGAACTATTGGTCTAAATAAATGATCAGCACAAGCAAAAGGGTCATTCCCCTCCTCCCCCTTGGGTAGACCAAAGATTCTTATATTCCTCCTGCACCCATGATTTTCTGCGTCTTCTTGCCAAAAAGATGATGCCATCTGTTCAGCGGCCAAATAGTGTACTGTTTCCTCTAGGCTATCCAGCCTGGAAGTATTGTGTGAGATCTGTGCATCTGCTTCTGACATGCGGGTCTGCAGCATGCCCAACTCTGCCCTGATCCCTTGCAGTGATTCGCGCACTTCTCCCCGAATTCCAGTATTGCTTGTAGGATTGCATCTGGATTTCCTTCTATAGCTGTACTTTTACTCTTGCCCTTCATTTTAGATGGAGTGGCCTCGGGGGTGGATTTTTTTAGTTCGGACCATATTTGAGGCTCATTTCTCTGTTCTGGATCCTCCGTGGAGTGTTCATCTTGATCGCTTAGCTCTGCTATCGGGCGGTAGCGATTTCGATTTTGCTTCACCATCTCACGTGCTGAGGCACTCAGGTAGGGTATAAAAATGTTTCTTGCTTTGATTAAGCCCTTTTTTTTGTTTTAAATGCCTCTTTTAGTTGTAGTAGATGGGAGCCTCTCGTTGCGAGTGTTTACTTGTTCATACCGGAACCGGAAGTCATCCAGGACTGCACATTTGTGAATGTATAGGCACCAAATGAAGAAGCCCCCCAACTCTCCTTTTTGGAGAAACTTATCAAAGAGGCAGTCATGGATGCTCAAAGTTTGGTAGTTATTGGTGGGGACTTCAACAAGGTTACATACCCCGGGGTGGACAGATCGGGGAGAGCGCAGGGAGTGGCTACAAGAATAGGGAAGCTTATACTAAGACTGAACCAAGAACTGGGCCTTTCAGACAGCTGGCAATTTATGCACCCAAGAGAGAGAGATTACACCTACTAATCCCCCCAACATAGAGGGTATTCTAGAATTGACTTCTTTTTAATATCTTCTAATTGGTTACAAAAGATAGATCGGTGCAACATAGGTTCTATTGCCATTTCCAATCATGCCCTGGTTACCCTCAAGCTGTTCAGTACCCCAGCCCCCCCACAGTCCTGCTGGAGACTGAATGTGAGTCATCTCACTAGAGGAACAGGATAATCCTAAGGGAGAAACAGGAGAGGGTATAAGGTGAGACACCCTTAAATGCTGCCTTAGAGGGACAATAATTAAATACTCGGCCAGAATTAAAAAAGAGCGAATGCACACTAGGGTGCAACTGGAACAAAAAATAACACAGCTAGAGACCTCCCATCAAGTAAAGCAGGAAGCCCAGATTAAACACGACCTTGATAAGGCAAAGCGTGAGCTTAACCAGTTGCTAGATATTCAAATTGAAAGGCAGCTGCGGTATGCCAGACAGAAATATTTTGAGCAGGGGAATCGAGCAGGGAAGCTGTTGGCATGGCAGCTACACCAAGAGACAGCCAGTAGAGCGGTAATATGTCTGCAGGGAGAAGGAGATGAGCCATCTACTACCTCCCCGGTGGACATACTGCAGAGATTTGAAAAATTGTATGCCACTCTATATGAAGCTGAGACCTCACCGAGGCATCAGATGGATGTGCAGTCCTTCCTGGTGCTCTCCCTATTCCCACCCTGGAAGACTCGGCCAAAGCAGCCCTTAATTCCCCGATCACCACTCAAGAAATACAAGCTAAGATCAAACACCTGAAGAATGGTAAGGCTCCAGGGTTGGACGACTTCCCGTCCGAATTCTATAAAAGCTTCCTCTCACATCTCATTGAACACCTGGTTGCAACTTGCAATGAAATCCTGATAAATCAAAAGCCAGTACCACCCTCTTGGAATTTACTCCAGATTTCCGTCATTCTTAAACAAGGCAAAAACCCTGAAACCTGAGGTTCATATCGCCTGATCTCATTGTTGCCAGTAGATCTTTACGGGGATTCTGGCAGATAGGCTCCAGAACTGTATATCCAGTCTTATCTACCATAACCAAACAGGCTTAATTTCAGGGAGGTTCCTCCAGGACAATATCTGTTGGCTGCTAAATATCATCACAGCCCAGCGAGGTTCTACCTCCCTTCAGTTAGCAATCAGTGTGGATGCTGAAAAAGCCTTTGACAGCGTGGATTGGCACTTTATGTCCTCCACCCTGTCAAGGTTTGGGTTGGGAGAACATTTAGTCTCAGCCATAGCAGCCTTATATTATAGGCCTGAGGCTAGAGTCAAGGTGAATGGCCTCCTTTCAGATCGTTTACCCTTGAGAAGGGGCACTAGGCAGGGTGGCCCCCTCTCCCCTCTGATCTTCTCTTTATCACTGGAGCCCTTGGCTATTTGGATATGCAATAATCTAAATACCAAGGGAATCCAGGCGGTGGGAACTGAGGAAAAATTGGCATTTTATGCGGATGACTCCCTGTTCTTTTTAAAAGATCCCCAAACCTCCTTGCCCCACCTGTTGGAGTCACTAGAGAAATTCAGTTCCCTTGCTGGATATAAAATAAATCTATCCAAATCAGAAGCAATGGTGTTGAGTGGTACCCCCCTCCCCCCAAGGCAGTTCAAGGAAAATTCCCCTTCACTTAGGCCGAGAAGAACACTTTCAGGTATTTAGGGATCCAGATTTCCATAGATACCACTAAATTATTTCAGAACAACCTCACTAAGTTATATAATGCCCTACAATCAGACTTTGCCCGATGGAAACTCCTGCCCCTTACTCTATATGGAAGGATTCAGGTTATAAAGATGAATGTGCTCCCCAGATTGTTTTTATTCCAGACACTTCCGATCCCTATCCCTCTGTTTCTGGAACCAGTTGACAAAAGATATTTCAAAATGTATCTGGGTGGGAAAACGCCCCAGGATATCCTTTAAAATTCTAGCAAGATCAAGGGAGGAAGGAGGTCTGGGTCTCCCCAATCTTTACTATTACTACCTGGCAACCCAGGGTGCACAACTAACTACCTGGGCTAAGCAGAGGGCTGATTCGGGCTGGTATTTAATTGAAACGGAAGCAGTTCAAAGCTATAAACTGTGGACTCTGCCCATGAGCCCTATTAGTCCCCAGATCTGGTCTCTTATATCTAACCCATGGGTCAAACATTCCCTGCGCATTCTCATAAGGCTACGGAAGGCAACACATACCCCGAATACTTTGGGCCCCCTTTCCCTGGTCCGTTATGTTGCCAGTTTTACTCCCCCTAGGTCATACCAGGGGTATGCCTACTGGGAACTCAAGGGCCTTACCACATTTAGACAATTAACAGACAGAACAGGATGTCTTCCTTATGCCACCCTTAAGGAATGCTTCTCGCTCCACAAAAAGGACTTCTACAGGTACCTCCAAACACGACACTTCATTAATAATGGTGAAAATCTTCAAAAGATAAGTAGAGAGCTAGCACACCTAGAGACCTATTGGTGGGACTCCATCAGAATTAGAGACAAACTGAGATACCTGTTCATATTATATATGGTCCTCACCTCCCAGGGAGAGGTCCCAGTATTAAATGAAATAGGAGAGAGAGGTGGGAAACAGAATCCAGTGAAGTAATTTTAAGGAAGGAATGGGCCCGTAGACTCAAAAGAGGTTGGCAAGTGACATCGGCAACAGTTTGGAGAGAATTTAACTGGAAAATACTTATACACTTTATCAGAACCCCAGCTGTCACAAGACACTAATCCACAAGCCTCACCAGCTTGTTGGTGCCTGTGTGAAACACCATGGGGCACACATTACCACATCTTTTAGGGGTGCAGTACACTACAGGAATTTTGGCATCATATACATAAAATCATAGAACAGGTGAGAGGTTTTCCTCTCCCCTTCACCTTTCAAGACTTAGTGTTAGGCCTCACCACACTATCCTCCAAAAAAAGAAAAATGGTAGAGCTATGCCAGATCCTGAGGGTTGCAGCCCTGAAGTGCGTCACGACCAAATGGCTAACACCTGATCTCCCATCCCTGGCACAATGGGTCTCTAGGGTGGAGGAATTAGAACGGTTAGAAAATATTAAACGGTGTCACAACCCCACTCAGCAGGACAGGCCCTTTGATCCCACAGTGCCAATCTCCGAGCGCAGTATTGTGAACAGTTAACAGAACAGGGTAAACCTCCTGTCTATTTTGCGGGTTCGAATCAACCTTTGGTCTCAAGTTCTTGGAGGGATTCAAACTGTGAACCTCTTGCTAGCGTACCCAATGTACAGGCTCAGATAATTCTGCTTTTCGGGGGATGCCAGATATCTTTCGCCTACGGGCACCTAACCAGGTGTAAAAAATGAACCCTTAAAAAACTCTATGAAAGACCTCAGAATAAACTCTTACCTTTTCCCAGTTTAGAATTACCATTACGCTATGCACAGTGTCACTGTAACCATATATGCTTCACTTGTCAAAGAAAAAATTTCAAAGGCACACCAGGTAGTCTCTAAAATGAGATGTTTACTTAAAAATAGATAAAAATGTAAAATATAAATACAGAACCATGTATCACAAAACATACAAATCACTTAAAGAATAAGGTTTAAAAAGTGCAAATTCCTACCAATAATACACTTAGACCTATTTACCTAATGTACTCTTATCTTCTCATAGTACTGTAGATGTTTCTTCCTCAGAGTCCAAACATGTATGTCTCTAAATGGAATACAGACTACAGTTTAAAACTGGCTTTGCCAACCTCTTTGCATGAGGTCAGCTAGCTCCTCCCTGTCAGTATATATAAATTATACAAAACAGGATATCTCATCCTTCAGAAAGTGACATCAGCAAAAACTCGTTTCCCCACATCCTTTTGATCTAGAGTGTCTTCCTGTCTCAAGGACATCAAAGGACTTATGACTCTCTGCCAGATCTCACTGAGGTGTCATGTGCTTTGTGACACCAGTCAATTAACTGGATTTTCCTGAGGATGTCATAAAATGGATATGCTACTTCCTAGCTTTCAAAGCAAGCTGAGAAGCTAATTGCATACAGAGATCTGCTGATTACTATATATCCTGTCTTTTGAACTGATACGGGGGTTATCCCACAGGCTGTCTCAGCATGTCTCATGAGAGACACTCAATAATGCATTTTTTTATATTACAAAAAAAAACCACATAATCAGAACCAGCTGTACAAGCGTCACATACGGTACACCAAAGACGAGAAATTCCTGGAGCTCTGGTGACCCTGGCAGATCTGGAGGGAAGCCTGGAGGGGGGAAGGAGAACAGGAAAGAGGGGAAGAAACCGCACCACGGGAGATATAGTAATACACTCAGGTGGTGTGGATGAGGGAGATCTGGGTCTCAGTGACCCCATGCCAACCATAACTAACCTTAATGTTTGGAATTCTAGAAGGGGGGAGGTGAGGTTAAGGTACAGCGCCTATTGCTGCAGAACCAAGAACAATCTGTATATGGAAAATTGCTGCTGTGCATGTACACCCTTTGTTTGTTCTTTTTTTACTTAGTTCTAATGTTGCTTCAAGTTTTAAGAAGACATGTGGGACAAGTTTTTGTTTATTGAAGGACAATTACTCATATGGATACTGGGACAGAGACTTAGTTTATACTGCACAGAACTGTATCCATCATACTGAAGCCCTGGGCTTTAAGCAGCGTATAACATTATTTTATCCTCTATCTATGGCTCAGATCATATTAAGCCATGGAACTTAGTTTTTACCTAGGTTTTATAACAACGTGTACCACTATATTAGAGATTATTAGATCTGTATTTGATCTGAGACCTTTCATCACACTGGTGATGAGTTGTACTATATCTTAAACGTACCAATAAAAACGGATGAAGTTAACAAAAAATTTGGATTCATGTTTTGGAGTTTAGTAAATACATCCTGTGGTATAACAGCAGTCAGGATTCCAGGAATAAAGAAAAGAAGCAAGATAGCCATCTTGCGGGTAACCTGTAAGGAAGGAAGAAAGAAAATTAATATCAGTATTCATTGTTTCCTACCAAGTGGGCAAGTTAGGAGGGTGCTACTCTCCTTTAAACAGCTTAAACTGGTTGGCATGAAGCTATGTGTGTCTCTGCTTGTTTTCAGTATTGATTCTTATCTAATAGACTGATGGACTGAGCTTGCTGATGATTGCGTAAGGTCCCTCCCATTTATTGGCAAAGGGATGTGTGGGGTGTGCAAATTTGAGTACCATTACCTGATCCCCAACTTGCCAGTCGACTTCTTTAACTGTCTTATCAAAATGCATTTTTAATTGCAATTGGGTGCTTCCAATGTTTTGGGCAACAAGCAGGTGGGTCTTAATAATATTTTCTCTGAGTTGTGAAACATAGGTGTCTACTGCCACCCTGTCCGCAGTGGGCATGTTCATATCTATCACCAGGTGCTCAGACAGTTGCATGGTTCTACCAATCATAACCTCAAAAGAGGTGTGCTAGGTAGAGGAAGCAGGAGTACCTCTAATTGCCAATAGAAGTAAGGGCAATAAGGTATCCCATGTTTTGGGATTGTCATCAATGAATCTGGTGAGCATGGATTTAATTTATCTGTTAGTTCTTTCTACTTGTTCTGAGGACAGGGGGTGGTAGGGGATGTGAAACTTCTGGAGTACACTGAGAAGTTTAAGTGTCTCTTTTATTAACTAATCTGTAAAACTGGTTCCTTGATCTGAGTCTACCTTGATTGGTAGGCCCCACCTGGTGCACAATTGTTCTACCAGGAGTTTTGCAGTCACCTTTGCTGTGCACACTCGGGTGGGAAGGGCCTCGACCCATTTTGAGAATAAGTTAGTGACTACAAGTGCATACTTGCTATTTCTGCTAGTGTTTGTGAGTGGGCCAATTAAGTCAATTTGAATTCCATGCCAGGGGCCTGATTGCCTCTGGGGGTGTAATTTAACATTTTTCTTTATGGGGATGGGATTGTTTTGTGCACAGACAAAATAGTTGTCAATGTAGTGTTTTCGGACATCAACGGCCATGCCAGGCTACCAGCCGGCAGTCCTGAGTCTCTATAGTGTGTTTTCTGCCCCCTTGTGTCCACCAGTGGGAGTGTCACATACTTGGTGTACTAATTTAGTGCGCAGTGATTTTGGAACTACCCATAACTTCAGTTGTGAGTCATTTTCAGGCTGATAACAGATCAGTCTTCCATCTTGGGAAAGATGGAGTTTATTTGAGTAACGTATATAGGGATTATGGGTTGGCAACCCCTTCTCAGTGGCTTTGTTCAAGAAGGTAAAGACTTGTCTGAGTTCTTTGTCAGATTTTTTGCGCAGCTTGTAAGACCAATTGGACTACTGTTTTTTGTTTCTGAATTGCAACAATGCTGGCAGGGACAATATCTGTGTAGTTCATTACCCAGTTATCCCCACTGGGGCACCTTCCTTAGCATGGAGGTCCGCTCTCTCATTCAAAACGTGATAAGGCTCATTTTTGGAATGGGCCTTAACCTTGTGAATGTACAGTTTGAAAGTAAATTTCTGTACCCGAGCCTCAATGTAAACAAAGAGATCTCTGTGTAACCCTCCCATCCCCTCGTCTAGGGGCATACTTATTTTGCGGGTGTTCCAGGAGCAAATAAAGGTGGGGTACCCTCAAGCACTAAACTGCGAGACCAATGCACTTAAACAAGGCAGAGAAAGTTGTAGCCTATCTTTCTGGCGTCTTCAATACCCATGCACTCTCACCTTCACCCTCAGAATCTGGATTTTCTCCCCGAAGGCTAGCATGCCAGCCCAGGAACTCCACACTGCACCTCTATTGTCTCTGGAGCCCCCCTGAGCCCCTCAGCCCCACCATAGGTGGGATGAAAACTTTATCTGGAATGCAACTCAGGAAAAATTTATTTAACTGAAAATACAGGGGGAAAGAAAGATTTCATTTCATTAGTTTCCCCTTTCAGTTTAAATAAGGCACATCACTGCTATATCCTCCCAACTAGCTTCGTTATTGTTGCTCCGTTGCTCCTGCACAGCAAATTATTTCCAGCAATGCAGGGGTCACACACTTCATGTAAATAAATAAAGCAGCTCCATGGTGCTAATCCAACTTTTTACGCATACTGGCTGGACATTTTAAGGCAGCAGAAACAATGGAATTTAAGGCAGTCACAAGCAAGGATTTTCCCTACTCTCTCTCTTTCTCAGATGCTTTACCCAGGACCTCCTGAACTCAGATCCCTGCAATCTCCTGGCTTCTACAGATCTGGTAAGCCAAACCTTTTTCTTCCTTACCCAGGTTACCCACTCTCACACTGGCACTGGTAATCCCCCAAAACTCTGGCACGGGAAAGTGGGCTGCTTACCCCACCTGGACCTCTGGGCACTGGCCCATGCCACAGGGGGTACCAGGATTTTCACTATGACCCAGGCCCCATAACCCACTTCAAGGTTGGCACTGAACCTGTGCTACTTCAGAACCTGCCACCTTCACTCAGCTCAGCCTCTCCTCTTATCGGCTCCACTGATGCAGTGGCCCCAAAAGCCAGCCCTGCTCTAGTATTCCTGCCCCATGCTATGGACTGTCCTGCCTTCTCACTGATGGCCCAGAATGCTTTGGTTTCTGCTGCTCATACCCTCGGGAGATCCCTGCCAGGCCCACATCTCCTTCAACACCTCCTCAGCTTGTGTTAAGCTCCAGCACGAGGGCTACCCTCCAAGGCCTGCCATTGTGGTCTGTAATCCCCCCCCAGCCTTCAATGTACCAGTGCCCCAGGATAAGCCCCTCCATAGCAGCCCCATATTTTTGGGTGAAAGGCCCCCCGCCGGCTCCCTCTGCCCCCAGGCTGCCCTGCCACACCAGGTATGAGGGGCACCAATGCCATCAGCTTTCCTCCTCTGGGGGCCCTGCCACTGCCCCCACAGCCCTAGCAGCCCAGGATACACCTCACAGGGTTCTCTAAGGGCTCCTGCCTTTCCTGGCCTACAAAGCCATCTACTTTCCCTGCCCCCAAATGATGCAAGACCTGGCTACCGTACTTCCCCCATGGAGCTCCAGTTCTTCAGCTCCTTGTCAAAGCCATCCTGACTCTACTTTGGGTGGTCCCCCCAGTGGCCCTCCTGGACCGCTGAGCTCCCTTACCTGCCCACCTAACTCTGCTGCTCCAGCCACCCCCTCCAGTCCCAGGCCTAATTCCCGGGCTGGAAAGGCCCCAATACTTCCTTTCTGCTCCCTTATGTACTCCCTAAAACCTGCTCTCTGCTGCCATCTTGAGGCATCCAGCAACCAATATCCCCCAGAGCACTAACACATTCCCTGGCTCGGTGGGGGTAGGAGGGGGAAAGGGATGCCTAAATGGGAGCATAAGCCTCTCTTTAAAGGGGGACTTACATCTGTATTTGATGGGGATGCCATCAGAAGAGGAAAAGGGACGGAGTTTCCAGAATGGTAGGAACTCTGTAAGAGAGATACAGACCTAATTGGAGGCCATAAAAATGATGGTTTCAGCTGGTCTCTCTTTTATAAGTTCTAAGGCTACATCAATAGCAGCACGTTCTGCAACCTGTGAGGATTTGATGTGACACCCTTTTGAGGTGTGCACAACCTCTCTGTCAGGGTAGTGAATTAGGACTCCTATCCCAGCCACTTGGACTCCGTCATGATATGAGGCAGAACCATCTATAAAGATGTGACACATGGTAGTGTCATCTAAGTGTTTGTCAGCTGCTGTTAGAAATGGGCTTGGGTCAGGCAGTACAGGAGGTTGGAGGCCACACTCATGTGGGTCTCCAAGGTATAGAAGCTCATGGGCAAGAAGGGAAGGCATTTTGGCTGTATGTACTTGGATGTTTCTGTCTTGCAAAAGTAGTGACCAATGGGTTAGTCTGGTGTTTGAGACTTTCTCATCCTTCACTCTGTCGGATAGCAAAACATTTGTAGGGGTGTTATTGGTATGCAGCACAATGGGTGAGAACCCAATAATGTACAGGAAATGTTTCACAGCCCAGTAGGTAGCCAAGAGGCTTCTCTCGCAGAGGGTGTATTTGAGTTCCACTGGGGTGAACATTTGGAATGCATAGGCAATGGGTCTGAGTACCCCATTTACATTTTGGGCAAGCACTCCAGACATAGCAATGTCATAAGTGGCTATTTCCAGGTGGAAAAGTAGATCAGGGTTTGGGTTGACCAATGCTGGAGCAGAGGTCAAAGCTTGTTTTAACTCTGTGACTGCTTTAGAGTGCATTGGTTCCCATATCCATGGGAAATCCTTTTTCAGGAGCTCATACAGAGGGATGACCTTTTGTGCAAAATCACAGATAAAGTCTCTGGAGTAGTTTACCATCCCCAGAAAACGTCTGAATGTTGCAACATTTGTAGGTAGTGGTAGATCGTGTAGGCCCTGAATCTTGTTCAGTGCTGGATGCCTCCCTTGGGAGTTGATACAGAGGCCAAGGAAAGTAACTTCCTTCTGGCAAAGTTGTATCTTTGATGGGTAGCATTTGAGGCCTGCCCTCTGCAAGAGGGTCAGTAGCTCATTTAGGAGCTCTAGATGCTCATCTAAGTCTACAGTAGCTAGCAGTAAGTTGTCCACATACTGCAAGAAGCATTGTGGGGCACTGAAGTTTTTTATAGCTTCATGTATGTGAATATGGAAGAGTGACAGGCTGTTGTGAAATCCTATAGGGAGGCATGTCCAGGTGTACTGGTATCCTTCAAATGTAAATGCGAATTTGTACTGGCTATCATGGTCCAAAGGTAGTGACCAGAAGCCATTGAAGATATCCGAAGTGCTGAACCAATTTTGCTCTGGTTTCAGCAGTTTGAGCACATCAGGTGCTGGAGCTACTGTGGGTGAACAGCTAGTGGTGACTTGATTGATTTTCCTGTAATAAATTGTGAGTCTCCAAGAATGATTTTTTTTTTTATGGGCCAAATGGGGGAATTGGTGGTTGACACACAGTGTCTGATGACCCCTTGTTGTAATAGGGATCCTATAGTGGCTCTCAGGGATGGCAAGACCTCTGCAGGAAATGGATACTGACTGAATCTGATAGGTGTGGGTCTGGGGACAACTATACAGGTGTCCATCCATCCACAGTCATGCTTATGCTTTGCAAAAGCATCCAGGTGTCATTCTACAACAGGCAGGAGCCTATCGCAAAGTGGGTGATTTTGTAATGATGCAATGATGTCATACTCCGTGTCATTGTTGGCTATTGCAGCCACAACATGCGAGTCAGGGATGACATGTGCATGGTATTGTCCTTCAATCTGGATAATCAGCAGATTAGCCAGATCCATGACACAGCCGTATCGTGCTAAGAAATAAATTCCTAGAATGCTGGGGTGATAATGTAAGACCATCAGGTCAAACACAAATGTAGTACATAAAGTGCCAATGAACACTGTCAGTGGATGTGATCGTTAGGTGGCTAGCCTGGTTCCATCCACTCCATGGGCAATGGTTTGTTTGCCCGTGGACCATACTGAATTCATTGGGTCTTTCTGGTGTAACACTGACATGGCTGCACCAGAATCCAAAAGCAAAACAGTTTGTCGGCCCACGACCACTACCTTGGTGCAAGGTCGTCCGCTACCATCAAGCATGAGTTTGTTAATGATAAGATCTGGGGTCTGTAAATGTCATTCAGAATGCACCAGCTCATCCTCCAGTGGGTACTGGTATTGGAGCACAGCCTGTGATGCCTGGTTTTCCTGCAGCTCCTCCGTCGGAAACAGGGATGGTGTTCTAGGTCTCTGGGCCTGTGTGGCACAGGCCACAGGTGCTTCTGTCTCCTCAGGGAGTTCCAGAGCTGAGGGTTTTGGTAATGGGCCTATGTTCTCGAGCTCCATGATGGGCCAGATGTTGTTGGCAGTGACGGCTGAAACAGTATGTTTGGGAATGGTTTCTGCCACAGACTGTAGCTTCCCAAGGATTAAGCAGAGCCTGTCTTTTTCCTCCTTAATCCTAATGTTTTCGTCCCATATCTCCCGATAGTGAGACCCTTTATTTGGGCCTTTATACGAGGACTGCTGCTGATTTTGCTGATTTTTGGGCCTTGTTCTATTTCTTGTTGTAGTCCTGGTTCTGACCCCCCTCTTGGGCCTGTGACTTCCGGAAGTAGGCTTGGGAATCTTGTGGTTGGGCCTGTGGGTTGTAGAGTGGAGGCTGGTAATAGCTTTGGCCATGTGGCTGGTAGGCCTTCTGCTCGGTCTGGGACTTTCCTGCCATGGCATAGTGCATAGGCAGCTCGTTAATATTGTGGACCGTGGCTACTCTACCCTTGCTGGAAGTGAGATCTTGGAGATACAGTGTAAACACTCATTCTGCTCTCTGGAGAATATCACAAAATGTATATGTTCTAGGGAACACAGTGGGTTCAACCTTGTTGCAGATAGCAGGGACCAGATTTCTGATGAAAAGGGCCTTGTACTCAACCTGGTCGTCATTAGCTCCTTCCTCTGCTAGGTTTTTACCTGTGTGGTAGGCCAACCATAAACAGCTGCAAAAAGCTGTGGGACTTCCCTTGGCAAACTGCTTAACGGGTTGGGCAAGCGTCACACCCACTATTCCGGGGTTGGCGGCTGCGATAAGCTCAACGGCTATATCGTCATACTTAATGTCAGCAGCATTTCTGACTTCTGCAGGGAGTTTTCCCCACAGGGTTGGGTCAATGCTTTGGTGAAGTACCTGTACTCAATACTCTGTGGGGAGACTGAGCATTTTGCTCTGACTTCTGACTTTTTCCAGATGACAGCTGAGGTTGTCACTGGAGCTCATGTGACTGATACTGTCGGCAATCTGTTGCCCCGACTGAGCAGCCTGCAAGGGCCGCACCAGGGCAATTGGCGGAGGTGGATGGGAGGCAGCAGACTGGGCTGCTGCACTTCCTCAGTGTCAGCCATGGTCTTGATGAGGGTTTCCCTCTCAGTTTGTTCCACGAGAATTTCCTTCATGGCAATTTGCAAGGCAGAAATCTGCTTGGGGTTCAGGGTGGTTTGAACCAATGCATCATTGATTCATTTCATGATCTCAATGTTATCCTGCTCGGTAATCACAGCGACAGTACAGGGTAGGCCCAGCCCACCACCTCGATCATGGGGGTTTCCATCTTTGATGACTGCGTCATTGGGTTCATCATCATCTCCTGATGACATCATATCGATGGACGGGACTTGGTATCCACCCATTGCTTTGACATGGCCAGCCAACACCTCCCTTTGATGGTGCAGTTTTGCCATCTTGGCTCTACACGAAACATGGCAAACTTTACTTTTATGCTATCCCCCTTCATTCAGCTGCTTCTGCAAAACCCTATACGTGGCACTGAGTTCACAATTCTCCCCAAGTTCTCTGTCTAACTCCCTAGACACTCTCTTCAATTCTTCCTCATACTCCTCATTCTCATCAAGCAATGACTCATTTGTCATACTTAACAAGTCATTCATATGCAACAACTGTGTCTTATCCTGCAACAACCTACCATTTTCTCTCTCAAACAATTTGGCAAGGCAAGGCAACATTTATTAAAAAAGACGCCCAATCCCAGAGGCTCTGGGTGTCACACAGATAAACACATATTTGAAAAACAAATCAATGAAAACAAAAAAAGAAATATAAACATATATATATAGATAACTCCAGATAAAAACATTTCCCATAAAAAATATGAACAGCATTTTGTAAGTTTGACTCATGTTTGCAGTGTAGCGCTTGGAGTTTTTGGTCCGTTTGCTTATGTTGCTGTGACATACCACTCGCCTGAGAACCCAGCTTCTGTTTCAGAGCTGTGATTTTCAGTTCACCAGCTGTTACCAATGCTTCAGAAGCTTCTAACGCAGTGAAAAGTGCTGCAACAAGCAAACCCTTCTAGTCATGTTTTTTCACTGTTTGCTTGGCATCCACATACAGTGTGGAGACACTCTGCACTGGATTTCCATCTGATTTCACATCCCATGTGAAATCTTTCCACCCTCCATGGGAGGCAAGAAAATCAGAGACGTCAAGTCTCAAATCTGTACAGATATTGCTAGCCATATTAGGGGACCTCTATACAAGTTTCCTGATGACTGTGAGGCGGTGTGTATTGATCCGCCACTGATAGCAGCAGTACACCAGGTCAGGCACCTGCTATTCCATTTTCCAAAGCTGATAGGCAGAGGGGAGTGTGATTCTTGTCTCGCCTGTGCCCAGCTCAGTTTAGGAAGTTTCCTCGGAGTGTGCAGACTGGTGGGGTATCCCCAAACCAATCCGCTGATACCTTAATATCTCTAATGTCCTTGTTTTTGCACTGGTTCTGCCGCGGTTGCCATAATGTCTGGAAGGCATAGGGCCAGACCCCTGAGGAACTTGGGACGAGTGATAAAATAGACAGGACATGGACAAAAGAGATCAACTCATGAATAAAATATTTATTCTGATTACAGATATAAGCCCTGTGTTGCCTTACCGTGACATTGGGAGCCACAGTATTCCCTATACTCCGGAGCAAATGATCAGACTCCGATTGCAAACGGTATGCAAACCTTCTTATACTAAGGTAATCATCATGGCAACAGCAAGTCCATGCATATATTATAGTTACAGCTAACATGCAAAACAGGCCCTATTGGCTAAAAGTTAGGCAGCTTCCTGTATCTAAAAAGATATGCAAAGTATAGAAATATGCTGGCTGGCATGCCGGTGCTAAAACAATAGATTACTGTTACAGGCAGCCAGCAGTCCACTAGGTGGTGCTGTTGTATAAGGTAAAAAGTATTACAGTTTTGGATAAGGCAGATCCAAATACAGTCAGAAGTAATTGTAACACAATACACTAGATGGTGGTACAGACCACACTTGGTCATACATTAGTATTGTTGCAAGCAATATAGCATAAAACAATGCTTGGTTCTTAGAATAAAATCACAGTGTATTTGTATCAGTAGTCATAACATCATAATATCACAATTAGCAGCAAACAATAATCAATAATTAGTTCCTGTAACCACTCGTTTTAACGTGGTTACAGTGCCCTGATTTGTTAGTGGTGATCAGTATCATTATGGTTAGTAGTTACAAGCCAGTGTTGCCCAAGATGCACTAGGAATAGCCAATATGGTGTGGGGCCCAGCCTAACATTACCTTGCCCTTGTTTTGTGATCAGGGCACTGCTTTCCACCTTATCAATATCCCTTCGGTATGTAAAGGCCTCTATCATGTCCCTTCTCTTCTTCCTGGCCTCAGGTATCTACATATTGAGACTTTCCAGCCTCTCCTCATGTCTTCACCCACTGCCCTCGAATCATCTTTGTAGCCTTCCTCTGCACAGCTTCCAGGAAGTCCCTGTTCTTCTTGAGATGCGGGCTCCAGAACTGTGCATAATACTCCACGTGAGATCTGACCAAAGAACTGTATAGGGGCACAAACACCCTCCCTTCCTTCCTTCCTCTTTAGACTGTTACTAATAATGATCCTTCCTTCCTCTTTAGACTGTCACTAATAATGATACTCAAGTCACTTTCCTCTGAAATCACTCCCCCAACCAATACTCTGTTTTTGGCTTTCTTTTGCCA
Source organism: Neoceratodus forsteri (assembly GCA_016271365.2). Lineage (NCBI taxonomy): Eukaryota > Metazoa > Chordata > Ceratodontiformes > Ceratodontidae > Neoceratodus > Neoceratodus forsteri. Next base: position 747,992,831 of record CM057456.1, on the reverse strand, counting down.
ATATGCATGACCTTACACTTTTTGGTGTTAAATTTGAATTTGAATCACTTTTCCAATCTGTCCAGGTCCATTTATATTCACTGTATTCTCTTTGCTGTATCCACCCTGCCTCCCATTTCAGAATAATCTGCAAAGTTATTGATTTTACCCTGGATCCCTTCCCCTATATTACAGATAAATATATAGAAAAGGACTGGTCCAAGTAATAGCATCTGTGGTACCCAACTAGGGACCTGTCTAACCCCTGAGTATTCCCCTTGGACAACTATCGTCTGAGTTCTTCCTCCCAGACAGTTACTAATCAGTTTAGGTAATTTGTCTCCCACCCTCAGATCTCCCAATGTTTTCAAAAATCTCCTGTGAGGCAAAGAGTCAAAGACCTTGCTATAAGTATGTCTATTGCTTGGCCATTATCAATTGCCTTCATGATCCAATTAAAGAAGTCTATCAAGTTTCCCTGATATGATCTGTCTGACACAAGCCCATGTTGCCTCTTGTTCTGTAGCCCACTGGCCTCCAGCCATTCTACTATATGCTCTATGATAATGGTTTTTGGAAGTTTCCTTAGAATAGACGTTATGCTGGCTGGCCTTTAGCACTGCGAGTCCTATCTACTCCCACTCTTGTGGAATGGGACCACATTGGCATCCCTCCAATCTGCTGGAACTACCCCTGTTTCTATGGACTAAAGAGATCAGTTAGTGGTTCCACCAGGAAATGAGCAACCCCTCTGAACAGTAGGGAGCAGACCCTCTAGGCATGGTGACTTGTCCACCTTCAGGGTCCTGAACCTCTTAAGTATCCTCTCCACTGCAATCCATCCCATATCTAATCTATGTCCCCTCCACTCCATGGCTAGAATCCCACACTCTGGCAGCAGTCCCTCCTCCTCCTTCATGAAGACTGAGCAGAAGTATTCATTTAGAATATCTGCATTCTTATCGTCTTCCTCAGTTTCTCCTCCTTTGTTCAGTATAATGATTCCCCCTTTGTCCACTGCTGTTCCTTGATAGAGCAGAATAAAGTTTGGCCCCCTTCCTTTATGCCCTCTGCTGTTTTCAGCTTGACCTCTGCTTTTGCTTTTTGTTTCTCATGCCATTGGCCTCCGTTGCTTTTTCCACAGAGTTCCCCATTTCCCATCTGCTGGTCTTCCTTGTATTTCCTGAAAGCTGCACTTTTTCTACCGACTGTTTCTGCCACTTCCCTTGAGAACCAAAGTGGTCTTTTGTGTTTCATTTTCTACCTGACTTAGACAGCAGCTAGCTGACAGAAAGAAGCTGCTAAGCACTAGAAAGAATGAGTATAATTTTCTAGAAACTTTTTAAATCAGTGGTCAACCATTGGAATAATCTATCCAATTTAATCTGGCCTAATGACCAATCCATTTGTCCTACTAGATTTAATAAATCATGGAACACAAATTGGGGCTGTACAAAAAGTTTTTTAGTGTAAGTTGTCCTGTGGGACCTAGAACAATATGGCTGACAAAACCAGTTTTGCATGTAATATAATTCTGGTAGTGTCTTGACTGGAAGTGGGACTAGTGCAATAAGTGCACAGTATTGTAGCTTGCTAGGACAGGCTGAGAGCTAGAGCCTATTGATTTTTCTCTGTATATTAAACTTTATGAATGGGAAATATGCCATTGGATGAGGCATGAATCCGAGGTCCCTTCTGCCTATCTCTGGTCATTGTCCAGATGGCAGTTAAAGATCTCATGACACTTATCGAACTGTACAGGAGATTCCCCAGCGTTATCGCCAACATTCCCTCTGTCAGTAAAACAGGTTTATGTATCCCAACCCCCATGATATACCTGGAAATGAGGTATCACACTTAGTGTGCCTTTTCTGGTCAAAATTACAAATAAATGAATATTCATACTCAGTACATTGTATATGATAATAGGATCTTGTCATTCTCAAGTGTATGTTACAATATGACTGGTTATAGTATGGAGAGAATGTTGGCAGGCCATCTGGGTGACCCTCCTCATTTAGAAGAAATCCGCGAAATCTTTAATGGGACAGCATCTGGAAAGCACCAGAGATAGGCAGATGTGATATAGGTTTAATGTCTCATTGGAAGAATGGGACCAACAACAGTGTTGCAACCCTAATACTTGACTGCTGTTCTGCTGTACTTGAAGCCATGTCTTTTTAGCCCTAAAGCAAGAGGGCTACCAAATTAGCCAAATGCCTTCCTGGGTGTCCTGCTTGGGAGTGGGGTACTCTGGTGGTCAAAGTGCCAAGCAGGAAACCCAGAGACCTCAGTTTGAATCCCACCACCAATTATTCAAGCATGTCATTTAATCTCTCCTGTGGATACCTTCCACTCTCTGTCCATCACTCCTTATTTCTCTACTTACCCCTCCCCCACTTCACTCAGTCTCAGTTCATGTTGCTATTCATACCTAAACACTACTGAACATTCATAAATTGCAAAGTGCTTTAGGATGCAGGGTACAAAAAAATGTACTAATACAGCAAAATTATTTTTTTTTTCATCCTTTCCTCATAGCATGTTTCATTTGGAGGTGGCATGGCTATATTCACAAAACAGTTTATAAAGTACTAAATTAGCTGCCTTTTTAAGGTAAATTGGACAAACTTGGGGAATGGGTGCTCAGTACAAAAAGTGAGCTCACCAAAACTCACTAGAAGGTAACCACCAATATTTTCTGAAGCAAGCTGAGTAACAATGAAATAATGATATTAAATATTAAGAGAAAAACATAATTTAGAATGCTTCTGGACTCATATGAACAGGGTTCCAGAGGGAGGGAACACAGCCTGATACAGAAGAACTGAGGTAAAGGTGCAGTGATACGAGCACAAGCAATGTGATGGGTTGGCAAAATGAGATGGTAGTGCAACAGCTGACAGCATTCCAGTCGTCGCATGATTTGTAAGACTTGTTTTTGTAAAGTACAGGGGTTATAAAATTGCTTAAAATGTGTCAGATGGAAGTCTTTAAATGCAGATGAAGGAATATGACTTGCTGTTTGTTCTGTAATGTCTCCAGCATCTGTTACAGCATGAAGGTTAAAACTGAAGTATGCCTGATCATGCAGTTTCAATACATTTATCACATTTCTTACAAAATCTAACGTGCAGATCAAACATTTGCTTAACTCTGTATTTCCCTTCAAAAGCTGTTTAATCTCACCCAGACACTGTTAGCCAGTTGATGCATACCTAATGGATGCTGTCAACTGTTTATGGATTGCAAAAAAAATATATATATATATATCATTTTTTTTTTGTACAGTCATCTATTTTTCCCCCGGAGTCCTCTGCATCCATCTGACATCCCCCCCCATGCAGGCACCGGGTATAAGACCCTCCCTTGACCCCACAACTTACCCTTTGTGGCAGGTGGTGGGGAGCACTGACCCACCGGACTGGATTTAGTATTCGGGAGGTGTCTTCCCGGCCGCGTGCGAGGAGGGACCATCGTCATCCTCACAGAGGACTCCCATTTTTCATCTTTTCTTCCCGAGGGTCATGAGTGCAATGGCACCATCGTTGACATGTGCACTCAACCATGCACACCCGCCAAGCCCTGCCACAGACCTCACAGTCCTCAGTGTTGATATGCCACCTCCCAGCCTCCGGCTAGGTGGCCGACAATCGCCAAGCACTGCAATTCCCCTCCCCAGAGAAGGACAGCAGTCCTAGGGATGCTCGATCCTTCTCCTCCCTGCCAACCCCCGGCGTCCCATGTCCATTCCTGAACACGGGTCGTCAGTGTGACATGAGGTGAGGCGCCCAGTGCCTCAGCCCTCAGTGCCACCGGGCCGGCTAAAAATATATATATTTTGAGAAAAACAATAAAAGGTTTGCATTTGAAAACACATTTGATGATGCAGTGTATCTGAAAGGTGCTGTATTAAACCACATTCCCTTTCCTAAGTGCTTTTTTGGTGTGACTATAGTACTCATGAAGGTACCAGATTGACAAAACTGAAGCCCTATGTTTATCCACATGACACATTCAGCACGGGCGACCACAGTGAAAGCTTCCCCCAATGCCCCACTAATGCGTCTCAAGCCTGTCATGAAGGGACCACCACATACAGAGAGTAATTCAGACTCCATGTTCATTCAGTTCTTGGTCTCTCTTATGAGACTGCCAACAGGGGTGCCAAATAGTGTCATTTGTTGGGGCTGCTTTGTGATGTGGACACAGAGCACTTGACTGAAACATGATAAGGAGAGATAGATCATAAGAATTGACATGCACACACATATGATGCCATAACAAAGTGATTTTTATTGACATTCCTCAACAGTGATATGACTGAATAGAAAGCATAGCCTGAGTATTGTGTGACCATTTTTTGTCAAAATAAGCAAAATCAGCCCAGTAATGAAGGAGCTTTCCGGCAGCAAATTTTCAATGAAATCTTTCACAAATCAGCACAAACATTTTAACTGATAAATTTAAAGCTGCAGCAGCTTATTTACAATACACATCCATTCTGATAGAAACTGAGCCAATATGGCACAGAAACACTCGGGTAACCACCAGTATTAGAACTGCTAGGAATAGAGGAGTGGAAGTCTAGCAGTCGCTCACATTAGGGTGACTGAACAAATAATCCGATTGGATTCCCAATAATAAAACTACTTTATGAAGGAGTTGGAAGGAGGACTATCTTCTACATTAGATACACTGCTGTTAGACTTTCTACTGAGCAAATGCCAAATTAGAAACACTGTATGTTTTCCATTGGGATTTATACCACATATTTAGTGCCAGGTTTCTTGATGTTTAGCCATTGCATCGTATCATATAATAATCATATCATATCATATCAATTATATTGTATCATATAATATCATTTAGAATCTATTTATTCTGAAATTGAGAGACTTTATACAACATGGGATCCATATAATACCTTTAATAGTTTATTTTTTCCCCCATATTTATTTTGTCTGGAATGGATAATAAAGTATCCTTGTCATTATCTGGTAAAATTATCCAGAATGCCAAGGCAGATTATCAGTTATCTAGGTCTATCTGTCCAGGTACAAATATAGCAGCCATCCGCAGATAGTGATACAGCCTGAACAATGCACTATCCCGTCATCTCTACTCTGGATAAACCCAATTGGGATGCAGCATCTTGTTTGCAGTAGCTGTTCACGTCACTGAAGAAGCTATGACTGTTAGAAATGGCAGTAGGAAAGGAAACTAGACTCTGGCAGAAATGCTTAATTTTTTTGACGGTGCTGATTTTGTGGCAGTAATAGTACTGCCAATTCTTTCCCCATTTGTGAAGATATATAATATTTATGGCTAGAATGTGGCTGTGCCCTACTTGCAGCCACAAGTGGTTGCACCTCTGCATTTGATGCTATTGCTACACCTTAGCTAACTGGTATGGGGTAATCAAACACTGGGAGTCAGTGCTAATACCCATCCCAGGGGCTGGGTATGTGCTCTCTGAGAGGGATTCTGACTCTTCCACTCCAAAGTCCTGGGAGTCCTGAGTTTATTCCTGATTCCAGGACTCCCAGCTGACAACACAAAGTGCCGCCTTTCTGAAAACATACTGTATTAACATTTTTGGAGTACCTTCCCATGTACTGCTGTCATCCTCTTCAGCTGACATGTTGAATAATTAGGGATGGGAGAACTGATGTAGAAAAGTTCAGAACCTTGCAGAGCCAGTATTATTTTCTGTAAAAAAAAAATATCAGTACCGTGTTCAGGATTTGATAAGGTTTTGATCATTTTAAAGTATTTGTTTTGGAGCCAAATGTAATTCCCCAGTAGGTCATTATCCAGAAATAAAGTAGGGGGGAGTTGAGGTTGCGGACATGGGGCCCAGTGAACAAAGTTCGTATGAAGTGCTCATACCCAGGGTGGTGTTACATAGCAGGTTCTATTTAACTATATAGGTCCTTAAATATATTTAGAATAACTCCAAGTTGTTATTACCATCATTTCCCTTCAATGTCAGTAGTTTATGTGAAAGTTTTAAAAGTGATAGGAAATCATTTTTACACTATTAACTGGTCATTTCCATGCCAGTTATGAATGCTGAAATGCTTTGACCAATTTTTGGTAAAGAATCTTGTTTTAGGGTGCACTCAGATGTACAGAGCTCCACTCTCCTCAGCAGCCTCTGTTTTTTCTTCTCATATTTCTAAGACATTCCATGACACTAGTTATACCATTCCATGCTCTTAATCTGAATGGCCTGGAATGGTGTTATTGATGTCATAGAATGTGTGGGCAGTATGAAAAGAGCAAGCTGCACCTGCTGAGGAGAGAGGGATTCAGAGTAGTTATAATGGACAAAAACAAAAGATAACGAATTTAACAAAAGATGTCAAAACATACCACAATATTGTATAAACACTGAAAATGCAACAGGAGAGCATCTATAGGTATAAACACAGTTTACAATCACCTTAAAACAGTTTTTGTACTGTAAATATGTAAAACTAAAAGGTGCTGAGAGTTCTGATAAGGCTTGGTAAGTATTAAATAAATATGAAAAATTTTTTAAGGCTCAACAAAACCTTACAGATCTGTAAATACCTTTATGGTTTTTCCATCCCTTGGTATAAAGGATATGTAAGTAATAAGCCATGACAGTGTGTGCATTATAGGATTTTAATACACACCTCACGGGTGTACTCAGCATGAGGCCGAAGACCATGTGTCCTTACGTCCCTGGGAAGTGCATTAAAATCCTATGATGCACCCCCTGGAGGAGCTTATTACACTTATAAAATGGCTCTAAGTAGTTTTTTTGGGGAGGAAATTGAGATTCAGCATCTGACTGTGTGTTTATAGAGGTTTAATGCACTGTCAGGTGACATCTCTTGGCCAATGAAATGTCTAGGTTTTTCTTGCCATTTTATATTATAGGGGCATGGTTTCACCCCTATATTAGGGTTCAATGGTCACTTCTATGTTAAACCCAAACTTTTGAACTTTAATAACTTTGCAACCATTCAATCAATTCGCATGACATTTTGCATGTGACATTGACGACCAAAGATCTCTGGAAGTAACAAGTTTCATTGCGATCGGATGTGCGGGTGTGGAGATACAGATTGCTAAAAAATTTAAAAATTACCCTTGTCAAATTCTTTATCACATCGCTGTGTAGAAATGGTATGGAGTTGTTGTCTAAAATTTACAGGGTAAACAGGTCTTGGGTCACAGATATGCATTTGGAAGGTTTGGTGAAATAATATTAATCCGTTCAAAAGTTATTAAATTTTAAAGTTGCCCATTATTTCCTATCGGAACATTTAGATGTGAGGCTCAAAAGAGGATTCTTGATTGTGATTGGGGAAACTTAGTCTGCAAATGTGGAATTCTCATTCGTGCAGGTGCCATTTTGTTTTCTGTTAGCGAGGCAAACAAATTTTAATTTCATAAAAAATACAGTTGGTAAACACCAACAATTGTGTTTACGTAATTAGTGCCCGAGGAATCGGTTTCTGGGGTTAGTTTTTAAAAAAAATTACCAGAAATATGTTTATTTTTTCTGTGGAATTATTTTACTGCAAATAGCAGAAATCTTTTTCCGTGAAAGAGGATCCTTTTTTGCAAACTATGAAAAAGGACTGTTTTACCGTGAAACAGGATTCTTTTTCTGCAATTTGCAAAAAAGGATTTTTTTATATAGCTGTTTCTTTGTTACTTCATAGCAAAGAAATGGTTTGGAATTTTGGGCTGACATTTTCAGGGTACAAAGGGTTTGCCTCACAAATGTGCCTTTTGCTGGTTTGGTGAAAATATATTACTTCGCTGTGGAGTTCTGCGGCTTTAAAATTAGGTTAATTTCCCATAGGATTAAATTGTATTGGGAGGTGCACAGAGCTGTTTCTTTGCCACTGTGCTATGAAGAAACGGTTTTCAATTTTGGGCTGAAATGTTCAGGGCACTGATGGCTTGCCTCACAAATGTGCCTTTTGCTGGTTTTGTGAAAATATATTACTTTGCCATGGAGTTTTGCAGCTTTATATTTTGCTTAATTTCCCATAGGATAACATTGTGATGTGAGGTGGATGCAAGTGTTTCTTTGTCACTTCATGCATGGGAGCACAGGGCCTTCTGGGCCCTATGCTCCCACACCGAAGTACAGATACTATTAAGGATTGACTCCCACACTCAAATCGGATACTATAAAGGACTAATGCATGGATGGTAATGCAGGGGCCCCAAGGCCCTGCACTCCCAAAGAGAAATACAAATACTACTAGGAACTGATGCATGGATGGGAGCGCAGGGCTCAGAGGGCCATGCACTCTGCGCTCTCACGCACAAATACACAGAGGAGTATGGATTGTGAAATTACAATCTCTGAAAAAATTATGCATGGTTGGGAGTGTAGGGCCCGGAGAAGCAAATAAGCCTTCCATTATACTTTTTCAAAAAGTAAGAAAATTCTCTAAAAAAAACTTTGTTAATGCACAATTAGGGTTCCCTACGATTACACGTTCTCAGAAAGTAGGGAAATTCTATGCAACAAACTTTGTTAATGCAACATTAGGGTTACAGTGTCAAAAGTAGGGAAATGACATCTTAGGGTTCCCAACCCTACGACCCAACCCCCACCCTCAGTTTCCAAACCTAACACTCCAGCCCACGCTTCCATGTACGAACAGGTGTGAGGGGTGTGCCTTGGGGTTGCGAACCCTAATGCTCACCTCATTGTCTTATTCGGTACCCATCTTAGCTTACTTACTTTTGCAATGGGGTGAACATTAGAGTTTGCAACCCCAAGGCACACCACTCACACCTGTTTGTGCATGCAGGGTAGTGGTGGGGTGTTAGGGTTGGAAACCAAGGGTAGGGGTAAGGTCTTAGGGTTGGGAACCCTAAGATGTCATTTCCCTACTTTTAGAAACATAGAAATGTAGAGTCTGTTGGCAGATAAGGACCATACGGCCCACCTAGTCTGCCCATTTTCCTACTCACTTCTTCAGTCCCAGATTCTATTTGATCTGCGGCACTCCTGCTTTGCACATCTCCAGGGTACCCTTATGTCTATCCCATGCACTCTTGAACCCCCATATTGTTTTCGCACCCACCACTTCTACTGGAAGGCTGTTCCACGGCTCCACCACCCTCTCAGTGAAAAGTACTTCCTGACATTACCCTTGAGCTTTTCACCCTTCAGCCTCATACCATGCCCCTTTGTTCTTGTGCAGTTTTCTCTGAAATATGCTTTCCACCTGTATCCTGTTTATTCCCCTAAGGTACCTGAAAGTCTCTACCATGTCGCCCCTCTCCCTTTAGTGAATAGATATTAAGGTCCTTATGTCTTTCCTAGTAGGGCCTCTGGTACAGTTCATGTACCACCTTTGTTGCACTTCTCTGGACTGCCTCTTCTTTGTCAATGTCCTTCTGGAGATGTGGTCTCCAGAACTGGACACAATACTTCAGTTGAGGCCTCACCAGTGTTCTGTACAGTGGCATCACCACCTCTTTCCTCCTGCTTTTTATGCCCCTCCCTATGCACCCCAACTTTCTGTTTGCTCTCCCCACCACTTTTTCACACTGGTCACCTTCAGGTCATTAGATATGATAACCCCCAGGTCTCTCTCCTGACTTGTGGTGGTCAGAATTTCCCCACCCATACTGTAATCCTCCCATGGATTCCCGTGACCCAGGTGCATGATCTTGCACTTTTTAGCACTGAAACTCAACTGCCAGACACCTGACCTCTTCTCTAATAGGCTTAGGTCATTTCTCATTTTTCCACCTCCTCTGCTGTGTCCACTCTGTTGCACATCTTGGTGTCATCTATGAAGAGGCACACCTTTCCCTCCAGATGCTCTGCAGTGTCGCTAATGAAGACATTGAATAGGACTGGCCCCAGCACCGACCCCTGTGGTACCCCGCTGATCACCTCCTCTCCTCAGATTTCATGCCATTTATCACCACACTCTGAGTCCAGTCCCTTAGCCAGTTCCCAACCCATTTTACCACCACAGTACCCACTCCCAGGCTCCCCACTTTATTTAGCAATCTCCTGTGTGGGACAGTGTCAAAGGCCTTGCTGAAATCCAGGTAGGTTACAGCCACTGCCCCACCCTGATCTACCACCCTGGTTACCCAGTCAAAGAAATCTATAAGATTTGTCTGACAGGACCTTCCTGCTGAATACCCATGCTGCCTTGGATCATGTGCCCTGCTATCCTCCAGAAACTTCACAATCCTCTCATTAAGTAAGGGCTCCATTAGTTTCCCCATTACTAAGGTCAGGCTTACAAGCCTGTAATTGCCTGCCTCCTCTCTGCTTCCACTCTTGTGGAGAGAGAGAGAGAGAGAGCACATCTGCCCTCCTCCAGTCCTCAGGTACCTCTCCAGTCTCTAGTGATGCACTGAAAAGGGTATCCAGTGGTTCCGCCAGCACTTCCCTGTTGGAATTACAGGGGGGGCTTGCCAGGGCTCGGTCCCGGTAGCTCTAAAGTGAGCTCCGGTAGCTCTAAAGTGAGCTCCAGTAGCTCACACATTACTGCCATTGGCTTATAATGGGAAGGAGTGCTCATATTTAAAGATAGGACCCTTATGGCCCCCCCCCAGCTCCCAAAGCTCATAAAGTGTAATTCCAACACTGCACACACACACACACACACACACTTCCCTTCCTTATTGTTCATTGAAGAGGATTTCAAACAGCCCAGCAAGATATGAGCCAACTGACTTATTTTTCTTTTGGAGATGAGGCACCAGATTACTACATGGAAAGAAACATTTGAATCAAGTCACTGACTGGTTGAGCAGAGACCCACTGTATGTTTAACCTGCAAGTCTGAATCTTGATATAAACACTTCCTAGATGGATATAGCCAGTTGCTTGTTTGACCATGCTAGGCAGGAAATGATTACATGGGCACCCCCCAGAATCTCCCCCAAGGATATCCTGTTGGCTCAGGACGTCGGCGAGCGTCTGCTAGCTAAAGTTCCATTTGGTGAAAATACATGGGATAAAACAGAAGAAATGCAAAAGAATATGAGAGCCAATCTTTAGTAAATATATAGACTATTGCATTTCTCTTCACACTGATATTTTTCTGGTCATTATTTTCATTCCTTTTCCTTTAAGGCCATTTGCTCTCCAGCAACAACCTGCATAGCACTTTGTTACTAAGCTACTCAGCAACAAATATAGTACCTCTCTAGGGAACAGCTGGTTAGAATTCCTGTAAACTGTGGGTAAATCATTCTTGCCAGCTTTTCAACCTCCCCCCTTCCAAAAATATACTTGAACCACCATGCAATGGTGAAAAGCACAAGGCTGTATTGAGTCTAGAACTGATGGGATAAATACACAACCTCTTCAGGTAACACCCCAAGACAACAAGAAATGGCATACTGTGGTCTCCAAGTACAACACAGCCTAGATGCTAGAGAAACTGGCAGCTGTTTACATCGTCATGGAAGAGGAAGTTAGAACTTCATTTCAATGTTTAGCTCTAAAGAATGAGACAGTAAATCCTGTTTCTAGTGGAAATTACCTCATTTTAAACCACCAGATCTCTCATCCTTATTTGAGCTGGCTTTCTGTTTGTTTCCCATACCAGTCTTTTTTTTTTTAATGAAAATCCCCTAAGTAAGCTGATAAAAATTGTTTGTTTCCCAACAGCGAATTCTATCTATTTTTTAAATATTACACTTGACATGTAATATTAAGTTGGAACAGATGAACCTGGGGCTCTGTACACAGTCGCAAATTTGTGGTTATAATGCCCCCTACAATTGGTAACAAATATTACAAGCAGTTCTACGGAGTGTGTAGGGTTGCAAACTGTATCTAAAATTCTGGCAGAGAAAGGAATTAGTGCCTATCAATTAGACAGAAAGGGACAGTGTGGGGGGCAGGGGGCTGTTCCTGTGGAAACCAGGGATACAGGACCACTAGAAAACATGATGGGGGCACTGAAAATCAAGTTTTTTAAACCCACAACAGGATGAACCCAGAAGAAGGCATGGGGTGAGGTGGGTGGGGTAATGATTTTGGTGGCAGCACTGTTTGCTCTGGGCTGGATGCATGTCAAAACACCATGGGACTGGCACAATGCCATGCATAGACCCCTAGTGGCTGTCACAGTCCAGCATGTTAGTGACATCTCGATCATACAATTGACATTTAGGTCATGCAAAACTGTCACAACAGACTCCACTCCCAGCTGTCAGTGTACAGGATTCCTGTTATAAGTAAATGGGGCTTCTAGAATGTCTCTTAGCTTATCAAGAGTATCATCTCCTAGCGTCTTAGGGTTCGAGAACCATAGAAACATAGAATGTGATGGCAGATAAGGGCCACCTAGAAACATAAAATTTGACAGCAGATAAGGGCCACTGGGCCCACCTAGAAACAGAATTTGACAGCAGATAAGGGCCACTGGGCCCACCTAGAAACGCAGAAATAATGATGGCAGAAGGAGACCAAGGGTCCATCCAGTCTGCCCATGAGTTCCTGAGACCTACTCAGAGCCCAGGACCTTACCCCTTCTGCTTTATGCCCCCCTAGCTTTTGTTTGCTCTGTAGCTCTGTTCCACCCCAGTTTGAATGATGTCATGGTCTTTGCTTCCACCTCAGCAGGTAGCCTATTCCATGGTTCTACGACCCTTTCTTTAAAATAGTGTTTCCTAAACTCCCTTTTGAAGCTCCCCCAACTTTCACCTGTGAACTCTTATGTTGGAGTTGGTAACTGTTGAACAAGTCAGAGGAGGGCACCTTATTTATTCCTCTCAGGAACTTGTATGTCTCAATCATGTCCTCTCTCTCCCTCCTAGCCTCCAGCGAGAACATATTCAATGCTTCTAGATGCCCCTTGCACAAGTGCCCCTGAATCATCTTGGTAGCCCTTCTCTGGATGACCTACAACCTGTTCTTATCCTTCTTAAGATGACTCTAAAACTGATCATAGTACTCCAGATGGGCCTTACCAGGGACCTGCAGAGTGGGAATATTATCTCCCTGGTCCTGCTGTGAAATCCCCTCGCTATGCACCCTAGCATTCTGCTAGCCTTGCTATAAATCGTGTTGCATTGGCTGGTCTGCTTTAGGGTATTGCAAATGAGGACTCCTAGGTCCCTTTCTTCCTGCGAGGCACTGAATTAGACTCCATTGAGCAAGTATACTGTCCTTGGGTTCCCTTTACCCTGGTGCATCACCTTGCACTTTTTTTTGCATTTAACCTAAGTTGCCAGATGCTCAACCTCTTTCCAGCCTCTGTAGGTCATTCTGTAAATCCTTAACTGCCTCCTCGCAGTTCATCCTTCCTCCTAGCTTTGTATCGTCTGCAAATAGGGCAATTTTGCCCTGAATACCTATGCCTAGTACATATCTAGTCTGCCCATATTTTTTTACCTTCATTTTTTGCTGCAGATCTTACTTGATCTATGGTGCAATCTCTTCCCCCTCCTTTCCCCTACAATTCCTTTGTGCCTGTCCCAGGCATTTTTGAACCCCACCACTGTTTTTGCCCGTACTACCTCCATACCGCTGCTGGAAGGCTGTTCCAGCTATCCACCACCCTTTCTGTGAAGAAGTACTTCCTCACATCCTTACTGAATTTACCCCCTCCAGCTTCACAGAATGTCCCCTTGCTCCAGAGCACTTTTGTCTGTGAAAAATACCCCCTCCTGTACCTTGTTAACCCCGCAGAGGTATTTAAAGGTCTCTATCATATCACCCCCTCCTCTCTTCCAGGGTGTACATATTTAGCTCCTTTAGCCTCTTTTTGAAGGGCTTTTGATGCAGATCCTGCACCATTTTGGTAGCCCTCCACTGGACTGCCTCCATTCTATGTCCTTTCTGAAATGGTGGCCTCCAGAACTGGACACAGTACTCAAGGTAAGGTCTCACCACCAATCTGTGTAGGGACAGCACCACCTCCCTCTTCTTGATAATGATGCCCCTTCCTGTGTACCCCAGCATCCCACTAGCCCTACTGAATGCCTTGTCACACTGCCTGGCCACCTTTAGGTCGTCTGAAATGATTACTCCTGGGTCTCTTTCCTGCTTGATCTTTGTATCACTCCACTCATTTTGTATTCTGCTCCTGGGTTTCTATGGCCCAAGTGCATTATTTTGCACTTTTTTTGCATTAAAACCCAGCAGCCATACCCTTGACCACTCCTCCAGTCATTTCCAATCCTTACCCATCCTTTCTACCCACTCTGGACTGTCCACTCTTGTTGCAGATCTTGGTGTCATCTGCAAAGAGGCAGACCTTTCCCTCCAGTTCCTCTGCTATGCCACTTATAAAGACATTGAAGAGGACTGGTCCTAGCACTGATCCCTAAGGTACCCCACTGGCCACCCTCCCTTCCTCAGAGTGAACTCCATTTACCACTACCCTCTGTGTCCTATCCCCTAACCAGTGTTTTAATCAGGTTGCCACCTTACTACCCACCCTCCTGTACCCCAGATTGTTTACCCATCTCCTATGAGGAACGGTGTCGATGGCCTTGCTGAAGTCCAGGTAGGCCATGTCCACTGCCCCTCTCTGATCCAACTCCTTGGTCACTCAGTCAAAGAAATCTATCAGATTTGTCTGGCGTGACCTTCCCCCTGTGAAACCATGCTGCCATGGATCTTGTAATCCGTTGGATACCAGGTATTTCACAATCCTTTCCTTTAGCAGTGTTTCCATTAACCTACCCACCACTATGTCAGGCTGACAGACCTATGGTTTCCTGCCTCCTTCCTGCTACCACTTTTGTGAAGTGGGACTGCCTCTGCCCTTCTCTAGCCCCGGGACTATGCTGGTCTCCAGTGATCTGTTAAACAGATCCATCAGAGGTGCAGCCATTACCTCCCTCAGCTCCTTCAGCATCCTTGGATGTACCCAGTCTGGCCCCATAGCTTTGTCATCTTCAGGTTAGCTAGTGCTTTCCAGACTTTCCCCTCAGAAAATGAACTGGTGTCCACTTCCCTCCCATCAATGCTTCTGTCACATTTTTGAACTCCTTCCCCTTCTACTGTGAATACTGAGCAGAAGTATTTGTTCAAGATGTTTGCCTTTTCTTGATAAAAAATGCCTTTTCTTGATGAAGCAAAGCTCAGCAGTTCCTGAACCCTAAGGAGGCTCGATGTGATACTCTTGATAAACCATGAGACATCATGGAAACTCCATTTAACTGTTATAGTTATTTCTATTGCATGACAACAACTTTCATACATGCGTTCACACCCCCAACAGACACGATATAGAGGATTAACTGATGTGCTGTGAAACACACCTGCAGTTAGTATTGTTCTGCCCAGTTATATTATTCCTTTGTGAGTAAGCATCAGTGGGTAATGTTATGGGTCAGTTTTGTCTCAATTGGTCCCCACATTTTGTAATGTATTAGGCTTTACAACAGGTGCTAGTTATTCTACTCATATATGTACAAACTGGTTGGTCTTTATTATCTGACATAAATTAACAGCAGTGGTACGAATGTTGCTATAAAGTGTTTAGTAGGAATGTATCACAATGCTTTAGAGTTAGTAACTTTAAATCTGCTGACAGGAGGCTTCAGTCAGCTGATATTTCTTTTGCTGTGTTGCCCAAAAATGCAAAAATCAATGCATTTTTTGTATCCTAGGAATATAATTTTTTAATTGTTGATATTTGGAATATTTTGCAAAATACTTCAAAACTGAAAAAATGGTCTTGTATAAATTCAGAACTCTAACACCGTTTAATGTACTCACTCTGCGAATGTCATAAATGAATTTTTAGCACTTAAGTAGCACACTTGCAGTTTGATTTTTTTAAGCACAGTATGTAATTGTTTCTCATGTATTATTACTGTCTTAAGGATGCAACTGTAAATAAGACTGTTTCTCAGTTTGCTTTCTGGTAAATTTAATTTTGAATATTTAGGTAATTGCAAATTCGCCATTTATCTCCACTAGGGAGGGTAAGACCTTCATAAACACAGTGAATACACAATGATCTCACTGAAAACATGCAAGTTATTTCAGTGAGTGAGGGATAGGACCATACCTCACAAAAGACAAATCCAAAAGTGAGTTATAAAAGCCTCACACTTATGCATGTTTTCTGTCATGTCATTGCATATTCAATTTATACATCTAAATTTTCAATTTAAACTTTTGAATTCCCTCTTTTTTATTTGCAGAAAAAAAACAGTTTCTGTTTGAATTCAACAGCTGGTTTGTGCTATGTAGGGATACTGTGACGCCATCAGCTATTTTTCAAGTTGGTCTCCCATTAGCTAAAGTACTTAATTGGGACAGGTTTACCATGAGAATACCAGGTGATAATGCATCTGGAGTGAGAATAGTATAAATGACAACAGCTAGACAATTATTTAGAACAGGACTGTAATTTTTTTCTAGTTAGTTTGATGACATCCATAATCACTGCCATAACACAATGTCATCAAGCAAGCAAAAAACATTACAACATACAGTCTACACAGAGGATAATGTATGGGCAGTTATAAACCACAAGTCTGTGTCTGCATCGAGAGGTTTCTATGGCAACCAGGAACCTCGAAATTGAAGCTTGAGAGGTTCACTGACTGCCATAGAAAACTTGAGATGAAGACACAGGCGTGTTTATATATGGATGCCCATACATTATCTTTTATAGTATATAGGCATCCATGCCCATTTCGGACACTCCACTTCTTTTTAGTGAACTGAGAGTTGCAGGGGGAGGCACTTGAGTGTTGGTGGTAGGTCAAATTACTGATTCAATGTGCTGCAGCTTTTTCTGTAAGTTCAAGTTTAATTAAAAAAACTACAAAAAAACAGTTTCTAGCTCTGTTAGGTAGCAGAGAGCAGCTGTGTGGCAGCATTCTAAGTTGTGCTGCAGTAGTGACATCACTACTGCAGCAGAACAGCATATTGATATCACTACTGCAGCACAGCAAGCATACAGTGTATGCACCCCGCCTGATGTTTCTTTGTCAGGCCCTTCCAATATGACTCCCACACACCTTCTGTTTAGGTCTTAAGAAAATAATGAGGGAGTCTTTGTGGCAGGGTCACAGAGTTCGGGTCAGTATGAACACTTTTTGCCTCCCCAAAGGGAAGGGTAGATGGGGTATGCCAAGTTTTGAACACCACTATCTGGCTGTCCAAGCAGCAAACTTAGTTACTCTGATAAAACAGAAAATAGACTCCGGATGGCATGCATTGGAGAACAGGGTGGGATTGCCTGCCCCGCTGTTTGTTCTGCTGGTTGCTAAGCTTACTCCTGTCTTGTTCAGAACCATCACCAATCTCTGGACTAGTCATTCTATGACAGTAGTTAAAAGATTTAGGCAGATTACCAATTCCCCCAATGAAGCAGGTCCGCTCACTGTGATCATTTGGGACCTCGAGGTCGCCTATTACCAAGGAAACCTCTTGATTCAAGCACAGCGTTGTTGAATATGCCTGCTCATACACAATCCTCTATATTCCAGGTATGGAATTCCATGCATAACAAGGTTCCACCATACAGTATAACATAGTTTATTCTATTTGTTTGTTTGATTGATTTTAATTAGGTTGGTTCACTGGTCAAATGGACCTTTCTCAGGCATGACCTAGGCCCAGAAAGGCAGTACATAAGGATGAAAGTTGAAACAGCTATAGAGAGAAGGAACAACAGTACAACACTGTTTAGAACAGGATAATAAACAAGGCATTGGCAATAATTTGGCATGAGCATACACAGCAATATTTAGAGTACAAAAGTCGTAGGTTACAAATAAAGCCTAAATATGGCAAACTGAGCACAGATATACAATAAATAGGGTACATAATAATGATCAAGTAAAACATTTACAGACCTAGCAGGTCAACAAGTAATTCTTAATTTCAGTTTTAAAGAGGGAATGGGGAGGGGCAATGTGTAAGCCACTGGGGAGAGGACTTCTAGAAGAAGGGGGCAGCAATGTAAAAGGTTAATCGGGCAGACTTGATAGACCTGTGGGCCTTTTTCTGCCAGCAATTTCCTATGTTCGTAGATTTTCTGTCATATACTTCTGTCATGGCAACAGGCTCTTCAATAAACTGGAAGTCAGCAAAGCGTGCATTATATGTGCAGTGTTTAGGCTTGAAAACCATGGCCAGACGACAGTGGTCAAGAGTCATGCAGAAATTTATCTATAAATCTACCAAAAATGTAGTCTTGAAGGCTTGGAGTAAAGCCAGCCAACGTTCCAATACAGGTTGCAGTGGTTGGATGGATCTAAAGGAGGCCAACAAGGCTAATGGATAGATATTGTTGGAAACTGTAGTCAGCTGGGAAGTTTCCTTAGTGGCAGCGTGAGCATAAATGGGGGAGTCATAGTCTAACAGGGGTAGAAAAGTGCACTTAGCAATGGCCAGACAAACTCTGGCAGTTATTCGATGTTCTAACCAGCAAGCAACACATAGTTTCTGATTTACTGCTTTTGCACACAGTAAAAATGTGGTCAGAGAAGGTCAGGGAGGGGTGAAATAAAATGGCCAAGATATTTAAAGCAGGAGACTTGCTCTGAAGGGAAACCATCATAGTTGACACCACAAAACTGGGCCCCTTGGTATTCTGATTGCAATGTGTGGGTTTGGAGTTGAATATCATTGACTTGTTGTTTTGCCATTAAAGATCAGCTTTGCACTTCAGCATGTTCCTTCAAAAATGAGATCTTTCAGCTATTACAATTTACTGGAGAACGCATTTTTTTTCATTTGCAATGTTCCTTTTCAAAGTTTACATTGTGTCTTGGTAGTCAGTCTAAAAACCTATCCTCTGTTAACTCGCAGTGCCTTTGAGACATCAGTGCTCACCATGACAACAGATAGTGATGTCACAAATGGCAATTGTGAGGCAAGCAGGGGAAAGACGCATACATTTTGAATGACTCAGTGAAATCTGTACTGCATTATTTGCAATAGCTAGTAGACCAAAACAGGGGAAAATAAAAAAATGGGGAAAAAGCTAGAAACCAATACAGTTAAAACACAACTGGTTTAAATCTAGTGGTTTTAAGCATTTTAATATAGTAGAGAGTTGCTCTTTATGCAGCAGCCCATTGCTCAGTACTCGATTTTGCACAGAACAAAAGTCCTTAACTCAGTGTTTGAGAGATTATCAGACAGACTGGGAGATGTGGTAAATAATAAAGTTATCTGCATATATTAGAGAATGACTAAGCCTGCAAGCCCCGTGGACTAGGCTAACAATAATAATATTAATAGGAAGTGCCGTGGCTGTTATTTATAAGGTATATGCCACATTTTACCTCCTTTGTACCAAAGAATGCGTCCTCCTGATCCAGTTATACTCCACTGTTCTCCAATTAGGCAAAGCAACCTTACAGAAAAGTGCAGCTGGCATTGTTCCAATCAGCACTATGCTCACCGAGGATGTGACGAGTACAGAAGAACAGGCATTATGGTGTACCCAGGTAAGCATAACAATCTAGAGAGGTATCCAAGAGAGGGAAATACAGGGTTAAAAATCTGTTGGAATGTAACAGGTTACAATCTATTGGACTGTAACCGGTATAATCCTTCTCTCTATATATAATATTGTTATTCTCACTCTAGCTGCATTATCATCAAACATTTATAGGGGGTGTATGAGTACCTTTTTTGAATACTCTGGAAGCATATGCACTTGGCACTCCAGAAACTCAGGTATTCATTAATTAGTACTTGATACAACAAATAGTCCCTCTAGTTCCTCACCAGGTAGCCAAGTCTGGTCCTGTGGCCACCCCTAGTCATCTTCCACCTAGCATCCCCATGTCCCTGCATTTTAAAATTGAAAAAAAAAATGTTTGCAGGCTCTTGGCACTGTGCCAGGCGTCGACAGTCAAGTAGATCATGCTGCCCCCCCCTTGCCCAAACTCCCCATCCCCAGAATACTGTTTTTTTTTAATGATGGCTATCTCCTTCCCAATTGATGACTTAGGGGGCAGTAGTGTAAAGTCAGGCTAACCCAGTCATTCCCTCTTGCAGCATGCCAATCCTAGCATTCAGCTGTATCAGCTGAATAGGCACTGCACGAGGAATATGTTACTGGAAGAGGGGGCTAAGCGATGTGCATCATTGACTTCCTGTAATTTGTTTTTGTTTTTTTTTGCTTTATTTAATTTGTAAAATATTTACCTTTTTTAAAGGAGAACTGCACTGAACCTAGCAATCATTTTTGCTCTTCCCATTATGTTATTATTCCATCTTTACTAGCCTTTTAGTAAACTCAGCAGGTGATTCTCATTTACACACTTGGGGTAAAAACCATTTTAGAAGTCTTTGATGTAGTTTATGTCCCTTTCAGCCACAGAGTTCTATAGCAGAATACAGAGGCACTGGAACTACAATGTAACCTCTTAGCATGGACTCCAATTACATCATACAGTTTAAAAATTATCCTTACCACCAATGTGTAGATCAGAAACAGCCACTGAACTTATTAAAAGGTTGGTAAGGATGCAAGCAATAAGACCCAACTAGGGAAATGTCAGGACGTTCTTTTTACAGAAAGGATGGTGGATGCATGGAATAGCCTTCCCCAGGAGGTGGTAGCAGCCTGTACAGTGGCAGGCTTCAAACATGCATAGGACAGAAACAAAGGAACAATAGGGATAGGAAAAAAAAGCTAAAGCCAATGATCAGATAACAGTCACTGGGCACTTCGTTAGGCAGCTTAAATGGGCAGACTGGATGGACCTAGTGGTCCTTTTCTGCCAACAGCATCTATGTATCTATGAAATACAAAATCACACATACTCCCATAATGCAAAGCACCATGGGCTGTATATGCAAATCACCACAGTACATTATGCTGGTTCAACTTTAAGCAGAGATGCATGGTACCAAAAGGTCTCACACAGTCTGCAAAGGGTGCCGACAGAAGACACATACGTTTCATCCTACCATGACTTATCAGTGTGCCTCATCTGTGTGACAACCCAGTGGAATGAGCCAGCTACCCTAAGATAGTCTATCTGGGTTATGTTGTGGTGAACCCAATATTAACAAAAAACAAGCTAAAAGACAAAGAACCTCATCGCGCAAGCACTGGGGAAATGGTTACCCCAATGGGCACTGGTTGGGAAGCCAAATTTCAAAGAAATACAAAATCATAGATACTCCCATAATGCAATGCACCCTGGGCTGTATATGCAGATCACCACAGTATATTATGTTGGTTCAACTTTAAGCATGTATCTATGGGTGTGGGTTAGGCTGAGATAATCACTGGCCCAGGGAGGTAGTGAAGACAGATGCTGCATGCATTGGGCCTTACAGCCCCTGAAACAGTGGTTATCTAGCCTAACTCACATCCTGGATTGTCTTTTTTGGGCTTGTAAAATGAGTAAACTGGGAAACAATTTAAAAAACAAAACAATGCAAACTTTTGTTTTTATGAAAATGGGTATTTTCCTTTGTTAAAAGTAACTAATAAAAAGGAGTCCCTTCCCAACTGTTATTCATCTGTTTTTCCACACATTCAATAGATGCAATGTTTGTTTATTATGGGATGCAGGAATTCAAACTTCTGCAGAATTCCTTTGGCAGAATGTTCACCCCTTCACACCCAACAAAAGGCTTTATATGAAACCAGGGTCTAAATTTTATCTGTGGTTAGGTAAGCAGCAGAGATTTCCCTGGCAAGCTAGTAAGGATAGCTGTGGGATTTTTCATGGTCACCAAAGAAACACCAGGAATTAAAAACTGTGAATTGTACTTAAATTGTTTATGTGTATATGGAAGGGATTAGGAGAGGAAAACATTTATTTTTATTATTTATTTTTAAAAATGTAAGCAAGTTTTACTTTTCTGTCTTTGTTGAAGGTTCTCAGTGAGTAAAGGTGGCAGCCATGTTTATGATGGCAAGCAATGGGGAATGAACTGGGTAATGATTTCTGTAAATAATTTGCCAGTGTACCCCACAGCCAATGTACTGTCATGGTACCCACCATGATACCCATCAAATAAATATATGTCACTACAGAGTGTTAACTGGTAGTTGCATAAAGGGAAACTAGGTTACCGTTCTAATAGTCTATGAGCATATGAACGTGTAGCTGCATTTTGTCTTGTCATGTCTTAATGCATATGTGAATAATTACTGTGACGAGAAGCTTCCAAAATGATGATATACTGTTAAATGAACTATTTTCTTACACCTGTACCTTGAAAAACCTAAATAAAGTTAAAAAATCCAAATCCTGCTGCCTTAATTTGTTCCATCAAGTGCATTTCTGTGGGATTAAAATATGGGTCTCAGAACATATATAGCAAATCAAGTGTCAGTGGCTCAGTAGGTAGCACACTAGCCTCTGAGGCTGAGAGATCAGAAGGCTGTGGGTTCAGTTCCCACATCTGGCACTTGGGTTAATATCCCAGTACTGACACTGTAGTGCAGCATGAGAGGGGTGCTGCACTTCTGAGGTGCCGTCTTTCGGATGAGATGTTAAACCGAGGTCCCATCTGTCTGGAGTGGTGGTAGTTCAGGTGGGTGTTAAAGATCCCATGGCACTTATCGAAAAGAGTAGGGGAATTTCCCCGGTGTCCTGGACAAATTTCCCTCATTCACTAAAAATACCACCAACAGCTTAATCTGGTTCAAGGTCACTTGGCATTCATCTGTATCCCCCTCCCCCGGGTTGTGCCTGAAAATAGGCAGGATTTGTCTAGTGCACTTACCCGGTCAACAAAAATAAAATAAAAAAATAAATAATAAAATAAAAAGCAGGAAATTTCCAACCAATTATATCAAGAACAATAACAGAATGGGAACCAACATTTAAAACAACGCTTCTACAGAAAAAAACTAACTTACATGTTCAACACAATTCTCCTTTAAATCTATATACTGATAAATGCTTGACAGTAGACTCTGGGAAACATCAGGAAATGAGACTAGCATTTACCACTGCAATCCCAGAATTTCAAATCTTGAAAATAGAATCTGATTACTTCAAGGTCCTGGTGATGAACCCTATCCTCCCATCTGCAGATGGATGCAATATTATACTACACCCCAGTATGTATCCTATAATTATACTACTCCAGTGGCAATGACTACCACAAAATAAAAGGCATTAGTCAACAACATGACATACAAACTGTAGAAATAGTATTCTAATGACCTACAAATTGCAGAAATAAACATATTTGTCCAGCTCCAGTGGTAAGATAACAAGTGTCATTTGGACCTGATGACATACATACTAAATAAAAATGTTACCACTGAAGTATATATGTCATGGCGACATACTTAACCAATGGTGGAGTAGTTCTGAGTGACCATACTTCGTGACATCATAAAGTCCCTTTGCAGTATTCAAACTTCAGCAGCTGAACTCTGACAGATGCAGTTAATATGCCTCCAACATCATCAGGAAGAGTCTGAAAAACGTAATCTTTAGATAGAAGTGAACTTATAATTCAGGGGTTCCATACACAGGTGATTGACTTGTTTCCTCCCACTCAGTGCCTGTGTTGATGTATAACGTCTTACTATTTACTGCTTTACTGCTCTGTATCCTTGATTGCACAATACGGTTATGTACTAATTTTGACGATTTTGCTGCTACCAATTTTTTTCCTTTTCTTCCTTTTTTTCCTTCCCTTACCTCTTCACTTATTCTCTCCCCCAGGCTGCATCTGTAAATGAGACTTACCAATCAATCAATCAGGGGCTGCCATGAAGGGGGTCACAAAACCATTTAGCAGCACTCTCTCAAGTGTGAACATACTGTGCGATGCACAAAAGGGGTCATAGCCCTTTCCTGCACAGCTGGAAGGCACATTATTACTATGTGGGAAGTGGGTCAGGTCGTCGTGCAAATGGCCCAAAGAGACACGTGCAAAGTGTGGCAATCGTCATAAACCCTGTCACAGAATTTCTGACCCTGATCTGTCACAGGCAGGCTGCAGGGTCACTGCAAAGCTGCAACAGGATAAGGAAGAGCGGGTGGGAGTTTGAGACCATCATGTGGTCATCTTCATAATGGAACCAGCTGGGGTGATGGAGCTGGGGGACACTGAATGCCAAGGATTGCTGTGGAACTGGAGAGTGGATGGGGACTACTTGACCACCGGGAACATTTTAAAACTAAAAAGTGAAAATTTGCTGGCTCAGAATCTGGCCAACTGCTAATGGCAGGCCAGTGGAGGAAAAGCTTCTGACAGCAGTGGTGGTTACCCATGAGTTCTAACCATGCAACTGGTGTCCTACTATACTAAAACCCCCATGCAAGTTGCTATCCAAGATGTCAGGTAGTGCACTGCATACCTTGTTTGTGCCCAATACATTTTGGCCAACTAATCTGCATGGTGACTTAGTCTGAGGGGGTGGACTCTTCCCCAAAGTGAATACATTAACCTTTTGTGTGTACTGACAATGAGTGGCACAGCAATGAGAAGCCTGTATGCCCCCAATTTTTGCACTGCCACCCAGGGGAACTGCGAATGGGACCACAGATTTGTTTCCAGTATTTATCTTGCCCTTCTTACCAAGGATATTTGTATGAAAACAGGATGCCCCATCACTTGGTCTTCATCTGGTCTAGCTGCTTGTCTATGAGTGAGATCATAATCCTTTGTTACATTAACATTTCTCTAGCAACCAGTTGTGATGTCACAAGCAAAGGATTAGGAAGTCACTTATAGACAAGCAGCCAAGGCAAATGTAGATTAAATGACAGCGATCCTGTATTCATGAAAATGTCCTCAGTAATAACATTTAAGAGGAAAGTAGGCACAGCATATGAGATGCAAGCTAAATTGTGTCTACCTAATTGTATTTGCTCAGTGCTGTCCTTATGGGATTGAAGGCCAGGTTCTGCCAACTACTACTTGGTGGCTATCTTGGTTCTGTCTCTAAAAGGATCTAGGTTTGCACTTTGCAGTCACGTGGCTTTTTTCCTTCCATGCCGAAATGTGACTGTGTGGCTTCTCAAACTATATAGGCAGGTAGGATTCTCTGCTTTAAAATCTTTTGGGATTACAAACTGTCGATTGTATTTCTTGCTGTTTCATAATGGTAGAGTTGACTTTCTTGTTTGTCGTGTCAGATATTTTTTTGGTGGGGTGGGACTGACTTTGGTCTGCTGCCTTTTTGAAAGTGTAACACTGGTGGTGTTTTTCACACTTAAAATTCTGTTACAGCCTGCAGCGTACATTGTGATTCTTCTTATAAAGTATTAGAGTTGCTTACCTTGCTTTTTCTTTGATTTTTTCATGGGGTGGGAGAACTGACTTTGGTTTGCTGTCTACTCTAACCTGCTTGTTCATTTTGATACCAGTAGTGGTCTATTAGCAGACAAACAAGTATTAGAAATCTTTTTGATAGGTGTACTGATATGCAGAGCTAAATGTGTTATGTAGTGCTTTGGGTTGTAAGTAAGTAAAGTTTATTTGTTATGCACCCAATCCCGGAGGCTCTTGGCGCGGCACAGAATGGGAAGCGAAAATAAATAATAATACAAAAAAAATGACAAATTAATAACAAAACAAGAGTATCAACACACAAAGTAAAATCCTCATTAAAACTATTCAGCAGTCAGGTAATTCTTCCGCTCATAAATCTCAAAGGCTTCTCTAAATAGATGCGTCTTCAGACCCCGCTTAAAGGTCTCCACCAACAGGGCCTCCCTCAGAAATCTTGAGAGCAAATTCCATAGGGCCAGGCCTACGACCTCAAATGAACAATCTCCACAGGTCTTCATCTGGGCCCTAGGAACTGCCAAAAGGCCTTTGGTGGAGGAGTGGAGTGAGCGACCAGGGCAATCAGGAGTCAGGAGGTCACTCAGGTAGCCAGGGCATGTGCCGTATAGGACCTTATAGGACAGCAAGTAAGGCACATGCAACCAGTGCTGTCCATTTGTTGTCACATATTATGTATTCATTAACAGAGAACTCTCAGCTGCCCTGCTTTATTGCTGTGAGAAGTAGAGATCCCAATTCAGCAAACCGCCCCCCCTAAAAATATACATTTTCTAGTGTTTTAATAGTTTGTAACAGTAGAATTTATCTGGTTGATCCTATGTCCCCCATCCTGCCATTCCAGCAAACTAAAACTCCCATAGTCCTCTGTGGTCAGCCCTCTGATGACTCAACTGATGGGCTAAACTGCTGGGGACATCTATGTGCTAGTACTGTTGAATTCGTATAAACACTTTAACACAGTATTTTTCTGCACTTATGCTACTGGCACTGATAGCACTGACTCTGCATGATTGGCTCCGGTAGCACAAACGTGAAAATGCACTGTGTTAAAGTGTTTCTATAAATTCAACAGTACCGGCACATAGACGTCCTCTATGGCTTAGCCCGTCGATCAAGTCATCAGTGGGTTTGTCGCAGGGGACTGCAGTAGTTTTGGTTTGCCAGAATGGTTGGTGGTTGGACACAGGATCAACAAGATAAATCCCACTGTTACAGCGGTTTGCTGAATCGGGATTTCTAGGTCCTGCAGCAGTAACGCAGGTGAGTTGAGAGTTTCCCATTTAAATATTACATGTTTCATCCAATGGAAGAGCGTTATTTGTGTTGACCATCTTAAAGCATGAGTAAGTCATAACATACAACAAAGTGTGTGGTTATATTGTAATACACATACTCTACAGGAGGTTGTTTTGCATGAAGCATAACTAAGAGCCATAAATAATTCCTTGACATGCATATAACCACACATCCCTGGATTGTATCACTCTTACAATATGGTCTTAGAATTACCGATGGCTTTGAAAATTAGTTTGAAACCACAAACAAAGTTGAAATATGAAGATACTTGAGGACACTTGTCAGGGATTCCTACCCACAGATACAAACAATATTTTTTCATATTCTGAAAATTGGTTACTGTGTGTTATAATGTTGCATGTAAAGCATTGCAGCAGGCTTCTGTAACTGGGAGAGAGAGAGAGAGATGTCTGCATCTAGTTAGCGGTCTAAAACAATACTGGAATTGTGTCATAGTAAGATGTCATTAGGCAGACAAAAGCACAAGGCAGCATAGAGAATAGGGACTAATGTCAGAGTGAATAAAGCCATCCAGTTTCTGAGAAACAGGAGAGGGTCGTTCCTAAAAGGAAGGTGCTGTAAGGTCCTAAATAAGGACAATATTAACACTAAAGGACCCAGCACTCACTTTACCAAATGAACAGACTGCAATACAATGCCAGTCCAAATATATATATTTATTGTGACATAAGCACTGCTCGGAGAAACGAGTAGATACAGGCCCCCCCAAGACTGACTAACTGCTTCGCCGCCTGCACGGTGCTTTGTCAAGGTCACAAATTATTGCAGTCTGTTTATTTGGTAAAGTGAGTGCTGGGTCCTTTTGTGTTAATACCATCCAGTTTCTGTCTGAATATTAATGGGGCATGCTGATATCTAGCCTAATGAAATGCACAGGTACTTGTTTTGAGAGGCCTTCACTGGCCTACAACACTGAAACTCAGCTTGAATGTTCAGGACATGCCAAGTATCTCATAAAAGCAGGGGAGTTACACATGAAAATGGGCATGGAACAGGGCCTGTGGAATCACTGGAGTGTAATAAATTTTATCGTGGATGTTCAGTCTCCTTTCTTGATCTGTTGACTGAAGATGAGACAGAGAGAGAGAGGGAGGGAGGAGGAGAGGAGAGAAGAGAAGAGAAGAGAAGAGAAGAGAAGAGAAGAGAAGAGAAGAGAAGAGAGCAAAGGGCAGTACTTAGTGATTGTTTTCTATCCTGCATCTAAAAGAAAGGCCATTCTTTGGGGAATTAAGCTGTGGACAAAGTCTGTTTTCAAGAAAAGATCTGGGTGGTAAGAATCTAGATCTGGTTATATGTTGTACATTTGCAGATATTAAATATTCTGTATTTACTCCACCTGATATTGTGCTGTGTTTTTAGAGGGTACAGGCAGTTTATTTTACTTGCAACACTGTGTTCCATCTCCACGAGCACAGATCGAATTACAGTAAGGGTGCTTCTACTACACACGTGTCATCAAAACTCTGGATGGCAACCTGCTTGAAAAGGTACCCCACTTCAAGTACATAACAGTGTGAATGAACCAGAATCTCAGCTTTTCCACCCACATTGACACCATGTGGACGAAACCTTCCACTAAGCTTGGTGTGCTGAACCAAAACAAATCCTGCCTTTATTTTCTAGTCCATCAAGAAATCATCCATGAGATGATCTTTTATTTACTTTTTTATTTACACTTCACTGCTCCTCCTCGGAGCGGGCAGGCGGCTCCAGCCCCTCCCTCGGAGGGGGGCTCATCTCTCCAGCCAGACTTTCCCCGCACCCATCCCACCCGGCCATCCCCCAAAGGTTACCCCCCGTGACAGG
The DNA here is from genome assembly GCA_016271365.2 of Neoceratodus forsteri. NCBI lineage: Eukaryota > Metazoa > Chordata > Ceratodontiformes > Ceratodontidae > Neoceratodus > Neoceratodus forsteri. The sequence goes on along the minus strand of CM057456.1, from coordinate 747,964,534 downwards.
GCCAGTGGCGAGGGCCTCGCCCCACCCTTGGGAGCCAACATCCAGATTGCTGGGGGTTGGCGCGGGCACAGTCGGCCATCATGGAGCCTGCCAGCTCCGTCTTTTTTCCTCCATTTACGCCTAGGGTCCACAAATGTGCAATGGGTGGGGTAACTGTCTCCGCCTCCGTGGAGGCAGTCTAATGCCCTGGATGCTGACCCTCCCCATTCTGGGCAGTGTGCCTGTACCAACACCCAGCCACCACTGGGTGTCAGTCTACAACATGCTGCACTGTCCACCCTCCCCCGAGGAAGGAGAGCTGTCAGTGGACACTCGATTCTTCCTAGCCCCGGCCAACCCCCAAGTGACCTGAATCCATTCCTGAACCCGGGTCGCTGGCATGGTGCGAAGTGTGGCGTCCAGCGCCTCAAGCCTCAGCGCAACTGGGCCAGCTTCCATAAGATGATCTTGTTGGTGTTTGATTACACAAATTCTCTTGCAAGGTTGGACCCCATTTTTCATTCCTTCTGCTGGTTTGCCCTTAGTGCTCCGTCTCTCACCCATCATGACTCTGTATATGTTAACCTCTCTTTCCCCTCTCTTGTGGCCCGGCATCTCTCACAATGTTTTTCCTTCATGGACAAATACTGGCTTGCCACTGCTTCCACTTACTGTACCTCTCTCATGCCATCCCTTCCTCATACTCCCGCTGATCATCCACTGTTCATTCTTTTCATACCCCCTGCAGTAAATCTGTAGTATACCAGTCTGCTTTCTCTTTCCACCTTCCAACATAGTGGAATAGCCTCTCTCCACCCATCTCTCTCTCTCTCTCTCTCCCCCTCCCTGCACTCTCTCAAACCACTCTTACTGACACACTTCATAAAAGAATGCAACTGAAGCTAGGTTTCTTCCTCTTCTTTCCACATTACAACAACCTATGCTCTGTCCAACCCCCTCCCCCACTATTTACCTATATTACATTTTACTCTATTGGATAGCTTAAATTCAGAGTACTCTGTAATTTGAATATTACACCACCATGATTCTGTAACAGATATATTGCCATACATTGATTGTATGCTCCCTTAGCTCTCACCCTGGCTATGCCCATAACTAATGTACTTTGCACACATTTTAAATTTTTTTCTCTGTCTCTGAAATTCATTAAATATACTGTGATTTTATTGTTCATGTATGTGCACCTGTTGTCACTCTGCTGTTTCACTCCCTGCTGTATCTCCTCCCCTGGGTCCCACCTCGAGACGAGCTCTGGCTCAGTGTGCCTATCCTGATCCTACTTGTCCAGCAGAGTGCAGCAGGTGGCGTTGACTAGTAACATCTTGGAAGCTACTGCTCTCCACTCTATTGTGCCTCAAGGGTGACTTTTAGCCCCTATGTTGTTTGCTGTGTACGTGCTGCCGTTGGGGGGAGATCATTATATGGTATGGTCTAGGTTTTCACTATTATGCAGATGATAACCATATCAACTTGTCCTGTGCACCTGATGGGGTGAATGCTGTCTAGGGGTTGAACGAGTGTCTGGCTGAAATTCAAGACTGGATGGCCTCAATCTGGCTCAGTTTTAACTAATCAAAGACAAAGCTGCTACTGCTGTAACCAGGCCGAGTGGTGGTGGTGGCAATGAATAATGGCAGTTTCCTGCTGCCATCATTAGATGGGACTACACTACAAGCCATGGATAGGGTGAGAAATTTGGGCCTCTTTGTGGCTGAAGGACGGACCCTAGAACATCAGGTGTCATCTGTGCTCCACAGTGGCTTTTACCACCTAAATAATAGTGCCCAAATTAAATCCTATTTGGAGCCCACCAACATGGCGACACTGGTGCATGCATTTGTCACCTCTAGACTGGATTACTGCAATTTTCTCTACTTAGGGCTTAGGTGCCTGCATCCCACCCACGGCTAGGCATGAGATTGTACAGAAGATGATCCTACCTATCTTCGACTACTGTGATGTAGTCTACGGTGCTGCCCCTAAGTCCTCCCTGGCCAGACCAGATACCCTCTTTAACTCCTTTTGCCATTTTGCCCTTGATGCCCCCCTCCGCACTCATCATTGTGATCTCTACCATGCCCTATCCTTCCCTTGCCTGACAAAGTGACGTCTCTCTCTCACTGTGCAAAATTCACCTCCAAGCACTGGCTGGGTGAACCTCCCTCCTATCTCTCCCCTGCCTTTACATCTGCCTCCCCTTCCCACTCCCTAAGATCCACTGACTCATGAACCCTGGTGGTCCCACGCCGTTCCACCCTTACTGGCCAATTGAGTTATTCTTATTGTCTCCCAAAAATCTGGAATTCACTTCCCTCTCAAATTCGCCACTCATCCTCTTGCTACTCCATTAACTCTGCTCTCAAGAACTTCCTTGCCCCTTCCTGTGCCTGCCATGACCCCCCAATCCCCCCACCAGCTCCTCTAAGCCCATATTACCATATGCCTACTCCCCACCACTCCTGTTTCCTCTGACTCTGTTCCCTCCTAGTCCCCCTACCTCCCTCCTAAAGTGTTCCTCCTCTTTCTCTACCTTAATCTATCTCCTCCTGTGAACTCGATCACTGCCTTGTGCAGGCAGGATCCACAGTGCATGGTGGGCAACAACTTTACCCCCTTTTCCCTATTTCTCCTTTTACTGCACCTCCTCAGTCACTGCTAGATCACTGCCTTGTGCAGGCAGGGTCACCCAGCACACTGGTGGGGTACTACTCCCCCACTATAGCTGACCTCTGCTACCCCTTCCCCCAACACTCCCCTCTCTTGCATCACTACATACAAATAACTCTCATCGCCTATAACCTGTGTCCTACTATTAGAGCTGTCCACCACCCTGCCCAAATAGGGATAACAGGACACTGTTGAATTTCAACTTCCCCCTTTGATACCCCCCACCTACAATACCTCTCTCTCATCAACCTGCCACACTCTACCTCTCCTCTCCTCCTACCCCCCTTCTGGTTAACATAGCCTAACACTGGCCTACCTCTACACTCAATTAAGCACTTATAACCTACCCCTATACCCCCCTTATATGTACTTTAGTCCACCTTGTCATCTCTGTTTGCCTCGAAAATCGTGTTCTGCCTGTGACTCTCTGTAAATTTCCTTTCCCTTCTTCCATTCTGCCCTCCGCAATTTTTTGTTCTCTCCTTCCATTCTTCCTCTCTTTACTCCAATCACTGTAAATCTTGAATATCTATGTAACACTGATCGCTACCAATTACTATTGTGTCATCTTATCATCTTGTGCTACATACTGTTGCCAAGTTATTACATGTGTTCCAGTGTTACCAACTGTCACCAACTGTTGCCTAATTGCTATATGTGTCATTTTTTTTTTAGTTGTTTAACCAGGAGCAGTACACTAAGCAGAAAGCTTTTTTACAGGAGCGACCTGGGAGCACAGGGAAGTTAAGTGACTTGCTCAGGGTCACACAGTATGCAAGTGGAAGCTGTGGGATTCAAACCCAGGTCTGGTCTGCTGGATATCACCAGATTTGCAGCTCAGAGCCTTGAACCACTGCGCTATACTGCTACTACAGTTAACTGTTTCATTGTTAGCCAATGTGATCCACCTGTAATCCCTCCTGCTCTCACTGTATGCAAGTAAGCAAATTGTATTCCAACACTGTAACATTTCTCTGTATTCTATTCCATTGTTCCCTACCCCCAGGTCGCACCGGGAGACGAGCAACTTGTTGCTCAGCGTGCCTTCCTGGTGAAACATTTCAATAAATAAATAAAATAAAATAAATTTGCAGGGTTGATGCATCTCTTGCAGCTTGTGTAGAACTCAGCAGCCCAGCTGCTTGCAGGGACCTCACGGTCCAAGCATATTACATTGGTTCTGAAGAAACTACAGTGGCTGCCAGTGTGGTCAACTTCAAGGGGAGTTTGTTGGTATAAAAAGCCCAAAATTATTTGAATTCAGGCTACCTGAAAGACCTTCTTTTTGAGTATACTCTTGTCTGCTCCCTCCATTCTTCAGAGGCAGGGCTCCTGGTAGTTCCATGGTCCTACCTTAAATCTTCAGGGGACAGAGCTTTTAGCATGGCTACTCCTTTACTGCGGCACTCACTGCCACCAGGTGCATGTGGAACCCCATGTGTGATAGCCTTTATGTGGAGCTATAGACTTACATTTTTAATTTGGCTTTTGGGACCACCTGATAATTTCTTTTAAACTAAAAAAATTTATGATTGTGGCTTCTGGGACCATCCGATATATTTTTTTAAACTAAAATAATTTATTGCTCAGGTTTAATATCTGTGGCCTGATCTGTTTGAGCCATGTTCTGTGTCTGATTTTGTGCTATGTATTTATGCTGTTTGTTTGATGTATGGCACCCAGGCACCTATCAAATAAATGTCTTTGCCTTGGAAAAGAAAAAAAGAAAGAAAGACAGACAGACTACAGGAGCATGTTCAGAGGTGCCTGAAGTGAATAAGGGTTCAAGGGTCACAGCACATTCAGCAGTGCCTGAAGTGAATAAGGGTTCAAAGGTCTGGAGGCCTGGTACTGAATGAGTAAGGGCATACAATGGGATATAAAAGGAACAGCCTAGTGGGGAATTTACAACAGGTTGGTGGCATTCTTGGTGAAGTGCATTAAACCAGTTGCCAACTGATGACCCAGTGACAGTAATATTTAATGCTGTACTGCCCTTTAAAATCCTTTGCTGCATTGCCAATTTAAGTCGTGTAGAATTGGCACACACTGTCCTCCATTTTGTTAATTTGCTTCTGAGCTCTGTGTTGGTGACCACCATCAGCCCAAACACCCAGTCCTGTCACTTGCGACACTAGTCATGACCTGCCGGCAAGTACCCCCAGGGCTTGCTGGGGTTGGCAGGACCCACCCTAAATCCCACTGTGCAATGGATCTGGTGGCCGGCTGCCCAACCTGTCAGGTGTGGAGTCCTAGGGCCGGGCAGCATCCTGCCCTGGTGTTGGGTTTTTCCTGTTACTCCCCCCATCGATTATGCAATGCCACAAACATTGGCGTCAGCCTGTACTCCCCCTGCGTGTGCTCTGGCGTTCCAGACCCCAGCTTTCGCCAGGGGTCCGACAAGCACTGGCCTCCATTTTGAACTCAAGATGTGTTTGGCAGTGTCACCAGCTGTGATTACGAGAGAAGAAGAACAGAAAGGCAGGAGTGTCTGTTTTGAAATCATTTGTGATTTCTACCATATGGAAGAATGCAACCTCCCTGCTAAGAGTTTGTTTGTGTGATGTTTTCATGTATTATTTTGTTAGAGTAGGACGGGTTGCAAACTTTGCAGTTGGGGAGCTTTTGTAGTTTGAAGGGTTTGGGGTTTGGCATGTTCTTCTGTCTTTTTGTTTCCTGATGTTTTGACTTGGGGTATTTTGCCATTTGACATCTGCTTTTTTTTTTAATGTATTCTTTATTGTGCTTCATATCTGACATTTACATCAAAACTCATTTACCCTGAAACCCCCCACACTCACATTTATTTTATTCTTTGGTAACTGGGTAAGGCTCACTAGTCACACGTCCCTGTTTTCAGGGGTGACCCGGGAGCACTGGGTGGTTAAGTGACATGCTCAGAGTCACACAGTATGCAAGTGGAGGTTGTGGGAATAAAACCTACTGGATGTACCAAGCTCATTCACAGCTTGTTACTCTAACCTCTAGGCTGTACTGCCAGTCCACAACTCACATGCCTACTTATACAGGTGTGCACCATCCATGACCCACTGACCAGTTCCTCAGATGCTTGCCACAGAAGATGGATGTAAGTGCTGCTTGCCTCCAAGGAAGAGCCACAGTATGCAATTGGAGTGGTAAGCAGTCCAGTGTTTGGCATTTTGGGTGGGCTGTGCTGTCTCCATCACTCCACTATTTTGAGGCGTTTTCTTTCCTCCCACCTCCCCTACGCCCTGCCTATGACTTCCATATCACTCTCCTGGGGGGGGGGAGAGGGCTGATCTGGCATGGGCATCCATGCTGTCCACACCCCCTGATGCTCTGCCCCCTGTGTTTACCGCCCCCTTGTGCCACAGGGTCAGACTTCATATCTGTTTTTGTTGTTTGAGGCTGTACCAATATAGGTGGGGTAATTAGGTAACCACTGTACTTCCGAGATGCTTGACAATTACGGGATAATCATTTGCATGTGACCTGCTTGAAGGGTACATGTTCCGAACCTATTCTATCCAGCTAACTATATATAGTTAACTGCAGAGCAGAGCATGAGAACTCAAAAGGTTCTGAGGCTTATGGGTCATATGGGAACTTTCAGATCCTCTTTGTGGCCTGCTCTGTATAATGCCTTTGAAATGGTCTCCTCCTTAACGAAAAGGTCTTCACATTGTCGTTTTTTCTCTACCGTACATATGTTGTCTAAAGGAACCTTCTCATTTCATACAGCAGCTTTAATTCTCATTCAGTTTATATGCATTTAGATCCCTAAGCCAGGACTACCTTCTAAGTGATGAAGTTAAAGTCAGGCTTGATACATCTGCATTTTATCTCAAACCCTCCACCGCTTGGAATGACCATTCACTGTCTGGTGAAAAATGACCACTACCCCACTAAATGGGTTATCAAATACATGAAAGTTGTGGGCTAGACTTTTCAAAGATCTGAAGATGTGAGCTGCAGGCTACAAACTCAAATGATTTATCGGCCACAAAACTGTGCCCCTTATTAATGGGGTGGAGCTGTACTACATCAAGTAGTAGTTCAGATAAAACTGCTGTATGGCATTTATAGAGGCCTTCTGTACACGAGCTGCAGTTCAAAGTCCATGGGTTTTAACTTATTTTTCTAATGACATGATGTGAATAGATACAATATAGAAGGGGGGGGGGGTTGCAAGATGTAATGCCTTCTGCAATCACAAATGGTAGCTGCCATTCATGATCACAAAAGGAAACGTTTGTGGCTGAGGATTGCGGTGGCCAAAACACTTGCTGTGCACTCCAAGTACTTTAATGTAATAAAAAATGACACACTATGCACAGTTTTATAGGTTGCTCCATGTCATACTATTTCATTCCAAAAAGAGTAGACATCCATTCATTAAATATGCAATAAGACACATCAGGATGTATAATTATAAATCCCTGAAGTGTCTCATCAAACTTATAACATGCTTCCCCTATCTAAAAATGTAAAACCAAAAAAGGAGGTTATGGTTTTAAGCTGGAAAATACTGTTTGAAACAGTTTTCCTATGCAGAACAAAAAAGAGGTTCCTTGCGGGACAGCAGTTTCAGAGCCGGCAGTTTCCCAGCGACCTGGGACTGAACAGCATGACCACAGCTGTTCAAGGAGGGAAAACTAACATTTTATTACTTGATTTTCTTTGAATGTTTCTTTGTTTTCCTAGGTGTTGGTACCATTTTATTTTGGCATTGGAGGTGTTCTTGTTGGTAGGCTCAGGATTTTGGAAGCTAGATAGTGGTTTCAGAGTAGGCAGTTTCATTGCAGCATGAGAGACTGAGTTAGGGATAGTGCCATGGCTGTAAAACTGCACATGACGCTCGCCGACTCTGCTTTGTTTTGTAACAGAGGGAGTTGCATGTTTAAGCCCGGAGGTTTTACAGTGCTTTGGTCTATAGTTAGGAACAAAACTGCAGAAGTGGCACAGTGGTGGTCTTGTACTGTCATAGCTGAAACTGGGTTACAGTGTGAGACGTGTGTTGATACTGCAGTTTAACTGGTGCATAGGCTAAAGAAGTACAGGAGTGTAATTATGGCCAGATAATTACACTCCAGTACCACTCTTTTAGCTAGTCAGGATGCTTGCTTCTTTTCTCACGTTATAAAGCTGCACAGTAAGTGCTGACAAGTGAAACAGAAAACGGCTCAGTTGCCACACAGTAACCACATGGCTGATTCCAACCAGACTACCATGATGCTTTGACTCACCTGAGTCTTCACAGGGGGCGGCATGCAGTTTTAATAAATGGATGTCTACTCTTTTTGGAATTAAATGGTATGACATGGAGAATGCCAGAAAACTGCATAGTGTGTCCTTATTTTCTACACTGAATTATTCAGAGTGCATGGCAGGTGTTTTGGTCATTGCAGTTACTAGCACGGAGTGAGCCTTCCCTTCCGCAGCAGCACCGCTCCCGATTCTGTGAGCGCTGTTCGCTATCTCTGTGTCTTTGTGGCTGAGGATGACCACAAAAAACACATCCAACCTGCATGTATGAATGAACATTAGAAATTCTTGGATGCTGCACTGATAACCTATGCAGAAAATACTGAGCCTTGCTAAGCTATAACTGTGCTGAAAATATAGCACGGAAGGTTTTTCTAATCTTCACATTTTGTATATTTGATGATGGTGTATAAAATAACAATAAATGTTATGTGCAGCCACCTCCTTATATCTCTTATGAGACACCACTGAAAACAAGATGTCGTCATCTGATTGAGTTTTCTTAGTTAAAGCAGCAATGCAACGAAAAATGATTTTCCCAAAAAGCTAGTTTCAGCTACAGTTAAGAAAAATATTAGCATACCAGTCAGATGTACTCGTCTGGGTACTTCCTATGTTGTGCACCACAAATCTTTTTTATTTTTTTTGATCCTAAGCCTTGCCAGGTCTACAATGCTATTTCTGTGGAAAATGTGGTCGCCATCTTTTTTTCTTGAGAAAAAAAAAAATCAATTAATACATTTATAAAATACTCCAGTGTTGGTGGAATTAGAAAACTGTACCATCAAATTAGAAGATCCCTGGAATCTTTTATAGTGAAAAAAAGGTAGGGTCAAATTTTTGCCCAATTTTGTTGCACTGCGGCTTTAAATATTTTAAAATAAAATACATATACCTTGCTTGTTTGAAGTGCAGATAAAAGACTGAAACTATCCTACTGAGTGCTCTGTTGTAATACTAATAACAGCTCTATTGCAGTAAGAGACAATGTGGTCTGGTGGTTACAGCACTGGAGTAAGAACCAGGAAATTGCAGCTTCACCCACCACTAGAGCCACCACTCACTGTGTGACCTTTGTCTAGACACTTGGCTTCTCAGTGTTCCAGTCCACCCAGCAAGAAATGGGCAGAAGTAGGACTCCACTGGAAATGAGAGGTTGCCTCTCAGCTGGGCTATTCTAAACTGTAACCAGAAATACTTAAAAGGGACTAACAGAGTGGAGTGTACACTGATGTTTGAGTTAAGGAGTACAAGTAGAACTAGACGACACGCACTCATGTTGAGTGATGGCAGAATAAGGGGGGAGAGGGAAAGGGGAAATTGTTTAACCAGGAAAGGCACACTAAGACAGAGTTTGTTTCCAGGTGTGACCTGGGAGCACAAGGAAGTTAAGTGACTTGCTCAGGGTCACACAGTACGCAAGTGGGAGCTGAAGGGATTCAGACTCAAGTCTCCAGGTTTGTAGCTCAGTGCCCTTAATCACTGCGCTATACTGCCTCCTATAATAAGGGGAAATACTAGAATGTATTACTTCACATGGAGGGGTTGTTAATATATGGAATAGCTGACACAGTGATGGTGTGTACGCTATCACTGTTTGGGTTTTTAAAGCAGGACTATACAGATTCCTGAAGTAGATGAGAGCTAATTGGTGCTCCACATGAGTGGGGTAGCATTCCTGCTCACAAACATGGACATACAGGGAATACGTAATGGGTTGCAGTGGAATAACACATGTATATCCACTAGTGAGTGGTTAAGACTCATAACTCACAAGTGGTGAAGACAGGAGTCAGTTATGAAGCTCTTACCACACATGTGGAGATAAATGTGTCAGTTCACTGTAACCCATATACACCACACTATTAATTGTTTATTACTGGTTTCCTTGTTCTAGTTTAAAATTGGCTTTCTTTTCATAGTAAACTCGCTATCTGTTGTTCACTGTGTTGTTTCCAGACTTTAAGCAGAAATAATATTCTAAGTGAACTAATATGTTATCAATGAAATAATGTGTTTTAAGTGAAAATAAATATGGGATATGTCATGGGCTGACTAAAAATATTACATTTATTTTTATCTGCAGGGTCTGACCTCTATGACCTCACAAGTGGCACAGCCATGAGTGAGGTCTATAAAGGTCAAACCCTGCAGATAAACATAACTGTAATATTTTTAGTCAGCCCATGGCATATGTCATTTATACAATGACAGACTCTGGCAAGATTAGTTCTTTCAGTGAAGATTTTACTGTTTCTGTTTGACTTCACTGCTCTATTTTTAACTGTAGCAGATACTACTGTGATGTCATCCAACATTATACCCATTATACCCTATCTCCGCAAGGACATAGACAGGATGGAGGCAGTCCAGTGGAGGGCAACTAAAATGGTGCAGGGTCTGCAAGAGAAGTCATGTGAGAAAAAACTAATGGAGCTTAATATGTATACCTTTGAGGAAAGGAGGAAGAGGGGGGACATGACAGAAACTTTTAAGTACCTCAGTGGAATCAACAAAGTCCAAGAGGGTAGCATCTTTCAGAAAAAGAGTTGGGCAAGAACAAGGGGTCACGATTTGAAGATAGAGGGGGGACGGCTCTGGGGCAATGTGAGGAAGTATTTTTTCACAGAGAGGGTGGTGAATGCATGAAACAGGCTTCCTGAGGAGGTTGTAGGGTCTAAAACTGTGGGAGAATTCAAGAACACATGGGACAGACATAAGGCAATTTTTGTGGGGGGGGGGTAGGAAGAAATAGGCTATTGTTAAATAGGATCTGCAGCTTATCCTGAAGGTAGGGAAATGGGCAGACTAGGTGGGCCAAGCGGTCCTTATCTGCCGTCAAAGTATATGTTTCTATGTTTCTATACAAGCTATTCTCAATTGGTTAACAGCTCCCTTGTGACTAGCCAAAAGTGGAAATGAATGTCTATGACCCACCTAAGATTTAAATAAATGATTTATCGCCACTTCAAGCCTGTCACAAATGAAAATAAATACATTTATTTACAAACTGTTTTACTCACAGTCATTGTATAAATATTTTTATACCCAGGGAGTGACGAATAACAGGGCTGAATGAAAATAGTTATTCAGCCTTGTTATTCTCCCTGCCGCCCACGTTATTTTCTCTGTAACTTCATCACAATGGCATTCAGTGTTCCATAGTATAAGGCATTTCACAGGGCATCCTGGAACATTTTTATTTCTGCATAACCCATGAAATATCTCCTATATACACCAGACCAGTGGTAAATAAATCATGTTATTTGGGGATGAATATTTTCACTTAGAACACATATTATTTCACTTGGAGCATGTTATTTCCACTTAGAATCTGGAAACAGATTACAAAGAGCAATGGATCAGATAGTTTACAATTGAAAGAAAGGCAGTTTTAAGATAAAACAAGCTAAAACACTAACAAAAACCATTACAAGTAGTGTGATATATCTCAAATACATAATGGGTTGCAGTATAATAACACATTCATCTTCAAACGGGTGGTAAAGACTTTCATAACTAACTTGTGGCTTCACCACTTGTGAGCTATGGGTCTTATCACTCACTAGTGGAGGACAATGTGTTATTCCACTGCAATCCATTATGTATTTCCTATACCCCTCCAAGAAAAACATGATCTACCTAATTTATTCATCACTTGTGGAGTACATATATATCGCTACTCAAATTTTGTATTGTTGGAGACAGCCTGGTGGTAGAGCAGGTGGCAATGCATTTCGCTGCTACCTGGGAGATCAGAGTTTGCATGTGATCCTAGGAATCCAAAACTGGAGCCGGCTGGGAGCTGAGCCCCCACATGACTCCCAGTTCCCAGATAGGGAGGGCACAGGCCACCCAATATTCACACACCCCTGCCACTCGACAAAAGAGTGGCACTGGTGTCCACTATGAAGTCAGCTAGAGTCGTGGTGATGAGGAGCAGTGTACCCCTTCCCCAATAAACTGTGTACAGTCACTGCTGTGACTAGAGGAGGAGGGGCAGATAATATGGGTCCTTAGCCCCTTCCACCGTCACAGTACTATGCTGTATACTTTTTCCTCCCTTTAAATCTTTTCTTGCTGACTAACTGGTACGCTGGTTAGCACAGATGTCATTAGATTAAGAAGTCAAGGGCTTAATCTCTGGGGGTATCTAATTCTCAGACACAGTGTGAGGCTGATATAAATAATCTTTACTTGTTAGGTCATGAGCAGAGGCCAGCAGGAATCCTATTTGTCAGAATGGAGACCAGTGAAAAACTAGTTGCTAAGCACAGGAATAACTGGGAGAGGATTGGTACCACCCAGTTCTAAGGAAGATCAGCACTTGGTCAGTCTTAGGTGTTTTTTTTTTTTTGCTCACTAGCCATTTTTCACGTGCGCTTTCGCCTAGCACCCTTGTCTAGGCAGCAGACTGGGTAAGTTCTGGTCTTTTTGTACTTTTAGACTCTGTGATGATAATCAAGCAGCCTTGTATCTCCTGGTGCTGCTGCTGTATGTGAAAGAACCACTGAGTTCTACTTGCCCTTAACACCAGAATGGCAAAAGGAATGTTATATTTCTGCTTGCAGGTCTTCAGGCAAAGGATTGCAGTCTTCCCTATTTTCTTATGTCTGCTTGCTTACATAGATTAATCCCTACCTGGCAGGTATACTGTATGTGCAATTCATGCCTTTCCAGCCCACACTACTCTGCTCCCCCATGCCAGTCAGTGAGGCCAGCTCATGGGTGGCATCCACATCCCCTGGCTGCCCCTGTTTGCTGCTGTGCTGTTCCACGTGGGGATAGGATGGTGTAATGAAGGTAGACCTGGACTGGACACCAGGCAAAAATCCTGGCCGATTGTCCAGTGGATCCCCTCCTGTGCACTACTGCAGCAGACTGTGGGATAGAGCAGCCTGCCTAGACCACTGTATTTCCTTTACAGGGAGCACATTTCTGTTTTTAATACTAAAAGTGAGATGATGCTTCCTCCCAGACCTCCATGCAGATTCAGAAGGTTAGGGGACATGGATTAAGGGTTGTTTGGGGCCCCAAAGGACTTCAGTGTCTGCACCAGCAGGAGGCCACATAGAAGTTACCACTGGGGTCAACCACGAGTAGCCACCTCGCCCTCCCTAAGCCCCAAATCAGGCGTAACTATCTTTGGGAATATCTGCAGAGCTGGGCTCCTTCCCTTGTTTTGGCTCTTCCCAAGAGAGTTTTATTGTTACCCTGAACTGGGTCACTCTGTCCTAGCTGAAACATACGTGCTACCATACACAGCATCATTATTGGTAAAGCAGTCATCAAGATTAAAGGAGTGCTGTTTGGATTTAAATTATGCAATTATCCGAGAGAGAGAGAGAGAGACTGTGTTAGAGACCAGTGGTTGAGTTTGTTAGTCACCATGTTTTGTGACATTACTATACTAACAGACCAAAAGTTAGCTGCTGTAAACAGACCAGTCATTCTATGTACAAAATGGCTCTTTGGAATGCATATCTGAAGACTGATCATTCATTGATGGTCAGTTACCTAGTGGTTAAACTGAAAATGTTTTGGTGAGGGAACTCTCATCTCTACATTTGTAGGAGGGGGAAATGTTATCTCTACAGTAGGTGGTGAAATTCCCCATAGTATTTAATTTAGTATTTAATGTAGAAAGATGACAAGGGTGCAGAAACTTTCCTACAATTCTGTAAATGGTGGGGGAAAATGAGTTACCGTGGGTTCCTGCCCAATCTAACCCATTCAGTTACCTCTCCTGAAGTCAAATGGACCCCAAGATGTAGCTGGCTAGGTGTTGTTCTAAAATAGAAAGCATGCAGGACCAGAGCTAAAATGCCCCAAATGGTATAATACTGTACACAAGCAGCACTAAATATGATATGATATGACCATTACACCCTAACACCCTACGACTGCTTATTAAGTATGGTAATTATAAACCTTCAATGCAACAGGTTCCAGTGGTACTTCTTACAGTGTAAGAGTTACTGTATTACACGTTCCATGCATGTTCCATTACCCAGTACCTTGCACAACCTGTTGCTGTTGCTAGAGCTACACGTTAAGCTTGCATTCAGGTATACACAGCTGTTTCTACTGCAGCTTCAAATTTCATCCTTGACTGAACTGTAGTCACTGTGTGGACATTCAGTGCAGAGATTATGGAGGTTTGCATCCAAAATTAAACACACAGCCCTGACAAGAAAAAAATGGCTTCCGATATAGAATATGGGATTGTCTATACTTCAGTCATTTGCAAGAAAGTGTTTTTCAACATTGAATAAATACCTAAATAAAATCCAAAATATTGACAGAAATACAGTATATCACTCTCCTTTTCCTTTCAGCATCAGAGAAGGGAGCTGAGTCCTTAATGCTATAAACCAAGACATCCTTCCAGTGTTCGCACAGGTTTGTGCTTCTTTGTATGGTAAACATAGGGATGCCCCTAACATTATTGAAGTGCAACTTCGTCGGAGTACTAATAATGAACAATCATAACGTGTCACATTGAAATACTTTGCATTGCATTACAGGTGTAGCTGTACTTTTGTTTCTCTTCCACACGGCATCTGGCGCCAGTTTATGGCCTACGTTACTGACACCAGTGTAAATCGAGATGACAGCCTATAAATGCAGGTCATCATAACTGTGAACGTTTTCAAAAGATTATGTACAAAGAAACAGTGGCAAGAGAAGAAGAACTTCCAAAGACACATGGTTTGGGATGCAGTTCTTCAGGAAGCGGCAGATGTCTTGAACAGTTCTAAGGAATGTGATGTTTCAAAGTAGGGGAGGTTGTAGTTTGGTCAATGATGAAGAAGGTGGAAGTAAACATTACAGTTTTGGTCAAGTGTAACATAACCTGTATTCTCTGACTGATGGAGGTATGTTAAGACACTCAGAAGCCTTGAGTCAGTCATTTTCTATTGCAAAATGTGATACAGTTGATTTAAAAACCAGAAAAGGACCTTGAGAGACATATTTCAGGGATTCTTCATGCAGGGTTACCATCAGTCGAGGTATAAAAGTCACATATTATGAAAATCCTGTGATAATGAACAAAGGTGGAAGTTATCAGCTGGGGAGTCATCAAGAGGTGGTTGAGACAGCGGTGCATGAGATAGCAGTGCTTAGGGTTCTCTTTCCTCACTCGAGTCCAAAGGTGCTAGTTTCCTCAACGGCAATCAGCAGCTTCTCAAACAGCATAGAATAGGATAGGTATGGAGGAAGATCCAAGCGGTTGAAACACGTGTGTGCCCTAGAGAACAAACACAAATCTGAAATTAAAACCTTCATAATTTACTAGATGAAAATAAAATATCACTTAAAATGTTTAGATCTTGTTAATATGAACCACAAACAGGGAAAACAGATTCACTTTTTGTCAGATCATTACTCTTTTTATTTCCTTGTTAGGTGCACCTCGTGGCAGGGAAACCGTATGTGCTCCAAACTACTGACGTGGTACTATGAGGTCCTGATATATTAATGTGCACAGCAAATTAACTGTTTGTCCACTTACCTTAGTTGCTAGTGATGCTGATATCTGGTTGATCCTGTGACTCCCCCCTTGCACCACAGCAGCTCAAAACAAATCCCATAGTGCCCTGCAGCTGTGCCTCTGATGACATTGCTCAGGTACTCAGCCATGTGGTCATCTATGCTCTGCATTTTTAAGTTTTTCTTTTTGTGAATTCTTTTTATCTCACTTTGCCACCAGCAGAGACCCCTGTGACACTTACCTTACCTTTGGAACGGCTCCACTCAATATCCTCAAGGGCCCTGGGGCACCTATGATAAGCCCACTGGGTTTGCCCCTTGAGGCCAGATCCTACTTTCAACATGGTGGCAATAAAACCCCTCTTATCCAGTCACCATGGTGGAGATCCTCCCGTGGCCATCCCAGAGGATGGAGAGAAAACATGTTTAATGCAGTCGTGGGGGGTGGGTGGGGTGTCATCTGTCCTGATGGTTTTCCCTCTTTCCCTCTTATCATCTCATCCACTATAGAGTGCATTACATCATCAGGTGCTGGCATATCTAATGTACTGTAACAATGCGTATGCTGCTCCCCTCCCTGTGCATACTGCAGGCATTTGAGTCTGCAACACCATGAACAGGTGGCAATACTGCAGCAGGTTGCACAGCCATCCCTCCCCAGAAGAGAACATCCGCCAGGATGCTTGGCACTCTTCCCCCCCCCCCCGCCAGCCCTTCGACACCCTTGGGCTTTTTCCTGAACCTGGATCAACAGCATCACAAGTGGCAATGCTGCCCCTACACTGATGGTCTGACTCCTGCATTTAAAATTTAATGAGGTATACTGTATACTGCAGTGTTCAATGCTGTCTCTACACTGATGGACTGACCCCTGCATTTTAAATTTAATGGGGTATACTGTATACAGCAGGGTTTAATGCTGTCCCTAGGCTGAGGGGCTGACCCCTGCATTTAAAGATTGATGGGGTATACTGTAGTATTTAATGATGTCCCTACGCTGATGGGCTGACCCCTACATTTTAAATTTAATGGGGTATACTGTATATAGCAGGGTTTAATGCTGTCCCTATGCTGAGGGGCTGACCCCTGCATTTAAAGATTGATGGGGTATACTGTAGCGTTTAATGATGTCCCTACGCTGATGGGCTGACCCCTGCATTTTAAATTTAATGGGGTATACTGTACACTGCAGTGTTCAATGCTGTCTCTATGCTGATGGGCTGACCCCTGCATTTTAAGTTTAATGGGGTATACTGTATACAGCAGGGTTTAATGCTGTCCCTACACTGAGGGGCTGACCCCTGCATTTTAAATTTAATGGGGTATACTGTATACTGCAGTGTTCAATGCTGTCTCTACGCTGATGGACTGACCCCTGCATTTTAAATTGAATGGGGTATACTGTATACTGCAGTGTTCAATGCTGTCTCTACGCTGATGGACTGACCCCTGCATTTTAAATTGAATGGGGTATACTGTATACTGCAGTGTTCAATGCTGTCTCTACGCTGATGGACTGACCCCTGCATTTTAAATTTAATGGGGAATACTGTATACTGCAGTGTTCAATGCTGTCTCTACGCTGATGGACAGACCCCGGCATTTTAAATTTAATGGGGTATACTGCAGTGTTCAATGCTGTCTCTACGCTGATGGACTGACCCCTGCATTTTAAATTTAATGGGGTATACTGTATACTGCAGTGTTCAATGCTGTCTCTACGCTGATGGACTGACCCCTGCATTTTAAATTTAATGGGGTATACTGTATACTGCAGTGTTCAATGCTGTCTCTACGCTGATGGGCTGACCTCTGCATTTTAAATTTAATGGGGTGTACTGTATACTGTAGTGTTTAATGCTGTCTCTACGCTGATGGACTGACCCCTGCATTTTAAATTTAATGGGGTATACTGTAGTGTTCAATGCTGTCTCTACGCTGATGGACTGACCCCAGCATTTTAAATTTAATGGGGTATACTGTATACAGCAGGGTTTAATGATGTCCCTACGCTGATGGGCTGACCCCTGCATTTAAAGATTGATGGGGTATACTGCAGTGTTTAATGATGTCTATACACTGATGGGCTGACCCCTGCATTTAAAGATTAATGGTGTATACTATATACTGCAGGGTTTAATGCTGTTCCTATGCTGATGGGCTGACCCCTGCATTTTAAGTTTAATGGGGTATACTGTATACTGCAGTGTTTAATGCTGTCCCTATGCTGATGGGCTGACCCCTGCATTTAAAGTTTAATGGGATATACTGTATACTGCAGTGTTCAATGCTGTCTCTACGCTGATGGACTGACCCCTGCATTTTAAGTTTAATGGGGTATACTGTATACTGCAGTTTTCAATGCTGTCTCTACACTGATGGGCTGACCCCTGCATTTTAAGTTTAATGGGGTATACTGTATACTGCAGTGTTTAATGCTGTCTCTACACTGATGGACTGACCCCTGCATTTTAAGTTTAATGGGGTATACTGTATACTGCAGTGTTTAATGCTGTCCCTATGCTGATGGGCTGACCCCTGCATTTAAAGTTTAATGGGATATACTGTATACTGTAGTGTTAATAAAAGGACTTTTGGATTTGAGAATTACTGAAATATCACAAAAGATCCAAAGAGAAAGAAAATGCTGGTGAAATACCGCTTCGAATATTACGAAAATCAGAGAATGAAAGCATTCCTTGGAGAGGCTGGGGGAGCAACTGCAGGTGCCAAATGTGGGAAGATGACATAACCCATCTATTAATATTATGCCCACTGTATAATAAGATAAGGCACAAGCTATTGGGAGATATATTAGCCACTTATGAAATGGAACCAAAACAGATGGCTACGAGTCTTCTGAGGTCAAGTTCAGCACATTTATTAGAGAAAGTAATCTCATTTTATAAAATTGTAGAACAAAAATAAAAATACCATATTACTGAACAACCTCATTAGGAAGCAGAAGAACAAATGATAACTAAGAGGAAAAAGACATGTTTTTAATAATTTAATTATGGTATTTATTCCTAATATTTTTTATAGATAAAAATGAGCACATGAGCACCGAATAAGATTGTTTTTATATTTGAATGCAGAGAAATTGATTTTAAGCGATAATCTGTGATGTCAGCATCGTAAAGACAAACTATCGATTAATAAAATGTTAAACTACTGAAGTGTTTAATGCTAACCCTACACTGATGGGCTGACCCCTGCATTTTAAGATTAACGGGGTATACTGCATACTGTGGTGTTTAATGCTGCAGACCCTAAAGGTGCCGATCTCCCTCTCTGAAACCGTGTGTGAGTACTGCTGTGTGAAAGCCTGGACTGAGACCGCAGACAGTTAGGAAGCCTAGGCATGTGTGTGATGTGTCCCCTGATCCCTATAATGGTCTGTCCTGTGGAGAAGAAGGTGAGAGGAGCCAGAGAGGTCCAAATGACAGACAGAGCAGAAAGCCAGATTCCAGCCCAGAGGTACCTGAGATCTATATTGTGGAGTTAACCCTCCCCCAACTGCACAGTTGATCAACTGCTTGAGAGGACCTGCACCTGTAGAGAAGAAGGAAGTGGAGCCAAAATTGTCAGGAAAGCTGGTAACACCAGAATCATAAGTACTCTCAAGGCTTACCCTGCAACTAGGATTTTGTATAAAGTTTGCCACCAAAGCTACAGCTTTAGCCATTGGGCTAGGACAGAACAGTTACTCACCATTACAGTAGATCTTTGAGAGAATCTCCTTCATTGGGCCACACCTTTGGAACTGTGATCCATCGGCATCAGGATCACTCAGAAACGTTTGCTAGCAGGGGCCACCCATGATTACATACAACGTTGGCACCTATATAATTGTGGGTGGCCCCATTGTTCCTCAGCTCCACTTACTGTGAGGAACCAGGAAACTAGACTTGTATCAGGCACACAAGGAGAGGCAAGAGGCATGGACTAAAAATACAGTATACAAAGGCACTTACGGACACCTCGAAACAAGGCAGTGGACAAACCTGCCAGCTGATACCTCAGAAAAGGGGAAGGAGGATGAGTGTGCTGTGGCCCAATGGAGGAGGGCCTCTCTTAGATCTGCTGTTAACTGCTCTATCTTCATCGAGGATATCTCCTCCATTGGGCCACACCTTTGGAACGATTCCCACTTGGTGCACAAGGTACCCAGGGAGGATGGCAAAGTCTGACAAGCAATCAAGATAGAAAGCTTTGCAACACCACAAGACCAAAGCCAGCAATGTCTATGAGAGATGATGTCTAGACTGTAATGCTTGCTGAAAAGTAAGTACAGTGCTCTATATGGCATAAACCTCTGCTCTCTAAACTTAAAACAGAAAAGTATAATTTGGTTTTCTGCCTCAACTACAGTAAACAAACCTCCTCCAGTGCTCAAAATACAGCACTAACTATTCAAAATGAGTTCACCTCCATGATCCATCAATTCACAACAGTCCATACTCAGCAGCATGATTTATGGTGTATTTGCTCAGAGAACAGTTAACTTTCAAAGCACTTTTTTGCTGGCAGTTTTTAACCATGACAGAAACAATCCACTTTAAATAAATTAAGTAGAAGGCAGTGAGTCCCCCCCCCACCGTAACCACAACTGTTCTCTAATAAATCAGCACTGCAGTATTAAATATCTTCAAGTTCTTTTTAAGCAGAAAATTGTGACATTTGATAAAAGCGGATTCCAGAGATTGCACACCATGTTAAAATGCAGGCAGCTCTAAACAGAGCGAGCAGACAGTCATTCATTAGTGACAGAAACTGCAACAGAGCATAGAAGTTAGTCCTGCTGTGGAATGGGGATGACCAGCCTGGGCAATGATCACTTTGTTTTTCCACTGGCACTTACCTCAAATAATCCTCAGTTCTTTGTTTTGTGCTGCTGCCACCGTCTGAGACCACAATCTCCTGCTGCCTGCTACATGTCGGTTCACTTTCTGCCTACCACGATGGGCACGCCATTCCCGCGCTCTCCATAATGCCCAATGCCGGGCCACCTAACCGCTAATCAGTACTCTCTACACAAGTAGTTACATACTGGAGGTGGGAGACAGCACAAGTGTGGGAAAGGCAGGGCTGATGTATGCAGATTTATTGAGCTGGGATGTGATCCAATTGGAAGAAAGGACATGAGTTTACAGGACGACACGTGTGAGTGGGGTGGAGAATGGCAGTCTTGGACCCCCCCAAAAAAAAACAAGTTGAAAAGGAACTCCACGGTAAACAATCTCTGGGGGGGACAAAAACATTGTTGCACATACAAGTCCTGCACTTAAATAAGCGTACTTAGCACGCAAATTAAACCTGAATGGGCTTGTTAATGCCCATTTTGGAGGCATATTTCAGGGCTGTACGCAGCTTGCGGGACCACACAGTTAAAAAAAAAACACACAGAAAAATGGATCGCACTTTTTTTGCGATCCATTCCTCATTTTGACTAGCACGACCAGCTGGTTTGCATCGCAAACTGTGATGCGATACCAGCTATTTAAAACCCTGGTATTTTGCTTGTGAATACAAATGGTTTTCAAATGTAACCTGCACCAGTGACATTCTAGGAGAACTTAAGTAATGTTTACCTCTAAAGATCCTGCAAAAACCCTTTTTGCCTCACACTGCTGGCACTGACAAAGACCAAGCACTGGTCAAAGTGCTGGGGTATTTGTTGAGTGGCCTCATGCTGTTAGCAAGGCCTGTTTTGCACTACAATAAATAGTCTGTGATACACAGGTTGGCACAGACATCTGACCAAAGATCTGAGCTACTAGGATTTACAATAAGTATACGAGGTATCCGTGGATCCAGCCATCAGATCCAGGTGTCCGACCAGCGGATCCGACTATCTGACTATGGATATGGAATCCGACATTGGTCGGACCCTAGGTCAGGTAGCAGCACTATCCAGAGAAAGGTAGTTGGATCCACAAAAGCACTATCCAAGCAGCACTAGATCAGAGTTATGGCCTCGTCCCGTGAGTGCACAATTCTGCTTTCATTGGTATCAAAGTGTGACACCTCTGGGAAAACCTTGGAAATCATTTTAGTAGTATTTCCTATACTCTTTACGCTCAATTCACAAAACTCGTCTAAGCCATGCCAAAGGCGGCTCGCGCATCACCCAGGCTCCACAGACCCTGCACCTGATTCTATATTGGGCAGAGTCCCAGTGGCAAAGTCCTGCAGCTTGCGGCAACCCTAGCAGTGCACCAAACAGAGGGCGCACCTGAACAGGTTGCCACAAGCCTGCAGCAATGTGCATATGCAGACCCTTGGTTTAGCACTCTCCCAAGCCCCGAACTCCCATAATCTTTCAAATATCCTTGGTAGTCTAGTGGCCCCCACCTGCAAGCCCTGATCCCCCGTTATAATATTTACTGATTATCCATGGTAGTCTAGGGCCCCTCCAAGCCCCGATCTCCCATTAAATATAAAAATATCCTGAGTAGTCCAGTGATCCCCTCAAGCACCTGTCTCCCATTATAAACATAAAAATATCCCCAGTAGTCTAGTGGCTCCCCCAGCCCGATCTCCGTAATAATAGATCAAATTACCCTGGTGGTCTAGTGGACCGCCCGAGCCCCGATCCCCCATTATATCAAAGTTTACTATACCTGGTGGTCTAGTGGACCTCCACTCCAGAGTGCCCTACCACTCCACTCTCCCCAACCCATAACCGAGCCAGTTATTGGCACAGCCCACCACTCACCACCACGTCCAGTCGCTGACTGAGCTCTGAATGACAGCGTACTGTATATAGTACATGCTCAGTGATTGACAGCAGCTGATTAGACTACAAGGGTTATTCTTATATTTATAACAGGGGATCGGGGCTGGGGCAGTGGACTGCAGCACATTGCCTCACAGTGCTCAACTCACGCAGAGGGTGAATTTCTAAGTACCCACAGACCAGCCCTGGCTGATGTAACGGTACTTAGAAATCTGTGCTCCGGGTGAGTTTTGAGAATCCTGACTGAGTAGCTTTGGCAACCTGCATCTGCAGCAAACCCCTAGCACCTTTCCGCAGCCCATTTTGTGGTGAAGAGGCAGCAGAAGCCCGATTTGGTGCATGCAGCCTGTGGTAGATGCAGACTGCTCTTGTGAATCACTCCCGGGGCATTATTTGGCACAAGGGGCACTTAGCGCCAGTCACTGGGATGCAAGCCCCTTGTGCTGCCCCAGGAGCTTTGAGAATTGGGCCCCCTGTTTTTACCTTCCTCGTATTCTCTTTTAGTAAGGAAATTTGCAAGGAAACCAGATCCTAGTCCTTTGGACTTCATCTGTTCATGCTGCTTGTCCATATTTATTTATTTATTGAAATGTCTCACCAGGAAGGCACAATGAGCAACAAGCCGCTTTTCTCTCAGTGAGACCTGGGGAGAAGGGGTACAATAGGAGTGAAACATTAAACATTCAAGTTACAAGATCAACATTAACATACAGTTGTAAGGCAAGTGTTACAAACAGTGTTAAAACAGAGTTGTGCATAACATGTAGAAAAAATGAACAATAATAAGTGCTGAGTTAGTAAGTAAACAAGTGCTTACATGAAAGAAAATGGGGAAAGGAGAGGGAGGAGTGAGGTGGAGGGATGTAGGGGGAAGGGAGTAGATGAGGGATACAAGCTCCTGGGGGCAACAGAGGCACCCATGGAGAGCATCTGGCATCCCTTACATTCGTTGAGAGATCAAGGGAGGCCAATAAGGGGCAGCAATTTGGGGGAAGGGGAGGAGAGCTAGAAATTTTGGGGTTGGGGGTGCATAGGGTAAAATGAAGGTGATGGTAGAGGGGTACGGTATATCCAAGGCTTATAGGAGGGAATTAGGGAGGAACATAGTAGAAGCAGCTAGGTCTAAGGTAATTTTTGAGGGCAGAGCGGATGGAGTAGGCGGAGGATGAGTGCCAGATTTGAGGGAGGAGTGAATTCCAAATTTTTGGGAGGTGGTGAGAGTAAGTGGATTGGCCGATTAGGGTGGATCTACGGGGGACTACCAGGGTGTGGGAGTCGATTGACCTAAGGGAATGGGAGGATGGGAGGGGTTGTTATAAAGGAGGAGGCTAAGTAGGAAGGGAGCTCACCCAACCAGTGCTTGGAGGTGAATTTAGCACAGTGGGAAAGTCGCCTATTTATAAGAGAGGGGAAGGATAGGGCACGATAAAGATTGCAGTGGTGGGTACGAGAGGGGCATCCAGGGCAAAGTGGCAGAAGGAACTGAAGAGGGTGTCCAGTCTGGCCAGGGAGGACTTAGGGGCAGCATCATAGACTACGTCACAGTAGTCAAAAATGGGCAGTATCATCTTCTGAACAAGTTCATGCCTAGCCATAGAAGGGATGCAACTACGGTTCCTGTGTGATGTGATGTCATGGATCATGTGATGTCATTGCCACCTGCTTGTGACATCACATTGATTGCCATGGCAACTGACTGTGATTTGTAAACAGGATTATGACATAACATGCAGACCGACATAAGCAGTAGATGAAGTCGAAAGCACAATGTGCAGTTTCCATACAAATTTCCTTAGAAATAAAGAATAAGGGGAAGATGAAAAAAAAACAGGAAATGTGAAATATAAGAACAACAGCATATAAATATTAGGTTTTTCAAAGTCTTCCCAGAGCTGTCACTAGCTCTTTAAAAAGTCCGTCTCACCGAAAACATTGTGAAGTACAGCAGGATAATATCAAGCTGCTTGACATAATTAAAATGTGGCTTTCTTGGGAGAAATACATAGCTTGAATGCACAGTAGCTAGAACAAATAGGGAAACCATATTCAGTAGAAAACTCAAATAACTGCAGGCTATGTATCTGATTTCCTTTCCAGATGGAGCGCTCCCACTCTTGCTACTTTGTCTTGACTGAGCAGGAAGTTGGTTTATGCCTAGTTAACACAATCCCTAAGGCAGCCTCTCCCATTTTCAAGAACTCTATAGTCTATGGTCAGAATACTGGAAGGCAGTCAGCGACTGCTGAAAAGAGTTAGCAGCTCTCTGCAGGGAATTAGCAAAAATTGCCACATTGGATGACATCGTTAGTGAGCTGGTAACCCGTTTGCGAGTGGCCTTAACATGCTAGGGTACCTATGCACAGACGGTGACTGTGCCTTGCTTATAGGCGCACTGGCATATTTTTTTTACATTAATTTCTTTATCTCCTTATCTGTAGGACCAGCCCACCCAGCCCTGTCACCCGGGCGTCCACTGGTACTCACCTCTGGCTTGAGGTGCCAGCTGGCCGGGTGCGTCCACAGTGTTTTCTGCCTCTGGTTTGTACTCCCTACCCCCGAGTGCAGGACTTAGCATGCAATGGCGCCAATGACTGAGCTGCACGCGCTACATACGGCAATACCGGGCATCTGTTTCGCCTCTGCCTCATCTTGTGGAGTCGGTGTGTTAGCCTCCAGCTGTCGCTAGGGCCAGGCATGCACCAATCTCCAATCCCACCCCTCCCCGGGAGAGGAGAGCTGCCCTCCGGACACTCAATCCTCTCACCCCCCGGCCAACCCCCGGTGACCTGCTTGCACCGTGAACACTGGTCACCGGCGTGGAATGAAGTAAGGCATGATGCCTCAGCCTTCCACGCCACTGGGCTGGCTGCCACTGGCATATTGAAAGGTTTCGAGAGGAGGTAAACATCTGTTAGTGCCTCTCTATTTACTGCCACCCAAAACCAGGTCTTACGGTGTGCGCCCCCAACCCCCATCATCCGCCACTATCACTGTACATAATTGCTGTTGGTGTAATGTGCCTGCACCTGACAGCCCACTGGTATCACTGTATGTTATCCTTGGTGGTGAAATGTGCCTGCACCTGCTGGCCTGCTGGCATCACTGTATGTTATCCCTGGT
The DNA here is from genome assembly GCA_016271365.2 of Neoceratodus forsteri. Classification (NCBI taxonomy): domain Eukaryota; kingdom Metazoa; phylum Chordata; order Ceratodontiformes; family Ceratodontidae; genus Neoceratodus; species Neoceratodus forsteri. The sequence continues at coordinate 747,939,264 of CM057456.1, read as the reverse complement.
GGTGTAATGTGCCTGCACCTGACTGCTCCCTGCTATCACTGTATGTTATCCCTGGTGACGTAATGTGCCTGCACCAGACGGCCCGCTGGTATCACTGTATGTTATCCCTGGTGGTGTAATGTGCCTGCACCTGACTGCTCCCTGCTATCACTGTATGTTATCCCTGGTGGTGTAATGTGCCTGTACCCAACGGCCCGCTGGTATCACTGTATGTTATCCCTGGTGGTATAATGTGCCTGCACCCGATGGCCCACTGGTATCACTGTATAGTATATGACAGCCCTCGATTGTACACGGAATTTAAAGCTTCAAAATCCTTGTTGTAGGGCAGCGCAAAGGTCAAGGAAAGCTGTTGTACTATCATTCTGACGTCAGATCGATAGTACAACAACTTCTTAGTTCTATTTTAAGCAGCGCGAGCTGTCACTGACTCATCGCAGCCCCAACGATTTCTTTTCAAAAGGCAGCACATGAACAAGCCTACCCTCGTAATCGAACAAGCAGCAATGGCAAACTCGCACTACAATTCAGAACAGCAGCAGTTTATTTTTCTCTGTGTTTCCTTTTCAGAAATAACGGCAAGAACTACTGAAAACACAAAAACATCCTGTATCCTTCGTGCTTATTTCACGAGTCTCAAAATTTGTTTACTTGTGCTGAGACAAATAAATATGTGCAGTCGTTTTTTAATCCAGGTTTGTTATGGAAATTTCTGGACTGTAGCGTGTGTTGCAGCATTGCATTCTCTGAACGAAAATCCTCTCAATTGCCTTGTTAGTAAAATTAGTGGACTGTATATGTGCCAACTCGTTTTCTTTTCTGTTCTGTTCAGTTTTGTTTCTGATCAGTAAATACATATCCTTAATAGCAAACAGCATCTTTGTGTTTTTATTTTCTTTTGTTTTTATCGCAATCTAGGGCTGTCATATACTATAAAAAACTGTATATGGACAGCCATACACAACTCGGCCATGTTCCCATCTCGGGTTTGTGATGCCATCTGAGACCTCTCAAGCTACACTCTCGAGGTCTCTAAGATGTCATCACAAACCCTCAATGGGAACACAGCCTTGTTGTGTATGGTTGTCCATACACTATTCTATATGTGTTATCCCTGGTGGTGTAATGTGCCTGCACCTGACGGCCCGCTGGTATCACTGTATGTTATCTGTGGTGGTGTAATGTGCCTGCACCCGACAGCCCACTGGTATCACTGTACGTTATCCCTGGTGGTGTAATGTGCCTGTACCTGACTGCCCGCTGGTATCACAGTACATTATCCCTGGTGGTATAATGTGCCTGCACCCGACAGCCCAATGGTATCACTGTATGTTATCCCTGGTGGTATAATGTGCCTGCACCAAACAGCCCGCTGGCATCACTGTATGTTATCTCTGGTTGTGTAATGCGCCTGCACCTGATGGCCCGCTGGTATCACTGTATGTTATTTCTGGTGGTGTAATGCACCTGCACCTGACGGCCTGCTGGTATCACTGTATGTTATCTCTGGTGGTGTAATGTGCCTGCACCTGATGGCCCGCTGGTGTCACTGTATGTTATTTCTGTTGGTGTAATGCGCCTGCACCTGACGGCCCGCTGGTATCACTGTATGTTATCCCTGGTGGTGTAATGTGCCTGTACCCGACGGCCCACTAGTATCACCGTATGTTATCCCTGGTGGTATAATGTGCCTGCACCCGATGACCCACTGGTATCACTGCATGTTATCCCTGGTGGTGTAATGTGCCTGCACCTGATTGCCCGCTGGTATAACTGTATGTTATCTCTGGTGGTGTAATGTGCCTGCACCTGACTGCCTGTTGGTATAACTGTATGTTATCTCTGGTGGTGTAATGTGCCTGCACCCGACGGCCCGCTGGTATCACTGTATGTTATCTCTGGTGGTGTAATGTGCCTGCACCCGACGGCCCGCTGGTATCACTGTATGTTATCCCTGGTGGTATAATGTGCCTGCACCTGATGACCCACTGGTATCACTGCATGTTATCTCTGGTGGTGTAATGTGCCTGCACCTGACTGCCTGTTGGTATAACTGTATGTTATCTCTGGTGGTGTAATGTGCCTGCACTTGATGTTCCGCTGGTATCACTGTATGTTATTCCTGGTAGTCCATGTGCTCTCTCCTGATCACCTGCCAGTATAACTATGCTATCCCTGGTGGTCTAGTGTGCCCCCATAATGGCCCACTGATATCACTGTACATTATCCCTGGTTGTCTTACGTGCTCCTTACCCCCGATTGCCCTCCTACTAACCATGAAGTCCATTCCCAGAGTCCAATGTACCCCCATAACAGAACAGAAGACCCCCTTTTCCATCCCCCCACTCAGGTCCCTCCATCACCACTCTTCCCATGCCCCCCATTTAACTTAGTAGCCAGAGACCCTCCCAGGTAACAGTGACTGGCTCAAGCCCTCCCCTCAACATCATGGCTTTTCCAGTGTCTGAATGCAGGGAGAAAATGCGCATCTACTGTACAAACAGGTCTCTGTGGAGGGGAAAGCTCTGGCAGCTAAGGTATCTAGGGGTCCAAGGGTGGTGATTGTAGAGGTGCTTGAGTGGACGAGATGGGGGGGTCTTCTGTTCTATCGGAGGTGTAGACCGGACACTGTGGGTGGGGCTCAGTGTTACCAGGAGGGTGACTGGGGGGCACGCATACCACCAGGGATAACATACATTGATACCAACAGACAATTGGGGTGGCACACCAGACCACCAGATACAGCTTACAGAAGGTAGCCCTGACAGGCACTGGGGAAAGCACAAACACCATTTGTTCTAGGCCTGTAATAAGACCCTATAGGGATACAAATGATCCAATAGCACCTTGGGGTCATTTGCATAGGGGTGTATGAATATGGCAGATTGCGCCAGACGAGCGATCACCATTTGCAGGATCTAACAGCCTGATTGCTTCTGCAAGTCCCATAGCTTCCAATTGGCCAGACACCTCATGTGGCCAGTAGGGGGCTGTGGTTTCAGAAGCAATTGGGACAGTGACTGACTCTGTTGGTTGTCATATTGGAATGTGCCATTATCACTCGCTATGTGCTTTGGGCATGTTCCAATATGCCAGTAGGTTGTTTCAGGCACTAAATTACTCCTGGAGCAAACTGTTTGTAAATGCAATCCAAGTTCTTTGAATATCCAGCCCTAAGAGCCAGTGGTGTAGCTAGGAAAATAACATTTGTAAGCCAGAATCCTTTGGTACCACTTTGCGGCCCCCTCCCCTAACTGTAGACATGCAAATCATAACAGAGCAGAACATTCATAGTAGAACAACGGTAGGAGCAAGGTTCGATTGTAACATTGTTTTACTAGCCCAAAACCTAGTGCAAACTGGCCGGGGCTAGTGCAGCTAACTCTCTACTTGTCCGTCTTGACTAGTGCCGGTTTTCCATGGCTATTAATGAAGCTTCCTGAATTAGTGGCCTTGATGGAGGAGGAACATCTGGATATCGTGGCAGTCACAGAAACATGGTACACACAAAACCATGACTGGGACATAAACATACTAGGATACACTATCTACAGGACGGACAGGGAGGGTAAAAGAGGAGGAGGAGTAGCTCTTTACATAAGGGAAGGAATCAAAGCAACAGAACAAAAGGGAACACAGGGAGGAGAAGAAGCACTGTGGGTAAATTTGGAGACCGGCAATGGCACCACAATCCGCACAGGGGTTGTATACAGACCCCCTTCTCAGGGAGAGGAAATGGACAAGGAAATGATAGAAAGTATACTTAGAATGGTAGAAAAGGGGAGATATTGCTGATGGGTGATCTGAATACGCCAGATGTTAACTGGAGTGCAGTTGCAGCAGCCACTTCGAAGAGAGGGGTTATTCTAGATACCCTACAGGGAGCATGCCTTAGACAACTAGTATTGGAGCCCAGTCGAGAGGGAGCAATCTTAGACCTGGTTCTCTCAAATGGAGATGAAGAGAGGATCACAGATGTAGAAGTGGGTAGCCATCTGGGAACTAGTGCACCACCGAACAGTATGGTTCACAATAAACACAGCAATAGAGTCAAGCCATACAAAGGCAAAAGTACTGGACTTTAGGAGGGCTGACTTTGCCAAAATGGGTGAGTGCCTAAGGAATGCACTAGCAAATGGGCAGGAAGGAGGGGTGGAAGAACAATGGGGAATAATAAAAACTGCCATCACAGAGGTAACAAGCCTTTGTGTGAAGCAAATAAACAAAACGAAACGATGTAAGAAACCACTATGGTTCTCAAAGGAAGTGGCAGTGAAGGTTCAAGAGAAAAAGAAAGCATTCAGGAAGTACAAGGAATCACAGAAGGAGCAGGACAGAGAACTGTATCAGTTAAAGCAAAAGGAAGCTGGGAAGGCAGTCAGAACAGCAAAGGCCCAAACTGAGGAAAAGATAGCCAACTCAGTTAAGAAGGGGGATAAAACCTTTTATAGGTACATCAGGGAGCGAAGGAAGACCAAGGGAGGGATAGCGAGGCTTAATAAAGGGGAGAGAGGGTGGGCAGAGGGTGACTGTGAAAAGGCAGAGATACTAAACAAATATTTTTGCTCAGTATTTACAAAGGAAGAGGGGGAGGTACCTAAAACAAACAGCAGAAACACTCTGGATACAGAAGTTGATACCAGCCCATTTACAGAAGAAAGGGTTAGAACTCTTAAAACTGAAGGTGGACAAAGCAATGGGGCCTGATGGGATTCATCCCAGAATTCTTAGAGAACTAAGGGTAGAACTAGTAACACCACTGACTACCCTCTTTAACAAATCATGGGAGGATGGGGTGGTACCCGAGGACTGGAGGAGGGCAGATGTGATTCCCCTTCACAAAAGTGGGAGCAAGGCAGAAGCAGGAAACTACAGACCTGTTAGTTTAACCTCAGTGGTAGGGAAAATGATGGAATCACTTCTGAAGGAAAGAATTGTTGAGTATCTAGAGGCCAGAGGGGCACAGGACCCAAGGCAGCATGGATTCACAGCGGGAAGGTCATGCCAGACAAATCTGATAGATTTCTTTGACTGGGTGACCAAAGTAGTAGATCAGGGAGGGGCTGTGGACATGGCCTACCTAGACTTTAGCAAGGCATTTGACATAGTCCCACACAAAAGATTAATATACAAGTTAGCCAGCCTGGGAGTGGGTCCCAAGATGACAGCCTGGGTAAAGAATTGGCTGGAGAATAGGACACAGAGAGTAATAGTAAATGGAGTCCACTCTGAAGAAAGGGGGGGTTACTAGTGGGCACCGCAGGGTTCAGTATTAGGACTGTCCTCTTCAATGTCTTTATGTTTACATTGCAGAGGGACTGGAGGGAAAAGTATGTCTCTTGCAGATGACACAAAGATCTGCAACAGAGCTGATGCACAAGGTGGGGTGGAAAGGATGAGAAGGGACTTGGCAAGGTTAGAGGAATGGTCAAATGTATGGCAGCTTAGATTCAGTGCTAAGAAGTGCAAGGTAATGCACCTGGGAAACAAAACCCAGGGAAGAGTACACAATGGGTGGTGAGATACTAACAACAACAAAATGGAAAGGAACCTGGGGTAGTCATATCAGATGACCTAAACGTGGGCAAGCAATGTGAGAGGGCAGCAAGGAGGGTTGGGGATACTGGGATGCATAGGAGAGGCATCACCAGTAGAAAACAGGAAGTTATTATCCTCTGTACAGACAGCTGGTGAGACCCCATCTGAGTACTGGGCAGTTCTGGAGACCCAATCTCCATAGACATAGACAGAATGGAAGCTGTCCAGAGGAGGGCAACTAAAATGGTGCAGGGTCTGCACCGGAAGACATATGAAGAGACTTAAGGAGCTTATATGTACAGCCTCGAGGAAAGGAGGGAGAGGGGGGACATGATAGAAACTTTCAAGTACCTCAAGGGAATCAACAAAGTCCAAGAGGGTAGCATCTTTCAAAAAAAGAGGTGTGCAAGAACAAGGGGGCACAATTTGAAGATGGGGGGCGGCTCAGAGGTAATTTAAGGAAGTATTTTTTCACAGAGAGGGTTGTGGATGCATGGAACAGCCTTCCGGAGGAGGTTGTGGAGTCAAAAACAGTGGTGGAATTCAAGCATGCATGGGACAGTCATCAGGCAATTCTAAGGGGTAGGGGTAGGAAGAAGTAGGCTGTTGGTTAACTAGGATCTGCAGCTTATCCATTAGGTAGGGAAATGGGCAGACTGGGTGGGCCAAGCGGTCCTTATCTGTCGTCAAATTCTATGTTTCTATGTAAATTAAAAATTCTCCTACTCTAGCAGGCTGTAGTCCTTGTGCTAATCTCTCTGTGTTGCAGATGTCCTGGTGTGATTAACACCTCATTAAGAGCTGCAGTTATCTGTCAGTTCAAGAAGGGAACCCACAAAAGGTTCAATGTGAGTAATTATCACTCCACTGTTAGAACTTTCAGCTGGTGTCCAAGATGTGACCAAGGGTAGAAACTGTAAAGTCGCTTCTAGTTTTCTGACTGTCTCTTTATCTGACAATTTGTTCCACATTATTAAGACCAGTGCCCCTCATTCCCTACATTTTGAGTGTCTGTATCCAACATTTCAGTGCAAAAATGCTAAGAGACATACAGGGTCTGCTCTGCAGGTGGTAGGTTTCCTCTCAGCCTCACCATAGCTGCTCCCTCTCACCTTCAGATCTCTCAACTCTGTACTTTCCCTACATTTTCCTATATTCTGAGTGTCTGTATCCAACATTTCAGTGACAAAATGCTAAGAGGTATACAGGGTCTGTTCTGCAGGTGGTGGGTTTTTCCAGCCTCATCATAGCTGCTCCCCTCCAAATCTCTCAACCCTGTACTTTCCCTGGACACCACTGCAGATCATACTCTGAAATGACTATCTATAGACCCATAACTGTCATTACTGGCAAGTGTAGGGATCCACAGCTCTTCTAAAAAGACTATGCTAGCCAACGCCATCCATATAGTCCAGCCCTTATCCTACCCAGCATGTCCTTTCATCCTAAAAACAAAAGCTCTGGAGCATGCATGGTACAAAATACCTTAATAAAACACAGAATTTGAAAGGTTAAAATAAGTGTTCCTGGGGTGCAGAGATCATCCTGTATAGAAACAGGGGTAGTATAGTATTGTGCCTGTGCACTGTTTTTTACCCTGGCCTGATGAAAAGAGAATGCTTAAAAAAAAAAAAAAAATGTTGTTACTGTTGGGGCACAGCATGTTATTTATTTAATTTATTTATTGAGTCTCGGATTACAAGTTACAACACCTTTGAGCAATACAACTCATTTACAAAGGTTCCACGTCAGTAGTACAAAAACAAAACAAGGCAAACAATAGATAAGCAAATAGCAGATATCAAGAATATACTTAAAAAAAATTAATACATCAAAAGCAATCAAAATTGCACTGAATGCTGCTCAATAGAACAGTAAAGTGGGCTAGAAGAGAGGGCAGCCTGGGAGGCCTTGTCAAACTCTAGGAGAAAAGTAAAAATAAAAAAAGTCATAAGGTTTTCTGTTTCCCAAGCCCCTTAGGTTTGTGTAGCCCAATCCCCAAAGAAATCTCAGATGTGCTCCTGGCTGTCTTGACACTGTATGAAAACTTCCAGAAACGCCAGGCTCCAGCTGATCACCGGGTGCGACAGAGTGTCTTCCTCTGCCTGACTCCGTTCACTGCCCTGTGGGTAATGATGAGTGTGGTGAGGTACACGATGATGCCAGCTACTGTTTGTGCAGAGCTAGGTCTGCTTGACTGAATGTTTGCTGCTGTGTTATCCTCTGGTTTGGGGAGTGCAGAAAGAGGGAGAGAGGAGGCCATGGGTACAAAACAATGAAGGGGCTCACTGTGTGTGATGGGATTGCAGTCTTTTTTTCTGCTGGGCCGGAAGCAATGTGGGAGTAGAATAAATGTGCAATAATCTGAGTATTTTCTTGGCTTGCATTTTTTCTTGTATAATTTATCAAAATTTACCATCACAATTGTGGGCTAGTGCAACCATTTGCGGACTAGTGCAATTTTGAATCAACTTGCCTTGCTGGCTAGTGCAAAGAAAAGTTAAGGTTGACCCCTGGGTAGGAGCAACCAGAATCAATGAGCAGGGCCCAGAATGCCCCCCCATCTCCAATCAATTTATAAGTCGTGGCTTACTTTAAGTATGCCTTCCTACACCCATGGGAAGAGTTTATAGAATTCTTAACCATCTCTCTTTTTATCAAGTAAACATGACGGCTTCTGCCATTTCACTGCCGATGCTGTTCCTGCTTGTTCACTGGCACACTGTTGTGGCCAGTGCCCTGGGGACTGAAGAATGTCTAACTACAGTCAGTGAGGGGCCTCCACATTTTTACTGCACATATCTGCACGTCTGCATTTTCCTTTCCTTTAACAATGAAATACACTCCTTTAAAGCATTCACTATATATCCAGTCTCTTGTAGTTTCTGATTTCAGACCTCTCTGCAAGGGTTTTATTAGGGATATCACATTACCTTTCCTCTAAATCTTACCACTAGACAGCAATTGCTAAAAGTCCTCCAGAGTTCTGCAGATAATCCCTAGTTTTGTTGGTTTATCCTGCTGGTAAATTTAAAGAAGGATTATCCCTCTCCCTACAGAAAAAAAAGTTTTAAAAGAATTAAAATCTTTGGCAGAAAGAAGGATCGCCCTGAAAAACAACATCCAGCATAACCAGGAGAGTCATGACAAAAAGGCTTGCATTTCTATTCCCAGCCTGCTTCATGAAGAAAGTCGTAACTATAGTAAACTTTGATATTTTAAAGATCCTAAATACCTGCCATTAGCTAAACTTTGATATCTGATATTCTATATGCTGGCTCTTAGATAAACCTTGATATTTTAAGGATCTTATACAGCAGCCCTTAGCTAAACTTTGATATTTTAAAGATCCTATATTATTATTACTAGATTATTGGTTTACAGACTTGAGTCAAAGACTCATTTACAAAGGCACCTCGTCAAAAGAGCAATACATCACAGTACAAAACAGTACAGTACATAACGCTTAGATTAAAAAAGCAACCAGTGTTACAGGCATTCACTGGTGGTACAAGCTTGGTAATAGGTAGATCACAGTAGTCATAATATAGTTACACGAGTACCACGTATATGCTGGCCCTTAGCTAAACTTTGACATTTTAAAAATCGTATACACTGGCCCAGAGTTAGCAAGTGTTGTTGCCATGTGGGAAATCTGAGATTGGGAACACATTTTGTATCTGTCCAGATAAGCCCATGACCCAAATCCCGGAAAGAAAACACATGACTAACACAGGTTATGGCAGAAAAGGCCAAAAATTTATTTCGACATGATTGTCATCACTACAAACATTCACATCATAAATCAAAATTGGTTACAATATACAAATTAAGAAATACATAAAATATTGTACAGTATTCCCCTGGGGCAGCAGATGGCCTCGGCTATGAATACCCATCCATGAATTGAGCCAACCTATGGCCAAAGAAGGCCCGGTAAACCCCTGCTGGGTCAGCCAGCCTCCCTAACAGGCTGCTCCAATGGACCCATACCATTAGGCCACAGCTGAGCCGTTGTGCCCTCACCGGGCGTTCACAGCCCGACCATCACCCCCCGCAGTAGCAGGATCCGCCCAATGCTGTGCAAATGTCTCTTCTGGAATGTACCCTCACCGGACCACCCCCAATCACATCTTATCTCAAATCCAATATCATTTTAGCCTATAATTCACTAGTCATCCGCCACAAGATCCATAAATTTATTTACGAATTTCCCAACAATGCCCCAGGAGGATACTGCACCCAAGATTGCAAAACCATTTGAATATTCAGGTTGAAGATCGCCTGCCCTATGTCTGACAAGTGCACCCCAAATGGCTCAAAATAACTCTCTACCCCTGGTGCTATGTCCTGATGCCATATGACCTGTATGTCCCTTGAAAGGCAACAACGTGACCCCACCCTGTTCACCTCCCTATGCACTTTCCACAGCTGCCTGGCTGCCTGACCCTTCTTCCATTTTTGCAGAGGCACTATCCTAGACTATGCTATTCGGGTGTCTGGCATCCGCCTCTGTATCCACCCCAAATCCACCATTATTCCTCTCATGACGTTTATCGATGACAGGCTCCCCAGATCATTTCCCCCACAATACATTACCAAACCCTGTGATGGGTACTTAAGTAACTCCAACTTTTTTCTTTTTTAATGCTGGTATGGGGTTACCCCACCTCATGCCAGCGGCTCCACTCCAGTGCATGTCCACTCTCTCCTCCGGGATGCCCAGTTGGTCTCCTTGTCCCTGCTGGGATACCCATGAGTGCGCCCTCCTGATAAAAGACTGACCCACCACAAAGTATTTTTTATGTCAGTAGGTGCACCTGTAAGACAAAGCAAACAGTTATTGTAATTATTTACCATGTCGGCCATCACAACTCCCCCGTTCTGGGCCTGATGTAACCTTTATAGGCCTTTGACTGCCAGCGACCAATCTTCTTTATTTCCACTTCCTGGCAACCCAGCCTCGCTGCCTCAGTGGCTGCCCCAAAATCCTGAAAGAGTGCATGCTGAAATACCTGGGGTCCCGCCCAAAACCACCCCAACTTGGTACCTGGTGACTGGTCTACTATCCGCATGGGTGAACAAGGTGCACTGTCTGACCCCACTGTGAGCCATGTATTCTTTGATGAGGACCCAAGGGCAGAGGATCTTCCTCCGAGCCCTATGAAAATTGAATATCCTCTTGGGACTGGTCTATGCCGTCTTTGGAGTGGTGCAGGGAGAGCTGCAGCATCTCCCCTGTGACAATGACATCCTGCCATTGTATGCTGTGCCCAGCCTGCCTGGTAGGATCTTCCACCAACTCAGACTCCCTGAATGCCCCGCCGAAGGCACAGGTGAACAAACTTTTGAAGAGCCTAGCTTCGCTAACCGACAAGCATATGCCCCCCAATCTGTCCAGTATCAGAAGAGACATTAAATTTAAAGTTTGTTGTTTGTTTTATTTATTGATTTATTTTTTTGCGCATTGAGGCAGCTCGTCGACTGTATCGCACCTGACAAAAAGGGGACCTACTGGTCTTAGTGGGCTTACCTGGTTACCAAATGAAATAAATTTGATATTTCTTGATATATATCTATAGATACACACCTATATCCATCTATGGAAAAGCTTTTTTTTTTTTGGAGAGTATTATTCTGTCTTGTGGTAGCAGAAGGTAGGGTGTATCCATGGTCCTTGGACTGTGGACTACCAACCAACCCAATGATTATCTCCCAGGGAATGCGTGTCATGGTGCAATTCCCAGGTACTCCCTGACCTGCTATCAACCGAACTCGGTTTTCAATGTTTTTTTCTGTTGAAGCGAAAGGGAAGTGGGCAGCTGAGAGCCGAACCCCCAGCCTCATCAGAATCCGAAGTGCACCCCTTACCTGTCATTCCTTTTTTTTTTTTTTTTTTAAAGACCTCAGGCCACTCTTACCTGCTGGCCCGGGAAAGAACCCCAGAGGCTCCCTCGGGATAAAGTGACTTTGTTAGTCTGCCATAGTCACTGGAGATTGTGGTACAGCACATTCTGTCGAACCCTGCCGAGCGCTGGTATTGAAATCTAGCCTAGCAAAGGAGCAAACTGAACTAGACCTCCCCACCCCCAGCGACCTTGAGGAGTATATGCTGCCCAATTCATGAATGGCTGGCATACATCTCTGGTACTTGCACTCCTGCTATGGTTATTTGCCCAAAACCGTGCATATGGCTTTTCCCGGGACACTGATACAAGCGATTGCTAAAATTTTGATGCCTGGGAACCACCTGCTCCTGGCAACAGTGAGTCAGAGAGCTGCCTAATGCAATAAGTGATGGCGTGCCTTTATGCCCATATGAGTACCTACACATAAGGCTGCCTGTGGCTGCTAACTTTGTGAACCCAGCCAGTGACAGCAGTGATAAGCAACAAAAAAGGAGCCAGTATGGCCTCCCATCCAAAATTGGCCCCTCTTTCCTTTGCCAGTGGGTCCAAATTGATGCACCTACTCTATAACCATATGTAACGGAAGGGAATGTGAACTGTTCAAAGTCTTTGTTTTTCCAAAGTTTTTATTTGCCAGTGGGTCCACTTTGACCTATGTTTTAAGCCCCCCAGTGCTGTGACTGCAAACTAGCTATCCGGATGGTACGACCAGGTACAAATTGGAATCAAACCTGTGGTTCCAATTTCGCCAATGTAGTGATACTGCTCCAAGCACTGTACCACCTGTAGCAAAATTACCCTGTGTGTATAACATTAAAACAAAAGTAGTGCACCCAAGCAGTGGAGGTGCTGGTTAAACATCAAAGGAATATCCAGCAGGCCTGGAAAATGTGCTCAAAGTTGCTTGTTGCAATCATATTGTGGTGAGAAACCTGGTACCTACCCCCAGACCCAGCGCTTCCTCACTTCTATGAGCCTTCGCAGAGGGTGTGTCTGTGCATGTCTTTGCTATGCATATATGTATATATAATTCTATATTTGATAGATGGAATAGATAACGTATCTCCCAATGCAACCTGGACCGGTGGGAGGAGGAGACAGCTGCCCACAAGGATAACTTAACATGGGGAAATCACATAGGTGAAATAGAAAACCACGGTCAGTTGAAATTGGTAAGGTTTCAGCCGTATTGGAGCAGCAGTTTTGTAACTGTTTACTGAGCTGTGCTGGCCACCATATGTCAGCACTGCATTGTGCCCCGGGATGTAGATAACAAGTGTGTTGCAGAATTAATTGCAACTTATAACAGGTTGCTTGGCTGTGCTGAGTCGTGTCACTGCGACTATCAGGCAGTAGTGCAGGAGACTTTTTTTTTTTTAATTGACTTACTTGGTACACCTTATAGCAAAAATTTTTTTTTTTGGGTGCCTGATTTGCCCGTGTTGGCCAGGAAAATAGCAAGGATTTAACCCCCGAAGACACAAACGTGTATATATATATATCTATCTATATATATATATATATGTGTGTGTATCTGTGGCCCACGTGTAGCTCTGGGTCCCCTGGCCTGTTGGGTAAAATGCATAAAACAAATGAAGGCTCAGGCCTGCCGGCTATGGTCTGGCTATCTCCTGATAAGCATTCCAAATGCCAGGTAGCCATGCCGGAATTGCAGCTTAGGGGTTGTAATGCCTTTCTTTACATTGGCGCAGATAGACAATACCGCAGTTGTAGCTCTGCTTGTTGTGGCAGACGCCTCTTTGTAGGGTTTTTTCTTTATTTTTCTTTTTTTTTGCCTTTTGTGACTCATTGTTGAAAGCAGCATGACAGCCTAGGGGAGCCACTGGCCACTGCGTTATCCAGGCTCCCATCCTTCAAAGAGGGGAAAAACCAACATGCTGGGGAGTTGTCTTACTCCTGTAGGGGCAGTGCAGTTTTGCTGGAGTGGGGTGGTGGAGCTCTGGCTGTTAGGCCCTTCCATGGTTAATGAAGAGGGTGGCATCGATTCACCAAAAAAAGCCACCGCGTGGTTCAGCCACCATCCTGGCTACCCCCACCCTGGTGGTAGGACCACTCTATTAGTGTGCAGAAGCCTACCCCATTTGGGGATCCCCATGCTGACTGAAGTGTATATGGTCATGCATTTGTGACTCCCCTGGTTGTGTTCCCAAAGGCAGTTGTCCTGTTAAGTTGCCACGAGTGGGTATTTCGCGCTGTATTGGCAAAGTATTGGCGTAGGATCCGTGAGCATCCTGCAAGTGGCGCCAGCTCTGAGAGAACAAAGGGCCACAAAGCTAGTCAGTGCAAGGGGGATTCTCTCTGGCACAGAATAGGTCTTAAAATCCCACAGGGAATTGAATACCACTGGAACGATACGGACCATGGTGGCGCTGGCTTCTGAACGGGCATCAGGAATAACTCCGCTGGTGAAGCTGTACCCGACTGACCAGGTAATCCTATGAGGTGCCCATACAGCCAAACGGCAACTCCTCCCCCTAATCTATTAATGTTGAATAAATCTTTATTTATTGTGTTGTTTCTCAGGGGACCGCTGGTTGAGTGAATGACTGGGCAGGGAGAGGGTTAGAAATTGGCGAAACCGGGAAATATATGGTCATGCAACAGGCAGTAGTCCAGTGCAGTTACAGTGAGAGGGTATCACACACTGAAGCGGCAATGTGTTGGCGCATGATCCGTGCGCTTCTGAAAATGGAGCGAGTTGTAAGAGAACAAAGGACAACATGATAGTTAAAAAGGGGCATTCTCCCTGGCTGGAAAATGGCATAACAAACCTGCAGGGAAATAAATGCCATTGTTGGGACGCATGCTACAGAGGTGTTGGCTCCTGAACAGGCATATGGGAGGATACCGCGAACGAAGCTGTACCTGATCGACCAGGGAAAGTTAAAAGGGTGCCAAGTCAGACAAGCAATAAACTACCCCCAAAACACATTTTATTATTATCACTTGACTGTTATATTCTTGAGTTGTTCTTGAGGAACCGCTGCACTGACAAGTAACCGGGCAGGGAGAGGGTTTGGAATGTGCCAAAGCTAGACCCCACAAAAACGCCAGCGAAGGTTTCCTTTTTTGTTTTTTGCTAGTGTTGCCACCAAAACCAGCAGGAGGTACGGAGGCATAAGCCTAAAATTGCATTGCAGTGCATTCGCCCCTGGCCCAGTAAAGGCTGGAGGGGGGGGCTGCCCATCGTAGCAGTGGAAAAAGGGGTAGGGCACCAGTCGAGACCATGCTAGGCATTTAGAGGAACAGGAACAACAGGGTGAAGCACAGTTCCAAAATGGGTACTAGCAAGTAACCGGGCAGGGAGAGGGGTTGAAACTCACCAAAACTGACCCCGTAGAACCACCAGTGAAGGTATTTTTTTTTTTTTTTTGCTAATGTTGCTGCTGACACCCGCGGAGGAGGGAGAGAGGGGTGATACACAGGCAAGAAGCCTAAGACCATGCTGATATGCCGTCGAGGGTTCTTCTTTGTTTTGTTTTTTTGAAAAGCGGGAAATAACTGTCCTGGGACCTGAGGCTTACTAATGAAGCAGAAACATATACAGCCTGCAGAGAGATGTCAGCTTCCTATACCTGATGCCTGCTTATCCCTGGCAATCCAGACTGAAAACCAGGGCACTAGCATGCAAAAGAGCAAACAGAGATAATAGGAAAGAGAAAGACTAGGAACTCTGACTGATAGGGGCCTGGGATAAGGGAAGTCAGCATATATATTTGAACATATATATTATAGTTTTATATAGGTATTATTATATAATGCTTTACTACAACATTCCCTGAGCAGGAGGCACCTACTGGGCGCGCAGAGTTGGATGTTTTTCAGAAAATTGCAGGCGGTGTGCAGTCGGCAGACCACGCCTCAAAGTGGAAGGGGGGTAGAGGGGCTAGCTGGATGCTGCTAAGGCGAACCTACAGTTGCACGGAGGGGTAGCGGGGCCCCACCAGGGAAAGGTGTAATTGGACAACACATAGTCCTAGCGGCCCCACCGAGCATATAGCACTGGTATGCGTTAAACGGTTGCTGAATCGCCAGGTGCTGCCAGGAAAATGCACTGCCCTGAGCCTGTAGCTAGTTACAGAAAGAGACAAAGAAATTTTATTTATTTATTTAGCTTTTGTTTACCGGGTAAGTACACTAGACAAGTATTATCGAACTGTCCATATAGGTCGGCACCTCGTAGCCATCTATTATCTGATGCAAATTCCACAGTCGATGTGTCAGGATAAAAGCCTTTTATTTCCAAATAGGCAAAATGGTCAGCAAACATCCAAGATATGGACTCAATACACCTTGCCCCTCCCCACGGAACCAAACGTTTTCGCGTCACAATTACACTTTCTCAAGGCTATGGCAATAGGGATAGTACACCTTATATACCTTTTTTAAAGGTGAGGTTTAAAGGCAACGTTTGCTCCCATGAATTAACTCAATCCCATATTTAATATTCTATTGCCATAAATAACAGGTTTTTAAATGATTGTATCCAGTACTGATAAAATGAACATAACCACACCAAAATCAGGTGTGAACATATACATACATAAAGAATCTCTAAATGTCTATAAAAAAATATACTGTATGTAAAAAAGAAAAAATGTTAAAAAACGGCAGAAACAGGAAAACTACTACTTAATCTTACAATCAATATCATGTGGCTAAAAAATGTGTAGTTTATACCTCCATAACATTTGATATCTATAAGAAGGGGGAGAGTTGAAAAAAGTCATTTAAGCCAGGAGCAGTGTATGACTTTAAGACATATTGCCAATAGGTTTCTCTTTGTCATAATTTTAACCAAATCTCCCCCTCTAGGACCCATAGTAACTCTCTCAATAATTTGGAAATTAAAATGATGTTCTTCTCCCCTAGAGTTAACATGTTGGGAAAGAGCACTAACGCCATCAGCATGTGCTATACTTCTAACATGTTGTCCTATTCTTTCTTTTAATTTTTGAGTTGTTTTACCAACGTAGAAGCCAGTACATTTATTGCAACATGCCTAATATACAACATTAAAAGTGTTGCAATTTGTAAAAGTTACAATTTTATGTTGTTCCCCCGTAACTGGTTGTTTAAACATATTGCCAGTTTTTATGAACTTACAAAAACGGCAATTTCCGCACTTGAAAGTTCCCTTGGTCAAAGCACTTATTTTATCTACACTTTGTGTCTCCCCACTGTAATAACTGTGTACTAATTTATCCCGTAAATTGTGGCCCCTTTTATACACAATTTTCGGGGGGAATAAAGCCAAATCTCTAAGTTTATGATCCACTGATAATATATGCCAATGTTTTTTAATAATGTGAATAAACAAATGTGCTTGTGGACTGAAGGTAGTGATGAATTTTGGGGCATCATTTATATGTACAGTATCCTTCTTCTCTTCTTGATTCTGAACATGTCCCATTTTAATGTTCCACTTGTATTCAGCTTTAGTACGTCCCTTTTGTATATATTCCATACTATAACCACGTTGTAAGAACCTTTTAGTCAACTCCTCGGCGCTTTTTTCATAATCCCCTTCATGAGAACAATTTCGTTTATATCTCAGAAACTGTCCAATAGGTATATTTTATGTGACATGTTTGGGATGACAGCTCTGAAAGTGCAATATACTATTTCTGTCTGTGCTTTTTCTAAACAGCTTTGTACTGATGTCCCCATTATTTTCTTTCTTTATGATTAAGTCCAAAAAACTGATCTCATCAGGATCCGCCCTTAGTTCAAATGTTAAATCGCAATTCGATTTTTCCAGGTACATTTTAAACAATCTTAATTCTCCCACAGAACCTTTCCAGATGAAAAACAAATCATCTATGTATCGTTTATAAAAATCAATTTTATCCAAAAAAGGATTCTCATTGCCAAAGATGAATTTTTCTTCCCATTTCGATAAGTATATAATTGCATAATTGGGGGCCATGGCTGCCCCCATGGCCGTTCTTTTTTTCTACAGATATATTTTTCCATCAAATATAAAGGTATTACAGGTGAGAACTTTCTCCGTTAACATAACCAAAAGTTCCACAAATGCTTGTGAATATGAGTTTTTTTCCTACAGACTCTCTCTCAAACTTTCCAGCCCATCGTTATGTGGAATATTTGTATATAAAGAACAAACATCCAGGGTTGCAAAACTCGATTGTTGACTCATTTCAATATCTGCAAAGAAGTCCATAAATTGTACTGTATCTTTTAGATATGACCGAGTGTTTTGTGCAATGGGTTTGATATAATAATCTATAAAATGTGCAATGTTATCAGTCAAAGATCCAATACTGGCCACTATCGGTCTGTATGGTGGATTTTTCAAACATTTATGAATTTTAGGAAGTCCGTAAAGAACAGATCTTACTGGATGTTTTATAGATAAAAATTCATATGTATCATGACTGATCAGACCTTCCAATAATGCTTCATACAAAATATTGTCAATCTCTCGTTTAAACTTATTTACAGGATCATAGGACAAGCTTTCATAAAAATCTGTATTATTTAGCTGATGTAACATTTCTAATTCGTAATCTTTGGTATTTATAACCACCACAGACCCTCCTTTATCAGCCGGCTTTATAGTGATCATTTTATTATTTTTTAAAGCATGAATGGCTGCATTTTCTTCCGTTGTACAATTATAATATCTCGATGGTGGTAACAATGAATTTTCCAAATCCTGGATACATGCTTTCTCAAACACCATAACTGCCGTGTTTTGTGGGGGAAAGAAGGTTGATTTATTTTTAAAAATAGGGACAGTTTCAAAAAAATCTGCTGCCTCCCCATTCTTTTCTTGCACTTTACATTCCCGATTCTCTTCATGAAAAAATGCCTTCAAATGTAATTTTCGAGTGAATTTATAGAAGTCCACTACTGTTTCAAACTTATTTAAACTAGATGTTGGAACAAACGAAAGTCCCTTTTCCAAAACTTTTATTTCCGATTCAGTCAAAACATGATCAGAGATGTTAATCACCACTTTTTCTTCATCTCCTAATAATTTCGTTTGTATCTGTGATGAGACCCTCTCCCCTGTCGTTGATACATTCTCCTGCCCCCTCCATTTCCTCTCATTCTTCCTCCCCCTCCCTCGTGTGCCTCTTCGTACTGATCTTCTTGAAACCTGGTGAATCTTGGACTGCGTCTCAATTGTCGCTCCGAAACCTCCTGTATACGTGCAGACCTCAACCGGCTGTGTGAGGGGTACAGCTGGGAGTGGGGGTGGGGGTGCAGGTATGGGGTGGAGGTTTTGTTCTGTGTCTTCCAGTCCACACTGGGAACTGATTTTAAAATTAACTTTTCTTGTTGTATCCTGTACGCTTCTTGATTTGGAGGGACACTCTCCGGACTGTGATCCAAAAAAGGATTTGTCACTTCAAACTCAGATCCACTAGTATAAACATCCGAATGTGGTGATTTGTCATTTACAAACATAGTTTGCTTCTTTAATATGGATTTCACCGGTTTGGTAATTTTATTCCACTCAGAAATTCTTCCACTTTCATAATCTCTCTCTTATCTCGTTCAAACTTATTAAGCTTCACTTTCTCAATTCTAATGTCTTGTTTTTTAATTGTTTCTTCCAATTGTCTCTGATATTGAAAGTATTCCACATGATCAGAAAAGGAAAGCACCACTTTTTCTCTTTCAATTAGTTCTAATTTAATCTCCTGTTCCACCGTTTCAGCATCCTTTAAAATGTATTCAATAAGCCCAGCTGTAGATTTTAAAAGATGTTGTTGCCATCCCATAATGCATGACTCTCTATTGCCACTAAATGCTGGCTTAATTGTCCAACGTAAACCCCGTGGTGTTCTATTAACAGATAGGTATGCTGTTAATGATACTCTCTGCCAATAAAGGCGGCGTGCTTTTAAGGCTGTTTTTTGCAACAAAATGAAAGCTTTCTTTATGTCAATTATGGTGTCTTGTTCCTCCATAACATTCTGTTGTCTGCAGCTATGGTTGTCATTTCGTATCTGTAAAAAGGGATTTACAGCATCTTTTTGGGCAAATAATGACTCAATAAACGTACTGGAAATTACCTGTTGGGGAGGGGCGTTATTGCTGACTCCAAGTACATTGTCATGCGACATTTTGTACAGATCAAAAGTTTTTCACTTATGCCTTGTAATTTTAAACATACGACAACAAGTCGACAGCCAGCTGAGCACGCCAATTCCATTAAATAATCATACAAGCATACATAGGCGGCTCCAAACGCCGCAAAGACGGGGCCAGAACCAAATCCAAAAGGTACTCACGAACTGTCCATATAGGTCGGCACCTCGTAGCCATCTATTATCTGTTACAAATTCCACAGTCGATGCGTCAGGATAAAAGCCTTTTATTTCCAAATAGGCAAAATAGTCAGCAAACATCCAAGATATGGACTCAATACACCTTGCCCCTCCCCACGGAACCAAACGTTTTTGCGTCACAATTACGCTTTCTCAAGGCTATGGCAATAGGGGATAGTATACCTTATATACCTTTTTTAAAGGTGAGGTTTAAAGGCAACGTTTGCTCCCATGAATTAACTAAATCCCATATTTAATATTCTATTGCCATAAATAACAGGTTTTTAAATGATTGTATCCAGTACTGATAAAATGAACATAACCACACCAAAATCAGGTGTGAACATATACATATATAAAGAATCTCTAAATGTCTATAAAAAAATATGACAAGTATTATGCCTATTTTCAGAAACGACCCGGGAGAATACAACATGGGGAATACAGATAACGGTACAAAGAGGATGAATAACATATTACGTCAAATAAGCAAACATATGGGAAAAGAAATACATGATTGACAATAGCAAAACATATGGGAAAAGAAATACATAATTGACAATAGGAGGGAATACATAGGAGTGGAGTACTATCCACGGAATAGATTGGTCACAATATAACTTATAACTTTATAGTTAGGCACTCCCTAGGACTAGCAGGTTCACTGACAGATTATTTATAGATCATCAATTATCTAATACATACAGGTTAGGCAGTACCAGGATACTTGGAGTAGGCGGTACTACCTATGACCAAGGTGCAATGCTGTGGACACAGAAGATGCCCACAAATTAAGAAAATGGGTAGTTGAGAATAGAGTAGATAGAAATCATTTGAACTACAGGAAGTATCTCCAGCTTTGGTGGAGGCAGCTTAGGTAAGATTACCAGCAGTTTGATGCATTACTCTAGGGGGCTTGGGACAGTCACACACTGATGCTAGTTTCAGGAAACCCCACAGGGAAGTGCGAAAACTCCGACAGGAGGGGGCTAAACGGATATCACCGGGGAGGGAGTTCCAAAGTCTGGGCGCGCATACGGCAAAATCCCGATCCCCCATGAGGGTATGGGTGGAGGGGACTTTAAGCATCCCTGCGGTCAGGGACCTAAGATGGTAGGGAGTAGGATCCATCTGTGGTAGAAGCACCCCTGAGGGATGCCGGTTTTAACCACTTTCCCCGACAGGCATCCCACCTCGAACTCAAGCTATCTGGCTGGGGAGAGCCAGCAGAGTTTGTCATATAACTCACATCGGTAGGTGAGACGGGGAGCAGCCAAAGCAAAATGACAGAAGTTATTATATGCTGTGTTCCACTGAGTGAGATGAATTTTAGGGGACCGAGCAAATAGGTGCAGACCATAGCTGAGGGAGGGAAGAAGCACACCTCTCGCAAGGGGAAGTCTAGCTGCTGGACTAAGGTTGTACTTGGCCCTATAGGCCAGGCCAAGTTTACTGTTCGCTGCCCCGCAGATGTTAAGGATATGACTCCCCATATCAAGTTGGGGGTCAAGTGTAACCCCTAGGTATTTGATGGAGTTCACAACAGGTAGTGAGGGGCCATCAACACTGATGATGTTTAGCAAGGCTGATGAGGCTTTGATTTTGGCCGTGGAGCTAAAGAGCATAGCCTGCGTTTTTTTCAGATTCAGGACCAGTTTGTGGTTAGTGACCCAGGACAAGACATTGTTAAAGTCGTCGGACAAGCACTGGTTTAGGGCGGTGGCATTCTGGGAGTGAGCCAGTATCACCAGGTCATCCGCATACATGGTAGCTCTGCAGTTGGTAGTCACCAGGAGTAGTTGATTGATAAAGAGGGAGAAGAGGAATGCAGCCTGTAATGACAGATGGCCTCCCTAGTCCGACGACAGAGTATCCCTGGCTAGCCAGAAATGTAGCCCAGGGAAATTAGCAAGCAACAGGAAAGTTAGCAGAAAATAGAGAGAACATACAAAGCCTGGCTACTCCTAAGTCTTGCTGGGAAGGTACAGGGAATACATGCTCTTACCTCATAAGCTTTGCAGTCTTCAGTGCTCCTCACTTGTGTCTGGATAGAAAGAGGAAGACCCTCTGCCGTCCAGATCCTATAATCCTGACCTCAGCCCCTCCTAGCTCAAGGCTACTTCTAGCCTTTCAACTCTGGGGCAGAGGCCCAGGCAGAGGCCATTGGTCAGCACTCTCCTGCTCCTTGGACCTAGGAAGGTGGTGACCAGGGACTGGCCCATGGTCACTGGGCAGTTACCCTCCCAGAAATTCCAGCAGGGACCCTTCTTTCCTTCGAAGTGAGGCAGCACAGCATAGCTGTTGGAATGCAACACACAAAAATGGAGCACGTCCTGGATCACAGCAGAAACTCACATCAGTGACTGCAGGTACAAAAAATGTTTTATTCATGCAGCAGTGACAGTGATACAAAGGTTGCTCCAGTGTATCATGTCACAACAAATGACATTCTGTCACTGCATGGTTTTGTTATGATTGAGGATGCACCCAGCCCTCCATAAGCGTTGTATTTGGTGGCCAAAAATAAGTACCTTAACCACACAAGGATCTTGGTAGTAAGAAAACCACGCCACACTGAAATCTAAGCCTTCTCTTTTTACTTCCATTCAGCAGCACATACAAGAGGAGACTGGCTCAAAAACAGGCACGCTTACAGGAAGTGCACATTCTCTTAAAGCTGTACTGTCTCTAAAATTCACTAAAAATACTACCAGCAGCTTAATCTGGTTCAAGGTCAGTTGACCTTCATCTGTATCCCCCTCCCCCCCGGGTCGTGCCTGAAAATAGGCAGAATTTGTCTAGTGCACTTACCCGGTCAACAAAAACTAAATAAATAACTAAATAAAATAAAATAAATAAATTTCTTAAAGCTATACTACACATAACAATCCCTCCTGACTTAGCTAGGAAATACTTAAATCAGTAATTCAGAAGTAATATGAAACTATTAAAGTTATTACTGCAATGTCTCTTTTAGTTAAGTCTTTGTCATTAGGCTATATCTCTACAAGTCCATTCTTTTTGGTGGACGTTTTATACATCCTGACCAATGTAGTAGGATTTGAGGCTGTTGCACTGGAATCTGATTAGCATCAGCCACATCTTGTCTCAAACGCTGTGGTTCCACTATTTGTTCCTGTTCTTTTTCTGGAATAAATAATGCTGGATAACTACCCCGACTCTGGGTATCTTTTTTTGTTCTGTCTCAGTTCTAGTATGTAATTGGTCCACATGTTTTTTCACTCTCTTCTGGTTAGTCAGTTGAACACTATAGACAACATTTCTGAACTTTTTTTCCACCATGCCTTCTATTCATCTCTTTGGGCCTGCATATATCCTGACCCACACAAGATCATTGGTTTTGAAGGATCTGGTCTTAGGAAGCATTTCCGTTACTGACTTATAGCCTAGAGGGCAAAGAAGATCCAGCTGAGTTAGAATCTGACATCCAAACAACAATTCTGCAGGGGATATTCCCGTGACACAATGTGGTGTTGTTCGATACATCGCAAGAAAGTCCAAAAGGGCTATTTGCATTGCTGTCGGTGTAGTAGAATTAGTTTTGTCCATACTCTTTTTAAAAGTCTGAACCAGGCATTCTGCTTCACCATTTGAACTTGGATGGTAGGGAGGTGAGAAAATATGGTGGATACCATGTTGCTGGAAAAATGCTTGAAATTCAACAGACGTGAACTGTGGTCCATTATCCAAGACAATCACTTGCGGAAAACCATGGGCAGCAAAGATGGATTTCAACACTTTGGTGGTACTCTCAGTAGTTGTCGAAGACATTTGATGAATTTTTGGCCATTTACTATAAGCATCAGTTAAGAGTAACCACATGGAATTTGAATAGGGTCCTCCGAAATCAATATGCAACCTTTGCCAGGATTTTTCAGGTCGTTCCCAATGATGAGCTTGAGCTCTTGCCAGACTTCCCATCGATACAGCACAACCTTCGCATCTTTGCACAACCTGGTATATGTCTCTGTCAATGGAAGGCCACCATACATGAAATCTGGCCAGGGATTTCATTTTAGCAATGCCTGGATGGCCCACATGCACAAGAGTCAACAAGTTTCAGTGATAACATTGGGGTACTATGGCACGCAATCCCACAGAAGACACCCCTCAGCAATAGACAACTGCTGTCTGTTTGTATAGTAAGGTTGTAGTGCAGCCAAACAAGTAGTGCCTTGCGGCCAACCCTCAAGCATATACTGATACACTTGTTTCAAAATTACATCTTGACTAGTCGCCTTTGCAATGACCTTGGCTAGTACTGGAAGCTGGTCTAACTGTTGTATCTCCATTGCACACACAACAGTAGAGTCCTCCATATCTTTGAATTGCACTGGAAAACTATCTGGCCCCACCTGGCATACTAATGGCTCCTCTTTAAGTCCCACATCGAACTCCATTTCTCTGGATATTGATAACCTTGGCAAGGCATCTGTATTTCCATGCTGGTCCATTGGTTGGTATGTAACCTCGAAATTATACACAGACAAAATTAATGCCCATCATTGAAGTCTGCTAGCGGCTGTCTCTTGAATTCCCTTTTCTGGACTGAAAATTGTCACTAGTGGTTTGTGATCTGTCTTCAGGTGAAAACTTGCGACCTAGAAACTAATGGTGAAATTTCTGGACTCCGAACACAATTGCTAATGCCGCTCTGTGAATCTGGGCATAATTCATTTCAGCTGCAGTGAGTTTGCATGAAGCATGGGCTATTGGCTTCTCCACTCCTTCTGGATCTGTATGGAAAAGAACAGCTCCCATACCCACAGGACTAGCAACACAGCCCACTGTGATAGGTAAGTTAGGGTCATAATGAGTTAAATTATTCACATCGGTTAGAGAGAGCTTGATGGCTTGAACTGGCTTACTGTGGCCCTTGGTCCACTTCCATGGAGTACCCTTATGTAATAGTTCATTTAGAATTGCACATTTAGTGGCTAAGCCAGGTATAAAACAGTTATAATAGTGCACCATACCCAAGAATGAGTGCAACTCTGAAACATTCTGCGGTTCAGGCATGTGCACAATGGCTTCCGCCTTTTCATCATTCGGACAAATTCCATCTTTGTCAATAGTGTGACCTAAGTATGTGAACTTGGTTAACAAAATTGCCATTTTTCTCTCCTAAGTCTGAATCCATTCTGTTGCAATCTCTCTAAAGTCTTTTGTAAGTTAAGTGAATGTTCTACTTCTGTCTTGCCTGTGACAATGATGTCATACAAATAATAAGCAACACCTGGTATATCACACACCGTTTGCTCAATCACGGTTTGAAAAATAGCAGGTGCGGCACGAAGGCCAAAACATAACCATTTGTCCTTCTACAGTCCTTGGTGTGTATTAATCACTATCAATTTCTGAGAGTTTGTATCCAACTCCACTTGAAAGTATGCATCAGTGAGATCCAGTTTAGAGAACCCCACACCATCATTCAGTCTATGAAAAAGTTCCTCTGGTAAGGGTAAAGGAAATACATCTATGCTAAGTACTGGATTAAGTGCCACCTAAAAATCTCCACATATTTGAACCTTACCATCTGGTTTAGATACCACCACAATTGGAGTGGCCCAATCTGAACTTGAAATCTTTTCCAGCACACCTGCTTTTTCCAATCTGTCCAATTCTGCTGCAACAACCGGTTTAAAGGCAAAAGGGAGTTTCTGTGGTTTACAAAACTTAGGGACTGCATTAGGCTTTGTAACTAGCTTGGCTTTAGCTGTTGTGCAACATCCCAGGCCTTTCCACAACTCTGGATACATGTTTAAAATCTCCCCAAGCTTAGGCAGGTTACTGTTTTGTGGTACCTGGACAGCAGCAAGTAGGCCAAAATCTGCTGGGTCAACATAAATGTTTAGAAGAACCTGGGCGTCTCTGCCCAAAATGTTGACACCCTTTTTTGAAACCAGAAAAGTTAAAGGTGTACCAGGAGACTCAGTCCTGCATACCACTGTGGTAAATGAGCCCAGTGGCTGAATTGGTTGCCCTTCAAATGCATGCAGCAACTTATTACAAGGAGACATGGTGGCTTATCCAGATCAGACCATGTTTGATGGTTAGTAAAAGTAACTGGAGAAGCAGAGTCTACCACTAAACGCAACTGATGCCTCAATTATGGCAACTGAAGTAACACATAGAAAGGAGGAACATCTTTAGTCTGCATTTGTGGTGCAACAGAAATCACCACACTGTCTGGGCTCTCCGAACCGACTACCGTGGTTCTCCTGCTCCTGCAAACCTTAGCAATATGCCCTTGACGTTTACATGCATGACACGGAACTTCTCTGAATTTGCACTGGTCTCCGCTATGCTGAGATGACCCACATGATACACATTTGTACTGGCTATGCAGTCTGGGTGGAGTGGTTGAATTTTTCTTTGAAAACAGTGGCTTAGACTTAGGTTTGAGCTGTTTCGATTTGGGGTTTACTGCAGCTACTTGTACATCAGTTTTAGTGTCCATCTTAGCACGTGCTTGATTTTCTGCAGCCGCATACATTTGTGCCAACTGTAAAAGTTCCTCAGTAGACTTCTTGACACTTACAGAAAGTAATTGCTGAATACGATGTTCATTATTCAATGCCATAACAAACTTATCAGATTAGATGCAAGATGTTCCCTGCTCCACTCACACGTAAGAGCTAAGCGTTTGATCTCATCCAAATATAATTGTAATGACTGACCTGGTTTCTGGTGGTAACTGTAGAATTTATAACGTTCAGCCCTTGGGAAAGTTGTTAAACTGTATTGTGCATTCAATTTAGCCTTTAGCTCTTGATATGACAAATCCTCCGGCCGGTCCGGTGCACACAGACTGCATAAATGTTTGAGTGTTTACCCCAAGAAAGTACAAAAAGCAGCTTGAATAAGCTTATCCTGTTGCTCATCATTAGCAGTTTGTATGGCAGGATTAAGTAATAACCACTGATCAGACCGTCGGAACCATGTATCCCAGTCCGTTCCTGTAAAAATTTCAAAGCTGGCTGAAGTTGCCATGATATTGCGTAGTTCCAAATTGCTGGCTTGCCTCCAATGCAGAAAGACATAAAATGGCATAATTCAGTACGCTGGAGCTATGAAAATGTTCAACATCCATCATTCCCAGTTTGTTGTATTTGGTGGCCGAAAATAAGTACCTTAAACACACAAGGGTCTTGGTAGTAAGAAAACTACGCCACACTGAAATCTAGGCCTTCTCTTTTTACTTCCATTCAATGGCACATATAAGAGGAGACTGGCTCGAAAACAGGCACACTTACAGGAAGTGCATATTCTCTTAAAGCTGTACTGCCCCTAACATTTCTTAAAACTATGGTACACATAACAATAAGGATGTAAGATTTCATTCTGTCTGTGTTTAAAGTGCAGAGCTGGCATTATTCCACTAACACTGGGACTAATTTGTGGCATTGCCAATCCATGGACCAGGGACACAATACAGAGTTGGCTTCATATCATATAAAAAAAACCCTCCCAAACAATCTTCTTCCTAACCCCCACGGTGCAGTGCCTCTCTTTTTGCCAGCCAGGGAGGATCCAGCATAAAGACTTTGGAGAGATAAAAGCCTAAGTCAGATATGGCAACTATATCAGGATTCTATTTTTTCATACATTCATGGAGATTCAGTTTGAGTTCCACACACCAAGATATCACTTTTATAGGTATCCACAGTTGCATAAATTTCTTTCAGCTTCTCCCGTAAAATTCTGGATGTTGAAACCCCATCTGAGTTCCTGCAATTTTTCACATCCTGTCTTCACCCTTCTCATAGTAGAAGTGGCATCTCTAGAGTATATACACTATTACAGGACAACACCCTTCACCATGTTATGGAGATGCAACATAAATGTCAAGCAGAAACACAGCTATATCTTACAAAACAAGACTGGGCCCTTACTAACAAAAAACACAAAATTACAGCAGCGGCAGTCTGGAAAGAGTTCAGGTGGAGAATAATCTTCAGATTCTTTTGTGCTCCAGTTACTACATGTCACATTAGTTCCGTGTACACAAATGTATATTGCAGGGCATGCCAGTAGGTGGGGAAATAACATGCACATCTTTTGGTCCTGTCCTAAACTAACCTGCTACTAGGGAGACATCGCAGCCAGCCTAAAAGATATATTTGCATTCACCTGAGATTAAGAGATAAAACATACTGTCATTGGTCTCCTCCTGAGGGAGGTAGGAAGTAGATGGGCCAGTCACCTGTATAACATCTGCTTAGCTACAACCTGTAAATGTGTTACTATCAAATGGCTCACACCACAGACACCAACTAAATATGTATGGATCACAAAATGCAAAGAAGTATAAAGTACAGAATTAATTACAGCCTGGCTATGCCTACAAACTGAAGGATTCAAAGGGATGTTTCTTCCTTTTATGAGCTTCCTTATAAGGAAAGAGCTGTACCAGTATTAGACCAACTGGCGAGAGTGGAAACGTGAGCCCAAAAATAAAATTTCACTTCTGGAACTCAGGTCACATGTGTGGAGACTGTTCAGCAATCAAGAGGCTCTACAGGTTATTCTCATTCAGCTTGTTTTCCATGCTTTGCTTAATTCGTTTAACCAGCATGGGGTTCCAGCATCCACTCATCAGTGTCTCATATAGTTCCCTGAATCCTCAATATGCTGGATGAGGACTGGGTTGTACATGTCACAAGGCAATGGGGGGGCACTCACATAAACACATCACATGATGAAAATGTCCTCGTCATATGCTTCTTTATTACTAAACATTGCTGCTCCGATGTTTCGCCCTATATAAGGGCTTCCTCAGGGGATCGCTTTTACGCATCTAAATCTTGTGGTTGCACCATGTATAGTTCTTTACTCTGAATGAACTTTTTCATGCGCTGTTTATACCTTTCTGAAGGCTATGTTAATTATGTCAAAATGCCTTTAAACTTTGTTTCTATTTTCATGCAAGCTTCCCTCTTTCCTAATTGCCATTATGGTTCTACAGCATGGGCGGATCCAACTTATGATACTCACACACTTTTCTACTGCTTAAATCACTGAGGGTGGGAGAGGTTTCACTGTTTTCAAAACTTTAACACAGTATTAGCTGTAGAGTACACATTTAAAATGCATATTAGCTGTATGGTACTTTTTGTACAGAAGCCTTGTATTTATGTCAAACACACTATATATTATTCTGTGCACCTCTGGGCTCTCGCTGTAGCTGTTGTAAAAATAAAGTTAAAAAAGAAGTGCTGAGCTGGCGGCCTAGTTTTGAGTCCACCACCACATATTCACAGTGTGACCATGTGCAAGTCACTGGTCCAAGTTGGGGATGCCCTAGCCACCCACTGTCCATTAAGTTTGGTGTCCCCTAGGGCTCCACCCTTACCCAAATCCTTTTCTCTGTTTTCCTAAATAAATAACCTCCTCTCTACCTGTGTCTCCTCCCTTATACACATGTATGCAGATGACATAGTTGTATTTGCTTCAGGTATTTCAGTCCCGGAGCTGGAATCATCACTCCAGCATGACTTTAACAGTGTCTAACACTGCTTTTGTTCAAACCAGCTGTCACTAAATGCAAAACAGACAAACAAAAAAACCCTCTTTCTCTTACATTCGCCACTAGACAGAGACTAGCAAGGTTCCGACATACGCTTGTCATCAAAACTCTGGATGGCAACCTGTTTGAACAAGTACCCCACTTCAAGTATGTAGGAATGTGGCTGGATCACAATCTCAGCTTTTCCACCAACACTGATGCCATGCCAAGAAAGTTAGCCCAAGGCAGCTGTAGCAAAACAAAGATTCCTGCCTGCCTCCTTCTCCTGGTCTGTTGAGAAGTTCGTATGACGATCTTGCTGGTGTTTGACTATGGAGATGTAGTCTACAGTGCTACTTCAAAGTCTACACCTCTCAGACTGGACCCACATTTCATTCCTTCTACCACTTTCCCTTAGTGCTTCATCTCTCACTCATTACTGCTCTTCATATGCTACTCTCTCTCCGAGGAGTAATTCTGGTGCCAAGGTTGGGGGGGAGGGGGACAACCTCACTCTCAACCAGCCTTGGATCGTGAGTGTTGTGTTACCTACCAAAAAGAAAATCACCTATGGAAAAATACCATTATTTCTATCAACATACCTCTGAAAGCTAATACATACAGGAAAAACACCGAAGACACTGTGGGAGACCATACGCTGACCAGCACAGCCCACCTCTTACCTCCTTGTCCGGTTGCCAAATGGGAAGACATGGAGCATGTGTCCAATGTGCAGTACAGGCTGCATGTCCCTCTCCTGTAATGTGCAGGGAGAGCGAACAGCGTACTATACAGGGCACGTGGTCCTTGTACAGTACATAGGCCACACGCTTTCGGTACAGTACAAAATCCATCTGTAGTCCCTGTACAATACAGGAGATGCATGCGTGCCATGTAATGTACATTGGACGTGTGCTCCATGTGTTCCTACTCAGTGGCCAACTGAGGCGGTGAGAGGTGGGCTATGCTGGTTGTCGCATGGTCTCCCACCACGCCTGCCCTTTAGGTAAGGGTGGGTTGGTTGCCAATTCAACCCATGTTTTAAACCCCCTAGTACTGTCACTGGGTGGTTTCTCCTCCTTGTTGTGTTTAAAGCAGCAGTTACTGCTGCTTTAAACAGATTCAGGAAGTAGAAACAGCTGCACCTACACTGGGTAGTTCTTTTTTGTTTGCAAAACAAAAAAAACAAAATACCTCCACCTTTCAAGCCCTCCAACAGTGTCAACACCACTTCATCCACAGTCTACCCACCTGCAGGGTTTGATTTTTTTTAATTACATTAACTCCGGTAACATAACACAGAAGAAAACACTGGAGTTACATGTTAGGTTAACCATATAACTGCCCAGCCCCTCCCCCACACCTATCCAGTCAGTACAGCACAACAGCCCCTACCAAAGCAGACATAATTGGGCTCAATTGGATGTACCAATCCACTTCAACAACTTTGTAGTCAAAGGACTTGACAGCGACAACACTTTGCCGATGGCGATCACATCGCTGCGTCAAAGTTTCAAGGACATAGTTTACCAGTAACCACACTTGGGAGACTTCAGTACCTGGCTATGTACTGTTCAGAAGAGACTGAGGTGCAAAGGGTTGGGGGGTGGAGTGGCCCTTTATGTCAATGAAAATATCAAAGCTACAGAAATTCAGAATACACATAAGGAGCCAGAAGAACTGTGGATCACCCTGGAAACAGGAAATGGGACAGCCATACGAACTGGGGTTGTGTACAGGCCTCCAGACCAGGGGGAGGACATAGAGACGTTACTGTTAGAAGATATACAAAACATGACAGCTAAAGATGAGGTTCTGATAATGGAAGACTTCAACATGCCAGATACAGACTGGTCAATACCAGCAGGGACATCTGCCAAAACTAGACACATGGTGGATTCCCTGCAGGGGGAGGGCCTCAAACAACTGGTACAACAACCCACAAGAGACAGGGCTATCCTAGATCTAGTACTGACTAACAGGGAAAGGATCACAGATCTCCAGGTAGAAGGTCACCTGGGTGCCAGTGACCATCACATGCTATGGTTCAGTTTGGCCGCTAGAACAAAATCATCCCATTCCAAGGCAAAAATATGGGACTTCAGAGGAGCTGACTTTGATAAGATGGTCAACAGAGTTAAGCTAGCCCTGGCAAAAAGAAATACAGGTGAGGAGGTGCAGGCAAAGTGGGCAAGCATTAAAGATGCAATACTTGAAGCAACATCCCATTGTGTTAGTGAGAAAAGGAAGTGCAAAAGAAGAAGGAAACCACTTTGGTTCTCAAACACAGTAGCAGAAAAGGTCAGAGCCAAAAGGCTGGCCTTCAGGAAACATAAGGGAATGCAGCAGGATGAAGATAGGGAGGCATACCAAACTTCCCTAAGGGAAGTAGGGAAGGCAGTAAGGCAGGCAAAGGTCCAAACCAAGAAAACACTAGCACGAACAGTAAAAGAAGGTGACAAGACTTTCTATAGATACATTAGTGAAAGGAGAAAGTCCAGAGGGGGTATTGCTAAGATGAAAGGGGATAAGGGGGCGTGTGAGGAGGAGGAGCATGTAAAAGCATTTATCCTAAATAGATACTTCTGCTCAGTATTTACTGAAGAAAAGGCAGGGCAGGGCCCACAGCTCAGCACCATGGACACAGGAGGGAGGGAGGGAGGTGTGCACTAGTCCCTTCACAAAAGAAAGGGTCCTACAAGAGCTCGATAAGCTCAGGGTGGACAAGGCAATGGGACCTGATGGCATACATTCCAGGGTACTAAAGGAGCTAAGGGTGGAATTAGCAGAGCCATTATCAGAACTGTTTAGTGAGTCTCTGAGCACAGGAGAGGTCCCAGAAGACTGGAGAAGGGCTCATGTGATCCCGCTCCACAAGAGTGGTAGCAGTGAGGAGGCAGGGAACTACAGACCAGTCAGTCTTACCTCAGTAGTGGGCAAGATTATGGAGACACTCCTTAAGGAAAGGATAGTGCAACATCTGGAATCCATAGGAGCACAGGATCCAAGACAGCATGCGTTTACAAAAGGAAGGTCCTGTCAAACTAATCTCATAGATTTCTTTGACTGGGTAACCAGAGTGGTGGACCAAGGGGGAGCACTTGATGTTACCTACCTTGACTTCAGCAAAGCTTTCGATACAGTTCCACATAGAAGACTGATTAATAAGCTGGGTAGGCTTGGGGTGGGTCAGACGTTGGTCAACTGGGTGGCAAACTGGTTGACGGGCAGAAAACAGAGAGTAGTGGTAAACGGTATACAGTCAGAAGGGGTGAAAGTCACAAGTGGGGTACCTCAGGGATCAGTCCAGGGGCCAGTTCTCTTCAATATCTTCATCAGTAACATTGCAGATGGACTAGAGGGAAAGGTGTGTCTGTTTACAAATGACACCAAGATCTGCAACAGAGTAGATGATCCAGATGGGGTGGGCTGAATGAGAAGAGATCTGGATAAACTAGCAAAATGGTCGGAAGAGTGGCAACTGGGGTATAATGCAAAGAAGTGCAAGATCATGCACATAGGGAAGAGAAACCCTGAAGCCACCTATAGGCTGGGAGGGGAGTTGCTGGCAGTCACAAGGGAAGAAAGAGACTTGGGCGTCATCATCACCGATGACCTGAAATCATCCAAGCAGACCACTAAAGCAGTAGGTAAGGCTAGAGTGATGTTGGAGTGTATTAGCAGGGGTATCACAAGTCGGAAGAGGGA
This sequence comes from Neoceratodus forsteri, assembly GCA_016271365.2. Lineage (NCBI taxonomy): Eukaryota > Metazoa > Chordata > Ceratodontiformes > Ceratodontidae > Neoceratodus > Neoceratodus forsteri. The sequence goes on along the minus strand of CM057456.1, from coordinate 747,906,256 downwards.
GGTAATAATCTCTTTTTACAAGACACTGGTTAGGCCCCATCTGGAGTACTGCATGCAGTATTGGAGCATACCTCTCAACCTCCTGCCTCAGAAATCAGGGACAAGGCTTAAAAAAATCAGGGACAAAAGCCCCAAATCAGGGACACATTTTTAAAATTGGTGATATCCACTCAGCAAGCTAGTAGAATAAGGGACTCAGTGTATAATACATTTTCTGAAGAATAAGAAGTCTGCAACTTTATTGTTTGACATAATTTTATGCTTACAATCATCATTGTTTAGTCAGGGGAACACAGATTTTAGGAGGGACAGAGTAAAATTTTGAGGTGAAATCAGGGACATCACTGAAAATCAGGGACACTTGAGAGGTATGTATTGGAGGCCACACCTTCACAAGGACATTAACCAGATTGAGGCAGTCCAGAGAAGGGCAACCACAATGGTGCAGGGACTGCATCAGAAAACGTATGAGGACAGATTAATGGAGCTTAATATGTATACCGTAGAGCAAAGGAGGAAGAGAGGTGATATGACTGAATCATTCAAACACCTTAAGGGCATTAACAAGGTGAAAGAGTCTAACATGTTTCAATATAAGAAAAATAGCAGGGCAAGAGGACACAGCATGAAATTAGAGGGAGGCCGATTAAGGGGTAATGTGAGGAAGTTCTTTTTCACAGAAAGGGTGGTGGATGCATGGAACGGCCTACCTCAGGAAATGGTAGATATGCATACAGTGCAGAGCTTCAAACAGGCATGGGATAGGCATAAGGGAGCAATACAGATGAGTATGAACAGATAGGCCATTGACAGAGCAAAGGCCGATGGCACATTCATAAGGTAGAAAAAGAAATGGGCAGACTGGATGGGCCTTGCGGTCCTTATCTGCCGTCAACTTCTATGTTTCTATGACTGCAACAGCGTGACATGGGATTTACTGTTTGCGGGGGCTCTGCCCCCCCCCTCCGGAATTATAGATTCTGAACTCCAGAGGGAGCGGATGTCGAGGGAGAGTGGCAACCCCTGGTATTATAGATTCTGAACTCCAGAGGGAGCGGATGTCGAGGGAGAGTGGCAAACAGCAGGAGCTGGCATCTCGGACCTTCATTGCGACAACCCATTCGACATTGTGGTTGTCGAACGGGTAGTGTCACTGTGTATGGTTTGTTGTAACAGCATCACTGTTACAATGGTACACTGGCTCAGTTAGAGACAAGTGGCACACAGGAGAGATTTAAACAGCACAGCATTGACTGACTATAGACAGTAGACCGGACCAACACAGCACAACAGAGAAGACCATCAATAAACATAATTAAAATTAAACATCACCTACCCTTGCCTTCTTGCACACTAGAGCTATGTTAGCTCAAGTTGAGAAGCTAATTGTATTGTTTTTCTGTGCTGGTGGTCATTGCTAGAGGCATAGAGCCACTGGCCCACTCCTATCCAGACACACTACACTACAGGAAGAGAGAATGCCTCACAGATAGCAGCAGGCTTCTTTTCCTAGGCACTCCCTGACCCTGACTGGTGCCAAATTACATGGCCAATAGTGTGTGGCCCCTGCCAGCTCAGAACCACCCTGACTGTGCAGACTGGCATTCCCTTCCACCACCTCCTCTGTTTATTGCAGCGCTTTTGTGTCCCCCCGTGGCATGAGTATTGCTGTTGCTGACCCCAAATCACTACTCACCCTCACCCATGACCCACCACTGCAGCACCACCAGTAACCAGACTCAATCCTACCAGTTAGTTGCTGCTTGTAGCCACTGCCTCATAATCAGTCTGCTGTCCTTTCCTCTCTATTCCAAACTTTTACAGCCTCCGAGTCCAGGCAGATAGCTCCACAGGCTGACTCAGTGCAACCCAACGTTCTGGCCAACCAAATCAAATTCAGTCACTTACAGCAGGTGGGGCCCGCCCTGCTGCACCACTCAATCCGATAAGGACTCCCTCCCAGACTGACTGACTCCCAAGTCCCAAATGAAGCAGGCAACTTGAGGCACTGGACAAGCAAAGCAGCAACAGGCAGCTCCTGGACGAGGTGGGCAGATGCGGCAGCATTCAGAAAGACAGACAGGAGGGAAGGGATGTATCAAACATGACAGCACCATGGTCTTGACGCCAGCTTGTCCTGACTCCTCGCGCGCTCTTGGCGGTGGTGCATGTTTATGCTACTTCCGGGTGTGGTGACTGCGGTCTGTCACTTTCTCCCTTCCTGCTGCAACTCAGTCCTTCTCCTCCCAGTTCCGGTCAGGCCAGTTTGTGAAACGATGGCTCCCTCCCTGCCGCTCTGTCTGTCACCCTCACCTGCCTCTCTGTCTGTCACTCTCTTGCAGCTCTCACCAGTAACCCGAACCCCCTCCCAGTCCCTCCTAGCTCACAGCAGGCAGCAGCAGCAAGGTAAGGAGTTGAATGTTGGAGGTGATAAATGTGATCACCCAAATTGTTGGGGGGGGTGGGACTTGCTCCCCCGTGCCCCCCTTTATAATTAAACCCCTGCTCTCTCTCTTGTCCCTTCCATGAAGCCCAGCGTCTTTTATACTGCCCCCCCTTGTGGCCAAGTACTAGCTTGCCACTGTTCCCTCTTACCTCTCCTCTCTCCTTAACCCTGCCTCTCCCCATCTCTCTCTCTCTCTCCCTGCACTCTGGAACCACTCTTACTGACACACTTCTCGATAGCATGCACCTACAGCTAGGCTTCTTCCCTCTTCTCTCCACATTACAACAACCTATGCCCTATTTAACCCCCCCAACTACTTGACCTGTTTTACCCATTTTTGCCCCTTACTCTGTTATATAGCTTACAACTCAGTGTACTCTGTAATTTGAATTTTACGCCACTGTGATATTGTACAAATATTGTCACTTTGTTATTGCTGTTTCACTCCTGCTGTATCTCCCCTTCCCCCCACCCCCACCCCCACCGGTCGCAACTGGAAATGGGTCCCAGCTCAGTGTGCCTACCCCAGGCACCAAATTTTACATAAATAAATAAATAAACAGATAAATGTAACCTCCCTGTGCTCATCCTTCTCTCTCTCATACTTTCTTTCTCTGTAGTTAACTTTTCAGTGTTTTCTAACGTCCCTCAAGCCCAAGTAACCAGTTTTTATAACAGAGGTATCTTAATTGGCTGAGAAAATTGCAAAGTCATGTGATATAGGAAAAGAAACCCGTGACTTTGTATTTCTTCCATCATCCGGGATACAGTGCACTAAAATATCACTGCCTGTCAAAAGTGTTTTCTGAAAATAAATCTGGCAGTCATATTGGTTAGAAATAAGTAGTAATCCTTCTCATTTGCCATTACTGTGAAAAACAATATTTGTTGGTCATGACATGACTATCAGCACTTGAATCCCACTTCCGAGTAACACATAGCACTGATACTATAATGCTGCCCAGTCTGTCCCAGCCTCACCACTCACACAAACACACACTGTCCTGCCTTAACATTTTTTAGACAGATGCTAGAAATACCCTAAAGCAGACACAAAATGAAAAACCACAGAGCCCACGGCTACTGACCGGCGTGATGACCCAGCCACTCACACAGCTCCGCTATACAACTGCTCTTGTTCTCACACTTCGTAAAAAGGCCATCTGCCTTGAGACAGTATATCTAAACACAGACCAGTGCAAAAATACAATCACAAATTAAGTACATGAGATATTATGAATCAAAAGTGTAATTAAAGAGAGGTTAACAATACATGGCTCAGTCAGTAATGCTCAGAAACACTGCTTTGTCCACACAGTACCACCCAGTGGTAGGAAATCACTTTTTATTTAGAGTAATAAAAAATAACTTTTAAAAAAATTTATCAAGTAACTAATTAAAGTTCTAATTTTTTTGCAGGGTACTCATTTTAAAAGCACAACAAGACACTTCTGGGTTTCTACAAGACACTAGTGAGGCCCCACCTGGAGTACAGTGTACAGTTCTGGACACCATACCTACGTAAGGACATAGACAGGGTAGAGAAGGTTCAGAGGAGGGCAACAAAGATGGTGCATGGATTGCATCACAAGTCCTATGAAGACAGGTTGAAGGAACTGAACATGTACTCCCTGGAGGGGAGGAGGGAGAGAGGGGATATGATAGAGACATACAAGTATCTCACAGGGAGGAACAGGGTGCAGGAATACACTATTTTTAAGCGAAAAAGATGTTCCAGGACTAGAGGGCATGGGATGAAGTTGGAGGGAGGACGATTCAGAGAAAACATGAGGAAGAATTTCTTCACAGAATGGGTGGTGGACAAGTGGAACACCCTGCCAGAGGAAGTGGTGGGGCTGAAACAATCATGGGATTTAAGAATGCATGGGATAGACATAAAGGAATTCTGGAAGTCAGGGGTAAGGGGCAACAGACTTCTAGGAAAACATAAACTGAACTTACAAGCTCAAATGGGCAGATTGGGTGGGCCATAGGCCCTTATCTGCCGACACTGTCTATGTATCTATGTATTTGTAAACTGCACTTCCAGGTGGCCGAAGGCACTTGGAGGAAGTGCCTCGTGCCTTACAGCATACCTGCGAGTGGGTTTTTTGAATAGAAACCCTAACCCTGTCATGCCTTACTGCTTACTTATGTGCCCCTAACATCAGTTCGCAACTGTTCATCACTTGTAAAATGCTTCTGGATACAGCCCATATGAAAAGTGCAATACAAAACAAGGTTCCTTTCCTTCCTGCGTACCTTTCCAGTGAGCAGGATTATTGAAAAGACTACTGTGCACCCTCCTGCTGTATGTTGAGAGAAGATGCTGGTGACTCTTTCTTTTCTTCTTTACAATTTTTACCCCCAGTATGGATCAGTTGAGATGCAACATCTCATTTCCCATGGGGTCCTGCTTCTATCTAGTCATTTTCACAGCTGGGTGAACTGGAGCACAGAGAGGTTAACTAACTTGCCAAGGTCACACATGGAGTATCTGGCTGTAGTGGGGTCAGGACCTGCGATCTCCCAGTTCCTAAGCTGGTGCTCTAACCACCAGTTCACACTATCTCTGAAAAAAGACTGCAAGGGTAGGAGAGAGTTGTTGTGCTTGACAGCCTATGGTTTAGGACAGCCTATGACTGCTCCAATAAAAGGTGGTGGGTGGGACACTTGGACAGCCTCACTGGTACTAGCACTGAATATTATATTATTTTGAGGTTCTGCATCTGGAGAATTCCACAACGGAGAAGTACAGTGATGTAAGAACTTACCGTAACAGTAGATCTTCAAGAGGAGCTCCTGCAGCAGGCCAAGACTGGTAGGACTGAGCCACCAGGTGCCAGGACCACATGGAAACTCTAGCTAGCAGTCTACCACAGGGGATAGCCCACCACCGACGTCACTCTCTGACATCGACCTACCCTGTAAAGGAAGACGGTCCCCCACACCCTCCTCAGTTCTCCTGCCAGAGACCCAAAGCGGATAGCAGAAGAAGAAACAGAGGATGTTTCCCGAGAGTCGAAAAAGGAAAGAGAGAGCAGAAGGGTAGCATGTCAAGATGGCGAATAACAAATGGCGACCGCTAAAAGGGCTCAAAGATAATGCCGAATTACAAATTTGTTGATGTTTCTGTACCCCCTCATCAAGGTCTGCTTCTCCTGGAGTTAATATATTTAGGAAGGGTGTGTGTGTGTGTGTTGGAAGGCATGCCCCCCACTAAAAAATGAGATCGACTTTTCATTCGGCATTATCCTTAGCAGTTGCGTTATTCGCCATGTTGACATGGAATCAAGCAGAAGACTTATTTGTATGGAAGAGGATACACCCAAGGAAAGGCAGACAGAAAGAAAGGGGAAGGTGGGATGGACAATCATGGCTTGCTACAAAAGCTCCTCTCAAAGATCTACTGTTACGGTAAGTTTTTGCATAACTGTACTATCTTACTTCGAGGAGGCTGCTGCAGCAGGCCAACACTTGTAGAACTGAGCCCCAAGCAGTTCCAGCAGCTTAGAGGAAGCAAGTGAAGCAGCACCGAGAGGAGGACAGACAGCAGCTAATGGCCTAGGAAAGAAGGCCCTGCAGAATGGCTAGGCTGAAGTTGGCCCTATGCCTAAATGCAATGTTCATACTGTAATGCTTGGTGAAGGTGCAGACAGAACTCCAGGTGGCAGTTGCACAGATGTCCACAGTGGACACATTTGAGAAACAAGCCATGGAGGCAGCCATACCCCTGAATCCTTAACCACTCCCAAAATGTCCTTGCTGTACTTTCAGTAAAAATAAACAATGTAATTGGCTAACTACTTAGACAAACAGTGTTTGAACACAGGAGTGCCCTCTCTCCTAGGGGCAAACAAAACAAATAACTGATCAGAATTTCTTAAAATCTTAGACCGGTGTGTATAGTATCGTAAGATTCTATGTACATCCAAAGTATGGAGCAAAGCCTCCCCCTGATTAGAATACTCTGGAAAATAAATAGGTATGTGGATGGATTGATTCAAAGTAAACTCCAACACCACCTTGGGAAGAAACTTAGAACTGGTATGCAAAGACACCCTGTCTTTGTGAAAAAACAAATAAGACTCCTTACACATGACAGCCCGAAGCTCGGAAATCGTTTGAGCAGAAGTAATAGCAACTAAAAAAGTGCTTTCCATTACAGAAAGTGCAGCTTGCAACTCACGACTGGTTCAAAGGGAGGTAACATGAGTTTCGCCAACACGAAACTGAGGTCCCACGGAGGGACCCGGTCCTGAATGGGAGGTTTCAGATGTAAAATGCCCTGCAGGAAAGAATGAGACACATTAAGCTGAGCCACAGCCCTGCCCTCGATAGGTACATGGTACACAGAGATGGCAGAAAGATGTATATCAATGGAGGAGTACCTCAATCCCGAGTCAGAGAGGGAGAGAAGATACTCCAACACCTGATCCACTGGACAGGTGAAGGGGTCCAAATGGTGCAATGCAGCCCAAAAGGCAAAGCGCTTCCATTTCATGGTGTAGGTAGCCCTGGTAGAGGGCTTTCTGGTGGCCAACAGGACATCTGCAATCCTAGAGGATACCCCAAACCAGGCAATGGCTACGTCCTTAGCAGCCATGCATGGAGACGCAGAGACTTGAGGTCTGGATGAACCAGTGGCCCTGCTCCTGGGAGAGCAAGCCAGTGCACAGAGGCAAGAGCACTGGAGGTTCCACCGCCGGCTGCTGCAACAAGGGGAAACAAATCTGATGAGGCCAGAAGGGAGCTGTGAGGATCATCTCTGCCCCTCCCTCTGAAGTTAGAGCAGTACCTGCTGAAGGAGCGGGAAGGGAGAAGTGTCTAGAAACCTCTCCTTCCAGGAGAGGGACAATGCATCTCACCAGAAGACTCTAGGCCCCGAATCCAGCAAGCAAAAAAGCAGCAGTTTTGCATTGAGTGGGGACTCAGAAAGGCCCAACTCTGGCTGACCCCATCTCTCGAAGAGGTCTGCGACCACCGGAGTCAGAAGCTTTCACTCATGAGACCTGGACCAGGAGTGGCTTAGACTGTCCACCAGGACGTTTTGGATGCCTGGAACATGGACGGCCGAGAGCTTCAGACCATGCTCAATGGCCCAGTATCAGACTCCCATTGCCTCCCTGCACAGCTGGTAGGAGTGAGTCCCCCTCTACTTGTTGATGTAATATACCATGCACATGTAGTCCATCTGAACCAAGAAAGGACTGGGGAGGAGATGAATCTGGAAGGCCTGCAGAGTGTACAGAACTGCTCACATCTCCAAGACATTGATGTGAAGACTCTGTTCCATGTTAAGTCCAGGTGCCTTGAGTCTGCTGAGTGCCAAAGTAAGCTCCCCAGCCCAGACCCAAGGTGTTTGTCATGAGGATCTGATGAGGGGCCGAAATAGCAAAGGGAACCCCCCGAAGCAGTTTGGTCAGCTCTAGCCACCACCACAAGACTTTTGACCAGATCGGAGACCATGACCAGCTGGTCCAGGTCGTCCGTGCATTGGTCCCATTGAACCCTCAGTGTCCACTGAAGTACCCTCGTGTGCAGCTGGGTGATGGTGACTGCGGCAATGGCTGCTGCCATGTGGCCCAGGAGGCACAGGAACACCCTGGTGGAGACCTGTCGACTGGAGGAAACCAGGCGTGCCTCGTCCATTAGATGCTCTGCTTTGTCCATGGGCAAGAAGGCCATGCCCTGGATGGTGTCCAGGACTGCCCTGATGTACTGGAGGCACTGGCAGGGAGTCAGGCAGGACTTTGGCCTGTTGATGGTGATACCCAAGGCCTGGAAAAGGCATAAGGCATGAGCCAGAGTCTGGACAAGGTGGTCCCTAGATGGGGCCATGAGGAGCCAATCGTCCAGGTAGGGAAACATGCAGAAGCCCTGCTGTCTCAAGGCAGCTGCTACCACTGCCAGGCACTTTTTGAAAACCCTGGGGTCTGAGGACAGGCTAAAGGGAAGTGCCCTGAACTGGAAACGGGCTCCCCGGAAATGGCAGCGAAGGAAGCCCAGGTGAGAAGGGAAAATTCTGATATGCAGATATGCATCCTGCATATCCAGAGAACAGAGCCAGTCCCCCCGTTGGAGGAGGGGCAACAAACCCTGAAGGGTGACCATCCTGAAGTGTCTGTACTCTATGACCTGTATCCATAGTAACTTGTAATAACAATATGTAAATGTTGGTTCCCGCCCACTGTCTAAACGTATGTGTGATTACAAAAACCCTGGGTGTATGTTCCTCCAAAGTGTAAGTCTTCTGGAATCTCTGTGATTGTCTGGAATTATTGCGATTATTAAAAAAAAAATTGCCTATGTCTTTGTATTGTATCATTGACGTGTCCTGTATCCTACAGGTTTCTATGGAACTAAATCTGGGTCACCCCTGAAAAAGGGACCATTCTGGACCAGTGGGCCTACCCAGTCAACAAAATGAAATAAATAAATAAACAAGCAGATTCAGGTAACTCAGGTCCAGGATGGGCTGGAGATCCCCCTGTCTTCTTGGGGACCAGGAAGAAGTGGGAGTAGAACCCCCTGCCCCACTGAGCTGGAGGGACGGGCTCTGTGGCCCTTTTTTGTAGAAGAGCCTGTATTTCCTCCCAGATGAGATGCACATGAGCGGGGGGGGGTAAAAGGAGTTGCCCAGAGGAGTTTCTGGGGGGCACTGTAGTTCCAGAACGTGGCTGTGTTCTATGAGCTGCAGTACCCAGTTGTCCAAGGTAATTCATCACCACCCGTCGAGGTGGAGGGAGAACCGACCCCAAACTGCCTCCCCCAGAGCCTTTTCTGGGGGAGGGGTCCGACAAGGAGTCAGGAACTGGGGGCAGGCGCCGGGGAGGGCAGCCACGGTTGCTCAAGGAGCCCTGGTGGCAGCTGTGGATAGGGCTGATGTCATCTTGCATTTGCCCTGACCTTTGGAGGGAGGGCAGGCCTGTCTGCAGGAGGAGCAGTGAAAGGGCGTCCACTGACCAGACTTAGGCTAGGTATGGTACAAGTGGATGGACAGGAGAGCCCGTCCCGACTCTTGAAGGGTGGAGATCAGATCCTGGACATCCCCCCCCAAAAGGACAGAACCCTGAAAGGGGGCATCCAAAATACTGAACTGCACATTCAAAGCAAACCCTGACACCTGGAGCCAAGAGTGGTGCTGGAGACAGATGCCAGTGGCTGTCCCTCTGTCCGAGGCATTGACTGCATCATAGGTGGCCCAAGGATGTGGGTCCCCATGTCTAAGCCTGCCTCGAGAGCCTGGGCGAGCTGTTTCTCAGATGGGTCATCTGGCAATGCCTGAACCAGCTCCCTGGCCTGGTCTCAAAGAACATTCTGGTATTGCACCATATGGGCCAAATAGTTAATGGCCCGGATGGCCAGGATGAAAGAGGCAAAGATCCACTTGCCCAGGTGATTAAGCTGTCTAGACTCCCTCTCAAAGGGAAGGGAACTGAGGTGCTTAGGTTTCTTGGTGCAGTCGTGCGCCGCATTGATGACCACCAAGTCAGCTTTGGGCTGTCCCCCTAAAAATGGCTTGCCAGCAGGAGCGTGGTAAAACCTACTGGCCTTCTTAGGCACTGCTGGGGTCCAGGAAAAGTGATTCCAAGTTGCCTTGGTGACATCCTTGTAGGAGTCAATGAAGGGAGGAACCACCAAGGGGAGTGCATCAGGCTGCTGCAAATAGACGGCCAACTGACGTCACTCCTGGTCCTGTTCTTTTGTTTCCAGCCCATGGTGGCCTGAATGTACCTTATGATGTCCATAAAGGCAGGGTCATCAGAAGGAGACCTAGGGACTGCCTTAGTGAGTTCTTCACCCTCAGATGAGTCCCCATGAAGGGAAGAAGTCTCAGAGTCATCTTCATCTTCCTCATATGGCTTGCTGTCGACTGTCGGGCACCCGTCTTGATGACTGCCAAAACTGGCAATCAGGCTTGTTCTCAAGTGTGTGAGGAGGACTGGGACCCGGCTGTACCAGGTCTGGGGAGGGTGTAGATCCCCGGTGGGATGCCGAGGGGATGCTAGGGTCAGTCCCTAAAGCAGTGGGGTTCTGCTTCTGCATGAAAGACCACCATGAGGTAAGGAGAGCATTATAATCCACTGGTGGAGGGTAGTTATAGACTGGTGGATAGGGGTAGGCTGACGACGGGTAAGGAAAGGGCGGTAGCGGGCAAGATGGGGCCAGCATAGGGTACCCCAGCGGAGGCCCGACAGGCACAGGCTGTGGGGCCAGTGCCGGGCCTGCGGGCTGCGGCAGAGGCAATATGGGTGCAGGTCCGGAAGGTGCCAGCTGAGGAGGCCTGGTAGTTGAATCCACTAATGCTGGGAGTTGAGAGACCAGCGCTGGAGGGGAAAGAGACCTCCCTGGTGAAGGCTGAGGTGGCACCAGGCTTTGGGAGGCACTGGTAGCCTGCAGCACCACTGATGAGAAGGACTGGTGGTGGCCCCTGTAGAGGGGACCTACGCAGGCAGCACTGGGGCAAGGGGGGTGATGGCATAAGGGCCAGCACTCATTGCACCCACACTGGCCGAGCCTCCTGGCTGACAGCCTGTGGAAGTCAGGGGCCTGAGCATCAGGGGCTGACAGCAGCAGATAGAGTCCCCTGCCATGAAGAGCCACCACCTATTACAGAGATAAGGGCGGGAGGTGGGACCGGTATCCTTGCAGGAGTAAGGGCTGATGAGACAGAGGGGGCCGACCTCCTGTTGGAGGAAGACCCAGATGTGGTTGAAGATTTGTGAGACTGTGAGCAGGAAGTAGACCAGGCCCAGTCCCGGTCTTTGTCCCGGTGCTTGTGCTTCTCGCTAGACTTTTCCTGGGACTGAGAGGAGGAGGTAGAAGCCCCAGAGGACTGGACTGGTGAAGCCAAAGAACTCCTGGCCTGCAGCTCCTGTTTCATCGCAATGAGCTTCTGCTTGATCAGATGACTCTCCAGAATTTTAAGGTGACATCTCTGTGTGGCCTAGTTAAATTTCTGGTAGATCTGGCAGGCTTTGGTATCATGGCTGGGGCCTAGGCACAGGATGCAAGCAGACTGCCCCTCCTTTTCTAGAATTTTTTTGCCACAGGCACACTTCATGGAGCGGTCAGAAGATGAGGCAGGTTGAGAAGATATAAACCTAAATCCTTTAACACTGAAAAGTCAATGTTAATGCTAAAGAAAATGAGAAAAGAATGGGAAATGGCAGTCGACTGTAGCTGTGGTGGCTTCAGTAGTCCAACGTGCGTGGGTCAACGGCGGGAAAGAACTGAGGAGGGTGTGGGGGACTGCCTGCCTTTATAGGGTAGGCCAACATCAGAGGTGACATCGGCGGTGGGCGGTTCCCCATGGTAGACTGCTAGCTAGACAGTTTCCGTGTGGTCCTGGTGCCTGACAGCTCAGTCCAACCGCTGTTGGTCTGCTGCAAGAGCCTCCTCGAAGTAAGATCCATAATTTCTGGAAAGTCCTGATGACTCTGTAGACTGTGAAATGTAACATTCTATCACGTTTTGTAAACTGGGGAGCAGGGAGATAAATTCCCAAACCTCGTCACAAATTAGCAAAAAATACATCCATAAATTCTGTATCCCTCTACTTCCTTTCTCAGGATGTCAGGTATGGGACAAGAGAGGATGTGGTTCTTGATCTGCTACTGAGTAGTGCAATGCTGACAGAGCAGTAAGAATTGGAGAGGCAGGCTACAACAGTGATCATAACAGAACTGAATTCGAAGTGATGGGGGAAGCTCCTTCACCAAAAATAAGACCAGGACACTAAACTTCAGATAGCTGATTTTTCTAACATGAGGGAAATGGTTATGTCTAAATTGATGTATGAAAGTGAATATCAAGTATTGGGCCCTAAAGTAGTATATCATGGAGAAAAAAAACCTTAGTGCACGAGCAGTGTTGCAAGGATTACCCCAAAGGGCATTGGCCGGGAAGCCAAGTTTCAAAGAAATGCAAAATCACACATACCCCCATAATGCAAAGCATCAAGGGCTGTATATGCAAATCACCACAAAATATCATACTGGTTCAACTTTTAGCAGAATTGCATCATGCCGAAAGTCCTCTCACACAGTCTGCAAAGGGTGCCAACAAAAGACACAGCCATGTGTTTCGTCCTACCAGGACTCATCAGTGTGCCTCATCTGTATGACTCCCCACTGCAATAAACCAGCTACCCTAAGTTGGCTTATCTGGGTTGCGTTGTGGTGAGCCCAATAAAAATAAAAAAGAAGCTAAAAGAGAAAGAACCTTGGTGTGCAAGCGCTGAGGCAAGGTTACCCCAAAGGGCATTGGCCGGGAAGCCAAATTTCAAAGAAATATAAATTCACACGTACCCCCATAATGCAAAGCATCATGGGATGTATATGCAAATCACCACAAAATATTATGCTGGTTCAACTTTAAGCAGAATTGCATGGTGCTGAAAGGCCTCTCACACAGTCTGCAAAGGGTGCCAACAGAAAACACAGACACGTGTTTCGTCCTACCAGGACTCATCAGTGTGCCTCATCTGTATGACACCCCAGTGGAATGAACCAGCTACCCTAAGTTGGCCTATCTGGGTTGGGTTGAGGTGAGCCCAGTATCATGGAGGCAGTGACTAGATGCATCCCAATGGACAACAAGAGTAAGATGGTTAAGTTGAGGCCTTCGTTGTTTTCTGAGGAACAACAGGGAAAGCTAAGGTGGAAAAACATGGCGTATGATAAGCAGATGGATTCTGAGGACACCGAAAGGAAAGCAGAGTACAGGACATTACAGAAGGAATGCAGGGCCAAGACTGTGCAGGCCAAGGCTGATATGGCTAGACTCTTTTAACAAAACACAGGGAAACAAGTTCTGGTCATAGCCAATATGTCTGCTAATTGATTAGTCTGATAAGGGATGTAGGATAATGTGTGGCTTAGCAGTAATTTACTTGTTGTATTACTGTGATGTAAAAATTACACATTTCGAACAACAGGCGAATGTGTATGGGGCACAGATTCAGCTACCCTCCAGGAACTACTTATAATGGGTGTCAAGCAGCTGGCATGCAGTGATATAGATTCCCATGCAAGCTATAGTACTGCATTATAGCTGTGGTGTGGCTAGCATCCTGCTGACTTTTTCCCTGGGAATGGTTAAAACAGGGAAGTTTATCTTTTCCGGTTTTGGCCACGTCCAGTAGACTACTAACAAGCAGTCTTCTTTTAGTGTTGGAAATGGAAAGAATTCACTGAGGAAACCCATCACTCTTGATCTAATACCAAACATAACTGTCAGGGGTCTGGGGATATATTTCTTCTTTATGTATGTTTCATTTTTACACTTTGTTTAGTCAGTTTTATGCCTTTAGGAGTGTGCATTTTACACAGAAACAGTCTTTCGTCATTTCACTCCTCAAAGAGAGTAAGACTTGTAATTTCACTGCCGGATCTGAGTTCCCCCCAGCCCCGGCTCCCTCCCATTTCCACTGTTGTCTGCTTTAAGCTTCACTATGCAGCCTTAAAATTGTGACATAAGGATGGTATTGGGGTTTAGTTGTTAGATCACTGGCTTGGGAACCAGCAAGTTAGGTTCAAACCCCACCAGAGTCACTTACTCACTGTTACCCCGAGCCAGCTGCAGTAGCTCTAAGTGAAAATGCAAGGTTCATGAGCTACCTGGAATTATTATGGTGCTTTGCAAAAGGTTAAATAGGGTTTTGCTCAGCTTCTATTATTTTTTGTTGTCTATTCTGATGCAAAGCAGTGTAATTACTTGTATTATGGTCTGGAACTGGTACAGTTCTTTGATGTGTATCTGACATGCTGCAATCCCAGTTCTAACTGACCAGCCTTAGTTATAAAGGTTTCAGTTTATATTGCCACTCACTGCATACCTATGTAAACTGGAGCAGTTATCAGCATAATGACTGCCTCTGCTCATCTCATTCTCTCCACCATCCATCTGTTCTCTCACTATGTACTATGGAGGTAAAAAATACAGGTTACTCACCTGTAACAGGAGTTCTAGGAATGGTATATGTTGTTCATCCACACTTATTGGCAGGTTCCTTGCCGCTTTAAATCTTGCCGGAAGGTCTTCAAGCTGGCTCCTCCCACCCACCGGGTGGTAAAACTCTCAGCTCCGCCCCATGACGCCAGATCTGGCCGCTGGAAGCTCAGGCTGTGCGTCAAGCCGGGAAACAGGAATGGTAGGATGAACAATATATACCATTCCTAGAACTCCTGTTACAGGTGAGCAACCTGTACTTAGGGACATGGATATGTTGTTCATCCACACTTATTGGCAGACTCTAGCAGTTCTCCGGGAGGAGGAGGCAAAGCGCACACCCCAATACTTACTTGGGAAATAAGGACTGGAGAACAGGGCCCCAAAACCAGCATCCAGCGTGACTCAAGGTCGATGTGGTAATGGGTAATAAGGTGTGTGCTGACTTCAGGTAGCAGCCCTGCAGATTTCCTGGATAGGACGTCCCTGGAAGCAGCCACCGATGCAGCAGTATGACGGGTAGATGAGCTCTTATCCCTCTGGAAGGCTCCATGCCCGCCAACTTATAGCAGAGATCTATGCAGGACGTGACCCACCTGCCTATCGTCCGCTTGGCTGCAGGTCTGCCAGATGCGGCTTCAGCGTAGGTGACAAACAGCTGGCGAACCTCTCCCCGAATTTCAGCAGTGCGCTCCTTATAATAAGCGAGCGCCCTTCTAGAGTCCAGAGTATGGAGCCTATATTCGGCCTCCGAGGTGTGATTGGGGTAGAACACCGGCAGAGTCAGCACCTGGTTAAGGTGAAACTCCGACACCACCTTCGGAAGGAATTTCGGTTGGGGGCGCAGGACAACCTTGTCCCTGTGGAAGACCAGGTAAGGAGACTCGATGCAAAGCGCCTGGAGCTCTCCCATCCTTCTGGCTGACGTGATAGCCACCAAGAAGGCGGTCTTCCACGACAGGTGAGAGTTCACACCTGTGCATTGGTTCGAATGGCTTGCCCATGAGCTTTGCCAGTACCAGCAGTAGATCCCACGGAGGTGGAGGTTCTCGCACCGGAGGGGAAATGTGATCAAGGCCTTTGAAAAAGTGCCCGACCACCTTTTCTTGCACCACCGACTGCTTCCCGGCCCGCGCCCGGTAAGCAGAGATGGATGCCAGGTGCACCTTTAGGGTCGTCGACCTAAGCCCTTGACTAGAAAGGGACCATAAATAGTCCAAAATGCTTGCCACAGAACAAGAGGAAGGGTCCAGGCCCTTGTTCTGACACCAAATGGAGAATCTCTTCCATTTGAAGGCGTAGCATTTTCTGGTCGACTTTCACGGGACGCCAACCAATTGAGGACCTCCTCGCCGAAGACCCAAGGCCTGGAACTCTAGCCGCTCAGGAACCAGGCCGTCAGGTGCAGGGATTGAAGGTCCGGATGGAAAACCTTCCCCTGGTTGACTGAAAGCAGGTCCGGGTGAGCTGGAAGCTGCCTCGGGAGCCTGGAGCTGAGGCTGAGGAGATCTGGGTACCAGAACTGGCGGGGCCAGTTTGGGGCTATCAGGATCACCTGCGCCTTGTCCCTCCTTGCTTGAGAAGCACCTTGTGAATCAAGGGAAATGGGGAAAGGCGAGAAGAGGCCGGGGTCCACAGCCTCGAGAAGGCATCCCCGCAGCAGCCCTGCTGAAGGGGCGGGCATGAAACAGCCTCAGGGTCGCCTCTCCTGGAGGCAAACAGGTCCACCTGAGGTGTGCCCCAGTGGGAGAACAGATCTTGCACTACCACCGGCAGGAGAGACCACTCGTGAGATGCAGCCCCTATCCGGCTCAGGGCATCGGCCAGGGTGTTGGAGGCTCCTGCCACATGAATGGCTAGGAGATCCGCCTCCAGGCTGCGCACGAGTGACCAAATGCGGAGAGCTTCCTTGCATAGAAGCATGGAGCGCGTCCCGCCCTGGCGGTTCAGGTAGAACATGGTCGTGGTATTGTCCGTCTGGACTCGGACCACTTGACCCCGGAGAAACGGAGCAAAGGCGGTGAGAGCTAGGCGGACCGCTCGGAGCTCCAGCAGGTTGATGTGGCATCGGGACTCCCGCGGGGACCAGAGGCCGTGCACTCGGTGTTCCCCCAGATGGGCACCCCAACCCATCAGAGAGGCGTCGGTCGACAGAGAGACTGTCGGCTCGTGGACAAACGGGATGCCCTCCTGCAGATGAAATGGAATGGTCCACCACTGGAGAGCGTTCCACATCTCCCGGGTCACTATCACTAGCTGGTCCAAAGGATCGCAGCGTTGTGACCACTGGCTGGCCAGTCCCCACTGAAGGGGGCGCATGTGCCAGCGGGCCCAACGGACCACGCTGGTACAGGCCGCCATGAGACCCAGAAGGCGCAGGAAGTCCCGGGCAGGGCGCGATTGCCCAACCAGAAATGATTGGGCAAAGGAGGTAAGAACCTCGGCCCTGTCCGCCGGGAGCCGTGCTCTGGCTTGAAGAGAGTCGAGCTCTGCCCCGATGAACAGGATCACCTGCTTCGGCTCGAGTTCCGACTTGGCCTCGTTGATGAGAAGGCCGACTTGAGAGCAAACCTGGAGGGCCAGATCTCTGGACTGCTCCACCTCCCATCTGGAGGGGGCTGCTATCAGCCAATCGTCCAGGTAAGGGTACACCCGGACCCCTCGGCGCCGCAGGAGTGCTGTCACCACTGCCATGCATTTGGTGAAGACCCTAGGAGCTGGAGATAAGCCGAAGGGCATGGCTCGGAACTCGAAGAGGGATCCCTCCGCTCGAAAGCGGAGGAATCTCCGATGTGACGGACGGATAGGGACGTGAAAGAACGCGTCCTGTAGGTCCAGACAGCAGAACCACACGCCGTGTTCCAGAGATGGTATTATCTGTGTCAGAGTGACCATCCTGAAGGTTCGAGACCTTAGGAACTTGTTCAGGTCGTGTAGGTCGAGAATGGGGCGCCAGCCCCCCGTCCGTTTCAGAACCAGGAAATACCTGGACACGAACCCCGGGTCTGAAGGGGGGTCCTCTACCTCCGTGATCACCTCCTTTTGGAGGAGGAGAGCGATGTCGGCTCGGCGAGCCGCCAGTGAGGCTGCGGACCTCGAGGCCCCTCGAGGTGCGACGGCTCTGAAGGGCGGGGCCTGCTTGAATTCCAGAGGTAGGCCTTTTCCCACCACCTCCAGTACCCACCTGTCCGTGGTAACAGCGGACCAGGCGGAAAGGAAGTGTCTGAGCCGTCCCCCCACGGGGGGAACCAGGGGTGAGGTGACAGGGTTGGGGGCGACACCCCTCAGCCCGTCACTGGGCAGGCTTGGAGGAGGGACCGGCCGAGGGACCTCCTGGGCCTTTACCTCTCTGCTTCCTGTTGGAGGAAGCCGCGGCTAGGCTTGGGATGCCAAGGTCAAGCCTGCTGGCCCTGACGTTGCTGGGCCGGGCGCGACGCGGGCGCAGAAGGACAAAAGGGCTTAGGCTGTGGCTTGCGGCCTTTGTCCTTCTGAGCAGAAGAGACCAAATCCAAGGTAGCATTGGACTTCTCGATCCTCTGCAGGTGACCTTCCACCCCAGGGCCGAAGAGGTCAGTCCCCAAAAAGGGAACATCCGCCAACTTGTGCTGGGTATCCGAGGTAAAGGTGGATATCCTCAGCCAAGCCCGACGACGCATGGCCACTACGGCCGCCACAGACCTGGCACATGAGTCCCCGATGTCTAACGCAGTCTGGAGCTGCTGTTTGGCCACTGCCCTGCCCTGGTCCCGCACCTGCCTGACCGTAGTCTGCAGATCTGCGGGAAGATGAGGACAACCTCATCCAAGAGACCCAACAAAGCGTGAAAAAAATGTGCCATGAGGCGGCGAACTGGCCTAGCGAAGGCGAGAGAGGCGCAGCATGAATTTAGCCGGCATAATCAATTTCTTGGATTCCTTGTCGGGGTTTGTCCACATCCTGGCGTTCCCGGCATGCGGGCAGCAGCTGTCGGTAACCAACCCTCGGCGAGGTGTTCCGAAAACTGGACAGGGAACGTAGGGACCGCATACTTCCTGGCCAACCTGGCGGGCGCAGGACAGGAAGCAGGACGCCAAAGTTCAAGGCGGACCCACTCTGGCCCGGCCACGGAAAGCCTCCGTGGAGAATCCTCGGTCCAGAATCTCCATGAGGGGATACCTGGCCGTTTAAAACGGGTTCAAGCTTCATCCGGTGGACTCCGAGATGAGTCGAAGCAACCCTAAGAAGGACAAGGGCTATCGTCCATTGACTGCCCTCCCGAGGACTCCAAGTCCATGCGCTTGGAGAAGAGGGAGGAACCATCATGGACTCAGAAGATTCCTCAAAATGCTGCCTCGGCCCTGAGCCACCCTCCACCTGCCGAGGTTTATTGGGAGTGAGGTGACAGACAGCCTATGGGGCAAACCCAAAGCCGACCGAGAATTTTTGGTCGGAGCCCCAACTAATGGCTGTGGAGGCGGAGGTTCCACCAGAATGGTGGGGCAGCTGGAATTGGCCGAACAACCGGCCTGGGAACAGGCTCCTCGACTACAACGAGGGGTTGTTTCGGCTGCTCCGGTGACAGCCACTTAATGGCCGGGGAAGACGACTGGGTCGGCTTATTCCCGGTCAAAAGGAGCTGTTGCTCAGTAGTTCCTTGTACCTCCGACGCAACTTGCGCCGAAGCCTCCCCTCGTCCGAGGAAGAGGAAGAGCGGCGGCGCCGCTTGCCGCGGTGCCGAGACCACCTAAGGTGGCGGGATCGGTTGGACCGCGAGGATGTCCGAGACCGAGAGTCTCGACTAGGCCGAGGGAGGCGAGGAGAAGTGTCGGAAATCGGCACTCCCCTCGGCTCGGACGATCCCACCGAAGGCACAGACGAGCCGAAGGGATCCTCAACTCATACCGGGGGAACCAGGGAGAGGGGATTCTCAGCTTCTCCAGCCGACAACCCGTCTAACGGGTCGAGAAAAATCTCGACCGTGTCGACAGGAGTCTCGGTCAACTGGCCTGACGGGGACACCGTGAAGCCAGTGGCCGAAGCTGAGGGGTCGACCGAAGTCGACTGTCGACAAGGAGGGGATATTTCCGCTCCCAAGAGCGCCGACGGAGAGACTTACTTTTTGCTCTTTTGACCTGGAAAGGTCCTGAGAAGTTGGACCCTCACCTTTGGTCGAGAGGGTCAGACAAAGCTCCTTAAAGAAGCCGGTCACGAGGCACCGAGAGGCGGGACAAATGCAGAGCCGAGGTAGAGCGGCCCGCGCCGCGCCTCCTCTTCGAGGGTGATCATCTGCTCGAGCTGATCCGCTGAGCCCGCCGCGACACCGCCAATCGGGCCTCTTTAGATTTCACCGTGGAATTCTTTTTCGGGCGCCCAGTTGTAATCGGGCAGCACGGTCTTCAAGGATGTAGGCCGAAAAGGAAGAGCACAAGTCGCAGGCCTGCGGGTCGTGCTCAAGGCCCAGGCAGTAGACGCACGTGGAGTGCGGATCCGTCCTAGACATCTTCTGCCCGCAAGGGCACCTCCCAAAACCGGAGTCGATTTGTCCATCGCAGCCGCGAGGAGAAGAAGACCAAGTCTTTAGCAAAAACTTTTAATTTCGAACTTTTCAAGAATTAGGAACCAGTCTTAATCGCAACGCGTTAAGGAGGGAACCTGAGCTTCCAAGCGGTAAGGAAGATTTGGCGTCATGGGGCGGAGCCGAGAGTTTTACCACCCGGGTGGGTGGGAGGATCCAGCTTGAAGACCTTCCGGCAAGATTTAAAGCGGCAAGGAACCTGCCAATAAGTGTGGATGAACAACATATCCATGTCCCTAGAAATGTTTCTGCCATGTCAGAACTACATTTGTTAAAGAATTGTTCTTTAGTCACTGGCACTTGTTCCTGCTATGTTAAGTATTGTGTGTAGTCATCAGCATTCTTCCAGCTGCAGAGGTGGCACAGAAAACAGGAAAAAAAGTGCCACAACCAGAGATCCATGAATAAAGTAGATCTGGTAGGAGGAAAGCAAGGGGGATGGGGGGCACAGAGCCACAGAAGTGCAGGGATCTCATGCATACCAATGATGTCATGGAATTGAACTGTAGAAGTAGAAGGTAATATGTGTCCATTTCTGTTTCTATCTGCCCTGCTCCCTCTCTTCTTGTTAGCAGTAAGTTTCATAGCTTTGGTTATGTAACCACAAAAAGGAGAGTCAGGCATAATGTGGAGCCTCTGATCACTGGGGAGGGGAAGGAACCATTGAGTAAGACAGGGGGAATAGCACAGGCACTGAATAACTACTCTGAGTCTATATTTAGCCAGCAAAGTCAGGGGTCGTGGCCAGCTAGGTGTGGAACTTATGGGAAGGTACAGCTCAAACAGGAAGCAGTGCTCATCATGCCAGGAATTATTATACAAGTATCTAGATGGTGTGCATCTGGGAAAATCCTGCATGGTATCCTCCTGCGGTTAATAGTGGAGTTAAAAAGGGGTTTTAGCAAGGTCACTTACTGGTATCTTTCAGGACTCCTTACAGAGAGGGACAGGGCCAAATGACTGGAAAACAGCCAGTGGCACTCCCTATTCAAGAAGGGGGCAGGATTAGATCCAGGTTACTACATATCTGTGAGCCTTACCTTGGTGTTTGGCAATGTGTTTAAGTTGGTACCCAGTCATTTGAGCACTACCAGAATAGCACTGCACTATACAGCGTTAGTCTGGTAAGCGCTCACACGAACAGCGACTAGGGATTTACAGCGCATGATGTAAGCGCTCCCCTGGTCGCTGTCTGTGTTCCTGTAGAAAGGATAAAAGCACCAGGAGTCAGCAGGCTGGCCAAGCAGTTCCCATGGTATGGAGGGCTGGGGCATCGAACAGCCTGGCCAGTAGTGGTGGAGACCAGGGTTCTAATCCTGGTTTCCCACCGTTTTAGCACAGTGCAGGACTTTGACTTTTTTTAAATGGGGCCGTAATGGCCCCAACCTTTTTAACTTTCCCCAGGATCCGCTACCCCTTGGAGTGAGAATCCTAATTATGGGGGGTGCGGGAGGCAATCAGCTCCTAAATTGTGGCGCTATTGTTGGTGGCGCGGTTATTGTACGCGGTCACCTGACCCAGTGCCATTTAAGTTCATTATAGAAGACGCTGTGGCTCAGAACATGGAAGAGAATGAACTGTTTTCTAGCGCACAACATGGTTTTATAAAAGCTAGAGCCAGCTAATTAACTAACCCGATTGTCTTCTTCAAGGAGGTATATAAGGAGGGCGATAGGGGCTGGGCGCCGGATATAGTTATCTAGACTTCAGAAAGGGCTTTGGTACTGTAATGCAAGGAAAAGTCAGGGATAAAGTAGCATATTATGGGATAACGTGGCCCTGACACTCATGAGTTGTGGTCATGCCCCCATCATGTGTGAAAATAAATTGCACAGTTTCACTGTTTGAGTCAGCCTATTGCATATGCCCTATATATATTCAAGTGTTACATATTTATAACAAATATTCTTTACAAAAACTATGTTAACACATCAGACAGGGTTGAACCTTAAAACCACAAAAGCAAGGAAATGCAATGTCGGGATTAAATGTTCCCTGAGTCATAGTGAATTTGTGTGTCGGCATTCCTCAGGGTTTGAACGATCATGAGATGAAGCATTAGTGTTGCCCTAACTTAAGCACTGTCTGTTCAGGCACATACAAAATAATAACGCAGCAATACCTGGAGACTAAGTGCCTATCACCGCATTTACATGCACACAGTTAGCTGGTAACCACAGCCATTACCAGGACACCCTATCCCAGTAACTCATTTACCGGAAAACACTGGTTTCCAGGAAACTGTGCCGTTTACATGCAGGTACACCTGAATACACCAGAAAAAAATTTCAGTTTTCTGGTAACCAAAACTGCATGTAAATGAGGTGAATGTTAGGCAACACCAATGCTGCATTGCGTGATCTTTCAAACACAGAAAAATGTCAGGATACAGATTTACCATGGCTCAGGGGACACCTAACCCTAGAACTGCATTTTATTTATTTTTGTTTATTTATTCCACATAAAACCCTTTAGACAGAGCCTATTTACAAAGGGCTTAGAGTCAGTGACAACAGAAACACAGCAAGTACAGGGGATTGCTAGTAAACAGTACATACAGCTCAGTGCAATACAGAAACAGTGCAACACTTTACAATACGCTACGGTAAGGTACGGTTACAGGTAAGGCAAGAGACAACAGTCATACAACTAGTACTGTCTCTGTCAGAATTCATCGGCAACAATTATACAATTAGTTCTGCCACAGCCAAAAAGCATGGGTGTCAAGAAAATGTATTGTCCTTATGTTATACAAAGCACTGGGCCTATAGCGTGCTTTTCGAATAGCCCTGTGGGCCACTGACAAAGCAGCAGACTCATCCTACTTGCCCCAGGGCCTTTAAATTACACTTCTGCATGTGCACTTTCCCATATGGGTAAAAACCAAGACCACATGCAACAGTGTTGCATATTCATATTTTAAATAATTCAGCTTTTAAGTCCAACTGCAAAACTTTCACAATCTATTTTTTTCTGTAGTTCTTCCATTTTTAAACTTAACTTCCAATTTTTGAAAAATGACCTAATTGAAACCTTTGCTCGTGACCACAGAAATGCCAGTTTTTTTTGTATTATATTTTTATTAAATTTTCCAAGAACAAGTGAACATGATACAGAATGCTCGCACATTTCATCACTTGACATTGGATTTGACAAGTACGACTGACTAAAGAACTTAAAAGCAAACCAAGGTTCATTATAAATAGATGAGTTCTTTCCCAAATAAAGATGTAAAGTCCTTAACAACTTCATGAGTAATTTCCCGTGTATGTCAACCATAGGTCAATACCATTGTGCGTAGCAGGAAATGAAATAAAGAATAGCTATATTACAGTAACAGTGAGATAAAGAGTTAAAAATCCATTCTGCTGTTTTAGAAACCTTAATCTTATCTTAGATCTGTACATGTCTACCCAAATTCTTATAATGAAATTATATGAATCCCAGTAACTTCAAAACTAATTCTGCTTGCCGGCCCGGTGGCACCGAGGATTGAGGCACTGGACGCCACACCTCACACTACGCTGGCAACCCGGTTCGGAACAACCCTCGGGTCACTTGGGGGTGTCAGCATGGGGGGAGGGTGGGAGCAGGATCGAGCATTGGCTCTCCTCTCCCAGGCAAGGGGTGGTGTTGCCCACCCGTAGTCCCCGAATGGAGGTTCGATGCCGGCGCAAGTTGTCAACAGTGCAACTGGAAGGGAAGGGTGTCCCGAATGGTGTACGCGTTCATGCCTCCACACACACATGCTACATGGGGAACGCGTGGGTGTAGGGGCCAGGAGAAAATCCGCACAAAAACCCAGAAACTGCATATGAAAAAAAAACCGAATTCCACCTATTCTCCCACTATTTATTTATTTATTTGTTTTTGTTAACCAGGTAAGCACACTAGACAATAAATGCCTATTTTCAGGTGCGACCCGGGAGGTTACAATACAGAAAACATGTTACATAGTCACGGTAGCATACAAACCCACAATACAGGTGCGGCCAGAGAGATTTCAATACAGAGAACATGGTACATTGTCAAGGTAGCATACGTGCCCACATACAGGGTGGGGCCAGGGTACAAAATAAAGACAATATAGACAAGGTAGATAGCAAACATGTATACAACTACAACTAGAATTAAAAGAATAGAGAGAACACTGCATCTAGTGCATCTAGTCTATACGAAAGGAAGGCGGTAAACCACAGGGTAACATGGGGCAGGGAAGGCAGGAGATTAACAGGTGGCCAACCGGTAGGCAGAGCACAGGCTGGGTGATTGCCAGGTAATAGGCAAGGGGAGAGTAAGCAGAGTAGTAGGCCAGCAGGGTACTAGTGGGTACAGAGAGGGGGAGGAAACAGCCGGAGGACCACCACGACGAAGACTGGCTCGGACTGTAGGGAGAGAGCAGCCCTACAGTTGCGAGCCCAGAAGGCGGGGCAAGAAAGATGAGGGTTTGTCTAAGTGCTACAAGGGAGGGAGCTAAAGGGTAATTGGGTAAGGGGGCACCTCGCAGAGGAGGGTGAGAAGTGTGGGTTCGTCTAAGTGCTAACTAGCCAAATATATCCCCCCGAGATTGCATCAGAGGAGTATTTTCAGTGCTTTAATACTTCGCCCCTCCCATAAAGTGCCTCTATAGAAACATAGAAACATAGAAGTTGACGGCAGATAAGGACCGCAAGGCCCATCCAGTCTGCCCATTTCTTTTTCTACCTTATAAATGTGCCATCGGCCTTTGCTCTGTCAGTGACCTATCTATTCATAGTCATTTGTATTGCTCCCTTATGCCTATCCCATGCCTGTTTGAAGCCCTGCACTGTATTCATAGCCACCACTTCTTGTGGTAAGTCATTCCATGCATCTACCACCCTTTCTGTGAAAAGAATTTCCTCATTCCCCTAATCGGCCTCCCTCTAATCTCATGCTGTGTCCTCTTGTCCTGCTATTTTCTTATATTTAAACATGTTAGACTCTTTCACCTTGTTTATGCCCTTAAGGTGTTTAAATGTCTCGATCATATCACCTCTCTCCCTCCTTTGCTCAAGGGTATACATATTGAGCTCCGTTAATCTGTCCTCATATGTCTTCTGATGCAGTCCCTGCACCATTTTGGTTGCCCTTCTCTGGACTGCCTCAATTTGGTTAATGTCCTTGTGAAGGTGTGGCCTCCAATACTGCCGCGAGTACTCCAGATGGGCCTAACCAATGTCTTGTACAGAGGGATTATTACCTCCTCTTACGACTTGTGATACCCCTACTAATACATCCTAACACCCCTAGCCTTACCTACTGCTTTAGAGGTCTGCTTGGATGATTTTAGGTCATCAGTGATGATGATGCCCAAGTCTCTTTCTTCCTTTGTGACTGCTAGCAACTCCCTCCCAGCCTATAAGTGGCTTCAGGGTTTCTCTTCCCTATGTGCATGATTTTGCACTTCTTTGCATTAAATCCCAGTTGCCACTCTTCTGACCATTCTGCTAGTTTATCAGATCTCTTCTCATTCTGCCCACCCCATCTGGATCATCTACTCTGTTGCAGATCTTGGTGTCATCTGCAAACAGACAAGCCTTACCCTCTAGTCCATCTGCAGGGTCACTAATGAAGATGTTGAATAGGACTGGCCCAGGACTGATCCCTGAGGTACCCACTTGTGACTTGCATCTCTTCTGACTGTATACCATTTACCACCACTCTCTGTTTTCTGCCAGTCAACCAGTTTGCCACCCAGTTGACCAACTTCTGACCCACCCGAGCCTACCTAGCTTATTTATCAATCTTCTATGTGGAACAGTGTCAAAAGCTTTGCTGAAGTCAAGGTAGGCGACATCAACTGCTCCCCTTGGTCCACCACTCTGGTTACCCAGTCAAAGAAATCTATGAGATTAGTTTGACAGGACCTTCCTTTGTAAACCCATGCTGTCTTGGATCCTGTGCCCCTATGGATTCCAGGTGTTGCACTATCCTTTCCTTAAGGAGTGCCTCCATAATCTTGCCCACTACTGAGGTAAGACTGACCGGTCTGTAGTTCCCCGCCTCCTCCTGCTACCACTCTTGTGGAGTGGGATCACATGAGCCCTTCTCCAGTCTTCTGGGACCTCTCCTGTGCTCAGAGACTCACTAAACAATTCTGCTAAAGGCTCTGCTAGTTCCTCCTTTAGCTCCTTAAGTACCCTGGGATGTATGCCATCAGGTCCCATTGCCTTATCCACCCTGAGCTTAGCAAGCTCTTGTAGGACCCTTTCTTTTGTGAGAGGGAGTAGTGCTCACCTCCTCCCGCTGTGTCCATGATGCTGAGCTGTGGGCCCTGCCCTACCTTCTCTTCAGTAAATACTGAGCAAAAGTATCTATTGGGATAGATGCCTTTACAGGGTCCTCTTCCTCACATGCTCCCTTTTCTCCATTAAGCTAGCAATACCCCTCTGGACTTTCTCCTTTCACTAATGTATCTATAGAAAGTCTTGTCACCTTCTTTTACTGTCCGTGCTAGTGTTTCCTCAGTTTGGGACTTTGCCTGCCCTACTGCCTTACCTGCTTCCCTTAGGGCAGTTTGGTATGCCTCCCTATCTTCATCCGCTGTGTTCCCTTATATTTTCTGAAGGCCAGCCTTTTGGCTCTGACCTTTTCTGCTACTGTATTTGAGAACCAAAGTGGTTTCCTTCTTCTTTTACACTTCCTTTTCTGTCTAACACAATGGGATGTTGCTTCAAGTATTGTATCCTTAATGCTTGCCCACTTTGCCTGTACCTCCTCACCTGTGTTTCTTTTGCCAGGGCTAGCTTAACTCTGTTGGCCATCTTATCAAAGTCAGCTCCTCTGAAGTCCCATATTTTTGCCTTGGAATGGGATGATTTAGATGTAGTAGCCAAATTGAACCATACCATGTGATGGTCACTGGCCCCAGGTGACCTTCTACCTGGAGATCTGTGATCCCTTCTTTGTTAGTCAGTACTAGATCTAGGATAGCCCTGTCTCTTGTGGGTTGCTGTACCAGTTGTTTGAGGCCCCCCTGCAGGGAATCCACTATGTGTCTAGTTCTGCCGATGTTCCTGCTGGTATTGACCAATCTGTATCTGCATGTTGAAGTCTCCCATTATCAGAACCTCCCTTTAGCTGTCATGTTTTGTATATCTTCTAACAGTAATGTGTCTATGTCCTCCCTCTGGTCTGGGGCCTGTAGACAACCCCAGTTCTTATGGCTGTCCCATTTCCTGTTTCCAGGGTGACCCACAGTTCTTCTGGCTCATTATGTGTATTCTGAATTTCTGTAGCTTTGATATTTTCATTAACATACAGGGCCACTCCTCCCCTTTTGCACTCGGTCTCTTCTGAACAATACATAGCCAGGTACTGAAGTCTCCCAAGTGTGGTTACTGGTAAACCACTCTCACTAATTGCTACTATGTCCAGTTTAGCCTCTGACATTATTGCCTGCAGGTCTGGGATCTTATTTCCCAGGCTGTGAGCATTTGTGTACATGATTTTCCATTGGCCAGATTTTGGTGTGTTAGTTGTTGGGTGAAGTTTGGCATTACCCCTGTGCATCGTATGGGGAGACAAACCTTTTTTCTTACCTGGTGATGCAAATGAACGGCAAACACGCTGAATTCCTGTTTGACCACTAGCTGAGGGGGGAGGGGTGTTCTTTCCATTCGACGTATGGGGTGCTGCACCTCTCCCATTGCTAGTTTAAATATTCTGCAAAGACGTCAAACTTCTGCCCCAATGCTGACTCCCTCCTTAGTCAGATGCAGTCCATCAAATTTAAAGAACTTTCGCTCCCAGAACTGTTGCCAGTTCCCTACAAATCTGTGTCCTTTTTCCTGGCACCAGTCCTTGAGCCACGTGTTTAGCTCCCCTATCTCCCCTTCTCTGACCTTCCGTCCATCTGCTCCCTTCTCCCAGACTGGCAGGATCTCAGAGAAGGAGATGTCGGACGAAATAGATGATAGTTTGTCACCCAGCCTAGTCAGGTGTTCCTTGGTCTCCACAACTGACCGGCTGGCGAGATCATTAGTCCCTATGTGTACTAGGACATCAATGTTTTCTCCTGCTTTGTGAACAATTTGTAATGCGGTCAGTGTCTCTCCATGCTGATGTACCTGGGGACATCTGACCATCACCCTAGCTGGAGATGGGTATCAACTCCCGAATCATGGAGTCTCCTATGATCAGAAGTTTTTGGATTTCCTTTGTGCTTGTTTAGTTTTGGTTCCTGATTTGGGTGAGTATTGTTGTGCCAGCTCCTGTGCACGCAGTGTCCTGCTCTGCAGTGTCTTCTGCCTCTTTATTTGATTTCAGAGATAGAGGCAGATACCTGTTTGTAGTGTTTATATGGTTTTGGAGGTAATGTGTTGGAGAGCAGAGAGTGATGGGGCACCTGATTTGCTCCTCCTAACCACCTGCCAACCTCCTGGACCAACTACCTCTGCGGTCGAGGTTTTCTGTTGGATGCTGGGAAATGGCGGTGGTTCTTATAATGTATTTCCTCTTCAATATGAAATTTGAGGCGTGCAATCTCTGCCCATGCTGCCCGGAGCTGAGACCTAAGATCTCCAAAGGCCCAGCATGTAGGACAGTGTCCTAAATCCTGTAAGACTGTCCTTCTGAAAATTGTTCCACAGTACCTGCAGTTAATGAAATCCATTACAAATAAGTTGCTGGGTTTGTAACCTAGTCAGAGTAATTAGAAGGAAAAAAAATGCAAGTAATGGTTTAATTGTGCTTTGTTTAACTTGTTATAACAAGTTAAATTACTAATGCCTTGTAAATGAGATCACCTTGTGAGGCCCCCTGATCAACCTTCCTGCTCTGTCACAGGAAATGTCACAACTGTGGTACCCTATAAAAGGAGTGTAGCGTGGGGTGGTTGGGGATGGGGGTGGGTGGCTGGGCCCTTTCCTGCCTAAAAGAAAACCACGGACGAAAGAACAAGGGAGGTAAGAGCAGAAACAATCAGTCAACAACAAATGCAGTAACCCTGAAAGCTTATCCTAATGTTAGATAAAACTGTAAAACCTGTAAAGCACCACCTGTAATAATTTCAGAGAAGATATACCCTGTAAGAAACACTTTGCTCCAGAGAAAAAAAGCAGTAACAGAAGATATACCTTGCAAAAGTCAATTTGAATCAGAAGATTACAGCAGTAATCTGTTAGACACACCTGTAGGCACACCTTGTAATAATGCAGAAGAAGTATACCAGCAACAACAATTTGAATCAGAGAAAAATAAAGCAATGAAATGTTAACAACAAACAGTAGCAATCCCTGTGAGTAAAAATAAAAACACCACCACACAGTAAATCTGCTTAGCCAAACTAAGTCTTAATCTTCTCCCTTGCTCTGGTAAGTTTCTCTACTCTGCCTTTCAAGCAGTCTTAGAAGGAAAGAGCTCAGGTGAAGCTAGGTGCCTTGGCCAGCAAACCAAGTCTTCTACCTCCAAGATATCAACTAACCTGACTTTTAACCCTTCTTTCTGTTGAAATACTGACAGTTTGCCAGCTCCACCCCACATACACACCTTAATCCTTTGGAAGAGCTGTGGGAGGAAAAGCAATTAGCTCCTTCAATGTGAGAAGGAGACTGAAACACCTCTGAGACAACAAACCTTTTCAACAAACAAGAAAAAAATAAAACACAGTGTCAAACAGTAATTTTGCTTAGCCCAATGATAAAAAGTCACAAAATGTAAGCTCCACCTGTAATACAGTAATTTAGAAGATATACCCTGTAAGAAACACTTTGCTCCAGAGAAAATAAAGCAGTAACAGAAGATATACTTTGCAAAAGTCAATTTGAATCAGAAGATTACAGCAGTAATCTGTTAGCAACACCTGTAGGCACACCTTGTAATAATGCAGAAGAAGGTATACCAGCAACAACAATTTGAATCAGAAAAAATAAAGCAATGAAATGTTAACAACAAACAGTAGCAATCCCTGTGAGTAAAAAATAAAAACCCCACCACACAGTAAATCTGCTTAGCCAAACTAAGTCTTAATCCTTCTCCCTTGCTCTGGTAAGTTTCTCTACTCTGCCTTTCAAGCAGTCTTAGAAGGAAAGAGCTCAGGTAAGCTAGGTGCCTTGGCCAGCAAACCAAGTCTTCTACCTCCAAGATATCAACTAACCTGACTTTTAACCCTTCTTTCTGTTGGAAATTACTGACAGTTTGCCAGCTCCACCCCACATACACACCTAATCCTTTGGAAGAGCTGTGGAGGAAAAGCAATTAGCTCCTTCAATGTGAGAAGGAGACTGAAACACCTCTGAGACAACAAACCTTTCAACAAACAAGAAAAAAAATAAAACACAGTGTCAAACAGTAATTTTGCTTAGCCCAATGATAAAAAGTCACAAAATATGCTCCACCTGTAATACAGTAATTTCAGAGAAGATATACCCTGTAAGAAACACTTTGCTCCAGAGAAAAATAAAGCAGTAACAGAAGATATACCTTGCAAAAAGTCAATTTGAATCAGAAGATTACAGCAGTAATCTGTTAGCACACACCTGTAGGACACACCTTGTAATAATGCAGAAGAAGGTATACCAGCAACAAAATTTGAATCAGAAAAAAAATAAAGCAATGAAATGTTAACAACAAACAGTAGCAATCCCTGTGAGTAAAAAATAAAAACACCACCACACAGTAAATCTGCTTAGCCAGACTAAGTCTTAATCCTTCTCCCTTGCTCTGGTAAGTTTCTCTACTCTGCCTTTCAAGCAGTCTTAGAAGGAAAGAGCTCAGGTGAAGCTAGGTGCCTTGGCCAGCAAACCAAGTCTTCTACCTATGAGGGAAAAGGAGTTTAAAAAGCTGTCCCATTCTAAAAGAAATCATTCTTCTCTGCCCTTGCGGGTGTAAGTGAGTCTGTCCGTAGCTAATGTTGTCAGTAGTAAATTCTTCCACATTGCGAGTGTGGGTGATACATAAGAGACCCAAGTATTAAGTATAATTTGTCAGGCTACCACAAGCACTATTCTCACCCATCTGGGGTAGAGATCCCATTCCCCCTCCACAGTTGTTTCAACCCCAAAGAGGAGGGAGAGGGGCGAGAACTCCACATTCTTTCCCTATATTTGAGAAATGTCTGGTGCAATATCCTTCCAGTGTGTTTGGAAGGTGGGA
This sequence comes from Neoceratodus forsteri, assembly GCA_016271365.2. Classification (NCBI taxonomy): domain Eukaryota; kingdom Metazoa; phylum Chordata; order Ceratodontiformes; family Ceratodontidae; genus Neoceratodus; species Neoceratodus forsteri. The sequence goes on along the minus strand of CM057456.1, from coordinate 747,875,186 downwards.
CATGCCCAGAAATAATGAAAATATGTGCCTCTGGCCGCTGTGCACCTTCCACACATGTCTGACACCCCTGGGTAGAACTTATGAACCATACTGGGAGGATAAAAGAATCTATGGATACATCTGTATTGTGTTTCTTTAAACCTATTACACATCAACAGCCCCATGTGAGAGGTAATTAAAATGCCAATTTTTAAATACCTCCCATATTTGTGTCGCTAACTTTAACTACCAGTTTCGCAAGTAGACTTTCTCAAATAGGTAAAAAAACAGGCTACCTGCAAAAGTGTCACGGATGCATATTATGCATATAGAGAATACTGGATTGGCAACTATGCAGAACCAGTGTGTTCTGCCACAGAGGAGGTCTGATTCCCTCTGACCTCGACAGCGAAGCTCGAGAGGTCCATGGGAATCAGAATCCTGAGGTGGCAAAACACTGGTCATGCATAGAGTTGCTCATCCTGTAATTTGTATAGTGTATAGTACTGTGTGAAATATGTGTTTTGTGAGTTCTTTTGCTTTCAAAATTAAACTGACTCATGCAGTCTCTAGAGGTTCTAGAATGGTGTTCTACCACAGCAGGGCAGAACAGCATTCCATGACCTTGGAACTGTGGTAGAACAGCATTTTGAAAGGGATGGAATTCAATACAGAATAACACTCCACTATACACTATAACTTGCTTCTATGTCCCACAGCAAAACCTTTGCAAATCTATTTTTTTTATTTCTAACTTCTCTGTTTTTAAACTTAACTTCTAATTTGTGACAGCAAGCTAAATATAATTCCCCTCACAACCACAGCAGTGTCAAATTTTAAATCTCGTTTCTCTGCCTGTAACTTTAACTGCCACTTCTGCAGATGCACTTTTGCAGAAGTTTAAAAAACTAAGTCTATCTGCCAAATTGTTCCAGATGCATATTTCTCAGCTAAACATCCAAGTTCAACTGCCAGCGTTTCACAAATTTATTTCATTCAGTTTTTTTTTTTATTTTAAAGCTGCATCTTCTAAATTTAGAAAATATTCTACTAAAAAATGTCTCGCACAACTACTGAAGTGCTGCTTGTTAACTCCTTCTTATTTTTCCACTGCAAAATTAAACAGTCACTTTTGCAGGTGCAGTTATTCAGATGGACATAGAAAAAAGTGCATCTGTGAAAGCAGCAGTTACAGAGGTGTCTGAAATACAGGTTACTCACCTGTAACAGGAGTTCTAGGAATGGTATATGTTGTTCATCCACACTCATTGGCAGGTATCCTTGCCACTTTAAATCTTGCCGGAAGGTCTTCAAGCTTGCTCCTCCCACCCACCCGGGTGGTATAACTCTCGCTCCGCCCCATGCGCCAGATCTGGCCCGCTGGAAGCTCAGGTTGTGCGTCGAAGCCGGAGGTCGGAGGAGTCGTAGGATGAACAACATACCATTCCTAGAACTCCTGTTACAGGTGAGTAACCTGTATTTCTAGGGACATGGATATGTTGTTCATCCACACTCATTGGCAGACTCCTAGCAGTTCTCCGGGAGGAGGGAGGCAAGACGACACCCCCAATACTTACTTGGGAAAGAGACTGGAGAACCGAGGCCCCAAAACCAGCATCCGGCGTGACTCAAGGTCGATGTGGTAATGGGTAATAAAGGTGTTTGCTGACTTCCAGGTAGCAGCCCTGCAGATTTCCTGGATAGGGACGTCCCTGGAAGCAGCCACCGTTGCAGCAGTATGGCGGGTAGAATGAGCTCTTATCCCTCTGGGAGGCTCCATGCCCGCCAACTTATAGCAGAGATCTATGCAGGAAGTGACCCACCTGCTTATCGTCCGCTTGGCTGCAGGTCTGCCAGGTGCGGCTTCAGCGTAGGTGACAAACAGCTGGCGAACCTCTCCCCGAATTTCAGCCGTGCGCTCCTTATAATAAGCGAGTGCCCTTCTAGGGTCCAAAGTATGGAGCCTATATTCGGCCTCCGAGGTGTGATTGGGGTAGAACACCGGCAGAGTCAACACCTGGTTAAGGTGAAACTCCGACACCACCTTCGGAAGGAATTTCGGGTGGGGCGCAGGACAACCTTGTCCCTGTGGAAGACCAGGTAAGGAGACTCTATGGAAAGCGCCTGGAGCTCTCCCATCCTTCTGGCTGACGTGATAGCCACCAAGAAGCGGCTCTTCCACGACAGGTGAGAGAGAGCACACCTGTGCATAGGTTCGAATGGCTTGCCCATGAGCTTTGCCAGTACCAGCAGTAGATCCCACGGAGGTGGGGGTTCCCCGCACTGAGGGAAATGTGATCAAGGCCTTTGAAAAGCGCAGACCACCTCTCCCGCGCCACTGACTGCTTCCCCTGCCCGCGCCCGGTAAGCAGAGATGGCTGCCAGGTGCACCCTTAAGGTCGCCGACCTAAGCCCTTGACTAGAAAGGGACCATAAATAGTCCAAGATGCTTGCCAAGGAACAGGAGGAAGGGTCCAAGCCCTTGCCCTGACACCAAATAGAAAACCTTTTCCATTTGAAGGCATAGCATTTTCTGGTCGACTCTCACGGGACGCCCAACTACATTGAGGACCTCGTCCGAAAGACCCAAGGCCTGGAACTCTAGCCGCTCAGGAACCAGGCCGTCAGGTGCAGGGATTGAAGGTCCGGATGGAACACCTTCCCTGACTGATCAGAGCAGGTCCGGGCGAGCTGGAAGCTGCCGCGGAGTCCTGGAGCTGAGACTGAGGAGATCTGGGTACCAGAACTGGCGAGGCCAGTCTGGGGCTATCAGAATCACCTGCGCCTTGTCCCTCCTCGCCTTGAGAAGCACCTTGTGGATCAAGGGAAATGGGGGAAAGGCGTAAAAGAGGCCCGGGGTCCACTGCCTCGAGAAGGCATCCCCCTGCAGCGAGCCCTGCTGAGGAGGCGGGCATGGAACAGACTCAGCCCGTTCTCCTGGAGGCAAACAGGTCCACCTGAGGTGTGCCCCAATGGGAGAACAGATGCTGTACTACCTCCGGCAGGAGAGACCACTGTGGGATGCAGCCCCTATCCGGCTCAGGGCATCGGCCAGGGTGTTGGAGGCTCCTGCCACGTGAATGGCTAGAGATCCGCCTCCAGGCTGCGCACGAGTGACCAAATGCGGAGAGCTTCCTTGCATAGAAGCATGGAGCGCGTCCCGCCCTGGCGGTTTAGATAGTACATGGTCGTGGTATTGTCCGTCTGGACTCGGACCACTTGACCCCGGAGGAACGGAGCAAAGGCGGTGAGAGCTAGGCGGACCGCTCGGAGCTCCAGCAGGTTGATGTGGCATCGGGACTCCCGCAGGGACCAGAGGCCATGAGCCCGGTGTTCCCCCAGATGGGCACCCCAACCCATCAGAGAGGCATCGGTCGATAGAGAGACCGTCGGCTCGGGGCGGACAAACGGGATGCCCTCCTGCAAATGATCTGGAACGGTCCACCACTGGAGAGTGTTCCACATCCCTGTGTCACCGACAAGCTGGACCAAAGGATCGCAGCTGCCAGACCACTGGCTGGCCAGTCCCCATTGAAGGACGCGATGTTCCAGCGGGCCCAATGGACCACGCTGGTGCAGGCCGCCATGAGACCCAGGAGGCGAGGAAGTCCCAGGCAGGGCGCAATTGTCCAACCAGAAATGATCGGGCAAAGGAGGAAAGAACCTCGGCCCTGTCCGCCGGGAGCCGCGCTCTGGCTCGAAGAGAGTCGAGCTACGCCCCGATGAATAGAATCACCTGCTTCGGCTCGAGTTCCGACTTGGCCTCATTGATAAGGAGGCCCAGTTGAGAGCAGACCTGGAGGGCCAGATCTCTGGACCACTCCGCCTCCTTCCTGGAGGGAGCTGCTATCAGCCAGTCGTCCAGGTAAGGGTACACCGGACCCCTCGGCGGCCAGAGGAATGCTGTCACCACTGCCATGCATTTGGTGAAGACCCTGGGAGCTGGAGACAAGCCGAAGGGCATGGCTTGGAACTCGAAAAGGGATCCTTCCACTCGGAAGCGAAGGAATCTCAGGTGAGACGGACGGATAGGGACGTGAAAAACGGCGTCCTGCAAGTCCAGAGAGCAGAACCACACGCCGCGTTCCAAGGATGGTATTATCTGAGCCAGAGTGACCATCCTGAAGGTTCGAGACCTTAGGAACTTGTTTAGGTCGTGTAGGTCGAGAATGGGGCGCCAGCCCCCCGTCCGTTTCGGAACCAGGAAGTACCTGGACACAAACCCTGGGTCTGAAGGAGGGTCCGCCACCTCTCTTATCACCTCCTTCTGGAGGAGGAGAGCGATGTCGGCTCGACGAGCCGCCAGTGAGGCTGGGGACCCCGAAGCCCCCCGAGGGGCGACGGCTCTGAAGGGTGGTGCCTGCTCGAATTCCAGAGGCAGGCCTCTTCCCACCACCTCCAAGACCCACCTGTCCGTGGTAACAGCGGACCAGGCGGAACGGAAGTGCCGGAGCCGTCCCCCCACGGGGGGACCCAGGGGTAAGGTGACGGGAATGGGGGCGACACCCCTCAGCCCGTCACTGGGCAGGCTTGGAGGAGGGACCGGCCGAGGGACCTCCTGGGCCTTTTCCTCCCTGCCTCCTGTTAGAGGAAGCCGGTGGCTTGGGTTTGGGATGCCAAGGCCGAGCCTGCTGGCCCTGACGTTGCTGGGCCGGGCGCGCCGGGGGCACAGAAGGACGAAAGGGCTTAGGCTGTGGTTTGCGGCCTTTGTCCTTCTGAGCGGAAGAGACCGAGTCCAAGGTAGCATTGGACTTCTCGATCCTCTGCAGGTGACCTTCCACCCCAGGGCCGAAGAGGTCAGTCCCAAAAGGAACATCCGCCAACTTGTGCTGGGTATCGAAGTAAGGTGGATATCCTCAGCCAAGCCATCGACGCTAGCCACCGCAGCCACCACACGATCTGGCACATGAGTCCCCATATCCAAAGCAGTCTGGAGCTGCTGTTTGGCCACTGCCCTGCCCTGGTCCCGCACCTGCTTAACCGTAGTCTGCAGATCGGCGGAAGATGAGGGATGACCTCATCCAGGGAGCCCAACAGGGCATGAAAAAATGTGCCATGAGGGCGGCGCAACTGGCCTGGCGAAGACGAGAGAGGGCATGGCGTAGACTTTTCGCCCGGCATAGTCCAATTTCTTGGACTCCTTGTCAGGAGGTTTGTCCACATCCCTGGCGCTAGCCGGGCGGTCGAAAACGCTGTCGGTAACCAACCCTCAGCAGAGGGGTGTTCAAAACCGACAGGGAACCGTAGGACCGTGATACTTCCTGGCCATCCTGGCGAAGGCGCAGGGCAGGAAGCAGGCGCTGCCAAAGCTCCAGTGCGGACCCACTATGGCCTCGCCACCGGAAAGGCCTCCGCCGGAGAATCCCCGTCCAGAATCTCCGTGAGGGGATACCCGGCCCGCTTGGAACGGGTTCGAGCTCCATCCCGTGGACTCGAGATGAGCGAAGCAGTCCTAGGAAGGACGACGGCTATCGTCCATTGACTGACCTCCTGAAGACTCAAGTCCAGTCGCTTGGAGAAAAGGAGGAATCATCTTCGGACTCGGAAGAGTCCTCGAAAAACTGCCTCTGGCCTGAGCCACCCTTCACCTGCCGAGGTCGGTCGGGTGAGGGTAACTGACAACCGATGGGGTAGACCCTTAGCCGACCGAGAATCCTTGGTCGGAGTCCCAATAGGTGGCTGTGGAGGCGGAGGTTCCACCGGAATCGGTGGAGCAGCTGGTTTTGGCCGAACAACCGGCCTGGGTATAGGCTCCTCGGATAAGTCGAGGGGTTGTGTCGGCCGCTCCGGTGACAGCCACTTAATGGCCGGGGAAGGCGACGGGCTCGGCTTACTCCCGGCCAGGAGGAGCTGTTGCAACATGAGGTCCTCGTACCGTCGACGTAATTTACGCCGAAGCCTCCCCTCGTCCGAGGAGGAGGACGAGGACGAGCGGTGACGCCGCTTACCGCGGTGCCGAGACCGAGACCGCCTATGACGGTGGGATCGGCTGGACCGCGAAGAAGTCCGAGACCGAGACTGAGAGTCCCGGAATTTCCGAGGTCGGTGCGGGGAGGTGTCGGCCGGAACCGGCACTCCCTTCGGCTCGGATGGTCCATCCGAGGGCTCCGGAACCGGAGGCACAGGCGAGCCCACGGGATCCCAACTCCTCCCGGGGGAACCGGGGAGAGGGAATCTCGGCTGTAAGGCGACAGCCCATCCAACGGTCGAAAAATCTCGACTGCCGGTGGAGTCTCGGTCAACTGACCTGACGGGACACCGTGAGGCCAGTGGCCGGCTTGAGCGGTCGACCGGGCCGACGGCCCACACTCGGGAGAGGGACCTTTCCCGCCTCCCAAGAGCGCCGACGGAGGGACTTACCCCTGTCCTTCTTTTTGGACCGAGAATAAGGTCCAGCGGACGTAGGCCCTTCTCCCTTAGTGGAGAGGGACAGACAAAGCTCCTTAAAAGAAGCCGTGTAGGAAGAACCCAGAGAGAGCGGGATAAATGCCGCGGCCGAGGAAGATACGGCCCAGCCGCCTCTTCGAGGCTTCCACTACACACGCCGAAAGGATCCGCCGAGCCCGCCGCTGACACCGGGCCAACCGGCCTCCTGACTTCACCGGAGGGAACGCCGGACGCCCAGTTGCAATCGGGCAGCATCGTCTTCGAGGACGAGGGTCGAGAAAGATGAGCACAGGTCGAAGCCCGCGGGTCGCTCAAGGCCTAACAGTAGACACACGTGGAGTGTGGATCCGTCCGAGACATCTTCTGCCCGCATGGGCATCTCTAAACCGGTCGATTTGTCCACCGCAGCCACGAGGGATCAAGACTGAAGTCTTTTGCAAAATTTATTTTTAAATCCAAACGGAGAAATAGGAACCAGTCTCAAACGCAGAGCGTTAAGGAGGGAACCTGAGCTTCCAAGCGGTAAGGAAGATCTGGCGTCATGGGGCGGAGCCGAGAGTTATACCACCCGGGTGGGTGGGAGGAGCAAGCTTGAAGACCTTCCGGCAAGATTTAAAGCGGCAAGGATACCTGCCAATGAGTGTTGATGAACAACATATCCATGTCCCTAGAATCACCTTTATCCGAGTAAAAACTGGATAAACTTCATATTTTTGCTGTCTAGCAAAAAGAAGCTTTACTAAATTACACCAAAACCTGTCATGTCAGAAGATTATGTACTGTATACTGTATAAGCAGCTGAAATAATGATTTAATATTAAAGCGCCTACTCAGCCCTAACTAAAGTGGTGCTACCATGCCACTATAATGTAATATATGTTCATGTATCTGTAAAATACATTTTTTTCATAAAACTTTTTCCTCCGGGTGACATGCAGGCAGGCTATCAGCCTTGTCCCCAATCTCCTCAGTCAGCAGCCCCCTCCCCCAGTATTTACTGGACCTGAGTTCCCGCAAAGATTGCCCCTGTGGCAGGGCCAGGACGGGGAGTGCCAACTTCCTCCAGAACACATATTCAGAGATGGCCCTGGTGTTCCCAGGTGGTGGCTCGGGTCAGGGACAAGTGGGTAGGACTTCACAAAGCCGGCATGTCTTTTCCTTTATTCTGTCTCTCCCATCCCCTGCCACAGACAGGCAGTAGTGTGTGCTGTGTGGAGACACACATAGTACACCAAACTGGTGGCCTCTCCCAAAGGTGCCGTGCTAGCCTGCACTACCACCGGGCCTCCATCTGGTGACAGTCCATGGCAGGGGCTAACAAGCCTCTTCCCGATCCTGTAAATGTGGTAATGATCTATTCAGCCACTTAAACGAAGGCGTTATTGTATAACTGCTCTTTTATTCTGGCTTCATTTTCTATTTATTTATTTAGTAATTGGGAAAAAACCTTTGAGCACAAGCTCTTTACAAAGGTTCCACATCATAGATTGCAAAACAAAGTACAGTAGGAGAAAGCAAAGGTACATTACAATGAACGATACAGCTTGGATTCAGAACTTACAGAATAACTCAAAACATAGGTACAAGTTAAATAACAAGAAAAAACACTTTATGAGGGTGGGGGTGGGGGGGAATAAGCAGCCACAAAGTGCCTCGTCAGTAGCTCAGAGAGAGAGGTAAGTACTGCGGTGGAGGTGAGAGGGTGGAGGGAAGAGGGACAATAAGGTATAGAGAGAAATGGTGGGGTGAGGGGAGGCTGAGCAGAGAGGACATGCTAGAGTAAAATGGTGGGGTGTGAGGGGGCATGGTCAGGCAGCCAGCATTAGTAGTGACTGTTTGGGAAACTCACGGGACTGTGAGTTGGGGGTGGGGGAGGGGAGGGTGTCAGGTGCCGAAGGAGCATGATGCAAACTGATTGCTGGGGCAAGTCATAATAAGGGACAGAGGGAGGGGGTACCTGAGACCTGCCTAGTGCTTGCTGGGGGGCAGAGAGAGCAGGTTGGCTGGACTCGGGGGCAGGTGCATTTAGAGAGTGTTATTAGGTGCTGTTTGAGGTCAGTTTTGAATTGTGCCAGACAATTGGTGGCCAAGAGGTTCCCAGGAAGTTCATTCATCCACATTTTAAGCTACTGTATAAGTTGTGTTAAAGCTAGCTGCTGTGATGCATTTTCAACCTGCATGCTGATGCTGCGTGCCCTTTTTGTTCCGTCAGATTACTACAGGCATGAGAATTTGTTGCCTCTGACTGCCTATTGCACGTCCTGTTGGGCCCGGAAAGCTTGTGTCCTATACCATCTTGGAACAAGACATACGTTGGTCCAATACAAGGTATCAAACTATCCAGTGACCCCTTGCCTCTGACTGGAAGCTTCTGTAGACTTACTACATATAGTGGTTCAGCTGTTTTTAAACACCTACTGTTCCATAAGGTCAGCGAGCACTGCCTGCTGCATGCTAGTTCATTTTAGTCACAACAGAAATGAATTTAAATAATTGATGCACAAAAACAGTTGAGAATACTGATGAAAAGCTGGTCCGAGTCATATTAAAAGGAACGCTCTTTTTATTATTTCAGGTGTGAAAAAAGTACTAAAGTAGACTTAAACTGTGGAAAGAAAGGTATCATACAAGTCAGTAGATAAGAAGCAATCTAAAATAGATTAAACAAGTATAGGTCAAAATTTTCATCACATTCATGTACTGCTGCTTTCAGTTTAATGTCTTACACCTTTTAAGAAATATCAGATGTAACCTGTTCAACCCTGGCTAGTTCACTCAAATAAGTCACATTTTATATCAATATTTATGTTTTACCAGGGTAGCTAATATCAATCAACGAACAAAAGCCAATGTACCCCCCTACCCCATAACTCTTCTCTAACTCGCATGCTTTTGTTATCATGCTTTAAAAAGCACCTTTCCTGGTACTCACCTCCACACCTCATAAGGATCCTTGGGCTCCCCTGACTTGCATGCTGGATTAAAAAAATATTTTCCGATAGCCGGCTTTAGGGAGGGAAGGGATCATATTTCGGTTCTGTGGAGCCAAGAACCCAATCCCTTCCACTTCCTTTTTTGGAGCGCCGCCACCCGTGCTAGCACATTTTGTGATGTAATAGTTGGGATATTATGGGGGCATGTTCTACTAACTTCAATAGGGTTTCTTATTTAAAGGTTTATTTTGATATTTTAATAAACAGCTATGAACTAAATGCCACCACTCAACTAAGAAGGCCCTTGGTTCATATCAGGCCAGTAAAATATCAAAATAAGTCTTTACATAAGAAGCCCACTGAAGTCAATAGAACATGCCCCGTGCTCCATTGTACATCACAAAACTGCTCTTAAGCGTAAAGCATGCTCTAAATAGGCAAGTGGAAGGGATTGGGCTCTCAGCTTGATGGAACCAAATACAGGTTACTCACCTGTAACAGGAGTTCTAGGAATGGTATATGTTGTTCATCCACACTGTCAGGCAGGTTCCTTGCCGCTTTAAATCTTGCCGGAAGGTCTTCAAGCTGGCTCCTCCCACCCACCCGGGTGGTAGAACTCTCGGCTCCGCCCCATGAAGCCAGATCTAGCCCGCTGGAAGCCAGGTTGTGCGTCGAAGCCGGGGAGGTCGGGTGGGTCGTGTGGATGAACAACATATACCATTCCTAGAACTCCTGTTACAGGTGAGTAACCTGAATTTCTAGGGACATGGATATGTTGTTCATCCACACTGTCTGGCAGACTCCTAGAAGTTCTCCAGGAGGAGGTAGGCAAGGCACACACCCCCGTTACTTACTTGGGAAATAAGGACTGGAGAACAGAGGCCCCAAAACCAGCATCCTGGCATGACTCAAGGTCAATGTGGTAGTGGGTAATGAAGGTATGTGCCGACTTCCAGGTAGCAGCCCTGCAGATATCCTGGACAGGGACAACCCTGGAAGCAGCTACCGATGCAGCGGTATGGCGGGTAGAATGAGCTCTTATCCCTCTGGGAGGCTCCATGCCCGCCAACCTCTAGCAGAGAGCTATGCAGGAGGTGACCCACCTGCTTATTGTCTGCTTGGCTGCAGGTCTCCCCGGTGCAGCTTCAGTGTAGGTGACAAACAGCTGGCGAACCTCTCCCCGAACTTCAGCCATCCGCTCCTTATAGTAAGCGAGCGCTCTTCTAGGGTCCAAAGTATGGAGCCTATATTCGGCCTCCGAGGTGTGACTGGGGTAGAACACCGGCAGAGTCAACACCTGGTTAAGGTGAAACTCCGACACCACCTTCGAAAGGAACTTCGGGTGGGGGCGCAGGACAACCTTGTCCCTGTGGAAGACCAGATAAGGAGACTCGATGGAAAGTGCCTGGAGCTCTCCCATCCTTCTGGCTGACGTGATAGCCACCAAGAAGGCGGTCTTCCATGACAGGTGGGAGATCTCCTTGTGCATTGGTTCGGAATGGCTTGCCCATGAGCTTGACCAGCCAGTAGATCCCACGGAGGTGGAGGCTTCTGCAATCGAGGGGAAATGTGATCAAGGCCTTTGAAAAAGCGCCAGACCACCTTACCCTGCGCCCACCGAATGCTTCCCGCCCCGCACCGTAAGGCAGAGATGGCTGCCAGGTGCACCTTAAGGGTCGTCGAACGAAGCCCTTGCTGAGAAAGGGACCACAGGTAGTCCAGAATGCTTGCCAAGGAACAGGAGGAAGGGTCCAGGCCCTTGCCCTGACACCAAATGGAGAATCTCTTCCATTTGAAGGCGCAGCATTTTCTGGTCGACTCCTTACGGGACGCCTCAACGACGTTGAGGACCTCATTGGAAAGACCCAAGGCCTGGAACTCTAGCCACTCAGGAACCAGGCCGTCAGGTGCAGGGATTGAAGGTCCGGATGGAGTACCTTCCCCTGATTGACTGAGATCAGGTCCGGGCGGGCTGGAAGCCGCCTCGGGAGCCTGGAGCTGAGACTGAGGAGATCTGGATACCAGAACTGGCGGGGCCAGTCTGGGGCTACCAGAATCACCTGCACCTTGTCCCTCCTCACCTTGAGAAGCATCTTGTGGATCAAGGGAAATGGGGAAAGCCGTGAGAAGAGCCCGGGTCCACGGCCTCGAGAAGGCATCCCCTGCAGTGAGCCCCTGCTGAGGGGGGCGGGCATGAAACAGTCTCAGCTTCGGATTCTCTCTGGAGGCAAACAGGTCCACCTGAGGCGTGCCCCAGTGGGAAAAGAGATCTTGTACTACCTCCGGCAGGAGAGACCACTCGTGAGACGCAGCCCCTATCCAGCTTAGGGCATCGGCCAGGGTGTTGGAGGCTCCTGCCATGTGAATGGCTAGGAGATCCGCCTCCAGGCTGCGCATGAGAGACCATATGCGGAGAGTTTCCTTGCATAACAGCATGAAGCGCGTCCCGCCCTGGCGGTTTAGGTAGTACATAGTCGTGGTATTGTCCGTCTGGACCTGAACCACTTGACCCCATAGAAACAGAGCGAAGGCGGTGAGAGCTAGGCGGACCGCTCGGAGCTCCAGAAGGTTGATATGGCATCGGGACTCACGAGGGGACCAGAGGCCGTGCGCTCTGTGCTCCCCCAGATGGGCATCCCAACCCATCAGAGATGCGTCGGTCGACAGAGAGACCATCGGCTCGGGGTGGATGAACGGGATGCCCGCCTGCAGATGTGCCAGAACGGTCCACCACTGGAGAGCGTTCCACATTTCCTGGGTCACTGTCACCAACTGATCCAACGGATCGTAGCGTTGTGACCACTGGCTGGCCAGTCCCGATTGAAGGGGACGCATGTACCAACGGGCCCAATGGACCACGCTGGTGAAGGCTGCCATGAGGCCCAGGAGGTGCAGGAAGTCCCGGGCAGGGCGCGATTGCCCAACCAGAAATGATTGGGCAAAGGAGGAAAGAACCTCGGCCCTGTCCGCTGGGAGCCGAGCTCTGGCTCGAAGAGAGTCGAGCTCTGCCCCGATGAAGTGTATCACCTGCTTCAGCACGAGTTCCGACTTGGCCTCGTTGATGAGGAGGCCAATCTGAGAGCAAACCTGGAGGGCCAGATATCTGGACCGCTCCACCTCCGCTCTGGAGGGGGCTGCAATCAGCCAGTCGTCCAGGTAGGGGTACACCCGGACCCTTAGGCGCCGCAGGAATGCTGTCACCACTGCCATGCATTTGGTGAAGACCCTGGGAGCTAGAGAGAGAGGCCGAAGGGCATGGCCCGGAACTCGTAAAGGGATCCCTCCGCTCTGAAGTGGAGGAATCTCTGATGAGACGGATGGATCGGGACGTGAAAGAACGCGTCCTGGAGGTCCAGGGAACAGAACCACACGCCTCGTTCCAAGGATGGGATTATCTGAGCCAGAGTGACCATCCTGAAGATCCGAGACCGTAGGAACCTGTTCAGGTCGTGCAGGTCGCGAATGGGGCGCCAGCCCCCCGTCCGTTTTGGGACCAGGAAATACCTGGACACAAACCCCGGGTCTGGAGGAGGATCCGCCACCTTCCTGATCACCTCTTTCTCGAGGAGCAGGGCAATATCGGCTCGGAGGGCCGACAACGAGACTTGGACCCGTGGCCCCGGCGGCGGCTCGAAGGAGGGTCTTCTCAATTCCAGAGGCAGGCCTTCCTACCACCTCAACACCCAACGGTCCGTGGTGATAGCGGACCAGGCGGAAAGGAAGTGGTGGAGCCATCCCCCCACGGGGGGAACCCAGGGAAGGGTGACGAGGTTGGGGGCGACACCCCTCAACCCATCACTGGGCAGGCTTGGAGGAGGTGACCAGCCGAGGGACCTCCTGGGCCTTTACCTCCTTGCTTCCTATTGGAGGAAGCTGCTGGCTTGGGTTTGGGACGCCAAGTGCAGGCCTGCTGGCCCTGGTGCTGGTGCTGTTGGGCCGGTCGTGCTGCAGGGGCCGAAGGACGAAAGAACTTATGCTGTTGCTGACGACGGCCTTTGTCCCTCTGGGCAGAGGTGACCGAGTCCAGAGTGGCGTTGGACTTTTCGATCCGCTGGAGGTGTCCCTCCACTACAGGGCCGAAGAGGTCAGTCCCCAAGAAGGGGACGTCCGTCAACTTGTGCTGGGTATCCGCCGTGAAGGTGGATATCCTCAGCCACGCCCTGCGGCGCATGGCCACCGCGGCCGCTACTGACCCGCAGGAATCACCTATGTCCAGAGCAGTTTGGAGCTGCTGCTTCGCCACCGCCCTACCCTGGTCCCGCACCTGACAGACCATGGTCTGCAGGTCGGCCGGGAGATGAGGGATGACCTCATCCAGGGGGCCCACGAGGGCGTGGGAGAAGTGTGCCATCAGCACGGCCGAGCTGGCCTGTCGGAGGCCGAGGGAGCAAGCAGCGTACACCTTGCGCCCGGCATAATCCGGCTTCTTGGACTCTTTGTCGGGGGGCTTATCCATGTCCCGAGCGTTTCTGGAACGCCGGAAGACGCTATTGGTGACTAACCCCTCGGCAGAGGGGTGCTCCGAGAAACCGGGCAAAGAGACGGCAGGGACCGCATACTTCCTGGCCATCCTGGCCGAGGGCGCAGGACAGGAAGCAGGCCGCTGCCAAAGCTCCAAGTCTGGTCCGACAATGGCCTCAGCCACAGGGAAGGCCTCCATGGGTGAATCCCCTCGGTCCAGTATCTCCGTCAGGGGATACTTGGCCCGTTTGGACATGGGCTCGAGCTGCATCCCGGAAGACTCCGAGATGAGCCAAAGAAGACCCATGAAGGACGATGGGCTATCGTCCAATGACTGGCCCCTGGAGGACTCCAGGTCGAGCTGCCTGGAGAACAGGGAGGAGTCATCATCGGACTCCGAAGAGTCTGCTAAGAGCTGCCTCGGGCCTGAGCCACCCTCCACCTGCCAAGGACGGTCGGGAGTGAGGGTGACCGACAACCTGTAGGGCAGGCCGTGACCCGACCGAGAATCTTTGGTCGGTGCCCCAGACTTCAGTTGTGGGGATAGAAGTTCCACCACAATCGGTGGAGCAGCTAGTTTCGACCGAACGACCAGCCCAGAAATGGGCATCTCAACTGCGGCGAGCGGTTGCTTCGGCTGTTCGGACGACAGCCACTTGATGGCCGGGGGATGAATTGGAGTCAATTTACTCCTGGACAACAGTAACTGCTGCCACATAAGCTCCTTGTAACGCCGACGCAATTTGCGCAGAAGCCTCTCCTCTTCCGAGGAGGAGGACGAGAAGGAATGGTGTCGCTGCTTACCTCGGTGCCGAGACCGAGACCGCTGATGTCGGTGGGAACGGCTTGACTGAGATGAAGTCCGAGACCGAGACCGAGACCCTCGGTGTAACCGAGGGCGGGCCTAGGAAGGGGCGGGGGACAACCGCTCTTCCCTTGGCTCGGACACTTTAACCGGGGACTGCCGCCCCAAAGGCGCGGGCAGATCCTCGGTCTCCACCGGGGGAACCGGCGAATAGGGGTTGTCAGCTTCACCAGTCAACAACCCGTCCAACGGGCCGAGGAATATCTCAACTGCGTCGACGGGTGTCTCGGCAGGCTGGCCTGACGGGGATGTCGTGAAGCCAGCGGCCTGAACCGGAACCTCGACCGAAGTCAACGGTCGGCTGTCCGGGGAAGGAGACCTCTCCCGCTCCTACGAACGCCGACGGTGGGACTTACCCTTCGACTCCCTTTTCTTGGGCCGAGAGGAATATCCCGATGGCCCCTCTCCCTTCGTGGAAAGGGACTGGCAAAGCTCCTTGAACGAAGCTGAATAAGAGGAACTCAGAGAGAGCGGGATAAACGCTGCGACCGAGGAGGAGGAAGATGCGGCCTGGGCCGCCTCCTCCTCGAGGGCGATCATGTGCTCGAGCTGCTCAGCCGAGCCAGCCACCGCGGACACCGCCCAATGAGCCTCTTTTGATTTTACCGGCGGGTAACACTTCTCGGGTGCCCAAGCTTCAATCGGCAGCGCGACTTCCAGAGACGCTAATGGGCGAAGGAGCGACACAACTCGTGAGGCTTGGTGGGTCGTGGTCTAGGCCGAGGCAGTAGACACCGTGAGTGCGGATCCGCCCTGGACATCTTCTGCCCGCAGGGCACCTCGAAAGCCGGAACCGATTGTCCATCGCAGTGAAGGGATAAAGAAGACCGGGTTTGGGAAAACTTCAAAACTAGTTTCGACGAATCAAGAGTTAGGATCCAGTCTAAAATGTAGACGCTAAGGAGGGAACCTGAGCTTCCAAGCGGTAAGGAAGATCTGGCGTCATGGGGCAGAGCAGAGAGTTTTACCACCCGGGTGGGTGGGAGGAGCCAGCTTGAAGACCTTCCAGCAAGATTTAAAGCAGCAAGGAACCTGCCTGACAGTGTGGATGAACAACATATCCATGTCCCTAGAAATATGATCCTTTCCCTCCCTAGATCTGCTATCAGAAAAATATTTTTTAAGCCAGCATGCAAGTCAGGGGATCTGGTTCCACCCTCAAAATGCACCACCATTACGGCACCATGCCATTAGGACACCAATTGGTAATGTCACCGACCACTGTTTTATAGAGGGTACTCCCCGCACCTCTAACTAGAATCCAACTCTGGGGAGAGGACCTTGAGAGGGTAGCAAAATACAGGTTACTCACCTGTAACAGGAGTTCTAGGAATGGTATATGTTGTTCATCCACACTCATTGGCAGTATCTGTTTTAAATCTTGCGGAAGGTCTTCAAGCTTGCTCCTCCCACCCACCCGGGTGGTATAACTCGGCTCCGCCCCATGGCGCAGATCTGGCCGCTGGAAGCTCAGGTTGTCGTCGAACCCGAGAAAGTCGGAGTGGGTCGTGTGGATGAACAACATATACCATTCCTTAGAACTCCTGTTACAGGTGAGTAACCTGTATTTCTAGGGACATGGAATGTTGTTCATCCACACTCATTGGAGACTCTAGCAGTTCTCCAGGAGGAGGAGGCAAGAGCACACCCCATATACTTACTTGGGAAGAGAGACCGGAGCCGAGGCCCCAAAACCAGCATCCCGGTGACTCAAGGTCGATGTGGTAGTAGGTAATGAAGGTGTTTGCTGACTTCAGGTAGCAGCCCTGCAGATTTCCTGGATAGGGGCGTCCTGGAAGCAGCCACCGTTGCAGCAGTATAAGCGGGTAGAATGAGCTCTTATCCCCTCTGGGGGCTCCATGCCCGCCAACTTATAGCAGAGATCTATGCAGGGTTACCCACCTGCTTATCGTCCGCTGTGCAGGTCTGCCAGATCACGGCTTCAAGCGTGAGTGACAAACAGCTGGTGAACCTCCCGAATTTCAGCGTCACGCTCCTTATAATAGCGGGCGCCCTTCTAAGGTCAGAGTATGGAGCTATATTCGGCCTCCGAGTGTGATTGAGGGTAGAACACGGCAGAGTCAACTTTTACCTGGTTAAGGTGAAACTCCGACACCACCCCGGAAGGAATTTGGGTGGGGGCGCAGGACAACCTTGTCCCTGTGGAAGACCAGTGAGGAGACTGGTGGGCATGGGCTCTCCCCATCCTTCTGGCTGACGTGATAGCCACCAAGAAGGCGGTCTTCCACGACAGGTGAGAGAAAGCACACCTGTGCATGGGTTCGAATGGCTTGCCATGAGCTTTGCCAGTACCGGCAGTGATCACAGTGGGGTTCCCACAACTGGAGGAAATGTGATCAAGGCCCTACAAAAGCGCCAGACCACCTTCTCCTCGCCACCGACTGCTTCCGGCCCGCGCCGGTAAGCAGAGATGGCTGCCAGGTGCACCATAGGGTCAAATCGACCTAAGCCCTTGACTAGAAAGGGACCATAAATAGTCCAAGATGCTTGCCAAGGGAACAGGAGGAAGGGTCCAAGCCCGTTTCCTGACACCAAATGGAAAACCTTTTCCATTTGAAGGCATAGCATTTTCTGGTCGACTCCTTTACGGACGCCTCAACTACATTGAGGACTCCCGTCGAAAGACCCAAGGCCTGGAAACTCTGGCCGCTCAGGAACCAGGCCGTCAGGTGCAGGGATTGAAGGTCGGATGGAACACCATCCCTGATTGACTGAGAGCAGGTCCGGGCGAGCTGGAAGCTGCCGCGAGTCCTAGACTGAGACTGAGGAGATCTGGGTACACACAACTGGCGAGGCCAGTCTGGGGCTATCAAGAATCACCTGCGCCTTGTCCCTCCTGTGAGAAGCACCTTGTGGATCAAGGGAAATGGAAAAGGCGTAAAGAGGCCCGGGTCCATTGCCTCGAGAAGGCATCCCCTGCAGCAGCCCTGCTGAGGGCATGGAATAGACTCAGCTCTCGCTCTCCATGGAGGCAAACAGGGTCCACCTGAGGTGTGCCCTCAAAGGGAGAGAATATCAGATGCTGTACTACCTCCGGCAGGAGAGACCACTGCCGTGGGATGCAGCCCCTATCCGGCTCAGGCCATCGGCCAGGGTGTTGGAGGCTCCTGCCACGTGAATAGCTAGGAGATCCGCCTCAGGCTGCGCAGTGACCAAATGCGGAGAGCTTCCTTGCACAGAAGCATGGGCTGGCGTCCCTCCCTGGCGGTTTTAGATAGTACATGATGCGTGGTATTGTCCGTCTGGACTCGGACCACTTGACCCCGGAGGAGCAGACAAAAGGCGGTGAGAGCTACGGCCGGACAGCAGGAGCTCCAACAGGTTGATGTGGCACAAGGACTCACGAGGACCAGAAGGCCATGGCCCGGTGTTCCCCAGATGGGCACCCCAACCCATCAGAGAGGCATCGGTCGACAGAAGACCGGACGGCTCGGGCGAGACGAGCAGGATGCCCTCCTGCAAATGATCTGGAGCAGTCCACCACTGGAGAGCATTCCACATCCCTGTGTCACCGACACAAGCTGGTCCAAGGGATGCAGCGTTGTGACCACTGGCTGGCCAGTCCCCACTGAAGGGGCGCATGTTCCAGCGGGCCCAACGGACCAGCTGGCACAGGCCGCCATGAGACCAGGGCGCAGGAAGTCCCGGGCAGGCGCAGTGCCCAACCAGAAATGATCAGACAAAGGAGGAAGAACTCGGCCCTATCGCGCCGGAGCAGCTCTGGCTCGAAGGAGTCGAGAATGCGCCCGATCTGAATAAAATCACCTGCTTGGCTCGAGTTCCGACATGGCCTCGTTGATAAGGAGGCCCAGTTGAAGAGCAGACCTGGAGGCCAGATCTCTGGACCACTCCGCCTCCTTCCTGGAGGAGCTGCTATCAGCCAGTCGTCCAGGTAAGGGTACACCGGACCCCTCGGCGCGCAGAATGCTGTCACCACTGCCATGCATTTGGTGAAGACCCTGGGAGCTGGGAGACAAGCTGAAGGCATGGCTTGGAACTGAAGAGAGATCGCTTCGCTGCAGGCGAAGGAATCTCTGGTGAGGCAGACGGATAAGGGGCGTGAAAAAGCAGCGTCCTGCAAGTCCAGAAACAGAACCACCGCGTTCCAAGGGATGGTATGATCCTGAGCCAGAGTGACCATCCTGAAGGGTTGAACATAGCAAGGAACTTGTTTAGGTACCAGTAGGTCGAGAATGGGCGCCAACCCCGTCGTTCGGAACCAGGAAGTACCTGGACACAAACCCTGGGTCTGAAGGAGGGTCCACCACCTCTCTTACCACCTCCTTCTGGAGGAGGAGAGTGATGTCGGCTCGACGAGCACGAGTGAGCTGGGATCCGAAGCCCCGGAGACGGCTCTGAAGGGTGGTGCCTGCTCGAGATTCCAGAGGCAGGCCTCTTCCCACCACCTCCAGACCCACCTGTCCGTGAGTAACAGCGGACCAGGAGGAGACAGAAGTGCGGGCGTCCTACACAGGGGACCTAGGGGTAAGCAGACGGGATGGGAGCGACACCCTCAGCCCGTCACTGGGCAGGCTTGGAGTGAGGACCGCCGAGGGACCTCCTGGGCCCTTTCCTCCCTGCCTCCCTGTTAGAGGAAGCCGGCGGCTTGGGTTTGGGATGCCAAGGCCGAGCCTGCTGGCCCTGGCGTTGCTGGGCCGGGCGCGCCGAGGGCACAGAAGGACGAAAGGGCTTAGGCTGTGGTTTGCGGCCTTTGTCCTTCTGAGCGGAAGAGACCGAGTCCAAGGTGGCATTGGACTTCTCGATCCTCTGCAGGTGACCTTCCACCCCAGGGCCGAAGAGGTCAGTCCCAAAAGGAACATCCGCCAACTTGTGCTGGTATCCGAAGTAAAGGTGGATATCCTCAGCCAAGCCCTGACCTGACGCATAGCCACTACGGCCGCCACCGATCTGGCACATGAGTCCCCATCAAAAAGCAGTCTGGAGCTGCTGTTTGGCCACTGCCCTGCCTGGTCCCGCACCATGCTTAACCCGTAGTCTGCAGATCGGCGGAAGATGAGGATGACCTCATCCAGGAGCCCAACAGGGCATGAGAAAAATGTGCCATGAGGGCGGCGAACTGGCCTGGCGAAGGCCGAGAGAGGAGCAGCGTAGGACTTTCGCCCGACATAGTCCAATTTCTTGGACTCCTTGTCAGAGGAGGTTTGTCCACATCCCTGGCGCCTTACGGGCGCTACCGAAAACGCTATCGGTAACCAACCCCTCAGCAGAGGTGTTCCAAAACCGGACAAGGAACGGTAGGGACGCACCACTTCCTGGCCATCCTGGCCGAGGCGCAGGGCAGGAAGCAGGCGCTGCCAAAGTTCCAGTGCGGACCACTATAGCCTCGGCCACGGAAAGGCCTCCGTCGGAGGAATCCCCACCGGTCCACCAGAATCTCCGGTGAAAGTACAACCCACGTTGGAAAGCGAGTTCGAGCTCCATCCGGTAGACTCCGAGATGAGCGAAGCAGTCCTAGGAAGGCGGCGGGCTTCGTCCAGTTGACCTCCTGAAGACTCCAAGTCCAGTCGCTTGGAAGAAGGAGAATCATCTTTCGGACTCGGAGAGTCCTCGAAGAAACTGCCTGGCCTGAGCCACCCCTTCACCTGCGAGGTGGGTCGGGAGTGAGGGTAACTGACAGCCGATGGGGTAAACCCTTAGTCGGCCGAGAATCCTTGGTAGGAGCCCCAGTGGTGGCTGTGGAGGCGGAGGTTCCACGAGTCGGTGGAGCAACTGGTTTTGGCCGAACAACCGGCCTGGGTATAGGCTCCTCGGACAAGTCGAGGGGTTGTGTCGGCCGTTCCGGTGACAGCCACTTAATGGCCGGGGAAGGCGCCGGAGTCGGCTTATTCCCGGCCAGGAGGAGCTGTTGCAACACCAGGTCCTCAAATACCGTCAGCGTAATTCACCGAAGCCTCCCTCATCCGAGGAGGGCGAGAATGACAGCGACGCCGCTTACCATGTGCCGAGACCAGAGACCGCCTATGACGGTGGGAACGGCTGGACCGCGAAGAGGTCGAGACCGAGACCGAGAGTCCCGGAATTTCGGGGTCGGTGCGGGAGGTGTCGGCCGGAACTGGCACTCTTCGCTCGGAAGGTCCATCCGAGGCTCCGGAACCGAGGCACAGACGAAGCCACGGGATCCTCAACTCCTCCCGGGGGAACCGGGGAGAGGGGAATCTCGGCTGCTAAAGGCGACAGCCCGTCTAATGGGTCGAGAAAAATCTCGACTTCATCAGTGGGAGTCTCGGTCAACTGACCTGACGGGGACACCGTGAGGCCAGTGGCCGAAGCCGAGCGGTCGACCGAAGCCGACGGACGACGGCCCGGGGAGAGGGACCTTTCCCGCTCCCAAGAGCGTCGACGGAGGGACTTACCCTTGTCCCTCTTTTTGGACCGAGAAAAGGTCCAGCAGACGCAGGCCCCTTTCTCCTTTAGTGGAGAGGGACAGACAAAGCTCCTTAAAGAAGCCGTGTAGGAAGAACCCAGAGAGAGCGGGATAAATGCCGCGGCCGAGGAAGATACGGCCAGCGCCCGCCTCCTCTTCGAGGGGCGACCATCGCTTCGAGCTGATCCATGAAACCGCCGCCCGCTGACACCGCCAACCGGCCTCCTTGGACTTCACGGAGAGAAACGCTTCTCGGGACGGCCCAGTTGCAATCGGGCAGCACGGCTTCGAGGGACGGGGCCGAAAGATGAGCACAAGGCCTAAGCCCGCGGGTCGCTCAAGGCCTAGGCAGTAGACACACGTGGAGTGTGGATCCGTCTCGAGACATCTTCTGACCCAGCATGGGCATCTCCGAACCGGGAGTCGATTTGTCCATCGCAGCCGCGAGGGATCGAAGATCGAAGTCTTTTGCAAATTTTTATTTTAAATCCATAAGCGGAGAAATAGGAACCAGTCGCTGACGCGGAAGCGTTAAGGAGGGAACCCTGAGCTTCCAAGCGGTGGAAGATCTGGCGTCATGGGGCGAGCGAGTTATACCACCGCGGTGGGTGGGAGGAGCAAGCTTGAAGACCTTCCGGCAAGATTTAAAGCGGCAAGGATACTGCCAATGAGTGTGGATGAACAACATATCCATGTCCCTAGAATCCAGATTTTGGCACCCTACTGGCTCGGCGTCCTAATGCCGGTGCCCTGAATGCCTGCAGTGAGGGGAGCCTAAGGATACTTCTGGGGTTCTGGGGGGGCATGTTTAGAAAGGGTACTAAAGGTGCTCTTTACACAGGTTCATTACTATTTTTTTGTAATATACGGATAAGCCGTTTTAATACTATAGTAAAGTGCACAAAACAAATGCCAAATTGCCCAAGAACTGATAATGCCATCGATGAAAAGTGATAATACTATCATTCAGAGCCCATAATACTATTGTTTGGTGCTCAGAACGATAGTAGTTATCACACAAACAGAAGAGCGCAAGTGCACGACTGTGTCCTGCAGAGCGGGAGCCAGCTTCTACTGTAACCGTCCCATACAGTAAAAGCTGACTTACCACAATCTGAAAACATCTCATCTACAGCCAACAGCCCCTCTGTTGCTCACTCTTTTTTATGAAGTTCAACGAAAATGTAACCCACATACATAAAAAAATACAACCAGCTGCTCGACCGCTCCAGGGACCACTCGTTTACAGACGCTGTCTTGTTCCCAAGATAATTATTCAAAAAGAACAAGATACACCAATAGAAACACATGCTGGGTGCTTCAGAGCCGTCTTGATGTTGTTGTGTCCATAGCAACACATGGCAAGCTGCTCCACTTAAAGGGACCTGCATACATTTCACCACTCTGAGCTTTGCAACAAATTTTTTTTTTTTGCAGTTCTGAACAGTAGAAACTCCTTGGATCCATATATTACAAAAAATAACAGATGGGGACAGTGATTACTCTGCTATAATACCATCTCAAGCTTCTGGGGACAGGTGAACCTCTCGAGCTTTGCTCTTGAGGTTCACCAGTCCCTAGAACCTCTCAATGGTATTATATATAGAATAATGGCTGGGTAGGAGATTTTACACCCCCCCCCCCCCCAGAGGTGGGATGCCACATAAACCCCAAGAGCGAAGCCAGCCCGGCCTTTATTTTATATAATTGCTGGGAAGCATTTTCTCACTACAGCGATTACTGTATAGCAGTTAATATTAGCGCTCCGTTTAATTTAGCGATATTAGCTGAAGGCTCTTATCCGCTAATATTATCAGACCTCTAATATTATGTGCTACACAGTACGTCGTTACACAATGTAATCACCGTCCTATTCACAACTGTGCAATCCCATTCACAGCTTGCTACTTGCAATTTGCGGCTCTTTAAAAACAATGCTCGGTAACTGCTCAGATGTGGTGGTTAAATCTTTATTCACACTTCAACACAAGTGATTAAAATAGCAACCAAATAGCAACCAGAGACAACAGAAGAAAATAAAGGAAACAAAGAGGCAGGTCTGCCCCAGCAGCTTTGATGGCAATAGATGCCATCTTCTTCTTCTGCTTCATTATGGCACCTATGAAGCAGAGAAAAGAATCGGTGTACAGTGCTGAAGAAAGTTATTAAAAATACAGTAAAAGTGCAACCAAAATGAATGCCAGTACACTAACCTCTTGTAAGCAGTTTTCGTGGGCTCAGTGTATGCCGCCTGAATCCACGCACAACGTCCTCGCGACACTCTCAAGCATTTTATTCTTTGCTCTATCCACCTGGAATGATGTTCCTTTAGGTTTTGAAGGTGGAGGTCAGCAGTCAGGTTGTCCACACCTCCACTTGCAATTCTGCTTACATTACCCTGGCATACCATGAAGTAAACTCTTTTTTCAGGTAGTCTTTAAAGAGTTTATTTATAGAGATATCCAGGGGCTGAAGTGCATCTGTGCATGATGCAGGCATGTAAACTGGAATAATGTTATTGTCTTCTATATGTTTTAGGACATCATCTATAGTGTGTGCTCTGAAGAGATCGAGCACTAGTAAAGCTTTTGCTCGGCCGGTAATGCCACGTCATTGATTTGTGCATGAATGTGAGGCACCACCACATTATCAATGAACTGGGTGCAGGTAATAACGTTGGACCTGTGATTATCTGAGTGGGTAATATACCACTCTGCTGGAAATGTGTGTCGCGGGTGACAAATGGCACTGCGACCCTTGCAGATCAACTGGGGGCAGAATCTCTCCTTCCAGTGTGCATGCTAGAACTACTGTGATATAGTTTGTCACCTATGCCAGTCACAGACACCT
Organism: Neoceratodus forsteri; assembly: GCA_016271365.2. Taxonomy (NCBI): domain Eukaryota; kingdom Metazoa; phylum Chordata; order Ceratodontiformes; family Ceratodontidae; genus Neoceratodus; species Neoceratodus forsteri. The sequence continues at coordinate 747,851,305 of CM057456.1, read as the reverse complement.
GTTTCACCCCAGTAGCCTCCGCTGTCCATTCTGAGACAGAGATCGTGCTCACCAGTCTCATTAGGGTTGCCACCTGTCAGGTTGTTTACCTGGTGATCAGGTTTTCAGGGTCCCTTTCAGGTAATCCAGTTTTGCTCTCTGCTGGTCAGGTTTTTGAGCCATTTTGAGTGCTCACATACTTTTGAAACACATTTTGTCATATCATTCATTGTTTCAGCTACATGTCCAGGTTACAAACAAGTTTTGTTGTCAATGCAGCCTTTTGTTTGTGAAAGCAGTCATCCTGGGAGGTGTAAAGTATGGCTATTAACACCATTAGCACTTACTTAGCCTAATCTTTCCACTGCATCTTAAAGTGTCATAGCAGCACAGCTGCACTCACCTTTTGTAACAGTAACAGAGCCAGTTGTCCTCCACTTTCATTTGCTGGTAAACATTTTTATCTCTAACAGAATTTAGGCATTTTTAAATGTTTTAAATAATTTTTTTCCTCAAGAAATAAGTATGGTCATTTCTTTGGCTTTGAAATAGTACTGTGGACAAGAACAGGAAATGGAGCCAGAAAAAGATATAAAGTATGTGTACTGTTGTATGCTATTTACAGTATTTCCCTTGTCTCCCCCCAGATCATATCTGTAAATGAGATTTCTTTTATCTCTGCATGTTTATCTAGTTAACCAACGTCAATAAATAATTAGGAAGAACCTAGGAAAGTAACTTTAACAGGCACAGTACAGTATCTTTACATTTTTATTTAACTGCTGCTTTAAGTGTGGTATTTTATTGATATAACAAATGGCCTTCAAGGAGGAACAATGCATGATGAGTCATGAAAAGGGTTGGGGCTAGGGGCGGAGCCTAGGATCCATTTTTTGCCTCATCCAAAGGTGGCAACCCTAAGTCTCATCCATGTTCAAAACCAGCTGCGATGGAATAAGCTCTTGAGTGCATGCTGTTGAAATGAGCTTCAAAAAGGAGGCTTTCAAGGACTCAAAGCTGCTGGGAGTTTTGTGCCCCTCCATTGGCTGTATCCAATCCTGTGCAAAAAAAAAACAGGCCCATTTACTTGTAAGGCTCAGATGGCCTCTATTTTCAGTCAGCAGCTGTGGGGAATTTGTCTTGACTATCCCCACAGCTATCGCCTGGATGACCCCTGCATTCACCACAGCACCTTCTGTCCGTAATGTTTTGACAACAGATTTTAGCTGCCATTCGAGTTCTTACTCCAGGTGAGTGGGGCGACCATGGGGTTTGCATCGGAGGGCAGGAGTCATGTCTGTAAGGTCAGGGTTTTTTTTTCAGTCTCTGCAAGTAGTCAGACTTAAAGTTCTGAACCAAACTTTCATTAATTGTGTTCCCCGTTGTTGTCAGGTAATGGCAGACAGTGGTCATAAACCCATTTTCTATGGTGTACTTGCCGAGTTCGTAACAGGTTTCTAGGGTATAGTGAGCATAGGAGGAGCACCGGCTGCGTTTCGAATGGAGTGAAGCAGTTGACAGCTCCTTAGCAACAGTGGCAGTAATGTTCAAATCCACTCCAGAACATTCAGCAACATCAGGCACTGGCAGAGAAGCTGGGTCCATGGGATATTTCCGCTTCCGTGGCTGGTAGGAACGGATTAATTTGAGGAGAGACATCTTTTAGAGTGTTCGTCGATACAAGCAAACTTTCACAGTTCTGAGAACAGCTCTGAAAACAAGCAGCACTTCCGTACAAGTGCTGCTGGAGCCTGTATGTAAGTTTTCAACCAAAGCTGAGGCCAATCAGGCAATTACAGAACTTACAACATGGAATGTAACTGCTGTAATTGCAAGGGCAGCTACTGCTAAATATATAGAGCGCTAATGTGTGGTACATAGCCGGCAGCGCTAAATATATCGGGCGCCAATATTTTCTGCTATATGGTATTTAAAATAAATGGACAACCCCACGGAGTCATGGAAATATTTTTGTTAAAAAAGAAAAAAGAACTTACCGCTGACTGGGAGTGTCAGTGAACTGTGCAGCGCTGAGGAGCGGGGACAGCGCAGAGAATGGCAAGATTGCAGCTGGCGCATGCGCAGAGTGAAGGAAACCGGGTGCATGTTTGCCATTATAACCCACGGGTTATAACAGCAAATTATAACTCGGATTTCCTATGGGGGAAAACGCTCCCCAGTTATTATAGCCTTGTAATACACAGTCCCCTATCTATTATTCTACTATAGAAATAAGCAGCTGCTTTCTTATGAAATTAAAAAAAGAATGGTTTCTGCCTTGTCCCCACAGTACTGGCACTAGACTATAGTGGTATGATTTATAGAATTGCTTCTCACTCCCTGGTGCCCTGTTTAGACACACTTCAGCACAGTGCACTTAGATTTATCACTACTGCTTCTCTTATTACTCACCATAGAAAATCATAGGAACGTACTGGCTGGCCTTCTTTAAATAACCAAAGACTGTTACATTTGTCTACCTGCGTTTACAAGGCCATTCTAAGAAACACGCTGTTTTAGCTGTCATGTTTATTACGCTCAAGCACACTGAACAAAATATTCATTCTGCTGACTTAATTACTGTAGTACCTAACCTAATATTTCTTTAGAAGCTTGCTGTTTCTCCTTAAAATTCACCTTTATGTATACATGGATGAAATTACAAAAGGTACTAAAAATCAGTACACCTTTTTCTATTTCTACCTTTAAGAGGTCCATTTACATAATTATCTACAGTCTATGTGAGTGGCTAAAATCTATGTTAGTAATCTTAATCATAATTGTCTCAGTTTGTACATAGACATACACTAGTGCAATTGTTCCAACTTTATATGCTGTGTGTTACTGCCCATTTATAAAATGCTATAGAATGATGTTTTTGTAACTATTTGCACTCTAGGTGTTTACATGGATGCAGCTGTTAAGAGCCTAGTGCTCAATCTTCTGTCCCTCAATACATCCGAACACATTTGAAACATCTGATCATTCTGTCAGAATGTGAGTGGCTATTCCTGAGCAGCTGTGAAGGCACAGGGAGGTCACAAGGTATGAAGGAGAATATAACTGCATATGCCATGTGTGTGTGTGGGGAGACCTGAGAGAAATTTTTTTTATTTAAATGGCACCCTGTTCATAAGTGAACTGCACTAACTTTCAGATTCATACAAACTCCTGTATGTATAGGGTGAATGTTTTCATTTTAGATTTAAAGACCTTAACATTTGGTGCAGTCCTGACAGTAAGTGGCAAGTTATTCCTGAGGGCAGGGTCAGACACTTGAAAAAGATTTGTCACTGACTATGTGTAATCTGGCTCAGGAAGGAACCAGCATTACTTACGCTATTGATCTTAGGGGCCTATGTGGCTTGGCTGGTGTCATGTTCAGCACGTACACAGACCACAGTCTGTTTAAGGCTCTATAAATTAACAACAGTACCCTAAAACATCACTGTCATTCACCTAACAGACAGCCTGTGCAGTTCCCTCAAAATAAAAGAAATATGATCCCTTGGGCTAACTCTAGACAGGATCCTTGCTGTCACAGACTACTCCAGTTGCAGGTGGCAAGCCACTTTCAATGGTAGGCCAACACAGAGTGCATTACAATAATCTAGCCTTGATGTCACCATCTCTACTATTTTCTATCTCTCAGCGCTGTAAGGTGCTGGGTATTGCCCGTAGGAGGGGGAGGGCTGTGTGGGGGTTGCGAACAGCGGAGGATGGATTAGTGAGGCTCTCGCATTGGGGTAGTTAAGCTCAGAGGACGCCCCGGGGAGAAATGGATTCCAGAACGTGGCCCTCTATGCCTGGTTTCTATACCCAAGGGCACCACCACTATTGATGGGCAGGTAGTAGGGGCTGCCCATGAGATTCATCCAACCCGAGCGGTGTTATGCAATGCCAGATCTATTAAGAACAAGAATGCAATTATTACAGATCTTGTCGAGACAACATATCTGGCATGCATCACTGAGACCTGGCTGGATGAAAACGCTGGCCCCAAGCTTTTTTTTTTTTTTCCTCCCTCCCCCTCGCAGTCCCCTTCTCTTCGGGAGTCACCTACGGCCTTTTCAGCCCTCGCTCACCCACCTGGTGACCAGAGCAGTCCATCCCCCATTGAGCCATGGTTATACCCCCCAGGTGAAGTACGGGGTGGGGGCCCATGCACCCTGAGACGTCTATATTTCATCGGGATGCTGGCAGGTAGGAGCACTGAGGGTCGGGGCCTGGTGCTCCGTCTACCAGGAAGCTGCGAGGTGTTTTTTTCCGGTGTTCTCACGATGTGCCATGTCCCCTGACATCAACGCGCTTTGAGCGCCGACGTCTGGCACATCGCCCCCCTGTTAGGCATCGGACTTGTTATACCTCAAGTCTCCACCCAGGGTCAGACAAGAGTCGAGCTCTGGTTTCCCCTTCCCCCCGGAGAGGACGAGCAGTCCCTGGGACCTCAAGTCCTCTCCCCCCAACTCAATCCTCCGAAGCTCGTTCCCGAACCGAATCGCTGGTGTCATAGCCGAATCAACAACTCGCTGCGCCGCGGGGCCAGTGGCCCATGCTTGAGGCTGCAATTTGGCCAGGTACTTGGTGATACACCAATCAAGACTGGACCATGGGACCGGGGGTTGCGGTCTGTTTCAAGACCGATGTGCCTCATGAGTGTACCAGTTTAGGATGCCGGGTCATTCGAGTGTACTGTAGTAGCAGGTGTAGGCTGTAGGATAGCCCTCATCTACCATCCACCCAGGGATGAGAAGTGATTCCTTCAGGAAATAGCGGACTTCGTGATCGATATGGTGTTTGAGTCGCCCAGGCTGATGGTCCTGGGAGACTTCAGTGCCTGGATCGATGACGAACTCTTGCAATTTGGACAACATTTCCTCCAGTTAATGACATCACTGGGCCTTACACAGATTGTTTACCTCTGCTACTCATAAACACGGCCACTCTCTTCACCTGTTTTTTCTCCTGGGGATCGAAGCCTCTGATGAGGGGGTGGAACCTGTCAGGTGGTCCAATCATTACACAGTGAGATTCAACTTTTGCACCCCCCTTCATAGGCCTTCCCCTGTGGAGATGGTCAGGTACCGCCCTTTACGGGAAGTGAGCCCTGAAGGTCTAGCGGTGGTGCTTGACCTATCGGAGTTTCCTGTGGCAAGCGGGAACCCAGAGGATTTGGTTTCGGCCTATAACAAGGTCATTGCCACAGCCCTGTATTCTATCGTCCCGTCTGTGTTCATCCTCTCTCCCTCTGCCCTCGGGCCCCCTGGTTTGATGGGACCATGAGGGAGTTGCAGCAACTAGGACGAAGGTTAGAGCATTGTTGGTGGAAATCCACCTAGGAGGCTGACCATCTTAGATTGCTAGAGCATTATCAGGTCTACCAATCAACAATCACCCGTAAGAAGGCAGAGTTCCTGTCCAGGGAGTTTGCTGCTGCTCACAACTGACCGGCTCAGCTCTTTCGAACTGTAGACAGGCTGTGCAACCCAGCCTGCCTGCAGGTTCGAAGAGCCTTTTCACAGTTGGAGTGTGATGAGCTTGCTCAGTTCTTTGCGGATAAGGTGGCCGACATCAGGGGGGAGATCCGATCGACACACTGTAGGGGGGATGCTAGTGATCAGTTGCTGGCCACTATCCCTCACTTTTCCTGGAGTACTTTCGACTGGCTGGAGTTCGTGGATGTCATGCAGATTGTTCAGGGTATGCACCCTATGTGATGTAGTCTGGATCCGGGCCCAACTTCCCTGATTATGGGTTGTTGTGACATCATTGGCCCAGTCCTGGCACAGATAGTCTGGTGCTCCCTTGAGTCAGGTGAGTTTCCTAGCTCCCTGAAAGAGGCGGTGGTGACATCCCTCCTGAAGAAAGCTTCTTTGGACCCAGCCTGCCTTGCCAACTACAGACCTATCTCTAACCTCCCCTTTGTTGGGCTAAGTGATTGAGAAGGTAGTGGGTGTACAGCTGGAGAACCATTTGACCATCCATAACATCTACGAACCTCTCCAATCTAGTTTTGGAAAGAGGCACAGTACAGAGACTGCGCTGGTTCGGGTGCTCAATGATCTCCTGATGGTGAGAGATCGGAAAAGCCAGTCCATCTTGGTGCTCCTTGATCTCTCTTCAGCTTTTGACACCGTGGACCATAGGGTACTTCTTGAGTGCCTGAGGTTCATCTGTGGCCTGACTAGTACTGTCCTCAGGTGGTTTAAGTCCTTCCTCTTTGGCAGAACTCAGAGGGAGGTGTCGGGGATTTATTCCTCCGACCCCTCTCTCCCTGTCATGTGGGGTCCCTCAGGGCTCGGTGCTGTCCCCCATGTTGTTCGCGGTGTGTATGCTGCCCCTTGGAGACATTGTAAGGTGGTATGGGCTGAGGTTTCACTGCTATGCTGATGACACCCAGCTCTACCTGTCTTTCATGCCTGACCAGGATAGTGCACTCTTGGTTTTTAATAACTGCCTCGCTGAAATCCAGGATTGGATAAAGTCCAGCTGGCTGAAGTCAAACTCGGGGAAGGCTGAGGTGATGGTTGTGGATCCGTGCCACCGGAGAGGGGTTTGTGGGCTGGTCAGCCCACGGGACTTTTCCTGGGGGGCTCCCAGCTCCTTACCTCTGAACTGGTATGAGACCTAGGGGTGATGCTTGATGATGGGCTGACTCTGCATTCTCGGATGTCGGCAGTCATCAAGTCATCCTTTTACCATCTGAGGAACACTGCTAGGATCAAGCACCTTGTTCTATCCGGTGACCCGCCCACACTGATCCACGCCTTTGTGACCTCGTGCCTTGATTACTGCAACTCCCTTTACTTTGGGTTACCGGGGGTTGATATCCGCCACCCGCAGCTGGTGCAGAACGCTGCAGCCCGGTTGTTGACAGGGACTCCCCAGGCAAGCCATAACACACTGGCACTGCATGAACTGCACTGGCTGCCGGTTCAGTGGTGGATCACCTTCAGAGTTGGACTACTGACTTGTAAAGCCCTGCATGGACTTGGCCCGGACTACCTGAAAGAGCTTCTGCTTCCTTACTGTCCTGAGCGATTGCTCCGCTCGGCTGACGAGGGGTTGCTGGAGAGTCCGAGGGTATTTTTAAAATCTTCAGGGGCCCATGCATTTGTGTACATGGCCCCAGCCCTTTGGAATTCTCTACCCCGTCAGCTTCAGGAGTGCATGACCATGGGGGGTTTAAACAGGCGCTAAAGACTTATTTGTGGAACTGAGCATACCTGGATTATTAATGTTGACTACTGGATTTTAATTGAAGATTCTAAATAAAGCTGTTTTATTTTTTTGTTTTATGAAAGGCGCATAATAAATAAAGATGATGATTATTATTAATATTATTATTATTATATAAGGCATGCAATAATATCATCAGATCATTATCAGGCATCATGGAATAAGTCTGGGGATGTTCTTCAGATGCTCCACTCCTGAGACCACATTTGACACCCGGCATTCAAATGACAGACCAGAGACAAGATGAAAACTCAGACTCTTAACTGCCATTGAAGGGTTCAATCTTTCCCCACTCAGCAGAGAGGAGAAGGCATCAATAGTGGTGCTGAGCTGCTTAAACTATCCAGTTCAAAGAAGTACGGTCTTACTGGGATTCATTTAGCCATTTGTCATGTATCCACACCACAAGCTCAGTAAGACAGTCCTTTAAATGGAGACCCTGCAGGCCATCCTCAGTACAACTACGTGTCATCTGTATAGAAATGACATTCCACATTATAACTTCTCTGAGCAGCGTTTACACAATGAACAACAACAGAGCCAAAACAGACCACTGAGGAATTCCACAGGAGACAAAAGTCTATGATGAGGCAAAGGAACCCATCCCGACTGACTGGATGTGGCCTTGGAGGTTCTAGGCAATGTACTATTTCACATACCACAGCTAGTACTGTCAGATGGAAAATCTTTACATTTGTCAAAGGAAAAATAAATAAACTATTATATATATATAAAAAGTATGAATGAAACAAGCTGATAGAAACAAATGTCCTCTTCAATTCACCACTATAGATCTGGTCCAAGTCTAGTGTCCTGAAAACTTCAAGATAAAAAACACAAAGGCTGGACCAGTTCAGTTTAGTTCACTCTCAATGTTTTATTCACCTGCAATAAAAAGAAATGAACATTTTGTTACTCTTATAGTGGTCTCTTCCTCACGGTAAATGGCTAAACATTTTTCTCTTATGATAATGTTTTTTTTTTTTAAACTGAATACGTGTTTATTGATTTATACACATATCATTACATCCGAACAATATATTTGCATCAATAGAAGTCTTATGAGCATCTGCTGGGTGTCTCATTACATTTCCTTATAAAAAGTGCTCATAGTACGTGGCTATTGGTGATTCTCACAACAAGCTTTCCGGCCTCATACACTAATTCTAAACGGTGGTGCTCGAAGCTTAGGGTAAGACTATGTAAAGTGGTACATACACTGCTAGGTATACTTTAAAAGGGGAACTAGATGTCCGGCAAAGTTAAGAATTGGGCAAAAGGGTATAGAAGAAGGAGAGAGTTAGAATCAGGAACATTGCATGGGGTAGGTGAAAGAAGAGGAAGAGTAGTCAAACAATTAATATGCTGGGGGGGAAGCTTTAGGAGGAGTAAAGAAAGGAGGGGGCATACCTTTTCCCATACCCTAGTGCAAAAGGTAAAAAGTGAGACTATGAGAGTATCCAGCTATCCAGTTCTACTTCTCTCTAGGGCACAAAGTTGGCGTAGCAGTTTGAAATAGAAACCACTTGCGCCACCTGATATCAAAAGCAGACGTATGTGATTTCAATTTGGCTGAGAGCATTTCCAAAGTATATACTTCATAAGTCAGTTTCCTCCAGGCTTCCTTAGTAGGGAGGGTTCGTGAAAGCCAAAGTCTGGTTATCACCTTCTTAGCTATCAATGTCAGGAGTGTTATTAGTCTGTAAGAGGCTTTATTTATCTTAAACCCTGTTGGGGGTACCGCAGTAAGGCTAAAGGCTGGCGTATACAAATCCGGGGTTTCAAATATATCTATTAATTCCATGGTTACCTCCTGCCAGTACTTCTGTAGGAGCAAGCAGGACCACATTATATGTTCAATATCCACCCACAGGTGCCCACACTCCCTCCAGCATCCTCCCTGTCCCAACTCACTAAATTTAGCCATAATGTTGGGGGTTCGGAAGAGCCGAACTCTGGACTTCCAGGCATATTCACGTCAGTATGTAGCAGAAGAGACTTTCAGCCCACCATATTTCTTTGTCCAGTTCTTGGCCAAGGTCTTTGGGCCACTTAGTTCTAATGTACTCTAAACTGTTAGGGGAATATGCTCCTAAAGCTTGATATAAGGCACTTATTATGTGATCCTGGGTATTTCCCTCAAGGTGGGAAGTAACCAGTTGCACCAGACTGGATGGGAATTCAGCAGACTTGGACAGTGCCTCTTCATAAGGGTGGAGTGATCATTTCAGATTGAGGTAGAGTGGGTATTCAGTTGAAGGGAGGTGGTGCATCGCTTGTAGGTATGTGAATGAGTGTATGCCTAAAGGTACAATTATCAGGTACGTGAATTGGAGAGGGAAGGGTTCCCAGGCCCAGAAGGAGGCAGCTACCCGAGCCGGATAAGAGATAGTATTTTTCGTATGGGTGCAGAGATAGGTCCTCTCAACAGGAGTCAACAGGTAGTCTAGGACCTGCACCCACTGTCATAAGAACTTAGCCGTACAAGGTGGAAATCGCCTTGGGGTAAGCAGGCTGGTGGTTTCCCCAGGATATACAGGACAAAGTCCATAAATCCATTAAGAGTGGACTCGGTGTCCTTCCAGTGGGCCTGGTATCCATCTGCCAGGTGACAGAGGACTGTCCTGATATGTGCTGCCTGTGCGTACCTTTTCATATTAGGTAGACTGAGTCCACCTTGTTCCCTGGAAAGTTGTAGGGAGGCATATTTTATCTGAGGAGGTCTGCTGCCCCATACAAATCTAGAATTAATTTGTCCCATTCACAGAAATAGATATTAGAAGGATGAATGGGGAGGATTTGTAGGAAGAAAAGGAGACGTGAAAGCACATTCTGTTGTGTGTCTTCTACTCGACTTAGTACAGTAATCCTAGCGGTGGTTGCATCCAATGGGAGAGATCTAGAGTGAGTTGTTGGATCTGGGGTTCAAAATTAGCCAATTCTAAATGGAGAAGTTTAGCAGGTATCTTAATCCCCAGGTAGCGCACCTCCAATCTATTCCATCTAAACTGAAAACATGCTTTTAGCATAGGGGAAGGGTTAAAGAAGTATTTAAAAGCCACTGTTTTAGAGCTATTTATTTTGTACCTAGCAAGATTTCCAAAAATCTCACGTTGCTCCCAGGTAGTCAGGATCGAGGAGTCCAGTGAAGTGAGTGTTAGGAGAATATCATCGGCAAAGAGCGTAGCTTTATGAGAATGACGCCCCCCCACACCAGGATCCCTTCTATATTCACGTGCGCTCAAATGTTTGTGGCTAGTGGCTTAAAATAGAAAGTGAATAATAGTGGGGATAGTGGGCACCTCGACGCGTTCCCCTAGACAAAGGAAAGAGGGTTAAAAGAGACCCATCCAGCTTGAGGTAGGCAAGGGGAGCTTGGTACATGGCTTTAATTTGAGAGATAAACTTGGCTGGAAAGGTGAAATGCTTTAATGTTGCCCATAGGAATGGCCAAGATACTCTATCAAAAGCCTTCTTGGCATCAAGGCTGAGAAGAACTAAGGGAATCTGTCTCTGGGCAGAATACTCAACAAGAAGCAGGAGCCATCTGACCGCATCATTGGCCTGACGTTTTCTAAACTAGCCTAGGGGGTGTATACGACAATGTTATAAGTTATATAAGTGGGGGGTGGTGGATGGGGAGGAGGGGAGGGTGGCCCTGCAGGGGGACCTGGAGGCTCTGGAAAGATGGTCTAGAAAGTGGAAGCTGAGGTTTAATGCAGGGAAATGCAAGGTACTCCACCTGGGGGCCAGAAACCCAGGCCAAGTGTACACCCTGGGGGAAATACTACAAGTCTCAATGGCTGAGAGGGACCTGGGGGTGGTGGTGGATGTCAAGATGAACAACTCTGAGACTTGTAGGAGGGCAGCAGCCAAGGCCAACAGGATGCTGGGATGCATCGCTAGAGGGATCACCTCAGAAGGAGGATAATACTCCTCTGTATAACTGCTTGGTGAGGCCGCACCTGGAGTACTGCGTGCAGTTTTGGAGGCCGCACTTAAAGAGGGATATTAACCTCCTGGAGAGGGTCCAGAGAAGGGCAAACCAAAATGATTTGGGGCTTGGGGACAGGACCTATGAGGAGAGCTCGAAGAGCTAAATATGTACACTTTGGAAGAGAGAAGGACCGGGGACATGATAGAGGTCTTCAGGTACATGAAGAGGGTAAATAGGGAGGAACAGTGAGGGTGCTTGAAGGAAGGAGGAGGGGCCACTAGAGGGCATGGGTGGAAGCTGGAGGGGGGAAGATTCAGGGGAGAAAGGAGGAGGTGCTACTTCACTGAGAGGGTGGTAGAGCCATGGAATGCACTACCTAGGGGGCTGGTGGAGGCAGAGACAGTGGAGGGGTTCAAGAGGGGGTGGGACAGGTACAGGGGAAGGGTTCAGGAAGCAAAATCCAATGCAGCAAGAATATCCAGAACTGGGAAGGGAGAAGCCAGAGAAGGCGAGGGGGACAGCAAGGTCAGCGCCCAGGGTGGGGGCTGACCAAACGTGCAGACACGAAAGACCATTAGGCCTATTCTGCTGGCATTTTAGTATGTTAGTATGTTAGTATATTATGACCAATCCAGTCCTTGAGCTATGCTCCATTCCTATATATGATGACCTGTATATATCTGTCAGTTGAGCTAGCTAGCTAGTCTAGAGTGTATAATCAGAAATGTGCTTACTACTGTATGTTTCCCCTAACATCAAATGATGTATTTCCCACATGTTTGTTTACTGTGACAAAAAACTGTACTCTCTTTGCCACATCTCCTTGACTGTTGTTCCTCATGTTGTACTCTCCCGGGTCATTCCTGAAAATAGGCATAATACTTGTTTAGTGTACTTACCCGGTAAACAACAGCTAAATAAATAAATAAATAATGAAACCGACTTGGTGGGCATCAATAAGTTGAGGAAGGAGTATATCCATCCTGTGTGCTATTATGGACATAAAAAGTTTATAATCACAGTTAAGCTTTGAGATTGGGTGATACGTAGCTAAGCGTTTAGGATCTTTTGGAGGCTTGGGAAGCGCTGCTATTTCAGCATACCTCCATGAAGGGGGAGGTGATTTCCCATCCTGTAAGTCAGTAAAGGCCCTGCTAAGTGCTGAGATCAATATCCCTCTAAATGTTTTGGAAAACTCCCAGGGGTATCCATCCGGGCCAGGTGCCTTTAAAGATTTGGTCTGTTTGAGTGTACTCAGAATCTCCTCTGTCATGACTGGACACAGCAGGGCCTGGGCCTGGTATGGGGAGAGTATCGGCAGTGGAGCTTTGTGCAGGTATGCTTCAATTTGTTAGGGGGAAGGGTGGGTATCCTCCGAGTATAAGTGTTTGTAAAAATCTGCCATAGCTTGTCTTATGGCTGTTGGATGGTGAAGAGGATGGCCACCTCTGGGTTCAAGTAAGCTGGTAACCGTGGCTTGGGCTCTTGCCCCCCCAAGCCTCCTGGCCAAATTCCTAGCTCCTCGGGGTACCCCCTCATGAAAGTTAAGCTTTAAATATAACAATTGTTGTTCTATTCTGTGGTCCATCAGTTTTTGTAATTTTTGTTTTACATTCTGTAATTGGGATTTAACCGAGGCCTCCCCCTGGAGCAATCTACTCTATAGGTCTCGAAGATCTGCTCGTAACTTGGTCTGCTGTTCCTCCTGCAATCTTTTCCTATGAGCTGAGAACTGAATTATTTCTTCCCTCAGTATCACTTTAAGGATGTCCCAGCAAATAGTATGTGTAACATCTGGATAGGTATTGTCAGCCAATATTTTGGGGATGGCCTCTTTAACCATTTGAATGAATTCCGGATCTTGCAAGTGCATCAAATTTAAGCACCAAAAGGAGTGCCGTTTTGGTTTGTCTAAATCAATTTTAAGATCTAATGGACAGTCGTCTGACAGAATAGTTGCCCCAGTGGAGATATCTCGGATGGAATCTAAGTGTTCTATTAAGTCCAGAAAATAGTCCAACCTAGATGACGTGTGTGTTTTCGAGGAGTAGTATGTGCATGCCTTGGTCAAGGGGAAGAAACGCCTCCAGAGTTCCACCACACCCAGCATGGGCAAGGTTGTCTTTAGATAATTTTGTAGGGGTGAGGCTCTGTGCCTGGTGGGTCTAGAGGTATTGAGGGTAGGGTCCAAAGTTACATTGAGGTCCCCTCCTACTATGAGTTGTCCCTGCAGGACAGATAAAAGATCACTGAAGAACTTTTTAGCTACTGCTGACGACGAGCCTGGGGGACAGGTATATCGATGCCAATGTTACCTCTGGGGTATATAATTTCCCCACTGAGATAACATTATCTAAAATTTGGTCTTGGAAGAGAAAGTGAACTCCATGGGGGACTAAAATGGCCATCCCTCGTCTCCTGCCAGATGGATGTGGGTAGGAAATCACAGTCTGATATCCCATAGTTTTAAATTTGGCATGCTCTGCTTGGGAGAGATCCATTTCCTGCAGGTAAACCACATTCGGTTTATCTTGTTTCAGAAAGCACAGTAGTCTGGATCACCTTATAGGATTGTAATACCAGTCACATTAAATGAGAGTATCAGAGCTTTATTATCCATTTTAAGGTAAAAGGTCAGTGTTTCTATAAATATCTATATAAATGTTTAAAAACCTGAAATATTCATTTATATAATGATATTCTTTCAAAGCATACACATTCTCAATAATTAATGTGCTTGTATTCAAATCATTCACGTTAAGCCTAATAGTAGGATGTAAAACATGTGACTAATATGCATTTTTTATATGTCTGTAAAAAAAATCTATTTTATATTTCTAGCATATTGCAATACTTTCCCAAAAATATTTTTCTGTCTTGCCCCTTTTCAATTTTGCTGTCAGCTCTCAAAAACCTTTGAGTCTTGCAGTGTTTATGTACTGTATATGGGAACCAAAATCACTAAATTCAAATCTTTTTCCTAGCAACTGAGGGAGACAACAGTACTAAAAAAAGAGCTCCTCACAAGGTGACTGTTGTCCCCCTCAATTTATAGAAAAAGATTTTAAGTTAGTGATGCGTGTTCCCACATAGCCAAATATTGTTAAAAGGGGCACGACAGAAAAATATTTTTTGGTAAAGTATTGCAATTTCGCTAGAATTTTAAAAACAATGTTTTTTTGCAGAATTATTTAAAAATGCAGGTTATTTATTTATTTGGAATTACACATTTGAGCACAGGTGCTCTTTTGCAAAGGTTCCACGTCACTGAGTAGTTACAGAGATGTCAACAATATAAAACACAGGAGAGCACAGATCCATCAGAGCATTGTCAAAAGCAGCACATACAGGAACATTGCCAAGAACCGTACCTGCAGGGTAAGTGTATTCGAGTAGTAACAGACACGTGAGCAGGAGCAAGATCGGCAAAGCAGGCAGAAAACAGAGAATAATGAATAGGTAAGTGTGTGTTATGGATTTGTTTCACACACCTGGGGTGTGTGATGACCCATAAACTTCGAGAGCGAAGCTTGAGAGGTTTATGTGGCCATCACACACCGAGGGTGTGAAAAAAATCCATAACACACACTTACCTGTCCTTTATTTTTTATAATTGCTGGTGTGGAGGTTTAGACTGTATTTCTAACAGCCTGAAAGAAAAAAACATGTTTCAGCTAGAGTGCAGTTTTATTTTTGAAGAAATTGAACTGTACATGAATAAAAACACAGCTGAAAATACTGCAGTTTAAATACTTTTTGTGAAACAATGGAATGCAACAGTTTTAAAAGTATTTTGTTTGGGGAACATCATATCAACCAGATTTGGGGTTATTATGAAGTGTCATATCAGCAGGATTTTGGGTTACATAGATACATAGACAGTGTCAGCAGATAAGGGCCTATGGCCCACCCAGTCTGCCCATTTGAGCTTGTAAGTTCAGTTTGTTTTCCTAGAAGTCTGTTGCCCCTTACCCCTGACCTCTAGAATTCCTTTATGTCTATCCCATGCATTCTTAAATCCTGTGATTGTTTCAGCCCCCACCACTTCCTCTGGCAGGGTGTTCCACTTGTCCACCACCGTTCTGTGAAGAAATTCTTTCTCATGTTTCCTCTGAATCGTCCTCCTCCAACTTCATCCCATGCCCTCTAGTCCTGGAACATCTTTTTCGCTTAAAATAGTGTTTTCCTGCACCTGTTCCTCCTGTAAGATACTTGTATGTCTCTATCATATCCTCTCTCCTCCTCTCCTCCAGGAGCACATGTTCAGTTTCTTCAACCTGTCTTCATAGGACTTGTGATGCAATCCATGCACCATCTTTGTTGCCCTCCTCTGAACCTTCTCTACCCTATGTCCACGTAGGTATGGTCTCCAGAACTGTACACTGTACTCCAGGTGGGGCCTCACTAGTGTCTTGTATAGCGGAATTATGACCTCCCTTTCCTGCTGGTGATGCCCCTGCCTATACATCCCAGCATCCTATTTGCTTTACCTGCTGCCTTGTCACACTGTTTCCCTACCTTGAGGTCATCAGAGATGACAACCCCAAGATCCCTTTCCTGCTTGGTGCATGCTATATCCTCACCCCCAACTGATATATTGTGCCAGGGTTTTTGTGCCCCATATGCATTATCTTGCACTTCTTTGCATTGAATTTCAACTGCCAAACCCCTGACCATTCTTCAAGTTTCTGCAGGTCGCTTCTCATTCTGTCTACACCCTCTGGTGTGTCTACTCTGTTACAGAGCTTTGTGTCATCAGCGTAACAGTGAAATTCTGCCTTCTAGATCCTGCACAATGTCACTGATGAAGATGTTGAATAGGACCGGTCCAGCACTGATCCCTGTGGTACCCCACTGGTCACTCTTCCCTCTGTGGAGTGACAGCCATTTACCACCACCCTCTGTGTCCTGCCACCCAGCCAGTTACCTACCCACCACACTACTGTCCTGCCCACACCCATATTCCCCAGTTTGTGTAATAGTCTTCTATGTGGCACAGTGTCAAAGGCCTTGCTGAAGTCCAGATAGGCCATGTCCACTGCCCTCCCCTGATCCACCTCCCTAGTCACCCAGTCAAAACATTCAACGAGGTTGGTCTGACATGACCTCCCCCTGGTGAAACCATGCTGCCTTGGGTCCTGTAGTCCATTGATAACCAGATGTTCCACCAATCTCTCCTTCAGTAGTGCTTCCATGATCTTCCCCACTACCGAGGTGAGGCTGACTGGTCTGTAGTTCCCTGCTTCCTCTTTGTTCCCACTTTTGTATAAGGGGACTACATCTGCTGTCCTCCAGTCTTTGGGTACCTCCCCTGTTTCCAGTGATCGGCTAAACAGGATAGCCAGAGGTTCAGCCACCACCTCTCTTAGTTCTTTAAGGACCCTGGGGTGCACCGCACCTGGCCTCATTGCTTTATCAACTCTTATTACTTCCAGTTCCTTCAGGACCCTTTCTCGTGTAAAGGGACTTGTGTCCATTTCTGCACCATTCTCACCCCTTGTACTCCCTTCAGACCCATTACCCTCCTCTTCCTCAGTAAAGACTGAGCAGAAATACCTGTTCAATATGTCAGCTTTACTGTTGTCATCCTCCACGCATAGGCTCTTATCCAACCTTAACAGATCTTATGACAATTATAATTATTACTCATAGTATCATATATTATTGGAGATTGTAATATCATTGATTTGTTTAAGGATAACCGGATTTTGGGTTTTATTGCCTTTGGAGCATAATAACCCAAAATCCGGTTGATATGCATTTTTAAACAGTAATCCAATTGATATTTTTGATCACCAGTAATTATAGCATGATACTGTATGGCGTAACGTTATAAGTTGTCATAAGATCTGTTGTAGCGGTTACATTTGGAACCGAGTGAAAGAACCCTTCTTAGTTCCCTCTTGAATTGGGTATTATAGGGAGGACCAGCAGGGGTTCAGGTAGTTCATTCAGTCACATATGTTTTACGTCCTCCTATCAGGCTTGAAATGAATGATATGAATACAAACACATGAATTATTTTGAATGTGTATGCTTTAAAGAATATCAAGGTAACTGAATTAATTTACATAGACAACAGCATAATGATTATATAAATATAGTCCCAAGTTTTTAAACAGACCTACAGTATATAGCTATTTACAGAAACACTCTAATAAGAGAAAAAGGACTCTGTGTTGTCATTTGAAAAATGTACTGAGGTAACATACGGGACACTGGTCCACTCTGTTTTTGAACTTTAATTTGTTAATATGTTTAAAATAATTTTTATGAAGAATGATTTACTGACATTGGTTCTTTTTAAATTATTTGGTAACCATTTACCGTGAGGAACAGACCACTATGAGAGCCTCAAAACATTGTTTTTTTGATGGCAAATGAAAAAAAAAACATTGAGCGTGAACTAAACTGAACTGGTCCAGTCTTTGTTTCTTTATTTTAAGTATAAAAAGTAGAAATTGGGTTATTTTAATCATTTTTTGTACTTTCATAGGTTGCACTGGCTATAAAATGTCTGTGAAATCCTGTTTGAGTCTGCTTTGCTTTTAGTTCAGGGACACAGCCAAGGACTCGTCTGCTGGACGCTGCCTCATTCATGCTCAGGTGTTGAGCATAGTCACTGATTCAGTTTTTATCTTCGGAAGTAAACCCTTGGAAATAATTCTTAGATTGCTTTGGGGGTGAGCATGATGGCAAATTCCTTTCATACTTATGTAAGTTACAAATTGGATGCAACGTCTGTCACTTGTAATTAAAGAGCCAATGGCATCTCAGAGAAAACGTTAAAAAACTATTGTTAGATACATTTCAGATTTTATTTCATAACTGCATTTAGCTACACCTTTTCCTTATTACTGTACACATTAACATGAAAACAAAATCAGTCTTCAAGACATCATCTGCTCTGGCAGATTGTTAGTAAGTACTATAAGTAGTGTATTTATTGGGCGCCCTGTGCCGCAGGCTCAGTGAGGCATACACAATATAACACAAATATAACGGGGTATAATTCCTAGCACATAATATGAATCCCAGTATTTTACAGGCTACAATCTGGCTAAAATTGGGCATCAATTTTGCTACATCCTGAGACTATTATCCTGACTCTGCCATAGCCAGATTAAATAACTACCTGATGAACCCAAGATTAAATAGATACTTTTTCAGATCCTTCTTAATATGGTCAACTGAGGGGGCTTCCTCAAATACTAAGGTAGGGACTTTCAAAGCTGTGGGGCAGCCACCTAAAAAGCCCAATCTCTTGACTGCTTTTGATAAGGTCTAGGCTAGGAACTGTCAATAGGCACACCTCAGAAGACAGGAAAGGGCAGCCAGGAGTGAAAGGATATAGGAGCTCTTTCAGACAGCCTAGGCTTGGACTGCGTAGGGCTTTGTATGTTACAAAAGTTATCTTAATGGAGATGTGCCATCTCACAGGCTGCAAGTGCAATGGCTGCAACACCAGGAAGATACGTTCAGAGCAGGACGCCCCAACAATTGTTTGACTGTGGTGTTCTGCACTAGCTGCAAGCAGGGTGTCAAAACTCCAGCTAGCCTGAGGTACAGAAGACTGCAATAATCCTACCTAGCCATAACACAGGCATGCACCAGAATTTTCAGATCCTCCGATCCCAGATAAGGTTTAATCTGTGATGTTTCTTAGATGTTCCTTCGATGGAAAAAGTTGCCATTGACTACCATTGACAAACTGGATGTCTATCCCTGACATCACAGTCATCAATTTGTGACATCATGATCTGTTGCTGTGAAAATGAGTGCTATGTCATAAACAGAGGTGTAGGGTGGGGGCTGTAAAACAGCCGCCAGAGCAGACAATGGTTAAGAAAATAATCATGTTTTCATGTTAAATGTACATACTATAACTACTAAGGCAGCTTAATTTAAAGAATATGTGACTTGTACATTGAAATGTATCTATAACATACATTACAAAAAACTGCACGGTTAAACTGTTAGGGTGTCTTCCTAAAATGCCTAAAGTAAGGAAATGTAATGTTAGGGTTTTTTGACTAACTCTGCTGACCCTCATTCACCTCCACCATAGACTTCACAAAATGTAATGTTCAAGCACAATTCAGATTTCAAACAGATATTTTAACATTATAAATAAATAATACAGTATGAGGAATATAGTTTCACATCTCACGATAAACACTGCACTTGTTGCAAAGCACCTACATTATCACATACGTTGCCCCGGATCTGTAATAGACTTAACACTAACTGTGGCAGACCTGTAGCAAACTTGATGAGTGACACTGCAGGCCATTCACAAAGCAAGTGCAGGGTCCTGCAAACTGCTTCAGACTTCTAGTGGACTTCTTGAGTAGCCAGCAGCTGACAGTCACACAAACTACTACTGACCTGTAGTAGACTTCACAAGTGGCCCACTCATGAAGCAGCTGCATGGTCCCACAAATTCCATGAGACCTGTATCAGCTACATGGTCACACAAACTGCACCAGACCTCTGGTGGACGTCAAAGTTGACCGACAGCCGCACAGTCACACAAACTGTACCAGTCCTGTAGTGGACTTCGGCAGTAGCCCAGCAGGCCCCTCACAAAGCAGCAGCAATGAGTGCAATGTTCATCATGGGGTGTAACAGTATTGATTTATGACATTAAGACGTTTTAAATCTGAATTGTGCTTTGGCGTTCAGTTCAGCGGGGTACATCCGGGAGGTGCATGGGGTGGATGGAGTTAAGGTTAAAAAAAATACTGACATCATACTTCCTTACCTTTGTCACTTTAAAAAGAAACCCTAACTTGTGCATTAATGCAGTTTTTTGCAATTTGTTTTGTTAGATAGCATTGGTGGGTTATTGTGCCTATGGCCTTGTGAGCTAGCAATTCTCTCAGCAGTGGCATCATTAAACACTTTGCGCTGGAACTGTAGCAGACTTGTGAGTGGTGAAGCAGCTGCAGCATCACACACACTGCACTGGACCTGCAGTGGACCATGTTTCTTAAAACAAAAACGTTACTCTGTAACTCCCTCACTGGATCCCCATAGGCACAGTAACATTTGTTTACAATTTACATTTTTCCCCTGATTCTCTGGCCCAGCCTCTTCTCAGGCACCCTCTGGTATGTTCCCCCATCCCCCACCTTACCTCATCGCAGCCAGACCCCATGCAGCCTCAGTTCTACATCCCAGGTGAGGTACTGGGGTGGGGGGATGCACCCCCAATCATGCACAGTGTCAGGTGACTTTGATGGCAGTGGGGACTGTCCTGGACATACTGGGGTTCCTCAGTGGAGCTGGGGCCAGGACCAAGCTTTTTCCTATTGCTGTGTCCCTGGAGATGTCAGCACACATGGGTGACCAATGTGCACCTGCACACAAAACATGAAGAGCATATGTCCACCAGCCAATGTTTCCCCTCCTACGGTGCCCTCAGCTGCACTGTTACTTAATTCAGTGCAAATGGTACTGGCAAATTAAGCGCAATGATGTGCTCTTTTACTCAGTTACTACATAAAGAGACTGGCAGGCACACTGACATCCCTTGAGGCTCAGCCCATCATTCGCAGACTCAGAAGACTGGCCACAGGGAACACTGGGACATACAGTACATTAGCATGGTGGGTGGAGGGTCACAGGATCAACCAAATAAAAACTAAAACTACACAAAAGTAAGTTAATAAAAAACAAGCATCTGTCAATGCCAAACGTTTGCTTGCATGTATGTGCTGTGCAGGGGTCTGGTAATGATGGCACAGAACATCTGCATCCGTGTGCTAAGGGAAGACTCCATCAAAGGGCCCTGCACTTCAGTGCAGCGATGGATGTGACGACTTCATGAGGCTGTCCAATGGGCACTTCTCTGTGGTCTCTGCACTTCCATGTAGCCGCAGATACAGATGCACAAAGAGTGCATCTGTCAGCAAATGCATAAGGCACTCTGCCACCCACAGGTGGAGAAGTGCAGGGCCATATGCCAGAGGAGAGTTGTCTTCACTATATGGTACCCGGGCCCATATGGACAACCCTGCACCTTTCATTCCCTGGCTGGCGGGGGTCGCATAACAGCGCCATACCCCATCCAGCTTGGTCACTGAGCTCATCCCCGAACTCAGTTCACAGGTATAGGATCACAAAGCATGGCCGCTGTAGTGAAGACTAGCACTACACACAAAGGTTGTTACATAATTATAATTTTTTTTTATTTAAACTCCAACTTTTTCAAGATACTTGTTTTATGATTTGACTTATAAATACGACATGTACCATTTATAGTTTATTGGCCGAAATGTCATTTTGCGCCAGCGGTGCAAAAACACATCTCATCTAGGATTTTAAAAATGACACGTCACATTTATGAGGTGGTATGGAAAAATGGCTATGTTGTTGAAAGTTTGGAGTCAAAATATTAAAAATTAGCGACATTACGAGTGAACGTTGACATGGTGTAATGTTCAGTGGTAATCTGGACATTTTACTGTATTTGTACATCAAATTTCCAGCATAGCCTTCTTATTACCCCACTTCATGAACCTGGTAGGGGAAAATTTTCAAATTCCTGCCAAAACATCATTCCACGCCACCGAAACGTCATTCTGTGCCACAGGTATGAAAACAAATTTTGGCCAGAATTATAAAGATGACAGCTGTCACATTTGTGAGGTGGTGTGAAAAAAATGGCTGTGTTAAAAATTTGGGGTCAAAATATTTAAAATTACCAACGTTATAAGTGAGCGTACAAATCCCACCCAAAAGGTGATTTCACAATGCGACCTCAAAATCACATTTCGGGCCTGACTTGCATAATTCTACCACCATTAGTCATGAGGTGAGGTCCCAAAAAGGTTATGTTGAAAATCTGGGGCCAAAATATGCAAAAATGACAAAGTTAAGTGTCAAAGTTCAAAACCCCTTTGAAATACATTGAACCACACTTACCTTAGTTTCTCATATTGCAGTCAGTGGTTCCAGCGGCAAGATGTGTCATCAATTGGAGAGTGGATCTTCACCCTCAGAGATGTTCAGGTGAGTGAGGGTGTGTGAGATGTATGTGGGGTGGTAAATGCTGAGTGAGAGGTTGAGGTGTGGTGGGTGGGGTGAGGTGTATTGGGAGGGCAGATCAGCGAGGGATGGTTTTCTGTTTTACGTGGCAAAAAAAAAAAAAAAAAAAAAACATTGAGGGACAGTTTTCTTTATTTTAGGGATATTCGACACTGGGATTGGGTACCCCAGTGTTGGGCAGAATTGAAGCAGGGGCGGCGCCTGGAGGAGAGGGATCAAGAGAGGTGGAAGGGTGGGTAACCTGCCTTTACAAAGATTGGGAAGGGTAGGGTGAGCTACTTGCAAGAGAGGGGAGAAAGAAGCAGTACCACTGACTTAGATAATTACGATCACCACTTAGAAATATGACCTTGGACCCTTGATTGATAACCAAAAACATTTAGCAAGCAAACTTTGTCCACAGTGGGGCGCACAATCAGGGGCAAAAGCTGTGATACTATAGTAAAGTACAGCAATAGCGCGATCACTCAGGCGCCTGATGCTGAAGTCGATCATCTGCTTGCTGACTGGCTTCATGCAAATGAAAGGCTTGAAGCCCCCTGTAATAGAAGCAGTGTTAGTCTTTTCAACTACATGAAGTTTCCGCCCAGCAAGCAGTGAGTGGTGTCACGACCACAGTGTGCAGTCACTGGTCTTGACTGCCAAGTCCCTTCCAGTTTGAACTGTAATGGGCTCGGCAGTGGCACACCTCTGAAATGCTGTTAAGCATAACAAAACATTTCTTGTGCATGCACAAGCAAAAGTAAAAATTATACTGTATTGTGTTTTTCTTAGTCGGAATCTAAACGTCCCACAGTATTTCTGCAGAGGAGCTGAGTTTCCATTTTACATTTCAGATAAGGAGCTGGCTCTGTGCTCTGTTATGCACCGCATCTTGTATTGTGGATGGAGGACGCATCACGGTGACTTGAATAGTGGTGATGGACAGACTCAGGAATACCTTATGACCATTAATTCCGTTCATAATCCTTTAGATGACAGGAACTATTATTCTGCAAATTGCCAAGTATCGTGTCAGATGTAGTTACTGTTACCCAGACACAGGATAAACAGTAAAATATACTGAAGGTTTCATATAATAAATGACGTGATTGCATGTGTTTGTACTAGAACTCTCATTATCATCTTAATTGTATGACCTGCTCTGCTATCTTGCCTGCTCAGGACCACTCTGTAAATGAGCTTCAGCAAAGTGATCGTACTCTCAATCAAATCAATGACAGCACACATTCAGCAGCAAATGCAAGCAAATGCAGATTTATTGGAATTATCTGAATAAGGGATGAGGGATGAGTGGAACAGAATGGGCACACCACTTTTGTTTACACATTCTTGTCAAAAGTTGCCACCCAAAGACCCTCTTGTAGACTACGAATGGCACCTAAAGGAGGCTATACCTTTGTCAAAGTTCAAACAAAGAAATAAAAGTTGGAGTGCAAAAGGAATTGGAAAACAATGAATATTAATTAGATTGCCATAGCTGAGAACCTGGGATTACATCTCTGCTCTGGTCAATTTTGTTTTTTTCATTAGGCAATACAGCACCATGACATAGCCAACATAAAACAGAGTGACAATTCACACCCATATTAAAATTAATTTCTAAATCATGCCTTAACATCAGACAGCCCCTTTATACCAAACTCACAAACATCCTTTTTATGGGATTCCAATCATTATACCTCAGATATCCAAGTCTGGTCAAAATTCAGGGAAGGGGACAGAATTTCTAATTCAGAAACCAAAATGTTTGCATCCTAAGCTCATGGTTCATTCATTCTCTCTCTTTCTAGGTGAACCCTTTAAAGCTAGCCTGTGTTATTAAATGTGTTTGTTGGGTTTGCTTATATTGTACCACAGCCTCTCCCTATCTAGGTGACCCTTATTAAGTTAGCCTGTGCTGTTTAGTAAGCGTGTCAAGTGTACTAGTAACAATTGCTTTCCTATCTGGGAGGCCATACTTGGGGAGGCCAGTCTGGTTCTAGCATAAGGATACTTGAGTGGTAGGGTAGAACTGGTTAGTATCAGAAGTCTAAGGGTTATCACAGGGATCAGTATAAGGATGAGGTTCAGTGGGGAGTAAGTCAGTTGCAGAGACTGTGGGGCACTCTTCTCCAGGGTTACACTCTGAAAGAGGGGTTACTGCCCCTTCTGCAGGACCTTTGCAGAGTTCTTGCTCAGCTGGTAGCAGCAAGGGAAAAGATATCGTTCCTGAGGTAGAGGCTCAGCTGGGGCCCACACCACACACACTCACTCCCCAGAAGACCCACTGGTTGAGGGGGTGGAGAGTGATGGGGGGAGGGTGGCTGGGACAGCCACATGGAGGTCAACCAGCCCCACACCATCCCAATGGCAAATCGCTTTGCGCCCCCTGGAGAAGACTCAGGTACTTGACTCCACTGGGGGCGGTGGGGGAAGACTTTGAGTCAGTCTGGTGAAATGGAAGTTATTTTATTTTAGTCTTTGGTAACCGAGTAAGACCCACTAGGCACAAGTGCCTGTTTACAGGGGCGACCTGGGAGCACTGGGGAGGTTAAGTGACTTGCTCAGAGTCACACAGTATGCAAGTGGCGATTGTAGGAATCAAACCCAGGTCTATCTGCTGGATAGTAATGACCTGGTAGCACCCTTGGGTGACAGCAGGAAAAAAGTAACAAGGAGAGTCTTAGTGGTAAGGGATTCTATGTCATGGGGAGTAGAAAGGGTGGTTGGAAACTGAACCTATTTTTTTTTATTCTCTTTTTATCCTCCTCATCTGAGAGCCGCCTAGGTGTAGGACCTTCTTCCATCTGTCACATCCCTCTGCCTATCCTGGAAACTCTCTTACCAGTCACTCCATCACAGTGGCCTCTCCCAGTGCCAACTTTATGAGGCTTATGATCCTAACTAGGTGCCTAGATTCAAGCTGGAGGCAACAGCAGGGCCAGCAGGAAGACTGTCCAGAGAAATGTCCCACTGTGATGTGCGGATGCAGAGTTGCAGACATAATTTGTCTGACAGTGACCTGCTCCTGTTTTCTCTTTTGTTCTCCCTCCCCTGGTGCTGCTGAATGAGCACATCAAGGAATTCACTCCTGACGTAGAGAGGTCTAGGTGGTGTATCGGGTCATAATGTAGCACGCTTAATAGTGTACACATTATGGTATTAACCTGCATAGTGCAGAGTGTTATCATATCGAGCAACACGACACTGCTGTATGCATTGTACCAGTAGCACTCTCCCAGGCAGAGGATAACAAGACCTCTGCTGGAAGCAGGTTCTGACAAGCAGCTGCCGTGGCTCACAGGACTGAACCACAGCAGTAGGAACCCAGGCGCTGCTTCTGGGACGGGTCTGATTCGGTCCCAGAAACATTTATGTTTTTCAGACTTGTGCGCTCCCAGGTTGGATCCCCAGGTTGAGAATCTTTAGGGGTGCCGGGCACAGCTCCCATGTGAGGGAGTGGGGGCAGAGCCCCCAGAAAAAGACATGCCTCACTGCATGCATCGCTGTATTGGCAGCGTTTTTGCCAGGTGGCATAATGTCTTGCGACATTATGACCCCATGCCTCTAGGTGGTGCCCCTTCCTATGACATTCTGCATCATGCTGACTCCGACAACCCCTTGGCCACCAGGAGGCAAGCAGGTGTTTAGGATCAGGAACTCTCCATCTCCAGAGGAGGTGAGTATTCGAGCATGGGGCGTACCCAGGTCACTGTGCACCAGGATGCCCTATACTACCTGTCACCATGGAGCCAGCTTCTTTTCAAAGTTTTTTTTTTTTTAATAATAAAGTCTAATAATACAGGTTTTGACAACTTTCTCGTGCCTTTCATTTATTCTTAGAGAGTGATGGGCAGCACAGCATACTGGGGCAGCACCAGCAATTGTATTTTGTGACTTGTGATTTGACCCTTCAGTGACAATTAGTTAAATTAAGCACCCCACATCTAACTCCATCTTGCCAAACCTGTCAGCAAGGTCAACCTTGACCTGATCATTTTAGTTAAGGCAAATGCATTTCCTGGGTGCATCTGCCACTTTTGACACCTGACCGGACTGCCAATGCCTGCAACACATTCCTTGCATGTTGTGTGTTTCATAGAATGCTGCCATCTGTCTTGGAATATATTTGGAACTCAACGGGAAGCAGGGGATGATAAACCAGACTGACAGTGACACAAGCAGGCCCTCGGACGCTGCACCTTTAGCAGCAGTGTTAGAAGTGGAGGGTGAGCAAACAATACACTGACTCGTAAGTCTCCCATCTTAAGAACACACTTGCCACAATACCTGCTCTCTTAGCTAGAGCACAAAATTGGAAACCCAGGAGATCCCAGATTCAAATCTCAGCAGTTATTTAACTGCTGTGCAGTCTTGAACAAGTCACCTGATCTCCCTGTGCTTTAGCCCTCCCAGCTGTCAAACTTGGCAAAATGAAGGACTCCACAGTAAACCTCAGTTGTTGTACCTTGGTTAAACAGACTATAAAAAGCTTAACATGTCTGCTACCATGGCATCGCTAAGGAAGTGTTTTACCTCAAAGCTAATTTTTTTTCACAGAAAGGCACACAACATATGCTCCTTGTTCTTACTAGACTGATCACAGCAAGGTACAGCCTAACGCACATGCGTGTGCGTGTGAGTGAGTGTGTGTGTGTGTAGAAATATAGACTTTGACGGCAGATAAGGACCGCTTGGCCCATCTAGTCTGCCCATTTCCCTACCTACAGGATAGGCCGCAGATCCTAGTTAACCAACAGCCTATTTCTTCCTACCCCCACAAGAATTGCCTTATGTCTGTCCCATGCATTCTTGAATTCTCCCACAGTTTTAGACCCCACAACCTCCTCAGGAAGGCTGTTCCATGCATCCACTACCCTCTCTGTGAAATAATACTTCTTACATTGCCCTGAACCGCCCCATCTTTAAATTGTGTCCCTTGTTCTGGCACGTCTCTTTTCTGAAAGGTGCTACCCTCTTGGATTTTGTTGATTCCACTGAGGTACTTAAAAGTTTCTATCATGTCCCCCTCTCCTTCTTTCCTCAAGAGTATACATATTAAGCTCCTTTAGTCTCTCCTCATACGGCTTCTCTTGCAGACCCTGCACCATTTTAGCTGCCCTCCTCTGGACTGCCTCTATCCTGTCTATGTCCTTGCGGAGATGGGGTCTCCAGAACTGGACACAGTACTCCAGTTGTGGTCTCACCAACTGTCTGTACAGAGGGATAACAACATCCTGTTTTCTGCTGCTGATGCCTCTCCCTATGCATCCCAGTATACCCCCAGCCCTCCCTACTGGCTTCTCACATTGCTTGCTAAACTTAAGGTCATCTGATATGTTTACCCTAGGACCCTTTCCTTTTTTTTTGTTACTACCTCCCCCCCCATTGTGTATTCTTCCCCTGGGTTCTTGTTTCCCAGGTGCATTATTTTGCACTTCTTTGCATTGAATCCTAGCTGCCATACTTCTGACCATTCCTCCAACCTTGCTGAGTCCCTTCTCATCCTTTCCATGCCTCCTTGTGCATCAACCCTGTTGCAGATCTTTGTGTCATCTGCAAAGAGGCATACTTTTCCTTCCAGTCCCTCTGTAATGTCACTTATGAAGACATTAAAAAGGACCGGACCCAATACTGAACCCTGCGGTACCCCACTAGTAACCCCTCTTTCTTCAGAGTGGACTCCATTTACAATTACCTTCTTGTTGTCCAGCCAATGTTTTACCCAGGCTACCACCCTGGGACCCACTCCCAGGCTGGTTAATTTGACTATTAATCTTTTGTGTGGGACTGTGTCAAATGCCTTGCTAAAGTCTAGGTAGGCCATGTCCACAGCCCCTCCCTGGTTTACTACTTTGGTCACCCAGTCAAAGAAATCTATTAGATTCGTCAGAATTAACCTTCCTGCTGTGAACCCATGTTGCCTTGGGTCCTGTGCCCCACTGGCCTCTAGGTACTCAACTATTCTTTCCTTCAGAAGTGACTCCATCACTTTCCCTACCACAGAGGTCAGACTGACAGGTCTGTAGTTTCCTGCCTCTGTCTTGGTCCCACTTTTGTGAAGGGGAATCACATCCGCCTTCCTCCAGTCCTCGGGTACCACACTATCATCCCATGATTTATTAAAAAGAGTAGCCAGTGGTTTCACTAGTTCCCCCCTTAATTCTTTTAGAATTCTGGGGTGAATTCCATCCGGCCCCATTGCTTTGTCCACCTTCAGTTTTAGGAGTTCTTGCAGAACCCTTTCGTCTGTGAAAGGACTTGGATCGACCCTCCTATCAAGAGTGCTTCTGTTAACTGGATTAGGCACTTCCCCCTCCTCTTTTGTGAATACTGAGCAGAAATATTCGTTCAGTATCCCTGCCTTTTCACTGTCCCCCTCTGCCCACCCACCGTTCATTCTATTCAGCCTCACTGTCCCTCCCTTTGTCTTTCTACGCTCACTGATGTACCTATAAAAGGTTTTATCCCCCTTCTTAACCGAGTTGGCTATCTTTTCCTCAGTTTGGGCCTTTGCTATCCTGACTTCCCTCCCTGCTTTCTTCTGCCTTAACTGGTACAGCTCTCTGTCCTGCTCCTTCAGTGTTTCCTTATACTTCCGGAATGCTATCTTTTTCTTCCTGACTTTCACAGCCACCTCTTTTGAGAACCATATGACTTTTTCTTTCGTTTTGATTTGTTTATTTGCTTCACACAAAGGCTTGTTGCCTCTGTGATGGCAGTTTTGATGGTTCCCCATTGTTGTGCCATACCTTCTTCTAGCCTGTTTGCTAGTGCTTTTCTGAGGCACTCTCCCATCTTGCCAAAGTCAGCCCTCCTGAAGTCCAGTACCCTCACTTTTGTATGGCTTGACTCTGTAGCTGAGTTTAACATGAACCACACTGTCTGATGGTCACTTGTTCCCAGATGGCAACCCACTTCTAGATCTGAGATCCTCTTACTGCCCCCGTTTGAGAGTATGAGGTCTAAGATTGCTCCCTTACAAGTGGGTTCCGAAACTAGCTAAGGCCTGCCACCTGTAGGGCATCAAGAATGGCCCTGCTCTTGGATGTGGCTGCAGCAAATGTGCTCCAGTTAACATCTGGCATATTCAGGTCTCCCATCAACAGTATCTCCCCTTTCTCTGCCATCCTAAGAATGCCTTCTATCATATCCTTGTCCATTCCCTCCCCCTGACATGGGGGTCTGTACACAACCCCTGTGCGGATTGTGGTGCCCTTTCCAGTCTCCAAGTGTGTGTGTATTTTCCAGTAATTGTTAAAGAACAACTCTGCATTTCAACATGTGCTTACATAAATAAGATGTTGCAGCTGTTGCAATTTACTAAAGAATACAGTTTTATATTTTCAATATTCCTTTCCAAGATTTACGCACATCTTGGTAATCAGTCTAAAAAGGTCTATATAGAAAACATTTGCCTCTCCACTGTTAGCCTCACAGTGCTTTTGTTTGTGGCATCATAGTGCTCACCATGAATAACAGACTCTGAACAGCAATTGTGTAGTTAGCAGGGGACAGTCAGATACATTTTGAAATAATTGCTGCATTATTTACAACATTTAGTAAACCATCAGCAGGGGGAAGTAAATAAAAATAAATCACAAGAAAACAATAATGTTAAAATAAATTGGCGTATATATCATGTTTTCAAGCTTTTATTGTAATAGTTTCTTTCTCTTTAACCCCCAATTGTATCTCTCGCTCTCTCTCTTTTCTTCCCTCTCTCCCTCGCCATATTTTTACTGCCCATTAGTCTGAGTTATTGTGTGGAATAGGCTCCACCTAGACTGCTCAGATGAGGAAGTGCAGGGCACAGAGCTGTACTGTATAACCCACGTTAGACAACTTAATTTTACATGGGTTCAGCCCCTTTTTTAATTTGTGATCACTTTGCATATTAGGTAGCAGAAAGACTCTCCTAAACTCAAACAGATGCTTCAGTTTTAACAACTGAAGAGGTTTCCTGGTGGTGGCACTTAAAATACAAACTGGTATTGTACCCATACTCACCTACACTTTTTGAAAATAAGTACCCTCATTCCTTATTTTAAACTATTCCTTATTGCTGCTAACTTTAAACATCCTCTTTTCTGTGATTCAACAGATGAGGAGGTGTACATCTCGTTAGTGCAAGTGCCACCACTGGGAGAGGTCTGCTAGTGGAGCGACCAGCTTCTGCCACATTTAGCACTGAGCGCAACCCATCCGGGCCACTGTTTTGTCTTTCTTAGTATTTAGACCCCTCACTGCCTGGTTCCATGTTAAATTTGCACCCCCCCCAACCCTTCTGGCCTTGAGACCACATTCAGGTAGTGGCCCTTTGTCCTCAACCATGAATATTGAGCAAAAATACTCATTTATTGCTTCCACCTTATCCTCCTCCACCTACCCTTCTTAAGTCTATCTCCTCATCAGACTTACAGTATACTTCTCCCTAATTTAGTGGAAGAACGCCATATCCTCACCTTTGCTGCCGTCTTTGCCCTCCTAACCCACTTGTTTGCATCTCTCATCTTATTTATTTATTTAGCTTTTGTTAACCAGATAGGTACACTAGACAAGACAATTGCCTATTTTCAGGTACGACCCGGGAGAGTACAGGAATAACAGATTTAGGTACATACAACGACACTGTACTAATTAGACGTGTTACAGTTCATGTGAGGATACAGATTCAACACAGCATACGAAACATGGTAAGGCATAGATTATACAGTATTAACATAACAAAAATGAACACCTTGTGGGAGATAAGAGCAGTAATGTTACAGATTCAACACAGCGTACGAGCGTAGTAAGGCATAGATTATACAGTATTAACATAACAACATAAACACCTTATGGAAGCCAAGAGCAGTTCCAGGGGCACAGTATCGAAATCCTTCAGATGTGACACTATATACAGCTTAGCAACCTCTTGGAGTCTGGTCTTTTGTTCAGGAGTAGCTCCAGAGCAGAGGAGTGCTGTGATGGATCAATTCACGGGGGGTTTGGGACAGCCACAGGCTGAGGCAAGTTTGAGATGGTTCCATAGGGAGGAACAGAGACACATCTGTGAGTGCGCAGCACGGACCTAGGCAGGGAAGGCGTTCCACAGTCTGGGAGCGAATGCAGCAAAGTCCCGCCCACCCATTTGAGTCCATGTAGCCAGTGTATTGAGGACGGCCTGTCCCTGGGACCTGAGGGAGTAGGAGGCAGAGAAGGACGGGACAAGAAATTTTGCAAGCCCTGGAGGGGTGCCAGTGCCATGGACCTTTCCGGTGAAGCACCCTAAGACGGAGTCTCTGTAGTTTTTTTTTTTTTTAGTTAGTTATTTAACCAGGTGTAGCACACTAAGCGGAAAGCTTTTTTACAGGAGCGACCTGGGAGCACAAGGAGGTTAAGTGACTTACTCAGGGTCACACAGTATGCAAGTGGAAGCTGTGGGATTCAAACCCAGGTCTAGTCTGCTGGATGTCACCAGATTTGCAGCTCAGAGCCTTAGACCACTGCGCTATACTGCGTCCTCCTAGTTAGCGGGTGAGAGCCAATTTAGCCTGCTATAGAGGTCGCAATGGTGAGCGAGACGGGGGGGCAGACAGCCCGAAGTGGCAGACATTATTGTAGGCAGTGGACCACCTAGTGAGGTGGACTTTGGATGAGCGGACAAACAAGAGAAGCCCATAGCAAAGCGAGGGTAGGAGCACCCCTCTGGCAAGTGCAATCTGAGCTGCCGTAGTAAGATTACTTTTTGCTCTGTATGCCAGACCCAATTTGCAGTTTACAGTCTTGCAAGTATTCTGAATGTGGCGGCCAAGGTCAAGCTGCGGGTCCAGCATCACCCCAAGGTATTTAAAGTTGTCAGTAACTGGGATCTTGACCCTGTCGACACCAGAAACACATAGTGGAGTAGGGACGGCCTTAATCTTGGCCTGAGACACAAAGAGCATGGCCTGGATTTTCCTGAGATTTAGAACCAACTTATGTGACAATATCCAGGATTGGATGTTCCTCAAGTCCTCGCTCAGGTGGTGATTTATGACCCCTATCTCAGGGGAGTGAGTCAGGATGACCAGGTCATCTGCATAAAGGACAGGCTTGCAGTGGATAGCAGCAGCCGGGAGTTTGTTCACGAATATGGAGAAAAGCAGGGGCCCCAAGACGGAGCCTTGTGGGACACCCATGGTAACAGGGATAGTGTCCGAGAACTCCTTCCCATACTTAACAAGTTGCTGTCTGCCGCTTAGATAGTTGGAAAACCAGTTGAGCACCTCAGGTGATAGACCACAGGAGCTGAGCTGGGTGGAGAGCATGGTGTGATCAACAAGATCAAAGGCCTTAGAGAGATCTATAAAGATGGCTCCAGAGAGTTTGCCTTGGTCCATAGCTTCTCTGATCCAAGATGAGACCGCGACAAGGGCAGAAGTTGTGCTGCGCCCTTTCCTAAAGCCATGCTGCTCAGGGGACAACAGGTCATGAGACTTCAAGTATTCCGAGAGTTGCCCGGCCACGACCTTCTTGAGAAGTTTGCTGACCGCTGACAATATGGATACTGGACGGTAGTTTTCTATGAGTTTGGGGTTTCCTTGTTTAAGTATTGGGACCACCCTGGCTACTTTCCATACTTCCGGAATGACACCTGATGACAGGGACAGATTGAAGATATGGGTTACCAGGGGGGCAATCTCACTGGCACCAAGACTCAGACGTTTCGGCTCCAATCCATCATGTCCAGCACTCGAGAAGTGGGAGAGACCCGAGAGCAGTCTCTGCACCTCTTGCACCACCACCACCTTAAAAAGAAGGGGTGGGTAAGATGAGGATGGTGAGGCCCATTTTTCACCCTTCTCCCTTCCCCCATGGGGAGTGACGAGGTAAAGGTAGATAGGTCCGAGAAGTATTGGTTGAATGCATTTGTGATGGTCAGGGAGTTGCTGCAACTGGCACCATCGATGATCATATCCGAGGTCTCACCACTCGGAGTCCCACTGACTATATTCTTAATGTTTCTCCAGAACCTCCTGGGGTCCCTAGCTGGGCGCAGCAGCACAGATTTGCAAAATTCCCCTTTGGCCACCCTAATAGCCTTCTTACACTGATTTCTGAGCATCCTGTATGGCAGAAATACGGCCTGTTCCGCCGTGGCCTTGAATTTTGCCCAGCACTTATCTCTGTACTTCATAAGGGTTAGCAGACTGCCCTGCAGCCACTTTGTCGCCGAGCCCCTGACCCTCCATCTGATGAGGGGGCATGTTTGTCCTGCAGCACCCTGAACGCAGTGAGGAAGTGACTGGCTGCTGATGAGGAGTCCTGTGCGTTCCATACTGCTGACCAGTCAGCGTGCTGGAGATCAGCATGGTAGGAGCCAAGATCAAACCTTGAGTAGTCTCAGACCTGGATAATTTTATGTGGGATTTTCAGAGAAGGAATCTTCAACACCCCATACACGGGGGAGTGGTCCAAGATGGAGTCAGAGAGGATGCCCGATGAGCTGATCCTCTCTGGTCGATTTGCCATGACCCAGTCCAGGAGAGAGCTCCCTCCACCACTGGGTGGGCATCTAGTAGGCTCCTTAATCAGTTGCGACAGGGAGAGACCAGCAAGGAGTGGTTCATATGCTTTGGAGTTGCAGCCAAGCCAGTGTAGGTTGAGATCACCTAGAATAATTAATTCATTATGTTGGATCACAGCACCTACAGTATCCAGGAGGATGGACAGCCCCTCCAGGCCGCCCCTTGGGGGATTGTAGGTGAATACAACATGTATCTTTTTGGTCATCCCGAGCAACAGCACCATGTGCAGGAACTCACAAGGGGACTGCACAGGTTGTGGACAGGGTAGCACCGACAAGTTAAGATGGCTTTTTTAATAGACCAAGATGCCACCCCCACCTCTTTTTTCCTGGGCGATCAAGCCTGAGGAGGTCATAGCCTGGGAGTGCACATGCGGAATTTGGTATGGTGGGTTTAAGCCAGGTTTCTGTTATTCCCAGGATGTCAGGGGTGTGGTGGGTGACCCAAGCCAGTAGTTCTGCCAGGTTGGCAGGATGCTACGAATATTGAGATGGGCTATTTTCAGTCCTTTGACTGCCATCCTGTCCAGAGCAGCAGGGGCCATTTGGCAAGGCGGGCCAAGGTTTAGCTCGATGTCACCTGATAGTGCTAGGGTCACCAGAAGTAGCCATAGGAGATGTTTTAGGGAAGGGGAGCCATCCCTGGCGCGCACCCTTCGGCCATATCTCCTGACCAGACGTGCATGGCACCGAAAGCACCTCAGGTCAAGACTGCAGAGAACCCAGGAAGGGGGTCTGCCTTCCGCTAATACGTTGGAGAACGTGAAATCAGTTTCCACCAGCAGGGAGCAAGTGCCCCATGGTTCACCCACTCTAGGGACATCTGCACCAATATACCAGTGGATGCCAAGGACAGTGAGGATGCCACAGGCTAGTGTGCACATGAGTGGATGCAGTGGTATTCGCTTAAATAGGTACTGAGGGTTTCCCATGTTCATACCAGTGATAGACTTACTGAAGCGAATGGTCCAGAAATCAGTGCTGGTCACTGGCCCCAACTCCATGGCCAGTGGTGATTCCCACACCACTACCAGACACCTGCTACCACCCTGTTTTTCGGCAGTAGCTACCTATTATTACCACTTATCTATTCTCACCACAACAGTTCAGAGCTCATACCTCCAAGAGTACCAAACTAAGCCCCTAAGTTGGTGAGCACCCGTGCTACGTTGGTAGGCAGGTCACCTGTAACAGATTGGGGATTATGAAACAGTACAGTTCACAGGGATACTAATGCTGTTAGAGTAGTCAAAAATATAAGCCAGTGCAGTTCAGTTCACAGGGATACTAATGCTGTTAGAGTAGTCAAAAATATAAGCCAGTGGACCCTCGATGCCCCACTAGCTATAGGTGAACGTATGCCAGCCCCTCAGCAAACTGTACAGCCCTCTTAAAACAAAGATATATCTTACACCAAACAAACTGCTTTAAATATTGTGTATTCTCTGCTACTAGTTAATGGATTGTAACACAGGGTACTGTAGGAATTGATGGAACAAATTATGCTGATATTGTTTGTCCAATCAGATTACTTAGTGTATGCTATAATTGCAGCGCTGGATAGTATATCAATTTTAAGTTAAGTTAGAGACTTTATGGTGCCCAAGATCCCGCCTATGGCCAGCGCCCATTGGTGCTGGTCTATTCAGGGCCGTAGCTACCGGGCATTTAATGGGAGAAGGGAACGGGGTGGGCGGGTCCAAAACCCCACGCTGCAGCAGCTCCTTCTGATGCTGCTCTCTCCAGCCCCAAACAATCCTTTCCCCCCAAAGGCACTAGCAAAGTCCCGAACAGTGTTCATCGGGGGTCTAGGTCTGGTACACTTCCCTGTTTTCATCTGTCTGGCTGGCCTAGTACTTTTTGAAGGCCTTGCTTTTACCCTCACTACCTCTTCCACCTTCGTTCTGTACCAGACTTATTTTCCTCTCCTGTTTTTTTTACAGCTGCCCTAATACTGAGACTTGTTTCTTCAAACAATCCCTTTTTTACTCAGTCTTCATTTACAACCCATGCCCATTACTGCCCCAGCACAACTATCTTCTACCTAATCAGTTCCCTCATTCTTCCAAAATCTGCCTTTCCAAAGTCTAAAACCTTAATTTGTGAGTGCTTGCTTTCTGGTTCTAAATTTATGTCAGACCACAAAGGTTCCCTTATTGTGACCTCTCCCATGCTGTCCTTATTTGTGAGGACCAACTCTAGAATGGCCCCCACCCTTGTGGGCTCCGCCACCTTCTGTACCAGGAATCTATCCTGTGGTGCCCAGACCCACTTTAGTAGCACTTCACCTTGCTTTGTCACTTCTTTAATTACCTCTGTCAACTCATTGTCCCCTACATCCTTCTGAGATGGCAGTCTTTAAGCCACTCCAGCCCTGATAATCTGCCTCCATTCAGTATCCAAAATGCGCCATGTCTGTGTTCCCCCATACATCTTTCTCCTCTGAGGAAGGAGCACTTGGCTCTGAGCGTGCATGGGGTGTTTCTGTCTTGAGTATTTTAGGGTCATTTGCACTTAACTCACTATGCAATTTATTTTCAAATAAAGTATATTGTTTGAATTTGCTGCTCTTGTGTGCCAGCTCTTCTTTGCTTGCACAGATGTATCAGTTCCAGCCAACTCTGTGAGGGACACTGGTTGAACCTCCTCCTCCTCAATCAGTGGCAACAACCTATTGGAGGTATATACACCCTATCCCATAGGCTGTCCCCCTTTGCCCCACAAGTCAAACATTAGGTCAGGGATGCTAATATCAACATTGTAATAGGAGCTCCTGGCAGCATGCATTACATGCCATTATTTTTTACTTTTGTACTTTGCATGTGACTGAACAATAAAGAGGTATTGATCACAATGGTGAGTACAGTCTCTATGTACTGAAGGAGTGCTAATCCTTATCTTTCACTGTCACGTACCTTGTTCCCCTGTTTGTCCAGGAACCAAACATTGAAAAAAAATTGAATTTCCTGACATTTTTTGCTGATTATAAAAAATCTAAAACCTATCTATAAATGAAACACCACTCATTTGGCAGATATTTTTGTACTGAACAACTTTTATGCTCAAAGACCCTTGCTATCATTTTTTGTTTTAAAGCTATTTGCATTTGTTTGTTTCAAAAGGTGAAAAAAAATTAATTTTCTGCTTTTTTTTGCAAATTATAAAAAACTAAAAGGTATATATAAATGAAACATCAGTAATTTTGTAGATATTTATGTGCTGAACAAATGTCATGCTCACAGTACCATGCTATAATTGATTGTTTTAAAGTTATTTGCATTTGTTTGTTAAAAAAGTGACAAACAGCCAGGCAGGTTGTGCTGAGGGTTGAGGCACAGGATGCCTTACCTCGCACCATACCGGTGACCCAGGCTTGTGAATGACCTCAGCTCATCGGAGAGATGGCACGGGAGGGAAGGAGGGAGGGAGGGAGCAGGATTGAGCAGGCAAAAGGCAGATCTTCTCTCCCAGGGTGGTTGTTGCCCCACTGTAGTTCCGCTCCCACTGGGAGGAGGACCGGTGGGTAGCGTAGGCAGGAGGAGGCATCAGTGTAGTGGGAGAGTGCCCCGGGGCATGACGTGCATGTGCCTCCACACACGAGCAGACGCCTGGGGTCGGGGACAGGAGAAAGCGGGGAGAAAAAGACTATAAAAATCTATAGAAAAAAAAAAAGAAAACGTGACAAACAATTGAATTCTCTGCTGCTTTTTGCTAATTTTAAAAAAATCTAAAAGGTATCTATCAATCAATCAATCAATCAAAATCTTTATTTAATCAGGCGAACATCATTGAGCATAGCTCATTTACAAGATGGACCTGAGTGGTCAAGAAGTGCAAGTGTTAATACATTGACAAGGGTAGCATAAACAGTAATACAATGACAGTGGTAACATAAACAGTAATACAATGACATAAGTGCTAATATATAACAATATACATATGTACACGGCACATTAAAACTATTAATCTGTGAGACAGAAGGCAATGGACACATCAGGAGTAATATGTAGATTATAGGACCTAGCAGGCATTTTGAGGGTGAATCTTGGGACTGAAAACGGGAGTTTTATCAGCATATAGGAACACGAAAAAAGAAAGGGGTAGGTAGGGCCGGGGTTTAGGCCTTGTGGAAGCAGTTGCAGAGTTCTGGGAATAGGGTGGTGAATAATCTTTTGAAGGATATTAAGGGTAGGAGGTTATTTAGCTTCATGGTTTTTTGGAGTGAATTCCAAACAATTGCTAGTGAGTAGCTGATAGCAGCCCTCCCAAACTGGGTGCAGACATTGGGGACCTTAAGAATGATAATTTTGCTGATCCTTAGGTTGTATGGCCTAGAAGTAATTGAGTAAAACAGTCTGAGATATAGGTAGGTAGCTTGCCTGATAAGGCTTTGAATATCAAATTGCAGCATTCCTATTTCTTCTGTGTTGTAATGATGTCCAGTTAACTGCCTTATAAAGGGAGCAATGATGGGTGCTGAAGGGAAGGTCAGTAATGAATCTGATGGACCTGTGGTATAGGGTGTCCAGTTTATTTAAGAGGGGGAGTGAACAATGTCCGTACAGAAAGTCAGCATAGTCAATGAGGGATAGGAATGAAGCCTGGATTAATCTTTTTTTGGAGTCTCTGTTGAGGTAGTGCTTTATTCTAAAAATAAACCAAGCCTTTGTCTCAGTTTCTTTAGTAGCTCCTCAATATGGACAGAATAGTCAAGCTTGTTATCAATCCAGACTCCAAGGTATTTGAAGTTATCAACGAATTCCAGCTTCTCTCAAGTAAGGTGGTTAGTTGTAGGGTGGTGGATGGTGGGGTAGTGGCAGAGCAACTCTTTGAGGTAAAGAACATAGCTTTTGTTTTTTTGGCATTTAGAAGTAGTTTTTTATCTAGTAGGTTGTATTGTAGGATGGAAAATTCAGATTGTAGCAGTTCACAGGCTTTAGATAATGAAGGATTGCCAACATATAATACAGTATCATCAGCAAACAGATGGATGTTGGATTGAGTGAGGTTGGCATCAATATTATTAATATAGATGGCAAAGAGGATGGGAACAAGAATAGAGCCTTGTGGTACACCTCTTAACAGTGGTTTTAAGGTGGATAGGTAGTTTCCATTTTTTACCAGTTGTGACCTATCTGATAGATAGCACTTGAACCAATTGAGTGAAGGGAATCCAACCCTAGTGAGCCAAGGGAGGTGATTAATGATTCATGATCCACTGTGTCAAATGCTTTGCTCAAATCCAGGAACACAGCACAGGTACTGTTCTTCTTATCCATAGCAATCTGCCAGTCGTTGGTTACTTTGGCTAGGGCCAAAATGGTGCTATGCCTTGATCTAAATCCTGATTGTGCTGTATTTAGGAGGTTATTGTTATCCAGGTAGTCCCTTAATTGTGAGTTTACTAACTTTTCGAGCATCTTGGATAGAACTGACAGGATGGAAATGGGCCTGTAATTATTGAGGTCCATGGGATCACCAGATTTGAGTAAAGGAACTACTTGAGCTGTTTTCCAAGTGGAGGGAATGGATCCAGTGGTGAGGGAAAGATTGAAGAGATGAGTGAGGGGCAGATAAGACTTGAGATGCAATCTTGAGGAAGTAGGGGTCCAGGAGTCTGTACCTGCACTTTTGAAGTATCTAAATTGGAGAGGAGATCTTCCACTTCTTTCAAGGATATTGGGTTGAAGGAGAAGGTTGATGTAGCCTTTTGACCCACGGTGGATTGAAGGTTCAAGGAAGATCTCAGGAGATTTGCAGGTGAAGAGTCAAATGCTAGTCCAGCTGTGGTGAAGTGGTCATTGAAGGTATTTAGGATTTCTTTGTTTGTCTGTAATTTCTGTGTTATTTAGTAGCAGTTTGCAGGTTAAGGCAGGAGTAGAGTTTTGCCCAAGATACCCTTTATAGTTCCCCAGAGCCTGGTTGGGTTATTATAGGAGCATCCAATTCAGCTCTATAATAGGCAGCTTTGGCAGATCTTATTTGTGTTGTACATGAATTTCTTGCTTTTCTGAAATTTAGCCAGTCTCTGGAATCCTTAGCTTTTCTTGCCTTTTTCCACAGTTTGTCTCTGGCTAGCAAGGCTGTTTTAAGATCAGTGGTGAACCAGGGCAGGACCTTGCTTTAGTTCTGATATTGGTGAATGGTGCATGAATATTGAAGCATTAGTGATAATGTCCTTTAAGATCTGGAGAGCTGTTTCCACTGAGGTTGTAAGGTAGAAATCTTGCCAATATATTGTGTTACTCAGGTCATGGAGGTATCCTGGTATGTTGAACTTCTTTTTGACCTTTTGAGGACAAATTCAGCAGGGTTGGTGGTTTGGTGAAGATCTTATGCCAGCTATGGGACAATGGTTACTTACATCATTCGGTAGTACTCCTGCATGCGTATATAAGTGAGGCTTGTTTACCAACATAATATCCAGGAGTGAGCTGTTGCTAGAATTTTTTAGGTTAACCCTGGTTGGGTCTTTAATTAGCTGTGTAAAGCCATAGGTGTCACAAAAGGTTACCAATGGTGCAGATGCATTAGATAGCCAGTTTAAATTCAAATCACCAAGGATGATGGTATCTTCAGGGCCTAGATTGGTTATTGACCCCAGGTGAGATAGTAATTTGAGGCCTGCTGAGGGGGGCCTATAGCAGCCAATCAATTTAAATGAAGACAAGTTAGGAAGGGATATTTTGATTGACAAACATTCAAATTCCTTTGGTTCGGATGTGTTGATGAGGCAGGTAGCAGAGATGGTGTCCTTAATGTATATGGCCACCCCACCACCCCTGGAAGGGCGATCTGCTCTGAAGAGCTGATAGTTGGTAAGGTTTACAACACTGTCTTTGGTCGAAGGTCTGAGCCAAGATTCAGAGATGACCAGAAAGTCAGGCAGGGTATGTGCCACCCAGGCCTGTATTACGGATAATCATTATCATCAGAATAATTATCTATAAATGAAACATCACTCATTTTTGTAGATATGTTTGTGCTGAACAACTTTCGTGCTCACAGTACCATGCTATCATTTTTCATTTTAAAGTTATTCGTATTTGAATATGGTTAGTAGTGCCAGAATACTTCTACACAGCTGACATCTCTCTCTCTCTCTCTCTCTCATGTATGACATCATCAAGGAAGGCATTTTAGGATTCTGAGAGCAGGATTTTTTAATCAGAAGAGACTGTGTTTACAATTTTCAAATGTGAAACTGCATTTATCCTACTTTAAAAAATGCAGTTTCAGTATAAATGTAAACAACAGCCTCTCCTTTACAAGCCTTTGGAGTAATTAAAAACAAAATGTGTAAAAAAAGATGGTTTAGGTGTCTTTTAACCTTGGTCCCCAAAGGTCTTTCCCTATGAATAGAAGATCCTACAGCTTCTGCTTGATCTTCTAAGAAAAGCAAGAAATATGCAGCCACGACTGCTGGCATATTGTTACTGCTTCTGCCACCTCCCTGGCTTAAGAGTAAGACAAATCAATGGCAACTTGGAGCTGGTGTTTGACAACCTGAAAGCTCATGTAAACGGGGTCACAAAACGAGTGGAAAGAAAAATGCAAACAAGAGGTAAAAAAACTAAAGAAAAACCCTGATAACTGCAAAATCCAACTGAGCGGGGGGTGGGGGCTGTAAAGGAGGGCACCTCATTCATCCAGCAGAAAACAAGCTCTAATAACAGTGGGGGCAGAGAACAGGGGACATGTCATTGAGTGGTGGGAGGAGACAGGCTTCAAGACTGTTCAGAATCCTGAGCATGCTCAGTGGAACCTGCAATAGTGTGGATAGTGAAATGAATCTAAGAAGTTAGAAGTGGTTACTACAAACAAAAAGATTCCTCTTCTTTATTTTATGTTATATGTTACTAACTGTCCAATGGAAAGGGGGGTCAGCAGGATTTCAGGAAGTGTAGACACAAACACTGTTGATCAGGTGGGCTGGGTTCGTGCATAGCCTGCTGAATTTAATAGCAGTCAAGGCTTTACAAATAAAAGTGAAAGCTCAGGCCTTTAGGCCACGGCCTGGCAATGTCCATGTCTTGAGATTCTGGATCACAAGTAATCTGTCCTGGTCCCACATGTGATATATGTTAAAGGGGAACAATCAAAACTAAGAGGCCCACACTCAGCTGTGGGGCTGGTCCAAATTTGCAGTTTGTGTGCAAAAACATTTTTTACTTACTGTGGAGTGTTCACTGCAGTACAGTAGATTGTATTAGGCTGATTCTGCTGACTTCCAAGCTGCCACCTGCTGTAACCAGAAATCCCAGAAACCCCTGCAGCCGATGTCAGAGCTGAGTTTCAGCAGTGGGAGATTCAGTAGCTTGCAGTACATGTTGGAGTTTTTATAACCTCTGGTTCTTTTATTTGCTTCTCCACTGTCCTCCTGGGGTAAATACAGTCACAGAGGACTGTACATAGCCCTGGGAAAACAACAGGTCCGGCAAACATCTGATTTGTGCTTTTAAAAGCTCTAACAAGCACTGAAGACTACTGACTCTCCCACTGCTGCAGCCCAGCTCTGACATCAGCTGCAGGGGATTCTGGGATTTCTTGTTACAACAAATGTCAGCTTGGGAGTCATTTGAATCAGCCTGAATCAATGTACTACATTGCAGTAAGCAGTAAGTAAAGTTTTGTTTTGTTGGACACAACGTATAAATTGAGACCAGCCCCAGAAGTGGGAGTGGGGCTCTTAGTGTTGACTGTTCCCCTTTAATTCATCTGCAGAGACCACTCTGACAGCTGTAAGCGTGACTGCATGTCTTAGGGTGTGAGCACTGTGAACCGAAGGTGAGTGATACTGACACCCTAAGACTAGAAGAAGAAGAAGAAGAATCAGCATTTATATAGCGCTTTTCACACACAGTGTATCCCAAAGCGCTTTACAAGCAATACTAGACTGGTAGTGAAGTGACTGAATGTGAAGTGGCAGCCATATCGTATATCATCACCCACACACAGCCTGGATAATTGCATAAACCGGTTTATGGGAAGGGAAATGTTGGCCAGGACACTGGGAATATCCCCTACTCTTTGCGAAGAGTGCCCTGGGTTCTTTTACTTCCACCTGGACACCCACCAGGACAACACCAGGATGGGTAGAAGGGACCTCGGTTTAACGTCTCATCCTAAGGATGGCACACCCCAGCAGTACAGCACCTCCCTAATACTGCACTTGGATGCCAGCGTTTTTTTTAGGTGCAAGCCCAATCCCAGTGTGGGACGAGAACCCATGACCTTCTGGTCCAGAGGCAGATGTGCTATCAACTGAGCCACGCTATAAGTGAGACCACTCTTAACAACCGTCAGAATGGTCTCTGCAATGGTGTTAGCATACTGTATTATTGATCAGGGTTGCTTAGTAATATATTAAAAAATGTAAAAACTTCCCTCGAACGCGCCCGCTTCCAGGACAGCTGCACATGAGACGTGCTTTACAGAATAAGAGTGCCTCAGTGCAGGAAAGGGAGTGCTCTGATTGGTCAAGAGTGGTCTCTCAATCTATAATCTATAACAAAGCCTGCTGTCAAATTACTATGATATAGTTTAGTTTTCCACCACGCACATCTTGCTCTTCATTTCAAACGTTATTGCTCCCTGGTATTTATTTTTTATTTTAGGACTTTGGGCTGGAAAGACGCGCCGAGCAAAAGATCAATTTCAGGTGCTTCCAGGGAACACTGGGAGGGTAAGTGATTTGCTCAGGGTCACACACTGTGCGCATGATGGCTGTTGGTTTCAAACCCGTTTGCTGGGTCTCCAGATTCACAGCTTGGTGCTTTAACCTTCTAGGCTATACTGCCTGGTATGCCTGTTCTGTCCTTCCTTAGGTGAGGACTCCAGAACTCAGCACAGTATTCCAGATGCAGCCTCACCAGTGACCCATATAAAGGTAGCAGTACCTCCTTTTGGACTGCTTCCAGCACCCGTACCGACAAACCTCAGCATCCTAGAAGCCTTACTACAGGTCTTGTTACACTGCCTTGATTGTTTGAGGGAGTCACAAATGATGACTCCCAGGTCCCTTTCCTCTGTCGTAGTGCTCAGTTTAACCTTCCCATCCAGGATTCTGACCTGTTTTAATTTTTCTCTTAGGTGCATAATTTTACATTTTTTGGCACTGATTTCTGCTGGTAAACCTTAGGCCACCTCTATAGCCTTTGTAGATCCCTCTGCATCTCGCTGATCCCTTCATCACTGTCTACCCTACCACAGAGCTTCCTGTTATCTGGGAAGAGACACAACTTGCCGTGGATACCCTCTCCAATGTCACTGATGAACATACTGGGGACAGAATCCAGGACAGATCCCTGTAGCACCCCACTTGTGACCTCTCTCCCTTCTGATATGGTCTCGTTTACCACCACCCTCTGCTATCTTTCCAACCAGTTTCCTAACCATCTATGTCCCTAGCTGCACCCAGGTCCTCCAGCTTCTTCAGCAATCTTCTTTGTAGCACTGAGTCAAATGCCTTGCTGGAATCGACGTAGAATATTTTAACCCCTACTATTTCTACAAATCATCCGAGACCGGAGTGTACCTCAAGAAGCCCAATGACCTTGTTCACTCACTTTTGCTGTTTTTCTGCGGCAAAGGAACTCTGGAACTTATCAAGCTTTA
This sequence comes from Neoceratodus forsteri, assembly GCA_016271365.2. Taxonomy (NCBI): domain Eukaryota; kingdom Metazoa; phylum Chordata; order Ceratodontiformes; family Ceratodontidae; genus Neoceratodus; species Neoceratodus forsteri. The sequence goes on along the minus strand of CM057456.1, from coordinate 747,806,948 downwards.
TTGCTCCTTTCAGATACCTTTAAAAAGATAAGAGTGGTATTGAACTGGTACTATGCTTCACTCCACTTGAGCCTTAATTTCTATTCCTTATTTCTATTTATCAGGGAAACAGAAAGGCCATAGCTAGTCTTTGGTGTTTTCAGACATATGTAGTCCAATATGTAAAATATCTGTACATGCAATTTGGTTATAACCGCACAATTTGAAACCCTTAGTTTGGTGGATAAAAGACTGCCCAGATTATCTAGGGACATTACCAGAATCTGTAATATTGGCAAATCCTAGAAATATCCCCAGAAATTCTGGCTAGACCTTTTTTGGCTCTAAAAAAGTGATTTTAAATTTGTATGAACAGATCAAATTGCACAATGCAAATGTTTGAATGTGTCTGGCTCTATCTGATGTCCTAAATTGTGTATTACCGACATAGTCCTTTTTTTCAAACTGGTACTAGGGGAGGGGAGGACATCAGAGTAATGGAGCAGGAGAGGGATCTGGGGATCATAGTATCAAGCAACCTTAAGGTAGGTAATCAATGTAGCAGGGCAGTGGGGAAGGTGAATGGAATGTTGGCATGGACTGGCAGAGGCATTATGAGCAGAAGGAAGGAGGTGTTGATGCCCCTCTACAAAGCCATGGTGAGGCCGCACCTGGAGTACGGAGTCCAATTCTGGAGACCACACCTACACAAGGACATAGAAGGGATAGAGAGAATTCAGAGAACGGTAACCAGGATGGTGCAGGGCATGCAAGGGAATATATATGAGCAGACGTGTAAGGGAATTGGATCTGTACACGCTGGAGACTAGGAGGGAGAAAGAGGACATGATTGAAACTTTTAAGTATGTGAAGGGGATCAACAAAGTAAAGGAAGGGTGTTAAGGAAGGAGGAGGAGGCTATAACTAGAGGGAATAGTCTAAGACTGCAGGGAGGAAGATATAGAGGCAATGTGAGGAGGCGATTCTTCACAGAGAGGGTGGTGGAGGCCTGGAACAGACTACCAGAGGAGGTGGTGGGGGTTGAAACTGTGGCGGGAATCAAGCGGGCATGGGACAAACATATGGGGCTGAGTAGCTGGGGGGAGGGGGGCCAGAAGGAGAAGGGATGAGTGGGGAGGGGTAAGAGGCAGACTAGATGGGCTGATGGGGCCCTTTTCTGCCTAGAAGCTTCTATGATTCTACTGCATGTTTATTACAGTACATGTTCTTCTTTCATGAACTGATCTATATTTTTCTTTATATCATAGACTGGAAAACATTTGTATACAGAAAATATGATGCTAATGGCTTGCTCAAGTGTACCCCTGTTTTGCATATTTATTGTGATATTTACTTATGTATTTGAAAATTGGTGACCAGGAGAGGCACAGTGAGCCGAGGCTCATTTCCAGGTGCGTCCTCTGGGCGGAGGGTACAGGAGATACAGTGAGATATTATACAGTCACAAATCAAGGTAAAAACAAAATAAATGCAAACGGTGTACATTAATGACTCATGTACAAGTGCAAGAATAAAACAGCAAGGCACAGGCAGCATTAATATGTACCAACAGAGAGATCTGTGTAGGTGATGGATGGCACTGCAGAGGAAGAGAGAGCTGGAGCCTGGACACAGTGTAGGTGAGAGTCCAGGAGAAGCCTGAACAAGGTCAGTAGGGGGCTCCACACAGAGGGATCCTTAGGGAGAGGAGTGACAGGAGCAGGCAGGAAGGGGAGGAGATTCAGCTGGTTCCTGAGGGAGGCAGAGGAGGAGGATGGATGGAGGGAGGAGGAGAGCAGGTTCTAGGGTGTAGGGAAATGATAGGTGAAGGCTGACTGTCCAGCAGAGGTGCGGTGATGTGGAATGAAGAAAGTGCGATTATCCCAGGAGTAGAGGGAGCATGAGGCAGGGGAGATGGAAGTGAGGAGTGCAGAAAAATGTGAGGGAAGGGACCTAAACCAGTATTTGGATATGAAGGAGGCACAGTGGTGCTGATGATGTAAGGGTGGGATCCTGGGAGGATGAGATAATGTTATCTAGTTATTATTATTTTTTACTTTTCCTCTCCTTCCCAAAGGATGCCTCTGGAAATGAACTGTTCTCAGCACAAAAGACCTTTCTTGCTAAATGTTTTTCATAAATATAATAAATAAATAAAAAATAAGTGTAATTGGAAATCTTATTAAAGCAGCACTATTCATTAGCAGAAAAAGTATAATCATACATATTTTTTTGTTTAATAATGATGTATTTTTGGCAAAGACATCTTTTCACTGTCTTTCACTCCTGAACTGAGATACGAGGTTGTGACATTTTTCAAAGCAACTGTTCTCTGGCCGTGCCAACAACGACCAGCTTAGACATTCTGGTGTGGTGCTGTGCCGTTTACCATTGGAAATATATGCTAGAACCCTAAATTACACCGTCCCAGTATGAATCCTGTATGTGAAGTCAAAAAGTAACATTGAGGGAAGAGATTTTTTACATTTGCAAGTGGTGGTCATCTTTAATGACATGAAGTTATTAATTATAAAACTGGTAATAAAAGCATTTTTTTAAAACTCAGCTTTATTAAGTGAAATGACACGGCAGTGTATTATACAGTAAGCGATATAATACTCAGCTATTACTGAAGTCAAAATCCAAAGCATGAACAAGGTTATCTACTCTGGGTAGAAGACAAATTTAGTATACAGAACTGCCGCATAACAATTATAAAGTAATAAAAGCAGTTTTAAAGACATTACAGAATAATAAAAACTATATCAATGATGAGTCTAATTATGTACATTGATTGATTTTTTTTTTTTTAATTTATTGAATCAGGATAGCAGACTGGAATGTAACATCTCATACAACGTGGTCCTGTTATACACAGTTTTACAACTGGGGGGGGGACTGAAGCATAGGAAGGCTGAGTGATTTGCTAAAGGTCACGTAGTGAATAAGTGATTCTGGTGGAATCTGACTGGAGGGGTACATTTTCAAAGGCCTGGTTGCTGGCCCATCTTCTAGCTCCACTTACATACAGGGGCAGTTGCTGAATCCATTGCCCATCTGGACATAGCAGGTGCTGTTGTAACCACCATCAGTTTGTGCTTTCTGGCAGCTTGGGCCCAAACTCTAGACACAGCTGCCATAATGGACAAGGTCAGGCTAGACCATTTAGAAATCGTTGAAGTGCCTTAAGCAGTGTTTATACGGCAGCTCAGTTTCAATTCTGGGACCGGCCCCGTGCTGCCCCAAAGTCCCACATTGATTCTGTGACGTTTTTATGGCCCCTCTCTGCACTGATGCTAGCTGAGCTAGAGAGGGGCCGTAAGACAAGGGGCCAGGTGGGAAGATAAGTGGACTGCACACAGGGGTGTCCACTGTGTGCCGGAGCGAGCGGTGTAGCCTGTCCACATGGCTGCTTACACAGCTTGCTCCAGAACACATTCCCAAGAACTCAGCACCTCTGGAAGAGGTTTAATGAATGACCTGCCATGATCGGATAAGTGTCCACAAAGATGCATTTGCACTGCTGCTGTGGTGCAAATGTGGTCGTGTAAACTGGCCCAAAGTTCCTGACACCCCACTGTTCAATGACTGTGGCTGAGACTTTGTTCTGGGCTCCATGTGACCACCAATAGGATACTGTGTCTGGCAGCTGCAGCCCCATAGAAGACTGCCCTGGACGGCGGGCAGGTGTGGGATCTGAAAGTTCAGCCCAAGGTATCCTGCCTCCCAAGTCTGTGATAACTACTTCACCACGCTGCCTCCCTAAAAGGTCTGTTTTGGCCAGAAAACATTCCCAGACTTCCCAAATAGCAGGTACCACAAAATACCATGTATCTCTCTCTCTGTATCTGTTCAGACACACAAGCTTTTTTTGCCTCATGTATTTAGCCACCTGCCCACCAGCACCCCATTCCTTCAGGCCTCATAATACCGCACCTCACTACCCAACAGACTCACCCCTCACCTCTGTCTTCCTACAGACCTGATCCAGACTTTAGCCTGCCATCCTGGGGCCGGCTTGCCTCTGGCTGGGGCTCCTTCACTTGGCATGGAGGATAGTCACCAGGATCTATATTTATGCCCCTTCTGTTTTTAGCATTGGATCCCCCAGAACCCTCTAGTATGTTCCCCCCAGCACCCACCTACCTTTGATCATCATCCTCCACTTAGCCTCAGCTTACACTCCCCCCCCCCCCGGGTGGGGTACAGGGTGGAGAGGGTATACTCCTGAATGTGCATGTCAGGTGCTGCAGTGAGGAGGCAAGGGCCAGCCTGTATATACCAGGGTCCCCAGGAAGCTGGCACTGGGGCCACTTCCTATTTTTTTTTCCATATCCCCTGGAAGATACCAGGATGAGGGGAAGGGACCAACATGCATGCACACACATTGACCTGTGGTCACCCAGATGGCAGTATTGCAGTGAAGATGGCATCCCTCCCTCCCTCCCTGGAGGAAAACTCTCCCTCCCCCAGTCAGTCCCCTATGACCCAGACTCATTGCCGAATCCAGGTTGCTGGCATCACAAATGATAGCCCTACCAGTGTGCTGACAGTTCAGCTGTACCCGGATCCACGTCTACTACTGCAATTCAGGCTCGCCCAAGCCACATTCCTTCCCTTACTTGATTACAGTGATTTCATTTACACTTCCGCCACTCTCTCAAGCCTGGACGTCCTCTATCACCGCGTGTTATGGTTCATTACCAACTCCCCTTACCGTTCACACCATTGTGACCTGTACGCAGCTGTTGGCTGGACATCTCTCACCACCAGACGCCTGTTCCACGCTGGTCTCTGGACCCTTACGTTGCTTCTGCATAAACTACCGAGTTACCTAACATCTCTTATCTGCATTTCACACAGTGCTTACTCTCTCAGGAAATCAGACTACATTCTGCTGGACAGACCCAGGACTCATACCTCCTTTGGTAAACGAGCTATCGCGCATGCACTTCCTGCTATTTGGAACCAACTCCAATCCGTACTGAAATTAACTAGCATTGTCTCAGTTAACTTTTATAAAGTGCTAAGTGCATCTAAAATAAAAGATATTTGCAACTGTTATTAAGCAACTCCCAACCCTTATGTGTGCCCCTTACTTATTGTCCCTACTAGCACTAGTCCTAGCCTTAACTGTAATCTCTTAGCTTACAATTTGCTCTCCATGGCTAAAGCTTCAAGAATTCATACCTGCTCCTCTACCCTTTTCCCACTCTTGGCTTCCCATCTATATATTACTCCTCCTTACTCTTGTTAACCATCCCCCTCTCCCTCAACCCTGCCTACCCTTTTTATCCTAGCTCTCCTGTCTTTGCTCAATATATTAAGAGTATTTATTGCATATACCAGTATTATGTTTATAAACCCTACCTTGTAATGCTTGCACACTATGAACCAAATGTTCCTTCACTGTTCACGTTTCTTTTACGTGTATCTTACTATGTACCATCTGTTTTGAACTATGTGTGCACTTTGCATACTTGTAATCAGTGTTGCTTTATTAAGTGCTGCTTTGTTATGTAATGTCTTTTTGTATGTGTACATGATACAGGACCTCCTTGTGAATGAGCTTGCTCAATGGAGTCTTCCTGCAATAAACCTGAAAACTTGAATCCCATTGACCAGATTATCCCTGATGCGGCCTTCCTGCATCCTGGAGAAGGAGTGAGCACACACTGAGTGGAGGCTGACAGGTTCCTTAGATGGCGCACTGGAGGGTCCACTGGTGGGGTGGAGACTGCAAGTCTGGCATATTAGTGTGGCATTTTTGCCTTTTCTTCCCAATCCTTCCACAAACTCCCACATGATGTGGTTGTCCTGGTGGGTAGTGTGGGGGGCAACAAAAAGCAAGAAGCCACCCCATGACTAAATGTACACAGTTTTATTTATTTTTGTTTATTATTTTCACTTTGTTCACCAGGTAAGCATACTGGGCCAAGGTCCATTTTCAGGAGCGACCCGTCACTTAACAAGCAGCTTAGCTGTTTACAAAGTGAAAAAAACCCCATATATATATATATATATATATATATATATATATATAAATGTAAAATAAAAAGGTTTTAACTTTAGTCCTGTATGTCTGCAGGGTAGATAACCAAAGAAATCAGCCCAAAAGGTACAACTTAAAATAAAACTCCCTAGGTAAAGGCGGAGGAACTATTTTATTACAAAAGAACTCAAAGACTAAGAGTTTTAACATATAAACATAAAAGTTTTTTTTTTTTAATACAGTGGCCCATTTTCTAAGCGCAATAATACCCTCCAGGGTGGGCGGTATGGGCAATACCGGACCACTCAGGGGCTATAAGTCCCTCCGATTACGTCCCTGGGCGGTCCAGTATTGCCCAATACCGCCCACCCTGTCAGGTATTATTGCTTGCTTATTTATTGAGTAATCAGAATTACAACCTTTGAGCTAAAAAATTTAAATAGCTTTTAGAGTCTAAATAAGAATGAGGCATATTATTCCAAAGCTTGGGTGCCTGAAATGACAGTACAATTCACGAAAAGACAGCGATACCTCTCACAGGAACACGCCATGAAGGTTTGTGTGTGAGGAGACCCAGCTGGCGTTTACTGTGAGAGGTATCTTTGCCTTTGGCTACTTCAATAAATACCTTTATGCACCTTATATCCGTGGTGTAAGCCTGCTATTTGTGAGAGATGGCGGATGGTGCTATGTTTTTGCCTTTCATGAATTGTCCTGGGGGGGGGCCTGATGATGTGGGTCACCCACGGCAAGAACTGCACTTCCCACGCACCACCACTGAGAGCAACTACACAGTGGTGCACAGAAAGCCCTCGAGCTGGAAGAAGAGCATCTAAGGGATGCTCGAAACTCCTGGCTCACTTACTTGTGCTGCATCCACTGGACTGCACTGCTTCACAAGCATGCGTGTCTATAGAGTCCATGTACTTATTAAACCTATATATATTTTTTTTTAACATGAGTATTTTTTTGCTTCTGTCAAGTTACTAAAACCACGGAATGCCTAGACTGTACAATCCTTACTTTACATTAATAATTCTTGCAACAGTTACCAAAGTTTTGCAGCGTGGTGTGGAACAACCTATTCTATGTTTCTAAAACACAGCTGTCTTCAAAAGAAATTAGGATGACTTCCAACAGAAATTCTATTTGACAACAAGTCTTCGCTCACAGGACTAGGTGACATTATTCTTCTTGTCTGTCCCCTGAATGCTTTATTTAGCAGCACTTTTCATTATTTATATTACAGAGCTGTACATCTCAGCCCCAAACACAAGACCTTTCCTTTGAAACAAAAGGCTGGGACAGGCTCACTGTTGGGTCTTTATTTACAGAGTGTGACGAGCCAGATACCCATGCTCCAGGCAACTTGTGCTCATTTGACTAGTCTGCTGGAGGAATGATTTATCATGTGCCCTTGGAAAGTCACAAAACAGAGGACTGGAAAAGCAATCAGGCCCATGAATGTGGCCAGAGGCAGCCTTCTGTACTCTTGTGTTAAAGTTCATCTCCAAGGGTGATAGTCCCCACCACCACCAAACACACACACACACTACTCACTATGCAGTGAAACTTGTGTCTATGAAAAATGAATTGTTTCAGAGCTATAGAGTTGTTAACTAGTTTAATACGAGGGCTTGGGAAAGAAACTGGGTGCTTACAGCAACAAGAGAAATTGTTGTGCAGAACGGCCTTTTCTGCCTTATTCAGTACAGTATATTTTTATTTTTTATTTTATTATTTAACTAATGGTACTTTCCCAAGGAGCTTTATCAGGCTCAACCAGCCATAACACTGTCAGTACAATGTGGATGATTTAAAGCAGCAGTGCATGACAGCAGTGGAAATTTTGACCTATACTTTTTTATTTTATTTTAGATTGCCACCTATCTCCTGACTTGTATTGCACCTTTTTTTCCACATTCTGAGTCCGCTTTATTATTCTTTTTGAAGCTGAAATAATAAAAGGAGTGTTCCAGGACTAGAGGGCATGGGATGAAGTTGGAGGGAGGACGATTCAGAGGAAACGTGAGGAAGAATTTCTTCACAGAACGGGTGGTGGACAAGTGGAACACCCTGCCAAAGGAAGTGGTGGGGGCTGAAACAATCATGGGATTTAAGAATGCATGGGATAGACATAAAGGAATTCTGGAGGTCAGGGGTAAGGGGCAACAGACTTCTAGGAAAACAAACTGAGCTTACAAGCTCAAATGGGCAGACTGGGTGGGCCATAGGCCCTTATCTGCTGACACTGTCTATGTATCCATGTATCTATGAGTGCTCCTTTTAATATGGCCTGGGCCAGGTTTTCATCAGTGTTCTCTATTGTTGTTGAACACCCATGGTTTAAGATCACTTTTCTTGTGACTGTAGAGAACTAGCAGGTGGCAGACACTGCTTCCTGATCTTATGGGACAAGAAGTGTACAAAAACAGCTTGGAATACTGATAAAAACCCGGTGGGAGCCACAGTAAAAGGAGCGCTCCTTTTATTATTTCAAACGTGAATGGGGAAAGAAGGGTATCATACAAGACAGGAAGTGAATCACAGAATACTGTATATGTTACAGTTTTCACTGCTGTCATGCACTGCTGCTTTATATTAGGTTTCTTAACTGGTGGAGTCTTTGTGGATCTATCCAAGGAATTTTACTTGGTGGACCACAAACTGCTCTGCACTAAGCTGTCGGCTCTGGGCCTGTCACCAAATGCAGGTGCCTGGTTTGCAAATTATCTTCGTAACAGGCAGAAAATTGTCAAGTACAATACAGCCCTCTCCGATATTAATAATAATATTCTTTATTTCTAAAGCACAATTCAATAAATATCAAAGTGCTGCACAGGTATAACAATAAAACATTAAAAATAAAAACAATTAAACACAGTGCAATCCAAATTTCGCACCACGTTGCCTTAAAATTATATAGTACCAAAAATCTTCAGAGGCAAGATAAAATAGATGCGTTTTTAAGGCCTTCTTAAAGCTCTCCACGGTCTGGCACTCTCGAATCTGACGAGGTTGAGAGTTCCAGAGGGTGGGGGCTGTGTACATGAAAGCTTGCGACCCCTAAGTTTTCAATCCTACCCTGTGAACCTCTAGCAAGCCCTCATCGGCTGAGCGGAGAGGTTGTAGGGGGCAGTAAGGAACCAGGAGCTCTTGCAGGTAGCCCGGACCCTGTCTGTGTGAGGCCTTATAGGTCAGCAAACCGACCTTGAAGGTGATCCGCCACTGCACAGGCAGCCAGTGCAGTTCACACAGCAAAGGCATGATGTGACTCACACGAGAAACCCCCGTCAATAGCCTGGCTGCCGCGTTCTGCACTAGCTGCAAACGGTGGATATCAACCCCCGAAAGCCCTAGGTAGAGGGAGTTGCAGTAGTCCAGGCATGAAGTCACAAAGGAGTGGATCAGTGTTGCAAGGTCGCTAGATGGAACAAGATGCTTAACCCGGGCAATGTTCCTCAGATGGTAAAAGGAAGACTTGACTACTGCTGACACCTGAGAATGCAGTGTCAGCCCGTCGTCAAGAATCACCCCCAGATTCCGCACCTGTTTAGAGGGCAGCAACTGGCCACCTCTGAGCCAAAGCCAAGAGGAAAGCCCAGCCCCTGAGCTCTCTGTCCGGCGACTTGGATCCACCATCAACACCTCAGTCTTATCGGAATTCAACTTCAAATAAAGACTGTGACTGCACTATCGTGGTCAGGCACAAAAGACAGGTAGAGCTGGGTGTTATCTGCACAGCAGTGAAACCTCAGTCCATACCATCTCACAATGTCTCCCAATGGCAGTATATACACCACGAACAGCATTGGGGACAGTAGAGAGCCGAAGGGAACCCCACATGGCAGAGAGAATGAGGCAGAGGAATAAATCCCGGACACTACCCTCTGAAGCCTGCCAGTGAGGAAAGATTGAAACCATCTGAGGACCATCCCTGACAGACCACAGAAATCCCTCAGGCACCCTAGCAATCCCTCATGGTCCACAATGTCAAAGGCTGAAGACAGATCAAGAAGGACCAAGATGGAATGGCACTTCCGATCTCCTGCAATCAGGAGATCACTGAGCACCCGAACCAGAGCAGTCTCAGTACTATGCCTCTTCTGAAAACCAGACTGGAGAGGATCATAGATATCATGGATGGTGAAATGGTTCTCCAGCTGCTGGACAACTACTTTCTCAATCACCCTCCCAACAAACGGAAGGTTAGAGACTGGCCTGTAGCTAGCAGGACAGTCCGGGTCAAGAGAAGATTTTTTAAGGAGTGGTGTAACAACCGCCTCCTTCAGCGAGTTCAGAAACTCACCTGACTCTAGAGAGCACCAAACTATTTCTGCCAGGACAGGGCTGATGGTATCAACACACCCCAGTATGAGGCGTGTAGGGCCTGGGTCCAAACTACAGTAAGTCAGCCGCATGCTCTGGACAATCTGCACAACATTAGAGATCTCCGTCCGGTCGAAGTATACCCAAGAAAACCGAGGGGTCTGTCTCCTTTTGATAGCTGTTAGTAGTGTTATCTGCGGAGATGGAGTTACTCCAGTCACCAGTTTAAAGACTGTTAAATCTCCTCTTCATCACCTTTTCTTCGCTGAGAAGAACCACAGGTCACACAGTCTACCCTGTCCTCAACTTCCGAAGGGTGGTGACCATGCCCCAACCGCTAACAGCCCCCATAAAATGGGCTAATCGGATCTCTGCCCTGACGTCAGCCACATTATTAGCAAAGAATCGGGCAAACTCATCACACTTCTCCTGTGAAAATGTTCTTCGAGCTTGTAGACAAGTTGGACTGCACAACCTGTCCACAGTTAGAAAGAGCTGAGCCTGTCGATTCTGAGCTGCAGCAATCTTCCTGGACAGGAACTCTGCCTTCTTATGGGAGATTACTAATTGACATTAATAGAAATGTTCCATCAATCTAAGGCAGTTGGCATCCAGGGCAGATCTCCACCAGCACCGTTCTAGTCTTCGTCCAGCTCAGCTCCCTTAAGGTCTCATCGAACCAAGGGGATCGTGGGTGAAGAGTGAGAGGACGAACTCAGAGAGAAGCGATTGAATCCAGAGCCCCTGCCACAGCCTTATTATAGGCTTGGACCAGATTCTCTGGACCCTCGCTAGCATCCGGCAATCCCAATAGGTCTAATACCGCCACAAGGCCATCAGGGGTTATGCCCCTCAAAGGGCGGTATCTGTCCATCTCCACATTGACAGGCCTAAAGGGGGGAGCCCAGAAATTGAACCTTATACTGTGATGGTCAGACCATCCAACTGGTTCCACCACCAGATTGGAGGACTCCGTCCCAGGAGGAAAACCAGGTCGAGTGAGGAAGTCCTGACCAAATTGCAAGAGTTTGTCGTCAACCCAGGCACTGAAGTCACCCAGCAACATCAACCTGGGCGACTTCAAAACCATGTCGGCAACAAAGTCCGCAACCTCCTGTAAAAACTATTTCTCACCCCCAGGTGGACGGTAGATGAGAATGATCCTACACCCAATATGACTGCTATCAAGCTTGATGTCTCATAAGGCTCTATACTAGGTCCCATCTTATACTCCCTTTTCATAAATAATCTCCCTCAGATACCAACCTATTGTAGTGACACACTGTATGCTGATAACCTAGAACGCTTTGTTAGTTCCAGAGTATTAGTCATCAACTCTTGGCTTAATGCTGATTTAATAATATAAAAACCTGGCTTACAAGAAATAAGCTGGTCCTCAACTAAAAAGTGACCCAGGCTATGCTGTTTGGATTCCCTTTCAAAATCAGATCCTGCTCCGAGTCCCTGTCTATATCCTGCTCAGATAGATTCCCACTTAATGTGGTCCACTCTTTAAAGTATCTCAGAGTCACCTTGGATCCCCATCTGGACTTTTACCTTCATACCCAGAATGCTTGTAGGGCTGTCAATGTCAAACCATGGCATATAGAGAAGAACACATCCAAAGAACTGCCACTCACCTTGCCAATGCCAGAGGTGGTTTCCTCCCAACCCTCAGTTATGGGCTCATCTTCTTTATTTGCATTGCCAAGTCCCACATGGCTAGGTGGGACATAATCTACAACAACATTTTTGTAGATTTGTTCCATCCTTGACCTGCCTTGGCCATCTATAGTAGACATGGTGGGTTATCCACCTCATACTGTCACCAGCTGCTGTTGGAATACTTCACTGACAAGCTCATCAGATACTGATTCTCCTGGTCTCTAACAAAACTCAGTCTCTCAGGTCTAATGATAAGTCTCTGCTGGTCGTCCCTAAAGCCAACACCAACATGCGGATCAGGCCATCACTAGTTCTGCAGCCAGACTGTAGAACTCTCTTCCTCTGCTGGTGTGCAGCTCCTCTATACACATTCAGTTCAGGAGATCTCTTTGGGACTACCTGAAGGCTAACTCTGTCTGCAACTGAATTTGACCGTATTGTCTAGTTCACTTAACCCCTTCTTCTTAACCTACCTTTACTGTAAGTTTATCCTTCCAACATGAATACTGTTATAAATAAATGCTGTGTATTTTTAGCACTAGGCTGTTGCACTACTTTGGACCCTCTATGGTCTTATAATTGCATTTGACTTGTTTTACTCCATTCTTGTCATGTTTTCTCATTTGATGTTTACTTTATCCATAGTGTACATTATGTACCTCCTTAGATATTGTTTGCTATGTAATCTCCCAGGTTTTACCTGAAAATAGACATGAATTTGTCATTTGTCTGGTGTGCATACCGGGTTAATAACAGCTAACTAACTAAATAAAATAAACTGAGAACATGCAGTCAGAAAAGAAAGCAACAGCAAATTATGCATTTCATTAACATGGGAATTTACAGTTTTATATCCAACATCCTAACACAGAGATCTAACACCACATATCTAACAAAGATCAACACTAGCATTTACAAAGGTTCAACGGACATTCACATAGTTGAGATCGGAACAATGTGTGCGATGAGTGGAAATGGATGTGATCAGGAAGACTATTCCACGTTATGGACGCTGCCGCAGGGAAAGCCCTGCCACTCATGTTCGCATAAACACGTTGCTCAGTAAGCAGCTGTCTTTTCAGACAGTGTCATTTTAAGACTCTCGTGGGAAACGTTTCTACTGTGCATTCATCAGAAATCCTCAATCATGTATCATTCATAGATAGAAAAGATGGACTGTAGCTATGCTAGGTAGAGTTCAGAAGACAGTGTTTCAAATGGTAAACCACAGTCTCCATATCAAAGCACTGTGCTACTAAAATAAGACCGGTGCACTGGTATGGGTAGCTAACCCAAACAAATGATAACAGTCCAAAGTCCAATGCACTCAGGCAGAGAAGGCAAAATCACCACACAAATAAATTGCTAATGCATAAAAGATATATTCAGACTACAGACAAGTCCCTAGCGCCTTGACATATAGCTACTAGGGGCCCCACCCCCAGAAGGCTATATGCTGAGGCGTTAGGGGCTGTCTGTATCCCTATCAGTATCCACTGTCTGCAGGAGGAGCCATCTACCCCATAGATCCTTCGTGGGCAGGTTTTTGTCTTGAACAAGGAGCCAAATAGCATGGCTTGGGTCTTTTTTAGATTGATGGTCAGCTTATGGTCTACTAGCCAGATCTGAATACTCATGAAGTCAGCATTTAGCCAGGAGTTAATGGCAGTGATGTCTGGGGAGCTGGCCAGGACGACAAGCTCATCCGCATAAAGTGTTGTACGCCTGTGGGCAGTGATGGAGGGGAGTTTGTTAATGAAAAGGGAGAACAGAATGGGTCCAAGGAAGGAACCTTGGGGGACCCCGCAATTAAGTGAAGAGGGGTTAGAGAGGGTATGGTTTAAGTTAGTGTATTGCTGCCTGCTTGAGAGGTAGCTTGAGAACGAGGCAAGGGCAGGGGAAGAGAACCCAAGGGACTGAAGAGTGGAGCAGAGGAGGAAGTGATCAACCCGATCAAAAGCCTTCGAGAGATCCATGAAGATGGCTCCGGTGAGACTGCCTTGATCAGCAGCAGTCCTGATTCTGGAGGTAACCAGAGCAAAAGCTGTATACGTGCTGTGCACTTTTCTGAAGCCATGTTGTGCAGGGGAGAGAAGGTTGTAAATCTGAAGGTAGTGTGAGAGCTATGAGGCAACTACCTTTTCTAGAAGCTGGCATTTCACCGACAGAATAGTAATGGGTCAGTAGTTCTGGGTATCTTTGGGGTTGCCTTGTTTGAGGACAGGGACAACCTTGGCCACCTTCCATATGTCAGGGATGATCCCTGAGATTAGGAAAGTGTTGAAGATATGCGTGACAGGCCTAGCAAGGAGGGATGCCCCCAGCATGAGCAGTTTAGGTTCAAGGCTCTAGTGCCCCGCCCCGCTATGGGGGGGGGGAGAGACCAGCAAGGAGCTCCTGGGTCTCCATTACTGAGACCTGTTTTAGGTTGAAGGGAGGTCGGGGGGGGTGTCCACTCAGGGAGGGACCAGGAGCCTTTGGGGCAGGGGACTGGGAAAGGGGAGCAGACAGGTTGGAGAACAGGGAGTTAAAAGAGTTAGCAATAGTGAGGGGGTTATTGCAACTGACCCTGCGCATGTCGGTGACCTGAACTCAAGCGGACCCACCGACCGTGTTTTTAATGTTTTGCCAGAAACTCCTCGGAGTACTGGCAGAGGATAGCAGGGTTGATTGGCAGAACTCACTCTTGGCCGAGCGGATGGATATTCTAAAATGTCATTATTGTTACGGGAGGCCTTGTATCACTCCCAGCATTTGTCCCTGTGCTTCATGAGGGAGAATAGGCTGCCATGGAGCCATTTGTGAGCGCCCCTCACCCTCCTCCCTAGTGATGGGGCATGTTTGTTTAAAGGGACAAACCCCGCCATGAAATGGTCCAGAGCTCCTGCAGCGTCATTGTGGATATGACCTGCGACCAGTCGGTTTGCTGTAGGTCTGCAAGGTAGTAGTTTTGGTTAAATTTTGAATAATCCCTCAACTGGATGACTTTACTGGGGATTTTGGGTGAGGAGATGCCCCATATGCAGAAGGTTGGAGAGTGATTTAAATAATTTGGTTCTCAAAGGAGGTGGCTGGGAAGGTAAGGGCAAAAAAGGTAGCATTCAGGAGATATAAGAAGACACAGAAAGAGGAGGATAGGGAGCTGTATCTGGAGAAACAGAGGGAGGCAGGGAAATCGGTTAGGAGCGCAAAGGCACAAACAGAGGAGAAAATAGCCCAGAAAGTTAATTAGAAGACAAGACTTTTTTAGGTACGTATGCGAAAAAGAAAGACCAGGGGAGGGATTGTAAGACTAAGAAAGGAAGAGGGGGATTATGTGGAGGGGGACCAAGAAAAACAGACATTTTGAACAAATACTTTTGCTCAGTGTTCACAGAAGAAGGAGAACATGAGGGGCCAAAGAAAAAGGACAGGAGCATCAAAGGAAGGGAGGTGGGCACTAGTCAATTTACAGAGGAGAGAGTCCTGAAGGAACTCACAAATCTGAAAGTGGATAGACTGGGCTGGCAGTATAGCCTAAAGGTTAGAGGAATGAGATGTGAATGAGCTTGATACATCCAGCAGACCAGACCTGAGTTTGATTCTCACAACCTCCACTTGCATACTGTGTGACTCTCAGCAAATCACTTGACCGCCCAGTGCTCCCAGGTCGCCCCTGAAAACAGGCACTTGTGCCTAGTGGGCCTTACTCGGTTACCAAAGACTAAAATAAAAAAAAATAAGGCAGTGGGGCCAGATGGAGTTCGTCCAAGGATGCTGAGGGAACTCAGGCAGGTGCTGGCTGCACCTCTGATAGTCCCGTTCAACCTCTTACTGGATGTGGGAGTGGTTTTGGGGGACTGGAGGAGGGCAGATCAATCAATCAAAATCTTCATTTACCCAGGCGGGCACCATTGAGCAAGGCGGACCTAGTCATGAATACATCAAAGTACAGTACAGAAGCAGGTATACAAAATACAATAATATACAAGGAAGAAAAAGTATATACAGTGTATACAGTACAGTACAAGGTTGAAGTACATAAAAAAAAAAAACAGCATTATTTTACAATTGAAGAAGTCAGCAGATGTACAATCAACCATAGGCATACAGGGTTATAGCAGAGATCTTTTGAGTGAGACAGCCGGCAACTACATATAGGGAAAGAGGCCTGTGTATGGGGTGGCAAGTTAGAGAGGCAAAGAAGAGGAGGGATATATTACCGACGACTGGGGGAAAAATTGGGCTAAAACCACAGTAAGTGACGATGGCTGTCGTGTACTTGTTTATTTTGATAATAACGGAGGAGGGGTAGATAATTGGGACACTACTATGGATGGGGTGAGACTTTAGCTAGGCTGGAGTGGACAGGGAAGGGTGGGTGCAGCAGGAAGAGTTAATAGAGAAAGAGTGAGAGCCAGGGGTAGAAACATGGCGAGCATCAGGATGGAAAGGGGGAGTTGCGGAATTAGTGGGCTAACGGTGAGGAAAACATCTGCAAGGTGCTTTCATGTAGCGATCATAGAGCACCTTGAAGATATTCAGGCTAACAGGGCAGCTCAGTTTCAAGTTCCTTTGTAAACCGTTCCACAATGTGGGTAAAGAGAAGCTTAGAGCAGCTTTGCCGAAATGAGTTTTGACCCTTGGAACTTGGAGGGCAATTAGGGAATAGCTCCTTAGTGCGTAGGTGCCTAACACACTCTGGGGAATACACTCTAAAACATGTGAGGGGAGCTTGTTGGTCACCGCTCTGAAGGCCCATAGGGCGGCATTTCTATTCCTTCTATAGTGAAGGGAAGTCCGGCCTAACGATGAGTACAGGGAGCAGTGGTGTGTGGAAAGTGGAAGGCCAGTAATGAACCTGATAGCTCTGTGGTAGAGGGTGTCCAACTAAGTCAGTGCAGAGGCAGTGCAGTGGCTGTACAGCAGGTCCGCGTAATCTATTAAAGATAGGAAGGTAGCTTGAACTAGTTGAATCTTGGCCTCCTTTGTGAGCATGTGGTTAATTCTGTAGAATGGTCCTAATCTTTGCCTTAGTTTCTTCTGTAGTTCTTCGAGATGGTCGGCAGAGAAACGTTTATGATCGAGCTAAACTCCTAGATATTTGAAGTTAGCTACATACTCTAGTGTTTCTCCAAGAACAGTGGTCATTTGTGGGATAGCCTCCCCAGAAGGAATTGCTGCATGCAAGGAGGGGGAGAAGAGCATGGCTTTTGTCTTTTTTGCATTGAGCAAAATCTTTTTGTTTATGAGCTGGTATTGTAGAAGGTTAAATTCAGCTTGGAGGTCTTCACAGGCTGCTTCCAGCATGGGACGACTCAAGTACAGTACAGTGTCATCTGCGAATAAGTGGATGTTGGCTTTTTTGATGGGGTCATTGATGTTGTTACTGTACACTGCAAAGAGGAGGGGATCAAGGATAGACCCCTGGGGCATGCCCCGCAGCATAGGTTTTAAAGGAGAAAGATCACCTTTAGCTTTAACCTGCTGTTTCCGTTCTCCGAGGTAGTCTGCAAACCAACCAGCACAAAGATTTATGGTCCAGGCCTAAGGTGCTTAGGTAGGAAAGAAGCAGGCTGTGCTCGACTGTGTCGAATGCCTTACTAAGATCCAAGAAAACGGCACAGACATGCTTCTGGTTGTCAAGGTCTAGGAGCCAATCACTGGTCACCTTAGCTAGGGCTGTTATGGTGCTGTGCTTTGCTCTGAATCCAGACTGAACCAGGTTTAATAAGCTTCTGGATTTTAAGTATACCCCTAGCTGGCCACACACTATCTTTTCTAGTAATTTAGACAGGATGGGGAGGTGGGAGATCGGTCTGTAATTATTTAGATTGCAGGGGTCACCTGCTTTTAATAGAGGGAAGACATGGGGGAGGCTACCCTGGGAGAGTGACATGTTGAATAGGTGGGTGATTGGCACTGCAAGCACATGGTGGGCACATTTCAGATAGTATGACTCTATGAAGTTGGAGCCTGCTCCCTTTCTGGTGTCCAGTTGCAGCAGTAGGTCTTCCACCTCTTTTAGAGAGACAGGCAGGAGGGAGAAGACCTCCTCGGTAGAGGGGGACTCATGGGTTGGCGGGCCCTGAGCTGTGCAGAGGTCATTGGCAGGGGCAGTATCAAATGATAGCCCTGCCGTTGCAAAATGGTTATTGAGGGCTTCCAATATCTCCAATCGGTTAGCGATAATGCTGCCACCGGACTTAATTTTTGCTGGAATGGAATTACCAGGTGCATGTCCAGACATGTCTTTTAATGTTTTCCAGAGCTTTGAAGGATTTTTTGAGGCAGAGGCTAGCTCCGAACGATAGTAGGTGGCCTTGGCTGCTCTGACCAACTTGATGCACTTGTTACATGCTCTCTTAAAAAGACACCAATCAGAGTCGTTCTTGCTTCTTCTTCTGGCTTTTTTCCATAAAGTATCCCTTTCTAACTGGGAAGCTTTGAGCTGAGGCAAGAACCAACGGCAGGTGCTGCTCCTGACCCGCACCTTAACCAAGGGTACATGCTTATTTAAAGCCTCACTTAAAATATCGTACAAAATAGTATATGTCCTGTTAACCGTTTTGGCTAGGAAGAATTCCTGCCATCACGGTGAATGTTTCAAATCATGGACATATGCAAACAAACTGAAGTTGCGTTTGCACCTCTTGATAGAGAACTTTGCCACAAACTGTGGGTTGTGCACAGATCTAATGGTAGTGATTATACAATGATCGCTAATGTCTGAGAAAAATGTTCTGACATGACAGAACAGGTGTGACTTGCTAACCAAAATTACATCTAAGAGGGAGCTGTTGTTAAGGTTCATTTTATTTGGGCAAGTAGGCTCACCAATGAGTTGCACCAGCCCTAGAGTGTCACAAAAGAATTTCAAGGGAACTGATGCACTTGATAGCCAATCGTAGTTCAGGTTGCCAAGAATAATGGTTTCCAAGGAACTGAGCCCCAGTACGGAACTGAGGTGAGACAGGAGATGAGGCCCAGCAGAAGGGGGCCTGTAGCAGCCTATTACACAGAGTGCACTGGAAGGAGAAAGTTTGATCTTTAGGGTCAAGCACTTGAATTCTTTGGGGGAGGATGATGCGTCTATGCATGCAGCCGAGTATTTGTCCCTCACATAAATTGCCACCCCACCTCCTCTTGATTGCCTATCCTCTCAGAAGAGTAAATAATTTGGGATGTAGTCAGGGATAGAAATTAACTTTTTTCGGTACCTGCACCAAGGTGCATGTGGCGACAAAAGTTACATGCACCATGGTCAGGTTACTTGCACCAGTGGTCATAATGATAAAAACTGAAAAAAGATAACTGATTCAGGAATCATTGCATATGAAACCGAATTTAATACTATTCTACAACATATCAGTGTCTTCATCACTTTCCCAGGCCTTTTCATCTTTTCTGGCACCATAAGGTGCTGTTTGAGGTCTCCTTGTTCTCATTCCTGCTGACCACCACCACCTAGCTATGGCATTATCTGGCGAGTATGTGGACACTGTGTCACTGCTCAAACTAATTGCCATTAAAGCGGACATAGTTTCTGGTCTCAAGTTTGCCCTCCAGTCATGTTTTATCCGTGACATTAACGAAACCCTTTCACATTCTGCAGTAGAAGATGGAATGAGAAGAAATATTTTCAGCAGTGAAAGAATGTCCTTAAAGTTCTCCTTTCTTCAAAAGAACTCTAGCCCACAAGTAGTGGAATCTAAAGGTGGATGGTAAGCTGCATTTAGGGTCTGGACATATGCTTTCAGTTCTGACCACTGCAAGACTGCTGAAACAGCACTGTACCCTTTGGTTCAAGAATGTCACTGTAGAGAAAATAATGACTTAACTACTGCGTCTCCATACTCTGCCAGGAAATCAGAGTTAGGCCAGTTAGACAGGTTGAACATTCCCATTTCCGTAATGACACGGTCATTAACAAATTCAGAGAAACGATTCTCCATTTGATTTAGGGTGGTGGCCAGCACTTTCTTTACAACAGCCACAATGCTGCTCTTAGCAGTGTTTGCATCCTCATCAGGATCTGATCTACTACGTCTTGCTGAACCAGAAGAACCAAGCTCCACACCTTTGTAATGCAGCTTACCATCCACGAGATTGATTCCTGTGTCAAGGCAATCAATAGTCTCTGAATCTCTGAGAGACTTCAGTTTTGTCATGAGAGAAAGAACTTTAGCTTGCACTGAGTCTACTGTTGTTATTTTGCTGGAATGTCAGTGTTAGTCTGGACATGACTGCTATATAGAATTCTAGGAAATTGATGAAGAACAATATCTTCAGCGATTTTATCTGCTTCAGGATTGCAGTGGCCTTTTCTCTTTTATCCCCTGTGCCATTTACTGACACATCATCCAGGTGTGTAACATTTGTCTGCAACACTTTCACAGCACTCTGGTGATGTGGCAGCCAGCTTGTTCCTCCAGTATTTACAGGACGCAGTACCCGGATGCCCAGTGCCTCCCCCGCAGCCTGCAAGCCAGTCCAGTTTAAAGCAGAGTGCTTATAGAAGCCATGCAGTAAGGAAAGCAAATCTTCCACTGCAGAGTACAGGTGTCCCTTAATCACATGTTAGTGACAACTCAAGTCTGTGTGCACAGCAGTGCACAACTTTTAAAGTTTAGCCTCCTCCTTCAGTCTTATGGCTACTCAGTTTACTGCCCATCATGACTGATGCCCCATCAAAGCAACAAGCCACTAATTTATTTTTCCAGTCTTGTATTTGGAGATCATTTTCCATTGTATGTTTTAAAGTTAATGTCATACTTTCTGCATCTGCCTTGTCTAGAGGTTTAAGTGCCACAAATTTAGTGACAGGGATGCCCTTTTCCAAGATCTTGGACATACACTACCTCCTCTTCAGTAATACTTTTGTCTGTTGAGCCATCTGACAGAATGGAAAAGAAATCTTGAGACTTCACCAATGATATTAAATCTTCATTTTATCTCTGTAAATATATCCTGTGAATACTAGGTGCTTGTTTACGTCGTTACAGTAGGTTTCACTACTGAACCCCATTATAACTCGTAATAAATTTATTTCATCTTTTAGATCAGTAAATGGTAGGTGCTTTTTACCAAGAAAAAAGTTGTTCTAAAAGAACTCTCATTTGCTCAAATTCTTTTTCTTCCATTTTTGGACAATCTTTATTAATGGCTGCTCTGCAGAGGTTATACTGTGGGCAAAAATGCTTTTCTGGATGCTTCATGTAAATCTGATGACTCATGAAATTAGCGTTTGCTTTTCTAAAGATGAACACCCATCCCTGAATGAATTATTTTCCCTGATTTATCAAATAGTTCACACCATTCACATTTCATGATGTTCAGTTCACTATAAGTATTTAAGCCATTTACGGTTCTGTTTCAAAGTCCACAAATTTATAAGTTTTTCTTTTTAAGGGTGGCTCTCCACCATCATGTAGGTGCAGTAGGAGGCAGAGAAGGTTGAGGAGGAGGCATTGAGCTTGAGCTGCTCTGCTGGACTTGGGCACAGTCAGATTGGGAATCAGAAATGGGGCTTGGAGGAGAATCTGACAAGAATGCAGGACTGTTACGCATGTTGCATACTCATTATCAGGAGTTAGATTCCATTACTGACACATTCACATTGGAAGTACTAGTACTGGGAATGCCTGCTGTTGCACTACTGGCATCAGAATCAGAGAGACTTCAAACTGGCACTGCCACCACTCAGAACCGAGATGCTAGAACTCCGGACTGTATCTGGTTCTGGGCATCAGCTACAGCAGGAACAGCTGCTGCAGCAGTAGCAACTGCAGGCATTTCACCGCTTGCTTTGCTGAACTTGTAGTGAAAAAGTATTAACTGCTTTGGGTAAAAGTTTCTTGGGCGGCATGGTGTTGTAATGCAGTGAGCTTGCCTTTGTCTTCTTATGTAACACAAATGTCAATAAAAAGTTCTCTGCTATGAGACAAAAAGTGTCTGTGTATTTTTAATATCCTTATTTGCTAAATAGATGGATCCCTCGGGCAGGCAGGTCCTGAGGCGTTCAAATAAATTACATTCAGTATTAACCTGAGATTAACTCAGGAAATTAGGTTAAATTACTTCGGTCCAGGCCAAGCCAAGAATAAGTTTAGTCTGCAAGGGCAAGGCAGCTGCTGAAGCAGCGAACCACCAGTTAGATTTATTTATCCCACCAAACTGGTGGTGGTAACTGTCTGTACTACTCCACAACTAGAGACAGAGAAGAAGAAAAGAGAGAGATTTCGGTTTAGTAACTTTTACTTGTCTGAGAGAGTCGATGTGTATTTACACACTCACAGCAGGATAGTAGGAGGGAGGGCTGTCTGACTGCCTGACTGGGGCGGTCTACACACTCTATTTAGAATCGGTGGTTAGTTTGGGGTGGGGGGGGCATTTTGTTCCCCTTAAATTTTATAAAATGACAGACAAAGGTATTATTGAAGAAGAGGCCTAGCCACCTAGTGTACTAGCAACTAGCTGTTAATGTATACAAATCCAGATAAATGGGAAGCAAAGCTCTCGAGTCTCACACCCCACACAGTTGCACACACAAATGGGCAGACTAGGTAGGTGAACCAGGCAGCCAACCAGGTCAAACGTAGCCGTAGCCACAGGCAGTGATTTTTATTTGCTGTCAAAATTCAATTTTTTATTTTTTTAATATATGGGCAATGGGCATCACATTCACAGGTGACAGGTCACTCACAGGCAGGCATTATACTTGCCACAGCAGTGGAGGCTGAGCTGACAGACATTTACTGTGTGACCGACTCTCTGAAAGGTAACTGGCTTCACATGCAGTGTACACACACAGAAAAGATATATAGCGTGTGTAGAGTAGACTAGGTAAATAAGCAGCCAGGTAGTCCTGATCTGCTGTCCAAATCTATGTTTCTATGTAGTATATATATTTGTAACTACTGTTACTCAGCATGCAGAGATTTATTTTACTCTCTGATTATGACAGAGTAGACACAGGATGGACGGATGACATCACTCACACAACCTTGGTCACAGTCACACTCACACACAAATATAGGTTAGCTGGCACAGGGCAAGGCATATGGAAGTTCCCCTAGAAATAAAAAAAGAAAGCAGTTGTCTAAAAGACCTGACCAATTTTTTTCACACAAAATAAATAAGTGAGGACTGGGGCAATTCAGAACGAGACAAGCAAGGTTGTGGACGGTGGGAAACCCACAGTAATTGCTTATTGCTAGCTCAACAGTCAGACGCAGACAGTTAAAGTCCTTTTACACTTTCTTTTTATTAGTTTGAAAAAAAAAATAGCAAGCAAAGCAACTGCCCTTTGCTTGGGCAGGGGCTGCACGCTAGCCTAGCCTGCAGGAAATCTGTCACTGGCAGTCTTTGCTTAAAAGGTTAATTTATACACACCATCCATCCCCTTATTCTTCCTTTCCCAACCTCGGATAGGAGCTCACTACCCTGGGTTGTGACATCCTACCATGCCCCGTACTTTATAGCATTCAATCCCGGGGCTCACACATACTCCTTTTCTCCATCCACCTTCTCTACATCCAGCTTTATCAACTCCTTTCTGTGCACCGTGCCCTCCTAGCCTTTCTCCCCCTACTTCCCTCCCTCTCTTCCCCCCTACCTTCACCTCTACCTGGTGTATATTTTTATTTTTATTCTTCCGTTACTTCCTCCTGCAACCTTAGATAACCTGCTTTATCTTCCTATAGACACTTCTATGTATGTAAATACCGTGTACATACCTCTCAACTGTCCCTGATTTTCAGGGATGTCCCTGATTTTGACTCAAAATTTTACTCTGTCCCTCCTAAAATTTGTGTTTCCGAGGCTAAACAGTGGGGATTGTAAGCACAAAATGTTGTCAAACATTAAAGTTACAGACATGTTCTTCTTTAGAAAATGCATTTTGCACTAAGCCCCATATTCTACTAGCTTTCTGGGTGGATATCTTTAATTCTAAAGAAGTGTCCCTGATTTTGGTCCTTTGTCCCTAATTTTTTTATGCCTTGTCCCTGATTTATGAGGCAGGAGGTTGAGAGGTATGACCGTGTAATCTGTACAATATCTGTATAATTCTATGTACATATGAACTTCTTTTTCTCCCTCTCTGTAAAGAGTATTATCTGTATTGCCTTGTAAATACCTGTGTTGACCTGTATATACAATTGTTCATGCTCCACCCAGGTCCATCTTGCAAATGAGCTTCTGCTCAATGATGAACGCCTGGTTAAATAAAAACTTGATTATAGCACAAGCTCACCCTGGTATTTTATTTTTTTAATGATTTCCAAGATCTCCACCCCCTTCACTTATTTAGACA
Source organism: Neoceratodus forsteri (assembly GCA_016271365.2). Lineage (NCBI taxonomy): Eukaryota > Metazoa > Chordata > Ceratodontiformes > Ceratodontidae > Neoceratodus > Neoceratodus forsteri. The sequence goes on along the minus strand of CM057456.1, from coordinate 747,782,688 downwards.
CAGGACAGAGAAAGCTACTGGTACTGGACTGGAGGAGACTGTTTTTTGTCAGGTGTTATATCTGGGACTGACTGACCCACACTCTGACTGTGAAGGATTAAAAGTAAGACTGCTGCAGCAGCTCCTTTTTCACAGACTGCACCTCAGGCAGCCCCCACAAACAAAAGCAAAGCAGTTGTCCGACTGCAACTAAACACTCTCTGTCCAAGAAGTATTTTTTTCACACAGATAAATGAGTTCGGGTACCAGGTTCCAGACAGGGATCAAAAAATTTGGCAAGGTTGTGATAAAAACCACAAATTTCTCTACAGAAAGAGAGTTAACTTCTCCTTAGTTTCCTTAGACTGAATAAAAAATAAAGCAACGGCTCTTTTTTTATAGTACTGGTTCCATGCTGAACACCAAAACAGGACTGAAGAAACCCCCTCACTTGGATTGCTGGAGTGAAGTCCCAATTTACTTTGCTATTCATTTTTAAATTTATAAGTTTTTTTTTTTTTTTTTTAATTGCTGCCTGGTGTTAACAACCTCTCTTCCTGCCTAAATACTGCTAAATATATGAAAACAAGACTGCAGAGACCAAACTCCCCTTGCTTGGGGTTGGGGAGAAGCCCCGATTTGCTTTGATTTCCTCAGCTATTAATTGCCCGATTTATACCTTTTTTCCCTTATAATGCTGCCTTTAGCTGTTTACACCCTCTCTTCCTGCCTAGATACTACTAATCTGTAAGTTTTGTACAGGAATAACAAAGATCCAAGACTGTCACGGAGCTTCCCGCCTAGCGACTGTTCTCCCTGAAACAATCCACAAAACTGCGTAGTTAGAACTGATGTGCATGCCTATGTGAATCTTATTGCACCACGAGGGTGACAGAAAGAGACTCACGTGGTACAATAAGGTTAACATTGCATGCATTGCCGTATGCCAGTCAGTCAAGCCAGTGGGAGTAGGAGGACCCGCCTCCTGTCTGAGCTGTCTCTGTGATGAGACCGTCCCCCACCCCATGCCCATAACTCCATCCCTGATTGGCATGTTTAAGAAAATACCCAGTCCCGCCCCCGAGCCCCAAGTTCCAACCCCTTCTGTAACCCCAGACCAATCACTGCTGCACCAAAGGACATGAATATCTGGTGCCAGCCTACTTTCAACTGTAGCTTCTCCTGTCTCTTCCTGATTGCCGGTGCCGCTGCGTCCCGCCTCCTTCTCTGTGGACACTCCTCATACTTCGGCATTCTCGCTCACACACCGCTGTGTCACACACACCGAGTCCTGATGCTGCTCATTCCCCGAGTGCTTCTCAGTGCGCATGACGTGACTTGGAAAAAAAAAAAAGTATTAGCTTGCAGTTTCAGCACTGCGCCCCTTGTGGCACCTCATGGTAATGCAGCCATTTCAATCTGCCACAAGCTACATGCACTATGGTGCAAGCCAGGGAAAAAACTACATGCACCAGCCTGTTTCTACTTGCACTGGGAACAGGCTGGGTATGCTAATTTCGACCCCTGGATGTAGTCCTACTTCACAAAAGTGGTAGTAGGGAGGAGGCTGGCAACCGCAGGCCAGTCAGCCTGACTTCGGTGGTGGGGAAACTATTGGAATCACTACTGAAGGAAAGGATAGTAGAATACCTTGAATCTAGTGCCTTACAGGACCTGAGACAGCACGGATTCACAGGGGGAGGTCTTGTCAAACAAATCTAATAGAGTTCTTTGACTTGGTATCCAGGGAATTGGATCAGGGAGGAGTAGTGGATGTGGCCTACCTGGATTTCAGCAAGGCCTTCGACAACATTTCACACAGGAAATTAGTAACCAAGCTGGGAAGCCTAGGAGTGGGACCAAAGGTGGTAAACTGGTTAAGAAACTGGTTAAGGGATAGGAGACATAAGGTAGTGGTAAACGGAGTTCACTGCAAGTAAGAGAAGGTGACCAGCGGAGTACCACAGGGATCTGTACAGGAACCGGTTCTCTTTAATGTCTTTATTAGTGATATTGCAGAGGGCTGGATGGGAAGATCTGCCTGTTTGCAGATGACACTAAAATCTGCAACAGGGTGGAAACTCCGAGGTGGGGTGGGGGGTGAGAGGATCAGAAAATGTTAGAGGCATGGTCAAGGGTATGACAACTGGGCTTTAATGCAAAAAAGTGCAAAATCATGCACTTGGGGCACAGAAACCCAGGGGTGGAGTACAAATTAGGAGGAGAGGTATTGTTGACCACAAAAAAGGAAAGAGACCTGCGGTTATCATATCTGATGACCTAAAGGCAGCCAGGCAGTGTGACAAGGCAGTTGGAAGAGCCAGTGGGATGCTGGGGTGCATAGGGAGGATTATCACCAGCAGAAAGAGGGAAGTGGTGTCACTCCTGTATAGATCACTGGTGAGACCTCATCTTGAGTAATGTGCCCAGTTCTGGAGACCTCATCTCTGAAGGACACAGAAAGAGTGGAGGTGGTCCAGGGAAGGGTAACCAAAATGGTGAGGAAAGACTGAAGGACCTCAATATGTATGCCCTGGAGGAGAGGAGGGAAAGGGGGATATGACAGAAACTTTCTAACACCCCCCAGTTGGGTAGTAACTAGTTACTTGTGACTAGTAACTGTAATCTGATTACTTTTCTAGGTAACTAGCAATAGTAATGGATTACTTTTAAATTCAAGTAATAAGTAACTATAATGATATTACTTTTCCCTAAAGTAACTAATTACTATAATATAATTACTGGTGACCCTATTTATCAACCTGAATACAGGTATTGTCAAACGCTGTAATAACCCGAAAACAGGTTATTACGGCATTTTACTTTAAAAATTCTTTCAGTTCCCTGGTGTTTCATGTCACTCAATGTTAGCGCGCCACCTTATTGGCTGTTAGTTGGTCTGTGGGTGGGACGCACAACATGAGCAAAATGACGGCTCCATTTTTCCGGTACCGGAGCACCCGCACTGACTATCTGGCAACAAATTGACACAAATGTAAAGTATTTTTTTTAACTATTGAATTAGTTAACCCAGCCTTCAGAGCAATCAAATAAATATCTGACTGATCCTGCAGTACTCGCGCTGGGGACTCACGCTCTGGTTGGGGCTTTAGCAACGGAAACTGACCGTGACCAACTGCCCTTGCAGTGCTGAAGTAAAAAGCACCAGTGATTATAAAAAATAAAATCTAGGCGGGTGTGTGTTCATGATATTTTTTTACACACCCTCGATGAGTGATGAGCTCATAAACCTCTCGAGCTTTGCTCTCGAGGTTTATGGCTCATCACTCACCTTGGGTGTGTAAAAAAATATCATAACATACACCCGCCTAGCAATTATTCTCTATATAAACAAGATAACAGATGGGCATCCATCTGTTACGGTTGCTGTAATCTATCAAAGGGTTCCTGTGACTTCATAAAGCTCAAGAGGTTTATGACATCACAGGAATCCGGAGATTGTGCAGGTGTCTTTTGATATTCAGGTTTCAGTGTAAACAAAGGCTGCAGAGCTGACTGCGTGTGTGCTCGATTTATTACAACACCAGGCTTAAAAAACTGCCTTCTAACAAGCACTGCGTGAGCACTCAGCATCTTCCACTTGGCACACTGAGTGCAGGTTGCCTACCAATTTTTGCCTTTTTTGATAGCAAAAAGTTGAGGCAACATTTCATGGCTGTGAGGTACCATTTTCTGTAGCCTTGCTGATATTCAGGTTTGCGTAGTCGCAGTTTCTATGTATTATGAGTTGCCAGAGCTACAGAGTGGTGTAAATCCATGGCACAACAACTGGAGCAAAGACATGCAGCCTTGCAATGTTTAGCCTCAGAATTTTGACCTAATACTAGTTTACCCTATGAGATCTTTGCTCTAACATGGTGGCTATGACTACAAGTTAACATCATTTATTGCACCACTGCTTTCTACACGGTAACAGTACCACTGCCGGTGGGTGTCAGGGTTGTTTCTGCCAGTTGTCTCATTATAGAAAATGTTGTTAGGCTGAATGGCTCTGGTGAGGTGTCATGCTGGGTGTCCCTGTACCAACTGTCACAGATCCATTGTAAATCACTGTCCCTTCCAGTTTGAGTACTTATTTGATCTGCAGGAAATGAAAATGAGTGTGCACACATAGCTTTCACCTTTCAGCCTTCTTACTAGGTCCTGTTAATTAGTCCCCAATTAAGAACTCCTCAGTTCATTCACTTCTATTATGCCTTTTCATCCCCACCGTCACCTTTTCATTTTCCAGATTCTATTCTTGCCTTTCTTATTATCACTTTTTCTCCCACAGTCTCCCCATTTTCTTTCCTCATATATATATATATATATATATATATATATAGTTCTCTTATTTCCCTTGCCTGCTCTTTTCTCTTTTAGACAATTCCTGAAGAAGACCTATGGTTAAATATTGATTCTAACTCAGTTTTCTGTTTTCAGTATGCATTTATTATTATCATTTTGTTCTATATCTGTAACGTGCTGTATACAAAAAAAGTCAGAAAACACCATTTTATTTGTCAGTTGATTATTAAATATATCAATTTGCAACATTTGATATACAAATTATACTACTTACGCACCGCTACATGGTACAACTAAGAATCGCTATAGGGACCGATGAAATTTGTTTGAGGGGGCAACAGATTGGCCAGCTGATGTACGATTTATAGACAGCTAGCTGCACCCCTGCATGTCATCAGTCATGACCCTCTATAGTAGCTGATGTGAACTCTGAGGGAATCGGGGCCAGCATAGCTGTTGTAGTGAAAAATGCAAGTAGTCCACTTGCAGGCAGGGCTCAGGACCTATTTCTACCAACACTACATGCACCTAACTGCCACAGCAGGCTGCTTGATCGTCCATCTGCCCACCCAGCTACCAGGTCTATCACCATCACCCAACCCATTTTAAAGAAAATCCTCATTGAAGGGGTATGTACTGTAGTGCAACAAGTGTGTTGTGTGATAATTTGATTGTGACACTGTCTGACTTCAGTTGTGGCATACTGGCAGTGGCATATTAGTCATGGCAGATTTAGTTATAATTATAACTGTGTCTCAGTGGCAGTGGTAAGTCAAGGTTCAGCTGTGGGAAAGATCGCTTTTCTTTTTTTGCATATTCTTTTTATCCCTCTTTACCGCATCCAGCAGCCCACTCCTTTGGGTGGCCAGCCTTCACCCGCCACCATCTCTCCCATTCTGCTATCTTGTTGCTCCCTCGCCAGGATGACCCAGACATACCCCTTCACTGGGGGGGCCCCCCCTGCCCGCCAGGGACTATCAGGAGGGGAGACTGGAATGCACCGTTGCACTCCCTTGCCGGGCGAGGGTATGCAGGGCTTCCTGGCTTTGCGGCGTGAGGAGACGGGGCCACTGTCATTCAGCTGGTGTGGGTGTCATTTTCCCATTTTTCCTGCCCCATCTACAACGCCGCTCTTGTAGTGCTACCAATCTCCACCAGGGACTGCTACAGAGCAAGGCAACCTCTACAACCCACCTCAGGAGGGGAGAGCAGTCCTCTGGATGCTCAATCCTTTCCCTCCCTTGCCGACCCCCGGTGTCCCAAGTCCATACCTGAACCTGGGTCGCTGGCATGGCGTGAGTTGTGGCATCCAGCACCTCAACCCTCAGCACCACCGCATGGCAGAAAGTGTTTAAATTGTGTGTTGAACTAAGCAGGTGTGTGCTGGTGGAATTTATTGTATATGATGTGGGGTGGGTCTGTGGCTGACCATGGCAAAGTTAAGATTCAGGCTGCTGTGGGGAAATGAGAAAAGATCACTAAGGCAAGGAAGGGCAGTAGATCTGCAGGGTGCGTGTGTGTGAGTGTAGGGGGAGCTATGTGAAGGTGGGAAATTATTATGTAAATTTAAAGGTGTAGTTGTGGCTTTTGCATAGTCATGAGGGGAATACAGGCTAGATGTGGGAAAGATTGGCAAGTGCAGAAGATGCAACAGGGTGTGTGTGGCGGTGAGGTAAGGGTGGGATGTAAAGGGGTAGTTGTGGCTGGCACTGTCAGGATATACAGCTGTGTGGGAAAGATCACCAAGGACACTGGCAGTAGAAGTGGTGTATGTGTGTGTTGGAGGGTAAGTGTGAGTGTTATGGAAATGAAAAAGGTCTGGGACAGCAGTGGCTGGCAAAGTCAAAATTCAGCTGTGGAGAGAAATGATTGCGGAGGGCAGCAGTAGATGCAGGGTGTGAGTATGAGTGTTTTTTTTTAATAGAGCTCTCATTTATGGAAATGTAAAGGGATTGTTGTGGCTGGCAATGTGAGATGGGTACGGCGCTAAAAATTAACATATTCATTGTCTTTAGAATCTGTTTTATTTCTTTTATACTCTTCTTGGGGTTTCATGAGCACAGAGCTATGTTCAATGAGTAAATACAACCATGTTATCAAAAGTCATATAAAGTAATATGAAAAATAATATGCATTACAGTTACTAATTAATTTTTAGATATAAGTATTAAATAACTGTAACTAACTACATTTATTTGAAAGTAGTAACTGTAACTGATAACTTTTTAAAAGTAACTTACCCAACACTGTCTACCTCACAGGTATTAAAAAGGTTCAAGAGGGAAGCATCTGTCAGAAAAGAAGATGTTCAAGGACAAGGGGTCATGCTACGAAGCTGGAGGGAGGGTAGATTCAGAAGAGATGTGAGGAAGTACTTCTTCATAGAGAGAGTGGTGGATGCCTGGAACAGCCTCCCAGTGGAGGTGGTGGGGGTAAAAACAGTAACAGGGTTCAAGAAAGCATGGGATAGGCATTAAGGAAACTTAGAGATAAGACGCGGGGGGATAAGCCAGAGATCAAGTAGGGTCTACGGTGATACAGTAGGTAGGGGAAAAACAAGCAGACAAGGTGGGCTGGGCGGTCCTTATCTGCTATTAGATTCTGTGTTTCCATGAACCAGGGCTGCCTGATGGTCCACCCTGGCAATGTGCCTCCAACTGTAGATCCAGGGTGCTGTTGCTTGGGCAGCTCTCTGGGAGGAACACTGCCACTGCAGCACTTCCGAGCCTGGGGGAGTCGGCAGCACACCCCACCCCTGCAGTGACCCATGCTCACGGGCAAGGAAGCTTGCTCTCTCAGCAGGGGCATGCTGAATGCACTCAACGTAAGCAGTAGGCTGCATATGCCATTGACAGGTAAGAACCCCAGGGAAGAAAAAGGGGGTTAATGACAGATGTCAGGATGATGACACCAGCACACAGTCCCATGCTGCACCGTCCACTCTACTCCAATGTCACACTGTGCTCAAATGCAAGCATGAGTGCTCAATATATATCTGAATTTTCTATGGCAAGTTACATTTTTCACAACTCCAGAAAGAGCATTTCAAAGTTTCGGTATGTGAAAAGCAAAGGAATTCTGGCCCATCCTATTAAGTGTTCTAGGTTAAGTTACCTTAGAATTTTGATTAACTTATCAATCAAAAATACAGTTTCAGTAAATGAGGCTTGGTTGTTGAAACTGTTGCTTTGGTCAGGAAGTTAAAGCACAATTTTTGTAATACCAAAAATGTGAAAAATACACAGAAATTAATGGTTTAGCTGCAGTGATCTTTCAATGAGGCTTTTTCAAGTAAGTACAAGGAACTCTCCTCGAAATGCCCAGGTTTAGCAATAACTTGTTTAATGAGTAAAATGTGGAAGTCAACAGATATAATTTTCTTCAGGTGCAGAGGTGAGCACATAACTGCCTTTACTGCCCCACAGGAAGGACAACTGATTAACAGTGAATTACGTTATCAAATTCCATTTTCAACATTGCTAGTCCTTGACGGAGCACCAAGTGACCCATGCACTCTCCTTGGGAACTGAGCACCTCCCCCTCTGTAATGTCCACAGCTTCCACTGTCCACCGCCAGTAAACCCAAGGACAGATGTATGCAAGGATCTCCCACATGGCGGCGCAGAGCATCACTAACATATGAGTGGGGCAGCCCTGTCTTCTTTTCCTTGTTTGTTAATCACGTTGCCTTAATAAAGAAGAGGTCTGTTTGGAATCCACCAAATGGAATCAAATCCATCAGATTCCGATCCGATTTTCAGATTTAGGATTTTTGGATTTACAGTGTAAAAAATCCAAAATCCTAAAACCTATGTTTACATAGGCATTCAGGATTTAGGATTTAGAAGATCAAATCCGAAATCTAAATCTGGTTTTTTGGTCCTTTTAGGATTTGAAACTAAACTGGATTAGGATTCTGAAGTTCCTAAAATCCTAAATCCGAAAATCAGATCTGAATCTGCCGATTCTGAGCATCCCTAATAGAGAAGCACAGCCCCAACCACAGACCTTACAACTACACTGTCAGGCTGGATACCCAACCCACAGCTCTCTGCCTCCCCCACCTTCCTGTGCCTCTATTTTTGTTCAGTTCTCCCTGGTTTCCTGTTCATTCCACTTTTACGTTTGATGCACACGCAACAAACATTTTGGGATGAGTACAAGGGGATTTGGGAAGTGTGTCACGACTGAGCCCACTGCAGTTTACAATACCAGGGGCTCGGCAGTCTAGACCAATGACCATGCACTGTAGTCTGACCCAGCTCTCAGCTTTGTGAGCAGAAACTTCTTGTACTGCAAAGGACGGAAGCTGCTCCAATCAGAGTGGACTTCAGTCCTTTAATCTGCATGAAGCTGCGTCAGCAAACAGCTGAGCGTCTTTCAACATTAGGAGCTTGTGTTTGGATCTGTGACTCTGGCATGCGCGTTAGCATCGATGCTACTGTGCATGCCCAAAGTCACGGAAATTCCTCACATTCCAACAACAAAGAAACCGTCCATTGATATCTGCTGCTTGTGTCCTGTAACTGTTTTCCCCACCCAACCTCCTCTCAGCACCCACCCCCACACACCCCAACAAAATAACACTGACACTGGGGTGCCCAATTCCTCAGTGTCATTTTATTAATTATATGGCTTTTAATGAAGAAAGCCATCCACGGATGTCTGCTGCTGGCGCCGTAACAGTTCTCCACCTGAATCTCCTCTCAGCACCCACCACCCCACCCAACAAACATAACACTGGAAATTGCCAATCCCCAGTGTCATTTTATTAAATACATGCCTGTAATAAAGGAAATCATCCAACGATGTCTGTTACTGGTGCCCCCTAACTGTTCTTGCCCCACCTGAACCTCCTTCCCTCTTAGCATCCACCACCCCACACACACTCCCAACAGACATAACACTGGCACTGGGGTGCACAATCCCCCAGTGTCATCACCTGAAATTCTGAAAAATGTCCCTCATTTATTTTTTTAAATCCTGTAAAACAGAAAACTCTCCATTGCTGTCTGTTGTGCCGATAGACTCTCCCCACCCAACCCTCCAACTCAGCATCCCCTCCCAAACATAATACTGACACTGGGGTGTGTCAAAACCTGAAATAAAGAAAACCTTCCCTTGGTGTTTTTTTTGTTTAAATACTGTTATCCATGAACCAGCGCCCCTGACTGTACCCCCACCTTGCGGACAGCAACACTTATATCGGTATAAGTCCATCTATGTCTGTTGCAGCCGCCACCATAACCCCTGCCTCCTATTTTTTAAAAATACCCTGTGAAAAAGAAAATGTTCCATTGGTATCTATTGCAGCAACCACTGTAACTGCACCTCCCACCTTCCACCCCCGCCATTTAAAAACACTGATGCTGGGGGTGCCCAATCTTCCAGTGTCCACTGCTGGCACCCCTGTAACCATCACCTCCACCCGACCCTCCCACTCAGCACCCACCTCCCCAAACATAACACTGACAATGGGGGTGCCCAATCCCCCAGTGTCAAAACCTGAAATAAAGAAAACCTTCCCTCTGTGTTTTTTTAAAGCCTTTAAAAATAAAAGTGCATCGATGCCTGTTCAGCCATTAGGTCGCCCCACCGACCCTCCCATTCAGCACTTGCAAGTCCCCCCAAGCCCTTACTTACCCACCGGGGGGGGGTCCAAAGCTGTAATCTTCTCTGGACCGCAGACACGTCTTCACTCTTCAAAGCCGAACCACAAACTGAGGAAATCAGGTAAACGGTTCAATGTATTTCAATGGGATTTTGAACTTAGTAGCATAACTTGGCCATTTTTCAATATTTTTGCTCCAATTTTTAAACATACCTTTTTTAGGACACCACCTATGAACAATGCAAGTGACATTAGGTAAATCTGTCCCAAAAGGTGATTCGCAGTCGCTGTACAAAATCACCTTTTGGGCAGGAGTTGAACATTTTCTCTCCCCTTGTTCATGAGGTGGGGTCTATGTTGAAAATGTAGTGTAAAAATATTAAAAAACAACAAAGTTATGAGCCTACATTGAAATTTGCAAAAGCAGGCTCGTAACCTTGATAATTTTCAATATTCTGACCCCAAAGTTTCAACATAGCCATTTCTTTACAGCACCTCATGAATATGACAGCTGTCATTTTTCAAATCCTGGCCAAAATGTGTTTTCAAGCCCCGAAAGGTGATTTCACAGTCACTGCACAAAATCACCATTCAGGCAGCAGCTGATTATTTTCTCTGCACTTGTCCATGAAACTGGATCGTAAGTAGCCCATGTTGAAAATCTGGGGCAAAAATATTCAAAAACAACAATGTTATGAATCTACGTTGAGATTTATGAATGCATGCATGTAACTTTGGTAATTTGTAATATGTTGACTATTTCTTCACAGCACCTCATGAATGTGGCAGCTGTCATTGTCCAAATCCTGGCCAAAATGTGTTTTCGGACCTGTGGCGTGGAATGATGTTTCAGGGATACGGAATGACGTTTTGGCGGGGATTTGAAAATTTTCACCTTCTGGGTTCATTAGGTGGGATAATAAGAAGGCTGTGCTGACAATTTCTTGTACAAATACAGTAAAATGCCTAGGTTATGACAGAACGTTACACCATTTCAGTGTTCACTCATAACTTTGCTAATTTTCAATATTGACTCCAACCCTGCAGAGATTTCTGTTACAATCTAAACTTGTTTTAAATTCAAAAAATCACAAGTTATGATATTTCGTAAGAAAAGAAAGGATAGGGATACAGTGGAAAAAACTCTACAGATTAAAACATTGGTAGGTTCAGTACTTGAACAAGTCTCCAGTTATCGATATCTGGGTATGTGTCTGGATGAATCACTTAAGTGGGATGTTCATGTAGATCAGGTTGCAAAAAAAGTTAGCAGATGCTTGGAAGCTTTGTACAGAATAAAAGATTGTACAACTGAGTTAATTCAAAAACATGTGATCAATACCACTATTGTTCCGTTACTGGAATATGGGTATTTGATATTAATAGGTGCTAATGACTCTATATTAAACAGATTAGATATTATGTACAATAAATTGGCCGCTATATCAGTATGGCACCAAAAAAACTCATATAGGAGAATTGTATCAGGCAACAAACTGGTATTCTTTAAGAGACAGAAGAAGTCTTCCTACAATAATCTATATGGATAAATGTTTTAGAAATGAGGTTCCAGGTTACATTACTAATAGATTAAACTTTAGAGACATTAAGGTAGGGCTTAGATCTGCAGAGGGAATGGAATATTATCTCCCAAGGTACAATACAGAATCAGGAAGATCACATTTTTTCTATAAAGGGCCTTATTTAGGGAATTCATTACCTGTTTCGTTCAGGCAAAAAGGTGGGAAGAAACAGACTGCTCAAATAAAATCTTGGTTTAGGGATGAGAGAATAAAAATTAGGATTAGGGATTAATAGATTGTAATTGTATTTGTGTAATACTTTATATTTGTATGTACTGTAAATGTATATTTAAAATGTGTTTCTACTTAATTATATGATTATTTTTGTGTACCAGCTGAAGCATGATTATGTATAACAACTGAAGCAATCATTGTACAAACTGGACCTCGATGAAAATGAGCTTGTCTCAGTTGTGCTTCCAATTCATGTAATGAATAAAAGTTTTTACTACTACTACTAGCCTTTCAACATAGCCATTTTCCACACCACCTCATGAACAGGACATGTGTCATTTTTAAAATCCTGGACGAGATGTGTTTTTTTGCACCTCTGGTGCGAAATGACATTTTGGCCATTATACTATAAATGGTATATGTCATGTCTATAAGGTGAATCCTAAAACAAGTATCTTCAAGATTTGGGCTCAGAATTACAAAACACAAATTGTCTGCCAAGCATCAAACATTCAGCATTGACAAATGCTTGTTTCCTGATTGGTCTTTTCTAACAGGAATGGTAACGTTTCAACATGCATATGGACACTTCCACAGCTGCACAGCACTTGTGAGCCTGAACGTGCACTGTGAATGATTTGGGGCATGCAGACCAAGTTAGCAACTCCCCACAACCTGGCATGAGTAACCCACATTGGCTGCTTGCACAAGGCTGGGTTGTACAAGCAAGATGGGGTTTTGTAGACGCCACTCAGCCCTGCGCCTGTTGAATATCAAGCCCCTTGGATTCAATTTATCCCCTCAAGGTTGAGGAAGCAGATCAACATAAGTTAAATCAAAGCTTCCCCTCACATTTGGCCGGCGCAGTGGCGCTGAGGGTTGAGGCGCTGGATGCCACACCTCGCGCCACGCCGGTGACCCGGGTTCGGGAACAGACTCAGGGTCGCTGGGGGTTGGAGGGGAGGAGGACTGAGCATCCCAATGGATGTTCTCCTCCTCCTGGGGTGCTTTGAGCACCTGATGCTCCTTAGCCTGTGGAAGCATAGGCATCAGGACACAGGCGGCTCTCCGGAGTCGGGGAGGACGTTGCGGGCACTTGACAACGGCGTGTGTTAGCACACCATCTGTCTGGATGTTAGTCCTGCGTGCCGATGCCCTCAGGGGATGGAGTGACTAAGGGAAGAAAAGTGGAAAAAAACCCTCTCGGTCCAAGATGACGACCGATCTCAGCCCCAATCACCTACCCACTAGCAGACCCTATTGTGTAGGCGGTCTGAAGAGAGGAGTAAGGTAGGGGGGATAATGGAGTAAAGCCTGGCACTCTAGGGGCAGACATCATGGGAGGGATCTATGGGGATTGATCTGGTCTGAAGGAGTGGACTAAGAGGGTAGTAAGGCGGGGTAAAAAGAAATTGAAAAAAAAAAAAGCTTCCCCTCATATTTGAGGACTGTTAAAACTATGTGATAAGCTCTGTGCTCCCATGATTAAGACATTTAAAATGGGAGTCCTCACACCAGGGACTATCAAAAAGTACAGTTATGTAAGAACTTACTGTAACAGTAGATCTTCGAGAGAGGCTCTTGCAGTAGGTATTCACAGATAGGACTAAGCCACCAGGTGTCAGGACCCCACAAAAAACTTTTAGCTAGCAGTCTCTGGCAGGGGACCGCCCCCACATCAGGTGACCACGTCAAATGACATCAGTATAAAAGGGCGGTCCCCCATGCCCGCCTTCCAGTTCTTTCTCGCCAAAGGCCAAAAGAGGCAAGACAAGAGAGAAGAGGATATGCCCCCATGGAAAGGAAGAAAAGAGACTTAAGGGGACGGAGGGTGGGAAGGTAATACCTACTGCAAGAGCCTCTCTCGAAGATGTACTGTTATGGTAAGTTCTTACGTAACTGTGCTATCTTACTTCGAGAGGGCTCTTGCAGTAGATATTCACAGACAGGACTGAATCCCAAGCAGTCTGGGACAAGAAAAAACCAGGAGGAGGATTGTCATCCACAATATAACCTCAGGGCTGAGCAGGTCTCAAGAAAGGAGGCCCTGCAGAACAGCCAACCCGAAGCCTGCTCATGGCAAGAGGAAATGTCCAAACTGTAGCAGCCAGGAAGGTAATGGACCTGGGGTCCAGGTTGCGGCTGCACAGATGTCTGCTCTGGACACATTCCTGAAACAAGCAGCAAAGGCTACTACTCCCCTGGCGGAGTGACCTCTGACCTGACCCGGAAGGGTCTTATTGTACTTGTCATAACAGAAAGTGATACAATTGGCCAACCATTTGGAAAGGCACTGCTTGGAAACATCATTGCCTTCCCTTTTGTGAGTGAAAGACATAAAAAGCTGATCAGTTTTCCTGAGATCCTTAGTCCGATTGATGTAGTATCTCAGGATCCTGTGAACATTCAGAGTATGTAAGAGGCATTCCCTTTCATTGGAGTGTTGTGTAAAGAAAGCCGATAACTCAATGGATTGATTCAGCATAGATTCAGCTACCACCTTAGGCAGAAACTTAGGGTTGGTGCACAAAGCCACCCGTTCCTTGTGGAAAATCAAATACGGGATTTTCACATCAAAGCTTGGAGCTCGGAAATATGCCGAGCAGAGGTGATGGCCACTAGAAAGAGTGTCTTCCACGAAAGGAACTTTAAGTCTGCTTCCACTGCAGGTTCGAAGAGATGCAGTGTAAGCTTCTCCAGGACAAAATTCAAGTTCCATGGAGGGGCAGGATTGTGGATGAGGGGGCCTCAGGTGGAGAACCCCTTTGAGAAAAGTCTTAGAGACCTCCAACTGAGCAAAGGCCTCCAACTGAGCAAAGGTCCTGTCTCCAAAGGGAATGTGGTAGGCCGAAATAGCTGCCATATGGACTTTTAAAGAGGAATGGCTGAGGCCCAGGTCGAAGAGGTGACGCATGTAATCCAGGACTTTGTTGACCGGGCACGAAAAAGGCTCTAAATCTTTAGAGTATGCCCAGATGGAAAACCTTTTCCACTTCATAGCATAGGTGGACCTGGTGGAAGGCTTCCTCGCCTCCACCAAAATGTCTGCTACTAAAGGAGAGACTCTGAAGTGGGCTTTAGCTGTGTCTGCAGGAGCCATGCATGAAGATGAAGGGATTTTAGGCCTGGGTGAACAAGTGTCCCCCGATGCTGGGTCAGCAAGTGCTGCGACAGAGGAAGAGGAAGAGGAGGTTCCTCGGAAAACTGCTGCAGAAGAGAGAGAACCAAACTTGCCTGGGCCAGAAGGGGGCGATGAGGATCATCCGAGCCCCTTCCGATCTGAGTTTGTTTAGGACCCTTGGAATCAAAGGAATGGGAGGGAAGACATAAACTAATCTGTCCCTCCAACAGCGAGACAGAGCGTCCTGCCAGAAAACATCTCACCCTGGAGTTAGCGAGCAAAAGGCGGGAAGTTTTGCATTTGGGGGGAGGTGAAGAGGTCTACCTGAGGTGTTCCTCACTGCCGACAGATGTTGTTTACTACTTGTTGGTCTAGCTCCCATTCATGAGTCCTGGCTGAGGATCGACTGAGTTCATCTGCCAGGGTATTTTCTACTCCCGGAACGTGAACTGCGGTCAGGTGAAGGTTGTGCTGAGCTGCCCAATACCAGACTCTCATCGCTTCCCGGCTCAGGGGATAGGAGCGTGTTCCTCCCTGTTTGTTGAGGTACCAGACTACACTCGTGTTGTCTAATTGACTGAGAAGATGACCGGGAAGAATGAGGGGAAGAACAGCCTGTAGGGCATATAAGACTGCTCTTGATTCGAGCATGTTTATGTGCAGTTTCTGCTCGAAAGGGGACCAGTTGCCCAAGTCCTGTGAGACCCTAGATGGGCACCCCAGCCCTCCTCTGACACATCCGTTGTCAACATCTGGGAGGGAGGAGGAATACAGAATGGAACTCCCAGACACAGGTTCTCCTGAACCATCCACCAGTGCAAGTCCCTACTCATAGGGTCGGACACTAGCACCTCTTGGTCTAGATCATCCAGAGTTTGGTCCCATTGCGACCAAAGAGTCCATTGAGAGATCCTCACATTTAGCCATGCGAACGGAACTGTCAGAATGGCAGCCGCCATAAGCCCGAGGAGGCAGAGGACTGACCTGGCACCGACATGTCTGCAACCGGACAGTAGACAAGCCTAAATCTGAAGGATCTCGACCCTGTCCAGAGGCAAAAAGACTTTGCCTAAGTTCGTGTTGAGAATCACCCCTATAAACTGAAGGCATTGGCAAGGGAGCAAGTGGGACTTGGCCTGGTTGATGGTTATACCCAGGCTGGAAAAGACCTGCAGGGTGAGAGAAAGAGAATGCAGAAGGTTCTCCCTGGAAGGGGCCGTCAGCAGCCAATCGTCCAGGTAGGGGAAGACCTGCACCCCCTGGGTACGCAGGTGGGCTGCTACCACGGACATGCATTTGGCAAATACTTGGGGAGCAGAGGAAAGACCAAATGGGAGGGCCTTGATCTGGTAGTGGTCCCCCCTGAAAACAAAAACGGAGGTATCTGTAGTGGGAAGGGCATATGGGGATATGCAGGTAGGCGTCCTGCATATCCAGAGCGCATAGCCACTGACCCGGACAAAGTAAGGGTAGAAGGCTCTGCAGAGAGAGCATTCTGAAATGTTTGTACTCCACAAACATGTTTAGGGAGCTAGGCCTAGGATAGGCCTCAAGTCTCCCATCTTCTCTGGAACTAGAAAGAAATGGGAATAGAAACCCCGTCCCCCAAAGATGGATGGGGACTGGTTCTATGGCCGCCTTCGACAGAAGGGATAGGATTTCTTCTAGGACCAGAGGAAGATGTTGTGGGGAGTAAGACGACTGAGGGGTTAGTTTTCGAGGGGGTTTCTGAAGAAATTCTATTGAGTATCCGGCTGATATCAGCTGGAGCACCCAAGCGTCCTATGTTATCCTCTCCTGACCAGGTAGATGAGAGGAGAATTTCCCCCCACCGGTTCCTCTGGAATGGCCAAAGGCAGAGAGAGAGGCTGGGAGTCAGGAGGTGTGGGGCAGTGCAGCAGCAGAGGCTCCCATGGATTTTTTGCTGCGGGGAGTCTTGGCTGCAGGAGGGGCCCGACATTTGTTGGCGCATTTGCCCTGGTTAGGTTTTTGTTTTTGATGGGATTGGTGACAAAAAGGATGTCGCTGCCCCTGAGGGGGCCTGTACAAAGTCTGGACTGACTTAAGTGCAGTGCCCTTCTCCTGCGGTTCGGTGATGATGTCCTTGACGTCACCCTCGAATAGCACCGAACCCCTGAAGGGAGCATCCTGAATAGCGGATTGAACTTCAGAGACCAATCCTGACACACAGAGCCAGGCGTGACACCGTAAGCCTACGGCGAAAGCCAACTCCTGCCAGCTGTATCCACCACATCGTAGGTGGCACGGAGCATGTGCCTACAGGCTGAATGAGCGGAATGGACCAGGTCTCCCAGTTCCTGCTTAGTCTGTGAATCAGGAAGGGAGTACAGCTTCGATTCCACCTGGCTAAGAATGGACTTCTGGAAATCTCCCATGTGGCTGATGTAATTGAGGGCCCTGATGCTTAGAGTCAAAGAAGCATATATCTTCTTCCCATACTGATCCAGAAGTTGGGATTCTTTGTCAAGTGGAGATGAGCTCAGGTGTTTGCGGTTGGCAGAGCGGCCATGGGCGACGCTGATCACGACCGAATCCACCTTGGGGTGAAGACTGAGAAAGTCTTTACCCTCTGGAGCCTGGTAAAGCCTATTCGCCTTCCTCGGAAGGGGGTTCAGTGCGGATGGTTGTTTCCAAATAGTGGAAACAAGATCGGCATGAGGCTCAATCCAGGATGGAATCAGTGTAGGAGCAGTCTCAGCAGATCCAAGTGAGCAGCGAGCTTCTTGTGCTGTGGGTCTGGCTCCACTGATTGCCACAGACAAGTCTCCTGGATCTTCTTCAAGAGCTCCAGAAAGGAGAGGTCCTCTGGAGGGGACTTGGGAGGGTCCCTTGGCCTCGGACGTTCTGGAGTGTGAGGCTCGTCTACATAATCAGGAGTGCTCTGACTTAGATTCTGAGTTGGAAGGCCCTGAGGTAGAGGAGGAGGAAGAAGAAGACTCCTCCCTGGGAGGGGGAGGAACGACCCCTCTGGGGAACCCCTGGGGGTGCGTGTCCTCCCCACCCTTGGAGCCAGAAGGTTCTGCTCTGGCGTCAGGTAAGGGGGGATGGAGTCTCCCGTCTCCGAAGTAGGGGGTCTGGTATGGGGACCGGCATTGGGAGACAACTCTCAACCTCCTTTGTGAGCTGAGCCCTGGCCTCAGCCCACCTGGAGGCCAAGGTCTCCTTCAGATCCGCCGGCAGGTGCACAGTGGGTGGCGGAGGAGGAGGAGGGGGGCTTGGATACAGGTAGTGTGGGTACTCGTAATAAGAGTATCCATAGATCGACAGCGGGAAACCTGGAGTCAAGTACTGAGGCGTCGGGTACTGTGGCGCCGGGTAATGCAGCATCGGGTACTGTGGCGTTGGGTACTGTGGAGCCGGGTACTGTGGCACCAGGTAATGTGGTGTCAGGTACCATGGTGCCAGGGGCTCTGATGGAGCAAAGGGTCCTGGCAAAGGCCTTGCTGGCAGACCGGACAGAGGAAGCGTCGGTCCCGTGGGTGTCGGGCCCAGCATAGGGAGATCACCAGATGGGTCCGACGGTCCTGACAGAGGAACAGCTCTTCCATCGGACAAAGGAATGCCAGAGGGCGGTGTTGGGTTGACCAGCGTCGGGTCCGGCATAGGAGCGGGGACCCTTGACGGCAGGGTCCCTAGGTCGTCAATCTCCACCGGGGAAGGAGGATGAAATCTTCGGGTGTGAACCGAGGGGATGTGGAGACCTCAGTGGGCAATGGGGTTATCCGTTGCAGAGAGCCTGGGATGTCAGGTGTGATGATAGGGTCTGACGCAGGCAGGTTGGCAGGGCGGTCAAAGGAGGAGCCGGCGGCCGTCTTGTCAGCAGTGTCCGGGCAGACATCGGAGGAGCCGGCATCTGACTTATCAGATTCCCTGTCCGAGGAAGGCCATGCAGGAGGGGCGGCCTTGTCAGAAGGGGGGTGTACTGAGCGATCACCCGAGGAGGTGAGCAGCTTAACAGCCCTGTCCGGGTGGGTGTCGGTGGGACCAACGTCCGACTCACCGGACCTGCTCGGACCGGAAGGCCGCGATAGAGGAGCGGCCTTAATGGGAGTGGAGGCCTCCTTTACTCTGGAGGTTCCAAGACGGCTGTCAAAGAGCAATCCCCCGGAGCGGATGATACCTGTAAGGCCGCAACTCCAGCTGAAGTTGCGGCTGCTGTGGATGACGAATCTCACTCCCGTGCTTCTCCTTCTCACTCTTCTTTTTGTGGCCTTCCGGGGAGGTTGATGCCTGCCTAAGTTTCTTCAGCTCCTTCTCCATGGATGGCATTTTCTTGTCTCTCTTTTTTTTTTTTTTTAATCGCAGTTCTGTTTCTCCACTGCTGCAGTGCCTTAGTAGTGGGGGCATCCAGCCACCGGCCCTGCCTGCAGGGAGAGCAGCAGGCTCACTCACAGGATGGGTGGGCCGGCATGGCCGAAGCCTATCCGCTGGAGGGCTCCCCCATCCCTACCAGCCATACCGGTGCTGAGACCCCCCCAGCGCGATTCCATGACAGTCCTCCCCGCATGGCAGGGTGCGGCCATCAAAGTTCTCGGTCACGCCCAGCCTTTTTCCGTTTTCTCCCCAATTGGAGCACGGGCGTGCAATGATGTCCATGCACCAACATGCAGACGTCCGCCATGCTCCAGACATCCGCAGTACCACCGGGCGTCCCCTGGGACCGCCAGAGTGCAGTGTGTATCCCACCCTTTCCCCCAGGACTGGGAGTGCAGTCATCGGACGCTCGATCCCAGTCCTCCCCTGCCGACCCCCGATGGCCCAAACTCGTTCCCGAACCTGGGTCACCGGCGTGGAGCGAGATGTGGCATCCAGCGCCTCAACCCTCAGCACCACCGGGCCGGGCGATGCCATTTTCTTTTTGAGGAGATGGGCTTCCAAGGACTGCTGCCTTCACTTGCGGGATGCAGAGTTGAATTTCTGGCAGTGCTGGCTCTCCTCCACACGGTGGTCTGGGCCTAGGCAGAAGAGGCACAAGGAGTGGCCGTCCTTGTGTGTAAGCTGGGAGCCACATGAGTCGCACTTGTTTTTATGCGATTTAGAGGGCGTTGGGGATGACATACACAGCAGATGGTATGAAGAAAAAGGGAAGAAATTCGAGAAAATGGTTGAAAAAGTCGAAACTTTTTAAAAAGTACTGACGAGCGCTGTTCTACCGCGAGGAACTTTCACGTTTACCTATGAAAGAACTGGAAGGCGGCGAGGGAACTGCCCTTTATAACGATATCGTCTGATGCTGGTCACCTGACGTGGGGGAGGTCCCCCCACCACAGACTGCTAGCTAGAAGTTTTCCGTGGGGTCCTGATGCCTGGCGGCTTGGTCCTACCTGTGAACACCTACTGCAAGAGCCCTCTCGAAGTAAGATCTGAATTCCACCAATGTGGGAATGGGGTATGACAATCACTCCAGTGTGCTGCCCTTAAACATAGCAATGTGCTATAAATTATTAAATTCAGAATAAAACTACAAACAGCAGTGGTACAGACTGTGAAATGCAGCTTTGCTTTCATTGCGAAAGTTCTGATGTGCTCTACGGTAATAGTTTTATTCATGTTTAAACTGAACTTGCACATTTTCAGAATCTCCAAACTCTCGACAGGCACTCGAAGGGTTACTATCACATACGTCAAGATATTTCAGCTCTAAAAGTGCTGTTTAAGGCTGGTTATTCTGACTGAAAAATACATGGTATTTAGCAGGTTGATTCCTACTACCCCATCCAAATAAAACAAGAAAGGCTGAAGGCAATAAACCTGAAACTCCACATAAAAGCCCTTTTAGGCAGTGCAGTTTATGAGACCCTCCTGATATCCCTAGAATATGTGAATTTCTTCTGACTTTGTTTTACTAGTTGGTAACTTGGGAGGGGGGATCAACATCATGATTCATGCTGTCCACATGAATCTGGACCTTCAGTTCTAAATGCTTGTTCAAAAAGTTTTGCTAATATGGCTTAGATCTTTATTTGACCAAATGACCTTTGTTGGTGAATGTTTTTTTTTTTAATCATGTTTTAGGTGAGGGGGGTTTGCTGGGGCACATTTTCACTGATGAAGATCCAAGCTATTTGGACCAAGTAAGCCAACAGGCCTGTGGTTTTGTGGGTTATTAACTATTTAGAGGGGTCCATCCTGTTGATGTGCTCTGTGGGCAACTGTGTTTAACTATCAAATGCATGGGTTATTGTGTTCGTCACTCCTTCCTGTGGTATTAAATTAGACAGATATATGGAATATCATATGGTAAGGTAGTAAAATCAAGCTGTATAAACAATACTGTATCTGTTATGGATTGTTGTTTAAGTATGTCTTATAAAACTAATAAAAATTCATAGAAAGGCAGCATTGCTTAGTAGTTGTAGTGCAGGCCTGTTAACCTGGAGACCCAGGTTTTACTTCCGTCACCACAACTTACTGCACTGCACTCACTGTGTGTCCCTGAACAATTTGTCCTTGGCTTTCACTTTCTCGCTCCCTTTTTTGTGGTCTTTAACCTCCCTCAGCCTCACTCAAAGCAATTTACTGTTTTTCAACAAAAAAGATGCATTTGGCATCAGAAGAACTCGGTTACACAAAATTCCTCAAAAATTAGATTTTTAGTCACGGTGGCGCTGAGGGTTGAGGCGCAGGATGCCATGCCTGCAACCCGGGTTCGGGAATGGATTTGGATCGCTGGTGGGTCAGCCGGGTGGAGGAGGCTTGAGCGTCCGTAGGACTGCTCACCTCCTCCGGGAGGGAGGGGGATGTCTGGCTTGGCACATGACCGACCTCTGGCAGAGGCCAGTGGTAAGGCATGACTTAGCCCTGAACTAAGGGGAGGATCGCGATGGACGTCAGTGTATGTGCCTAGGCGTCATGTGCACATTGCATCCTGGGTGGGAGTACAAGAAAAATTGGCGTCCTGGCACGGCACCGACAAGGGGGAATTATCCCTCGTTATCCCTGAGCTTGCTACAGAAGGAGACCCCGATGAGATTTAAGGTATGGGGAGGCCCCCAGCACCGTTCCTGCCTGGGTGGTAATCCACAGCAGGATGGGGGAGTCTCCCTGTGGCAGCCTGAGGGGTGGTTAGTTGGGCGACAGTGCTGGTGCGGTGGCAGAATAAATAGAAATTACAAAAAAAATGTTTTTTTGATTTTTAGGACTATTTATTCTACTGATGGTGGGGGTGGGTATCTGTTTTAGATCTGAGTTAAATGTCATTGGGCACCCAGTGGGAGAAACCTTGTCATTTGAATGCGTGGCAGTCTAGGTGCAGGTTCAAGGTTCCTACTCGAGTACCAGTCTCCAGAGTGTAAGGATGATTTTCTGCAGGAAATCATGGACTTCACTGCCAACAGGGTATTGGAGTTGCCTAGATCGTTGGTTCTTGGTGACTTCAATTCTTGGATCAGTGATCAACTCTCACGTTTTAAACAAGATTTCCTTTAGTTAATGGAATCACTGAACCTAGTACAAGTAGTTCCTTCTGTGACTTGTCAACACAGGCATGCCTTGGACTTGTTTTTTTTACCCCCTAGGGCTTGAGATAAATGACCTCAAGATCGATATGGTCAGTTGTTCGGATCATTGTACAGTGAAGTTCTCCTTCTCGACCCCCGCCCCCGTAGTCAAGTCTCCTGTGGTGATTGTTCAATATGACTCTAAGAGGTTGTCACCAGAAGGACTTCAAGCAGCACTGGGTATCTCAGGTGTGATGGCAGCGTGTGGGACAGGAGCAGAGGAGGCGGTAGTCGCCTATAATGGAGCTACTTCTCCAGCCTTCAACTCAGTCACATCAACTTGCATATGACTCGGGTTTCATGCCAGAAATTCCCATGGTTTGATGGGGAGCTGTGGGAGTTGAAGTCTGGGGGTCAGAGGTTACAGCGTCGTTGGAGGAGACACTGGACTGGAAGACAAACTGGATTTCAGTACTCACTGCAGCGAGTACCACAGGGCAATTGCCCATAAAAAAGGCAACATTTATGTCCAGGGAGATGGCTGCTAGGAGGAATCGACCAGCTCAGCTCTTGCGGACTGTAGATAGGTTACTATCCTACCTGTCTGTAATTGATGAGAACGAGTTCATTAGCCAAGTGCAAGGAGTTTGCTTGGTTCTTCTCACACAGAGTGACTTCTGTTTGGGCTGGGATCTCATCTACCAGTCTGTCATGGCCCAACAGGGTCGAGCCTGCATTTCATGATCACACTCCTCTGTTAGGTCAGTTATGGTGAAGAAGGTTTGTGGAGTGATCGTAGAGCTGTGGCCCACCTTCTGTGAACTGGATCCAGGCCAGATATGTCTACTAGTGATCTTGATGGGGTATCTGGGTCCGGTGTTTGCTAGGATTGCCTGGCACTCCCTCTTGGACAGGGTTTTTCCAAGCATATGAAAAGATGTGCCAGTGAGGCCCCTTTTGAGGAAACCTTCTTTCCTTCTTTGGAACAGGCTGCCTAGAGAATTACGGACCTATCTAGAACCTCCCATTCTCAGGGAAGGTTATTGAGAAGTCTGTGGTGCTGCAGCCTGAGACTCATTTCACTGCCTATGACATCTATGAGGCTCTCCAGTCTGGATTTAGGTCCGGGCACAATACAGACCGCATTGGTGACGGTGCACAATGAGCTCCTCAGGGTAAGGAATAGAGGAGAATGGTCAGTTCAGCCCGAGGGCTGGCAGCATAACCTAGAGCTTAGAGTAATGAGCTGTGAATGAGCTTGGCAGATCCAGCAAACCTGGGTTTGATTCCCCCAGCCTCCACTTGCATACTGTATAACTCTGAGCAAGTCACTTTCCCAGATCACCCGGAAACAGGCACTTGTGCCTAGTGGACACTGGTTACCAAAGAATAAATAAATAAATAAACACTTTTTTAAATTATCTATTTAACTCCTCCGGCCATGGTGGGGCAGGTTCCTTCTGCCAGTGTCACCACAACACCCACTGTTCACAGTCTCCTTGGCTTACCTGGCGGCTTGTCACCTCCATGGATCTTCCCTTCATGGTGGGGTCCAGGTGAGGAGCCCCAGGCCCCAAGAACCTGCCAGTCATTGCTGCAGGGTCCTGTGATGTAGGCAGACAGTGTTATGATGCATGGGCGTCATACATCCCCTGCCATGCCGAACCATTTTCCTCTGATTTTCTCCCAAACCCAAGGTCGTGGCAAGTGGTGAGCACATTTGCGTGGAGGCATGCACGTGCTCCCTGCTCACTTTCCCATCCACCCACCCAACATTTACATCAGCTTCCCTACATCTGTGCTCCGACACTCAGCATCTACTAGGTGTCAGCCAAGACAGGGACAACTAGTCATCCCTCCCAGAGATAGAAGAGCTGCCTAGCAGCTTGCTCAAGCCTGCTTCCGCCCTCCCCCAGCTGACAGCTGGCAACTCAAGCTCCAGAATGAACTCAGGTTACCGGCGTGACGCGAGGTGAGGTGCTTGTCAGTAACTAAGCCTTCAGCGCCACTGGGCCTGCACTAGAATGGTCAGTTCTTGCAGTCCTCGATCTCTCCTCAGCATTTGACACTGTGGACTACGGGTCGTTGTTTGACCGACTAAGGGAGCAATGTAAACTCACGGGCACTGTCATCTACTTGTTCGAGTCCTAGCTCAGGAATAGGATGCAGAGGGTACAGTAGTAATAGACCAGAGAAATCAATGATATACACTGGACATACAGTTCAAGCAACACAAGCACAATACAAAGTTACATTATAACACAGCAATCAAATCATAAAGGGTGGAGTAAACAAAATTTACACTGTCGGATTACAAGGCAATTCATTTTTATTTATTTATTAATGGTATCGGAATTAATTTTTATAATTTGTAATATAGCCAAGCAATCCATAATAGAGGGAGCAGTAAATGAAGTTTATGTTATTGGATTATAAGGCAATTCATTTGAAGCACTTACAAGTACCAGTCTCAGAGAGAGAGAGAGAGGTATGCAGCCTGGATCTAAGTAGTGAAAGAGAGTTGCAATCTCTAATGACATTAGCAAGGTCATTCTAGTGCTTGGCAAATGGGTATCTGAAGGAGTTTTGACCCAATGTAGTTCTCCTTGGAAGCAGCAGCGTGTGGCTCGCCATCCCTCTAGTAGCATACCTAATGTCCATAAAAGTGAAAAGGGACCGCAAGCCTGGGGAGAGTAGGCCATGCAGTGCTTTGTAGCCCATGACAAGGGTGTGGTAGAGAAGTGTCTGGTTGAGGTTTAACAGGATAAGTTTGGAATACAGGTTGCATGTATGTGTATCAAGTTGAATGTCAAGTACAAAGCGGCAGGCCCTGTTGAGTAGTCCCCTTACCTGGTTTAGCACTCCATCATTAGCAGATCTGTAGTTGATAGTGCCACAGTCAATGATACTAATGATAAAATGATAAAGCTTTGAACAAGAAGTTTGTTTTTACTTCAGGTAGGAGATTTCTCCTGTGTCTATAAAGAAATCTGATTCTTGCATTAACTGTCCTTACTAAGTGGTCTACGTGGTCAGAGAATGTCATGCACAGTCCAGAATCAGGCCAAGGTATTTGAAAGTTTGCACATGCTCGATAAGAGCACCTGTGTTGGTTGAGACAGTGAGATCAGAGGATAGGTCTGTGCTGCGGTTGCCAAACAATATGCATTTAGTTTTTTTTGTGTTCATGACTAGCAGGTTGCTGGCAAACCAGACTTGGACCGAATTAAAGTCATCCTGTAGCCTGCAGTTAGCAGTTATTAACTAATGAACTGGCATTAAGTAACATCGCCCCTGAGGGGACGAGTTGGTCACCTGTTTATATAACTTAAAAATCTCCTGCTAAAGACCTGGCAGCCTGTCCCAAAAAAGACACATTTGCTTAAGTCTACTAGAGGAGTAAGTCACAAGACCGATACCCAAACACATATTACTAACACCCAATCACCATTCAATAATCCTCAATCACACAACCCCAACAAAAGTACACATTAACTTCACACTCGCTAATACAAACCACTTACTAACACACACACACACAATGATTTTAATAAAACGTTATAGTCTACCAGAGTCCTCGTTTTTACTTCAAATGTCCACGTTACTGATTTCTAAATATCTGAATCCGTTTCAAACATAAAACAGGAACAAATAATTAATAATGTACATAACCCTCAACCTGCTGCCACCAGCTGAACTTCCAAGGTTTGCAGGCTGGAAAACCAGTCTCAGTTATTCAGAACAGATAACAGTTTTAGTCCACTCCCAACAGACTGAATTTAAGGAAAAAGGTGAAGAAGTCTTGTAGGCAAAGGAGTCTGAAGATTTTACACTGCAAAATGTCTCACTTACCAAGACAGACACTGCTGAGCTTTAAACACAGATTGGCCAGCAACCACGATCCCAGCAGCCACTCTGCACATCCGCAGCTCCCACAATGCGACCGAAAGCTTGACCAATAAAACCCATTTAATAACTGCTCTCTCAGCTGCAGTTAAACAGAAGATGAAAATGATCTGACACACCAACGTCTACTGCAGACAGAATCCTCAGATGCTCTGAACAAAAAAAAGCCCCAACCAGACAATCCAGTGACAAGACTCATTCCAGTTCATGATCCCTCAAACTGTCAACCTCGCCCACCATGGATTTAGCAGCCCCTTCAACAACAGACCAGGTCCCATCCCAGAATTTAAGGAAGTTGAGGGGGAGCCCAGATCAGCCCAACAGTCCAGCTCCACCAAGATCAGACCATAAATTGATTACAGTCACCCAAGTAGCAACCACAGCCAAAATCACCAACATCACTGTTCAGTCAGATGTAACAGGCAGAGCTCTGCCCACTTCTGAAGTATTCACCAAAGCAAGGTAAGCTAAAATGTACAGGTATAAGACACCAGTAAACAGAAGTGAAACGCTGTTAAACACGGTACTAAGCCGCCAGCAGGACTCAAGGAAAATAAAAGCACTATCAATAACTAACTAGTCAAACCTTTACCAGTACTAAAATTAAAAGACAGACTCAAAGGAAAAACTGATTAAAATGACAGTATAGTTACAAGCTAATGGACAGCCTGTCCATCGCGACCACCATCATATCCTGCAGGTCATAATAACTGAGCACTTCTGCACAAGCTGAGCAACTGGTCAGATTCCTGTAGTCTTGGATTCAGTGTAACCAAATACAAGGTTCTACACTGGGGGCAGGTAGGACCTATACACTGCCTCATTCTGCAGTGCAGGAGGAAAAGGACCTGGGGTAATAACAGACAAGGGGTTAAGGCATGACAAGCAGAGTTCGGCTGTGGTCAAGAAGGCTGGAAGAATGCTAGGGTGCATCAACAAAGGGGTGATCTGCAGAGCAGGAAAAGTAATCCGCCACTTCCAAGACCCTGGTCAGACCTTGCTTAGAGTACTGTGTGCAGTTCTGAGCTCCCCCATACAAAAAAAGGACATTAAGACAGGGTACAATGCAAGGCCATCATATTTATCAGGAGTATGGATGAGGTTGTTGGTCACCTGGACACTGGAGTTTTTGGAAGTCTGCAGGGAGGCGAAGTCGCTTGATCAAGATCACAGCATCTGTGAGGTCCCCTTGTTAATAATTCTGTGCTGTAACCACTGGACCACACATTGAATTTTCACTGTCCTTACTTACCTTGCTTTCTGTAGCGTACCACTCTGCTACCGGAAAAACAAAGCAAACTCACTGAAACAAATGAACAAGAACCTCAGTATCGTCACTGAATATAATGAAACAGTCAGCAGGATAACAACAGGTGCAGGACCGACTCTGCACCACAACGAGCGGTATAGAGCAACGGGAATGTCACCTTTTCTGTCGTGAAGAGGTTATCCACACTGCATTACAGGTGAGCAATCACTGGCCTGACATTCCCTATTTTTCTTGACTCACCGTTGCGTTCCCCTCATGAGTGCTGCCTTGTATAGGGAGCGCAACTTTCACATCAATCCCAGAGAGAGTTGCGCATGACCCTCTGGGATCCTCTGTTGCTTACCAATGCTGCACTTCCCTATGGTGGGCCCTGAGGCTTATGTGTGCAATACTGTTCCCGAGTTCAGCTACATATGTTTTCTGATACTAGAAAGAAAGAAAGCTGAACTCAGAAAACTAGGCAGTTTTTAGAAATGGGGGCTAAAAAGTACTTTAAAAGTGCTCGGAAAGTGGAGCCGTGATACTGGGCACGCGCTTATGCATATTTGTATTTCTTGGGAAGAGGCTTATGAGGTAAGAGCACACACATGGATGTCCACGTGGCAGGCAAAGCTCCAGCATACTGTTTCTTCTGGGACATTTGTTTTTTGCTATAATAAGATAAGTTAGCCAAACTAGTTAAATTATTTATTTGAGCCTGCACTAAATGCACTTTGACCCTCTTTGCCACAGAAGAAAGCTATTGGAACGGTGTTGTGTGTGTCTTCTACCACCAGGTAAATCCAGGAACCTAACAGGGTGACGAATAAAAAGTAAAATGAAGGAAATGCACCTGTTTGGAATATTTATGCTGCTCCTGCCGTGAATCATTGTCTCTGAGTGGCCCTGCCCGTCTGTCTTTTGAGTGAACCTGTGTCAAACATTGTTAGTAAGTGACTGGGTTATTCTTCATTATATAGGCCTGCCAGTCATGCAAACTTCTTTTTTTTTTTCACTGATATATGTGGGATGACAACATGCCTGTAGCAGTAAGGATCTTACAGTATGTCGGAGGGACTGGCACAACTCCCTTGAGGTTATGATCTTTTTGAGGTAAGCAGTTTCTCACACCCCTGTGACAGGACACCCATAAATCATAGCTGCTAGTGAGTTATTTAACTGCTGTTTCTCAGGGTTCAAGAATGGTTCTGCTAAATCCCACACTCTGCAGAAGGAGGTATCTCACAGGGTATCTATTTGCAGCAACACTGCAAGTCTCCTGGATTTCCTGTCATGAAATACTAGGATACCACGTTTTTGTTTGTCTGCTTCCACATAAAGAGCTAGGACGTTGTCAGATAGCACAGTGAGAAATTATAAGGAGGCACAGGGTGATCATCATTTCTTGGCTGTTTGTCCAGTGCTATGGAATAATGGCACAATTCTAAGTTTTGATTCATGACTTCCCAAGTCCCTCTGGCACCCCCACCCCCACCCATAACTGTGACTATGGGAATGTCTGTAGCTGCTATTAGGACTGAATCCGTATTTAGTAGGGGTGTGCAAGTAGTGTCTTGCAAATATTTGCCAAATATTCATATTCCAGTGGCCCAAATCACCATGTACAGTGGCGTCCCCCAGGATGAAACCCAATTCTGCAGCATTTTGCAGAATGCTGCAGCAGACCTACTGAATAAAGCAATGTAATTTCAATGGTAATTAGTCCCCTTTGTCATTCAGGAAAATGTGACACTGCCAGGATGAAGTGAATGCCACAGTTTCCTGAATGACAAAAGGGACTAATAACCATTGAAATTACATCGCTTTATTCAGTAGGTCTGCTGCAGCGTACTGCAGAGTGCTTTAAAAGTGCATTTCATCCTGGGGGACGCCACTGTATGTGTTACTTGTGCTCAATTAGTCAAATAAAAAGGCTTGAACAAGTCTTTCCCTTTCCACTGGAGGACAGGGTTAGTCCTATGCCCACCCCTCCCATGTAGAGATCACAACAACTGTGGCACTCGTGAAAAAGTGGAAATCCAAACAACAGGTGCAATAAATCTGTTTCTGAGACACCCTTGATGAGGCATGACACAATTTTTAAATAGAAAAGCACTTTTTGTTTTGTTCTTAAGGACTGCCTGGAATATTCAAGTCCCTTTTTTTAGAAGGCAAATGCTTCCCTACAATTTCCAAGGACATCAGTCAAACGCACAGCATTCCTACATGATAACTGGGTGATAGCAGGTTAGCTTGTATTAAACTGTAGGCCCTTCCTGAGTTACATTTGCACTGGACACTTGGGGCCCCACTGTCATTCGAAAAGGGTGGTGGGCAGAGCAAAAGAGGAGAGTATGCCTTCTGTCTCCCAGCTGTTCCCTCACTGCTCTGCATCATACACAAATGTTTTTTGCTAGTTGCATGACAGAGGAGTCATCCTTGTGTCTGTATCACAATGCAAATCAGTTGCAAAGATATTAGAGGGTGTAAACCCATTTGCACCTGCTACCATGCAGATAAGCAAGTGTGACAGTTGAAGCATGGTATAACAGCAGTCCTCCGGCACTCTGCCATGCTGGAACTCCATTGCTAACAGGCATGCAGCCTGGAAATCATCCCCTTCAACCCTATCCGCCAGTATATTTATAGCCCCAGTGGATCTGGTGATTTTTTTTATCTGTGGCCGAAAGGTCAGCAGTTTTGATACCAGTTCCCCTCCTGCTCCCCAACTGAAGGAACTCCCTGGTAGTTCAGGGGTACCCCCCCACCCCAGCTCCAAGACATATTTACAGCCTCGCTTCTGCAATGTGTTTCCCCCAGTCCTTCTCCAATCGGAGTGTTGTTTTTCAGCTGCAGCACAGTGACTGCCTCCTTCTCCCGCCCCACTGGCTGCCTATAGAAGTTCTCTTGTTGAACATAATTGCACTGCAGTACTACACATCTAAGGTTCCAAGCCGGGCTGAAATAAAATAAACAGCCCTTCCTTACAAGGTTTCATCCTTGTGAAAGACAATAATAGAATGTCTAGTTAGTTTTACTGCCTGCCTCTTTATGTTCTCTGTCCCTCATTCCTTGCTGCCTGTGAGGTCCCGACATATGAACCTCCTTTATTACTTCTGCCTATTTCCTTCACCTTTCATGCCCTTTCAACCTGAAAGAAAGTCTGCTAGCTCTTAGCAGTCTTCTCTTTCTATGCCTCCCTTAATCCTCAGCACTATAAAGTTCAATGGACAAAATGCACTTAGTCAAAAAAAAAGAAAAACATGCACTAACAGAGTGCCTAAACTGCAGTAATCCCAGCACAGATCTTTTGTACTGAAAATACAGGTTTCAGAAGTAAGGCAGGCGTTTATTATGCTTCATTGCATTCAAGTGGTAACATACTTATTGCAGCTCTTTGCAAGTATGCATTGAAAATCCAGTGAACAAACACTGTGAACCCTCTCTGCAGTGCCATTTGGATCGTTCGCTGGTAGAAAGGTACCCACCGTTTCTGTTCAACATTCCATAAATAACATGTTACCAACTAACCGGATATAATTTCTCTTGCAAACAGAATTTTGTTTAAACTGATTCATTTGCAGCCAGGAAAAAACTGTAGCACATGAATATACAGAGCAGCAGGCTCGAGAAATTATTTTATAGTCGTTACACTTTGCAATTTATAAAACTGCTGTTCCACATTCAATATACTTTTTTAAATGTGTTTTTATCCCAACTCTGCCGATGCCACTTCTGCTCGCACCTGCACAACCAGCCTCAACACCTATCTCCTCAAGGACTTATCCTTCTCTCCATGAGCCCCAAGTGGTTTACTCCCCCATGGTATGAATATCAGAGGTGTCAGAGCCCCCTCTGGTGACTGAATCCAGCATGGTGACAGGAAGCTAGTTGACAGTGTGGAGCCTGTGAAGTGCCTTGCTTGGTTCCCTTCCTTGATACCTCCCTTCCCCTCACTCCTCTGTTCCATCCCATCTGCTTCCTACTCACTCCACTCCAGGGACCCTCGTACTCTCTTCCTTCTTCACCTGCACTCCTCGGCTGGTCAGTCTGCTTTCTCCTATCAGCTTCCCTCACTCTCGAACCTGCTCCCCTCCTCTCTCTGTCTCTCCCCTTTCCCTCAAGCACCAGCTGAAACCTCTACCTGCCCCCCTGCTCCTGCCAGCCCTCCACCTGCCCGTCCCCAGTGATACCTCACCATCCCTGTGCTTGGCTCCCACCAGGCTCCTGACACTGCATGATTTCATCTCCTCCCTACCACAGCTGCGCTGTTCTTTGTCTACCTGTGCTTGCACTTTTTTTGCACTTCAGTGCTGTTCACTATTCCGACTTTTGACTCCTTCCACTGTTGTTGCACTGGTATCCATATTAACTTGTATACTTTTTACACTTTACCTGTACTGTCACACTGTTACATTGATGCTGCATATGCTTTATCACTGTACTCCTCTTCCCATTTCCACCGGTCACACCTGAAACGAGCCTTGGCTCTGCGTGTCACTCCCAGTTACCAATTTTCAAATAAACAAAATAATTCTGCCATGAAAGCGATTTTTCCTGCATATTTTCTTCCCTACGCAGGAATGGAGGAGTCAATGTGTGTGCATGCAACAGGTGAGCACAGACAGACATTTTTTCTGTCCCACTGTGGTCCCGCATTACCAGTCTGTCTTTTTTTTCTGTTTTCAACAGTCTCCAAGGTTCAGCACCACTGCCAGCAGTGCTAGCACCGTCCTGACTCCTCTCATCTGAATCCCCAATTTTAACACTGACTGCACTAGGACTGTCTCCCAATCCAGCTTCACATCGACTGTGCTAAGACTCCCTCCTGGTCCTGATCGCAACAACACTTACAGACCCCCCTCCACATCAAAACAAATGGGAAACAAAAAAAAACTGGGTCTCACATTAAGATTCAAACAGTATTGCTTTGTACTGCTAGAAACAGCATCCTCCACTGGCAGTCTACCAGCGGAGGGACTGTTTTACACAAAATTTTTTCAATAATTTTTTAAACTCTTCTTTTTTTTAACATCTTATCTTTACTTCATGAATATGACCAATAAATATCATTGTCTAAGTGCAATAATATACTCCACGGTGGACTGTGTTGTCTATACCCGCCCTTTCAGAGGCTTTAAGGCCCTCCACCTGTGGCGTCAGGTCTCACTACACCCCTGGGCAGGCGGGTAGAGCCCAGCATGGCCCACATTGTCGTGTATTATTGCTTACATAAAACTCATGAAGCGGTACTCTGCTAAGAAAGGGCCCCTTTGCAGTGTTTCCTTCACAAAGTAGCTACATCTTTGGGGAAAACTTCACATCATGCCCACCTCACAGACAAAGTGCCACTTCATGGATTCCTCCTTCCTCCCACGAAATACCCACTTTGTGGAAAACTACACGAAGGACTTCATAAACTTCTCTGCAATGTGAAATTGGGCCACTTCACACATCGCTGGTCCTGAGTTACTAGCACTGTACTTTGGTATCACTGCAGAAAGCCCTGCAGTTAGATACTAAACATGTATCACTTGGATAACACACAAGATACAACTTCACTACAACAGTAAAAGTAAATTGGCAAACTGAGGATATATTCACCTGAGAATGTTTCCTCTCAGTGTTTATGATTTCAAACTCGCAAGTGAAATCATTGCTTTATACAACAGAGACACTGCCAGAGGTCATTAGCTGACTATTGGGGGCTGTGAGGGCATGCAGTATGTTAGGTACTAAAGTCAATATAATTTCTGAAAAACAATTAGTCTCTGATGTGTGTGGTTCAAAAAAATAATCAAATCAAATAATAAATAGATTTAATACTTTTTTACAATGGATGGGTAGGATGTGGAACAGTTTACCACACAATGTAATACAGAGTGAAATTTTGAACACCTTCAAAGGTAAATTGGATAGCTACCTTATCAATGTGCGGTTTATTTGAATCCGCTAATGTGGGTGGACAGACTCAATGGGCATCTATGCCTTCTTCTATCCTTTACCCAGTATGAATACCCAGTATGAAATAAAAATAAAATCTCAAATACAGGCCAGTGGGGGTAGTATCGGGGGGAGGGGGCACACCGGACTTTGTTGATAAGAATTACATTTTCAAAAAAAATAACTATGATCTTTAAAATGCCAGTGCTTACAGTATGTTGTATGTAATTAGTTTTATAGGGAGAACGCAGAGTGTTGATGTAACAGGTTTCAGCTGGGATACTGGAAAGTCTTTAGCAATCGCAAAACAGATTTGCAAGTGACTAACACCATTTTGCAACCCCAAAGCAGCGAAAAGGGGCAAAATCCCACATTGGATGGCATGGTTAGGGAGGCACTAACCCATTTGCGATCAGCCCTAAAATGTGCTGGTGCACTTATGAAATGCAGCTGATAATGTCTTGCATACAGGTGCACTGGCATATCTGTAAGTCTGGGGAGGCAGTAAGTAGCCGTCAGTGTTGTACCCATTACTGCCTCCCCAAACTTGGTCTTACCGACTTCTCACCCTAACTGTGGCCCCTCATGCTGCCGGAACACCCCCCTGAGTCATACTGGACAATATCTTGATAGTTAGTGGTGCCACCCACCTCTGAACACCCCCAGATCCATACCGGAACATATCCTGTGACTAGTGGTGCCCTCACACTCTTGAACACTCAAGGATCCATATCGGAACATATCCCAGTGGCTAGTGGTCCACCCCCCGCCCCAGGTTTAAATCCCCACCTGTCAACCCTGCCCAGCATGACCCCCTTTTCTGACCCCTGACCCACATGAACAGCCCCAAGCACCCCCCATGGCAATTAGCACAGACTCTCTGCTCATCACCATGGTCAGCTGCCAACTGACAGTTCACAATTGCATTCCTACTGTAATTACAACAGATGTGAGACCGTAAACTGTCAGCCGGAAGCCGGCCATGGCGGTGAGCAGAGGGTCTATGATGGTTGCTACTGGGGGGACAATGGGGGCAGTACAGATGTGTCGGGGGTCAGACCTGGGGAAGCAGTCTGGGATAGGGGTAACAATGGGGATTTGAACACTGGTGTGGGGGGTGAACCAGTGGCCACCAGGATATGTTCTGATATGGATCAGAGGGTGTTCAGGGGTGGGGCACCACTAGCCATCGGGATACGTACATATATGTAGGCTTGCCAGGATTGATGCAAATTTGTAAAAGGCAATAAACAGATTTTGAAAGAAGTCCTGAAACCGACGGAAAAAAAATTAATATTGATATGGATATATTTTTTAATAACCTGAGACACTGATAATAACAGATCTTTTAATAATTGGCAATTAATGTCTCTCTTCTACAGGTGCCTACTTCATGGTTAGTAGACATGTAACTGCAGAGTTTTTTCTGTTGAGGGTGCATCTGACTCCCTTCGCAGAGCCATGTCTTCCCCCTAGCTGTTGGATGCATGTGCTGTATGTACTGCTCAGTGGGACACACTTGCTGAAGACACCAATGGTTGACTTCCCCGAGTGACAGGAATATGGGCCAGTCTGACACATGAGTGCCTAGTCAGTTCAGTGACTCTGCCCCACTGCTGCTGCTCATGTCGGGGACTCTGCCCCACTGCTGCCGCTTGTGTCATGTTGGCTGTGGCTTTGAGGATGTCTATAGGAAGCCTCCAACATAATGTAGTGTGGAAGTGGGATAGGTGCTGACAGGTCTGTGTGAGCTATGGGATGTACTGTGTAGCAGTGTCACTAAGTGGAGGTCGGATGCAGCAGGAGACAAATGTGTTGCCTGTTATGTTGTTTTGGTGGGTACGTGTGGGACTGGATCATTGTTTCATGCTGCAAGTGTTTCTCATAAGGTACAGTAGCTTGTTTTTTCTTGTGTAGGCTGTGCACTGTGGCTAGTGCATTTCAGGTGTTCAGATGCGTGTGTGCCATTGTCCTCTACAAACTGTGTACCATAGACACATTCTTGTTATGGGATGGCTTCTGAGTTTCTTACTGATTTTGCTGTGCTTCCTGACTCTGGATTAGTGTGCGGATGTCGTGTGTCTTTTCTCCGTACTGTAGATGTCCGTGTCTTCTTCATGCATTGCTACCACGGTTAAATCACATCAAAAAAAATCTAAAGATTTGATGAAAAAATCAGAATTTCTCACATCTGTGACAGATTGCACTGATAAGAATCGGGACAAAGGTTAAAAAATTAACATCGATACCTTTCATCGAAAAGAAAAAAAAAAAAATAGAATCCTGGCAAGCCTACATATATGTATAGGTGGTGTTTGGGCGGGGGCACCACTAGTCACCTGGATATGTACATACTGTATATGTATGGGGGTGTTTGAGGGGGGTAGGGGAGGCCACTAGAATGCCAGCAGGCAGCCCTTGTAGGCATTCTGGGAGGGGGGGTTGCAAACCCTGTTTGATCCTGGCCTATAATGAGGCACTAATGAGATGCAAATCATCCCATAGAATCTTGCTAGTACTATGGAGTCACTTGCATCTTAAGGTATGAATACCGTAGATTGCTCCAGAGGAGCAATTTGCATTAGTGGGCACCAACAGCCCGATTGCGATCACAATCCCCAAAGCACCCTGTTTGTCACTTACCTCCTAGCTGCCAGTAGGGGGACCAGGGCTTCATGAATAATCTGGTTTGAGCTTGAGTGGTATTTGGAACATGCTCGCAGGAGTGCAATAGTGCATGTTCCAATATTTCACTGGTTTGCTCCAGGTACCAATTTAATTTGCTCCAAGAGCAAATATTTAGTGGGCCCTAATATGGACTTACGAAATCCTAGCCCATGTGTGTTGTTTAATGTAGTGACCAAAGGCAATCAAAAAAACGTCACCACTACTACTGCTGCAGTTCTGACTAAAGGGTTGTAACAGGAAATGATACAGGCTGGTATTACACTTACAAACTTTACTGCAAAATATAGTCTTGTGTGTCATCACCTTGTTCAATTTGGAATTTCAAGCCACGGCATAACTGAAGGGTGGTTGTAAAGATCTTGCAACTGGCTATTTTTACATTTACACCATATATGCAATTTTTTAAAAACAAAACAATATTAAATGGATACTGTACCTAGGAAGTGATGTAATCTTTCCCAATTTTTCTATACAAAACAGCCGAAGTCCATTGCTTCCTCTGAGGGCAGCGAAGCCTTCGAAGGGTACACTGGATGTTCCTGTCACAAACTGTAATAATCGTAGCCGTTGCTCATTGTTAAACCTCTCCACTGCTGCCCAGAACCATCGGATCACTATGTGTCCATCATGATAGCCTAGAAAAGGAAAACAAGTTGTAACAGTATTAATGACCGGTGTTCTCTTTTTACATACAGTTGGAGCTATACGATATTGAGCAGAGTTTCAAAGAACTGGGAGATCCTCAAGCCCACCCATAAAACCAAAAAAACAAAACAAAAAAGTGCTATAATATCTATAGCACTCTTGTACAGCATTTTTAATCTACACATAACCCTATGACCTTTTGTAATTTTGCATTACAACTGGTCATGCGTAATTGCCTGCCGTCAAGCAACCTTGTACTTGTAAAGACACGCAGCAGACTCGCACAAGTACTTCAAATACAAAAAAAAACTCAGTTTCCCTGCCCTTTAGTGAACCACAGTACAAGATTACCACAAAAAAAAACTCACTGAGAATTTCCCGTTTCTCTTCATCATCGTTTTCTCATGTATTTTTATAAGAAAATGTTCCCTAATTTGCCTTGCCTTAGCCACTAAATGTTGAAACCTTTAGACACAGTGTAGAAAGCCTCCCTTTATCTCAGGAGCAGTATTTCCCATTCTCTCTCTATTCCTTGCAGAACATCTACTGTTGGTCAATCTGCTTTCTCATATCACATTCTTAAACATTGGTCCTCCTTTCCCCTATCTATTCGCTCTGCCTTTTCTCCCTTCTCCCTAAATTCTCTTCTTCATGATTTTTCTTCTCCTACTTGCAAGTGCCCGTGACCCTTTAAAAGACAGTACATTGCTTCACAAGTTTTCAAGATAAAAGGGACATTTCGAAAACAGTTTTCCTGTTCTGTTACTTTTGCTTATGTGAGGCACTTTATGAAATTTGTTACTCAGAAAGGTATATTATACAAACATTAAGTATAATATGTATTAAGAGTGGTGAAGTATAAAGGTCATGTAATAGGTTATGTTGAGAGCTGTTTACCTAATTAAGCAAGCGTTGTCTCTTAAAAAGGCTCTTTTCTGTGTGCAAATGAATCCCCACTTTTGCTACAAATGCTACCCAGTAGTTATAAATAAAAAAATAAATAAATAAATAACATAGGTAGGTGTATAAAACTCACAATTTTATACCCGTCCTCAACAGAATCCTCAACAGATGTCCAACTATCTTTTCCTTATTGCAAACTTTTAAGCTCAAAGAGAGGCTGATGCCTTAGGGAAAACTTTGGAAAACATAATATTTAGACACAAATCAGCTTGTTTTTCATATACCTTGTACAAATTTCTCCTCTCCATTATTTATTACTGAAGAAATTCCCACAAAAACAAGATCTTTATCACTTAGCATTCATCTGTCCCTATAGCTTATTCCATTAGAAATCATAGTGCCCCGTTGTGACATCACAGTCTGTTGCCGTGGGAATCACTGTGATGCCACAAGCAGAGTATTATGACATCATGTTGGGAAGAAGCAGTAGGAGCTGATGAACCCTCAAGAAACAAATAACCTGTTTTTGAAGCAAGTGACCTCAGTAATAAGTAATGGGTATAACAAATATTGAGCTGATGAGAAATATACGCTGTTCTGTGTCCAATTATTATGTTTTTGAATGTTCTTCTCAAGGCATCAGTGGCTCTTTGATGTTATCTGCCTCCAGGATACTCACTGGAGAACCTTGCAGGACATAAACAAGTCTAGAAATCCTGGTTGTGGGGACAATCCTTTTTTGGTCTACTGTTGAAGATTTCTGCTCAGGCATGGGGAACCTTTTCACTCAAACTGACTTCTCATTTCAGAAACTGGTGGACATATGCCCTGGTCTTGTTATTTGATGCCATGTTAGATATATTTTAGCTTCGGGGCGTGGCTTGGCTCCAAAACGAAATGGGTCGCTTAGAGAGAGCGCTCTACAACTCCCCGGGTAATTATCCGATCTTTACACCGCCTAAATTTACTTCTCAGAGTGGTGCAGTAGAGGAAACTTTGCTGGACTTATCTGGAACGTCTTTCTTTAATCTGCTCATTCTTACCTTGCACCAGCTGGCGCAAAACCCAATTTAAAACTCGGAGGAAAAGAATGGCGCAGTATAAGCAGAAGGCGGCCTCTTCGGACCCCAATATGCACCAAATGTCCGAAATGTTTACAGCTCTACTGAAACAAATGGCCGAGGTTACAGTGGCCTCTAATAACACTAAGTCTGCTATTCAGCAACTAGAATCCAGAATTGGACACACAGAGGCTAAAACAGACAAAAATATGGCTGCAACAGAGTCACTCACAGCTACGATCAGTGAACAGGACAGAGCAATACAGGCCTTACAGAGCAAAGTATACGACATGGAAAACAGAAGCCGTCGGAACAACCTCCGGCTTCTAGGCTTCCCCGAAGGTGCAGAATGTGGCAACACAATTGATTTCCTCTATGATATTCTGCCTGAGCTGTTACGACATGAGCTTCCACCGGGACTTGCGACTGAGCGTGCACACAGAACACTTAGCCCATACCGAAGAAAGGCGAGAGACCCAGACCTATTATGGTTCTTATTTTAAACTTCGCCGATAAAAAGTGGATACTTGCTAGAGCCCGAGAGCTTGGGGCCCTATTCTGGCAAGGTCAAAAAATTTGAATTTTCCAGGACTATTCTCGGGAATTGGCTGCCAGATGAAAGGCATATTCAGACACCTGTAAAAGGATGCATTTACTTAATATCAAGTTCTCCTTGCGATACCCAGCAACTATGAGAGTGGAGGTAAACGGGACATATGTATCTTTTTCTACGCCAGACAGTCTTATGCACTATTTACACACGAATTGGCCACCTCAACATACCCTGAGCCCTGCCAGTAACCAGCAAACAACTCTAGAGCAAACAACAGCTGCTACCGAAACTGTGAGGGCCTATGCTGGAGCGGCTGTGGAAGCTCCACTACCCACCTTCCAATTTCTAGGCAGGAGACAGGGTCTCCTGGCCCGAGTACGTAAGTGGCAACAATCCGGACAACACCCAAAACGGGATCACCCCCAGGATTGGACAGAGACAGCTCGTCTGTTGCCGTTAGTGCCCCTCGAAGACGTCCTGGCGCAATTCTCCACCCCGAACCGTTTTGCCCTTCTAACGCTTGCAGACTCAGACGACATCAATGCTGTCTTTCCAGCTTACTCAGAAGAGGAGATGGTGCAGACTGTTGTTGGGACTGAGACCTTTGCTCGGGACTCGATTATAACGGCAACCACGGACCTGGCCTCTTCCTCAACTGAATTACTACCGTTTCCTGCTGCTCAGACATCCGAGGCGCCGGTAGACGAATGGACACAGCGAGCTCCTTCAGATGCAGATTTACTGCAAGTGATGGATTAACAACAGCGATGTTAGATAAGTGTCTATACTCTGCTTTTAGCTTACTATGTGAGGCTTGGTATTGATCATGGGGAAATGGCGTTCAGCTACAGTTTACAACAGCTACTGGAAAATTCCAAAATAATTTAGTTAACTCCCATTGACAGCATTAGTCATATATTCATAGCCAGATTTGTCTTTCTTTTTTTTTGAATAAGAATACAGGCACCACTATGAAGATAGGTTGTATTTCTTTTAGCTGCTATGAAAAGCTGGCAAAATGTGCAGTGCTCCATGATGCTAATATCTCCCTGGATATACAATTGAATGACAGCTTGAAAAGTTACTGTTCTTCTCCCCTCTTTTTTTACCAAAAGGGAAGGGAGGGAGGGAAGTCTAATGAGATAGCGGCCTTGGCTATCTAGCACCGCTCACTGTCACAAGTTGCTGATGTCATTTTTAAAAGGTCACCTACAACCCCCCCCCCATGCCAGGGTGTGGACAACAGAATGTAGGCGAGCTCCTTCCTGCTGTTCCCAGGGAAGTATCTCTATCTCTCTATAGATCAGTATAAAGGTATTGGAATCATCGGTTCCACCCCCCTCTACCAGGCTAAAGTGGGTGGGCTACAGAGGATGGTAAGACCTCTGCCTACGATACCCGCTTGTATCTCTGCGCAATATTTGTAAATAGTTTAGATGTTCTGTGTCTCCCTTCTGTAAAACTGTTATCCTTATCTAATTTGTCATTTCTTATGAACTGTATATCTGAGTGTAAGCCTAAAATACTGTCTGTCAACTGACACTTTAAACATCACGAGCCCTCAAGTGATGAATGTTTGGTCACATTACATTGCCCCTGACACTGTTTTCCCTTATTTTATTACTCCATTAACCCGGTTCCACTACTGGTCTGATTATGGCTGATACCACCTTTATATCGTGGAATGTTAGGGGTCTCAATTCTCCTTCAAAAAGGAAACAGGTATTAACTCACTTGAAAAGGTTAAAAACCCAGATTGCCTTTTTACAACAGACTAAATTAACCAAGCAGGACCATAAATCCTTAGTGAAAGACTGGGTAGGTACAGAAGTTCATGTCAGTGCTCCCACTAGAAAGAGAGGTGTAGTTATCCTAGTCCACAAATCTCTCCCATGGTCTATTCTGTGTAGTAAAGCTGACCTTCAGGGCAGAAGGGTGAAAAACTTAATTGATCCTCCAGGTAGACCCATAGTTTCAGGAATTAACTCTGTGTTTGAACATATTTCAAAATATGTCAACTATTATTTACAACCTTTAATTGAAAAAAATGTTACATATATTCAAGACTCGGGAGATTTTATTAGAAAACTTGAATTAGCATTATTAAGCAATTTAAAAGATTCCATATTAGTAACTTGGGATGTGAAAGACCTCTATACGTCAATCCCACATGTTGAAGGAGTTATAAATATGGGAAAAGTTTTGAAAAGAAGAGCTCGAGGGGAGCATCCTAAGACTATTTTATTACAAGAATTAGCTAAATTTATATTGTGTAATAATTATTTTGAATTTGAGGGCACGTTCTACCAACAAGAAAAAGGTACAGCAATGGGAAATAGTATGGCACCAAGCTATGCAAATTCCTATATGATGGTTTTTGAGGAAGATTTTGTATTTAATGAGGAAATGAATAAATTTGTTAGTAAAATTCACTTTTGGAAACGGTTTATAGATGACATATTTTGTCTATGGACAGGCACGGAGCAGGAATTACAAGATTTTCATTTTTTACTAAATAACTTTGATAAGAACTTAAAATTCATTATGAATTTTGATCATACAACAATAGCATTTTAGATCTGGAGATCAACATT
The DNA here is from genome assembly GCA_016271365.2 of Neoceratodus forsteri. Taxonomy (NCBI): domain Eukaryota; kingdom Metazoa; phylum Chordata; order Ceratodontiformes; family Ceratodontidae; genus Neoceratodus; species Neoceratodus forsteri. Next base: position 747,740,910 of record CM057456.1, on the reverse strand, counting down.
GAAAATGGAGTCTGTAAGACATCTTTGTATAGAAAGCCCACTGATCGGAATACTTTATTACATAGTAGAAGTTATCATGAGCCTAAGTTAAAGGAGAGTATTCCATACTCTCAATTGATCAGAGTTAGGCGTAATTGTAAGGATGATTTAGAATTTATGAAACATAAAGAAGAAATGTTGAAAAGGTTTAGGATGAGGAGTTATTCGAGGAGGGTTCTATATGAAGCTAACCGCAGAATTTCAAAAGTCAATAGAAGAGATTTACTAAAACAGAAACAAGAGCAAAAACCAGATAGGCTGATATTTGCAACTAAGTATAACCATAAGATGAATGAGATTAGAAAGATTATGAATAAATATTGGTATCTAGTGTCATCAGATAATCAACAGATTAATATTTTTCAGAAGAAACCTATTATTGCCTCTAAAAAAGTAAAAAACTTGAAAGATTATCTAGTGCATTCACAGTTCTTAAGAAAAGTCCAAGAAGACAAGCAATTATTACTGGCCATTACAACCTGGAATGACAAAGTGTGGAAATGTGCGTGAGTAATAATACAAGCAAAAAGTGTTATTTAAACATCCTTATTATAGTTTACAATACAAAATTAAGGACCATATAGATTGTACTACGGAAGGAGTAATATATTAATTCAATGTCCATGTGACAAACTATATGTTGGACAAACCAAGAGAGCATTAAAACTAAGAATTGGTGAGCATAAGAGTGATATTCGTAATAAAACGAAAAGTCACCTGTTGCAACACATTTTAATGAGGCAAAGCACACTGGTGCATCACCTAGATTTTGGGTTTAGAAGTAGTTAAAATTTCACCCAGAGGGGGTGATTATAAGCGTTTGTTAACCAAAACAGAGATGAAATGGATTTTCAGACTTAATACGCTTGACAAGAAAGTTGGGATGAATATTGAGAGTGATTGGGTATCATGTACATAAAATTTGGGATCATTGGTGTGACTCAATAGTGATAGAAAATGGTTTATATTAATCGCAAAGTAAATCTGAATCTTTACTGAGATACAGTATATGAATATTAGTTTTATTATGGTATGGTTAATGTAATGAAGGTCCATTAAAAGTAATTCATAAAATGTGTTCTTTAAATAAAAAATGGGTTTTGATTTATTAAAATAATTAAATTAGTGGGATGACCTAAAGAAGATCAGCTAAGTAATGCACTATGGTACTATTATATATAATGAGAGCAACATCAAGTAAAAATCTTTTAGATCTAGATTGCTGATTGAATGAAGCAGATATTGTTATATCTACTGGATTGTTAACTATTATTATGATATGGGTAGTATAAAGAAGGCTCATGAAATGTAATTCATAAAATGTGTTCTTTAAATTAAAAATGATGGTTTTGAATTCATTAAAGAATTAAAGTAGTGGGATGATCTAATGAAGAACAGTTAAGTAATGCACTATGATATTATTTTGGTCCCATGGTATGTTTTTTGTTAATAAATGTCTCAAGTTTTAGTAAAACTATAAAGATTTGTGATAAGATATTATTAATTTAAAATATAAGATTATTATGGTACACTGAGTCCGTTTATCAAATAACAGCTTGATAATAATGGTAAAATTGTGTTAAGGGTATTTACTTTAATAATTACATTATAATTTTTAGAATAGGAATTTTAAGTTATGTATTGATAGCGCTATCCCACCGTATAATGTGATAAATATATGATTTTAGCTCAGTAAATGGGCTGTTTAATTTCAAAATAAAGATTTCTTGAAGTGAGATAGGAAGTACTGAAATTAAATTTTCTTATGATACAAGTTTTGTTTTCGGGCCAACTGAGCATTAAAAGGAATTAAATACGTAGCGAACACACACACTCTTAGCTGTAGGATTGGGAAGCCTATGAATAATTATAAGGGGAGGTTCTCCATATTCATGAGCATCCAAGTAGTCCAATGAAAGACTATTTCGTCACTAGGACACGGCATGCATTAATACTAATGAGGGAAGTTGTATTTAAATTATCCAAGGCATTTTACTGAATGGCGAGTTGTTACATCAGAATTAGAGTGAATTGATTACTGAATGAAGTCCAGGGGGATTCAATTTAATTGGTTATAATGAAATTAGTACTTTTCAAAAAATAGGAGCGAATTTAGTAACAGCCTTTAACTTTAAGGGCTATAAATATAAAAGATTGCTGGCGTTGCCCATTCTTAGGTGGATCTAGTGGAGGACTGTCCTGAGTAGTGCCGCAGTTCGTCCGTGGGGATATTATTTCTTTTACTTAGTAAATATGCAGAACTGCGTTATTATGTTATTTAGAGTTTAAATGAAGCCGCCATTTAGTAAAAAGTATTCAGTTTGGGAATAGCGCTTGATAAACGAAAGACGGCATACTGGCTATGATTTTAAAACAGCTCTGTGAAAGAGCATTGTTGTTTAAGTGTGGAAACTGATTAACAGGTATGTCCCTAAAATGCAATGATAATGAAGGCATTTATTTAAAGATAAAAAAGAATTCATTTGTAAAATTTATGAGGTTTTTCCTTTTTTTACAGAAAGAGAACTATTTATTGAAAGGTTTTAAAAAAAGGCTGAATTAGATTTGGTAATGGATTCCTTTGTACGTCATAATAATTATTATTGATTATGGATTTATGGGGCTAAGCTTTATGGATGGCTTAATAATTATCACAAATTATTTTGGTTTAGGTTGTTTGGAGGAGAATTAAGATCCCTTATGAAAGTGAATTAGAAGTATGATGGCAGCAGGTAGATAAATCTAAAATGGTTAAAAATAATTTCGTAGTTATATTATGAATAAGAATGAAAATTAATTACTATATGTTTTATATTTGTAGAAGCCCCGTGAACAAGCTGACATACAGCGAAATGTAGGGGCAGCTTTGTGAACTGTGAATTCAGAAAATAAAGAATCAGAATATGGTGGAATGAGACTCCTAGTTTTGTCTTTGAAAAGTATTGCTCTTCACCTTCTGGAGTCCGGAACATAAGTTTTTGAAAAGAAGGAGTCACTACCCAGATAAAGTTTAAGTAATTCAGAAGGGTGATCAGCCTAATGGATACTCCACATGGCCAACTCCTGGTAGCCAATATATATGCACCAAATGAGGACAATCCTGTTTTTTTTCTCGACCTTATTGCTCAATTGGGGACAATGGTGAATCATGATTTACCTGTATTGGTGGGGGGTGAGTTCAACCTAACCCTTGTCCCTGCTCTGGACAGAAGTGACCAAGGGAAAGAGTATCATACGCGAAGAGTACAGGCCGCATTAAATCTTAGTTCCGAGTATCAACTAGTAGACATTTGGCGCCTTGTTCACCCCTCTGACAGAGATTACACTTTCCAATCAGGGGTACACGGATCCTTTAGCAGACTGGACTTCTGGTTAATATCCCAATCTATCACACAATTTGTTCTGGGGACTACTATTCTCCCCATGGTTATATCAGATCATGCCCCAGTACAGCTAACTCTGCTCTGGGGACCGCCTACCCCACGGTCTACTTCCTGGAGACTAGATCCCCTTCTTATGCACGACCTAAAATTTGATGCATGGGCTAAATCTCAAACACAGCTTTTTCTACAGGAAAACCCCATATCAGAAACCTCAGCCCAAGTTACCCGGGAGGCATACAAAGCTACTATCCGGGGCAAAATAATTGGATATGCTGCCCACAGAAGGAAATGCAAGGAAAAGGAACTTACTCTTCTTGAAAATGAGCTGGCTGTGGCTGAGCAAGTCTATAAGGCCCAAACCCACCCCTCTCCTCATTCTATATTGGGTAGAAAAGTCCTACATCTACGCATTAAACTTAATGAACTACTAGCTAGAAAAGCTGACTTAGCCCTTCTCAAAACCCGTCATATATATTTGGATGGGGGGGATGAGAACGGAAAGGTTTTAGCATACCAACTCCATAAACAACAGTCTCAAAGATATATAGCTGGGTTGGAAAACACAATTTCTGGTAGTACTCAAACCCATCCTCAGAGTGTAAATGACATTATGACAGCTTTTTACTCTCAGCTATATGCCTCCTCCAGACCCGAAACTGTCCTTGAAACTCAGGCCTTCCTCCACTCTATTAAATTACCTAAAATCTCTCCCTCCCAAAGTGCTACTCTAGAAGCTCCTCTTACTTCACAAGAAGTTTCTACTGCACTAATGGCACTCAAAACAGGGATGGCACCTGGAGGTGACGGATTCCCTTCGGAATTCCTCCAGGCTATGTCCCCTATGATCTCCCCTTTATTATGCCAAGTATATATAAAGTCTGAGGCTAAGGTTTTTTTGCCACAAACCTTACGAGAAGCCATTATTACAGTTCTCCCCAAAAAAGGGAAAGCCCCCGAAGAACCAGCTAGCTATTGCCCCATCTCCCTGATTAATGTTGACAGCAAAGTTTATGCCAAAGTACTGGCTAACAGACTAAATCCCGCACTTGCAGATCTGATACACCCTTCCCAGGTGGGATCTGTAAAGGGTAGGTACAGTGCAGACCATCTTTGAACCCTTCTCAGTCTCATTCACATAGCGAAATCTGCTTCAACACCCATAGCCGCGCTGGCGACTGATTTTGAGAAGGCGTTCGACTCTGTAGAATGGGATTATATTCACACTGTCCTCCACCACTTTGGATTTGGACCCCGCTTTCAAGCTGCTACATCAACTCTTTACATATCCCCCCTTTGTTAAGGTGCTTACCAATTCTATAATATAAGAACCCTTCCAACTATATACAGGTACTAGACAGGGCTGCCCATTATCTCCCCTTCTGTTTCTACTAGCGGTTGAACCGATGGCTGCCGCAATCAGGCAACATCCCCTTATACAGGGTATTGATACAGCACAACCACAGCCTTCAACCCTTATGTACGCAGATGACTTGCTGGTTATTCTAGGGGATACCCCCAATTCTATTCCACCTCTTCTCACTCTGTTAACCCAATTTTCCCATATTTCTGGGCTCAAAATGAATCAAGCCAAAACAGAGATCCTCCACTTAATTCTAAGTGTCTTCCTCACATCGTATGTCAGCACGGACTTAAGTGGTCTCAAACTACTATCTTGTATCTGGGTATCAAAGTACGAGCCAATGTGGAGAAATGGTGGGACAACAACCTGGGCCCTCTCATATCTACCTGCAAAACTAAGCTAGACCGCTGGTACTGTCTCAATCTTATGTTAGCTTGCAAGATAGCAGCCTATAAGATGTCTATGGCTCCCAGATTTTTCCATTTATTATGCCATATTCCCCTTATTTTGCCTGCAGTATGGGTCCAAAAAATTGATAAGCTTATTGGCGCCTTTCTATGGGGACAAACTTAACCTCGATTTGGAAAAAACACACTCAGGGCACACTGGAGACATGGAGGATGGGGTCTCCCCTGGCTGGAAGGCTATAAGATGGCTTATCAGTGTTCACAGACCCTGAAATGGTTTCATGCTCAACCTGAGGACTCTCCTCAATGGTTGGTGATCGAACAAGCTCTAAGTGGCTCCTCTACTGCAGCTACATTACTCTGGCCTGGGGCCCCTCAGTATCTCCTATCTCACCCCACTATAGGTCCCTCAATAAGATATTGGCGCCTCCTTCATAAAAAACTTAATCTACCCGCTCTTCCCCTTCTATACACCCCGATCTGGAACAATCCCACTATTACTAGTGGTGGGTTGCCTGTTACATAGAATACATGGCAAAAAAAAGGTATCTTTTTCATAAAAGACCTCCTGGTCAAGGGTGCTCTGCTGGTAGATATATTCCATCAACTGCAGAAAAACGGCGTATATCTAGCTCTGATTTCTGGAAGTATCTTCAAATCAGAGATGCCATAAAACACTTGCTCCATCAAGGGAATGTGTTAACAGATCTCACACCATTAATACACAGGTGGCTTACCCTAAAAAAAGGGGCTGCTGGCGCTATGTATGCCCTAGTGAGAGACACCCTGCCCACGCCTAACCAATCCTCGAAGGATAAGTGGGAAAAAGCCCTTCAAATAAGTCTTACAGATCAGCAATAGATGCAGTGCTGGCAGGTAGGGCATTCTGTCTATACAGATGCTAGGAGCAGACTTATCCATAACAAAGTAATGCACTCCTGGTATAGAACCCCCACAATGCTGAAGAAAATGCATGTGCTCACACATGATAAATGCTGGAGATGTCACCAGTCGGGGGGAGATCTGTGTCATATTTTATGGTCCTGCCCTCTGATTACCGATATATGGGAGAATGCCCGCAAAGCTGCGAGTAAAATCTTACAGTGTAGTATCCCCCTCAGTGCTCCGTTTATGCTTCTTGGTCTCAAATCTGAAGCCCCAAATCTTACTCGCCATGAATTCAGATGGTTAATGTTGCTAAGTATGCAAGTGAAGTGTTCTATCCTCAGAAACTAGAGAAATTCTACTACTCCAAATATAACAAAGGTATTGTCAGCACTGACTTACATTTCTGAATTAGATAGGCACTCTCATCTGCAGAAAGGGCAATTGTGATTTTTCTCTTTATGTTGGGCCCCCTATATGGCAGATCTGGCTGCCAGAGCAGGTGTCGGTTGACTCTTTTCATAATATTCTCATGGTCCTTCTCTGTATGATTGTACTGTATAGCTAGAATACTGATGATACATTCAAAAATGTATGTGCTGTCCTTTTCTTTTTAACTCACAATAAGAATGACAGTTTTGTAAATTGTTTGTCTCTGATTTTATATAGTGTTAATGTTTGGTTATGTTTTTACTTTTTAATGCGTAAATTCCTACATGGTACAGTGCAGAGTTATATGTTAGCATACCTTATCCCAAACCCACTACTATTTACTCTTAGTTACTCTGTGGCACCCTAGCCATCTCTTTTTCAGAGTTCTTCTCAGAGTCGGCCATTGGAAGATACACCTACCGACCTACAGAAGCCATGTCTAGCAAGCAGTAGTACCTCCTTATGGTTTTGGAATTCTGGCAAGGATCCAAGGTAGGTGTCCATATTGCAGATTATGCAAGTCTTTTCTTCTTTCTTATGTATGACATCTTATTATTTTATAAGTTTTAAAGGATGCTTCAGCCATTTCTGTACTAGAAACCTTGACTCAATTAATACCCATATTAACCTTGTAAGTCATTACATATGTATCTGTACTATATGATGTTGTAAAAACAAACTGTTGTTGGTTGTTTCCAACTTTTGTATTTTTTCAAAATAAAAAACTCAACTGAAAAAAAAAAGATATATTTTAGTTTCAATTAATATGCCTCTACGCACCTCCAATGAAGACAGCTGCCTAGGACAGAATTGTTAAAGTTAATTCAACCTTATTACTAATGAGAGGGGACCAAGCGCAACAAAGCAATACTGTGATTCACATTTTTTAAACCAACTAATTATTTTAACCAGACAAGCAGATACATATCAATGCCTGCAAAAACAGGATGGTCACACATATTATAGAAGCACCTTATCTACTTGGATTGATTTTATTTTTATTTTGAAGAATTTCTCCATTCACCAATCAGCTGTAGAAATCACTGAAATGTTGAATCATGTTTTATTATCTTGTCACCGCAGATAGCCAGTGGTTCAGAAAAGGTTCATGGAAGCTAAACAGGTCAATATAGCACAGAAAAACAGACAAGGCATACTGATGAGTCCTGGTAGGACGAAACACGTGTCCATCACCAATGACCTGAAATTATCCAAGCAGACCACTAAAGCAGTAGGTAAGGCTAGGGGGATGTTACGGTGTATTAGTAGGGGTATCACAAGTTGTAAGCGGGAGGTAATAATCTCTCTTTACAAGACAATGGTTAGGCCCCATCTGGAGTACTGCATGCGGTACTGGAGGACACACCTTCACAAGGACATTAACCAAATTGAGGCAGTCCAGAGAAGGGCAACCAAAATGGCGCAGGGACTGCATCAGAAGACATATGAGGACAGATTAACGGAGCTCAATATGTATACCCTTGAGCAAAGGAGGGAGAGAGGTGATATGATCAAAACATTCAAACACTTTATGGGCATTAACAAGGTGAAAGAGTCTAACATGTTTAAATATAAGAAAAATAGCAGGACAAGAGGAAACAGCATGAGACTAGAGGGAGGCCGATTAAGGAGGAATGTGAGGAAATTCTTTTTCACAGAAAGGGTGGTGGATGCATGGAACGGCCTACCTCAGGAAGTGGTGGCTATGAATACAGTGCAGGGCTTCAAACAGGCATGGGATAGGCATAAGGGAGCAATACAAATGAGTATGAATAGATACGCAACTGACAGAGCAAAGGCCGATGGCACATTTATAAGGTAGAAAAAGAAATGGGCAGACTGGATGGGCCTTGCGGTCCTTATCTGCCGTCAACTTCTATGTTTCTAAGTAAGCTGAGCAGAGCTATACAGAACACAGCAATCAGTACTCTGCATGTATAACTGCTTTCTTGAATTGTGGGAGGATACAAAACTAGAGTTTAAAACATTATTCCAATCTTTAGTGTGAAGTACACTTTAAGTATGGGGCTTAATGTTGTTAGCTGCTGTCCCTTTAAGAGCACTTAGAACTTGCATGTAACCATTTGTTGCACTGCCTGGCAGTGCCACGTATGCCTGTCAGTCGGAGAGCTAGTCAGTCAGGGTCTGACCCTCATGGTGAGAAGAAGCTTTCTGTCCGATGTCTCTGAATAAACCATTTTCTGCGTCCGACTCAGTTTGTTCTGCACCAGCAAGGGGTCCTTACCAGCAGCAACAGTTGGGTCTGGCAGACCAAAGCGAAGGTAAGGGTCTTTAGTGGCTGACCAACATCAAAACACCACATTAGTAAGAAAATCTAAGTGGACAGAATACCAGAAATATCTGGATTTAAAAGCTAAGCTGTACCATATCATCTCTTTACAAAATGATAAGACAGGCAATTTTTCTACCTAAAATCCTGAAGCTAAGGATAACATGAAATCTCACCCTTATAACCTAGCAAGATTTCTGTAATAGATGCTCAACCTGCCTTGCCACTGGGCCATTTTATTTATGTACTATGCTTTTCTCCCCAGTGCTTCCGACCTCCCACATCAGTCCACCACTCCATCCAGCCCCCTCACCTGTCATTTCCGGGACTCACCTTTTGTTTTCTTGTTCTTCCATAGATAACTCACCATGGGAAGGGCTGTCATGGGGGGGCAGCACTCCTACACCCCCAGTATCAGTGCTGGTACAGGAACAAGAGCCTGGTCAGCAGTGCAGCATCTGTAGCAGACAGCATACTCGTGGTCGGGGGGGGGTAAGCACTTTTTCTGTACCCCAACCCGAAAACATCGTGCAGGCATCTGTCTGACTCCCATGCACATGCAGACAGCACATATTGTGCATCTGAACTACAGTTGCTGGCTCCAGCTTGCAACACCTCCTGTGGTCACCCAGGTGGCAGTACCGCAGTGCAGACCAGGAGCTCTCCCTCCTTCCCCCGTGGAGGCGAGCGTCCCCTGGGATGCTCTACCATCCTCCCCAAGCCAGCCCTCTTACAATCCAGGCTCATTCCTGAACCCAGGTCACTGGCATCTCAAACAGTTGTGTCACCACTGCACGGATGGGCCAGCCGGGTACAGTTTTTATACACATCTGCGACCCTGCTCCCTTTAGTAAATGGGATATTTGGTAAGGCAATCTCAGTTCAGAGCAGTTAGGCAAAGCTGCCCTTTCAGTCTGCTGTTATACATTTTTGGTTTGCCCCCCCCCCTTGCTGAAACTGTGGAGTTCAGAAGTAAAGTACAGTTACGTAAGAACTTACCGTAACAGTAGAACTTCGAGAACAGCTCTTGCAGCAGGTTACACCATTAGGACTGAAGCCGGCAGGTGTCAGGACCCCATGGAAAAATTCTAGCTAGCTATCTTCAGTGGGGACCACCCCCGACGTCGGTCCCGCCTCCAACGTCAGACGTAGTACATAAGGGGGCGGTCCCGCCGGAGACTTCCGGCCGCAGGCTGACATCGTAATGGGAGACCGAGGATCCACCGTCAGAAGTCAAAAGGGAAAAACCCCTGATAGTAAAGACGAAAACCATGCCTCCTCCAAGGGGGAAGGTGGGCAGGAAGGTACCTACTGCAAGAGCTGTTCTCGAAGATCTACTGTTATGGTAAGTTCTTACGTAACTGTACTATCTTACTTCGAGACACAGCTCTTGCAGTAGGTTACACCATTAGGACTGATTCCCAAGCAGTAACGCTGCCAAAATTCTGGGAGGAGGAAACTAGGAAAAACATTCCAGGTCCTGAATCTAGGACAGGAGACCCTGTAGCAATGCCAGGCCGAAGCCGGCTCTTCACCAAGAGGCGATGTCCAGGCTATAATGCCTGATAAAGGTATGCACAGAGCTCCAAGTGGCTGCAGCACATATGGCAGAAGTGGAGACGTTTCGGAGTGCTGCAAAGGAGGTGGCCACACCCCTAGTAGAATGACCCCGGACTGTACCCAGGAGGGGCTTTTGTTTGATGATATAACAGTAAGAGATGCACTGGACAAGCCAGCGAGACAGGGACTGTTTGGATACTGGTTGGCCCATCATTCTTTCAGAAAAGGAAATGAAAAGTTGCTCAGAACTACGAAGTAGTTTAGTTCTGTTGAGCTAATACCTCAAGCTGCGGTGAACATCCAGGGTGTGGAGCAGTGCCTCTCCTCTATTAGAGTAGTTCGGGAAGTAGACCAGCAGGTCAATATCCTGATTGAGAGTGAGTGTAGAGACCACTTTGGGCAAAAATTTTGGATTCGTCCTCAGGGATACTCTGTCCCGGTGGAAAACTAAATAAGGCTCTTTGCACATGAGAGCGTGAAGCTCAGAAATTCTTCTTGCTGAAGTAACAGCAACCAAAAACAGCATTTTCCACGACAGAAAACGCAGCTCACAATCCACGGCAGGTTCGAAGGGGGGAAGCGTGAGTTGTTCCAGGACAAAGAGCAAATCCCATGGAGACACTGGGTCCTTATTGGGTGGTCTAAGGTGTAACACCCCTCTCAAAAATTCCCGAGAAGCGTCTAATTGTGCCACTGTGTGATGTCCCACCGGAAGGTGGTAGGCCGAGATGGCACAGAGGTGCACCTTGATAGAGGAGTAGGCTAGACCCGAACGGAAAAGGGAGAGCAGGTAGTCCAACACCACTCCCACAGGGCAACCTAAAGGGGAAAAATCGCGTGCTCGCGACCATAAACAAAAACGGCGCCATTTCACGGCGTACGTCGCATGCGTTGCCGGCTTTCTGGCTGCAGAAAGAACTTCTGCAACCTCTTGCGAGACCCCGTGACGCAAGATGGCTATGTCTCTAGGAGCCATGCATGCAGGTTCAGTGAGCGTAAGTCCGGGTGGACCAGTGAACCTTCCTCCTGAGACAAGAGATGGGAGCTGAACGGCAACGGGAGCGGAGGTTCCCGGATAGCTGAATTAGCAAGGAACCAGATCTGCCTGGGCCAGAAAGGGCCACCAGGATTATTGTTGCATGCTCCCCGGCATTTTGAGAAGAACCTCTGGATCAACGGGAAGGGAGGGAAAGCGTAGAGGAATCTGTCCGCCCAGGAGAGGGACAACGCGTCTCGCCAAAAAACACCAGGCCCTGGATCTAGCGAGCAAAAATTTGGCAGTTTTGCGTTGGATGGGGATGCGAACAAGTCCAACTCTGGAGTTCCCCATTGAAGAAACAGATCCTCTGCTACCTCTTGAAGAAGTTCCCACTCGTGGACTCTGGCCTGGGAGCGACTCAGGCCGTCTGCAATCGTGTTGTCCACCCCGGGAACATGTACAGTGATCAGATTCACGCCGTGTCAGATTACCCAGTCCCACACCCTCATGGCCTCCCTGCAAAGGGGGTAAGAGTGTGCGCCTCCTTGTTTGTTGAGGTAATACATCACCGCCGTGTTGTCTGTCTGAAGCAGGAGAGGACTCGGTGGGATTTCTGACTGAAGGGCCTGCAGGGCATAAAGGACCGCCCTCATCTCTAGTACATTGATATGGAGATGAGCCTCCAGAGGGGTCCATGTACCCTGGGACTTCACCCCGTCCAGGTGTACTCCCACCCTAGACCTGAGGCGCCTGTGGTGAGGATTACCTCCGGGACGGCGCTACAAATGGGACGCCTGTGGAGAGCGACCCTGGTCTAGCCACCACTGCCAGTCTCGAATCACGCGCTCGCGATTCTGACCGGATGCTGCATTGGTCTTGCCTTTGATCCCATTGCACCTTGAGCATCCACTGAGTTACCCGCATGTGGAGCCTTGCGAAAGGGATGGTAGGAATGGCTGCCGCCATGTGTCCGAGCAAGCAAAGGACCAACCTAGCAGAGACGGTCTTGTTCGACGATAACTCCCTGATGAGGGATCTGATGCGCTTCGCTCTGTCGTCTGGAAGAAAAGCTCTTCCCTGAACGGTGTCCAGTACGGCGCCTATAAATTGCAGCTTCTGCGACGGCACCAGGAGAGACTTCTCGTGGTTGATTAGGATGCCCAGAGATCGGAACAGGTCCTGGGTGCTCTGGATTGCACATAACAACGCCTCTCTGGAGGTGGCCATGAGAAGCCAATCGTCCAGGTACGGGAACACATAATGGCCCTGTCTTCTTAGAGATGCTGACACAACTGCCATGCATTTGGTAAAGACCATGGGTGCAGATGACAGTCCGAATGGAAGGGCTCGGAACTGAAGGTGGTGGTCGAGAAACTCAAAGCGCAGGAACCTCTTGTGCGCCTAAGCTATAGGGATGTGCAGGTATGCGTCCTGCATGTCTAGAGACGCTAAGAAGGCGTCTTGCTTCAGCATGGGAATGAGACCCGGAACAGTCACCATGCAGAATCTCTTGTAGGCGACCGACACACTGAGGTCGCTGAGGTCCAGAATCGGACGGAGTTCCCCTGTTTTCTTTGGAACCAGGAAGAAGTGGGAATAATATCCTTGTCCTCTCTGGTTCTCCGGGACATACTCTATCGCTCCCTTTTGCAAGAGCGCGAGTATTTCTTGCCAGATCAGTGACTTGTGCTGACCCGGGTACCGCAAGAGCAAAGGAGGCCTCGAGTGTGGCTTCTCTGCGAATTCTATAAAGTGGCCTCTTCCGACCAGCTGCAGAACCCACCTGTCGGGGGTTATAGCCTGCCATCCCGGCAGGAAGTTCGCAATGTGACCCCCGACCATGATTTCCCGTTGATCCTGAGGGGCGGGGGCCGGAAAGGAGTCAGGCTGTGGCGGCTGAGGGTCCCGCTGGCTGGACCGGCTTGGAAGTATGCTGGCTACGGCCTGCGGGTTGTTTCCCCTGGGCTCTGTGAAAGCCGGAGCCCCTCTAATGTGGAACGGGCCGGGACTGTTGCCTCTGCATCCATCCACGAAATCGGCTGTGGTTCCTACGAAAGGAACTAAGCTTGGGTCGGCACATGACCTGAACCGACCTCACCGCCTTCCCGGCCTCTTGGGAGTTTGGTAATAATTTTCTCTGAGGGCTTACCAAACAAGACTTCTCCCTCGAATGGGATGTCCATGATGTTCTTCTGGACGTCCGGGGGTAAAGCCGGAGACGCGTAACCAAGAGTGTCTCCGGAGGCATACGCCTGAAGCTGCTGCTCGGGCCAAAGAGTCCGCGGAGTCATACGCGGCTCGTAGCACTTGGGTTCCCATGTCCGAACCCGTATGAAGGAGCTGAAGCATCTCCTCCTTCTGCTCACCTTCCGGCAGTTTTTCAGCCGCATCCAGACCCTGTTCCCACAAGGCATTTTGGAACTGCACCATGTGGGTCAAGTAATTCAGGGATCTGATGGCGCAGGTAGCGGAAGCATACGTGCGCCTACCCATAGCATCCAGCTGTTTGGACTCTGGGTCCGGTGGCAGGGTGCTCAGATGTTGCGGTCTCTGGGACCGGTCATGTGAGGCTGTTATGACCAGAGAGTCGGCCTGAGGCTGCTGAGTCAAGTACTGGTCTTCTCTGGGAGCCTTGTACAAGCGATCAGCTTTCTTTGGCATCGCCGGGAGTGAATGTGGATGCTTCCACGCTGCCTTGGTGACGTCCACGAAAGTGTCTACCAAGGGTGGCACCACCACAGGCTTGGGGTCCTTCTGCCGAAGATACTTCGCAAGGCATAGCCTTCCGGGGTCTAGTTCTTCCGCATCCCATCCCTTGTTCTCTTGGATGTGTCTCATAATATTCGAGAATGAAGGGTCATCCGGAGGAGACTTTGGCATCTCGCGTGGATCCGGAGAAGGGATGAAGAGGGGAGATGGGGATCTGGATGTTGAGAACTCTGATCCCGTGTCCTCTGTCGAAGGCGATCGTCGGCGTCTTATGGGTCTCTTAGGGCTGGGTGACCTGGAAGAGGATTTGGACGGAGGTCTCCGTTCGTCTGGTCTCCCTCTTGGAGGTGTTCTCTGCTCCCGGGGAGGAGGTACTCGGCCCGCCGACCCCGATGGGGAGGGGGGTGCAGGAACCGGAGGAGTGATCGGTGTAGGAGAAGGAGGAAGAGGAGGTGGAGTAGGAACCATGTCCTTCTTTATGGTGTCCCACCAGTAAGTGAACAGCTCCTTCACTTCTACCATGGAAAGGCCCGATGACGGTCCGGGCGCCTGTGGATGGTCGTCGGGTCCTGGCGTCGGCTCCACAGGGGGCTCGGGCGAGGGTTCCCTGGGCATCTCGACAGGACCGGGGTCGCCCGTCTGGTCCTCGGGCTGAGTTAGTTCCTCCTCGGTTATGAGTTCCCTGACCGACGCCGGTCGGAGGCGCCGGTTCTCTCATCCGGGAACGGGCGCCCGGTCCTCACCGGCGCTTGATGATGTTGCCTGGCCGGCGACGGTCGCCTGGCGGACGGGCGGCCCGGGATCTGTGGTGAGAGGATGACGGGCGCACCGGCGTCGGGTCCTGCGGTCTCTTAAGAGAGGTAAGCTCCAAGGTCTTGCGAGGAGGCAAGGAAGCCGACTTGACGTTGGGTTCAGAAGGGCGGGAACCCGACTTATGATGATGGTGGCGATCCCCAGACTTGACCAAGGCCCTGGAGGATGAGGAAGGTCTGGTCGTCTTGGCCTGAGAAGAGGAAGACTTCTTAACTGCAGCAGGGGGAGGCTGAGAGCTGGCCCAGGAGGGGGGCCGGTCGGACCTGGAACCGGAGCTGCGTGAGTCTGAGGCCCTAGACGGGGACCTGAAAGGGGCCTTCTCCCTTCGTTTTTCAGCGTGCTTGTGGGCCTTTTTTGAACAGTCCCCCATGGAAGACATGGTCTTGAGCTTTTCTTCCAGCAAAAAAGCCTGAAGGGCCTTCTGGCGACGGATCCGGGTTCTGCTATTAAACCCCTGGCAAAAGGAGCAGGCCCGGGTGTCGTGGTCTGGGCCTAGGCACCAGACGCAGGCCACGTGAGGGTCCTTGAAGGGGATCTGTTTCCCACAAGCACACTTGGAGGAGTGACCGGAGGTCGGAGAGGACATCAGAGAAAAACTTGCTTGAAGAAATCAAATTTCCCGTAGGAAAGAACTTAACCACATGTCGCGCGCTAGAGGCTGAACCGAAGGGTAAAGACATGCAAGTCGACGGCAGGAAAGAACTGGAGAATCGGGTGGGACCGCCCCCTTATGTACTACGTCTGACGTCGGAGGCGGGACCGATGTCGGGGGCGGTCCCCGCTGAAGATAGCTAGCTAGAATTTTTACGTGGGGTCCTGACGCCTGCCGGCTTCAGTCCTAATGGTGTAACCTGCTGCAAGAACTGTGTCTCGAAGTAAGATCCCATGGTACTTCTGCAGCAAACAGTTCCTCAATGTTAAAAGTCCAAGCTTATGCAGATGACATCTATTTATTTCTTCGGAACGCTGATTCTCGTGTACAGACAATTTCTGTAATTCAGGAATTTTTTTTCAGATTTCTGGCTCGAGAAAATTTAGAGAACAGTTGTGGTTTCCATTTGGGAGATACAGAGAATGACATACCATTTATTGCTAGCATTCCTACTACTGACTTAAAAATGTCCATCCTGGGTCTCACATTTGGCAAAGGAGATACAGTATGAGCCAGGTTAACTGAGAAAGCAGGTCATCAATTGGGCAGAACAAAATTCAGCAGTGCAAAAAGTGGCAGCTATCAAAAAAAAAAGATGGTTTATTTAATAAAAACTCTTCTGGTTCTGATTTTGTTAATATCTCAGCTACTGTATGTTTATCTTCTTCCTTCAGCACTAGAAACTAGGGTGCTGAGTATTTTTTTAAGCCCTTTTGGAGCAGCTGGCTGAAACCAGTAAAAAGGAACATCACGTACCTTCCTGGTGAGCACGGCAGCCTGGGGATGGAAAACCTGGTGGCCTTTTTCTTCAGTATATATTTTTTCTTTTTCTGTAATGTTGGTATGGCCCTCCAAAATACTTCAAAAAGGTGATCTCTCTCATGCAACTTTGGTTTACTCCATTATATGGGAACTTATGAAAGAACTGTCTAAGACTATTTAGTACCAGGGTGGTTGGTGGTCTCCCAACTGATGTCCACGAATTATAACAAAAAATAAAGATACCGAATCTTTGCCCATACACCATCTGTAATTCTTAAAAAGAAAAGGCTGTATTCACAAATAAAGGAGGAGGAGGAGGAGGTCTTTAGAGATTGCCCAAGGGGCAAGCCCCAGTGGTTACCCTTCAACTCACGGACTCTCTATCCCTGTCTACATGTGGGATATTTTATGGCAATGTTGCCATGGGAGGTTGGGAGTTAGTAACTCTCACAAGCATAAAAGCATAGAAGATAGAGTTTGTCCAAAGGACACGTTGTTTTGATAAACTAGAAACTTAGGAACATCTTTTTCTACAATGCCCCTATATTCAACACTTTTGGCATTGATTAGCTTGGTACAGAGGTGAAAATCTGTTTGCATAACTACTTTATGAGGCACTGGTCTTAGGAATTTTCCAGTAAATTGGAATAAATTTGAGGCAAGCACCCTCAGATTGATACGTGCAGTCCCTAAATTTCAAAGCTGACAAACAAGATTCCAGATGCCAGTTGACTCTACAACAACAACTAATTACCCAGAGTGAACTAATTAAAAACCTTATTTTTGTTTTTGGGTGATTTATCATCAAGGATTC
The DNA here is from genome assembly GCA_016271365.2 of Neoceratodus forsteri. NCBI lineage: Eukaryota > Metazoa > Chordata > Ceratodontiformes > Ceratodontidae > Neoceratodus > Neoceratodus forsteri. The sequence continues at coordinate 747,723,825 of CM057456.1, read as the reverse complement.
CAATTATCATCAGAAACCACAGTTTTTCCAGATTTTGCACAATGTAGCGTGGATTACCTTCTGAACCTCGTAAACTCAGTACAGTCCCTTGGCGCTGACCATGTTTTTTTTCCCGCTCCTGTTTTTGTCTTTTCTCTCCCACAGTTTGAATGGATTAATAGGGCTAGATAGTCAAAACTTTGAACTGGGCACAAACCGTTTGTGCAGGTTTAGCGTGGGATTAGCGCGGGTTTGCTATATTCAAAAGGTCAAATAGCACGCGTGAACTGCATTAGTGCCGGGCGAAATCATAATGTATGCAAGGGGCAAACTGAGAGGGCGTGTACATGAATACAGGTGCAATGCTATATTCAGCGACTAGCACCACGCAAAGTGGTTTTGCATGATTCAGCACGAGACTTAGCACGGTGCAAATTACCGCACAGGAAAAGATAGTCTTAACCCTGGGCAATCAGCTTTACATGACATTTTGGCTTTGCATGGCTTCTGCGCAGCTTTGTGCGACCCTAACAAATAAATGTGACATACAGACAAAGCCAGACATAGAGGAAATATGCTGCTCACTGATGGCATCACAATGATGCCATCATCTGCTACCAGTCCCAGCCATGCCAGGCAGTAAGTGGTGACCCGGCCACCAGTGGATACCATGGCAGTGTGGCCATACAGCACACACCTGCAGACCACTCTTCTGTGGACACCAACAGATGTCTGCACACACATGCAGCACTATGGGCATGGAGGATTTTGAGGGGAGGGTGTACAGGTGGCCAGGCTGTGCCACAGACCAGGTGTGGCCACAAGACTAGGACACATCACACAGTGCACATGGGCCAGTATTGGGAATACCCCAATACCAGTGTGCCTGTCTGATTATATGTGCCCCCTCCAGCCACATACCACACAGCTGTACAAATGCCACAGCACACACAGTCAGCCATGTGTATGTCACTGTGAGCATCCCATGCCAGAGGTGCTGCATCTGTGGGTCACACAGCAGTGTAACAGTAATGTCCACTGTCAGTAAACACCTGTAAGTTGGGCATGTCACTGTGTACAGTGCAGTGGTCATCACTGCCCTACACATCATAGGCATTGCTGTGTCCCTCCCACTACTGACCCCCTTACTACTGTAATGTCTGCTGTGCACTGTAGCATGACCTACAGTGTGACAGTTGCATGCAGCACCACCACCACCTGTGCCTATGCTGTGTTGTCCCCTGGAGTACAATATGCTATACTGTACTGTATACAGGTAGCCAGCAGCTATCATCATGCATTGCCAGACTGACCTATAAGTGGAGCTGTGGGCAGACCTGGCCAGCCCCTGTACTTCCAGACTGACCTACAGGTGGAGGCATGGGACCCTGCAGTAACGCTAGGCAAACTGCATGCAAATCAGGGCATAATGAGATTTTAATCTGGATGTCTGCCCAGCAACCACCTAAGCAGGCTCATTTGCATGTCACTTTTGAATATGGCAAAGTTCAGCACCGGGCAAACAGCTTAGCTCCACGCTAAACCGGCGCAAACTTGATAGCACCGTGCTAATGGTTTGGGGAATATTATGCAGTTTTGCACACTGTACTTTCACATGTGCTGCTGCCTGCAGCTGTACTGGGTCCACGCATTTGCTGGCACACACATTGGCCACATAGTTCACCTCTACCTACCTTTACATCGCTGTGCACTGTGTTGCTGTTGTGGTTTGCACTTCCTGGTTGCTATATTCAGAGCTGTCTTATTCCAGGGCTAAATTTGCCCTGCACTCCCAACCCAGTTTGCCCGGCTTCAAATGCATGCTATATTCAGAAGCTGTTTGCCCTGGGCTATTCCTTTTGAATGTAGCAGGCTTTTGTGTCTATGCTAAGTTTGCCTGTTGGGCAGTGCTATTTAGCCCTGGGGCAAAGTTTTGAATATCTGGCCCATAATCTCTTGTGTGTTTCCCTGATGACTAGTTCCAGAAGCAAATGATTTGATACCTTTTAATGGACCAACATAGATGTAACAACAAGAACAAAGTGCTCTAGCTTTCAGACCAACCAGTCCTTCTTCAGAAGCCTAATGGCAGTTGTTTAGAAAAAAACAATACTTTTAACAGCTAGATCATGCAGAAAAAACAGAAAAATCCCTACTGGTTTAAAATACTCATTTAAAAAATACAGATGATGATGATGTCAGAGAAGTTTAACAGTACCATGTTACCTTCAGCCAGGAGGGTCCCAGGGTCAAAGGTGCTTGGTGCAAAACACATACAAAGAATCCCACTGCATATAAATTTAATTGACATAAGATAACACTGCTGGAGCAGATGACTCTTAAATCAAGCTATGACTGTCACAGTGTGTATAAGGATGTGATTACTGAAAAGCAACCCTCACCCAGATTAAAGACATACTAAGATTGTCTTAGGATTCCAAGAAATTTCAATGTATGCATTATAGACAAGACATTACCAGTAAAGTTGTCTGAAAAACATCAGTGCACACTGTATGATGTGTAAAACTTAGCTGGACCTATCACCCAGCTGTACTCTCCAGCTAGATATCATGTCCCATAAACTTCAAAAACCTCTAGTATAGTGACAGGACTTTATAAATTATAATTTAAATATAAATTGACAGTATTAGTGTCAAACAAAAAACTCATGTCGAGGACCACCAAGGAATTAATACCATGTAGGCTGATATGTACTGATGTCAATATACACTAAGAATTTAACAACTTGATGTACCAGAAGTGTCTAAGGAATCTGAAAAAGAGATAATTTAATTTCTCTCCTCCTCCTTACTCAAACAATACACCCTACCCCACATCCCCATGTGGGGGGATAACTAGCTTTAAGGAGATACTCACACACACACACACACTCTCTCTCTCTCTCTCTCTCTCTCTCTATGAACCTTTACTCACATCAGTCACTGCAATTGTTCCCCAAAGGAATTCAACTTGTCATGAAATCCCAAGTAAAAGGGCTCATGTATCCTAATCCCTACAGAGCAAAAATGTGACACTATTTAACCATACTCCTATCTGTGTAGTAACATTTCCAAGGATTCTGGATAAAACTACAATGAAATAAAACTGGCACCCTCCCCAGGATAAGGTAACTAGAAGTGAATATCAAATATGCATGTAAGACCAGAGGTCTAACATACCTACATTTCCACAAATCACTACAATATTAGCCTAATGTAAAAAGATCTGTCCAGGACCCCCATGCAAATGAGATCTCGCCCTCCAATATGTACAGAGTTAAAAAAATATATGTGACAGTCTATGATAACACTACTGCATGTACAGTAACAGGCTAGGTAATCTGAATATGGGGCAACGGAATCAACCCCACTCCCGGGAGAAGATAAAAAGTAAGGAGAAATTAATATTCATTATGTGTGTGAAGTAAGAGTAGTAACACACTGTAACTCCATGTATCTAAATAGAAGCCTATCTCAATGTGACAGCAAGCCCCATACCTGTTATATCACGTACCTCACAATACATACCCACAAACATGCATACACACACGCACCCACATCCCACACATGCTGAAGTCCTATAATATGCCAGTCTGAAGAAGAAGAGGTCTGTGGATGTCAGTTTCTGTAATGTTCCATGAAACCAAGATCAACATTCATCCCATCTGGTACCATATTAAGATGTAAAATAAGTTTAATCTCAAAAGCTTGTCTCTGTTGTGTGTTTTCGAGATTTCCTTTTAAGACCATTACTGACATATCTAAAATTGAGTGGTCAGGCTGGGAGAAGTGGTGCCCCACTGGTTTTTCAGTCTTCTTTGCTGTAATAGTATGTCTGTGCGAGTTCATCCTAGTGCAGAGCTGTTGGCGTGTCTCTCCAACATAACCTGTTTGTGGATATCTCTTACACTGAATGAAATAAACAACATGTTGTGATGTGCATGTATAACTCCCACGCATCTTGAATTGTCTGTTTTGTGATGTAACCACACAGTCCAAGGTGGAAATGCGCTCACAAGTCTTACAGGTGCGTTGACTGCAGGGTCATGTGCCATTGTGTGACATGGTATTCTGTTCCGGTGAAAGCTTGCTCCTAATAATTAGGCTGGCTAAATTTGGTGGTTGTTTAAAAGAGAGTAGTGGGAGTTCCTTAAAAATACAATTAAGTGTTTCATCCTCACTAAATATTGGGTGGAGGTCTTTAATAATCTTACGCAGAATTTCAAGGTCTGGATGATATGCGACTACTAAGGGTATTCTGTCTGTAGCTGTCTTTTCTTTATATTGAAGTAGTTGTTGTCTTGGTACTTGCGTTGCACGTTCTGTTATCCTGTCAATTTCTCTGGAAGAGTGTCCCTGCTCAATAAAGGTGTTTTTCAACATAGCCAAATGTGCATCTCTGTCATCCTCATTTGAACAAATATGGTGACATCGGAGTGCTTGACTGTACATGACAGATTTTTTTGTATAGTTTGGGTGATTACTTTTCTTGTGTAGGTATCTCTGTCTGTCGGTTGGCTTCCTGTAAATACACGTATGTAAGGTTCCATCTTTAATGGTGACTGTTGTGCCCAGAAAATTAACATTGGTGGTAGAATACTCCAGGGTAAGCTTTATGGTAGGATGGAGATTATGAAGTTCACGATGAAAATCTTTAAGTGCATCTGTGTCCTCCGTTCAGATAATAAACAAATCACCAATGTAACGGAAATAAGCTAGTGGTTTATGGGACACTGCCTTAAAAAATCCTCCTCCAAGTCTCCCATAAAGAGGTTAGCATACTGTGGAGCCATTTTGGTGCCCATTGCTGTTCCCATAGTTTGAACATAATGTTTACCATTGAAGTTGAAGTTATGTGTCAAAATGAAATCCATAAGTTCCTCCACCACTTCAGGGTTAATGTTTTGTTCCAGTCCTTTCTCCTGTATGTATTTAAGGCATGCTGTAATGCCATTAGTGTAGGGGGATGTTACATCCATCATGACTAGTTTAATTTTGTGTATTTACATATTTTGTGTTGCTAATTTATGTATATTGGTTTTGATTTTCTCTACAAAAATTCCCCTTACTGTTCTCAGGAAATGCCATGGGATCTTTTAACGTTCACCTGAGCGACCGCCAGAAAAGGCAGATGGGACCTTGGTTTAACACCTCTTCTGAAGGACGACACACCCTGACAGTACAGCATCCCCTAATACTGCACTTGGGTGCCAACATTTATGGTATGAACCCAATCTCAGTGCTGAACTACAACCCACAACCTTCTGGCCCAGTCGGATGTGCTACCAAATGAATTATGCTGCTACCAGATAATAAGCCCATTTTGTTGGTGGTTTCTGAAAGTCATTCTTCACATGGAACCATTCAGAATGACTTTGAACATGCAGAATGGATTTCAATGGTGACCATGGAATCCATTGGAAAATTAACATCTTTTCGTATAAACTTTGCTAGAGCAGAACTGACTGAGGGAGAAACTACTGGCTGTGGCAATCCTTGCTTTTCACAGAGTATGGACTGCTGAGTCCAGCACATGCTGAGTTACAATTTGTGGGAGCTCTTGCCTTCATTGCTGTGAGACCTGTGTGGTGGAACTCACTGCCTACAGCATGAAAGGATACCTAAGCCCCTGTTTGACCCTTGCAGTGTTCTGGAAAACAAATCCCACGGCAATGTACATCAACAGCAGCTCTGTTTAACAATGTAGCCCTTTACCTTTTTTGTTGCAAATTTTCATCGCATTTCAAATTTGTAAACAACTCAGCTGCCCAATTTATGTGTGCCCTGCCAACGTTACTTGGTGTGGTGTGCATGCACAACAGCATGGCAGCTGAGGTTCAGTGTCAAAAAGTGAAAAATCATGCGCTTAGAGCACAGAAACCCAGAGGCAGTGTATAATATGGGAGAAGAGGTACTGATGGTCACAGAACAGGAAAGGTAACTGACAGCAATCATATCTGATGGTCTCAAGGTGGTGACAAGGCAGTGGGTAGGGCATGTGGGATGCTGGGGTGCACAGGGAGGATTATCACCAGCAGAAAGAGGGAGGCGGTGCTGCCACTGTAAAGATCGCTAGTGAGACACCACCTTGAGTACTATGTCTAGTTCTGGAGACCACATCTCAGGAAGGACAAAGAGTGGAAGCAGTCCAGAGGAGGGCAACTAAAATGGTACAGGATCTACAGCAGAAGCCCTATGAGGAGAGACTGAAGGACCTCAATATGTACTCTCTGGAAGAGAGAAGAGTGAGAAGGAATATGATGGAAACCCATAATGGAGACCTACAAATACCTCACTGCGGTAAATAAGGTGCAGGAGGGGAGTATTTTTTAATGGAAAAGATGCATGAGAACAAGGGGGAAAACATGGAGCTGAAAGGGGGTAAACTGAAGAGAGATGTGAAGAAGCACTTCTTCACTGAGAGTAGTGGATGCCTGGAACGGTCCTCCAGTAGAAGTGGTGGGAGTAAAAACAGAGGTGAGCTTCAAGCATGCATGGGACAGGCACAGGAGAATTACAGTGGGAAGCAAGGTGGGGGGAGTTGGAGATCAAGGAGGGCTGCGGTGACAGTATAGGCAGGGAAAAAAATGGGCAGACTGGGTGGCTCAAGCGGTCCTTATCTACCATCAGATTCTATGCTTTTATGGAACATCATACGTGATGGCATCGATGGAGTGAGAGCCCGCCACAACTAATACAGCAAGTATAATCCACACAACCGTTATTGACTAGTAGGTTTACAGTACATCCATGAACGTGCAAAATATAGTAGCAAACATTCAACTTGACATAGTAGTTGCGGAGTGCTCTTGCTCTATCCCCTATGATGTTTTGTGCCATCTTAGGTGTTCAGCACGACACAATTTTTCAATGCGGAGCAGAGCTGTTTACAAGTTTGAAATACAATTATAAAAAGGTATTACATCCGCAATACAAAGGTAAAGGGCTACATTGTTAAAACAGGGCTGATTCCAACATACAGTAGTAGTCAGAGATATGTCCCAGCAAATATAAAGATATATCCAGATATTTCACAGGAAAACTCATGAAAATGAATAGCGACTTCATGTGCTATATCTAGTCTAGATATACTGGCATATGTCTGACTACTACTGTGCATCACCATGGAAGCTGTTTTTCAGGATACTGCAGGGACAAAAATGAAAGTTACATATTTACCATGACTGTGGAGCTTCCTGAATATCTTCTCTACATATTACCACTAATAGGTGCTAGGACCCCGCAGGAGCCAGAACTTTTCTGGAGAGCTAGCGGCACAAGCAGGCCAGCCCCCAACCACCTCAGTACCTTTTTTACCAAAGAGGTAAGCAGCATGAACCTAATAAGTAACCTATGTGCTTAACCTGAGGGACTAAAATAACCTTACTGGCCCATGCAAGAAGGGCCACCAAACCCAGTAAGGGAAAGCGGAAATTGTTTAGCCAGGAAAGGCACACTAAGCCAGAGTTTGTTTCCAGGTGTGATCTGGGAGCACAAGGAAGTTAAGGGGCTTGCTCAGGGTCACACAGTATGCAAGTGGGGGCTGATGGGATTTAAATCCAGGTCTCCAAGGTTTGCGGTTTAGTGCCCTTAGCCACTATGCTATACAGTGTCTTCACAGCCCAATCCAAGTACAAAGGGGTGAAGACCAACAGAATAATACTGGAGTGAGTCCGGGGGATGGTGAGCGGGCATGTTAATCTTTGGAAAAGATATCCATGAAGATCAATAGTTATGGTAAGTACGTAACTTTCATATCTTCCAAGAATCAATCTTCTCCATAGAGACCCATTAACGTGTCAAGAGTACCAAGCTCAGAGACAGTCCCCTGGAACAGGGAAGCTAGGAAGGGTGGGAGGCAGCACTGTGGAGCCTGAGCAAGATGGCTGCTCCAAATTAATGCTCTACATTTTTTTGAAATAAAAAACCAAAAAAGTGCTGTTTTTGGAAAAGACAAAGCTTTTAAAATATTCCATCCAGAGCTTAAAGGTACCTGAAGAATATAGGGAATCCTTGTAAGGACAAGTCATCGGGAGAGGGAGCTAAATCCAAAACGCTCTCTGGGGCACCGGCCACAAGGTCTAATCAAGGCTTCATTGTAGGACAAGCCAAACATTCAGTAGAAGAGACCCTTCAAACCTTGGGGTCAAAACTCAACAGACTCATTGCATCGGTCGGTGGCTTGTCTGATAAATTTGATTTCTTGACAAACCGTGTGGCTGGCATAGAATCAACAGTGGATTCCATACAAGGAGCAGCAGCTGAGGCTAAAAAAAAAGAGCCGATGCAGCCATGGGGGCTGTCACTACCATGATAAAAGAAAATCACCAGCTAAAAACCTGGCTCGTGTTCCTTGGAAATCAGACAAGGGCAGCAAATATCCATATTCTGAGTTTGCTGGAGGGCTGCAAGGGAGATCATCTGTTATTTTTTTTATTAAGGAATAGTTAGTGCAACAACTTGGGGAAGAAATCGCTCTTCAAACACAGCGAATCCAGAAGGGTTACCAAGTGACACCAACGGCATGGCCCGACAACCCTGAAGCACCTCGTTCAGTTGTGGTGGTGACAGATGGAATGGGCTCCAGGGATCTAGTGCTGGCATTGGCATGACAACACTTCAGGACGGAGAACAAATCTGACTTTCCCCCAATATCACCTACACAACCCGCCAGAAAAGAAAAAAAAATTGATGAGACACGAGCCATGTTGCTGGAGGCGCATATTCCACCTGGCCTGATATTCCCGGCCCGACTCCGGATAGTTTATCAAGGCAAGATTTTCATATTTTACAGTACCCAGGAGGTCTTGAAGTGGGTGCAGAGGCACGTGGTGGTGAGCTCCAGAGACACAGATCATGAAGAGTCCTCATCAGAAACAGAGGAGGAAACCTGAAGAGAAGGGAGTTAATACTCTGAGTAAGGCTTTTTGGGGTGAAGTGCTGCTTCCAGGTATTGTGACATTTATTCAGGACTTAGTACAGAGTGGCTTTTTGGTGTTACTACAAATGGAACAGTGTGCCCCTCTAAGACTCTGTTGCTTCTTCTTCTGAACCGTTGGTATATGTTTGCTCACTGTTCTAAAAATCATTTAGGCTGCTGTTCAGTGGCCATTTGTTATTCATTCATAACAGGGTTTAATGCAGCATTAGCTTGGACATTGACTGGTACCTTCTCCACTTAAATAAATACACAATGTGGAGTGTACCATTTGTTCATATAAAATGTTAAATATGGCTCTATACTAATATTATTTAGGGCTATGGAGCAAGCCAGGTATAAATATTAAATGATGAAACTGCACATTTCGTGCAGTACACTTTTGGTATTTACGTGGTGGAAACCTTCTACCCCCTGGTGACGGTGGAGGACTTTTCTTTGAAGAATGCAGTTAAGCTTTTGTTTTGGTAATTTTCCATGCAGCTCATGGGCTCAATAAGCAGCTTATCGACAAAGCTACAGTGATAGATAATCTTATCTTTTTTGTTTGTATTGCCCCTCAATGACCTATCACAAAGCAATTGATAAAATCTTGATGTGACTATTAAGAGGAGTGGCGCCCTCATGGTTTATATTCTATATTGTATTGCAGATCAATGCTTGTATTTTATCTGTATGTTTGTTTTTACAATAATAAACATAAAGTTTAAAAAAAAAAAGAATAGGGAGGCTGGAGCGCAGTGCTCACTCAGAACAGTAATCCATTCAGAACTGTCATGCCAAAGGTGGCATGCCGCCTGGCACGGACATCCAGGGCACAGTGCTTGGTAAAGGTATGCACTGTGCTGCAAGCTGCAGCTCTGCAAATTTCTTCATAGGCGTAGAGTGTATTTCTGCCAGGGAAGTGGCAACCAGTCTGGTGGAGTAGGCATGTACTTTGCCCTCCAGTTTAACCTGAGCCATAGCACAGCAGTGGTGAAGGCAGTTTACAATCCAGGCTGAAAAGCACTTGATTGTGACAGGCTGTCCTTTTTGATTAAAGCTGAACGACACAAAGAGTGCTTTGACTGTCTAAAGTCCTTAGTCCTGTCTAGATAAAACCTAAGGACCCTCTTAACATCAAGTGAGTGGAGAGTCCGTTCTCCCTCATTTTGAATGCTGGCAAAGTCAATAGGCAGTATTATAACTTTATTAAGACAGAAACCTGACACCACCTTACTATATGTAGAAACCTGGGGCATGTACAGAGAGCTACTTTATCTTTATGGAAAACAGTATATGGAGGATCTGTGACCAAGGTGTGGATTCCACATACTATTTGCATGCAGAGGTGACAGCTACCAGAAATGCTATTTTCTGTGTTAGAAACTTCACGTCATAGCTGCAATAGGCTCAAAGGGCTTGAGAGTGAGTATATCCAGCACAAGGTTGATATCCCAGGGAGCCACCGGCTTCCTGATGGAAGGCCTTCTGTGCAGAACACCCCCGAGGAACTGCTTAAGCAGTTGCAGTTGTGTCCAAGACAGGGAACGTACAGGTTTGTGGTGTGCTGATTATACTGGCATGGTTGCACCACTATATTTAGGGTTGAGCAGGGGTTTCTATGTTAAACATAACATTTTGCACTTAATATCTTCACAACCATTCAACGGATTTGCATGAAAGCTTGCACGTGTGGTCTCATGGGGTAGATCTCTTGATGTGCCAGGTTTTGTTCTGGTCGGATATGCAGATTCCATTTTGTGGATAGCGCAAGAATGTAAAAAAATCACTGTTTTCTGCTGTTCTTTTGTCATTGCCTTGTGCCCAGGCAGTTTGGAATTTTGGTATGTAATTTTCAGAATGGAAAGAGCATGGCTCACAGATGTGCCTTTCACTGGTTTGGCGAAAAAATATTAATTTGATGCAAAGTTGTTAATTTTTAAACTTTGGTTCTGAGCATGCTCAGCAAGCACTTCAAGACAGCTGTATGAAATGAAAGAAGAATCCTTTTTCGTATGAGGCAAGTCCTTTTTCATGAGGAAAAAATCCTTCTTGTTTCCATTTTTTCCAAAAAAAAAAATTCAAACCCCACAAAAATGACATCCTGCAAAGGGATCAAGACATCTATCTTGCTCATTGGGAATCCATTAGGTGGATTCTGCAATTAACTGTTGGAGTAATGACCCAGAAATACAGGTTACTCACCTGTAACAGGAGTTCTAGGAATGGTATATGTTGTTCATCCACACTGTCTGGCAGGTATCCTTGCCGCTTTAAATCTTGCCGGAAGGTCTTCAAGCTGGCTCCTCCCACCCACCCGGGTGGTAAAACTCTCAGCTCCGCCCCATGACGCCAGATCTGGCCCGCTGGAAGCTCAGGTTGTGCGTCGAAGCCGGGGAGGTCGGGTGGGTCGTATGGATGAACAACATATACCATTCCTAGAACTCCTGTTACAGGTGAGTAACCTGTATTTCTAGGGACATGGATATGTTGTTCATCCACACTGTCTGGCAGACTCCTAGCAGTTCTCTGGGAGGAGGGAGGCATGGCGCACACCCCCTACATAGGGAATAAAGACTGGAGAACCGAGGCCCCAAAACAAGCATCCCGGCGTGACTCAAGGTCGTTGTGGTAATGGGTGATGAAGGTGTGTACTGACTTCCAGGTAGCAGCCCTGCAGATATCCTGGATAGTGACGTCCCTGGAAGCAGCCACCGATGCAGCAGAATGGCAGGTAGAATGAGCTCTTATCCCTCTGGGAGGCTCCATGCCCGCCAGCTTATAGCAGAGCTCTATGCAGGAGGTGACCCACCTGCTTATTGTCTGCTTGGCTGCAGGTCTGCCAGGTGCGGCTTCAGCGTAGGTGACAAACAGCTGGCGAACCTCTCCCCGAATTTCAGCCGTGCGCTCCTTATAATAAGCGAGCACCCTTCTAGGGTCCAAAGTATGGAGCCTGTATTCGGCCTCCGAGGTGTGATTGGGGTAGAACACCGGCAGAGTCAACACCTGGTTAAGGTGAAACTCCGACACCACCTTCGGAAGGAATTTAGGTGGGGGGCGCAGGACAACCTTGTCCCTGTGGAAGACCAGGTAAGGAGACTCGATGCAGAGCGCCTGGAGCTCTCCCATCCTTCTGGCTGACGTGATAGCCACCAAGAAGGCGGTCTTCCACGACAGGTGAGAGAGTTCACACCTGTGCATTGGTTCGAATGGCTTGCCCATGAGCTTTGCCAGTACCAGCAGTAAATCCCACGGAGGTGGAGGTTCTCGCACCGGAGGGAAATGTGATCAAAGCCTTTGAAAAAGCGCCAGACCACCTTTTCCTGCGCCACCGACTGCTCTCTGGCCCGCGCCCGGTAAGCAGAGATGGCTGCCAGGTGCACCTTTAGGGTCGTCGACTTAAGCCCTTGACTAGAAAGGGACCATAAATAGTCCAAGATGCTTGCCAAAGAACAGGAGGAAGGGTGAAAGCCCTTGCCCTGACACCAAATGGAAAACCTCTTCCATTTGAAGGCATAGCATTTCCTGGTCGACTCCTACGGACGCCTCAACTACATTGAGGACCTCGCTGAAAGACCCAAGGCCTGGAACTCTAGCCGCCAGAACCAGGCCGCAGGTGCAGGGATTGAAGGTCTGATGGAACACCTTCCCCTGACTGACTGAGAGCAGATCCGGGTGAGCTGGAAGCTGCCTTGGGAGCCTGGAGCTGAGGCTGAGGAGATCTGGGTACCAGAACTGGCGGGGCCAGTCTGGGGCTATCAGAATCACCTGCGCCTTGTCCCTCCTTGCTTTGAGAAGCACCTTGTGTATCAAGGGAAATGGGGGGAAGGCGTAGAAGAGGCCCGGGGTCCACGGCCTCGAGAAGGCATCCCCCTGCAGCGAGCCCTGCTGAGGGGGGGGCATGGAACAGCCTCAGCTTCGCGTTCTCCTTGGAGGCAAACAGGTCCACCTGAGGTGTGCCCCAATGGGAGAACAGATCTTGTACTACCTCCGCAGGAGAGACCACTGTGGGATGCAGCCCCATGCGGCTTAGGGCATCGGTCAGGGTGTTGGAGGCTCCTGCCACATGAATGGCTGGAGATCCGCCTCCAGGCTGCGCACGAGTGACCAAATGCGGAGAGCTTCTCGCAAAGAAGCATGGAGCTGGTCCCGCCTGGCGGTTTAGATAGTACATGGTCGTGGTATTGTCCATCTGGACTCGGACCACTTGACCCCGGAGAAACGGAGCAAAGGCGGTGAGAGCTAGGCAGACCGCCTGAGCTCCAGCAGGTTGATGTGGCATCGACCCGCTGGGACCAGAGGCCGCGGCGCCCGTGTTCCCCAGATGGGCACCCCAACCCATCAGAGAGGCATCGGTCGACAGAGAGACCGCCGGCTCGGGGCAGACAAACGGGATGCCCTCCTGCAGATGAACTGGAATGGTCCACCACCGGAGAGCGCTCCACATCCCCTGGGTCACCGTCACTAGCTGGTCCAATGGATCGCAGCGTTGTGACCACTGGCTGGCCAGTCCCCACTGAAGAGGGCGCATGTGCCAGCGTGCCCAACGGACCATGCTGGTGCAGGCCGCCATGAGACCCTGGAGGTGCAGGAAGTCCCCGGCAGGTCATGATTGCCCAACCAGAAATGATTGGGCAAAGGAGGAAAGAACCTCGGCCCTGTCCACCGGGAGCCACGCTCTGGCTCGAAGAGAGTCGAGCTCTGCCCCGATGAAAAGAATCACCTGCTTCAGCTCGAGTTCCGACTTGGCCTCGTTGATGAGAAGGCCGATTTGAGAGCAAACCTGGAGGGCCAGATCTCTGACCGCCCACCTCCTGTCTGGAGGGGCTGCTATCAGCCAATCGTCCAGGTAAGGTACACCGACCCTCGGCGCCAAGAGGGAAAGCTGTCACCACTGCTATGCATTTGGTGAAGACCCTGGGAGCTGGAGACAGGCCAAAGGGCATGGCTCGAACTCGAAGGGATCCTCCGCCGAAAAGCGCAAGGAATCTCTGATGACGGATGGATAGGGACGGAAAGAACGCGTCCTGCAGGTCCAGAGAGCAGAACCACACGCCGCGTTCCAGGGATGGTATTATCTGAGCCAGAGTGACCATCCTGAAGGTTCGAGACCTTAGGAACTTGTTTAGGTCGTGTAGGTCGAGAATGGGGCGCCAGCCCCCGTCCGTTTCGGAACCAGGAAGTACCTGGACACAAACCCCGGGTCTGAGGGAGGGTCCGCCACCTCCCTGATCACCTCCTTTTGGAGGAGGAGAGCGATGCCGGCTCGGCGAGCCGACAGTGAGGCTGCGGATCCCGATGCCCCCCCGAGGTGCGACGGCTTGAAGGGCGGGCCTGCTTGAATTCCAAGGCAGGCCTTTTCCCACCACCTCCAACACCCAGCCGTCCGTGGTAATAACGGACCAGGCGGAAAGGAAGTGACGAGCCGCCTCCCATGGGGGAACTTGGGTGAGGTGACGGGGTTGGGGTGACACCTCAACCCGGCACTGGGCAGGCTTGGAGGAGGACCCGCCGAGGGACCTCCTGGGCCTTTACCTCCCTGCTTCCTGTTGGAGGAAGCCGACGGCTTGGGCTTGGGATGCCAAGCTCGTGCCTGCTGGCCCTGATGTTGCTGGGCCGGACGTGTCGTGGGCGCAGAGGGACGAAAGGGCTTAGACTGTGGTTTGCGGCCTTTGTCCTTCTGAGCGGATGAGACAGAGTCCAAGGTAGCAATGGACTTCTCGATCCTCTGCAGGTGACCTTCCACCCCAGGGCCGAAGAGGTCAGTCCCCAAGAAGGGGACATCCGCGAACTTGTGCTGGGTATCCGAAGTGAAGGTGGATATCCTCAGCCAAGCCCGACGACGCATAGCCACTGCGGCCGCCACAGACCTGGCACATGAGTCCCCAATGTCCAAAGCAGTCTGAAGCTGCTGTTTGGCCACTGCCCTGCCCTGGTCCCGCACCTACCTAACCGTGGTCTGCAGATCCGCGGGAAGATGAGGGACGACCTCGTCCAGGGAGCCCAACAGGGCATGAGAGAAATGTGCCATGAGGACGGCTGAACTGGCCTGGCAAAGGCCGAGGGAGGACGCAGCGTAGACTTTTCACCCGGCATAGTCCAATTTCTTGGACTCCTTGTCGGGAGGTTTGTCCACATCCCTAGCGTTACCGGCACGCCGGAAAACGCTGTCGGTAACTAACCCCTCGGCCGAGGGGTGTTCCAAAAAAATGGACAAGGAACCGGTAGGGACCGCATACTTCCTGGTCATCCTGGCCGAAGGCGCAGGGCAGGAAGCAGGGCGCTGCCAGAGCTCCAAGGTCAGGCCCACTATGGCCTCAGCCACCGGAAAGGCCTCCGTAGGGGAATCCCCTCAGTCCAGAATTCCATGAGGGGATACCTGGCCCGCTAGAAACGGGTTCGAGCTCATCCCGGTGGACTCTGAGATGAGTCAAGCAATCCCAGGAAGGACGGCGGCTATCGCTCCACCGACTGTCCTCCTGAGGACCCAAGTCCATTCGCTTGGAGAAAAGGAGGAATCGCCGGACTCGGAAGAGTCCTCAAAGAGCTGCTCGGCCTGAGCCACCTCCACCCGCCGAGGTCGATCGGGAGTGAGGACAGACAGCCTATGGGGCAGTCCCTGAGCCGACCGAGAATTCTTGGTCGGAGCCCCAAATAACGGCTGTGGAGGCGGAGGTTCCACGGAATCGGTGGGCAGCTGGTTTGGCCAACAACCGCCTGACAACAGGCTCTCGGATAAAACGAGGGTTGTTTCGGCCGCTCGGTGACAGCTACTTAATGGCCGGGGTTAAGTACGCGTCAGCTTGTTCCCGTCAGAAGGAGCTGTTGCCACATGAGGTCCCTCATATCGCCGACGCAACTTACGTTGAAGCCTCCCTCGCCGAGGAGGGAGGAAGAGGACGGGCGGCGCCGCTTGTCAGGGTGCTGAATCGGTGAATCGCCATGACGGCGGATCGCTGGACCGCCAAGAAGTCCGAGACCGAGAACCTCGGCTTTCCTGAGGACGCAAAGCGGGACGGTCATGGGAACTGGCACTCCTCGGTTCGGAGGGTTCAACCAAGGCCCGGAACTGGAGGCACAGACAAGCCAACGGGTCCTCAACTCCCACCGGGGAACTGGAGAGGGATTCTCTGCCTCCTGCCGACAACCCATCCAACGGGTCGAGAAAATCTCAACCGCTGCCGACGGGAGTCTCGGTCAACTGGCCTGACGGGACACCATGAGACCAGTGGTCAAGCCGAGCGGTCGATCAAGTCGATGGCCGACAACTCGGGAGAGGGATCTTTCCCGCCCCAAGAGCGCCGACAGTGGGACTTACCTTGTCTCTTTTGGACCGAGAAAGGTTCAGCAGAAGTTGGTCCCTCACCTTTAGTAGAGAGGGTCAGACTAAGCTCCTTAAAAGAAGCTGAATAAGAGGCACCGAGAGAGAGCGGGACAAATGCCGCAGCCGAGGTAGAAGCGGCCCGTGCCGCCTCTTCTTTGAGGCGATCATCTGCTCGAGCTGATCCGCCGAGTCACTACCGCGAAACCAGCCGACCGGCCTCTTTGACTTCACCGAGGAAAACGCTTTCTCGACGCCCCAGTTGTAAACGGGCAGCGGGTCTTCGAGGACGAGGCCAAACAGGAAGAGCACAGGTCGCAGGGCCTGCGGTCGTGCTCCAGGCTCCAGGGTAGACGACGCGGAGTGCGGATCCGTCCGAGACATCTTCATTCGCAAGGGCATCTCTGGAAACCGAGTCGATTGGTCCATCGCAGCCTGCCAGGAGAGAAGACCGAGGTCTTTTAAGTAAAAACTTTAAATCGAAAAATCAAGAATTAGGAACTAGTCTTATACGAGAGCTGCTAAGGAGGGAACCTGAGCTTCCAGCGGTAAGGAAGATCTATGCCATGGGGCGGAGCCGAGTTTTACCACCCGGTGGGTGGGAGGAGCCAGCTTGAAGACCTTCCGGCAAGATTTAAAGCGGCAAGGATACCTGCCAGACAGTGTGGATGAACAACATATCCATGTCCCTAGAAATATGTTTTTTTTTTTTTTTTACATTATACATCCTTTTTCGTGACTCACTTCCGCTTTTTCTGTACATCCTTTTTCATTCATACGAAAAAGGATCCCTTCATACGGAAAAATATATTTTTCTCTGGTGCCTAGTGGTGCCCCCCACCCTCCAATCGCCATCCCTGTAAAAATTACATGTTTCCCTGGTGTCTAGTGGCACCTCCACCCTCCGATCGCCATCCCCATAATGATTATATCTTGCCCTGGTGTCTAGTGGCACCCCCCCCCCCAGCCTTCGATTGCCGTCCCCATAATTATTTTATTTTCCCCTGGTGTTTCGTGGCACCCCCAACCTCCGACTGCCATCCGGGTTGAGATTTTGTCCATCCCTGGTATCTAGTAGCACCCCTCCGATTGCTGTTCCGTGTTTGTTTAATTTTCCCTGGTGTCTAGTGGCACCCCACCCTCCGATCACCGTCCCGTAATTGATAACCTGTAAAAAGAAAACGCCCTCAATGTCTTTATTCCTTGTAAAAAAAGAAAATGGTCCTCGCCAATCCAACCCCCTACCCCAACTTTCTACTGAACACCCCCACACACACACACTCTCTCACTCACCTGAACAGGTCCCTGGGTGAAGTTCCACTCTCTGATCGAAGACACGTCTTGCTGCTGGAACCGCCGACTGCAATATGAGAAACTAAGGTAAGTGCGGTTCAATGTATTTCAATGGGGTTTTCAACTTTGATGCATAACTTTATCATTTTTGCATATTTTGAGCCCACACTTTCATCATAGCCTTTTTGAGACCCCACCTCATGAACCATGGTGGTGGAATTACAAAACTCTAGCCCGAAAGGTGATTTTGTGGTCACTTGGCAAAATCACCATTCAGGCAGGATTTGAAATTTTTAACTGCCCTTGTTCATTAGGTGGAGTCACAAGAAGGCTATGTTGAAAATGTGGGCTCAAAATATGAAAAAATGGCAAAGTTATGTACATCCATTCAAATTTTGGTGTGCTCGCTCGTAACTTTGGTAAATTTAAATATTTTGACCCCAAATTTTTCAACATAGCCATTTTTTTGCACCACGTCTTAAATGTGACAGCTATCATTTTTCAAATTCTGACCAAACTGTGCTTTCGCACCTGAGGTGCAGAATGACATTGTGGTGGCGTGGAATAAACCTTTCACAGGGATTTGAAAATTGACAGTACCGGGTTCATGAGGTAGGGTAAGAAGAAAGTTATGGTGACCATTTAGTTGCGGTTTTGCTAAAAATGCAAGTGTAGGCCCGGATGGCCCTGCACTTCCACAGCAACATACTTATACCAGCACTAGCAGACAGGGCGTTCTCGGGAGAGGAGGAGGAAGAAGTGCCTGCTGGGCTCAGAAGGAACTCAATCCTGAAAAAGAGCAGATGACCGGGAGGGGGTTCTTTCAGTGCTCGCACCTGCACAGGATCAGTTAGGGGAGCTGTTTTCACAAAAGCCACTCAACCCAGCAGACTTCTAGACCTGCATCTTCTCTTTTGGCTACAGGGGCAAGGGCAAGCTTGGCGGGCGTTTACAGCAGCTGAACTACTGAGCTACTTTGCCTGTACTCGAGGGTAAAACCCACTGCGGCAGCTGAGCTTCAGGCTAGCCAGTAGGACTTACAGAGGGCACCAGTCCAAGGCTTGCTTCACTAGCCAGCCAGTCAGGAATGAGCAGATAAAGCACAGGGAGACAATCAGATCCCAGCCTTAGTTGTTCTTTGTTACAGGGGCCACAAATTCATTGTGGCAGGCAGTAAGCAGTGCACCAGCAGACAGGGCGCATTTTTGGGGAGAGAAGTGCCTGCTGGGCTCAGAGGGAACTCGGCTGTGAAAAAAGAGTAGTGTCGGGGGTGGAGTAAAAAGACTACACAAGAGTCAGCATATAAGGTACAATATACCAAAAAAGGCATGGTTTTATTAAAACAAAATTAATTCAAAAGAATTGAAATGAATCCAAAACAACACACTTGGTATGAAAAATACACACATCTATGGAGGAATGGGAGCACAGGGCCCTGCGCTCCCACAGGCAAATGAGGATACAAGTACACTATCTAAAAAAAGTAAGGAAATTTTTTGCAAAACACTATGTTAAAGCAACATTTAGGGTTCAAGCTAAAGTGAAAAAAGTAAGGAAATGTGGTTTTAGGGTTTCCAACCCTAAAAGCCCAACCACCACCCCAAAACAAATCACGGGTGCAGTCTTCCTTGGGTTGCCAACCCTAAAACTCACCCCATTCTATACACTCCACAAACATACATACCTAATGGGGTGAGTTTTAGGGTTGACAACCCCAAGGAAGACTGCACCTCGATTTGTTTTAGGGGTGGTGATGGGGTTTTAGGGTTGGAAACCATAAAACCAAATTTCCCTACTTTTTTCGCTTTAGCCTGAACCCTAAATGTTGCATTAATGCAGTTTTTTGCAAAGAGTATAGCATGTCGGTGGACCTTAACTGTGGAATATTGCAGGCCAGTATCAGAAAGGTCAAGTAAGTACTCCAATGACTGTACTGGTGGACACCTGAAAGGATCCATGGGGGTTTGGTGCACCAGATGGAAAATCTTTTCCACATGGCTGTATTTGTCTTCCTGGTGGAAGGTTTATGCACAGCCAACAGTATTTCAGAGACCCTCTGGGAAACCTTAAACCTGTTCAGTTTTATCTCTTCAGGGGGCCAATCCTGAAGGTGCAGGTTGGGATGGACTAGCTGACCCTGGGTCAATAAGTCTATTCAGAATGGCAGAACCCTTACTTTACTGACTGAAAGTCAAGTCAACAGAGGAAACCATATCTGCCGAGGCCAGCAAGGGTCACTAGGATCATCCTGCCTCCCCATGCCTCCAATTTGAAAAGCACTCGCTGGATGAGGGATTGGAGGGAATGCATACAGAAATGGATTTTACCACTGCAGTCTGAATGCATCCTGACAGAAAGTGCCATGTTCTGGATTTCTGGAGCAGAACTGAGGCAGTTTGGCATTGAGTGGTGATGTAAAAAGGTCCACATCTAGGGTGCCCCACTCATCAAATAGTGATCTCAAGATGTCTGGTGATAGTGACCACTCATGTGGATTTGTCTCTGACTTAATTAATCTGCCAGAGTGCTCTTTTTTTCCCCATATTACTTTGTTCCTTTGGGGCTCTGGACAGGGTGTCTTGGTCCCGTCCCCGCTCCTCCTGATAAGATACAGTCTTCCCCAGTACTCATCTGACCCAGGACCCCATGAATCCCCCATGGCAGGGCCAGGAATGGGAGGGTCATCCTTCCCTCACCTGGGACATTATCCAGTAGTGGGTCAGCTTGTTTTGTGTGGTGGTGTGGGCGGGACATCATGGATCGCCATTCTTTTCTGTGTTCTGAGTCCCACCCCTGGCTGCGGTGACACCTTGGTGCACGCACATCACGGAAATGTGGCCCTTCCTACTCTGGTGCTCAGACACTGCACTGTCTCCCAGGCCTCTACCTGGGGGCAGTCAAAGGCCAAGATGTCAGATCATCCCTCCCTGGGAGAGGAGAGCAGCCCTCCAGGCACTTAATCTTCTCCCTCCCTGGCCGACCCTCAGTGACCTGAGTTCATTCATGAACTTGGGTCGCCAGAATGGCAGGAGGTAAGGTGCAGCAGCACCTAAGCCCTCCACACCACCAAGCCAGCTTCTGTTAGAGTGTTCTGGACCCTTGGCAGACAGACTGTGTGAAGCAAGATCCCCTGCTCCAGGTATCATTCCCACACATTCATAGCTTCCCTGCACAGAGGGTAAGAGTGTGCTCCTCCTTGCTTGTTGATATAGTACATAACAGACTTTTCCAACTCGAGAAGAACTGTCTTTTAGTTGACCAAGTCCACTACGGCTTTCAGAGCATACAGAACTGCAAAGCTTCTCCAGCACATTGATGTGGAGATGTGTTTCTGATGGGTCACAAACACCCTGTCTTTGGAGACACTGACAGTGGGCTCCCACCCAAGCAAGGAAGCATTCATGGTAAGAATCACCTCTGGCTGCAGAGGAGAGAAGAGGAAGCCCTGGAGAAAGTTGTCCTCAGCTAATCACCACACCACATCAGGGACCTCAGCAGAGCTTTGGTCAACTGAACTGGATAGTTTTGAGGGTGTGGTGCCTATGACTACTGGGTACTGAGCATCCACTGAGTTGTGCTCATGTGCAGCCTTGCCAGAGGCACTGTGAACACTGAGGAAGCTATTAGGCTCAGCATGCATTGCACAGAGTGGGCTGGCACAGTCTTGCATTTCATTATGTAGCATGCCATCTGCAAGACTGCCTGTAGTCTGCTGTTTGGGAGAAAGACCTAAGCCCGAGTCATGTCCAGAACAGCTTTTCTAAGCAGTAGTTCCTGGGAGGGCTCCAGCTGAGACTTGGAGGGGTTCAGTAGGACTCCCATGGATGCTAGGAACTGCGTGAGAAGTGGTAACTGCCTGCTCTGTCTCCTGTCTGGATGGGCTTGAAGTTAGCCAGTCATCCAGATACAGGAAGACTCAGAGTCCTAGCTTTCTGAAGTGTGCTGCAAGTACTGCAAATCACTTTGTAGACTCACAGCACTGAGGAAAGTCCAAAGGGTAGGATTCTGAACTGGTAGTGGTGCCCTTCCATGCTGAACAAGAGGTACTTGTGGTGGTCAGGGTGCACCAGTATGTGCTGGCAAGCATCCAGCATATCCAGTGATGCTAGCCAATCCTGATGCCAGAGTTAAGGTAGCAAGCATCCCAGAGAAATCATTCTGAATTTTTCTCGATTCACGTATTTGTTCAGATTTCGAAGGTCAAGAATGGGGTGCATGCCCCTGATTTCTTTGGTGCTGGGAAGTAGTGGGAGTGGAACCCTGTTTTCCATTCTGACTCTGGCACTACTTCCACTGCCCTGTTTCTCAGAAGGTCCGTTATCTCCTGCGCCAAAAGCTCTGACATGTGCACTGACAAAGGGAGTTGCCTTCTGGGAGGATTGTGCAGGTGAGTTTCCAACAATTCCAGGATTTATTTATTTATGTAAGTCTTTGGTAACCAGGTAAGTGCACTGATCTAAGGGACCGTTTTCAGGCACGATCTGGGCCACAACAATGGCAACAGATCATAAAAGCAAAAATACAGTCGGCCTGGTGGCGCAGAGGGCTGAGGCACTGGATGACTTACCGCGGCTATGCCAGTGACCCAGGTTCGGGAATGGACTTGGGTTGCTCGGGGGTCAGCTGGGGTGAGGAGGATTGAGCGCCGCTGGCAGCTCTCCTTCCTCGGGGTTGGGGGGGGATGCAGTGCTGCACTGTAGACTGACACCCAGCGGAAGCTGGGTGTCAGCACAGGCATGACACTAGAAGAAGGGTGGACCTACGCCCAGGGTGTAAGACTGCCTCCGCGGTGGTGGAGACATTCATCCTGTCCACTGCACGTGTGTGGGTCCAAGGGAGAAAATGGAAAATGGCTCAGAGCTGGCAGACTCTATGATGGTGGGCTGCACCCGCACCTCCCCCTGGCAATGTAGATGTTGGCTTCCAGGGGTGGGGGGGAGGCCGCACCCCTCGCCACTGGCCCTGTCACGGGGATAACCCATGGGGGATGACCAGCTGGGGTGGGTGTGGGGAAAGCCCATCGGAGGGATGAGCCACTTGCCTGCTCTGGAGCAAGGAGGAAAATAAGAATTAAAAAAAAAAGCACAAAATACAGTTACATGCCAGTAGAAATGCATCTTACAAGCTGTACAACACAAATTACAGAGATTACAATCAGTGACAAATGATACATGGTAGAGTAATAACAATGCAACATCTAAAGGGGATATAGTAATGGAAATGGAATAAATGTAGTGTGTTAAGTGCAAGTGGAGGTTTTGTGCCCTCACTGAGATTGCCTGTCACCAAGAGGTAAATAGAGGAAACTGCAGAAGCATCAATTGAGTGAGGTAGTAGATACTCAACAGAAAGCTAGAGAAGGAAGGGGACAGCATAAGGAGAGATTCAAGGAAAGCTAATATAGGGGAAGGAGCAGGTGGAGGTAAGGGGCTAGAAAAATTCGGTGGGGGGATGAAAGTAATGATGTTGAGGGGATGGGGTTACCCCGGCGAGTGAGAGCAGCTGGTTTCAGATAATGGCCAGGTTTTTGAGTCAGGATTTGAAGGAGAGGTGCGAGCCAGCCAAGCGGAGGGATGCTGCGGTACTGTTCTAGAGTGAGGGGGCGGCTACTGACAGTGCTTCACCTCCAATTACTGTGGAGACTCTCGGAATCTTGAGGAGTGGGACTGATGTTTCACAGTGACACTTAGTGGCAGCCTGGGCTTTGAGGAGGGATGCATATGAGGACTTATATCCATCATGCAGGGTGCTATCAATGATGCAACCCAGTGTATAATTATAGTGACCCTTGAGAGGGAGCCACCCTAGAGACTGATACAAGTTACAGTGGTGGGTTGAGTATGGAGCCAATAAAGTGAAGCGGCAAACACTGCTGTAGACAGAACTGAATCTAAGGCGAAGGGTACAGGACAAGGCGGAGAAGTAAATGGGGAGCAGTAGTCAAGGATGGGGAGTAGGTTACCTTGAGCAATGGCTAATCGGGCATCCAGGGTTAGGTAATTCCTTAGTAGTTAGGCAACGCCCAGTTTTTGGCTTACCCACATATGACAGTGTTAATATATTCTGTATAGGAGAGGGAGGGGTCTAGGGTTACGCCCAAATATTTGAAGTTGGGGACATTCTGCAGGGGAGGACCTGATGGAGAGAGCACAGAGAGTGAGGAATTGGATTTCACAATACTTGTCAGGTAGGGCCTGAATCCTAGTAATATTGCCTTGGTTTTCTGCTCGTTTACAAGGAGCATGTTAGATAAAAAACAGTTGTGGGCAGAACCATAGTTCTGGGTGAGGACTGAGGATATGTTCTGAAGTGACTTGTCACTATGGAAGAGGACTAAGTCTTCCACATACAGGACAGCACAGCAGTTTCGGCTGTTGGCTGGGATGGAATTGATGAATACGGAAAACTGTAAGGGGCCAAGAATGGAGCCCTGGGGCACCCTTAGAGACAGGCAATTCAGGGGAGGTGGCAGTTCCGATAGCCATCAACTTGGAATGGCCAGTTTGATAACGCAGGAACCAATGCAAAGTCACATTACAGCAGCCAATCTGATGAAGTTTGGTATGCAGTAGAGGGTGGCTGACCAGGAAAAAGGCCTTGGTCAGGTCCATAAACACTGAGCCAGTGGCTTAACCTCAATCCATGTTTCTGTAGACATGGTCATTGAGGAGGGCAAGGGCAGATGTGGTGTCGTGATTTTTATGGAAACCATGTTGCTGATCACACAAAAGGTTGTACTTGTCAATGTGGTCTGAAAGCTGGCAGTGGACAATTTTCTCAAGGAGTTTCCTGAGGTGGGGGAGAATAGAGATTGGTATGTAATTGTCTGAGGAAAGAGGGTCTCCAGCTTTAAATATTGGGGCGACTTTGGCTATCTTCCAGAAAACAGGCATGGATATTGAGGCTAGTGCAAGGTTAAAAATGAAAGTCAGGGGTTTAAAGATGGCGGGGGGCAATGAGCTTGAGCAGGGAGGGGTAGAGGGCATTGGTACCTGGGCCGCCCTGCGTAGGGAGGCTCGTGAGGTGCTTGGTAGTATCAGTTTCGGAGATGGCCCTAAAGTAGAAGGGTGGGGTGGGGAGGGAGTACTGGGGAGAGGAGGAAGGGCGGTACTTAGCGCAAGCACCTTGGCTTGGAGGTTGCTGGGGGTTGATAAGGTGGGCAGTGAGGTCAGTGAATTTGGTGATGAACACCTGAGTGACCTCAGTTGGGTCTGTCAGGTCAGTAGTGGAGTTTAGGTTGATAATCGGGCTATGGGACTTTGGAGTATGGAGGGATCCAAGGGAGCTCCAGAAGCATTGAGGTTTTCTCTTTGAAGTCGCTGGTAGAAATTACATTTCTAAGACTGGGCAGTTAGCTTGCATTTGGTACACAATCTCCGATATCTGTTCAACAGATCAGGAGTGGACTCCCATTTAAAGGTGACCCATATGGAGTCCCTTTTTTTTACGACAGCCAAAGGCTCCTTTGTGACCTATCTGGTGCAGCCACCTTTCACCCTTCTAGTGATGAGTGGGAAGTGGCTGTCTTGAATCTTAAGGATGGCATCAGCGAGGAAATTTACTGCTGCTGACACATCAGTAATGGAGTAGAGAGTCGACCAGTTAGCAGCATAGACGTCCACAAGGAGGTTTGTGGTGTTGGGGCTGTTAAAATTATGGAAGGACAGGTATTTGGGGGGGGGGGCGCTTGGTTTTGGTAGACCAGAGAATGTAGGTAGGGGAATGGTCGCTGAAGGAACTGGACCAAGTCCCTGCCTGGAGTACCTTGTCCTCCCTGTTAGTGACCACTCAATCAAGTGAGTGATTTTGGGTGCCAGTGTTTTGCCTGTTGGGGACAGAGATCAGTTGCACCAGGTGGTGTTGTTTGAGTAGACTGGCATACTCGAGTTCCTGGGAGCTTAACCAGTAAATGTTGAAGTCTCCCAGGAGAATGGTTTCCCTGGGTGGACAGAGTTGACCCAGACCAGAGAGGTGATTAAGGAGACCTGGGGTGCCTCCATTCGGGGGGTATAACAGCAACCTAGGTACATTTTTTTTGATGAGCCCAGTGTCAGCTCCAAGATGAGCCACTCACTGGGAGAGTCGGAGTCAGAGGAGAGGAGAGGACAGGGGTGGCTGATAAGGGTTTCCTGATGAAGGGTGCGAAACAGCCACCTTGCTTTTTCCCTGGGCGATCATGGCGCAACAGGGAGTAGTCTGGGAGTTGGTAGGTGTCATCAGAGATATGTGGTTTCAGCTGCATCTCCATGAGACCCAGGACATGGGGATTACAGAGGGTTACCCAAGCTTCGAGATCTGTGTATTTGGATTGGAGGCTACATATGTTCAGGTATACCATCTTTAGCCCTGAGGAACTAATCCACATAGTATGGGAATGGGCAATTGGGATGTTTATGGGGCCAGGGTTACTTTCAACATCACCTGCCAACAGCAGCAGGGAGAGAGTTGGGCAGTAAGAAGGGAGATAGTAGTGGGGAAGATAATGAGAGGGAGAACAAGAAAAGGCCACATTGCAGTCGTTCAAGGTTAGTGAGAATAGTGTAAAACAGGGTGCCCATTGGGGTTAGTTCCTATCTAAGTAACTGTGGGGTGGGGGCAACTGGTCATTGGGTGGGTGTACAGGAGGACTGGCTCATTTGCTCAATAGCAAGTACAGAGGCACAGAAACCAATCCACAGCAGATTGCCCAGTAGAGAGGCTGCCAGAAGAGGGAGCATGAGAAACTTCATATTGTGTGTTATATCTACTGATCACCAGTATCATTCTATGGCAGTGTTGGTCAATTGGTTAGGGCTCCTGCCTTTGGTACAGTGAAAAGGGGCTGACCTGGGGAGGGACAGAAATTTGTTAGGAGGTGGGGTGGCTATACTATTACTTCAGAGTGAGGATGGGAGAAACCAAAAGTAGGTCAGGATGAGGGTGTACAAGTGGGCTGATAGGTTTTGGCAGAAACAAAAGAAGGACCACCCCTGGGTGGGAGGGTGACTGGGTTGGGTGGGAAAGTGCGACCCGGGGAGCTGGATGAAACAGGCTGATTAGGGGAGGGTGGAGAGCGCAGGGCTGCTGGCTGTCCCCAAACACCTGTGTGGCAGGACGGCGCAGCTCCGGTGGTCCTGAACTGGGAGGGACAGCTGGGGAAAGGAAGCAAGAGGAGAAGGGTTATATAGTAGCAGTGAGGGGAGGGAGTGAAGTAACCCTAGCTCGGGGGGTGGAGGTAGGGTGATAAGCGGGTAGGAGCCCATGTTAACCCACGCAGCAGACCCCAGGCCTGCTAGGAAACCTGAACACAGAGATACCAGAGAGTGCTGCAGCTTACTGCAGGGGCTGTATCAGCACACGGACCAACACCAACAAACCCTGAAACTGCAGGTAGAGATGGGCGTTCAGGAGTCCCACAGCAAGGTACAGAGTAGACTAAACCCTATAACAACACCAGTGTACTGCTATACAATAGATACATCACGACTGTAAAATAATTGCACTAACTGAGCAGTAATAAATGTAAGCAAGTAATAACACAATAGGGAGCAGCTGACTAGCGCTAAGCACAGTGCAGGGTAATTCATAACACAGTGTAAAACACAAGGTTTCAGTAAACAGAATGATCCTTAGAGGCCACTTGTCAGTCAAGATGGATCCCTACTAACACAAAAACTGAGTTAGGCATCCCCCTACTGGGGATGCATCGTCTGCCTCGAGCAGCTAAAGCAGATCTGAAGCCGTAGCATCAGAGGGTGGCACTGAGTGCTTTTGGCACCTGTGCCTTCGGCTGCACT
Organism: Neoceratodus forsteri; assembly: GCA_016271365.2. Classification (NCBI taxonomy): domain Eukaryota; kingdom Metazoa; phylum Chordata; order Ceratodontiformes; family Ceratodontidae; genus Neoceratodus; species Neoceratodus forsteri. The sequence goes on along the minus strand of CM057456.1, from coordinate 747,696,537 downwards.
TTCTTCTGGGCCTGGGGGAGGCTGGGATTTATTGTTTTGGGCTCCCCTGTCGATACCATGAAAGGTCTGCTTGTTGTGAAAACATCCACATCCTCCACCCCTTTGTAGGTTATAGGGAGCCACCCTGGAAGTCTTAAGAGTAGTTCTCATTTCATTAGACTCGTTAAAAGACTGCTCCACCTGCTGTCCAAACAGAGAAGTGCCATCCAAAGGCTCATTCATGATCTGTTGCTGGGTGTCCTGGGTGAAGCCAGCAATCCGCAGCCAGGAGTGCCGTCTGATGCAAATACCTGCAGTCACAGAGTAAGCTGCTACATCTAAGGCATCCACAGAGTTTTAAGCTGGTGGCTGTTAGATTCAATACCTTGTTTAACAGCTAGCAGCATCTCATTTTGTCTGTCTGGCAGGGCCTCTGCCAAAGACATAAGCTTACACCAGAGGGTGTACTCATACTTGGAGATGGATCCCTGATAACTAGCTATTCTTATACCAAGGGTAGCTTTGGCATAGACCGGTTTGCCCATGGTGTCTACCTTGCACAACTCCTTCTCAGTGGGGTGCATGGTGACCTCTTTGGGCACTACGGCTTTGTCTTTATCAGCCAGAATAACAATGCCATCCACTATTGGCTGAGTGAAATACATGGGCTTAGATTTAGGCACTGCATATTTCTTGCCTGCCTACTTGGTAACTGCTGCCACAGTAGCAGGTCTCCTCCAAGCCACCTCAGAGAGAGTCTCCAGGGATGACTGGATGGGAGGAACTAGAGAGACCGGGATATTAGGCACGTTTATAAACTCCAGTTGGAGGTGCCTGGCCTGGTGTTTGGGTGCTGGCTTAAAAGTCAATGCAGAATGCTTATTTCTGAACAGTGCCTAGAAGAAGAGATCCTCCTAAGGTACAGTGACAGAAACCGGTTCCGGGTTCTCCAGACTGCAGTATGAGTCATTATCCTCATCATCGAAGACGATGAGGTCAGATCTAACTTTTCTCCCTCTACTCCCACCTCACTTGGACAGTAATAAAGAGGAGGGGGTCGAAGGGCTGATAGCACAGGTTGTGGCCTGGGCAACACCGGCCCTGGGGCCTCGGGAATGGTGCAGATGGAGGTACTGAGGACGGCACTAGGCTCATCCACAAAGGGAACTATACCAACAACAAAAGCCTGTGCGAAACCATCAGCAGCTCTAGCGTCCCCACTCCAAATGTTTTTTTTTTTTCTATACTTTTTTCTCTCTCTTGGTCCGGAACTCTCTCAGGCTTACCCACTGGCCTGACCACTCTACCGCCTGCTGTGTCCCCCGTCATCTTCAAGAAAATTATGACTCTCCGGGGATGCAGGCCCTACAGCCCCAGAGAGATTGAAGTGGCAGTGACGGGAAACCAGTGTTGGGTGTGTGGAGGTGGCACTGGAGGAAGCCGTCGCCTATCTGGCAGGAGAAGGCTTTTTCCCCTGTTATGCACCCCTCCTCCCACTCCCATGTGTGGTGCACGTCCCCCGACTTTCTGGCACACGGCTACACTGCCAGAGTCGGGCCACGCTGTGTACATGCAGTCCAGTGTGCTGCAGCGCCCTTTATTTTCCCAGGGGCCACTGGAGTGCCTGACTTCACAGTACCCTCCCCCGGGATACGAGAGCAGCCCAGTGGGTACTCAATCCAATTCCTCCCTACTGACCCCCAGTGCCCGAGCTCGCTCCCGAACTCAGGTCACCGGAGTGGCACGAGGTGTGGCGTCCAGCGCATCAACCCTCTGCGCCACCGGGTCGAACTCAAATGTATTTTTTAAATGTTGTAATTCAGTAGCAAACAGTATTATGCAGCAGTCAAAGGAAGCATCCCCCCCCATCACCTGTGGGGGGAAATGTGGGGGATTACTTGGAGATGTCGACATCTTCCCTGCCCCAGGGAGTGGTGATTTCATGCTGTTTCACACCCCAACCCCTCAGGCGTTTTTCCTATGGGGCATTTTAAATGGGGTTTTTATAGAGGATTCAGATCAAAGCTAGTCCCCACAGGGTGGAGAATTTAAGTAGTTTTGGACCTGGGGCCAGTCATTTTTGAATCTCCCACCATTTCCTGAGGTGGGGTGGGGGAATGGGGGTATACTTTGACTGCTGCATACCTCTCTGGTATTCATGAAGGGGTCTACCTTACTGAGCTCTCCTGAACTACAATTTGGCAGAAACTGTACTGCCTGTTGTTTTGGAGGAGAACAGACTCATGCCTCCCTACCCTCTCTCTACAAAGTATCATGGGAAAGGGTTTCTGTTAAAAGCACAGATGCAATGCAGACACTTGTCGTAATAATTGCTATTTTAAGGGGGATTAATTTAAATTTTATTCCGTACTGGTGACGCTTTGCAAAAATTTTTTAAAAATTGTGATTAAGTTATGCTTCATGATGGACTCGGACAGGAGAGGAGCTCTCTGTATCATTGTTGCTCTACGTAGCCCTTGCAGTGGTTTTGAATAAATTGTATTTGTTGAAAAGGAGCTGAAGGCGTAGCTCAACTGCACAAACCCTTAAGGAAACTAAAGAAACAAAAAACATTTGCTGTGTTGTGCTGTATGTGTTTGTGGGTTCAGATTCTGCTTCACTGTTCACTTAATTTTCTTCAGCATTTTGTGGAGGGCTATGGACTATGCCAGTTACACTGTTATGTACAGTATATGTCTGTATCATTTGATCAGTTTGTTTCAGTTGTGGGTCTCTGCACCCCTCCTCGAACTCACCCCATGACTATGCCAACTAATCCTAAGTAGCATTAAGTAGCATAGTCTACTGGCTTGGTTCTAATGCTGTTTAGTTCAAGGTGTGCTGAGCCGATGATCATAGCCCTGTGGAAAGACAGACCTTCACTTCACATTTTTTTAAATTTTATTGCAAATAAAATAATAGAAATATGCCAAACATTGTCTTCTTTTTTTTATTTACATTTTATACCCCGATTTTCACCCCAGTTTTTTCCCATCCCTATGTCTAGGCAGCACGCATGCATGTGGAGGCATGCGCATGTCACAGATCCGAGGCGCCCTCCCTCTGCTTTGCCACCTGTCCACTTGCACTGCTCTCGGACCTCCACTGTGGAACTACAGTGGGTGACAGGGTTCCTCCCTGGGAGCGGAGAGCTGCCTTTTGGCTGCTAGATCCTGCTCCTGCTCCCCACCGGTTGGCTCCTGACTACCCTGACCGGTCTTTTGTTTAATTTTGCTTTTTGGTATCAAGTCACACAATAGCATGATGTAGTGGTTTGACATCACCACACTGCATTAAATATGGTGTGTCCCCCACAAGCCGGCCTGGTGGCGCTGAGGTTGAGGCACTGGAGCGCCACACCTCGCGCCACACCGGTGACTTTTGGTTAGTCTGAGCCAGGGTGCTGGGGGTCGGCAGGGAGGAGAGGATGGGGCGTCAGAGGACAATTCCCTCTGCCGGGAGGGGGGTTCCTGCTTTCGGTGCTTGGCTGGCCTCTGGGCGGCAAGCGAGGCACAGCAAGTGCTGGAGCGTAGAGGAGGGAGTGGCAGACGTCGCTGGCAATGCCTCGATGTCAGGGCTCTAGCCACTCCCTAGAACGGGAAAAATGCCCTTCCAGCTCAGGCGGAGACGGAGCACCGGAGTTTGCCCTCGATTTGCGACCACACTCCTGGCACCCTCCCGACCGTCACCACCAGAGAAGTTCGGGGTATTGGGGCCCACCTCGTCCCCGCCTGGGGGAGGTAAACTGCACCTACATGGGTGAAGGAGGGTTGAGCAGGAGAAGTGGATTGTAGAGGGATGACTCTTAGGTGCTCCCGAGGAGACCAAAGCTGGAGGGAATAGGAGGAAAAAACAGAAAGTTAAAAAAAAAAAATGGTGTCCCTGATTCTGGTTATTTGTCCCTGATTTTTGGGGGAAGTGTCCCTGATTTTGGTCCAAGCAGGTTGAGAGGTATGATGAGGCACCCATTACAGTCAGACATAGCATACCAGAATAAAAGCATTACAAAGAGGCAGTTTAGAAGAAGAGCAGTATCCAGGATGCATGAACAATACAAGACTGATCATTTTCAGGTTGTTTACATAGATACATAGACAGTGTCGGCAGATAAGGGCCTATGGCCCACCCAGTCTGCCCATTTGAGCTTGTAAGTTCAGTTTATGTTTTCCTAGAAGTCTGCTGCCCCTTACCCCTGACCTTCAGAATTCCTTTATGCCTATCCCATGCATTCTTAAATCCCGTGATTGTTTCAGCCCCCACCACTTCCTCTGGCAGGGTGTTCCACTTGTCCACCACCCGTTCTGTGAAGAAATTCTTCCTCATGTTTCCTCTGAATCATCCTCTCTCCAACTTCATCCCATGCCCTCTAGTCCTGGAACATCTTTTTTGCTTAAAAATAGTGTATTCCTGCACCCTGTTCCTCCCTGAGTGATACTTGTATGTCTCTATCATATCCCCTCTCTCCCTCCTCTCCTCCAGGGAGTACATGTTCAGTTCCTTCAATCTGTCTTCATAGGACTTGTGATGCAATCCATGCACCATCTTTGTTGCCCTCCTCTGAACCTTCTCTACCCTGTCTATGTCCTTACGTAGGTATGGTCTCCAGAACTGTACACTGTACTCCAGGTGGGGCCTCACTAGTGTCTTGTATAGCGGAATTATGACCTCCCTTTTCCTGCTGGTAATGCCCCTGCCTATACATCCCAGCATCCTATTTGCTTTACCTGCTGCCTTGTCACACTGTTTCCCTACCTTGAGGTCATCAGAGATGACAATCCCAAGATCCTTTCCTGCTTGTGACATGCTATATCCTCAATCCTCACCCCAACTGATATATTGTGCCAGGGTTTTTGTGCCCCATATGCATTATCTTGCACTTCTTTGCATTGAATTTCAACTGCCAAACCCCTGACCATTCTTCAAGTTTCTGCAGGTCCCTTCTCATTCTGTCTACACCCTCTGGTGTGTCTACTCTGTTACAGAGCTTTGTGTCATCAGCAAATAGTGAAATTCTGTCTTCTAGGTGTAACCCCCCTGCAAATGGGGGTTCCCAAAAGACTTCCAGGAGCTTGCTTGAATGCACCAAGCCTGAATGGTGTTTGGCATTTAAGCCATTTATCAGTGAGTGTTTTTAGAATCTCTGGTACTGTCTCTTTAAGAGCTGTCTGCTTGCAGTCATAATTAGTTTGTATGGGGGACTGTGTGTTTCTTTGATTGAGTACCACTCAAGCTGCTGCCAATTCACTTCATTTTTGCAGGCACTAGGAGTGCAAACGGAACCTATCTGAAAGATGTAACTGTTTGCCAGAAATTATTTAGAGTAATAATGAAATTACAGTTTGTCTAACCTGCTTTCTTTGCAGTCAGAACTGTGTCTGCTAGTTCCCCATTCTAGTTTTGAACTGCTGAACTGGACCAATCAGTGTGGGGTAAGCTAGCTCTAAAATGGTGCCTTGACGAATCAGAACTTGGACTCATAATCTGAGCCAGCCACAAGAGGATTGTATGGGCAGTGACTCTGGGAGATGTAGTTTAGACTTCAGTGCCTTTTGGACCAACAGCAGCAGTCTATTGTGAGTGACAGCCAATCCAGTCAAGAACTGGGAAGAACTCAAAGGAAGTGCCGGTTTTGTCGGTTGGAGTTTCAGTTGAGCTTTGGCAGTGAAGAAGGAAGGAGCCTTCTGCTTTTTCAGTGTGCAGTTTTAGTCAAAACCGTGTAAGGCCCAGAGTTCCGTCTGCAGCTTGTGTAACAGCTTGTTAGACTGAATCTGGCCCTGTGAAAAGAATCAAAGGATCTCTGAAGAGTAGAAACCAGGCTCACCCTGTAGAAGACTGGAGGAATTGCTGAAAATTGCACTCGGTCTGTCAGGAACTGAATCTGCTGTGTGTTCTCCGGTATTGTGCAGTAATTGCATCGGATACAGATGCAGCCTGCCTGGTATAGTGCTTTCTTTATATGGATGTGTGAAGAGGTTTGTGTACCTCAAGTGAGCCCTGCTGACATTGAAGGACCCTATCTTATTTGGAGGTCGTGAGTACTAATTCAGGGTCGCTCCCTGTTGAATTGCCACATTAAATCCAAATGGAATTACTGTACTGCTGACTGTTTAATTCTCCTTTCTCTGTGTGAAAGGGCCCTACCAGCTGCCACGGTTTGACTAGCCACTAGGGCTTGGGTACCCAGGGACAGTAACTGATAGGGATAGGCCTGTGCACAGAGCCATAGGTAGATTATTAGAGTGATAAGCTAATTAACCTGATTTCCCCCTGTCCTTGTTATATCCCCTAAATAAATCAGAGCTGCTTGTTTCAGCAAAGTTATACTGCCTGAGGTATTTGTCTATGTTAAAGTACTGTACTGTGATTGTTGCACTGTATCTCATTTCACAGGAGGTCCCAGTGCCGGAACCAGACCTGGGGGTAAGTGTATACTGTGAAGGTAATTCTGATATATTGTGTGGGCCACTAGTGGGAAGAAAGGGGTTGCAGTGTCCCAGAGGGCTGTGACCAAGTTAGTTTAACTATTGCAAACCCTGACCTCTGGGTGGAGGCACCTGCCATTGGATCCAGGCCCCTCAACCTGTTAGTGGCAAATCAAGCAGGGGTAGTAGCCCCTGGGATAGCGCCATCTAGGGGTTACATAGGTCCTGCGCAATGTCACTGATGAAGATGCTGAATAGGACCGGTCCCAGCACTGATCCCTGTGGTACCCCACTGGTCACTCTTCCCTCGGTGGAGTGACAGCCATTTGCCACCACCCTCTGTGTCCTGCCACCCAGCCAGTTACCCACCCACCACACTACTGTCCTGCCCACACCCATATTCCCCAGTTTGTGTAATAGTCTTCTATGTGGCACAGTGTCAAAGGCCTTGCTGAAGTCCAGATAGGCCATGTCCACTGCCCTACCCTGATCCACCTCCCTAGTCACCCAGTCAAAAAATTCAACGAGGTTGGTCTGACATGACCTCCCCCTGGTGAAACCATGCTGCCTTGGGTCCTGTAGTCCATTGACAACCAGATGTTTCACCAATCTCTCCTTCAGTAGTGCTTCCATGATCTTCCCCACTACCGAGGCTGACTGGTCTGTAGTTCCCTGCTTCCTCTTTGTTCCCACTTTTGTATAAGGGGACTACATCTGCTGTCCTCCAGTCTTTGGGTACCTCCCCTGTTTCCAGTGATTGGCTTAACAGGATAGCCAGAGGTTCAGCCACCACCTCTCTTAGTTCTTTAAGGACCCTGGGGTGCACCCCATCTGGCCCCATTGCTTTATCAACTCTTATTACTTCCAGTTCCTTCAGGACCCTTTCTCGTGTAAAGGGACTTGCGTCCATTTCTGCACCATTCTCACCCCTTGTACTCCTTTCAGACCCATTACCCTCCTCTTCCTCAGTAAAGACTGAGCAGAAATACCTGTTCAATATGTCAGCTTTACTGTTGTCATCCTCCACACAGCCCCCATCCTCCCCCTTCAGTCTCACTATCCCTCCCTTTGCCTTTCTTTTTTCACTTATGTACCTGTAAAAGGTTTTGTCCCCTCTACCCACTGATTTTGCAATGTGTTCTTCTCTCTGAGCTTTGGCTTCCCTTACTGACCTCCATGCCTCCCTTTGCTTCTCCTGGTACTTCTCCCTATCCCTTTCTGCCTGTGTCTTTTTGTATTGCCTGAATATGTTTTATAAATCTCTCCAAGCCACACACATGAACTCAAATGTCTAAATCCTAGTGAACAGCATCAGGAACATGGAAATCAAGGGTGTGGGGAGGGGGGAATGGTACCTGAATAGGAAATGTCTCACTACATTCTATACTATTCTACTGTCAATGCAGTATCAGTATTTAATCAAAAGTACTGACAGGTGCCAAAGTAATCCTTCTCACTTTACCATCAATTTGGTTGGTTAACAAAAGCCCAAAAGAGGGCCCTAGTGAGCAATCAGGTTCTATAATCATTGCCAGCCCCAAAAAGGATGACGACAATGCAGACAATGTAACTGCTCTTTCTCTACAGCAACCAGCCCACTACACACCAATGTATAAGACACCCATTACAGTCAAAGGTAGTACACCTAAGAAGCAGCATTACAGAAAGGCTGTTTGGAAGGACAGCAATGTGTAGGATGCATAAAAAAGTACAAGAAGACAGTCAGTTTCCTTTTTTTTGGTAAATCTGAGCCAGATTCATGAATTCTAAAAACTAAAACACAGTGCAAAGCATTATGAGTATACAAGTCTTAGGGGAATTCAATCCAATAGGAAATTTCTTAACTGGTACTACATTCTGCTGACTGTGTCACTAGGCAGACCTCATCACAGCCAGTTCACACACTAAACATAACAATAAATTAGACAATTTGCACACATGCACAAAATGCATGACAGCAACAAACATTCAAGCTACTGCTTGCTGCCTGAAAATAAGCTTTTCATAATGGCTGGCGGTGGAAATAATTACAGTCTAATAATAACTATTATTATCAGATCTTTGTGGGTTTGAGAACTCTGAAAAAGTGTTTAAAAAAGCCAAATGGCATAGCCCTGTGGTAAGTCTGAATAGCATTCTCTTTATTAACACAAAATGTATTATGTCATGTGAACGGAACACATTAAACAGCACGTATTTCAAATTGCCAGTGATCTACAGTCGAGCTACTGGCAAGATGGATGGACTACAAAGTGAGGATATAATCCCTCTGCCACTCTTGGGGAGGGGTGTAAAAGCCATTGAACAGATTTATGCCATTTTTACAAGGTTTGCAGTCTGTTATGAAAACATGTGTTCCAGATGTAATAACAAATCTGTAAGAATTGCCAAGTTTTTCAAGTTCTTAAAGAGAAACATCTGTTTCAATCCTCCTGAAGGTTAGCCTTGCCCATTTAGCCTTTCATCATGACGTGGTAATTCATGCATAACTGAAATAACACTACCCTATCATTCCACTGAACCATACTGTAGAAGCACAGAACAGTTTACAGGCAGAGAAACAAGGCATATGAAAGTCTGTTCTGTTTCCTCTTTCTATTCTGTTATAGCGCAAGTAAATGAAAACTGACGGAGTGCAAGAAAACAAATTACAGTACTAGTGTGCATGTCCAAAACTCCAGTCTTTAAAGCAGCACTGTTTGTCAGTAATCATGTTTTTAACAATAATGTAATTCTGGCAAACAAACATCAGTATACCAGTTTTTATTTTCAGTTTCTTCCATTTCTGAATAGAAGAATGTGATTTTGAAGTTTTTAAAAGTTCTTATGCCCTCGCAATGCCCCGCATGAAAAATGAAACATCTCGGTATGGTGTGGTGCTGCCTGCAATCAGAAACATGAGCTAGCACCATCACAGCATGTCCATAGTACAAGTACTTACAGTCAAAGGTACCCTCAGCAAAAGGGATTTCCAAATATTGCGAGTGGAAGTTATCTTTAATGATGCAAGCCCTTAATTATAAAAGTAGTTACGAAACCTGTATTTTTTTTTTTTTTTTTATCTGAGGGAGTTAAAAATATACTAATGATGTCAGAAACACTTTGTTGCTAAGGTACTAATCTTGCACAAGGAGAAGGGAGGCCTGGGACTTCCTTGCTTCAAGACATGCTATCTTGCAGCACAGGTGGCATTTTTGGGAACCTGGATGAAACAAATGAATTCTGGCTGGTATTTGATAGAGGAGGCAGACTAGCCGGGACTTCCTTTGTAGATTGCCCCCCAGCAGGATAATGCCTGAAAAAAATGTCCTCTAGACACTGCATAACCTTTGGGCTAAACAGACCATGGTTATCCTGTAAAAGGTTTATAAACTGACTGCTTCCCCTAACTCACTAGGACCCCTCACCTTCATCAGATACCACAATCCCTTTTTTCCTCCCCAAATGGATCCATGATATGCCTACTGGGAGACGGGGCTTACCAGATTTGAGCAATGCCTGTCTGGGGAATATGTTGTATGTTTCAGGACCTTAGAGACACATGTCATCTCAGACAAGAGGATCATCTTATGTTCCTCCAAGTCTGACACTTTCTGCTACAGCAAGATCATGTCACCCAAATCAGACGTCCACAGTCAGGTCTGGAACAATTTTTTATTGGCTGATCATCCTTAAAGCTAAAACAAAACTAGTTTCCGATTTATATAAATTACTTTCTAAATGGGAGGGCCCCCTACTGGATCACATTAGAGTAAGGTGGGAGGCAAAAAGTTGTATTCCCCTTCTTGCCCACCACTGGAAGAAATGTCTTCTGATTGGTTGGGCCATAACCGCTTTGCCTACATGGCAGGAGTTCAGTTGGAGGATTCTCACGTTATTTCAGAACCCCTCCGTTTACAAAACACTTTAACACAACATACACAGATGCCTGTTGAAAGCAATGTGGCGGATTGGGAACCCATCACCACATATGTTTGGGTTGTTCCATTATTCAAGCTTTTAGGGTGAAGACACATACAATACTGCAGAGACTGACTGCCACACATATTCCATGCTCCTTCTTGGATCCAATTCTGAGATTGCCCACCTTCCTGAGGGGCCTAAGAAATAAATGGAGGTTCATACAAATACTAAGGAGCGCAGTTCTTAAATGCATCACTGTGCATTGGTAGAACCCCCCCCCCCCAACTTCTGATCTATGGAAAGCTAAGATCACAGAACTAGGGACAACAGAGCATGTCTTGCCCACTTTAGAGCTCCGACTGCCAACATTTCTTGAATTGTGGCAGCATTTACAGGTGTGGCAGCCCAAGGGGGGTGGTGGTGGTGGGGGCTAGTTAAGGAAACTTCCACTTCAAAACTTCATTTTACAGTAACTTCTGCAAAGCCTGGGCCTGGTATTGGTACACATGTTTTATCAAATAACTGCATAATGATTAATGCTTTTGCTTTAGCTGTATTATACAGTCTCCTTGCAGGTGAAGTTAAGACAAAGGAACATCTCTTCCACAAATACTTGAACTTGGATCTGAACATTTCAAAGACTGCCTTGAAGTTGTAAGTTTGGTTTTTCATCTGTAGGAAGAAAGTTTGTCTTCCTAGTTGTTTACAGTTGTCCCATTCATTTAATCAGTGCACTATTTTTGTGAAGTCATGGTCCTTCGTGGCCATAAGCCATGTAGTAGAGATGCAGCGAATACAGAAACTGAAATGTAAACTGTACTGTCTCAAGTGCAAAGGTCTCAATAAACCTAAAGTTAAAAGAAATATATGGTGACAATGTTTACGGATAAAATGCTGCTGTTTTAATCCATGGGGAGCATTATTTCACACTGCACACCTGTTAGTAGTTATCACTTACGGTGCTGCGGTTTTGTTTTTTGGTGGGACACTTGTTACTCACTGCACATTTTACCTTTTGTCATAATTCCCTGTCCACAGAGTTCACTTAGAGTTCACTTAAAGTTGAAGGAGCAAAAAGGGGTAAAGCCCAAAAGCAGCTACTTTTAGGACAGTATGTAGAAATTCATATTTCCCCCTTCCATAATATATCTGTCTAGACACCTTTTAAATTTATCTTTGTCTGTACTCAATATCATTTTTTTGGTAATCTATTCTGTAAATTGTCCGCCCTTTGGGTAAAATAGTATTTTCTTTTTTTTTTTTCTTAAAGTGCCCTTATTTGACACGTAGTGGATGACTCTTTACAGATAATTGATCAGATTTACTGTATATTCTATATTCAATTCAGACATTAGAATATCACCAATCATAACATAAAGAATAATGTACGGGGTTGTGTGTTTAATGAGTTTTTACACACACCCCAAGGTGTTGATGCCATATAAACCCCGAGAGCGAGCTCAAGGGTTTATTTAAGCATCCAACACCGAGGGGTGTGTGTAAAAACTCAAGTTAAACACATACCTTATGTTTTATTTTACATAATTGCTGGGCAGCGTTTTCTCACCACAGCAATTATATAAAATAAAACTGCAGTAGACAGTGTGGAGGAAGCAAGTCCGGAGTAGAGGAAGCGCAGTCAGCGCTCGAGCGGGTCCTGAAACCTTTTTTTTTTTTTAAGTTTAATACAGGAGGCAAGTAGGCAAGTTTCTTTTTAAAAAAAAATTACTTACTGCAGAGTCATAGTGGCGGTGTAGAGTCCAGGGCACAGCATAGTGCTGAAGTCACGGAGACTGTCTGGCGCCATGGTTAGCGGAGAGAGTGGAGGTAGGCGCATGCATGGAGAGTTGGAAACCCTGTGTGTGTTTTCCATTATAACGGCAAATTATAACCCAGGTTTCCAATGGGAGAAACTGCTCCCCAATTACTATAGTATAATAAAGGAGTATGTCACCTCGCTGTCTTCTCAATTCAAGACTGTACAGGCCTAAGTTCGATAATCTTTCCTCGTACGGTCTGTCTTCCACAATTTTAATGTTTTTGAGAATCTTCGTTGAACAGATTCTATTTTAGGTACGTCCTTTTTATTGTATGATCTCCACAACTGACTGCCGTACTCCAGTTGCGGTCTGACATAGGAAAGATACAAAGGCATAAGAACCTCCTGGGTTTTACTCCTAATATTTCTTTTTATTGACCTCAGTGTTCTTTTGGTTCTATCTACTATTATAGTTTGGTGTTCTTTTAAGTCCAGGTTGTCATCTATCATAACACCGAGGTCTTTACCTACATTTTTATCTTGCAGTATGTGATTACATATTGTACAGTTGTGATGCAGATTTTTTTCCCCTGTGAGCCCCGGAAAAAGTCCAATTTCCCTGGGGGTTTTGGTCCCACCCCCATTCTTTTATTTTGGAGTCCTGGCATTTCCTCTGTGTTTCCTGACTTCTCCTGACGGCCCCCCATGATGGTTTCAGAGGGAGAGTGGGGCCCGAGAAGCTGTAGCATGGAGCCAATGGTCTGTTTGCACCTCTGGGCGCTGGAGCGAGCTCCACGCATGTGCAGAAGCACACTTCTGTGTGGCAGTATGCGTCCAGTTTTGGAGTTGCCTCTCGGGTGGTCCCGGTCCCAGGGCAAAGGAAGAGAGGGACCGGAGACCATAGTAAAGGGTGAGAGGCAACCAGGAGAAAGAAAATCGATTTTCAATAAGTGCCAATTGCACTCAAAGGATCGGGAGCTACCTCATTAATATTCATTAGGTGGCATCCCTTTGAACAGCGAGCGGAGTCCTGTCTAGCACTGGGGCATAAAGTAGCGCTAGTGACAGGTGGGGAAAAGTGAATAAATAAAGAAATGTGTGGCAGGAAAAGATTTAATAAGGCTGCCAGTCCGTGGGAAAGGGAATAAATAAAAAAGATGCCATGGACTTCAGCCAGGGAACAGAGTTGAGACACTGCTGGGATATGTGTAAACTTACTGGGGCAATGTGTGTGCTGCCTAGGGGCAAGGTATAATAGCAGCAGTGACTGAGCGTGGGCTAAACAGAAAAGTTAAAAGATGCAATCACTTTACAGGGCACAGGGGTGGCTACCAAATGGTGGGGAAATGTTTAAATAAGAACGTATGGTTTGGCTACAGGAACGTTTTGAACCTCAAACACTTAAAATCTGTGGACATTATTTACAACAGCCACCATGCTGGGCAGCCATGTGACACCAGCCAGCCAACTACGAAGCCAGGATTTTTGAAAGGGACTCTGGGACTGATTGAAAAGACTCTTGGGGGAAAATACCGGGGACTGTTTAGGTGCCTTTTTGTACAGTGAATGAGGCACCGAAGGAGCCTCATACATATTGATTTTTGCCTAAGGACAGTGGTTCCAGCCAATGGGGAGCGAGGAAAGGGCTCCCAAAAGCCAGGGACAGTTGGACTTGAGTCAGTTCTGGGACAGTCCTCCGGGGGCTCTTACCCATGGAGAGAGTGGAGCAGCAAGATGGGCCTGCCTGGGGCTGCCAGCAATTTGTCCCCCAATGCAGGGAGGGCCTGCCCCATCAGGAAAGAAAGCAGCAGCTTGGAAGAGAAAAAGGGAAAGCTGCAGGTTGCTGAATTGTCTGCATTGTTCTGAAGTTGCACCACAGTGGTGAGGCAAAGGAGAAGAGAGGAAAGGTTGTGTCCTGAGCCTGGAGAAAAGGACAAAGGTTGGGTCTAAGCATGGGAAAAGATCAAAGTTGCATTCTGAGCCAGGAAAAAGAGCCGGGCCAAGGGGCCACTCCCTGGTCTGGGTCCTATGCGGTGGTAGGCCTTGTGCACGCGCTCTACACAAGGCCTGTAATGGATCTAAAAGGGACAAGCTGCAAGATTGACAAGCAAGACGAAGGAAGAGCAAGCAGCAGCCTCTGTGCCCCTGTTAAAGAAATTGTTCTTGGTTCTGCCTGTGCCATAAATCCCCAGGACTTCAAAGAACTGTACCATCCAAGGACTGAATCTGCAGAACCGTGAGTAAAAAGCAGGAATTGCCCTGCACCTGGGGACTGTATATAGTTTACGTATGCCCCCCCAGGGCAGGAAGAAAAGCCCAGGGAAAATGTATAAAGTTTAATTCAAGTAAGTATGCCAATGCCGGCTACCAGCCGCACCTCAGGCCTGCAACTTTAAAACTGAGTACCCAGGTACTGGACTGTGGGGAAATGGACTGGGACCTGTGGATCTGATTTTTGGGCATCTGCAGCAGATAGTTAAGATAGATAGACCTGATGGCTGCATTGATGGAGATCTAGGTTTGAATTTTGGGAAATGGAAATCTTTAAAAATGCTTACTTGACCTCTATTCCACTACCCCATTCCTAAACCTTCCCCCTGTAAATAAACCACAGAGTTATTGTTTTGCAGCAGAAAACAAATGCAGAGCTTGTTTTTAGTGAGACTGTGCATCGATGAGATGATAAGGTAACTATTATAACTGAACGGCGGGGAAGTTCGAAACTTGATAAGTCAATGTCTGGGGTAACTGTTGGGGAGGTGGGTTGGTACAACATCCCAGGGGGTTGTATTGAAGATAATGAGACCCACTTAAATGTACTCTGGGTGGAGGCACCGCCATTTTGTTTCAGCTTTTGGGAAAGAACACCCTTATTATAGCTATGGGAACCCAGACCCCTTAACCTGGCTAGTGGCCACCCTGGCAGGGTCAGTGGCCCTCTCCTGGACAGCGCTGGAGAGGGGGTTACAGTAGTGTTGATACATGCTAATTATTGTAATCTTGTTGCAATTCCTTGCTTTGTACTATATTACATTTTTGTTGACTTGGTTTTCTCAGTTTGAAATGATCACAATTACCATTGGCTGTGCCAACATGTTCCAGCCACTAGTACTGTACTGTTTTATAGTATAAAGCCGAACATTATTATGTATGGAAATCCATACACTCAAAAAAGTGGTTCTGCTGCAGTAGTAAGGTAAGGTAAAATGTATTTCTTGAGCACATTTCAGATTATCAAGGCACTTTACAGTAAAATCCAATATAAACAATAACACTAATAATGACATAACTACTAAAGTAGAACGACTTTTCATTCTGCTTTAGTAGCTATGTCACAATGCAACCACCCCCAATGGCACCGCTTATAGGACAAGGGGGCGGTTGAGGAATTGTGCATGCGAGCGGACCAGCTGGCAAACAGACAAAGAGTGCGGGTCTCCAGCGACTACAGCAGCAACAAAAAATAAGGGACATGTGTTTTGAATATACACTATAGAAAAGTGTATGGAGCTAATACACACAACCCTATTCTTATACCTTGTGGTTTCCATGACAACAGGGTCCTCTCGAGTTTCGCTCTCAAGGTCCTCGTTGTCATGGAAACCACATGGTATTAGACCAGCGCGGTTGTATATGGGCTCCCATACAGTATCCAATATGTTCTTGTTGCTATTACTGCAGTTCTTCTGGAACTCTTGCAGGTCATACCCGAAAATAAGCATCTGTATTCCTAGTGTACTTACAGTACCTAGTAAATAAAATAAAACAAATAAATATGAGATAATGGCTGGTGAGTTGGTGTGCATAGGAATTTTGTGCACACCCGAGGTGTGGATGCCGCGGCCCTGAAGGGAGTGAGGTTTATGCAAAAGCATCCCACACTGAGGTGTGTGTGTAAAATTTGAGTTTTGCACACCTACCCAGCCATTATTTTATATAATTACTGGACATCATTTTTTCACCCTAAGCAGGATCGTTGCGTTAGCTTTAGTAAGCAGTGAGAGACACTTCAGTTAAATTTACCACTGTGAAACATTTATTTTTGCTTAAAAGGTAACATTTTGTAAACTGTAATACATTTTAGCAATTTCTGTTTGTTTCTAGATAAAAGTGTCACTTACACAAGAGGGCGAGGAGGACGTTCGTGACAGGTTGAATCACTTTTTTTTCACTTTCATTAAAAAATATAAGAAGCTAGAACTCTTACTGAAAAAAAGATAGAAAAGTGTTTTAAAAGTCTGTTTGTGTGTGGAGTAACAGGTTTTCTTGTAACTTTTTAAATGGTAAGATATCGGGTTTCCATTGTGAGCAATCCATAGGAATCGCAAGATCTCATAGCAAGATCCGAGGTCACCATGGAAACCCGACGGTTTAAAAGTTACAAGAAAACCTGTTGTTCCACAAACAGTCTTTTAAAACAGTTTTTTATCTTTTTCTCAAAAAGAGTTGCAGCATCTTGGGTTTTTTATAGAAGGTTAAAAAAATGTGATTTCAACTGTCACGAATGTCCTCCTTGTACTGGTATGTATGTAAGTAACGCTTTTACTGAAAACAAACAGAAAGTGCTAAAATATGTTATTTACAAAACGTTGCCTTTTTAAGAAAAATAAATGTTTCAGTGGCAAATCTAACTGAAGTAGGTGATCTCTGTTTCACTCACGAAGATAGACAGAAAGACTGTCTGAGGAGAGCTGACAGGGACCTGATGAGTGCTTCTGGCACTGTGTGAGAGCCCAGAACAGTGGCTTGTGCTTTCTCATAGTGAAAGCCAGTACGTGTTTGCTGTTATAACCAGCTGGTTATAACAGCAAATGATAGCTGGCTTTCTCTGTGGGGGAAAAAAAAAATAAGGTCAGTTATTTTATAGAGAATGATGGATGGGTAGGTGGTTATAACTAGGATTTTAACCCCCCCCCCCCCATCGAGGTGGTGGATGCCACATAAACCCTGGGGGCGAAGCTCAGGGGGTTTATTAAGGCATCCCACCTTGAAGGAGTGCGTAAAATCTGTGTTCTGACCACCTTCCCATCCTTTATTTTGTATAACTGCTGCGGATCATTTTTTCACCACAGCAATTATACAAAATAAGTGGATTTGTTTACGGAGACGAGCTGTGGACCGCTGGGATTGCAGTGCGGTCTGTGGCGGCTCATAAAGTAAAGTAGTGTTTAGTTTTTTCACACTGACAATATAGATTTTCTGTGCCCAGTGATCTTTTTGCTAAAAAAAAAGAACTTTCCGCCTACTGCTTGTGTTGGGGAACTTTGCAGTGCTGAGGAGCGGTGACGGCAGGGAACAGCGCTGAAAAGAGGAAGGTTGCGGTTGGCACATGCACCGAACTAGGGAAACTGGGCACATGTTCGTTGTTATAACCGGCTGGTTATAACGACAAAATTATAACCCTTTTTCCCTACAGGAAAAAATGAGAGACAGTTATTATATGGGCAATAAATACTGAACAACAGATAGAAAATATAAATCCATATACTATGATGCAATTTTGTTTTTATATAGTGGCTTTCTTACAAAAGTAACACAACATGCTTTACAATACATATTAGATCAAATACCAACAGACAAAGGTAAATTATATGTAACAGCTTTGCATCATATTAACTAAGAATCGGACTTTAAGGCAGCAGTATTTGTGCCAGTAACACTTCTTATTATACAAACAAGATGAGCTGCGATTAGGTCTTCAGACACTGACTGGCACAGAACCTCCTCTCACCATGTTAGCTGGCTGCCATCTTACTGACAAGAAGTAAGCATGCATGTACCATAGAAAAAGCTGTTTCGACAGTACACATGCATTCACTCCCTGTCAGTCAGATGGCAGCCAGCCGAGGTGCTGAGTGAAGAGGCTGTGCCAGTCACTGTCTGAGGACCGGATGGCAGCTCACCGAGGGATGGATGGGGAAGTCAGGACCCCATAAGGAGTGGGGGTGATGGGTGCTCAGTGGGTGGGCTTGGGAGGTGGGGACTTTGACAGGGATCTAGCTGTGTGTGTGTGTAACAACGGATTGCCAGGGACAGGCTTCAGAAGATTTAAACAATACTGAACTGGGTGAGGGAGTGGGGGTCAACTAGACTGCCAGGGAAGGGCTTTAGTACAGTTGCACAATACTGACAGGAATCCGATAAGGGGTGGATTCACTAGATTACTAGTGAAGGGCTTTATTACAGACCCACAATACCCACAGGGTTCATTTGAGGAAGGGGTTCAACTAGACTACCAGGCAAGGACTACTGTACAGTTCCACAATACTTACAGGGATCGGGTAAGGAGATGATGAAGAAGAAGAATTTGCATTTATGTAGTGCCTCTTCATACATGTTGTATCACAAAGCACTTTACAAGCAATGCAAGACTGGTATGGAGGTGACTGTAAATGTGTAGTGGCAGCCATTTCACACATCAACACTTACCTACAGCCTTGGACAACTGTATGAATAAGTTTTATGGGAAAGGGAACATTGGTTAGGAAACCAGGGAAAAACCCTACTCTTTGCAAAAAGTGAGTTATTTTACTTCCACCTGGACACCCACCAGGGCAGCACCACAGATGGACAGAAAGGAACTTGGTTTTAGCATCTCACCCAAAGGGTGACACACCCCGACAGTAGAGCAGCCCCCAAGTACTGCACTTGGGTGGCAGCATTTATGGTACGAGCGCAGTCCTTGTGTGCGACTAGAATCCATGACCTTCTGACCCAGAAGCAGATGTGCTACCAACTTAGCCACATTGAGAGTGTCTGCTAGACTGCTGGGTTAGGACCTACAATACTGAACAGTAACATTACTGTACAGCACTGACAGCAGTCAGGTGCAGGAAGACCACTAGACTTGCATGGTTGGGATCTTCATTATAGCTCTGTACTGACGGGGACATGCTGAGTGGAAGTGGGTGTCATTGGCACCAGAGCTGCAGGGGACTTGGGGTCGTGTACCACTGTGCACATTTATAAAAGCAGGGTTTCGTAAGCATTAATCAGTGCCGTCATGCTGCAGCCTGTCATTACTTATAAAACCCTTGAGTACACCACTGCGTCCTGCATGCAAGAGAGCACCCATATTTGCATGGGCCCAGTGGTGTATTCTTGGCATCAGTCCTATCCATTCTACTCAGTGAGGGGTGACCCTTTGATATGGTCCCTGCCCCATCCAGATGCAAGGAGTCCCATTAACAAGGTGCTATTTCTGTTAGTGCTGCACTAATCTTCAAAATATGGGGTCATTGTGTGTCTTATTCTAACCTTCCCTTTTGGTTTTTATTAAACCTTTTATAACCTGCATTTTGTATTTGTTGGCAGCTTCTAGTTGATGAAATATGATATTTAGCTACTTTTTTGGCAAACTGAGCATGTGCAGAAAATTAGTAACTTCAAAATGAATTCACATTTTTCACCAAACCCTAAACAGACCTATTCCACTATAACATCTAGCAAACTTGTATGTTTCATAACTTAACTCTTTGTAGTTTTTTCTCTATCAGTTGGCAGAAATTTGGGCTAAAAATGGGCAAAAGTACATACATTTAACACTCTGTAACTCATAAATAGATTAACAGATTTCTATAACACTTTCTAAATTAGTTGACACTGGAACTGAGATGATGTATGCTAAATTGTACAGTCCTATGATCCAAGGTGGCTGAGGTATGAGGGTTTGAAAACAGGGTTCTAAAGAGAAAACCTCTCCGCAACCCTTATATAGGAGCACTTCTGTGCCTGTATACTGTGTGTGTGTGTGTGTGTGTATATACACATATATATATATATATATATATATATTCTTTGCAAAAAAACCCCGCTGTTAATGCATCAGTTAGGGTTTCTATTACAGCAACAAATGTATAGAAATTTGGTGTTGGGGTTACCAACCCTACCTCCCCCACCCTCCACACACTAACAGGCATCGGGCGTGCCTTTGGGTTTGTCGGCATAACTCTCATCCCATTCCATGTATAAGGAAGCTGAGATGGTACAGTATAGAAGTGTAGTAAGCTGCGTTTAGCGAGAAATCCATATCTCAAACCATTTTCGAGATATAGGCACCGAAATGTACCGCAGCCACCACAATGTATGCTATGGGAAATGTCTAAACTTCTGAATGTTAAAACTATGGAACCGAAGTAAATTGTATCACCAAAACAGCAAAATGCACATCTGTGGGGCAAGCCCTTTCTACCCTGCAAATTTCAGCCCCAAAGTCCTAACCATTTAATTGCAGTGAAGTGGCAAAGAAACAACAATTTTCTGGAAGTACTTTTGCAAATTTTATGTAAACTTTTGCAGTAGATTATGCCACACGCCCAGAAACTGTCATAAAATTGAGAAATTACATTTTCAAAATTTCACAAAAGTACTTTCGTAAATTTGCAACACTTCCAACAGCCAAATAAAAAAAACATATTTCTGGGCGTCCTATCAAAACACTAATGCCAGGATCATATTCCTAAGGCCCCTATTAGGTATGCACAACTCTTGGTGTTTACCAAGGGGCAGTACAATTTTGAATTACAGCATTTTTCCGAGTCACTAACTGAAAACAAGATGGCTGCAGCATGACACTACTAAACCCATTTGTGGCAGTAAAAGGGGCTTTTGCAAAAGCAAAAAGTGCTTTTGAGACGTACATATATTTTTTCTCATAGGCTATAATGGGAAACTTTGAACTAATAACTTTTGAAAGGATTAGTATTTTTTCACCAGACCTTCAAAAGGCACATCAGTGACGCAGACCCCATGTACCCTAACAATTTCAGACCAGACCCCCAAACCATTTCAGACTTACAGACGAGCAAAGAATTTGCATAAAAATGGTAAATTTTACATTTTGTGGCACTCTGCAGCTCCATAACTGTACCACTGACCAGAACGAAACTTGCCACATCCAGAGATCTGTGGTACCAGACAGTGCATGCCAAATTTTAGGCAACTCAGTCAAACGGTTGCAAAGTTATTAAAGTGCAAAAGTTTGGGTTTAACATAGAAATTGCCGTGCAGCTCTAACTACCCGAGTACTACCATGCTATATATATCTATAGATATATATACTGTATATATATTCAATGCAAAAAACTTTGTTAATGCATCGGTTAGGGTTGATAGCATAGTGACAAAAGTTTGGAAATTCGATGTTACGGTTGTCACTCCCCCTCCCTCCACACACCAACAGACTTCAGGGTGTGCGATGGGGTCATCAGACCCAACTCTCACCTCATTCCATGTGTAAACAAGCTGACATGTTACAGTACAGGAGAATGGGGTGCGAGTTAGGCCTGACGACCCCATTGCATGTCCCGTCTGTTGGTGTGTGGTGGTGGTGGGGGGGGTGGTAGTGGTGGTAACACTAATATCAAATTTCCAAACTTTTGTCGCTGTGCTGTCAACCCTAATTGATACATTAACAATGTTTTTTGCAATGAATTTCACTTATTTTTGAGAAAGTGTAATGTAACTGGTAACTGTTATGTGTTTATAAGAGTGTGGGCCCTCCATGCCCTGTACTCCCATCACACCACCCAGTTTTGCATGATGGTATGTGTATGTGGGAGTGCGAACCCTCTGAGCCCTGCGCTCCCACTTACACATAAGTACGGAGCCACACAGCAGCCCTATAGTACTGAAAAGGAACCCTTGTAACACTAATTTAGCAATCTCTCAGTAACCGTAGCAACTATGAAAAACATTTCATTGCAGTTGCAATCATGACTTTGAAACCTCCATGCAGGCTTAGTCCACCTAAGCTACCAGGAGGGAAAAATCCATATCTCGAATCATTTTCGAGATATGGATGCCGCAGTGTTAGCCAATGGGAAATTTCTCAACTTTGGAACAATGTAACTATGGTGCCGTTGTATAATATCTTTTCAAACCACCGAGAAGCACACCTGTGGGACCAGTGCTTGCCACCCTGCAAATTTCAGCCCAAAAGCCCAACCAGTTAGGTGCAGTGGGATGGCAAGGTATTGGTGTTTTTGTCTGCAGTAGTGTTGCAAATAGCGTCACTTTTGCAAAAATTTGCGAAAGAACAGGCACAACATTACTGGGGGCTCGATTGCAGAAAAGGCATTTCTGGGTCCCCCCCCACAAAAAAAATGGCTGTAGTGTGTTCCTCAGGCCCCGATTAGGTAAACACAACTGTCAGTGTTTATCTAGGGGCACCCAAATTTGAAGCACAGGACAGGGAGAGGAAATGGACAGGGAGCTAGTGGAGGAAATACACGAGATGGCAATGAAAGGTGAAATTCTACTGATGGGGAATTTCAATATGCCAGATGTGGATTGGAACACCAGTGCAGCTGCTTCAGCCAGAAGCAGAGGCATCTTTGATTCATTCCAGGAGGCTGGACTCAGGCAGCTTGTGCTAGTAATGACCAACGGGGATCAAATCATAGACGTCCAGGTAGAAGGGCAACTTGGATCCAGCGATCACAACATTGTGTGGTTCAGCACAGGGACAGAGACTCACCAAAGGAATGCTACGAAAAAAGTTTTGGATTTCAAAAGTGCTGACTTCACTGAAATGCGGAGGGGTATCAAAAGAGCCCTGGAGAGAACAGGAGCAAGAGGGAAAGTGGAAGAACAGTGGAAGCGTCTAAAGGAAACCTTACTGGAAGTAACAAACCAATGCATCAGACCGGTATCCAAAGGGAAGTGAAGGAGAAAGCCACTGTGGTTCTCGAAAGAGGTTGCAGTAAAGGTTAGGCCAAAAAGGAAAGGGTTCAGGAACTGTAAGGAGATCCAAAGGGAGGAGGACAGGAAGGAGTACCTAGAGTGTCTATGGGAAGTGAGAAAGGCAGTAAGGAGAGCAAAGCATGGACTGAGGAAGGTTTAGCACAGTCAGTTAAGAAAGGTGACAAGACATTCTTCAGGTACATCAGTGAAAGGAGGAAAAACAAGGGGGGGACTATACGGCTAAAAGTAGAGGGAGGGAAATGCAAGGAGGGTGACATGGAAAAGGCAGAAATACTGAATAAATATTTCTGTTCAGTATTCACAGAAGAGGGAAAGGGGCAGGGGTCACAGCAGTTGCCAAGGGGGTAAAGAGGTGGACAATAGTCTATTTACAGGGGAAAGAGTACTGCAGGAGCTCACTAAACTGCAGGTGGACAAAACGATGGGACCAGATGGCATACACGCAAGGATATTAAGAGAACTGTGAAGGGAGATAGCAGAACCTCTGGCAGCCATGTTCACCGAGTCATTTAACACAGGGGTGGTACCAGAGGATTGGAGGAGGGCACATGTGATCCCTCTACACAAACCCAGCAACAGGGAGGAGGTGGGAACTATAGGCCAGTCAGCCTCACCTCAGTAGTGGGGAAGATCATGGAGACATTCCTTAAAGAAAGGACAGTGGTGGGGGTGGGGGGTCTGGTACTTAATCCCGACTCATGTTTGCCCAACTCCGATTGCTGACACATTCACAATACTGCTGCTTTAAATCCCGACTATCAAAATACCAACTGCAAGCGCATGTCAGGGTCAGAATTTACCGCAAGGGTTATTGTGTATGTTGCATGGTTACATATCAGCTCCAGTGAAAAGACAAGTACAGTATAAGTCATCCCGTTGGTACTGTATATCTTCAGTCTTGTAACCTCGTGGCATAGAAACTAAAGCATAACCCATGCGCTTGCGGTCGGCATTTGGTACTTGTTAGACAAACAGCCAACCCCCCCCAAAGCAGTGCAGTGTGTGAAATTAAAGCTCACCCCTTGCTGGTAGTGCTGACATGTTGGTGCTTCAGTCTGAGGAACATTACTGCAGCTGTGTCTGGTACTTAATCTCAGCTACATATTAGCTCCAGTGAAAAGACAAGTACAGTATAAGTCATCCCGTTGGTATGTCTTCAGTCTTGTAACATCGTGCCTCCTCATCAGCCTCCTGGAAAAGCAGGTATTTGTGGCACAGAAGGGAAACTACTTCACAGTGAGTAGTGCAGTAGTAGTGAAGTGTGTGAGCTTTCGGTAAATCCTGACCCTGACCTACGCTAACTCCCAGTTACTTTATTTGAATTTGTACTGACAGTAACTTGAACAGTAAATAAATAAACATAATGACTTGTACTGTACTTGTCTTTTCATTTTCACTGGAGCTGATATATAGCCATGCAGCATGCATACTGTGTGTAACCCCTGCGGTAAATACTGACCGTGACATGCGCTTGTGGTCGGTTTGGTATTTTGATAATTGGGATTTCAAGTGGTATTGTGAATGCTTCGGGCAATCGGAGTCGGGCAAATGTCAGTCGGGATGTTGAGAGTCGGGATATGGCATGGATCCCATAGTGGGGCATCTAGAAGCCATCGGAGCCCAGGACTACAGGCAACACAGATTTACAGCAGGAGGTCATGTCAGACAAATCAGAGTGAGGCAGTGGACACTGTTTACCTTAATTTCAGCAAAGCCTTTGACACTGTCCCACATAGGAGGCTGATAAGCTGGGTGGGCTGGGCAAAGGGGACATGGTGGTAAACTGGGCTACAAACTGGCTAACAGACAAGAGGCAGAGGATGGTGGTAAATGGGGTGCAGTCTGGGGAGAGGGGGGTGACCAGTGGGCTGCCTCAGGGATTGGTCCTGGGGCCAGTCCTGTTCAATGTCTTCATTAGTGACATTGCAGAAGGGCTGGAGGTAAAGGTCTGCCTGCAGATGACACCAAGATCTGTAACAGAGTAGATACTCCAGAGGAGGTGTAGAAAATGAGGAGGGACCTAGGGAAGCTTGAAAAATGGTCTGAGGACTGGCAACTGAAGTTTAATTCAAAAAAAGTGCACAATTATGCATCTGGGACACAGAAACCCTGGGGAAAGCTACATGATGGGAGGGGGGGAGTTGCTGACAGTCACAAAGGAGGAAAGTGACCTGGGGGTTATTTCAGATGACCTGAAAATGTCAAAGCAGAGTGCTAAGGCAGCTGGGAGGGCCAGTGGCATGCTGGGGTGCATAGGCAGGGGTTCCACCAGCAGAAGGAGGGAGGGAGGTAGTGGTGCCATTATATAAAACCATGGTCAGACCTCACATGGAGCACTGTGTGCGGTTCAGGAGGCTGCACCTTCATAAGGATATTAACAGGCTGGAGACAGTCCAGAGAAGGGCGACTAAGACAGTACAGGGCTTTCAACACAAGACTTATGAGGAGAGATTAAGGGACCTCAATATGTACTCGCTGGAAGAGAGGAGGAAAAGAAGGGACCTGATAGAAACATTCAAGTACCTCAAGGTATAAACAAGGTGTGGGGGAAGACGTTTTCCAATACAGGAGGAGCACAAGAACGAGGGGGCATGACATGAAATTAGAAGATGGGAGGTTAAGAGGGAATGTGAGGAAGTTCTTCTTCACAGAGAGGGGGGTGGTGGTGGATGCATGGAATGGTCTCCCTCAAGAGGTAGAGGGAGCAAGCACTGTAGATGGATTCAAGCATGCTTGGGATAGGCATAGGGGAACCATAGGGGTACAGCAGCAGGTGGGTCAGAAGCAGTAATCCAGTACAAGGGCTTATGGGCAGACTAAATAGGCCAGGTAGTCCTTATCTGCCTACAATTTCTATGTTTTGTCCGTCGCTAACTGAAAACAAGATATCGGCCTCATGACAGTAAAAAGGCCATTTGCGACAGTAAAATGTAGTGGCGTCAGCTTTCAAGAGACACATACATTTTTTCTCATTGACTATAATGGGAAAATTCAATTTTGAATAACGTTTAAATGGATTCATATTTTTTCACCAAATCTTCAGAAGGCACATCAGTGACCCAGACTGCATATTCCCAGATGATTTCAGACCAGACAGACAAACCATTTGGGCTGTAGCCCCGAGCAAAGAAACACACAAAAACCCAGTTTTTGTGTGTTTTTTGGGGCTCTGCAGCTCCACAACCGTACATCCAACTGTAACGTTACTTGCCAGATCCAGAGATCTTTGGTGCCACACCGCATATGCAAAATTGCAGGCAAATCCATTGTACGGTTGCAAAGTTATTAAAGTGCAGTATTTTGGGTTTAACATAGAAGTGGCCGGCAACCCTAACTATAGCTGCACTACCATGCAGATATGTTATATATATGTATATATATATATATATATATATAAATAAAATATACAGTAATAATGTATTTCTGACATCCTTATAGTTCAGTGTATTTTCACTTCCCTGAGATATTTTAAAAAAGGGTTTATTACTAGTTTTTTTTAATTAATGACAAGTCAATAAATATGACTTTACTAACAATTTTTTAATACAATCTCTTCTGCCTAGGTTACTTTTTCATTGTACATGCTGGAATCATACTGTGGGTGCATTAATGTGGTGTAAAAACATGTTTCTGATGTTAAACAGCACCACACTAAGATGTTTACACTGTGCATGGTGGCCACGGCAAGAAAGCAAGAACTTTTATAAATTTCAAAACCATAAATTTCAGTTCAGGAATGAAATAAAATGAAAACAACAATGGGCATATTGATGTTTTGGCCATAAATACATTATTACTAAAAAATATATGCTGTTGCCACATACTGCTGCTTTAAGGACTACAATGAATGAAAATAGATTAGTTTTAAATTAAGATTTACCAAGTTACAGAGAGACAAATAAAGAGAGTGAGACAGGACGATTTTTCTAAAATAGCAGACACAATAAGGGAAAATAAATGCTCTCCAATCGCTGACTGGTTAATGACTGTAACTGTGAGAAGGTGAGTGTAGCAGGGATCGAGGTGGAGAGTAAGAGAGCAGTTCCAAATTTATTTTTAATACAATCGTGCACTTATTACTGAATTCGTACCTGTTTCACAAATATAGGCTTTATAGAATGGGGTGACATACTGCAATATGTTCTAATATGTTAGAAGAGGCAGGCAGCAGTATTCTGGACATGTAATTTGGAGCTGGGATTTTGAAAAATCATAAAGAACTGAGCTGCACTAAATAAGACATGGTGACATAAAGGCACGCTGTATATTAGTGATTCAGCTGACGGAGTACCTGGATAAGCACATATTCTTGAGATGTTGTGAGGATACTCAAACAATGCTTTTCACACAGTACGTGTGAAGAACAAGTTATTTAAGGAACAAAAATAATTCTAAGACTGCACCAGCATTTGTAAAGTTGTGGTTATGAATGTCATTAAAGAGAATGATTCTCACAAAAATAAAAAAGAATAAATTTGACCTGAAAAAAAAATGGTACTTAATCTAAAGTTAACTAGTATGTATCAGACATGATGAAATAATGCATATGACTTGATTATTCAACAGCGATATAAAGTTAAAGGGGCAATGTCAGTTTTACCCCCTCATTTTTGTTAATATCCATGCAGTGTGCCTTCTGGCACACACCGAAGTAATCTGTAATGCAGAATAACCCCATAGACATAAAAGTGCAACAAAAATACCTGTTTTATAAATATTTAGCACAGTTCATCTTTTAGCTGGGCCATCCATAAATCCACCGACACCGGAAGCATAACCCCCATTGAGGACGCGTGCCAGGACCGAGCGCAGTCACGGAGTGGCAATTTATGCCAAGCCTACTTTAGTAACATGCTGCCTTATAAACTACTAAATCGCAAACGGCTCCTGGTACTTTAAACTTAAAACGAGCCTGTTTCGCATCACTTCTTAAAACCAGTGCTAAAACTCGCGATGCGCAATGGCGGCATGCTCTTGCACATGCGCGGGATCTCCACACATCTTTACTCCACGCATGCGTGGGATTACAGCACCAGTTTTTAAAAAGTGAATTGCGAGCCACACAGGGGTTCAATTTTCCAGTATTTACCTATCTTGTACAGTAGGAAGGAGAACTTTCTGAAATACGAGATGTAAATGAAACAGGTATTTGAGTATCTATTAACCTTTTAAGAAATAACAAACTAAAATAATTCACCCTTTGCTCAAATGAAAACCAACCTAAATTATTGTGTAAGGTACAACAGTGAGTGAAACAAGAAGCAGAACTAGCAAACCTGCAAACCGAGTGATACAAAGTTTTCACACAATGCAAACTGGTACCAGCAACTCAAGAATAAATCCAAAGACCATTATCAATAATCAATAATCAGTAACAGTACAGAGTTAATACCTTTTTTGAATAAGCTGACAAACAGTTCATCAATCTATATAGTTGTCCTAACCTAGAATGCACTGTTTTAACAACATAATGTTCGTGAAATAAGTGTTGATCCAATATAAATCCCAAATATCGAAATTGCCTAACTTGTTCACTGTTAGCACCTTATAAATCATATAAAGAAGATAATAGCCCTAAATTACATAATTTATACAAAGACTCAAAAAATAAAGATTTGGTTTTGGTAACATTAAGCATCATACCATTATCTATAAGTCCTTTATTGGAAACCAACAACAGTCTGGGCTTCCACTACCACCCAGCACTTCGACTCCTCATGAGTCTTCCTCAGAGGTGTGGTCTATAGTGCAGAGTCAGTTCTTAAATACAACGTAACTCGTGAACATTCATGTTTCTCAAACAACTGGTGTATTCCATCACCAAGTGCAATGGGGAAGGAAAAGGAAGGGGACTACGCATTACAGCAGTATCTGCCAGTGGCCTGGAACATTTCCCATTCAAAGATGAGTGGTTAGCGGCTGCTGCAAGATGTTCAGATTTTTTTTATAAAACTGCTGATTAAGAGTGATATGTTAAAATACGAAAATTTGTTGAAGGAGATCATTATCATCAAAGAGAAAGTTATTGTCCTGAAAGGTGAGACACGATACTCGGAGCTGGACTCAAGACTGAAACTGAAACTCTCTAAATATGAGATATTGATCACAGAGAGAAAGGCGAACAAATTACTGAGAGACTTAACTGATTATGAGAAGGGCAATATTATCAGCTGGTCTAAACCTAGAGTAACTTGTTCTAACAGCAGGGGGCATTACAGGGCACGATTTTCGGCAAAGAATCAAGGAGAAGGAACCCTGAACAATCGGGTGTTCAGGAGGGAGTAGAAATAATAACCACAGAAAACAGTGGTACGACTGAAACTTCGGCAACTGTCAGTCAAGGGTCAAAAAACTTAAAAGGAGGAAGACCAGGAGAGTCAAACACAGGGGCAGAAGGCAGAAAGAACAAACAAAATTACCCGGAGAGAAAAAATAAATAAATAAATTATTACAAGTTATAAATTTGTCATCAGTTTCCCTCACAAAACTGCAACAAAAAGTATTAGAAGAAGGACTAAGCTTTATTCTGACTCCACCAGTGACAATGTCCAGATCTTTGTAGACTTATATAAATTTTTTAGGAAACTGAGACTTAGATTACATTTCTTGCTGCAAAGGATTTATCAGACACACGGTTCTGCAATGGGTTACTCCAAAGAAAATGAGATATCGGCGAACATTCTTCAAGATGAAGCAGAACCCAGTAGCTCACTCATGGAAGATCTGGATTACCTGATTGGGACAATGGACATACAGAGAATCGGAAATATTAACAGAAATTATATCACAGGTACACATTTTGACAATGTGAAACCGATTAATTCAACAGACGATTCTGACCATTTAAACATACGTGACACTGAGCTCAATGTACAGGGTGAGGTATTTTCCTCTTCATCTGTTGGTGGGGATAGTCAGTCATTTGTTAACAATTCAGTGCAACTTGATTTAGAGAATTTGGAGTTTCTGTTGAATGAAAATGGGATAGAAGTTGATGATACAAATGTTACAAATGTAAACAGTCAACTTAATAAAGGAATATTTAAAGCTAGGGGTTTCTTACAAGAACAAAGGAAAGTGAGATTCAAAAAGAAATCCACTTTCTTACCAAATGTTTTCAACACTGCCATTAATACATATGAAAAAGCTGTTTGTTAGCAAGTTAAGGCAGTACTGGATGCTGAGACTACCACAAAATACAATATTTCAAAATCAGAACGCAAATCCCCTAGAAGGACTCTCGAAGGATAGTTCTATTGTGATAAAACCTGCTGACAAATGGGGTAACATTGTTATTTTCAACAGAGAACACTACAAGGAAATTGTAATGTCACTGCTGAATGACGAGAAATCCTATCAAAATTTGAACGTTGACCCCACACCTATATTTAGAAAGGAACTACAACATCTATTGACACAGGCTTTGGGTCCTGGAGAAATCATAGAGAATGAATATCAATTTATCTGGCTTGAATATCCTATCACTCCTGGTTTCTACATGTTACCCTAATTCCACAAAAATAAGGAGAACCCCCCAGGTAGACCAATTGTTTCAGGAGTGGGAAGCCTCACACAAAATCTGGGAATATTTGTTGATTTTTTTCTTCGGTCTAGTGTCTTGGATCTGAAATCCTACATTAAAGACACTAAAGACCTACTTAACAAACGTAAAGACATGGAATGGAGTGATGATCTTGCATGGTTGGGCATAGGTGTATCTTCTTTATATACTTCAATACAACATCATCAGGGCTTATCAGCTGCAAAGTTTTTTTCTAGAACAGAATTCTACAGATATAGACATTCCAAAAGATTTCATAATGCAGGCACCAGAATTCATCTTAAGACATAATTATTTCAAATTCGAAGATCAATATTATTTACAAAGATGTGGCACTGCCATGGAGGCAGCCATGGCACCGAGTTATGCCAACTTATTTCTTGGCTATTGGGAACTTATCATTATACACAATCCCATCTTCAACCCTTACCAAGCATATATTAAGCACTGGTACAGGTTTATAGATGATATAGTGCGTGTATGGCAAGGGGACATTGGCATCATTTCTCAGTTTACACAGTGGCTTAACGTAAATGATTGGAATTTGAATTTCACATGTGAAACAAGTACACAAACACTACATTTTTTGGCTTTAACATTAACAGTGAGTGACAACAAAATCATTAACACAAAGTGCTATCGTAAACCCACAGCCACTAATTCAATACTTCATGCCAATAGTGCCCACCCCCAGAATTTGAAAGATTCGATTCCTTACAGCCAGCTTTTGAGAATAAAAAGGAATTGCGGTTCAGAAATTAATTTTGAGGAACAAGTCGATGAATTAATTGAGAGATTTACAATGAGAGGTTATGAAGAAGACCTTTTAAAACACATCAGAATTGGAATATTCTGTCAATGATGAAGCAGTTGCTACAGCTGTAGGAGCAGGTCCAAGGGTATCTTTTAGCAGAGCAAAAAACTTGAAAGACATGTTAATACATAGCAGACTTAAGACACGCCCCAGAAATATGAGCAATACATGGTTACCACAAAGATCTTGTTTTTTTTTTTCAAACGTGCTAGGTGCAACATTTGTAAATTCAGCAAACCAGGAAAGGTTTTTCAGCACCCAAAAAACAGTAATATTAAAATAGAGATCACAGACTCATAACCTGTAACACCAGTTATGTTGTATGTGTATTATCATGTACTTGTAACTTATTGTATGTAGGAAAATCAGTCCGACCTCTTAAACAGAGGATACAGGAACATGTCAGGGCAATCCTGAACCAGAAACAAGACACACCCATAGGTAAACATTTCATGACACACCATTTATCTAAACCAGATGGACTACAATTCATGGGTTTAGAACAGATACCACAATTACTAGAAGGGGGAGATTGGCCCAACCTGCTCCTCAAGAAGGAAAGCATGCGGATTTACAAGCTAAATTGTGTGAAAACATCAGGACTAAATGAAAGATGGGATTTAAAACCTTTTCTCAAAAGTACATAAAACACTGAAAAAGTAAAACATTAATATAATATAAGGACTGAAGTTGTTGTTAAAGTAATTGCCTGATTTGAAAAGTATTTTTTAATTTATATTTTGTATTATTAATTTATCACATATTTAATGAATTGTACTTTCTCTTTTTTCTCTTGCTCTCTCTAGGAAGCTACAAATTACCAGGAACTTTGGACTTACAGATCACTTCTCTGTATAGAATATTAATCATCAGATTAAAAATTCTCTCTTTGTCCAATATCAAGTGTTTTCACCTCTTGTTTCATCTTAGAAGCATAAAAAGAAAGATTTAAAAGTAAAACTAAAGGCATGAATTCAGGTTGAGCGCATATAGCAGCCACCAATAATTAAAGCCATTGAGTAAACTTGCTGTTAACCATTTATTTTACTAGGATGCATTAAAAGGAGGGACAACAGATATGTAAACAAGTAATTTAAAACAGTTTTTTCTTTTTTCTTTATTATTACTCTATTGAAGATGTATTATTTGTACTGAATATCATTAGAATAATTGACAAATGTTCACTTTGCAATTTAAGTACCTCTTTTCCTTTCTTCTACCAAATCCCCCCACCCCCCCCTTCATTTTCCTTCACCATTGCACTTGGTGATGGAATACATCTGTTGTTTTAGAAACATGAATATTCATGAGTTACACTGTATTTAAGAACTGACTCTGCACTTTAGACTACACCCCTGAGAAAGACTTACTACGAGTCGAAGCGCTGGGTGGTAGTGGAAGCCCAGACTGTTGCTGGTTTCCAACAAAATACTTTTTTGCAATTCACAATGGAATCCTGGATTTATTCAGTTTTATTGGTATAACCTGAGTGACACCAACCTGTGGAACTGTGGTTTAGCTGTTGCGAGCTGGCAGCTCGTTTTGGTGAGCACTGAACACTTTGGAGCCTGTCACAGCTGTTCCTTCCTGTTGTATGTCATTATCTAAAAGCCACTGTTGGATATTTAGAAAATCTTTCTGTAAATGAGTACTGTTTTCCAAAGGATTATACCCAGACCGGTATAAAACAATGTCTTCTGCATACATAATAACACAATTATTTTCATCCTGTATAACAGACAGCACTACATTCAAAAAAAGATCAGCTAACAGCTGACAGTGCCCCTTTAAGGAAATTTACAAGAAAGAGGTGATCATTAGAATGTAAAGAACAAGTAAGGTCAAGTAAAAATACAAGAATGGAGGAAATGTCAGTGGGGAAAAAAGGATGCTGTTTATAACATAAAGAAGAGTTTCAGTGCTGTGACCAGGACAAAAGCTGAATTGAAAAGGATCAAGGATGAGTGGAAAGGTCATGTCACACAAAACTAATAGATTTCTTTGACTGGGTGACCAAAGTAGTAGACCAGAGAGGGGCTGTGGACATGTCCTACCTAGACTTTAGCAAGGCATCTGACACAGTCCCACACAAAAGATTAATAAACAAGTTAGCCAGCCTGGGAGTGGGTCCCAGGGTGGTAGCCTGGGTAAAAAAATTGGCTGGAGAACAGGATACAGAGGGTAATAGTAAATGGAGTCCACTTTGAAGAAAGGGGGGTACTAGCAGGGTACCACAGGGTTCAGTACTGAGTCTGATCATTTTTAATGCCTTTATAAGTGACATTGCAGAGGGCCTGGAAGGAAAAGTATGCCTCTTTCCAGATGACACAAAGCTCTGCAACAGGGTTGATACACAAGGACGGGTGTAAAGGGTGAGAAGGGACTTGGCTAGGTTGGAGAAATGGTCAAAAGTATGGCAGCTTAGATTCAATGCAAAGAAGTGCAAAGTAATGCACCTGGGAAACAAAAACCCAGGGGAAGAGTACACAATGGGGGGTGTTAACAACAATGGAAAGGGACCTGGGGTAGTCATATCAGATGACCTAAAGGTAAGGAAGCAATGTAAGAAGGCAGTAAGGAGGGCTGGGGGATACTGAGATGTATAAGGAGAGGCATCACCAGTAGAAAACAGGAAGTTGTTATCCCTCTATACAGACAGTTGGTGAGATCCCATCTGGAGTACTGTGTGCAGTTCTGGAGACCCCCATCTCCACAAGAACATAGACAGGATGGAGGCAGTCCAGAGGAGGGCAACTAAAATGGTGCAGGGTCTGCACCAGAAGCTATACAAAGAGAGACTAAAGGAGCTTAATATGTATACCGAGGAAAGGAGGGAGAGGGGGACAGGATAGAAACTTTCAAGTACTTCAAGGGAATCAACAAAGTCCAAGAGGGTAGCATCTTTCAGAAAAAGAGATGTGCAAGAACAAGGGGACACAATTTGAAGATAGAGGGGGGACGGCTCAGGGGCAATGTGAGAGGAAGTATTTTTTCAAAGAGGTGGACGCATGGAATGGCCTTCCTGAAGAGGTTGTGGGGTCAAAAACAGTGGGGGAATTCAAGAATGCATGGGACAGACATAAAGAAATTCTGGTGGGGGTAGGAAGAAGTAGTCTGTTGGTGAACTAGGATCTGCAGCTTATCCTGTAGGTAGGGAAATGAGCAGACTAGGTTGGCCAAGCTGTCCTTATCTGGCATCAAAGTCTATGTTTCTATGAGATCCTCTAGGATGACATAAGAGAGGTTAGATGGTTAAAAGCCAGCGTTTCAAACATTTTACCCAACAATGATAGGTTCGATCAGTGTTTCTCATAGGTGACCAACAGCAAAATGTGTTGCAACCAAAGAGCACTTTAGAACCCAAATTGCAAAGGTAATGGCATGGGCAATGCCTGTTAAATAAACATGCAAGATATATTTTAAGAGAAACACATCAGAGACTTGATTTAATGTATAATGTGTGAAACAAAATTTGTTATATCAGTGGGCTTTGTGTATAAAAGGGGGTCTGGGGTGAAGAAAAATAAGAAGTGAGGCCACCAGTAAGTTCAGGTGGCTGCAATTTGAGGCCAGCAGGATCTGGGGCTTGAAAATGACTAGATTAGACACAGGTCTATAATTAGTGAACACGCTGGGATCAAGTGTAGTTTTTTTTTTTGTAGCATATGTGTAATCACAACACATTTTAATCACTCAAGAAAAATACCAGTAATAAAGAGAAATGAACAACAACATACAATAGATGTATGGGTCACTAGTTTAAAAACAGAGTGAATTAAAATGGCACCTGGTGAGTATACATATGGGGCAAAGAAAAAGGAATCGGAAAGTAAATTTCAAAGATAACTGGATGGTCACTGACAGGAAATTCTGAAATTGTATATTTAAGATGAGAAGAGAAGTGGCTAGTTACTAAAGACTTCCAAGTGGAAGTTCAACATCCCATGACACATCCTAAGAGTAGGCGGTTGTCCCTGGTATCGTTGCCAACATTCCTCTATTAATAAAAGAGGCCCATGTAACCCACCTGAACTGCCACAGCTCAGTGTGCCTTTCTTGATCAACAATTACAAAGAAGAAGAAGAAGAACCTGATCCAATGTGTGTGTGTGTGTGTGTGTGTGTGTGTGTGTGTGTGTGTGTGACTAAAGCTATCTGTAGGTGATTAAGAAACTGATGTAGTTTAAAAGTATTAGAATGAAAGAGATGATTTGGGCAAGGCAATCACAGAGATTATATACATGAATATTAAACTTATGATAATTAAAGAATCTGATATTGAGAGAGAGATGTTGGAGAGAAATGAGACAAGGTCAGAATCTGATTTAGGTTGCCAATTGATGAGTTAGAGTTTAAGGTTAGACAATGAAGGAAGATAAAGAGATAAAGGTTCAAAGGATGAGTATGTCAAAGAAAGGGTCGAGAGAGAATCTTAGATTTTCATGAATAACAGCAAGACCACTCTCTTGGCAAGTAGTATGTAGTTTATGAAACAGATAGTACCCTGTGGAATAGCTACGTCAAGAAAGAATAAAATCTATTAGGGAGTGCCAAGAAAACCAGGTACAGTATAACAGTGGTGTAATTTCAGAGGAGTTATTGTGACATCATACACCGTAAGAGTGAACCAAGGGTCATGAGACTGGATCATATGCCTTTTTACACTTTTTAATTGATTTTTTATCTGGTGGTGGAGGGGCTCATTGGGAGGGCTTATAACATCAGGGGTAGCCATCATACAACCAATGGACCTTATGCTTGCTCTACTAGCTGACTACCTGGTGAAGATCAAACTAGGTTAAGTCCAAAGGGGTGGACGAATACATCCTAGGTTCATAATGAAGTTATAGTAAAGGAGAAATCAGCAATGATACTTGTGAGTCTGTCTGGCCAGCTGTGATGCCAGAGGACTGGAAAGTGGCCTTCATGGTCCCCATCTTCAGGAAGGGGTCAAGGATGGACCTGGGCAACTACAAACAGATCAATCTGGTATCCATTCTAGGCACGGTTCTGGAGGCCATTATCAAAAACAGAATAATGGAATACTTGGGCAATTCTCTGAAGCCAAGGTTACTGCCATTTCTCAGCATGGCTTTATGAGGAACAGATCATGCTAAACCAACCCAATCACCTTCTTTGAAGGGATGACCAGGGGACAGATATGGGCAGAGCCATGGGCACAGTCTGTCGGTACTTCAGCAAGACCTTTGATACTGTGGCACAAGATAAGTTTCTGAGCAAACTAAACCAGTGCAGTGCACATGAAACACACACAAGGTAGACTGCTATATGGATGGAATCTATAGGTGTTTGAATACTTTCTCCTGAATATTTGCTGAGTATTTATATTTGGGGCCCCAATTTTTACAGGTAGTCATTATTTGGTATTTGATCAACAACAGGTTTATACACAAAAGAAAATGGCTCTAAAAGTCATTTCTCCACTCTCAGATCGCCAGAGCTAGACCCATGGCCAACCCTGCACCCCCATCCCAGTGATCTCTCTTCCTACCCCCTCCCCTGCCCTGGTCCCCCTACCTTTAAAAAAAGCTGTTGTCCTGTCAGTGCCTGAAACAATCTTTAAAAAGTACCCCCTCTTCCTCCCCAGTCCCCTAATTAAATGGGGCAATCTGGTTCTGTAATTGTATAATCAATCCGTCAATCTTTATTTTACCAGGAGAGAAACACAGTTGAGCAAGCTCATTTACGAGGTGGTCCTGGGCGGACAAGTGAACATGGTAAATACAGTATGAAATACAATGACAATAAAAAAAAATACAGTGGCAAATACAGTAAAGAATACAGTGAAGGAAATGTACAAAAGGATAAATCATACGTCAGAGAGTCAATAAGATCAAGGTACAATGTGCATGAGGACAACTCATAAATACAAACACGTCAATCCAAGCCCCCCCAAAAAATTCAGAATACACACAGGAGCTAAGAGTACTAACTTTAATTATCAAACAACGTACAAGGTCGACACAGAGGTATTGGAAGTTGGGTAATAGGCAAAAGACTGAGGATAGGATGCAGAAGCAGATTTGGGGTAGGGAGGCAGAGGGTGGAGGCAAAAACATAGTGGAATAGAGTGGCACTGCTTAGTGTTGTAATTAGAAGATGTAGCTATAACAGATGGTGGGGTAAGAGAAAAGGCAAGAGGGGGGCCAGAGAGGTATAAAGAAAGGAGTCAAGAGAAGGGGGCTATAGAGCAGTGGTCAGAGAGGGACCGAAGACAGTGATATCATGACGCAGTGAGAGTAAGGGCTGGAGAGGTGTGGGAAGATTGGGTGAGGAGTAAGGGGAGGTAGAGTAGAGTGGGAAAGTGAGAGAGGGGCAGAGGAGCAAGAGATAGTGAGAGGATATGTCAGGGAGTGAGTGAGTGAGTATAGGGTAGTTTCAGCCCTGTGGGGGGAAGTGCTAGAGTAGGTACTCATCCACTATTCTCAATTCAATTATGGGGGGGCACCAAAGGCAGGTTTTTGGTTTAATGCAAGCAGTACAGCCTAGAAGTTAGAGCAATGAGCTGTAAATTAGTTTGATGCATCCAGAAGACCTGGGTTTTTGATGACCACGACCTCCGGATGCATACCGTGTAACCATAAGCAAGCCACTTCCTGTGCTCCCCGGACACACTTGGAAATGATCTTCAGCTGTGTGCCTTCCCCAGCCAAAAACTGTAAATAAATAAATGCTATCTGGTAGACCTGACACTCCCTTATCCTCCACCCACTTGACATGCCTTTATTCGACAACTTCCTCTTTAACCTGACCCCCTTGTCCCCTGTAACTTTTTTTGCCAAAAGTCCAAATCATGAAGTGCTCATCCCAATCCTCAATCCTGAATGGGGAGTGTAAAGACTGTGTCTGGTCCCGTCCCTGCAATGCACACTGACTGTCATTCCAGGATCAGCTGTGAGCTGACAGTTTAAGTGCGAGCTGGGGAGGGGTCTTCCTAGCATCATTCACTGATTGTAAGAAGACTGTAATCAGGGACCACACTGGAGATCAATAAGTCGTCCACATCAAACAAAACAAACACAAAAAAAACAAAACTGCCATGAACCTGACATTTTGGCAATCTCACATAAGAGGCTATGGATTGGGTAAGGTGGGGTGTCTGACAAGGTTGAGACACTTTTTTTTTTTAACTTTTTATATACAGAGTTTCAAAATACTACACAACAGCAACATGTACTCATCATAAAACAGTACATATGCAGTAGACTACATTGTCTGTTCAGAGCAGTTAGCAACAATCAAACATTTCACAGTATTTCCCTCAGACAAAGGGCTCCCACTCCCAAATAGACACAGGAGTAAATCACACAGAGAGTAAGGACGAAGGGCTTTGTGCTCTCACCACAGGAAGCCAATGAAAGTCTCTGCACCGAGCTTCTCTCCCACTTCTCCCACTCGAAAGCACAAACAATAAAGTAGAGTGTGTGTGTGTGTGTGTGGGGGGTCCATATACAAAGGGACACTATAGACTCTTTTACACACAGGTTTTTAAAACGAAATGAGTGTTACCTGTGGCGCCGTTGTGCTCTGTTGCGTTTTTAGGATCCCTTTACACTCTGCGAATTTTCTGGCAGCTCCCACCTCCATTTGTGTTTCGGCACCCCCACAGAGCTTGCTGCTCTACTACTGTTTGTGCACTGCTTCGGACTGGTTGTTTTACACAGCTTGACAAAACTAAACACAATGGTGCAAACCGCGATAAGCAGAGATTGCGGTTTGGATGAACGTTAGCCTATGGATGAAACAGATGCACTTTGCACACAAGGGATGTAATGGAATACTGTTTCTGTAACAGTTATTCCATTATATAAACCTGTGTGTTTAAAAGCGCCTTATACTGCCATACAGAACATCTGGACTCGGTTAAGTTAAATTTTAACCCTGCACATACTAGTAGCCAACATATGGCAGGGAGTAGAAAAGCACTTTAGGAGAACACTGAGTTCACAAACTGAGTGGTGCACATCAGCATACCAGTTAAGAAAATACAGGTTACTCACCTGTAACAGGAGTTCTAGGAATGGTATATGTTGTTCATCCACACTTATTGGCAGGTTCCTTGCCGCTTTAAATTTTGCCGGAAGGTCTTCAAGCTGGCTCCTCCCACCCACCCGGGTGGTAAAACTCTTGGCTCCGCCCCATGACGCCAGATCTGGCCCTCTGGAAGCTCAGGTTGTGCGTCGAAGCCGGGGAGGTCGGGTGGGTCGTGTGGATGAACAACATATACCATTCCTAGAACTCCTGTTACAGGTGAGTAACCTGTATTTCTAGGGACATGGATATGTTGTTCATCCACACTGTCTGGCAGACTCCTAGCAGTTCTCCGGGAGGAGGGAGGCAAGGCGCACACCCCCTACTTAGGGAATAAAGACTGGAGAACCGAGGCCCCAAAACCAGCATCCCGGCGTGACTCAAGGTCGATGTGGTAATGGGTAATAAAGGTGTGTGCTGACTTCCAGGTAGCAGCCCTGCAGATTTCCTGGATAGGGACGTCCCTGGAAGCAGCCACCGATGCAGCAGTATGACGGGTAGAATGAGCTCTTATCCCTCTGGGAGGCTCCATGCCCGCCAACTTATAGCAGCATGCAGGAGGTGACCCACCTGCCTATCGTCCGCTTGGCTGCAGGTCTGCCAGGTGCGGCTTCAGCGTAGGTGACAAACAGCTGGCGAACCTCTCCCGAATTTCAGCCAGGCGCCCTTATAATAGTGAGCCTTCTAGGGTCCAGAGTATGGAGCCTATATTCGGCCTCGAGGTGTGATTGGGGATAGAACACCGCAGAGTCAGCACCTGGTTAAGGTGAAACTCCGACACCACCTTCGGAAGGAATTTGGTGGGGCGCGAGGACAACCTTGTCCCTGTGGAAGACCAGGTAAGGAGACTCAATGCAAAGCGCCTGAGCTCTCCCATCCTTCTGGCTGACGTGATAGCCACCAAGAAGCGGTCTTCCACGACAGGTGAGAGAGATCACACCTGTGCATTGGTTCGATAAGCTGCCCATGAGCTTTGCCAGTACCAGCAGTAAATCCACGGAGGTGGAGGTTTCGCACCGGAGGAAATGTGATCAAGGCCTTTGAAAAAGCGCCCGACCACCTTTCCTCGCGCCACAACTGCCCCCGCCCGCCCGCTGTAAGCAGAGATGGCTGCCAGGTGCACCTTTAGGGTCGTCGACCCAAGCCCTTGACTAGAAAGGGACCATAAATAGTCCAAAATGCTTGCCACAGAACAGGAGGAAGGGTCCAAGCCCTTGCCCTGACACCAAATGGAGAATCTCTTCCATTTGAAGGCGTAGCATTTTCTGGTCGACTCCTTACGGGACGCCTCAACAACATTGAGGACCTCGTCGGAAAGACCCAAGGCCTGGAACTCTAGCCGCTCAGGAACCAGGCCGCCAGGTGCAGGGATTGAAGGTCCGGATGACTGAGAGCAGGTCCGGGCGAGGTGGAAGCTGCCTCGGGAGCCTGGAGCTGAGGCTGAGGAGATCTGGGTACCAGAACTGGCAGGGCCAGTCTGGGGCTATCAGAATCACCTGCGCCTTGTCCCTCCTTGCCTTGAGAAGCACCTTGTGAATCAAGGGAAATAGGGGAAAGGCGTAAAAGAGGCCCGGGGTCCACAGCCTCGAGAAGGCATCAACTGCAGCGAGCCCTGCTGAGGGGGCCGGGCATGAAACAGCCTCAGCTTCGCATTCTCCCTGGAGGCAAACAAGTCCACCTGAGGTGTGCCCCAGTGGGAGAACAGATCTTGTACTACCTCCAGCAGGAGAGACCACTCGTGAGATGCAGCCCCTATCCGGCTCAGGGCATCGGCCAGGGTGTTGGAGGCTCCTGCCACATGAATGGCTAGGAGATCCACCTCCAGGCTGCGCCACAGGTGACCAAATGGAGAGCTTCCTTGCATAGAAGCATGGGCGTGTTCCGCCCTGGCAGTTGCAGTAGTACATGGTCGTGGTATTGTCCGCCTGAACTCGGACCACTTGACCCCGGAGAAACGGAGCAAAGGCGGTGAGAGCTAGGCGGACCGCCCGGAGCTCCAGCAGGTTGATGTGGCATCGGGACTCCCGCGGGGACCAGAGGCCGTGCACTCGGTGTTCCCCCAGATGGGCACCCCAACCCATCAGAGAGGCATCGGTCGATAGAGAGACCGTCGGCTCGGGGCGGACAAACGGGATGCCCTCCTGCAGATGGAATGGAACGGTCCACCACTGGAGAGCGTTCCACATCTCCTGGGTCACTATCACTAGCTGGTCCAAAGGATCGCAGCGTTGTGACCACTGGCTGGCCAGTCCCCACTGAAGGGGGCGCATGTGCCAGCGCGCCCAATGGACCACGCTGGTACAGGCCGCCATGAGACCCAGGAGGCGCAGGAAGTCCCGGGCAGGGCGCGATTGCCCAACCAGAAATGATTGGGCAAAGGAGGTAAGAACCTCGGCCCTGTCCGCCGGGAGCCGTGCTCTGGCTCGAAGAGAGTCGAGCTCTGCCCCGATGAACAGGATCACCTGCTTCGGCTCGAGTTCCGACTTGGCCTCGTTGATGAGAAGGCCAACTTGAGAGCAAACCTGGAGGGCCAGATATCTGGACCGCTCCACCTCCCGTCTGGAGGGGGCTGCTATCAGCCAATCGTCCAGATAAGGGTACACCCGGACCCCCGGCGCCCAGGAATGCTGTCACCACTGCCATGCATTTGGTGAAGACCCTGGGAGCTGGAGATAAGCCGAAGGGCATGGCTCGGAACTCGAAGAGGGATCCCTCCGCTCGAAAGCGGAGGAATCTCCGATGTGACGGACGGATAGGGACGTGAAAGAACGCGTCCTGTAGGTCCAGAGAGCAGAACCACACGCCGTGTTCCAGAGATGGTATTATCTGTGCCAGAGTGACCATCCTGAAGGTTCGAGACCTTAGGAACTTGTTCAGGTCGTGTAGGTCGAGAATGGGGCACCAGCCCCCCGTCCGTTCCGGAACCAGGAAATACCTGGACACGAACCCCAGGTCTGAAGGGGAGTCCTCTACCTCCGTGATCACCTGCTTTTGGAGGAGGAGAGCGATGTCGGCTCGGCGAGCCGCCAGTGAGGCTGCAGACCCCGAGGCCCCCCAAGGTGCGACGGCTCTGAAGGGTGGGGCCTGCTCGAATTCCAGAGGTAGGCCTTTTCCCACCACCTCCAGTACCCACCTGTCCATGGTAACAGCGGACCAGGCGGAAAGGAAGTGTCTGAGCCATCCCCCAACGGGGGGAACCAGGGGTGAGGTGACAGGGATGGGGATGACACCCCTCAGCCCGTCACTGGGCAGGCTTGGAGGAGGAACCGGCCGAGGGACCTCCTGGGCCTTTACCTCCCTGCTTCCTGTTGGAGGAAGCCGACAGCTTGGGTTTGGGATACCAAGCTCGAGCCTGCTGGCCCTGATGTTGCTGGGCCGGGCGCGCAGGCGCAGAAGGACGAAAGGGCTTAGGC
Organism: Neoceratodus forsteri; assembly: GCA_016271365.2. Lineage (NCBI taxonomy): Eukaryota > Metazoa > Chordata > Ceratodontiformes > Ceratodontidae > Neoceratodus > Neoceratodus forsteri. Next base: position 747,653,931 of record CM057456.1, on the reverse strand, counting down.
TGTGGCTTGCGGCCTTTGTCCTTCTGAGCGGAAGAGACCGAGTCCAAGGTAGCATTGGACTTCTCGATCCTCTGCAGGTGACCTTCCACCCCAGGGCGAAGAGGTCAGTCCCAAAAGGAACATCTGCCAACTTGTGCTGGTATCCGAGGTAAAGGTGGATATCCTCAGCCAAGCCCGACGACGCAGCGCCACTCGCGGCCGCCACAGACCTGGCACGAGTCCCCATGTCTAACGCAGTCTGGAGCTGCTGTTTGGCCACTGCCCTGGTCCCGCACCTGCCTGACCGTAGTCTGCAGATCTGCGGGAAGATGAGGGACAACCTCATCCAGGGAGCCCAACAGGGCGTGAGAAAAATGTGCCATGAGGACAGCCGAACTGGCCTGACGAAGGCCGAGAGAGGACGCAGCATAGACTTTTCACCCGGCATAATCCAATTTCTTGGATTCCTTGTCGGGAGTTTTGTCCACATCCCTGGCGTTCCCGGCAAGCCGGAAAACGCTGTCGGTAACCAACCCCTCGGCCGAGGGGTGTTCCGAAAAACCGGACAGGGAACCGGTAGGGACCGCATACTTCCTGGCCAACCTGGCCGAAGGCGCAGGGCAGGAAGCAGGACGCTGCCAAAGTTCCAAGGCCGGACCCACTATGGCTTCGGCCACCGGAAAGGCCTCCGTAGGAGAATCCCCTCGGTCCAGAATCTCCGTGAGGGGATACCTGGCCCGTTTAGAAAGCAGGTTGAGCTTCATCGGTGGACTCCGAGATGAGTCGAAGCAACCCTAGAAGGACGAGGGCTATCGTCCATTGACTGCCCTCCCGAGGACTCCAAGTCTATGCGCTTGAAGAAGAGGGAGCAACCATCATCGGACTCAGAAGAGTCCTCAAAGAGCTGCCTCGGGCCTGAGCCACCCTCCACCTGCCGAGGTTTATCGGGAGTGAGGGTGACAGACAGCCTATGGGGCAAACCCAAGGCCGACCGAGAATTTTTGGTCGGAGCCCCAACTAATGGCTGTGGAGGCGGAGGTTCCACCAGAATCGGTGGGGCAGCTGGAACTGGCCGAACAACCGGCCTGAGAACAGGCTCCTCGACTACAACGAGGGGTTGTTTCGGCTGCTCCGGTGACAGCCACTTAATGGCCGGGGAAGACGACTGGGTCGGCTTATTCCTGGTCAAAAGGAGCTGTTGCCACATAAGTTCCTCGTGCCTCCGACGCAACTTGCGCCGAAGCCTCCCTCGTCGAGGAAGAGGAAGAGGCGGCCGGTCGCCGCTGCCAGCGTGCCGAGACCGAGACCGCCATGGCGGCGGGATCAGTTGGACACGAGGATGTCCGAGACCCAGAGTCTCGACTAGGCCGAGAAGGCGAGGAGAAGTGTCGAATCGGCACTCCCTCAGCTCGGACGATCCCACCGAAGGCTCCGGAACCGGAGGCACAGACGAGCCGATGGGATCCTCAACTCCCACCGGGGGAACCGGGGAGAGGGGATTCTCAGCTTCTCCAGCCGACAACCCGTCTAACGGGTCGAGAAAAATCTCGACCGCGTCGACGGGAGTCTCGGTCAACTGGCCTGACGGGGACACCGTAAGCCAGTGGCCGAAGCTGAGGGGTCGACCGAAGTCGACTGTCGACAAGGGGAGGGGGATCTTTCCCGCTCCCAAGAGCGTCGACGGAGAGACTTACTTTTGCTCTTTTGGACCTGGAAAAGGTCCCGACAGTTGGACCTCACCTTTGGTCGAGAGGGTCAGACAAGCTCCTAAAAGAAAGCCGGCACGAGGCACCGAGAGAGAGCGGGACAAATGCCGCAGCTCAGGTAGAAGCGCCCACGCCCGCCTCCTTCGAGGGTGACCATCTGCCTGTTGATCCGCCGAGCCACCACGCCGCGACACCGCCCAATCGGGCCTCTTTAGATTTCACCGTGAATTCTTTCTCGGGCACCCCAGTTGTAATCGGGCAGCACGGTCTTCAAGGACGTGAGGCCAAAAGGAAGAGCACAAGTTGCAGGCCTGCGGGTCATGCTCAAGGCCCAGGCAGTAGACGCACGGGAGTGCGGATCCGCCCAGACATCTTCTGCCCACAAGTGCACCTCCAAAACCGGAGTCGATTTGTCCATCGCAGCTGCGAGGGGAAGAAGACCAAGTCTTTTAGCAAAAACTTTTGATTTGAACGTTCAAGAATTAGGAACCAGTCTTAAGCATGGCCAGCGTTAAGGAGAAACCTGAGCTCCAAGCGGTAAGGAAGATCTGGCGTCATGAGTGGAGCCGAGAGTTTTACCACCCGGGTGGGTGGGAGGAGCCAGCTTGAAGACCTTCCGGCAAGATTAAAAGCAGCAAGGAACCTGCCAATAAGTGTGGATGAACAACATATCCATGTCCCTAGAACAATCCCTTTGTACAGTAAAGACCTTAACATGCAATCAAGAAAGTTATCGAAAACATTAAACTTTCATAAATAGTCCTGCCTGCATAGAACAGTGTTCATGAAGCATCCTCAGGGATGACCCAGTAAAACCATATTCCTGTAATCCAGCCAGTCATCTCAAGAATTTAGGGAATTAGCCACAGTCTCGCTGTTTCACTCTGGTTCCCCGTCAGGGTCATGATCCGAAGCCTCCGATTCCATCTGTGCAAACAGGTTTTTGGAAAAACTTGCAGCCACGTCAGGATCAGTGAAAATATTTATATTTATTTATATAATATCTAGGATTAACACGTTTGAGCTACGAGCTCTTTACATTTATTTATTGAATTTTGTTGACCCGGTAAGCCCACTGGGCCTAGACGTCCCTTTTTCAGGGGCAACCGGGGGGGGGGTACAGATGGTAAGCGACTGAAACTGAACCAGATTAAGCTGTTGGTGGCATTTTTAGTGAATGAGGGAAATTTGGCCAGGACACCGGGAAAATTCCTGCTCTTTTCGATAAGTGCCATGGGATCTTTAGCATCCACCTGAACTACCACCAATCCAGGCAGATGGGACCTCGGTTTAACGTCTCATCCGAAAGACGGCACCTCAGAAGTGCAGCACCCCCCTCATGCTGCACTACAATGTCAGTATTGGGATATTAACCCAAGTACCAGATGTGGGAACTGAACCCACAGCCCTCTGATCTCCCAGCCTCAGAGGCGAGTGTGCTACCTACTGAGCCACTGACACTGACGGAACATAGGTTCCACGTCAGAGGAAATAATACAAGTGAGCAAACAATTCAAGTAGTAGGCTAGGACATACAATCTACTGATATATAAAAAGACTTCAGGTAAGGGGCTAATACAGACAGACTACTGAAAACATACACAAATCCTTATGGTGCAAGAACTGTACAGGAGTATAAGCATATCAGGAGAAGGTTAACTAAGGCACTATGGGACACGGAAGGCTATCCACTCATGGCATTGCACACTGTATGCCAAGGGTTCACATAAAATGACAATAAATTAAAGGGAGACACGGGGCAGGGGAGAGGTAGATCCTAAGGGCAGAATCCAAGGTCAGATAGCACTAGAAAGTTGCAGCCCATAAGGCCAAGTCGAGGGTGAGTTTCTAAGCAAAGACAACTGGTGGAAGTAAAGGAATGTGAAGAAGACCCATAGAGCAGAGTTAGGAGGTGAAGATTAGCAAGCAGGATAACAGGAGGCTGAAGCCAGGGGAGCAACCCAGAGGTCTAGTCTTAGGCTAGGAGAAGGGAGGAAAGAAGGGCAGGGAAGGCCTGCGGCGAGATTTCGGCCCCAGAGGGCCTAGTCAAGGAGAGGCAGAGAGGTGAAGTAGGGAGAGAAGGTGGGGGGGTGGGGTGAAGGGGTGAGGGATGTAAAGGGGGGGTGGCGGTAGGGAGGTAAGGAAGGCAAAAGAGAGGGAGGGTGTATCGTGCCAGAACAGGAGCAAAATGCCCAGGAATAGAGGGACAAGAAGGTTGGGACTCCTAGTGAAAGCAGTATATGTGACTTCTACTTAAAAGTCACTTGTAAACGAGCCAGGAAAAGGAGTCGAGCTTTTACTCCCTTAGCAGGTAGAAACTTTTTGATGCTCTGTGGTATCTTTTTACAATCTTGTGTTTGAGAGGACAAATCTGGGAAAAAACCAAGATGACTGCCTTCCCACACAATGTCCTCCTTACTACGTGCCGCTTGCAGCAAAGGAATCCTGTCTTCCAGTGATGAAGCGTTACTATGGCCATTAATGGACGGTTAGTAGAGCCCCCACGGACGCTAGGACACAGAGGAATGGTGAAAGCCTGCACCACATGAACCCCCATATCCCTCGGCAGCAGTCCCAAGTCATCAAAGATTAATCTGTCCACCGCTGACAACACTTCTGTATGGCTAGCCAACTGAGGAGGGAGTCCAACTATCTGGACGTTCCACTGTCTTAGGCCGTTCTCTAAAGTCTTTACCTTGGCCTGGAGGAAGCTCACATCCCGGATCAGGCCTGCACTGATCTCTGACTGGCGTGTGTAGGAGCTGGTGAGATCAGCGATTGCTGTCTGATTAGTGGAAATCTTGCCATCCAAATCAGTGAGTTTTTGATCCATTGTCAATAGTCACCTGTTTGTTTCATGTCCCATCTCTTGTAATTTTTTAAGGACAGGTAACATCTGAGCAAGTTCCAAGTTTGCAGAAGATGTCGGGCCTCCAGGTCTTGATAACGCACTGGTCCAAGGTTGATTAAAAATAGGTTTCTAGCCTCAAGGTTGTGGGCTGGTACTGTTTTTGGGGGGCCTTTTTTAACAGGAGAGAATCTGCTCTGCAGTAGCAGATGGAAAGAATATAAAATGCCAGCAAAAACGGTAATACAAATATACAGGTTACTCACCTGTAACAGGAGTTCTAGGAATGGTATATGTTGTTCATCCACACTGTCTGGCAGGTTCCTTGCCGCTTTAAATTTTGCCGGAAGGTCTTCAAGCTGGCTCCTCCCACCCACCCGGGTGGTTAATACTCGGCTCCGCCCATGACGCTAGATCTGGCCCATCTGAAGCTCAGGGTTGTGTGTGTCGGGAGTTGGGGAGGTTTGAAATGGTGGATGAACAACATATGACTCATTCCTAGAACTCCTACAGGTGAGTAACCTGTATTTCTAGGGACATGGATATGTTGTTCATCCACACTGTCTGGCAGACTCCTAGCAGTTCTCCGGGAGGAGGGAGGCAAGCACACCCCCTACTTAGGGAATAAAGACTGGAGAACCGAGGCCCCAAAACCAGCATCCCGGCGTGACTCAAGGTCGATGTGGTAATGGGTAATAAAGGTGTGTGCTGACTTCCAGGTAGCAGCCCTGCAGATTTCCTGGATAGGGACGTCCCTGGAAGCAGCCACCGATGCAGCAGTATGACGGGTAGAATGAGCTCTTATCCCTCTGGGAGGCTCCATGCCCGCCAACTTGTAGCAGAGATCTATGCAGGAGGTGACCCACCTGCTTATCGTCCGCTTGGCTGCAGGTCTGCCAGGTGCAGCTTCAGCGTAGGTGACAAACAGCTGGCGAACCTCTCCCCGAATTTCAGCCGCAAGGCCTCCTTATGATAAGCGAGCGCCCTTCTAGGGTCCAAAGTATGGAGCCTGTATTCGGCCTCCGAGGTGTGATTGGGGTAGAACACCGGCAGAGTCAACACCTGGTTAAGGTGAAACTCCGACACCACCTTCGGAAGGAATTTCGGGTGGGGGCGCAGGACAACCTTGTCCCTGTGGAAGACCAGGTAAGGAGACTCGATGCAGAGCGCCTGGAGTTCTCCCATCCTTCTGGCTGACGTGATAGCCACCAAGAAGGCGGTCTTCCACGACAGGTGAGAAGTTCACACCTGTGCATTGGTTCGAATAAACGCCTGCCAGGCTTTGCCAGTACCAGCAGTAAATCCACGGAGGTGGAGGTTCTGCACGGAGGAGAATGTGATCAAGGCCTTTGAAAAAGCGCCTGACCACCTTCTCCCTGCGCCACCGACTGCCCCCGGCCCGCGCCTGCAAGCAGAGATGGCTGCCAGGTGCACCCTTAGGGTCGTCGACCCAAGCCCTTGACTAGAAAGGGACCATAAATAGTCCAAGATGCTTGCCAAAGGACAGGAGGAAGGGTCCAAGCCCTTGTCCTGACACCAAATGGAAAATCTCTTCCATTTGAAGGCATAGCATTTCCTGGTCGACTCTCACGGGACGCCCAACAACATTGAGGACCTCGCGGAAAGACCCAAGGCCTGGAACTCTAGCCGCTCAGGAACCAGGCCATCAGGTGCAGGGATTGAAGGTCCGGATGGAACACCTTCCCCTGATTGACTGAGAGCAGGTCCGGGTGAGCTGGAAGCTGCCTCGGGAGCCTGGAGCTGAGGCTGAGGAGATCTGGGTACCAGAACTGGCGGGGCCAGTCTTGGGCTATCAGAATCACCTGCGCCTTGTCCCTCCTTGCTTTGAGAAGCACCTTGTGAATCAAGGGAAATGGGGGGAAAGCGTAGAAGAGGCCCGGGGTCCACAGCCTCGAGAAGGCATCCCCCTGCAGCGAGCCCTGCTGAGGGGGGCGGGCATGAAACAGCCTCAGCTTCGCGTTCTCCTTGGAGGCAAACAGGTCCACCTGAGGTGTGCCCCAGTGGGAGAACAGATCTTGTACTACCTCCGGCAGGTGTGACCACTCGTGAGATGCAGCCCCTATCCGGCTCAGGGCATCGGCCAGGGTGTTGGAGGCTCCTGCCACATGAATGGCTAGGAGATCCGCCTCCAGGCTGCGCACGAGTGACCAAATGTGGAGAGCTTCCTTGCATAGAAGCATGGAGCGCGTCCCGCCCTGGCGGTTTAGGTAGTACATGGTCGTGGTATTGTCCGTCTGGACTCGGACCACTTGACCCCGGAGAAACGGAGCAAAGGCGGTGAGAGCTAGGCGGACCGCTCGGAGCTCCAGCAGGTTGATGTGGCATCGGGACTCCCGCGGGGACCAGAGGCCGTGTGCTCGGTGTTCCCCCAGATGGGCACCCCAACCCATCAGAGAGACACTGTTCGATAGAGACCCGTCGGCTCAGGCGGACAAACGGGATGCCCTCCTGCAAATGAGATGGAACGGTCCACCACCGGAGGGCGTTCCACATCTCCTGGGTCACTATCACTAGCTGGTCCAATGGATCGCAGTGTTGTGACCACTGGCTGGCCAGTCCCCACTGAAGGGGGCGCATGTGCCAGCGTGCCCAACGGACTACGCTGGTACAGGCCGCCATGAGACCCAGGAGGCGCAGGAAGTCCCGGGCAGGGCGCGATTGCCCAACCAGAAATTATTGGGCAAAGGAGGTAAGAACCTCGGCCCTGTCCGCCAGGAGCCATGCTCTGGCTCGAAGAGAGTCGAGCTCTGCCCCGATAAACAGAATCACCTGCTTCGGCTCGAGTTCCGACTTGGCCTCGTTGATGAGAAAGCCGATTTGAGAGCAAACCTGGAGGGCCAGATCTCTGGACCGCTCCACCTCCTGTCTGGAGGGGGCTGCTATCAGCCAATCATCCAGGTAAGGGTACACCCGGACCCCTCGGCGCCGCAGGAAGGCTGTCACCACTGCAATGCATTTGGTGAAGACCCTGGGAGCTGGAGACAGGCCGAAGGGCATGGCTCGGAACTCGAAGAGGGATCCCTCTGCTCAAAAGCAAAGGAATCTCCGATGTGACGGACAGGGACGTGAAAGAACGCGTCCTGCAGGTCCAGAGAGCAGAACCACACGCCGTGTTCCAGGGATGGTATTATCTGAGCCAGAGTGACCATCCTGAAAGTTCGAGACCTTAGGAACTTGTTCAAGTCGCGTAGGTCGAGAATGGGGCGCCAGCCCCCCGTCCGTTTCGGAACCAGAAAGTACCTGGACACAAACCCCGGGCCTGAGGGAGGGTCCGCTACCTCCCTGATCACCTCCTTTTGGAGGAGAAGAGCAATGTCGGTCCGACGAGCCGACAGTGAGGCTGCAGACCCCGAGGCCCCCCGAGGTGCGACGGCTCTGAAGGGCGGAGCCTGCTTGAATTCTAGAGGCAGGCCTTTTCCCACCACCTCCAGTACCCACCTGTCCGTGGTAATAATGGACCAGGCGGAAAGGAAGTGCCGGAGCCGTCCCCATACGGGGGGGGAACCTGGGGTAAGGTGACGGGGTTGGGGGCGACACCCCTCAGCCCGTCACTGGGCAGGCTTGGAGGAGGGACCGGCCGAGGGACCTCCTGGGCCTTTACCTCCCTGCTTCCTGTTGGAGGAAGCTCCGGGCTTGGGTTTGGGATGCCAAGCCCGAGCCTGCTGGCCCTGACATTGCTGGGCCGGACGCGCCGGGGCGCAGAAGGACGAAAGGGCTTAGGCTGTGGTTTGCGGCCTTTGTCCTTCTGAGCGGAAGAGACCGAGTCCAAGGTAGCATTGGACTTCTCGATCCTCTGCAGGTGACCTTCCACCCCAGGGCCGAAGAGGTCAGTCCCCAAAAAGGGAACATCCGCCAACTTGTGCTGGGTATCCGAAGTAAAGGTGGATATCCTCAGCCAAGCCTGATGATGCATAGCCACTGCGGCCGCCACAGACCTGGCACATGAGTCCCCAAATCTAAAGCAGTCTGGAGCTGCTGTTTGGCCACTGCCCTGCTCCGCACCTGCCTGACCGTGGTCTGCAGATCCGTGGGAAGATGAGGGACGACCTCATCCAGGGAGCCCAACAGGGCATGAGAAAAATGTGCCATGAGGACGGCCGAACTGGCCTGGCGAAGGCCGAGAGAGGACGCAGCATAGACTTTTCGCCCGGCATAGTCCAATTTCTTGGACTCCTTGTCGGGAGGTTTGTCCACATCCCTAGGTTCGCCGCGCGAGCGCTGTCGGTAACCAACCCCTCAGCCGAGGGGTGTTCCAAAAAACTGGACAGGGAACCGGTAGGGACCGCATACTTCCTGGCCATCCTGGCTGAAGGCGCAGGACAGGAAGCAGGGCGCTGCCAGAGCTCCAAGGCCGGACCCACTATGGCCTTGGCCACCGGAAAGGCCTCCGTAGGGGAATCCCCTCGGTCCACAATCTCCGTGAGGGGATACCTGGCCCATTTAGAAACGGGTTCGAGCTTCATCCCGGTGGACTCCGAGATGAGCCAAAGCAATCCTAGGAAGGACGAAGGGCTATCGTCCACCAACTGTCCTCCTGAGGACTCCAAGTCCATTCGCTTGGAGAAAAGGGAGGAATCATCCTCGGACTCGGAAGAGTCCTCAAAGAGCTGCCTCGGGCCTGAGCCACCCTCCACCTGCCGAGGTCTATCGGGAGTGAGGGTGACAGCCTATGGGGCAGTCCCTGAGCCGACCGAGAATTTTTGGTCGGAGCCCCAACTAACGGCTGTGGAGGCGGAGGTTCCACCGGAATCGGTGGGGCAGCTGGAATTGGCCGAACAACCGGCCTGGGAACAGGCTCCTTGGCTAAAACGAGGGGTTGTTTCGGCCGCTCCGGTGACAGCCACTTAATGGCCGGGGAAGACTACGGCGTCGGCTTATTCCCGGTCAGAAGGAGCTGTTGCCACATGAGTTCCTCATACCTCCGACGCAACTTGCGCGGAAGCCTCCCCTCGTCCGAGGAAGAGGATGAGCAGCGGCGCCGCTTGCCGCGGTGCCGAGACCGAGACCACCTATGACGGCGGGATCGGCTGGATCGCGAGGACGTCCGAGACCGAGAACCTCGGCTAGGCCGAGGACGGTGCGGGGAGGTGTCGCGGGGAATCGGCACTCCTCAGTTCGGACGATTCCACGAAGGCTCCGGAACCGGAGGCACAGGCGAGCAGCGGATCCTCAACTCCCACCGGGGAACCGGGAGAGGATTCTCAGCTTCTCCAGCCGACAACCCATCCAACGGGTCGAGAAAAATCTCGACCGCGTCGACAGGAGTCTCGGTCAACTGGTCTGACGGGGACACCGTGAAACCAGTGGCCGAAGCTGAGGGGTTGACCGAAGTCGACTGCCGACAACTAGGGGAGAGGGATCTTTCCTGCTCCCAAGAGCGTCGCACGAGACTTACTCTTTGCCTCTCTTTTGGACCGAGAAAACGGTCCAGAAGAAGTTGGACCCTCACCTTTTAGTCGAGAGGGTCAGACAAAGCTCCTTAAAAGAAGCCGAATAAGAGGCACCGAGAGAGAGCGGGACAAATGCCGCAGCCGAGGTAGAAGCGGCCCGCGCCGCCTCCTCTTCGAGGGCGATCATCTGCTCGAGCTGATCCGCCGAGCCCGCCGCTGCAGACACCGCCGACCAGGCCTCTTTTGACTTAATCGGAGGAAATCTTTTCTTGGGACGCCCCAGTTGTAAACGGGCAGCACAGTCTTCGAGGACGTAGGCGGAAAAGGAAGAGCACAAGTCGCAGGTCTGCGGGTCGTGCTCAAGGCCCAAGCAGTAAACGCACGTGTAGTGCGGATCCGTCCGAGACATCTTCTGCCCACAAGGGCATCTCCGGAAACCGGCAGTCGATTTGTCCATCGCAGCCGCAAGGGAGAGAAGACCGTCTTTTAGCAAAAACTTTTAATTTCGAAAATTCGAAGAACTAGGAACCAGTCTTACCAGAGCGTTAAGGAGGGAACCTGAGCTTCCAAGCGGTAAGGAAGATCTGGCGTCATGGGGCGGAGCCGAGAGTTTTACCACCCGGGTGGGTGGGAGGAGCCAGCTTGAAGACCTTCCGGTAAGATTTTAAGCGGCAAGGAACCTGCCAGACAGTGTGGATGAACAACATATCCATGTCCCTAGAATAGAATTTTATCAATCCTTCCACGGGGCAAAGAGAAAGATGTCCACCCTGTTGGATGCTCCATAGCACCCCCTAAGGTTGAGACACTCTGATGGAGCAATATTTGGAAGCCTTTGTTGCATCTGTCCTCTCGACAGAAGAAGGCCTTTAGTCTTCAGTGCTGAGTGCTATTTATCTGACACTTTTCATAAGCAGTTCAATTCACCATAATAATGTAAACATATGTAAAAAGTGCCACTTGTGGCACCACAGCAGAGCACTGCACTGCAGCCTCACAGACTAGGATTCATGGGTGAGTCCGAAATCCCCCACTTGGGCTGGGTGGAGGTCATAAGCACTGTGGAGTGAAGTGTTCCTCACCTGGAGAGGAAGCAATTATGTAGGCTACCCGGCATTTATCCCCTCCTGGAGGTCAGTCATTGAGCAATATCTGCATTGGCTTTGAAGGCAGCCATGCGCCCACCCTCCTGACGGAGTATAAGGTTGGGGGACGGAGACGAACAGAGAAAACAGAGAGGAAAAACAATAAAAAATCAGTAATAGAAACATTAAAAAATACGCTCCAGAACAGTGAGTATGGCAACAGCTTGCCCACCCTCCTGGCTTATTATAGGGGTAGGAACGGGTTGGGGGGGGACAGGGAAAATAGATGGAAAACCATTAAATAAAATAATAAGATTAAAAACAAATCTCCAGAACACTAAGTATGGTAACAGTTTCCCCACCCTCCTGGCTGATTATAGGGTTGGGAACAGGGGAAAACAGGGTCAATAGAGAGAAAAAAGAATACATAAAATAATAAGATTAAAAAAGCTTCAGGACACTAAGTATGGCAGCTGTTTGGAGTTTGGTTCCAGAACCTAGATTGCGCAGTAGTGACTGGTGACTGACAGGCCAGAAAAACTCAAGCAGGAAGAATAACATCTGAAATAAAACAGGATCCACAAAGCATGTTGGTGTTTTGCATTTAATTTTTAGAACTTTCCACTTGGTTCCAACATCTGAACTAAAGGGCTTCTTGTAGTTGATGAAAAACTAGGACTGGAAAAAGGCAGCTTTTGTGTGGGATGGAAAACTGTCTAAGTCTGTGGTTAAAACATTGCCACACTTGATTGTTTGCTGAATAAATGGTAGCTTGGAGCTGGAACCTCTTGCTTTTGCTTAGCAGCGAAGGTCTTGTACTCAAACTCATGAATGTCGATGAGTCCTAAGAAAACAGAACTGATGTGATTTGTGCCCAGTGTTTGTGAACATTTAATGGATGAACAGCAATTCTGGAGTAGTTTTTTTTTGCAGTTTACTTAGAATGTAAAAGGGTAGAATTCAATCAATGATCTACAAGCCCTAACTACTGGGCATATAAAGGGTACAAATATGTAGCTAGAGCAGGAGAGCTACAGAGTTAAAAATCAGCCCCCCCCCCACCACACAATCTGATGTGAAAAAGTATCCTGAACTTAGATCGAGCAGCAATTGAGTCAGAGTTTCAGAACAATGGCCCCTCCTGGAATTTCTGGGAGGTCACTTGCCCAGTGACCAGTCCTGGGGCACTACCTTCAGAGATCAGAATGACCAGGAAGGTAGTGACCAATTGGCCTTGCCCTGAACAGCTGGAGGCTAGGAGTAGCGTGGAGCAGGGAGGGGCAAAGGTCAGGATCTTTAGAAGCTGGTCAGGAGAGAAGCTTCCTCTTTCTGACCGGACCTTCAGAGCAGCAACAAGTCCCTCCCTCCCCCCTCCCTTGTACAGGCTGGTTTGCAATTTTTGGTGACGTAAGAAGGTTCTGTTGTCCATTAGGGGCGGGCAGACATTTGACATCATGGGATTTGTTATATCAGTATGTTCATGAAATGGGTTGGCCAGTGAGGGCACACTCAAGAAAGTGAAACGGGGCACAGTTCGGGATTGAATCCTGGGACAGCGAGGGGGACGGGGTCGAAGTGTTGAGGCCCAGTGAGGGTACAACTGCTCAGCTGTGGCCTAGTAGGTTCCCGGTCCATCGAGTCTCCTTGTCATTGGAGCTGGCAGGCCCGTTGGGGGATCTGCTTGGTTTCCTTTGGCCCAAGGCTGGCTCGTGAATCAAAAGTGTGTGTTTGGTTGCTTAATGTGTCTGCTGCTCCAGGGGAATACTGCTTTTAACCATGTCTTGTATGTATCTCTATGGTCTATCTTAATTTTGTATTACAATCTGTTATGATATATTTGTTATTGGACAATCAATGTCGAAGTAAAGTTTGGCCTTTTTGCCAAAACACCAGGGCCCGGATATTCAAAATGGTTGCGCAGTATTGCACCATGCGCAACCCACTGATGTGTCCCGGCATGATATTCAAACGGGAATTGCACTTGGCACAAATCCTGATGCACGGGCGCATCAGTAATGTATCTAGGCGCAGGTGGGGGCGTGCCCATGCATACTCTGCACATCCGATATTCAGCCGGGATATGCTGACCATGCATCGCAACCCTACTTGCACCGCTAATAAGATCCAAAAAAGGTGCAGCGGCTGGCCACCACAGGTGAGCTGCCGTATTGCAGGGCGCAACACAGCAGCTGCCACCTGTGGGTGGCCACCTGAGCTCCGGCTGCACCTCCATGGTGGCGCCCCCCCCATGCCCGATCGTGGGCATCAGTTAAAAAGAATAAGGTCCAATATGCCTGGTGGTCCAGTGGACCACCAGGGATATTGGACTCTTTTTTATTTTACTAATGCCCGCGATCGGGCTGACAACGGTCCACTGGACAACCAGGGATATTGGACTCTTTTTTATTATACTAATGCCCGTGATCAGGCTGACAGCGGTCCACTGGACCACCAGGGATACTGGACCCTTTTTTATTTTACTAATGCCCGTGATCGGGCTGACAGCGGTCCACTGGACCACCAGGGATACTGGACTCTCTTTTATTTTACTAATGCCCGCGATCGGGCTGTGGGGCACATTGCCGCGCTGCAGGGGCGTCGGTCCCTGGCTGCAGCCTGCAGCAGGCATGAGCGCAAGTCGCCGGGATCGGCGCACCTGCATGCAAATGGGGCTATAATGACATGCAAATGGCCCCATTTGCACATTCTATACATTATAGCCCCCATTTGCATGTGTGCACTTTTGAATATAGATGATTGTTAGCCTAAGCGCAATGGAACTTCTTAAGCGCATCCCCTGCTCCACTCTGGCCACTTGCACTGGCACAGTGCCACTGCACCATGCGCACTGCAGGTGGCTAGGGTGCGATATTCAATGATGCTGAGCCATGGCGCTGCTCTGTTGAATATCGCCCAGTCAACGCCCCTGCGCAGACAAGTTGCGCTGCGCCCAGGCTTGCGCCACAGCCTGGAGCAGTTTGAATATCCGGCCCCAGGTGTTTGAGTCTTTCTTAAAGGGATGGGGAAGGTTCTATCTGGGCATGCCACCACAACAGGAAGTTTATGCCTGTGGGCTATCCCTACCTGCATTTGGGGAGTCCTAGTTTTGGCTGTTTTTGCAGCCCCTTTTCAGCCCTTCGTAGACACAATATAGTTTGTTTATTTTTATATGCTTTTATATGGGCTGGCAGTATAGCCTAGATGTTAGAGTAGCGAGCTGTGAATGAGCTTGGTACATCCAGCAGACCATCCCTGGGTTTGATTCTCACAACCTCCACTTGCATACTGTGTGACTCGGAGCAAGTCACTTAACCACCCAGTGCTCCCAGATCACCCCTGAAAACAGGCACTTGTGCCTAGTAGGCCCTACCCAGTTACCAAAGACTAAAATAAAAAAAATATATATTTTTAAAATAAGTTTAGTTCTTATAATACACACATTTTTTTTTTTTTTTATCTAAAGTAGTCCTTGCATCTACTGGGACCAGACTGTATTTACAGCTCTGCATTAGGTCTTTTGGTCTAGAGTACATAGTTGTATTTTTCTAACAATTCTGTAGTTTTACATGACTGCATTCTGTATATATCACCCTAAATGCACCATCCCCACAGTTTTTACTTGGGACTACTTGCAAATCATTCCAAAAGTGTGGCCTAATGGAGGAGATAGCCTCAAAGACAATAGAACAGTTGCGTAAAAACTTACCGCAATAGTAGATCTTTGAGAGAATCTCCTCCATTGGTCCATGTCATCCGGCCCCCCCCTTCCCTCTTCTGCTATCAGTGAGGGATACATCAAATGCTGTGGCTACAACCTACTCCATGTATCCTATATCCAGCCCCATGCCTCTGCTTGAATGCCTGGTACTGGCCTTATCTCCTGGTTCCCCATTGTTGGAGGTCTTCCGAGGCTAATCTCTGGGGAAGAACTGAGGAGTGATGAGACCACCCACACTTATGTAGATACAGACATGGGATGACATTGTGGGTGGCCCTCGGCTAGTAAAAGTTTCCATGTGGTTCTAGCACCGATGGCTGTATTTCCAAAGGTGTGGCTTGATGGAGGAGATTCTCTCAAAGATCTACTGCTACTGTAAGTTCTTACATAACTTTTCTTTCTGTCATTCCCTGGCAGCTCCCTCCCCCAAACATACAGGCAAAAAAAAACTGATTGTATATTTATTTTTATTTTAGTCTTTGGTAACCGGGTAAGGCCCACTAGACACAAGCGCCTGTTTTCAGGGGCGACCTGGGAGCACTGGGCGGTTAAGTGACTTGCTCAGAGTCACACAGTATGCAAGTGGAGGCTGTGAGAATCAAACTCAGGTCTGGTCTGCTGGATGTACCAAGCTCGTTCACACCTCGTTCCTCTAACCTCTAGGCTATACTAGTGCCAGCCCATAAATGATTGTTCAGGAGCCTTAGATCCAGAATGGGTTGCTATTCCCCATTTTTCTTCAGAGTGCAAAAAGTACCTGGAGAATAATTCCTTTCCTTGCAGGGAAATGGAAACCTTCTCCACAGCACTTTCTAACAACCTCCTTGCCTCCAATTTTAGTAGGAGTTCCTGTTCTAGCAGCTGTGCAGTAAACCCTCCAACTCTGCTTAACTTTGGAGATGGTACAAACTGAAGCTTTAAGCCCTCTCTTATTAAAACCAAATTCCACTTGTCCAACACCCCCAGCAGCCATACATTTTCAAAGTAGTTGTAGATTTTATTTCATTGAGGCACCCTTCCCCAAAGGCTCAGGGTGCCCTTACAAAATATAAATAAGCATATAACATATAAGTATAATCCCAACACACAAACTAAAAAGAAATTACACACTACTATACATAAATCTGCTCTATCCAACTAAAACAATAAAGTTACTTTCATAACTAATTTTACATTAGATCCCGAAGGCTTGTTGAAATAAATAAGATTTCAGCTGTCTTTTGAAGATTTCAAGGAAGGAAGACTTCTGAAGGTAACCCGGCAAAGAGTTCCAGAAGACCGGAGCAGCCACTACGAAATCCTGGTCTGCTGATGACTTTAACCTTGCTCTAGGGACCTCCTTGCTGATCAGAGAGAGGGTCCTGGGATGTAGGGTACCAGATGCTCCCTCAGGTAACCCAGCCCCAGCCCGTGCAGGGCCTTATTGGCCAACAGGCCTATTTCAAAGGAGATGCACTAGCACACCGTCAGCCAATGCAGTTCACGCAGCACTGGCATAATATGATCGGACCTCGAGATGCCCATCAATAGCCAGGCTGCTGCGTTTTGCAGTAGTTGCAGGTGCCTCATCGTACCCCCTCTAACCCCGAGGTAGCATGCATTACAGTAGTCATGCCTCGGGGTAACAAACGTGTGTATCAGTGTGGCCAGATCATCAGTGCGGATAAGGTATTTAATTCGGGCAATATTTTGTGGGTGGTAAAATACATTCCTGACAGCTGTCAACACCTAAGCATCAAGTGTCAGCTCACCATCCAGAAGGATGTCCAAATTCCTCAGCTTAGTGGAAGTCTCCAGTCTGAGCCAATAAATAGCCCTAAATCCTCACCAGTGGCCCCTACTCCCCCCCCCGGACCCGGCTCAACCGCCAACACTTCAGTCTTTCTCAGGTTGAGTTCCAACCAGTTATACGACATCCAAGACTGGATCTCGGACAAGCACTTGTTCAGCCCATCGACCACATCTGATCTTCCCAGGTGTAAAAGACAGGTAGAGCTGGGTATTATCAGCATAGCAATGAAACCCAGCTCATATCTTCTTATGACCTCACCCAGAGGCAGCATATACACTGCAAAGAACATGGGAAAGAGGACAGAACCTTGCGGAGCTCAACAGGACAGGACCACAGGGCATGAGGAATAAGTCCCCATGACCACCCTCTGTGTCCTGCCCTGGAGGAAGGATTCAAACCAGCTGATGACCTTGCCAGTGACTCCCAACATATGCAATCAGCCTGTCCCACAACACCCTATGGATCCACAGTGTCAAATGCTGACAAGAGATTGAGGAGAATGAGAATAGATTGCTCTCCCCATCCGTCGCTCTGAGCAGGTCATGCAGCACCCATACTAATGCAGTCTCCGTGCTGTGCATAGCCCTAAATCTGGACTGGACTGGCTTGTAAATCTGGAAGTCTATGAGGCAACTCTGCAGCTGCTCCAAAACCAACTTCTCAAGAACCGTCACTAAAAAGGGAAGGTTACAGACAGGTTGGCAATTTGCCAAGATGTTGGGCTCCAGATATGTTTTTTCAACAAGGGCTTCACTAGAGCTTGTTTAAGAGGCCCAGGAAATACCCCCGTCATTAAAGAACACCCAACAATCTCGGCAAAAACCAGGCCCAGAGCTTTATAATGCAACCAACCAGTAATCACGTCAGGCCTGGGTCCAGGCTGCAGAAAGTTGGTTTCAGCCTTGCAATCACCCCACAGACCTCCACTGTCGTTAACAGTCGGAACTCTCCCCAGGGAGACCAAACTCGCATGTCACTTAGATGTCCAACCCTGTCAAATGATAAAAATCTGACTGGAGAAATCTCAGCCCTAACAGAGGACACCCTGTCTGAGAAGAACTGAGCGAACCCCTCACATTTCTGAGCTGAAAAAGCTCTAATGTGTTCTAGATAGGCTGTACGTAAAAGCCTGTCCACAACCCGAAAGAGCTGAGCTGGTCGATTCTTTCCAGCTGCAATTGCCCTAGACATAAAAGCTGCCTTTTTTCCAGGCAATTGCATTCTGGTGCTCATTATAGTGAGCCAACAGAACCAGTCTGTCCTCCTGAGTCCTGGTTTTCCTCCAGTGGTTTTCAGCATTCTCAGCTCACCATCAAACCAAGGTGAGCAAAGACATGAAACCAGCGGGCATACAAGGACCGGCACCAAGAGATCCAAGGCCCCTGTGACAGCCCTGTTATAGGCCACCATGGCCTCCTCCGCGCCTCTGTGCATGCCTCCAGCACAGACGAAGTGGCCAGTTCCACCAACAGTACTTCCTGCTGTAGCCTTTTTAAAGGGCAGAACTGCACCACTTCCAAGGGAAGGGGGGAAGAGCTCTGAAGCTGAACCTGACAGTGCAAGGATCCAAACACACGACCGAATTAATCTTGAGGGTGTCAATCTCGAGCCCCAAGGAAAGCACCAGGTCGAGCACATGCCCAGAGTGGTGGGTCCCAACAGTGGTTTCAAGAGATAGTCCAAGGGTCTCCATATTAGCCAGGAAGTACCTGGCACCAGATGAAGCCTCGTCATCCACCCAGGTGTTGAAATTGACAAGAACAAGCCATCTCGGTGATTCCAACATAACACCGTCTCGGTGACCAAGGCTGTCATCTCCTGCAGGAAGTCCCTGTTCCAACCACATGGACGGTAGACAAGGAGCACCCTAAACTCAATGCTGAGACCACCACGCACTCAAAAGACTTGGCATCCCCCACTGGGTGCACCTTCAGACCCAGCTCCAACCTACAAAAATGCCCCCCCATTCCTTCCTCAGGCAATGAACCATAGAAAAACCAGCTAGGATTGCCTCCTCCAACACAGGGCCGGTTCCCCAGCCAGGTCTCCGTAATGCATGCCAGGTCAGCTGACACCACAAGATCTGCTATAGTGGCAGTCTTCTTCACCACCGACCTGGCATTATATAACACCACCTGAAAAGGATGAAAGACGGAGGCTGGTCCATCAGCTACCTGTCCCCTCTGTCTGGGAGGTTCACTTTTCCATCTGTCTCCTCGTCCCAGGGCATCTCCTGGTCCCCACAACCCCAACTGGCCTCTCATCGATATCCTCCCTTTTAAACCCACTCCCCCTTGTGCCCCTCCTTGCAATTCCCAGCTCCATACAACACTGGTAAACTGTCGCCAAAAGGGGTAGGTCACAGAAAAGGCGCAAGGTCTTAAGGAGAGAGGGAGAATAACACAGCCCAGGGGCCTGCTCTAAAAAACCCATAATAAACTCTCTTCAAATCTACTACTCCCCACTAGTTGCACCAAAAATAACACACAGTATATACAAACCCTCTCCACCCAACAACCTACCCTAAACACACACAGCACTCACACCACAATGAATCCCCTCACTCATTCCAATTTCACCCTAAATCCACAATCTAGTAACCCCCCTCCTTCTACACCCTTAAAACTATGTTTAAAAACAACCCCACACCAAATTCCAAAATAAATTAAAGGGAGACCAGAGTCCGAGAAGCGGCACCCAAAGTTCATACACAGATCTTAAGTTACATATAAGAACTCTACGTCCAGTGTCCACCACTCCACTTATTAGAAGTGATTCACCCCACATTAACAGTCAAGTCAATGGGCAGCAAAATGGCCCCACAACAGATCCACAGGTATCAATCAATGTGTGTGTGTGTGGTGGGGGGGGATTGGCACCAGAAGCACAGTTTAGTGAACAGCAGTCCCGGGTCTCTCGCCCCCCCCAAATTGCAGCAACCGAGGCAAATCCAAATCCAGTTCACAGACGGCTCTCTCACAGTCCTGTGCTCACCTTCAGGTTTTGATCCTTGCACTATGACTCAATGACGTCATTTCAAGGCACTCTATTTATTGTTCAGCTCTAGCGAGCAGGTAGTACAGCAAGGGGGCTGTTGCCAGATGGTTCCAGTCATATTTCTGAACAGAACAGCTGCAGGTGAAGGCAGCAGGTTATTTGACTACTTTTATTTCGAATGTTTTTATGTGCAAATTAGAGTGGCTGCAGGGGAAGGCAACTAGCTCTGTTATTGTGTGGAATCACTAAAGGCACAAGGTACTTGTGTGTGGCGTTCCTGTGACCCTCGCTCCTCAAGAGTGCAGGAACCTAGACGAACACCATTTGAGTGTTTTGAAGAAGCTGATTTAGCTGCCAAGTGCTGATTAACTTGACTTTTTAAAGGCAGGTTATATGCACTGTCTGCTGGCACAAGGATGTAATTGTAGCGTCACCTAGCAATGTGATGATGTAATTTCTGTGCACTTTATTTATTCCTTGGTTCTAGCAAGTGGAGTCGAGTGTGGAGTGGAGGCAATGTGGGCAGAGGCCAGTGGCATCTGACGGTGTCAGACGGGGAAGAGGGGCCAGAACACTAACAGGTATATAACACAATTTTCAGTGGTAATATTAGACTCAGGGTGGTGGTGAGAGAGAAATCATTGAGACCTTGCAAAAAGAATATTACACAGTTGTTGTTGTGTAAGAAACTGACCGTTACCAGTAGCCATGGAGGAGGTATTTGTTATACTCCAAACTGGGGTAATAGGCATACGGTGTGTTGTTTGCAGTAGGATCAGCACGCAGAACACTGACTTTATTCAGACTACTTGTGCACAATGCAATGAGCTAAAGAAACTAAGAACTAAAATAATAGGTCTGGAACTGCAGATTAAATGTTTGCTACAGTTAGAAAAGGATCCAGTGAAGAAAGATAGTGGTAATGTAATAAAAAAGAAGTCAACTCTGTCACACAACAAAAGGCAAATGGAGGTTGAGGAAACAAGAGGGCAAGATAACACATTAGGAAATATCTCATACAAAAAGGAAGGTGAAAAATGGTATTAAATGCAAGTGCTGGTAATGAATTAGTGGCGCAAGACTCTGAGAACGATGTGGGAAATGAGAGACAGAGTGAAGAAATAATGAATACACAAGCTACGACTGCAGTTCAAAATCAAGAGGGGGAGCTATATAATGAAGCCATGATTAACATGGAAAGAATCAACATAATTTTGGAGAGGAGGGAAGACAAAGCAAATGAGGGTGTGAGCACTCTGGAATATAATATAACTACCAGAAATAGGTAAGCCCCATTGTTAACATTAATGGATAGCGTCGAGAATGAGGCCAGTGATTTGATGGACATAGTCCAAAATAGGTCAATGTGTTCAATCAAGATGTAGAGAATATGTCCAATAATGATGAAGAAATGGAAGGTGTAACGGGAATAACACGGCCAGACATTTACATTATAGGAGATTCTATTGTAAAGTACTGTACACAAATAGAATTACAACCTTAAATAGGAAAGACCAGGTTACTACTATGTTATTGCCTGGGGCTGGACTGAAAGATGTACACGATCCTTTACCAAAAATACTTAAACCATCTAATGCAAAACGACTGGTTGTGATACACACAGGGGCCAATGATCTGAGACATAGCACAGAGGCTGAGATAATGAACAAGTACAAAGAGGTACATAAATACCTGAATGAGAATGAATGTGATTTTATATTGCCTGAGATACTCCCAGTCCCTAGAGTGGAGAATGTGGGCAACAGGAAAATAATAAGAATAAATAATGAACTTAGAAAATGTTGTCTACAAGAGGATAATACCTTGATTAAAACATGGGAACTGTGTGAAGGTAATAAACAAAATATGTTCTGCAAAGATGGCCTGCACTTAAACCACAGTGGAAGTAAGTGCTTAGGTAGTGTCTTTATAAACAAACAATTGAACTGATGGGGGGGGGGTCAGCTTGTGACTGACCCAACAAATGCAATGAAACTAGAAAGGACAGGAAAGGAAAGGGTAGACTTACACATAAGGATTGCAACAAATCCATTACCATCCTGGTATGGAATGCAAGGAGCTTAAAAAATAGAACGGATGAGCTTAAAATCTTTATGACGGAGGAGGACATATCAATATGTGCAGCGACTGACTGAGACATAGTTTAACAAGGATGATTGGGGGATTGAAGTACAAGGCTACCAGATGTTTCACATAGAAAGGGAGAACGGGTGTTGTATGTATTGGAGGGTATAAAAGAAATGGAATTAACAAATGTTACGATGTCTACAGAACAGGACGAGAATATATGGATAGAAATTGGTTTATATAACATTAAATAGACAATTGGTGGTGTATACAGACCACCTAATCAGAGTCAGGAAGAACATAACAACTTTTTGAAGCAAATAGACGAAGTTGATATAGAAGGTAACTACATGATGGTGGGTAATTTTAACTAACCTAACATAAATTGGGAAACCCAGACAGGATCAGCGGCACAAGGCAAGAGGTTTTTGGATATAATATTACAAAAAAATCTTGAACAGTTAGTCAGAGAACCCACGTGTGAGAATAAATAGATTTGGTTCTCGCTAATTTTACAGAGGGAGTAGAACAAGTAGAAATATTGGAACCATTGGTAGACAGCAACCATGATATGATCAAAACTACTCTAAAATATGAGTATGTATCTTACGGAGGGATAACTAAACTGAAATGTTATAATAAAGCAGATTATTAAACGAATGAAAGATAACCTTGTGTCTTGGGACTGGGAACAAGTTCTACACAGGCTGAATCGTGATGCAATGTGGAATAAGTAAAAGACTAAGATGGAATATTGTATCAGGGAGCATGTACCAGAAATAAAAAAAATAAAATTTACATAGAAGAATACCTAAATGAGCGTGTGGGAGAGGCACTTAATCAAACTTCACTGGGGAATTTCAGCAATCTCCTGGAAAGAATTTGGCTGGAAGGTCACCACAAGGTACTCTATAACCCCAAAGATTCAAGCTAAATACCAGCACGTAAGACCTCCCACTTGCTGGAGAGGGTGCAGACACTCTCCGGCTGCGCTGGCTCACATAATGTTGGAGTGCACGAGGTTAGCTTCCTTTTTTTTGGTGACTTGCAGCAAGCCTTGGCCTTGATGTTCATTCCCAATATCAGGCTAACTCCCACGCTGTTCTTCTCCGATTTTCCTAGGGAATGTAGTGACCCCCATATGAGCAGACTTCTGAAGATAACCCTTCTGGCAGCCCAAAAGACCATTACAAGGAAATGGCTGACTCAGAATTTTATTTCGATCAGACAATGGCAGGACATTATGATAGAAATATACAGAATGGAATCAATTACAGCCAAAGTAAACAAGAGGTCCCAGGTGTTTGAACTGATCTGGAGGAGAGGGGCTCTTTACATATCTTCATTTAGGCCAGAGTTTGTACCTTGAAGGACCTCCTTTACTCCGGATTACTCAGTGGTCCTGGAGAGAGAGAAGATACCTTTTTATTTGTCTTGTATGCTTGAACTGATGAGCTATATGACTTCCTCTGCACTAATCGTTTATGATTAGAACTAAGACAACTTCTGATAACAACTGATTGACAGATCCTGTATGTAACCCTTGTATGAATTATATTGATTGTTGTTGTTTTATTTTGTTTTTATTTTCTGAACAAATGTTTGTTCATTAAAAATTTTAAAATAAAGAAAGTTAACAAAAAAAGAATACCTAAATGGTTTATAAACATAATTAAGAGAAACATTAAGAAAAAAAAAAGGATGGCATACAGGAGATACAAACAACACCCTGCAGCTGAGAAATAGGAAAAGTACAGAAAGCTAACCTAAGATAGTAAAAGAGAAACAAAGAAGGCAACAGTAGATAATGAAATTCAGATGGTTACAGCCACACTGGACAATAAAAAGAATGTTTTCAGTTACACTGGGAATCTAAAGGGAGGACAAAACACAGTAGGACAAATTAAAGAGGGGGACACCACGATAACTAGTGAAAGACAAATGGCGGATGCTTTTAACAAGTTCTTTGCTAGTAACTGTAAACCAAAAGGGCATACATACGATTCAATAGACATTGGCTGGGAAGGAAGAGAAACTATTAGAGCAATCTCCATAGACGAGGTCTATCAAAAATTAAAGCAGTTGAAAATAAATAAATCTCCTGGTCCCGATGGTGTGCACCCAAGGCCCTTGAAGGAGCTGGCGAAAGAACTGGCAGGGCCAATTTGCAAACTATTTAATAAATCACTTACGGTTGGTAAAACTGTGGCAGACTGAAGAAAGGTTAATACTGTATTACACCTATCCACAAAAAAAGGTGACAGGAGTAATATCCAAAATTTCAGGCCAATTAGTCTTACCTCTGTGTTGGGCAAGATAATGGAGGGATTAATCAAGGACATTATTCAGCAACACATATTGGATAGGGGTTTAACTGACATCACCAAGCATGGGTTTAGCCAGGGAAAGTCCTGTTTAACAAATTTGTTGCAATTTTTTGAAATGGTGAGTAGCGCATTTGACATGGGAATGCCAATGGATGATGTCTTTCTGGATTATGCAAAGGCATTTGACTCTGTCCCGCATTAACAGCTAATTACGCAGTTGATACAATAGGAGTTCCATCCCTGCATTATAGCTTGGGTTTAAGTCATGGCTGGAAGATAGGCACCAGAGTGTATCCATTAGAGGCCATAGTTCAGACTGAATAGGTGTCACAAGCGGAGTACCACATGGGTCGGTATTGGAGCCAGTATTATTTAACATCTTGATTTCAACCATGCAGACATCAAAGAAGGCATGGACATGTAAATATGCGGATGATGCTAAGACTGGAGCCATAATTAATAACACAGAAGCAGCTGAATACTTCCAACAGGAATTAGATCATCTCAGTGTGTGGGCAAATAATCATGGTCTGGACTTTAATGCAGTAAAATGCAAGATAATGCATTTGGGGCACAATAGTATCATGTACAAATACACTTTAAATAATATAACACTGGTTACTATGGTATTGGAAAAGGACTTGGGGTTATACATATCCAGCACTTTAACATTTGAAGACCACGTCAAAGAAATGGTTAAGGAAGGACAAAGGATGCTGGGATGTATTCTAAGAGGTGTAAGGAGTAGGAAGAAGGAGGTGCTGATTCCACTTTACATGGCACTGGTGAGACTACACCTAGAATACTGTGCACCTGTCATATCAGTATACAATATAGGTAGCATTAAACTAATGGAGAGGGTTCAGAGAAAGATAACCAACAAAGTTTATGGATTAAAAAATATGACATATAAGGACAGTCTACAAACACTGGACTTATACTCAGTTACCCATAGAAAGCTGAGGAGGGGATCTATGCTATCTGTACAAAGCATATAGTGATGACAGTTTATGGACATCTGGTCTGTGCAAAAATGAGAGCAGCAGAGAAACAAGATCACATGGGATGCAACTGAGGGGCGAGATTTGTAAAATGAACAAAACAGCTCAGTGGTTTTGCCAGAGGGTGGTTAGAACCTGGAATTTGTTACCAGAGACAGTAGTAAACAGTAAAACAATGACTCAATTTAAAAGAGAGCTAGACAACTATATGGGCATTGACAGGGTGACACACTACCACTGATACGTGACAAGCCATCAAAGTGCTAACGCCTAGAAGACTTGAAACTATAAAACTCAAACAATGTTCTGCTCGTAGAGCTTGGCCAAATGATGTGAAAAACAGAACAGCTCAGAAACAGCCCAGAAAGTCCCAGTAAAACTCATCACATCAGCCCTCTCGTGGCCCATGAACTCCTCCTGGCTCACTCCTTGGGTCCCAAGACAGTACTCACTAATGCAGAGATCTACAATACCAATGATCCTCCTCCAAAGTCTCGGCCCAGGACAGGTACCACCGCTGAACAAAGACGATCAGAATGTCTTCTTTCTCCCAAAAGTTCTCCAGAAGCACGCCTGATCAACACCAGACCGCTGGCGCACTCCTCCTTGCTCCCACTGCACTTCCGACTGCTCACCCACTACCAAACACTTAATCTGGCTGACTCCCTGCATCAACTCCATCAGCCAGACAATCCACGGAGCTCCAGTCAAGTTCTCCACCAACACCCTCAAGATCTGTTCCTTCACCTTGCTGCCCAGAAAACGAAACTCAGGCAACCGCCACTAGCAAACTGGAGTCCTAGCTAAAAAATAATAGACCTAAGCTCCTATTACTACCTCGCGACATTCCCTAACACTTCCCATCTAAGCCTCAATGCTAACAACTAAAAATGAAATGAACAGACAATATGAAATAAATAGACAATATAAAAGATACAAAACATAAAAATAGGAAAAACAAAGTGAAGGCATGAAAGGCTAGAAGGCATGAAATACTAAAATTACTTAAACACTTGGACTCCATTTACAAACCCTCGAAGCGCAGCTCAGCGTGGCTGCCATTCTAGAGGAGAGAGAGAGAGAGAGAAGAGATGATCAAGGTGCTCAAAGCACAGGCATAACAATGTATTCTCTTTTACCTGTCCAGATGTCACGACAGATGATTTTTCCACCACGACCTCTGCTGTCATAACGTCTCTCTGCACAGTATCCAGACGAGTTTCAATCATTAAGACTTGCTTGGTAAAGGTATCTATTTTTTAAAGTCACCATTAGCTTGCTTACAGGATATATATTGAAAAATCATCTGAAGCACAATTGGTGGATACCTTTCTTGTGGCATCGACTCCAGTGCCTGCTCAAATGCTCTTTTAGTTTTATCCGGTTCAGGGCTCCTCCATTTAGACACCCTGACTTCTGAACTATCTTACGCAGCCTTATCCTTCGGCTTATTTTATGACATGAAGGCAGACTGAGAAGTCAAAATGATATTTAATTTTTTTTAGCCCTTTTAGAACAAACTTCAGACAAGTTAAGACGTAATCTGGACCTAGGCACTTTAAGCACAACTCATGACAGCCTACCTTTGCCAGGAGTTGGAAACAAACTTTACAAATTCAAAGCCTGTAGGTCCCACCATCTTTTTCGGTCAGTCAGTCATACCAAACAATGGAGAACCAGGGAAGTGTAAAACAAAGTAAAACTGAACAAAAAGAAAACCCAGTATATGAATTGTGGTTCAGTTCCTTTAAAATGAAACTCCAAATAAAAGCAGTCTAACAGATGATTTAGTGAGGCTAAACTGTAAAATATCAGCTCAGTTCCCAAATCAAGAGGAACCAAAAATAATAAACAGTAGAAACCATAAAGTGGTTACATTTATTTTAGTAATTTTGTGAAAATAAAGTAGTATTAAAGTGGGTTCTTAAAAGCAGGTGTAACCCCCCTGCAAATGGGGGTTCCCAAAAGACTTCCAGGAGCTTGCTTGAATGCTCCAAGCCTGAATGGTGTTTGGCATTTAAGCCATTTATCAGTGAGTGTTTTTAGAGCCTCTGGTACTGTCTCTTTAAGAGCTGTCTGCTTGCAGACATAATTAGTTGTATGGGGACTGTGTGCTTCTCTGAGTACCACTCGAGCTGCTGCCAATTCACTTCATTTTGCAGTCACTAGGGTGCAAAGGGAACCTATCTGAAAGATGTAACTGTTTGCCAGAAATTATTTAGAGTAATAATGAAATTACAGTTTGTCTAACCTGCTTTCTTTGCAGTCAGAACTGTGTCTGCTAGTTCCCCATTCTAGTTTTGAACTGCTGAACTGGACCAATCAGTGTGGGGTAAGCTAGCTCTAAAATGGTGCCTTGGGCGAATCAGAACTTGGACTCATAATCTGAGCCAGCCACAAGAGGATTGTATGGGCAGTGACTCTGGGAGATGTAGTTTAGACTTCAGTGCCTTTTTGGACCAACAGCAGCAGTCTATTGTGAGTGACAGCCAATCCAGTCAAGAACTGGGAGGAACTCAAAGGAAGTGCCGGTTTTGTCGGTTGGAGTTTCAGTTGAGCTTTGGCAGTGAAGAAGGAAGGGCCCTGTGCTTTTCAGTGTGCAGTTTTAGTCAAAAAACGTGTGTAAGGCCCAGAGTTCCGGTCTGCAGCTTGTGTAACAGCTTGTTAGGACTGAATCCGTCCTGTGAAAAGAATCAAAGGATCTCTGAAGAGTAGAAACCAGGCTCACCCTGTAGAAGACTGGAAGAATTGCTGAAAATTGCACTCGGTCTGTCAGGAACTGAATCTGCTGTGTGTTCTCCCGGGTATTGTGCAGTAATTGCGATCGGGATACAGATGCAGCCTGCCTGGTATAGTACTTTCTTTATATGGATGTGTGAAGAGGTTTGTGTACCTCAAGTGAGCCCTGCTGACATTGAAGGACCCTATCTTATTTGGAGGTCGTGAGTACTAATTCAGGTTGCTCCCTGTTGATTGCCACATTAAATCCAAATGGAATTACTGTACTGCTGACTGTTTAATTCTCCTTTTCTCTGTGTGAAAGGGCCCCTACCAGCTGCCACGGTTTGGACTAGCCACTAGGGCTTGGGTACCCAGGGACAGTAACTGATAGGGATAGGCCTGTGCACAGAGCCATAAAATGAATTATTAGAGTGATAAGCTAATTAACCTGATTTCCCCTGTCCTTGTTATATCCCTAAATAAATCAGAGCTGCTTGTTTCAGTAAAGTTATACTGCCTGAGGTATTTGTCTATGTTAAAGTACTGTACTGTGATTGTTGCACTGTATCTCATTTCACAGGAGGTCCCAGTGCGGAACCAGACCTGGGGGTAAGTGTATACTGTGAAGGTAATTCTGATATATTGTGTGGGCCACTAGTGGGAAGAAAGGGGTTGCAGTGTCCCAGAGGGCTGTGACCAAGTTAGTTTAACTATTGCAAACCCTGACCTCTGGGTGGAGGCACCGCCATTGGATCCAGGCCCCTCAACCTGTTAGTGGCAAATCAGGCAGGGTAGTAGCCCCTGGGATAGCGCCATCTAGGGGTTACATCTTGGAGGCTCACCGCTGGGATTGTGTGTCCTCTAGTGGCCATATTCTGAACCACTGTTAAGAAAAAAATGGGTACCCGACAGAGTGGCTGTGCACCGGCTGGTGGAGTGGTGTACTGGGGAGGAGATCGACCCCCAAATGCTATGCTTATCCTGGACATCCCCTGGGTATCAATACGGACACTGTGCAGGAGTACTTTCCAAGGTGGAAGGTTTACAAAACCCTGTGGTGGTGAGTCGGCATGCTAATCTGCTCACCCACACTTTCCTGGCCTAGTAGAGTTTAAGGATCCCATAGATAGCTCCAAAGTGCCACAGACCATTACCCCAGAGGGAGCCCTCACTGCTTGGAGAGTGATAACTAAGGACAGTAAAGACCGGGGGAATCAGCCCCACCACTATCTGAAACTTTTGAGGAGAAATTTGCTGAATGGTTGCTGGGAGAGGGAAAACTGTGGAGGACTTGAAGAAACTATTCTTGCCACCTGAGGTGTTCCTCCCCAACACCCTCTCCTGCTCCAGTGCCCGTAATGGTGGCTGAACCAATGCACTCCTATTTCTGCACCTGCCATTAGTCACGACTCTTACGAAGGTTGAGGATCTTCTCTGGCACCCTCCCACCCCCAAGGGGAGGATGACTGGGAGAACCTGGATAGACTATGTTGCCCCAAGTGCTAGAATGGCAATGCTCGGAAGGGAAGCGAAGAGGGTTAGTGAGAGCCTCCGAGGTCCTGCCCTGGCTACCATCCGTGCTAAACGGGCCAGTAACCCTGAAGCGACTGCACAGGCCTATCTTGAGGCCTTGGAGAATGTGTATGGGAGCCCAGATTCTGATGAGGACCTATGGTGGAAGTAAGAATGCACAACAGTACCAAGGGAGTTGTTGTCTGTGTATGTATCTCGGCTGGAAAAATTGTTGCAAGAATGCCTCAGAAAAGGTAGTTTGCCAGCGATTGAACTGGACCGAACCAGACTGGACAGGATCCTTAAGTCTGCCCCTTCTCAGAACTGCTGTTGCTTCAGTTACACCTGGCAGATCGACTGGAATCCCCACCCTCCTATGATGAGTTAATGAGAGAAATTCGAGAGTTGAGAAAAGGCGACCTCGGGAGGTACCTGCACCAACAGCTGTGGCTACGACCCGAGTGACTGAGGGTGACCCATCAAGTGAAGTTCAGGGGCAGGGTTGGCAGTCAATGAGTGCTCTGACAAGGAAAAGATATGTCACAATGGGCGAACTGTTGAGAGAATCCGGGAATTCAAAAACAGTCCCTTTATGAAGGCCACGCCTGCAAGTCGGGCCCTGACCTATATCCGACTGCATCTGCTATGGGGTGGGGTACCCACCCATGTATCTCCTGCTGATAACAGCTCAAACTCAATTCCTTGACCATGGAAGTGGAGAAACTGACGAGATGTCTCCAAATGCTTATCACACGCAGACAGAGATGGCACCAAGGTTTCCAGTTAGTAATACCCCGCCCTGGCTCCCAGTGTGGCGCCTCGGCCAGCTCAAACTCCAGAAAGTATGTTTTGCTATAATTGTGGGAAAGATGGGCACATGAAAGGGAATGCCAGTCCCAAAAGACACTGACAAAGTTGCATATAGGCTACAAGGAGAGCTTCGGAGAAAAATCAGTGGTTAAGAGGTGCGACATGATCCCAGTGAGGCACCAAAATGCTAATTCACGTCCTTTTGTGGCAAGGTCAGTTGCCCAGGCCCCCACTACCGCCTCTCCAGACTGGTCCAGAATAGTGGGTCCTCCATGGAGACCACTGTAAGGTGAGAGGTGTCTACAAGAGCTATATTAGACAGTGGCTCCCAAGTGACAATTATGTTCCAAGATTGGTATCAGAAGCATTTGTCAGGCGTGCCCTTACAACCATTAGAAGGACTGCATGTATGGGGTTAAGTGAAGAGCCTACCCTATTCCGGGTATATCGAATTTGGCTGTCTTTCCCCACCTCCGTGGCTGGAGTGGCCGAACAAGTAGAGACCCTAGCCTTAGTGTGTCCCCCACTGGACTGTATGATGGTGTCCCTTTGTTGATTGGAACAAATGCTCATATGTTAGGAAGGCTGGCACAGTTGTGTTATGAAAAACAGGGTCAAAGACTAGTAGAGCTTTAAGAGTTCCGGCTTTAATTAAGAAGGCCTATGAGGCACAGAGATGCTGAAAAACAGAACCAGAGGAACGGTCGAATTGTATGGAAGAAGGATCCTGAGTCTCTGATCCTGGCGCCAAATGCCCAGTGTACCTTACAGGAGAGGTCCGTATCAGAAAGGATGTTAAGAATAAAATATTAATGTTGGATGCACCAGGCGATGGAAAATTGCCAGAGGACTGCTGGTCAAGCCTAGTATTTTGCCGCTAGAGCCCATGCTTATGCCAGAAGGGTAATGGTCCAAGTTCATAATGTGTCTGAAAGAGACATTCGAGTAAACAGAGGTTGCATCCTGGCTAATGTGCATTGTGCAGACACTGCAGTGCTACCCAGCAGCAAGAGTTCAAGGAAGAATGACAGAGTAGCGCCTGACTTGTTTGATTTCGGCGACTCCCGCTGCCAGCTGAATGGAAAGTGAGGATCAGTGAGAAGCTTGCCCAGAGAGACCAGGTGTTTTCTTTAAAGGAATGGGATGTAGGATGCGTGCAGGAGCTGAGCACAATATCCGGCTGCATGACGAAAGACCATTTCGTGAGAGGTCTCGGCGCCTGGCACCTGCTGACATAGATGATGTGAGGCGGCATCTGCAGAGATGTTAGCTGCTGGTGTAATACAAGAATCAGAAGCCCTTATGCTTCCCCATTGTGGTAGTGAGGAAAAGAATGGAACAGTAAGGATGTGTGTGGATTATCGCACCTTAAACGGCGGACTATCCTGATCAGTACACAATGCCCGCATTCAGGATGCTTTGGACTGCCTAACGGGAGCAAGTGGTTCTCTGTGCTGGATCTCCAGTGGGTACTACCAGATCCCGATGGCCCAGAGGACCGTGAGAAGCAGCCTTTATCTGTCCGGCTGTCTATGAATTCATGAGGATGCCTCAAGGGATTTCAGGTGCCCCAGCCACTTTTCAGCGATTGATGGGCGTGCAGTGGGGACATGAACTTACTAGAGTGCCTGGTATACCTAGATGATGTTATTGTGTTTGGCAGCTCACTGGAGGAACATGAGAGCAGATTATTTAAGGTATTGGACCGACTGGAGGACTTTGGCCTTAAACTGTCCATTGATAAGTGTCAATTCTTTCAAACATCAGTAAAGTATGTGGGACACATAGTATCCACAGGGAATAGAGACCGACCCAAGTAAAGTTGAGGCCTTGACCACCTGGCCACAGCCCAAAAATCTAAAGAACTGCAAAGATTCCTGGGATTCTGTGGTTATTATCGGCGCTTCATCAAGGACTATTCAAGTGATCCGCCTTTACTTAACCTTACTCAAGGGTATCCCCAACCACAAAAAATACCAAAAGTCAGCGTCCTCAAGACTGAAGAATGTATTTTCATCCGAGTGAAGTAATTGGGGCCCGCTGGACTCCTGATTATGAGACTGCTTTTCATGAGATCATATATCAACTTACCCATGCTCCAGTGCTGGCCTATGCCGATCCAAGAAAACCTTACGTCCTGCACACTGATGCTAGCTTGCAAGGGTTGGGGGCTGTGTTGTACCAAAACACGAGAATGGCCTGAGACCAGTGGCCTTTGCCAGTAGAAGCCTGACCCCATCCGAAAAGAACTATCCTGTACATAAGTTAGAGTTCCTAGCTTTGAAGTGGGCTATTGTTGACCAATTCCATGAGTACTTGTATGGGGCTAAAATACTAGTAAAAACTGACAATAATCCTTTGACCTATGTGCAGACCTCAGCTAAGTTGGATGCCACTGGCCATAGGTGGCTTTCTGCATTATCTACATATGACTATGCTCTCGAATACCGAGCAGGTCTGAACCACATAGAT
Source organism: Neoceratodus forsteri (assembly GCA_016271365.2). Classification (NCBI taxonomy): domain Eukaryota; kingdom Metazoa; phylum Chordata; order Ceratodontiformes; family Ceratodontidae; genus Neoceratodus; species Neoceratodus forsteri. The sequence goes on along the minus strand of CM057456.1, from coordinate 747,621,464 downwards.
GCTGATGCTCTCTCCCGGAGGCCTGTTCCCCAGAATGATTGGGTCCGATTGGCAGAACCTGACATTCGACACTCTGCGGAAGTTTGACAGGGAGGAACAAATGTCCACAGGACGCAGTGGACTGCATGGTGGATTGCTTGGGAGCCTCTGAGAATTGCATACCTGCTGCTTGTTGCCACTTTTCTGCAATAGACATTGGTGCACTGCCTCAGCTGGACAATGACAGTATTGGCGGGCTCAATCCCGATCCCATGATCAAAGCAGCTTTAGAAGCCCTCTATGCAGGAAAAGATGTGTCCAAATTCGCTCCACTGATTTGAGAACTGCACTGTTATACAAAGAAGGTCCTAAGTTGAAACAGTCAATAAACTGTTATACAGAGAAACAGTAGACAGAGGGGACAAGTAGACAAACAACAACTAGTGCTGCCACTGCCTTTGAGACTCAGTACTGAGGTCCTTGCACAACCACATGGGGCACCTTGGTATAGACAGAACACTTGACTTGGTGAGATCCAGATTCTATTGGCCTAAGATGGGGGCTGATGTGGAGCAACACATTCGAACTTGTAGTCGCTGCTTACAGGAAAGCTTTGCCCCAGAGGGCTGCCCCCTTGTTAACATCACCACCAGTGCACCCATGGAGCTGGTCTGTATTGATTTTCTGAGTTTGAGTCAGATCAAAGAAATATCAGTAATGTGCTGGTGGTCACTGACCATTTCACGAGATATGCCCAAGCTTTCCCACCAAAGACCAGAAAGCATCCACTGTGGCCAAAGTACTTGTAGAAAACTTTTTGTTCACTATGGGGCTCCACAAAGAATCCATTCTGATCAAGGGAGAGACTTTGAGAGTCGTCTGATCAAAGAGATGCTTTCTCTGTGGGGAGTCGAAAGTCCAGAACCACTCCTTACCACCCCAGGGGACCCACAGCCTGAGCGTTTCAACCGCACTTTGCTAGATATGCTAGGCACCCTGCACCCAAAGGACAAGCCTAGATGGAGCCAACAAATTAGCACCCTGGTACATGCTTATAACTGCACCAAAAGTGATGCCACTGGATTCTCCCCTACCGCCTGATGTTTGGAAGAAGCTCGACTACCAGTAGATGTGTGTTTTGGGGTCTCTCTGATGGGGTTCAAGCTGACAACTATTTACAGTATGTGCAAAGTTAAAGGCCCAGCTAACTCATGCGTACCAACTGGCTCAAACCATGGCTGCCAAAAGAAATCTGGCCAACAAAGAAAGGTATGATAAAAGGTGAAAGCACAGGAACTCCAGGAGGAGATCGGGTATTGCTAAGAAATCTGGGACTGCATGGCAAGCACAAGATTGCTGACAGATGGCACCATCTCCCTCACATTGTAGTGGGCAAACTAGATGATCTGCCAGTGTACAAAGTAAGGCCTGAGAATAATTCAAAGATGTAAAAACAATGCATAGAAATCATTTACTGCCCATTGGACAAATCTTAATTGAGTCTGAGCCCTAGAAGATGCCCCTCTGGACCAGTGACTAGAGCTGCTGCTAAGAAAAGATCAAGAAAGTCTGCACCTACAGAAGCAAAGTTAAAGTGTTCCCCTCCACAAGTCCCAGTTGAGCATGACTGTCAGTCCATATCGGAAGAAAGTGAGAGTGACTTTGAATACTATCCTTCTTACGAACTGAGTCAATTGTTTCGGGGCAATCCCCTAGTCAATACTGGAGACAAAGCTGGGCCTTCTGGACTGTCTAAGCCCCCAGCTTCATCCCTGGAGCCAATGCTCCCAGAAAGTGAAGTGCAAAGCATCAGATCAGATGAAATGGAATCATTGTGCATGGTTGAACTGTTTGAGCTTTCAGGGAGGAAAATGATAGATTAGGGCAGACTGGTGATACACGAACAAGAAGAGTATTTTGAGTGCCCTGACAGTCCACTGCCAGTGTCGAAAGCTCTCCATGCGAGCCAAATGTTGTGGACTCAGAAACTGTAACTCCTGGAGCTGAAAGTGCCCCAAGTTCTAGCCTCTCTACCCCCATGGAGACTCCCCTGACAAGTGAGGACAATGCTGAAAATGAGGCTCAGGTGCAGAGACTATAACAGTTCCCCTAGAAAGACTGGTCGAGCTGTAAAGCCTGTGGTGCACCTCAGTTATGATTCACTTGGGAGGCCTGTGGACTTGCCTCTCAATGTTGTCCATAAAGGAGTGTATGTGTCCCGAGCTCATTGCCCAAACTGAGCATCAGTGCTAACTCCAAGTTACTTGTGTTGCCCTCTAAGTATGGTGCCCTTGCCCCATCCAGCCCCAAGGTAACTGATAGGAAGGCCCCCTCTCTTCAGGTTTCATGTACAAGAGGTAATAACTTGAGTTATGGTACAATGTGTATGTAATACTGTGTAAAAGTGGACGTACTGCAATGTTTCAGAAATGTGTTCTTGGTAAAATGATATATTGACTGATGATTACATGTGCGAGCCTAATGCAAATGTATATGGTTGCAGTTGAAACTTATAGTACTTGCTTGGCGCGACGTCAAGCTTTCCCAGGCCAGGAAGGGTGTAACCCCTGCAAATGGGGGTTCCCAAAAGACTTCAGGAGCTTGCTTGAATGCTCCAAGCCTGAATGGTGTTTGGCATTTAAGCCATTTATCAGTGAGTGTTTTAGAGCCTCTGGTACTGTCTCTTTAAGAGCTGTCTGCTTGCAGACATAATTAGTTGTATGGGGGACTGTGTGCTTCTCTGAGTACCACTCGAGCTGCTGCCAATTCACTTCATTTTGCAGTCACTAGGAGTGCAAAGGAACCTATCTGAAAGATGTAACTGTTTGCCAGAAATTATTTAGAGTAATAATGAAATTACAGTTTGTCTAACCTGCTTTCTTTGCAGTCAGAACTGTGTCTGCTAGTTCCCCATTCTAGTTTTGAACTGCTGAACTGGACCAATCAGTGTGGGGTAAGCTAGCTCTAAAATGGTGCCTTGGACGAATCAGAACTTGGACTCATAATCTGAGCCAGCCACAGAGTTAGTGAGAGAAGGGCCTGTGCTTTTTCAGTGTGCAGTTTAGTCAAAAACGTGTGTAGGCCCAGAGTTCCGGTCTGCAGCGTGTAACAGCTTGTTAGGACTGAATCCGTCCTGTGAAAAGAATCAAAGGATCTCTGAAGAGTAGAAACCAGGCTCACCCTGTAGAAGACTGGAAGGAATTGCTGAAAATTGCACTCGGTCTGTCAGGAACTGAATCTGCTGTGTGTTCTCCGGGTATTGTGCAGTAATTGCGATCGGGATACAGATGCAGCCTGCCTGGTATAGTACTTTCTTTATATGGATGTGTGAAGAGGTTTGTGTACCTCAAGTGAGCCCTACTGACATTGAAGGACCCTATCTTATTTGGAGGTCGTGAGTACTAATTCAGGGTTGCTCCCTGTTGAATTGCCACATTAAATCCAAATGGAATTACTGTACTGCTGACTGTTTAATTCTCCTTTTCTCTGTGTGAAAGGGCCCTACCAGCTGCCACGGTTTGGACTAGCCACTAGGGCTTGGGTACCCAGGGACAGTAACTGATAGGGATAGGCCTGTGCACAGAGCCATAAATAGATTATTAGAGTGATAAGCTAATTAACCTGATTTCCCCTGTCCTTGTTATATCCCCTAAATAAATCAGAGCTGCTTGTTTCAGTAGAAGTTATACTGCCTGAGGTATTTGTCTATGTTAAAGTACTGTACTGTGATTGTTGCACTGTATCTCATTTCACAGGAGGTCCCAGTGCGGAACCAGACCTGGGGTAAGTGTATACTGTGAAGGTAATTCTGATATATTGTGTGGGCCACTAGTGGGAAGAAAGGGGGGTTGCAGTGTCCCAGAGGGCTGTGACCAAGTTAGTTTAACTATTGCAAACCCTGACCTCTGGGTGGAGGCACCCGCCATTGGATCCAGGCCCCTCAACCTGTTAGTGGCAAATCAGGCAGGGGTAGTAGCCCCTGGGATAGCGCCATCTAGGGGTTACACAGGAACTGTGCCAAAAAACTGCCTTCTCCCCAGTTCCTGGGAACTGAAGGGGAACTGGAGAAAAGTGAAAAAAATATATAAAAATGACCCAGCTATGCAGAGTTATTGACAACATATCTAAATAATAACTACATAGATTAAATAATGACTAATGGATTTTTTTGACTGGGTTACCAAGGTATTGGATCAGGAAGGTGCAGTGGACGTAACCAACCTAGACTTCAGCAAGGCCTTCGACACTGTTCTACATGGGAGACTGGTAAACAAGTTGGGTAGCATAGGGTGGGCAATAAGGTGGTAACCTGGGTAAGAAACTGGTTAGGGGATAGGCGGCAGAGGGTGGTGGTAAATGGAGTTCACTCTGAGGAGGGGTGAGTGACCAGCGGGGCACCTCAGCGGTCTGTACTGGGGCCGGTCCTCTTTAATATCTTCATTAGTGACATAGCAGAGGAGCTGGAAGGAAAGGTCTGCCACTTTGTGGATGACACCAAGATCTGCAACAGGGTGGACACTCCGGGGGGTGCAAAGGATGGCAAGAGATTTAAAATAGCTGGAGGAGTGGTGAAAAGTTTGGCAGCTAAGGTTTAATGCAAAAAAAGTGCAAAATAATTCACTTGGGCCACAGAAACCCAGGGTTGGAGTACAAAATTGGGGAGAGAGAGACTTGAAATGACCAAGCAGGAAAGGGACCTGGGGATAACCATATCGGATTACCTAAAGATGGCCAGACAATGTGACAAGGCAATTGGGAGAGCTAGTGGGATACTGGGATGTATAGGTAGGGGTATCACCAGCAGGAAGAGGGAAGTGGTGTTGCCCTATATAGGTCATTGATAAGACCTCACCTGGAGTACTGTGTCCACTTTTGGAAACCACATCTCAGGAAAAACACAGACAGAGTAGAGGTGGTCCAGATGAGGGCTACCAAGATGGTACAGGGTCTGCATCAAAAGCCCTACAATGAGAGGCTAGAGGAGTTCAATATGTACACCCTGGAGGAAAAAAGGGAGAGGGGGGATATGATCAAGACCTTTAAATACCTCATGGGGGTGAATAAGGCATAGGTGAGAGGTATTTTCAGAGAAAAGTGTGCTCTAGAACAAGGGGTCATGATATGAAGCTGGGGGGGGGCAGGTTCAGGAGAGATGTGAGGAAATACTTCATAGAAAGAGTGGTGGATGCCTGGAACAACCTTCCAGTGGAGGCAGTGGGGGCGAATGTAAGAGACAATGCTGTAGACCAAGAAGGGTCTGCAGCAAAAGCAATCACAATGAAAATGGGCAGACTGGATGGGCCAAACAGCCCTTATCTGCCATCAGTTTCTATGTTAAATAACATACTATTACAAAATAACAACCCAAAAACTGGTCAGAAGTTGAAGAGAAAACTACGGAGCGACTACTTTCTTCAGGCGGAGAAATAAATCTGCCGTTAGAATGTTAGGGTGAGCATGAGCACACACCAGAGTATGAATTTCATTTCAAGATTCTCTAATTAGCATAAAATTCCAAACTGCAGGGCAGCTCAGACATGCAGGCTGAAATGCACTAGTAAGCATAGTGAGGGATTCCTGGGGTTTGAAAACTCAGTTTTAAGCACTATAAACTATCATATAAGATTATTTTTGAAAATGGTTGGAAGATACTAGTGGTTGTTCTGTCCAAGAATACGTACATTCTTTTCTAGTTTATGTTTTGGATTTGGAACCAGGAACCCTGAACTGGGAAACATTGAAAACTACGGTTCTCTCAGTTCCAGAAACCGCAATGGAACTTCTAAAAAACACCAACATTGAAGAAAACAAAGATAAGCTAATGTAGAGTACTGAATACAACTCAGAAACTTTAGGAAATAATATAACAGTGAAAACTAAAAAGCCTTAGCCACAGTGACTAGAGCAGGACACATCTGACCTCTTCAAGTGGGAAATCTGCCGTTGGGAGTCAGGTGGAGTCAGTGACTGAACTGGAAATATTTAGGTTGTGAAACTCTTATATACAGGTTTCTAACTGGTGAAACTCTCCTGTAGTAGTCAATGGATAAAGATGACAGAGGTAGTGTAACCATTATACAGTTTTTTACGAGGTGGTGGAACTAAGTTCCTGTGGGCTCCTGCCCAATTTAACCTCTGGGTTGAGTGTGACCACACTGATGAAAAAGTTTAATATTCTAAAATTATACCTTGGGGGCAACACTTAAAGGAACACTGTTAACCCGGTTTTTTCAAAAAAACTGCAACCTTGATTTTTTTTATAGTATATATTTGCAATTAAGTTGTAGAAAGCGTCTGTGGTGGGTTTTTTTTCATGAACAAGGTGTAGCTAAATTTTGAACAAAATATGCTCACGCGCCATTTTAGTGTTATCACACTAACTGGAGCAGTGATGCATTGTTTACATTCATGGTCAGGCTGCCTTTCTCCTCATGCCAGTAGCTGGCTCATCCACATTTGACAGTGGTGCACATCTTCATCATTTGCGTGTTCCTGAGAATCAGTTATGCCACTGTAAAGTCATCCACACTGCTGTCAACTGCGCAGTTCTGAGGTAAACTGTTGGTGTACTGATGAAGAAATACTGCTGACAATTTGGTAGTTACAGATGTAATACATTTTTTATGAAATTTTATTGCCACACTCATGTTTTGTCAGCTTTTTAGTGACTGTCCTGTATTCTCGGTCCAGTAAGGTATACAGTGCAGTTATTTCAGCATCTTACACATGCATTTACTAACTGCTTTTTTATTTGTACTGTCAAACCGTAAAAAAAGTGCTGTACAGCAGTACAATACTACGAGTTTATTTTCCACCTTTTTTTCCTTTGTAATTTAGCTTTGATTAAATTTGCCTCACTAATTGTCTCAATTTTTGTTCAGTCAGGTAGTGAGGTTCAGTGCCCTTTCTAAGGGTGGTCATAGGGGTCTTCAGTTCTGAGTTTGTCATCCTATGATCACAATGTTTTATGATACTGCCCTGCTTATTTTTTTATATGCAGATTATGCCTCATTGCCATGACTTATAACCCCCTTCCAGGGTTGGGAATCAGAGGTTGTTAGGAAGCACAAAGGATTTTGTTGTGGCACCTTCAATTTTCCAGACAGGAATGTGTCATTATATCTGATTATTAGTGCACTCACGACAGTCCGATACAATCGCAAATAAAGGAATAAGTCAGATATTGGGTCGCTGAGTTTTTCTCCGTCTTTTGTCTACTACAATAAATTTAAGGTGTATGACGATCTGAGAGATGGCTTCCTGTAATGTTTATAAAGTCCATTTGAAAGTAAAGGTTCAAGAGATTTTATTTCGTCAAAACTAGTCATTCTGTACATTTTTTGTATTTTTATTTTACTCTGAAATTTCTAAGGTTTGATTTATTTTGTTAAGTGGATTGATTTTCAGGAGCTGACATGCTACGTAACTCAGTAACTGACTGTATTTTAGAACCTGTGAGCAGGAGGCAAAGCAATTTGACACACATCCCATGGTTTCAATTTTTAGATGGTCACTGTAGTTTATTTCCTTTTTTCTTTAAGCATCTAACAATAATGATAGCTATTTTGTATGCATATGGTGGCGGCATCAATAGGAAACACATCGACCTGTGACTCCATACGAAATGGCCTACACACAGTGTGTCAAAATTTAACTAACTTTTTTTTTCTTTTGCTACTTGCCAACAATGAGTGACACTCTGGGCAGCCGGTACGTACGTCAGCAATGTAACTGACAGCCGACTGATATCTGAGAGCTGACCTCGAGTCCACCAATATCTGAAAGCACAAACCATGATCTCAACATCTGACACCTTTCTATCTGAGATCCTGCAAACAGCATTTCAATGAAAGTGTCATTGTGAACTGATTACAAAATCAGTACATTTTTACGTTGGCTGCACTTGCGCATTCAATGTTTTGTGGCAGGATAGGGGATTTGGGGGGTGACTGCCAAGCCCACTACAGTTCACAAAACCAGGGACACGACAGTCTACAACAATCAATGACCAGGCGCTGGGGTCCTGACATCACTTTCTGCTTGGTGGGCTGAAAGTTTGTGTATTTCAAGGGACCGAACCACTCCAATCAGAGAGGGCTTTGGTCCTTTGATTTACATGAAGCTGGTCAGCAAACAGTTCAGCAGCTTTCAACTTCAGCAGCCTGTCAGTCTGCAAAAAAGAAAACTGTCCAAACTGGTCCTCCTGTAACCATCCCCCCCTCCCTCTCAACATCCACCACCCCACATTCCCTCAAACATAACACTGACACTGGGAGTGCCCAATCCCCCAGTGTCGCCACCGCAGTTTTTTTTTATTTGTATCTGTGCCTGTAACTGAACAAGTTCAGCAATTTTTGTGGTAGTTGAACAAAATAGCTGGCAGTATCAATAGATGTGAGATGATTTCATCAATGCCTTTAGTTTGGCAAACCGTGGGGTATTTTATAAAGAAATAGCTTGAAAAGTAAAAGTGGGACTCTGCACATGCGCACCAGCACTGGCACTAGTGCGTATGAGCGGAGTCCCACTTTCACCTTTCAAGCAACTATTTCTTTGTAAAATACCCCTCAGTTTGCCAAATTAAAGGTATTGTCAGAATCAGCTCACAGCTATTGATACTTACAGCACTTTTTTTCCAATAGCCACCAAAATTGCCAAACTCCTACTGACCCAAACAATAGAGAGACCACAGAAACGGTCCTCATATATTCATTGGTTGAAACAAAGAAAACTGTCCTTCAATGTCTGTTGTAACTGTTCCCCCACCCTCCCTCTCAGCACCCACCACCTCACTCTCCTCCCATAAACGTAACACTGACACTGGAGGTGCCCAATCCCCCAGTATCGTCACCTGAAATCTAGAAAACCGTCTCTTGTTTTTTTTTTAACCCTGTAAAACAGAAAAATGTCCACTGTTGTCTGCTGCACCATTGGTCCTCCCACCCAACCCTCACACTCAGCACCCACCACTCCACCCCACTCCCACCCTTACTTACCCACCAGGGGTTGGGCGCTGCAATCTTCTCTGGACCACAGACACATCTTCAATCTTCAAAGCTGGACCGCAAATTGAGGAAATCAGGTATGCCGTTCGAGTAAATCAGTGAGGTTTTGAACTGAGTGGCATAACTTGGCCATTTTTGAATATTTTTGCCCCAAATTTTCAACACATCTTTTTTGGGACCCAGCCTCATGAACAATTACACTCACATTAGGCAAATCTATCCCGAAAGGTGATTTTGTGGTCCCTGTGCAAAATCACCTTTGGGCAGGAGTTGAACATTTTTTCTGCCCTTGTTCAGGAGGTGGAGTCATAAAAAGACTATGTTGAAAATTTGTTGTAAAAATATTAAAAAACAACAAAGTTATGAGCCTATGTTGAATTCTGTGAACACAGGTTCATAACTTTGGTAATTTTCAATATTTTAATCTCAAATTTACAACACAGCTATATCTTTACAGCATCTCATGAATGTGATAGCTGTCATTTTTCAAATCCTGGTCAAAATGTTTTTTCACATCCCGAAAGGTGATTTTACGGTCCCTGCTCAAAATCACCTTTGGGATAGGAGTTTAAAATTTTCTCTGCCCTTGTTCATGAGGTGGGGTCATAAAAAGACTATGTTGATAATTTGGTGTAAAAATATTAAAAAACAACAAAGTTATGAGCCTACGTTGAATTTTGCAAACGCAGGCTCGTAACTTTGGTCATTTTCAATATTTTTAACCCAATTTTTTCCACATAGCCATTTCTTTATAGCACCTCGTAAATGTGACAGCTGCCATTTTTCAAATCCTGGCCAAAATGTGTTTTTGCCTTCTGAAAGATGATTTTGTAGTCGCTGTGCAAAATCACCTTTAGGGCAGGAGCTGAAAATTTTCTTTGCACTTGTTCATGAGGTGGGCTCATAAGAAGGCTATGTCGAAAATTTGGGATAAAAATATTTAAAAACAACAAAGTTATGAGCCTACATTGAAATCTGTAAACGCAGGCTCGTAACTTTGGTAATTTTCAATATTTTCACCCAAAATTTGCAACACAGCCATTTCTTTACAGTACCTCATGAAAGTGAGCGCTGTCATTTTTCAAATCCTTTCCAAAATGTGTTTTTGTACCTGTGCCACGGAATGACGTTTTGCCAGGGATTTGAACATTTTCACCTACCACATTTACTAAGTGAGGTAATAAGAAGGATATGGTGAAAATTTCATGTACAAATATGGTAAAATGCCCAGGTTATGACTAAACATTGCACTATTTTAACGTTCACTCATAACTTCACTAATTTGCAATATTCTGACTTCGACCTTGCAGCATTGCCATTTTTCCACACTACCTCATAAATTTGACGTGTAATTTTTAAAATCCTAGAGGAGATGTCTTTTCGCACCTCTGGTGTGAAATGACATTTTGGCTAATATACAATAAAGGGCACACGTCATGACTATAAGGCAAATCCTAAAATAATTATCTTTAAAATTTGGGGTCAAAATGGCAAAATAAAATAATGTTTAACAAGCAGCCAACATTCACCATTGACAAATGCTTGTTTCTACCTCTGATGATGACATTCCTGAAGTAACAGCTGCCTGAAACTATGGGAGACAGAATAAGTGGTAAACTGACAGTGTATGTGCACGACGAGATGCACGCATGCATGAGTTCAGAGTCAGCCATGTGTATGAGTGTGCCAGCCAGAGTAAAACATAGTTATGCTGACAGTGACTACAGCTTATTTTCAAAAAGCCGACCGGAGAAGCGGATAAGCAAATACAAAAGCAGACAGACAACTAACTTTTAAAAAGAGATTTAGTTATGCCAGATAAGCTCTGAAACACCCGCCGTTAATTACAGATTCATTACTTAAAGAACAAAAAGTTACATGGTGACAATACACTGTATCATCTCAATAATAGGTTGACAGTGTCCATTTAACCCTTGCTCTACCACAGACTGAAATATCTGTCCAGAATTCCTATATGTTCTAATTCTGTCAGCAGACTAAGGGTTAAGGGCTAAGATGACGCAGACTGTATGACATCACAAATACACAATCGTTGCTAGAAAACCACACAATTCCATTGCCTTCTTGGAAAAAAAAACTTTAGGCAGCACTATGCTGCTGAAAAAAACTTCTTTAGGCAGCAGTATGCTGCTGGTTGCCAGAAACAATTTTTGGAACGAGTACATTACACTTAATAACAGAAGCATTTCATCCTGCCTAATCCCACTCCCTAGCAATTTACCATCCTTCGACACCTGGCATGCAAATCACCCACTACGTCTGGAACACTAGATCGTGAGATTGTGGGTGATGTTTTATAAGACGATAGTGAAAATGAATACAGTTTTAATAAATACTACAGTGACTTGAATTGTTGTTTTCAATTGTAATGTTTCTTTTGTATTCTCCTGGGTCATACCTGAAAATAGGCAGTTATCTGTCTAATGTACCCACCTTATTAACAAAAGATAAATAAATATATTTTGACTTTCTGTGGGTTGAACTTAGTCAAACAGAGCAAAAGGTTTCAGACTTTTCTGAATCTGTGTCCAAAGTTCAAAAATTCAGCTCTAATAAAAAAATTCCCATCTATAATTCTCTGCTGCTGCTGTAATGTTTGGCAGTAAGGCATTTACAAGTCATTAAAGCTAGTCAGATCCTGTCTTACCTCCACGGTACTCTGTATTATTGCGCCAGTCGATGAGGTCTATCTCCGCAGTACCCGCAATAACCAGTTCCAGTTCCCTGGCATCAAACACTGATACAAGTCTTGAATCCACCACCTGCAACACAAAGCACTATTTACTGTACACTCTGTCAGCATCAGACATGGAAATGAATCTGATTCATCAATTCAGAATGCTCGGAACTCCAGGGACTTGGAAATTATTATAACCCCATCTTTGAGAATGTATATACAGAGCTCAGGAGCAGGCAGAAAGGTCGACTGAATGCTAGATTCCAGTAAAAGGAGGGCAGAGCAACAAGGAGGCGATGGTAATTCCACTTTGCAGGACACTGGTTATCTATTTAGTTTTTGTTGGCTAGGAAAGGAGGGCTAGGAAATTCTGTCTGTCTTCAACCTTGCCCCAATGGGGGTGGGTGGGAGATATACAGGTTACTCACCTGTAACAGGAGTTCTAGGAATGGTATATGTTGTTCATCCACACTTATTGGCAGGTTCCTTGCCGCTTTAAATCTTGCCGGAAGGTCTTCAAGCTAGCTCCTCCCACCCACCCGGGTGGTAAAACTCTCGGCTCCGCCCCATGACGCCAGATCTGGCCCGCTGGAAGCTCAGGTTGTGCGTCGAAGCCGGGGAGGTCGGGTGGGTTCGTGTGGATGAACAACATATACCATTCCTAGAACTCCTGTTACAGGTGAGTAACCTGTATTTCTAGGGACATGGATATGTTGTTCATCCACACTTATTGGCAGACTCCTAGCAGTTCTCCGGGAGGAGGGAGGCACACACCCCCTAATACTTACTTGGGGAACAAAGATTGGAGAACCGAGGCCCCAAACCAGCATCCCGGCGTGACTCAAGGTCGATGTGGTAGTGGGAAATAAAGGTGTGTGCTGACTTCAGATAGCAGCCCTGCAGATCTCCTGGATAGGGACATCCTGGAAGCAGCCACCGATGCAGCAGTATGGCGGGTAGAATGAGCTCTTATCCCTCTGGGAGGCTCCATGCCCGCTAACTCATACTGAGATTTATGCAGGAGGTGACCCATCTGCCTATCGTCCGCTTGGCTGCAGGTCTGCCAGGTGCGGCTTCAGCGTGAGGTGACAAACAGCTGGCGAACCTCTCCCCGAATTTCAGCCGTGCGCTCCTTATAATAAGCGAGCGCCCTTCTAGGGTCCAGAGTATGGAGCCTATATTCGGCCTCCGAGGTGTGATTGGGGTAGAACACCGGCAGAGTCAATACCTGATTAAGGTGAAACTCCGACACCACCTTCGGAAGGAATCTCGGGTGGGGGCGTAGGACAACCTTGTCCCTGTGGAAGACCAGGTAAGGAGACTCGATGCTTAGCGCCTGGAGTTCTCCCATCCTTCTGGCTGACGTGATAGCCACCAAGAAGGCAGTTTTCCACGACAGGTGGGGGAGACCACACCTGTGCATTGGTTCGAATGGCTTGCCCATGAGTTTTGCCAGTACCAGCAGTAAATCCCACGGAGGTGGGGGTTCCCGCACTGGAGGGGAAATGTGATCAAGGCCTTGAAAGCCGCCGACCACTTTTTCTGCGCCACTGACTGCTGACCGCCCGCGCCCGTAAGCAGAAATGGCTGCCAGGTGCACCTTAAGGGTCGTCGACCTAAGCCCTTGACTAGATAGGGACCATAGATAGTCCAAAATGCTCACCACAGGACACGAAGGGTCCAACCCTTTTCCGACACCAAATGGAGAACCTCTTCCATTTGAAGGCATAACATTTTCTGGTCGACTCATACGGGACGCCTCAACGACATTGAGGACCTCGTCCGGAAAGACCCAAGGCCTGGAACTCTAGCCGGCTCAGGAACCAGGCCGTCAGGTGCAGGATTGAAGGTCCGGATGGAACACCTTCCCTGATTGACTGAGAGCAGGTCCGGCGAGCTGGAAGCTGCCGGAGTCCTGGAGCTGAGACTGAGGAGATCTGGGTACCAGAACTGGCGAGGCCAGTCTGGGGCTATCAGAATCACCTCGCCTTGTCCCTCCTCGCTTTCAGCAGGACCCTGTGAATCAGGGAACGGGGGAAAGGCGTAAAGAGACCCGGGGTCCACGGCCTCAAAAGGCATCCCCTGCAGCGAGCCCTGCTGAGGGGCGGCATGAAACAGCCTCAGCCTGCCTCCCTGGAGGCAAGAGATCCACCAGAGGTGTGCCCCAGCGGAGAACAGGTCTTGTACTATCTCCGGCAGGAGAGACCACTCGTGCGATGCAGCCCCTATCCGGCTCAGGGCATCGGCCAGGGTGTTGGAGGCTCCTGCCACATGAATGGCCAGGAGATCCGCCTCCAGGCTGCGCACTAGTGACCAGATCCGGAGAGCTTCCTTGCATAGAGGCAAGGGCGCGTCCCGCCCTGGCGGTTTAGATAGTACATGGTCGTGGTATTGTCCGTCTGGACTCGGACCACTTGACCCGGAGAAATGGAGCAAAGGCGGTGAGAGCTAGGCGGACCTGCCGGAGCTCCAGCAGGTTGATATGGCATCGGGACTCGCGGGGACCAGAGGCCGTTAAGCTCGTGTTCCCCAGATGGGCACCCCAACCCATCAAGAGGCGTCGGTCGATAGAGACCGTCGGCTCGGGCGGACAACGGATACCCTCCTGCAGATGGGGCGGAATGGTCCACCACTGAGGCGTTCCACATCTCCTGGGTCGTCCACGCGCTGGTCCAGAGGGCGCCGCGCTGTGACCACTGGCCGGCCAGACCCCACTGGAGGGCGCATGTGCCAGCGTGCCCAATGGACTACGCTGGTACAGGCCGCCATAAGACCAGGAGTGCAGGAAGTCCCGGGCAGAGGCCGACTGCCAACCAGAAATGATTGGGCAAGGAGGTAAGAACCTCGGCCCTGTCCGCCAGGAGCCGTGCTCTGGCTCGAAGAAGTCGAGCTCTGCCCGATGAAGGATATCACCTGCTGGCTCGAGTTCCGACTTGCCTCGTTGACCAGGAGGCCCAGTTGAGAGCAAACCCGGAGGGCCAGATTTCTGGACCGCTCCACCTCCAACCTGGAGGGGGCTGCTATCAGCCAATTGTCCAGGTAAGGGTACATCCAGACCCCTCGGCGCCACAGGAAAGCTTTCACCGCTGCAATGCATTTGGTGAAGACCCTGGGAGCTGAAGAAAGGCCGAAGGGCATGGCCTGGAACTCGAAGAGGGATCCCTCCTCTCTGAAGCAGAGGAATCTCTGATGAGGCGGACGGATAGGGACGTGAAGAAACGCGTCCTGGAAGTCCAGAGAACAGAACCACACGCCGTGTTCCAGAGATGGTATTATCTGAGCCAGGTGACCATTCTGAAGGTTCGAGACCTTAGGAACTTGTTCAGGTCGTGGGTCTAAGATGGGCGCCAGCCCCGTCCGCTTCGGGACCAGGAAGTACCTGGACACGAACCCTGGTTCTGGTGAAGGGTCCTCTATCTCTTTATCACCCTTTTGAAGAAGGAGGCGATGTCGGCTCGACGAGCCTGTAGAGATTCTGGGGACCCCAAAGCCCCACGCGGGGCGACGGCTCTGAAGGGTGGAGCCTGCTCGAATTCCAGAGGCAGGCCTCTTCCCACCACCTCCAAAACCCACCTGTCCGTGGTAACAGCGGACCAGGCGGAAAGGAAGTGTCGGAGCCGTCCCCCCACGGGGGGAACCAGGGGCGAGGTGGCGGGGATGGGGTGACACCCCTCAGCCCGTCCTTAGCAAACTTGGAGGAAGGACCGGCCTGGGACCACCGGGCCTTTTCCTCCTTGCTTCCTATTAGAGGAAGCCGATGGCTTGGCTTGAATACCAAGGTCTAGCCTGCTGGCCCTAGACTGTTGTTGGGCCGGGCGTGTGGCGGGAGTAGAGGGACGAAAGGACTTAGGCTGGGGCTTATGACCCTTGTCCCTCTGTGCGGACGAGACCGAATCCAAAGTGGCATTGGATTTTTCGATCCTCTGGAGGTGGCCTTCCATTCCAGGGCCGAACAGGTCTGTTCCCAGGAAAGGAACGTCCGCCAGCTTGTGCTGGGTATCCGCGGTAAAGGTGGATATTCGCAGCCACGCCCGCCGACGCATGGCCACAGCGGCCACCACTGACCGGGCACATGAGTCTCCTATATCCAGAGCAGTCTGGAGCTGTTGTTTGGCTACTGCCCTGCCCTGATCCCGCACCTGCTTGACCGTGGTCTGCAGGTCAGCGGGAAGATGAGGGACCGCCTCATCCAGGGAACCCAACAGGGCATGGGAGAAACGTGCCATGAGGACGGCGAACTGGCCTGGCGAGGCCGAGAGAAGAGGCAGCATACACTTTCGCCCGAGTAGTCCAATTTCTTGGACTCTTTGTCGGGCGGTTTGTCCACGTCCCTGGCATTACCGGCACGCCGGAAAACACTGTCCGTGACCAGCCCTTCAGCCGAGGGGTGTTCAGAAAACCTGGACAGAGAGCCAGTAGGGACCACATACTTCCTGGCCATCCTGGCCTAAGGCGCAGGACAGGAAGCTGGACGCTGCCAAAGTTCCAGGGCCGGCCCGACAATGGCTTCGGCCACTGGAAAGGCCTCCGTGGGAGAATCCCCTCGGTCCAGAATCTCGGTGAGAGGATATCTGGCCCGTTTGGATCGGGTTCAAGCTTCATCCCAGTGGATTCTGAGATGAGCCTAGAAGTCCTAGGAAGGGCGAGGGCTATCGTCCACTGACTGCCCCCAGAGGACTCCAAGTCAGGCGCTTGGAGAACAGGAGGAGTCATCCGACTCCGACGAGTTGTCGAATAGCTGCCTGGAGCCTGAGCCACCCTCCACTTGCGAGGCTTGTCAGGCGTGAGTGACCGACAGCCTCTGACGGGAAGGCCTTGGGCCAACCGCGAATCTTTCGTCGGAGCCCCAGCTGTCGGCTGAGGTGGAGGCGGTTCCACCACAATTGGTGGGGCAGGAATAGGTCGGACAACTGGCCTGAAACAGGCTCCTCGACCACTACCTGGTCGGTGGCAACCACTAATGGCTGGAGAAGAGCCTGAGCCTGCTTATTGGCCAGAAAAATTTGTTGCCACATGAGGTCCTCATATTTTGGGCGTGGCTGCGAAGCCTTCCCTCCTCGGCGAGGAGGAGAAGAGGAAGAGCCGGGCGACGCCGCTTGCCGCGTGCGTGACCGAGACCGTCTGTGTCGACGGGAACGGCTGGACCGCGAAGATGTCCGAGACCGAGACCGAGAAACTCGGCTAGGCCGAGGTCGGTGAGGCGGGGAGCCGAGGATCGGCGATCCCCTCGGTTCGGTCGGCAAAACCGACGGCTCCTGATTCACCGGTACGGGAGAGCCGACGATATCCTCAACCCTCACCGGGGGAACCGGGGAGGAGGGAATCTCGGCTTCTCCAGCCGACAACCCGTCTAACGGGTCGAGAAAAATCTCGACCTCGTCGGCGGGAGTCTCAGTCACCTGGCCTGACGGGGGCACCGTGAAGCCAGTGGCCGAAGCCGAGAATTCGACCGAAGTCGATTGTCGACGAGGGGAGGGGGATCTTTCCCGCTCCCAAGAGCGTCGACGATGAGACTTGCTCTTAGACTTCTTCGACCGATGAAACGGACTCGAAGAAGTAGGACCCTCGCCTTTAGTTGAGAGGGTCAAGCAAAGCTCCTTAAAGGAAGCTGAATATGAGGACCCGAGCGATAGAGGGGACAAAGGCCATGAAGAGGAAGCAGCGGCCTGAGCCGCCTGCTCTTGAAGGCGACCAACCTCTCTAGTTGTTTGGCGGATCCGCGCCCGCGAAACCGCCAGTGCAGACCTCTTTGGATTTGACCGGAGGAAATCTTCTTTAGGGCGAGCCCAGAAGTAAGCGGGCAGCGCGGTCCCTCGGGGCGTGAACCGAGAGGAGGAACACAGGTCGCAAGCCTGCGGAAGTCGTGCTCCTGGCCAAGGCAATAAGCATGCGTGGAGTGCGGGTCCGTCGAGACATCTTGCCCACAGGACATCTCCAAATCCGAGTCGATTTGTCCATCGCGGCAGCGAAGGAAGAAGACCGAGAAAGTTATAAAGGTTTTTTTTTTTTTTGAAACCGGCGATTTTAGGCCCAAAACTTAATCGCAGAGCGTTAAGGAGGGAACCTGAGCTTCCAAGCGGTAAGGAAGATCTGGCGTCATGGGGCGGAGCCGAGAGTTTTACCACCCGGGTGGGTGGGAGGAGCTAGCTTGAAGACCTTCCGGCAAGATTTAAAGCGGCAAGGAACCTGCCAATAAGTGTGGATGAACAACATATCCATGTCCCTAGAAATACAGATGCAAACTAACATACTGAATCAGGCTAAGCTGTTAATGGTATTTTAGTTATTGTGTGGAAATTTGGCCAGGTCACCAGGGAAATTCCCCAACTTGTTTCCTTTGATAGATATTGTTTTCTGAATATTTTTTCTTATTTTAATACATTATAATTTAACTTCCGTATGTTCTTGTAATTCTCCTTTGATTTCTTTGGTGTATAAATAACCTGTACGTATATACATATTTTTTTACACTTATTTTTCCCTCCAGTCACGGTCAGCAGGGGCCTCTCTCAGGCATCCTGCCAGTTCCTGCCCAGTCTGAAGTCCTCCTTGCCTGTACCTTCTCTCTCTCCTCCTCATCCTCAACACCACATTCGATACCCCAGCTTAACTCCTCCATGGTGGGACCACTCCTCCCTTGGGCGTTCTTCTTAGTCAGTCTCCGGTGTGGGCGAGGACCCGGGTGGAGGAACCTGGGAGGTCAGGCAGGCTGGACCTGGCTGCGGGCATGGGGATAGGTGCCATCGCCTACCCTGCTGACCGGATTTTTCCTTGTTCTGGTGCTTGTATCCCCCCAACGGGCATGCCCCTGACACAACAACGCACGGCAACCCTACCTTGCGTCAGGCCATGCTACTTGCATGCTGCAGTGCTCCTGGTCTCCACCAGGAGCCGCTGGCACGCTGGGACTTCCCCGACCCCCCCCCCCGGGGAGGAGAGCAGTCCAGCAGGTGCTCAATCCTCACCCGCCCCTGCCGACCCCTGGGTGCCTGGAGCTCGCTTCCGAACTCAGGTCACTGGTGTAGTGCGAGGTGTGGCATCCAGTGCCTCAACCCTCAGTACCACTGGGCTCGCACCTGTACATTTATTTTGACATTTAATGGAACATTCCCATCTTTCTTGAGACGCGCCATAGGATCTTTAATGGTCACCTGAACCACCACCAGAACAGGCAGATGGGACCTCAGCTAAATGTCTCATCTGAAAGACAACACCTCAGGAGTGCAGCACCCCCCTCATGCTGCACTACAGTGTCAGTACTGGGATTTACCCAAGTTCCTGTTGGGGGACTAGAACCCACAACCTTCTGATCTTCTGGCCTCAGAGGCAAGTGTGCAACCTGCTGAGCCACTGACATTGATCCCACGTGGAGTACTATGAGCATTTCTGGGCACTACATGGCAGAACAGACATAAAGGAGCTGGGAATGACACAGCAAAGGGCTGCAAAGATAACTAGGATGCTACAAAAACATGCATTATGAAGAAAAGCAGGAGCAGCAGGGGTTGTTCTCCATAATGGAAAAGAGGTTGAAATGAGCAGAACAGTCTGTTTAGCAGAGTTAAGGACAGCAGAACCAGGAAGCATGGGCTCAGGTTAAGGGGCGTGGGGGGGAGACATCGAGGAGGGAAGTATGGAAACATTTTTCCACCCAAAGAGTGTCAGAGTTGTGAAATGGATTACCAGAAGAGGAGATAAATGCAGACACTATTCAGAGTTTCAAGACTAGACTAAATATCTACCTGCAGGAAAAAGTCATCTCAGGTTATTGCTGTTAGGATAACAGGGAGGTAAACTAAATAGGAAACATGGTCTTCATTTGTTTCACCAAACTTACAGTATGTACCCATGTACAGTACAGGCTGTATACTGTACATTACAATCCCCAACCTAACAGCAGTGAGGCCATCTGTGTATTATGGCCGCTTCATCTGTATCCAGTTGTTTTCCCTTTATCACTTTTTTGAAATTATCTAAAAGTATCCAGTTGTAGGTTAGAAGCAGGTGCCATTTTGAACAAGTTACCTCCGGTGCTCAGCATACAAGTCTTTAACCTAACGGCTAAGGAGGATGTTGTTCTGTGGATGGGTGAGGGTAAGAGGTGGGGGCTGTCATTAAATTGAGAATCCTAACTTTCCCGAGGCTAATCCTGTGCAGTACCTTAATGTGGTAACTTGTTCTGTGGTAAAGCAGAAGATTATGAAAGCTGCCACTGTAGTAGGTTCATCATAAACACAGACAACAGCAGATATTTGGTGCCCATTCCTGTTGTATACATAGGGGATATTCCATGAGGGTGTACAGGAATTAAGCAACAAGACATGCCAGGGTGTGTATTATGGTGGGATAATGGCACACCTTGGGTAGGTTGTGAGGTATGAGGCATTGATAAGTGCCTTTAGCCACCTGAGAAGTGCCATTATCCCACCACAAAGCATACCCTGGAGTGTCTTACTGCGATTATAAATGTTTTTTTTTGGGGTGCACACACACACAAAAAATGTTTTAACTTTTTTTTTAAATGTTCATCCACCCCAGAAAATAGTCCTAGCACATTCCAGCATTACCATGCCACCTCAGGTTAAAAAATGATGTACAGCAAAATACATTTCTCTTTAATTAGACCTTACATCCTCTATTTTCCTCAACCCACACCGATTTACCTGTTCTATCACCTTTTTTCTTCTTCTTTACATTATTCCCTCCCTTTTCCGAACCTTGTTTCTTTTCTGTCTGTCCTACATTCAAGAGATAGAATGTTTACTATGGATGGAATACAAGAACTCAAATATCTGCTCAGTTCTACTGGTAGAATACTCACCCCCACAATCACACAACAAAAGGCCTCAGGCGGAACCAGGAATTTTGACCCAAGCTGCTTTGCAAACTACAGACCGATTTCAAACTTTCCCTTTGTTGGCAAGTTAACTGAGAAAGTTGTGGCACTACAACTGGAGAACCACTTGACCATCCATGACATCTACGAACCTCTCCAGTTCAGTTTTCATAAGAGGCATAGTACTGAAACCGCTCTAGTTCGGTTGCTCAATGATCTCTTGATGGCGAGAGATCAGAAGTACTGTTCTAGCTTGGTACGTCTTGATCTCTCCTCAGCCTTTGACACCATGGACCATGGGGTGCTTCTCGAGCACCTGAGGTTCATCTGTGGCCTGCCTGGGACAGTTCTCTTGTGGTTTAAGTCCTTCCTCACCGGAAGAACTCAAAAGGTGGTGTCGGGAATTTTTTCCTCTGACCCATTCTCTCTGCCATGTGGGGTCCCTCAAGGCTCGGTGTAGTCCCCCATGTTGTTCACGGTGTATTTGCTGCCCCTCTGAGACATTGTAAGGCAGTATGGGCTGAGGTTTCACTGCTATGCTTATGATACCCAGCTCTATCTGTCTTTTGTACCCAACCAGGATAGTGCACGCATGGTATTTAACAACTGCCTTGCTGAAATCCAGGACTGGATGAGTTCCAGCTGGTTGTAGTTGAACTCTGGAAAGACTGAGGTGATGGTGGTGGATCCTGGTCACCGGACAGAGGGGTTGGGAGCTGGTGAACCCACTGGACTTTGTCTAGGAGGTATCCAGTTTCCTTCCTCTGAATGGGTGCGAGACCTAGGGGTGATTCTTGACAATGGGCTGACATTGTGTTGGCAGGTGTCGGCAGTCATCAAGTCCTCTTTCTACCACCTGAGGAACATCGCCAGGGTCAAGCACCTTTTTCCATCTGGCGACCCTCCAACGCTGATCCACGTCTTTGTGACCTCATGCCTCGACTACTGCAACTCCCTTCATCTAGGCAGGGCTTCCAGGGGTTGATATCCAATGCTTGCAGCTAGTGCAGAATGCTGCGGCCTGGCTGTTGACGGAGACTCCTCGTTTGAGTCACATCATGTTGGTGCTGTGCGAACTGCACTGGCTGCCTGCTCAGTGGCGGATCACCTTCAAGGTCGGGCATCTGACCTCTAAAGCCCTGCACAGACTGGGCCGAACTATATGCAAGAGCTCCTGTGCCCCCACTGCCCCGGGTGACCTATCTGCTCAGCTGATGAGGAGTTGCTAGAGATTCCCAGGGTGAGCTTGAAATTATCTGGGGCCCATGCATTTAAGTATGCGGCCCCAGCCCTGTGGAATTCTCTACCCATTCAGATAAGTGAGTGAGTGCGCGACAGTGGAGGGCTTTAAGAAGGCCTTGAAGACACATCTGTGACTGATTGCCTACCCAAACTGATTATTTTAACCTTGTTATTCATTCTATTGTTTGGTTATATCATTATGTATTTTATTGCTTTTATCTGTTTATTTATTGTTCAGCGCCTTGGTGCCTGAAAGCCGCTTTACAAATAAAGTTTATTATTATTATTTATTATTGTTTTATCTGTAGCTGGTTTAATAGCAGAGATTTTCAGTTCTATGTGATAATGGTGAAAGCCTAAAGGCGATCGCCATTATCGCAAAGTCAAAGTGCCGAAATTTTGTTTTGCCACTCTCCCTACTAAAGGATTCTCAACTCCAGGAGGGTGTATGTTGGGGGGAGGTGTGTGTGAAAACATATAAAAAAAAAAGAAGGTTTGGGCTGGGCACCAAAATGCACCAGCACCCAGACCCGAACCCAGTACCCTGCAGATCGACGCTGGCAACCCAACCCACCACATGCGAGTAGGTGCGCAAACCTACCGTGGTAACACCCTTACATCCTCCTCCCCTTGCTGTACATGCCACCTCCCCCACGCTGCACGTATTAAAGCATCCCACACCAAGGGCAACCATTAATTTCAATTTAAACACACTTACCTACCTTTTATTATTTATAATTGCTGGGCAGCAATTTTTTCAAACCCTGTGTCTTACTGAGTCTGCCAGACACACACACACAGTTTTCTTATAGGTTTTTACAGCTATTTTGCTTCTTGCCCATCCCCCCCCATCCGGCCATCCTACCGTCCTGTGGCCGTCCCTGCAATGCGCTGGGGAAGGGGTCACCATTACTGCAGGCGCTCTTCACCCAGTGCCAAGATCATGGGATACCGAGATTTTTCTGCTAAGCAGGCTAGGACAGGAAGGGGATTTTTCATGGTCAGCAAAGAAAAAACTAGAAATGAAAACTGTAAGTACTGTGGTACTTTATTTTTTGTAATTTATGTACTACGTGTGTGTAAGAAGAAAATTATAAGAGCAAATAACATTTAATTATTGTTTTTTAAATTTAAGGCAGTTTTATTTCTAGGGCCTAGTTGAGGGTTTTAGTGGGTAAAGGTGACAGCCATGTTTGCAATGGCAATCAGGGATGTGTGGTTAGTACTGATTTTAGTATAAAGAGGCTGCTGGATCTTTACCAGTGCTCTTAATAGCACGGATAAAGATGGCCCTCAGCCAATCAGGTTTCTTGATTTTTAAAACCCATTTTATAATATATACAATAATGGATGGGGAAGAGTGCTTAATGAAAAATTAATGGTTGCCCGAGGTGTGGGATGCTACATAAACCCCGGGGGCGAGTTCAAGGGGTTTATTAAAGCATCCCACACCAAGGGCAACCATTAATTTGGAATTTAAACACACTTACCTATCTTTTATTATTTATAGTTGCTGGGCACCAATTTTTTCAAGCCCTGTGTCTTACTGAATCTGCCAGACACACACACACACAGTTTTCTTGTGGGTTTTTTTTTTTTTTTTACAGCTAATTTGCTTCTTGTAATATTTCAATTGGCTTTGTTTTCGGACTTGTACATCTGGATCACAAACAGCGATCACCCTTACCTCAGTCAGTGAGGTCGGAACTGTTCCCGGTGACAGTTGTCCGGTACAGAGCCAGAACGGCAGGATGAACCAGATGGATTTTTTTTTTAATTACAAAGACGTGTTCAGGATGCAGTATTGTTTTTCAATAAGAAAAAACACGAGACGTAGTCTGCATCTGGCGGCTCCTCACTCTGCAGGATGAGGGGATGCCATGTTTCTGACATTATTTAGCCCACCCAAGAGGGGTGAAGAGCCAATGAGGATGCAGCTCTTGTCTGAGTGATGTGGCGCATTTGCCATTATAACCCGTGGAATATAACAGCAAATTTTAACTTGGTCAGACAATGGAAAACATTGCTGACCAGTTATTATAATCTTTTTATTCACTTTGGAATGTTGCCAGCAATGCAGCCTAGCGACAAATGGCAAAGTGAAGTGGAGCCGTGATTGATAAGTCAGCAGTGCTGACATGTTAGAAAGAATAAAAAGCTTATTCCTGGATACCCTATGGAATGTCCTATTTATACCATGTGCTATAACCCAAATTGATATAGCAGAAGAATCAACAAGATTGTCAGCTACAGGGAAAAAAGCATGGGCTACAGTGAAAATAACATGTCATTATCGCAGTGCAGTAGGTAAATAACAGGGCTAAGTAACACTTTTTATTCAGCTCTCTTATTAATCTCTCCCATGGTATAAATATATTTTTGTTTTATACCTTCCTTTTACAGAACAAAATGTAGCCTATCATACCTGATTCAAATAAAGGTTACAAATATGGGATATGACATGGGTGGGAGTGAGACAGCACAAACATCTTCACAAGCTGTCTCTGAACTCTTGGTATTGCTACTCATGGGATACAGGTGTTCGGTGACAGCAAGCGAAGATATTTGTGCAATCTCACTCCCACCCATGTCATATTTAATCTGTACAGCAAGTGCGGGTCTCTCTTTTTTCCGTTTTAAAATTATTTGCATTTGTTTGTAACAAAAAGTGAAAAAAATTAAATTTTCTGCTGTTGTTTACTAATTATAAAAAAAACTAAAAGGTATCTGTAAATGAAACACCACTCATTTTGTAGATATTATTGTGCTGCACAGCTTTCGTGCTCACAGTACCATGCTATCATTTTTAGTTTTAAAGTTATTTACATTTAAATATGGTTAGTACCGCTACTGAGGCCAAACATTCTAAATGAGCTCCAAACCTTTTGTGACATACCCAGCATGAAAATATATCCATTGTGACATACCCAACTTGAAGATATTTGACATACTCACAAGTGGTCTGTGAGATATCTGAAATATCTTCCTGAACAGAGACCCACAAGTGTTGTATAAATAAGGGATATACAATGGTGAGCTGTCAGATAAATGTTTTATCTACACAAGTGCTGTTTGACCTCGGGTAACCTCACAAATTTCTCTCATAGTAGCTCAGATTTATCACATAGGATTTATGTCCTCTCCTATTGCATAAACTGAAATACTCATTTGTGTGTGTCTGGTGTAAAATAATCCACATACTGTAGCTAACAAAGGCAATGCTTCTGTTCTGCTCTAGGAATCAGTTCTCAAAATGATTTTTGTCAAAGTCACAAAATGGGACAGATTACTTTTGGGAAGAAGGCACCTAGTTTAGACTGGAGGGGTAATTTGTACTTTTCTATAAACAGCTACACTGTACTTGCCAAATGACATATCACAACAAAGTGTGTTCAGCTCTGCCCCAGTATAGTTGGTACATACTTCATAGAACCCCCGAACTAGGGCTTCTGTTTGCTGCACCACGCCTCGCTCAACTCGCCACTTCACCATCCGTTCAATGTATTCCTTTTAATTTTTCTCCGTCACTTGGATATTGGAACCACCAGACTTGAGTTCTCTTTCAGTAACCTACAGAAAAACAACACACAAGTGAAAATATCAAGGTCATGGAAGGGGGAGCGTGAAAGTGAGAGATGAAAATAAAAGAGAAAGAGAGAGAGAGAGGAAAATGAAAGAGCGAGAGAGAAAAGAAATGGGTGAGGTGCTACAGGCCACACATTAATTTTAAGAAGTGCTGTGTAATACCATGCCCAATCTAATCAGAAATATCAACAAACATTAGTAGTTTCATTACATGAACTATGTTCCACACCCATGTATAATGTTTATAGCAAGTTTTAAAGAGGTTGAAGGTTTAAGTCTATGCTAAGTGAGAACGTAGTTGTGTTTGCAGACCAAGAGAGATTAGATAGCAAATGTGTACTAAAATAAAACTTATCTTACAAAAGGTGCACTTCAGTACAGACAAACAACTCCTGCTGTAGCTTAAACTGGACTAGTAACCACTGGTTTGGCACTGTGGCACCTCCAGAGCTCCTGCACAGGGGTAAAAGCAGGTGGTCAGCGACAAATATACCATTCTGCTTCCAATCTTGACCTCTTTTCCTTTGGTTCAACTACTGTAATTCAGTCACACATTTCGGTTCATAATGTGGTACTGTAACTGCCACGGAGAAAAAGTAGACTACAGATCCCCCCCATTGATTTCTGGCCCTCCGTACCCTTTAACCATTCTCATATTGCACTGTGCCAGGAGTTAAAGGTGTCTTCAGAAGACAGAAACATAAAAATTGACGGCAGATAAGGACTGCTAGGCCCAGCCAGTCTGCCCAAACTCCCTACCTACATCAGTGGTTGCTGACACTACTTGGTCATTATCCTTAGCCTCTCCTTCCCACCTCTAAGGTTCTCTTGTGCCTATCCCATGCATGTTTGAATGCCTCCACTGTGCTAGCTCCCATGACCTCCTGGGGTAAGCTATTCCATGCATCCATCACCCTCTCCATGAAGAAACATTTCTTTGCATTCCCCCTTATCCTGCCCCCTCAATCTCATATTGTGCCCCCTCATCCTTGTACATCTCCTATATTGTAAGATGTCCCCCACTTACACTTTGTTTATGCCCTTAAGATACTTGAAGGTCTCAATTATATCTCCCCACTCCCGCCTCTCTTCCAGTGTATACATATTGAGGTCTTTTAATCTGTCCTCTTATGACTTCTGGTGTAAACTCTGCAGCATCTTAGTCACCCTTCTCTGAACCATCTCCACCCTGTCTACATCCTTCCGAAAATGCAGCCTCCAGAACTGCATACCGTACTCCAGATGAGGTCTCACCAGCGTTTTGTACAGTGGCATCACCACCTCCCTTCTTCTGCTAGTGATACCCCTTCCTATGCACCCAAACATGCCACTTTCCTTCCCCACAGCCTTTGTGCACTGTTTGGCTACCTTTATGATTATCCCTAAATCCCTTTCTTCCCTGGTGACCGTCAGCAACTCCCTTCCCCATCAAATAACACTTTGCAGGGTTTCTGCATCCTACGTGCATGATTTTGCACTTCTTTGGATTAAATTTTAATTGCCACACTTTGGACTAGTTTTCTAGCTTCCCTAGCTCCCTGTTCATTTTCTCGACCCCCTCTGGAGTGTCTACCCTGGTGCAGATCTTGGTGCCATCCATACACAGCCAAACCTTCCCCTCAAGTCCTACAACAATGTCACTGATGAAGACATTAAAAAGGACTGGCCCCAGGACTGACCCTTGAGGCACATCACTGGTCAACCCCTTTTCCTCAGATTGGATCCCATTTACCACCACCCTCTGCTCTTTGTCCCTTAACCAGTTTCTAACCTAGTTCCCCACTTTTTGCCCTCCCCCCCACCGGCCCAGCCCCTAGTCTTATATTCATAAAAACAGAAACAGAGAAATGTAAGGGCAGAAAAAGACCTGGAGTCCATCCAGTCTGCCCTGGAACCCTACCTGGAGCTACTCTGAGATGGTTCTTGATAGTGGCTCCACTCTGACCCATTGATTTATGATTTAAGGGCAATAGCCTTCATGATCCAGGCTAGCTGGAAAGTGCCTCACATCACTGATGATGTAGGTTGCTCTGCCCCTTCCTTTGAGTGATGCACTCACTCGTGCAGTCAGATGATTGCAATAGAGAAAAGCAGCATGAGGGTGCACTGCAGAAAGGAGAGGGGGTGAAGGACCTAGCCTGAATTATGAAGACTATCGTCCCCCAAATCCTGGATCAGGGGGTCAGCAGGTGGGCCTCACATGGTCCACTATCAGATATATGTATTTTGGGGACTAGGCTGGTCAGGCTAGGGAACTTTGTGTTCCTTTACTAGAATGGAAAATGGTGATTTTCGGTCATTCCACTAAAGTCCACTTCTGTTTTGTCTCACCACTACTTCTCCATACTAGTGTGCCTTCATAACTCACAAGCTGTAGGACTCTGGAGCAGTATTCACAATGCAGCACTGAAAATGTCAGTCATTAATCCCTCTTGCAGTATCAGCATGATATTTTTTTTGTTTCATAGTCAGAAATTGAAACCATTGACCACCTAGCTTTTGTGCATTGCATGCTGGGAGATGAAGCCCAACTGCTTGTAGGATACAGTGATTCTTCACAGGAAATGTCATGAAAAAGTACAGTTACGTAAGAACTTACCGTAACAGTAGATCTTCGAGAGAGGCTCTTGCAGTAGGTAATTACATATAGGACTGACGTCGGCAGGCGGCAGGACCCCGCGGAAAAATTTCTAGCTAGCAGTCCCTGGCGGGGACCGCCCCCACTTCAGGTGACCGGCGTCAGACGACGTTGGTATAAAGGGGTGGTCCCGGATGCCCGCCTTCCAGTTCTTTCCCGCCACAGGCCCGGAAGGTCTGGACGAGAGAGAAGCAGATATTTCCCTCAATGGAAAAGGAGCTGAAAAAGCCTAGGGGATGGAGGGCGGGAAGGTATTACCTACTGCAAGAGCCTCTCTCGAAGATCTGCTGTTACAGTAAGTTCTTACGTAACTGTACTATCTTACTTCGAGAGGGCTCTTGCAGTAGGTAATTACATATAGGACAGACTCCCAAGCAGTCTGGAACAAATGAAAGGCACTGGGAGGAGGAACTACTCCAAGAAATAGCAAACGACCTTGCAAACCTCAAGATATGAGGCCTTGCAAGACAGCTATCCCGAAGCCTGCTCTACGGCGAGAGGCAATGTCAAAACTGTAATGTTTCGTAAAGGTATGGACGGAAGTCCAGGTGCCGGCAGCACAGATGTCTGCCGCAGACACATTCTTGAAACAAGCCGCAGAGGCTGCTACTCCACGAGTGGAGTGACCTCTGACTTGACCCGGTAGGGTCTTGTTGAACTTGTCATAACAGAAAGTGATGCAATGAGCCAACCACTTTGATAGGCATTGCTTGGAGACAGCATTGCCTTCTCTTTTGTAAGCAAAAGAGACGAACAACTGATCAGTCTTTCTGAGATCCTTCGTCCTATCGGTGTAGTATTTCAGAATCCTGTGGACATCCATGGTATGGAGCAAGTATTCTCCTTGGTTGGAGTACTGCGTGAAAAAGGCAGGTAACTCAATAGACTGGTTTAAGGCAGACTCCGCTACCACTCTCAGAAGAAAGTTACGATTCGTGTGAAGAGCTACTCGTTCTTTGTGAAAAATCAGATAAGGGATTTTACACATAAGGGCCTGGAGCTCGGAAATTCTTCGAGCAGAAGTAATGGCCACCAAGAAGAGTGTTTTCCATGATAAGAACTTCAAGTCTGCGGAAGCCGCAGGCTCAAAAGGAGGAAGGGTAAGTTTCTCGAGAACGAAGTTCAAGTCCCAAGGGGGAGCAGGAGTCCGAATAGGTGGCCTGAGATGAAGGACCCCTCTGAGAAAGATCTTGGATACCTCCAATTGGGCAAATGCTTTATCAATGAAAGGAACATGGTAGGCTGAAATAGCAGCCATATGAACCTTCAAAGAGGAGTGACTGAGACCCAGGTCGAAAAGATGACGCAAATAATCAAGCAGAATGGCCACAGGAGGCAGCCCAAATGGAAAATCTCTTCCATTTCATAGCATAGGTGGACCTAGTGGAGGGTTTTCTAACCTCCACCAGAATCTCGGCCACCTTAGGAGAGACGCCAAAATGAGATTGGGCTAGGTCTGCAGGAGCCATGCATGAAGTTGAAGAGACTTGAGTCCCGGATGGACAGGGTCCTCTGATCCTGGCACAATCATCGAGATAAAGGAAGAGGAAGGGAGGAACCTCTGAGTATTGTTGTAGAAGAAGAACCAGATTTGCCTAGAGCCCAACAAGGAGCGATCAGAATCATTCTCAACTCCTTTTAATGCAAGTTTCTGCAGCACCACGAGGACCAGAGGAATTGGGGAAAAGCATAGACATGATCTGTCCTTCCAGCTTAGAGATAAAGTGTTGCTCCAGAAAGTGTCTCGCTCTGGAGCGAACGAGCAAAAGGTGGGAAGTTTTGCATTTTGGGAAGAGGCAAACAGGTCTACCTGTGGAGTCCCCAAAGCTGGAAGATGTAATTAGAACCTTTTGAGTCCAATTCCACTCGTGGCAGAGCCGAAGAACAACTTAGCTTGTCTGCCAGGACATTGTCGACTCGAACATGGATCGCTGTGGAGGTGAAGGTTGTGAAGCATTGCCCATTCCCAAACCCTCACTGCTTCCTGCACGCAGGTAGGACCAAGTCCCTCCTGCTTGTTGATGTACCACCATGCACATGTTGTCTGTTTGGACAGCTAGGTGACCGGGAAGGATGTATTGGTGAAGGGCCTGGAGAGCATACAGGAACTGCTTATGGCTCGAGCACATTGATGTGGAGAGCTAACTCCAATCTGGACCATAACCCCTGGGTTCGGTGAGGACCCAGATGGGCTCCCCAACCTTCGCCTGATACGTCCGTGGTCAGAGTCTGGAAGGGGGGAGGATGAAAGAAGGGGACCCCACGGAACAGGTTCTCTTGAACCATGCATCATTGCAAGTCTCTTGTCATCGGCGAGGAGATCA
Source organism: Neoceratodus forsteri (assembly GCA_016271365.2). NCBI lineage: Eukaryota > Metazoa > Chordata > Ceratodontiformes > Ceratodontidae > Neoceratodus > Neoceratodus forsteri. The sequence goes on along the minus strand of CM057456.1, from coordinate 747,591,157 downwards.
GCACCAGATGATCTAGGTCGTCTACAAGTTGATCCTACTGAGAGATCCTCATGTGGAGGCGCGCACGTGGAACCGTCAGGATGGCAGCCGCCATAAGCCCCAGAAGACGGAGCACCGACCTCGCCGGAACCTTCCTACGTTCCAAAGTAGGAAATCTGGGACTGGAGGGGCCCCTGTCCGAGGCAGGAAGGCCCTACACTGTCATATTGAGGATTGCCCAGTCATCCAGATGAGGGAAAACCTGAACTCCCAGCGTCATGGGTGGGCGCTACCACCGCCAGGCATTTGGTAAAAACTCAGGGGCCGAGGAAAGACCAAAAGGGAGTGCCCGGAATTGGTAATGGTCCCCCTGGAAAGCAAACCAGAGGTACTTTCAGTGCGAGGGACGAATGGGGATGTGCAGGTATGCATCCTGCATATCCAGTGCACAAAGTCCTTGGCCCGGCCGAAGAAGGGGCAAGAGAGTTTGAAGGGAGAGCATCCTGAACTTTTTGTATTCTGCATAGAAGTTCAGGGAGCTGAGATCGAGAATGGGTCTGAGATCTCTCGTCTTCTTTGGTACAAGGAAGAAATGAATAGTAACCTGTCCCGTGAAGGTGAGGAGGGACAGGTTCTCTAACCTCCTTAGAGGAGAGCAGATATTTCTTCCTGACCAGAGGAAGATGGTCCCTTGACTAAGAGAGGAGTTCAGAGGGGGTGGCGTGGAGGTTTCAGAAACTCTATAGAGTGCCCTCTCGATAATCTGAAGCACCCATGATTGATGTCATCCTCTCCCAACCCAGAAGGTGGAGGGAGAACCTCCTCCTACGGTTCCTCCCGGGAGTCCAGAGGCAGTGGGAGAGAGCAGGTCAGGTGGTGGGGGCAGCAGCCGCCTGGGGCACCGCTGCTTTTTTGGGCGGTGGGGCCTGGCAGCTGTGGGGCCCAGTGTTTATGTTCCATCTTCCTTGGGGTTTCGCTGAGGCCGCTGCGTCTCTGCGAAAGGACGCGCTGCGTGGGATGGGGACGGTACATGGAATCCACGGATTTCAGGGCCGTCCCCTTCTCCTGCAAGTCGGTGATGATGTCCTTGACATCACCTCCGAAAAGCACCGAACCCCTGAAAGGTGCTTCTTGAATTGCTGACTGCACCTCCGGGACCAAACCTGACACTCAGAGCCAGGCATGACGCCGAAGACTAACAGCGAATGCTGAGCTCCGCCCTGCGGTGTCCACTGCATCATAGGTCGTCCTCAGAATGTGATGACTGGCCGATTGAGCAGAATGGACAGGGTCAGCTAACTCCTGCTTGACTTGGGAGTCAGGCAAGGAGTCAATCTTAGATTCCGCCTGGGTAAGGATAGCCTTCTGGTAATCCCCCATATGTGCTACATAGTTTAGGGCCCTGATCCTCAGAGTGGAAGAAGCATAGATCTTCCTTCCATACTGATCCAGAAGGCGAGATTCCCTATCCGGAGGAGACAAGCTCAAATGTTTAGGGTGTGCTGACCGGCCGTGAGCGGCGCTAATCACCACCGAGTCTGCACGGGGGTGAGAATCTAAAAAGTCTACACCCTCCAGAGCCTGGTATAGCCCATTGGACTTCCGAGGAAGTGGGGCTAAAGCCAACAGTTGTTTCTAAATAGTGGAAACAAGGTGGGCATGAGGCTTGATCCAGGTTGGCACTAGAGTAGGGGCCGTAAGGGGCAGGTCCAGATGTACGACGAGTTTAACCCGCTGAGGATCTGGCTCTAAGGAACGCCACTGATGCACTTCCTGGATCTTCCTGAGCAACTCCGTGAAGGAAGGATCCTCCGGAGGAGACTTTGGTGGAGTCCTCGGCCGGGGCTTGGACGGAGAGCGAGGCTCGTCGTCTTTCTCGGAGCATCCGTCAGAGGGATCCGAGAAGTCCGAGAGAGAAGAAGAATTTGAAGCAGAGTAAGACTCCTTGACTCGTCTAGGGGCAGGAACGGGTTCCTTGGGGGGAATCCCTGGATGCGTGTCATGCCCCTCTCTGGATCCAGAGGGAAGAGCTCGGGAATCCGGAGGCGGAGAGGGAGTGTGCCGTCTAGGGCGTACGGGGGCCGGAGGTGGCACCTTCGCCGTGAAGTGGCTCTCGACTTCCTTGGTGAGCTGAGCCTTGGTCTCAGCCCACCAGGAGGCCAGAGTCTCCTGAAGATCCACTGGCAGCCTAGGGGGCGGTGGAGGAGGAGGAGGGGGATAGTTGTATGGATTATATCCGTATGTCGAGTATCCGTAACCCGGCTGCGGGAATACCAGAGCTGGGTATTGCGGTGTCGGGTACTGCAGCATCGGTGGAGTTGGCGCCGGGTACTGTGGCGCAGGATACTGCGGACCCGGGTAAACCGGCGTCGGATAGGACGGCGGATACCCAGGTACCGGAGGAGCTGCCGGAGCACACGGCCCAGTAGGGAGCTCCACAGGCGGATCAACTGTGATAGGCCCGTGGGGTGGAGGGCCCGATGGGAGAGGACTATCCCCTGCCGGCGTCGGAGGGGCCGGCATCGGAACCGGCGTCCGGGGGGCCGGTGTCAGATCCGGTTCAGTGGGAGGAGGGTCTGACGGCGAAAGGCATCCCCAGCATCGCCTGGGATGGAGGAGAAACCCGGGTCAGGCGGGGGACTTGGCTCCCAGATGGCAGCGAAGGCTGCGGGAACCTGGGATGACAGACGATGGAGGATCTGTCGTGGCTCCAATGCCGGCACACGTCGGAGGAGCTGACGTGCGACTTCAGGGCTGAATTCGGTGGGCGCCAGGCGGCGTGCGACTTAAAGGAGTCCCTGCGGGAGGCGGGCCGAGGTGGGAATGGCCCGGTCCAGGGGACATTGCCGGCGCTCCAAGGGTCGGGCGCCTTAGCGCCTTCTCCGGGCGGGCGCCGGAGGAGCCGATGTCCGCTTATGGGAGGCGCCCATGCCAGTAAGCCACAAGCCTGCGGCAGTACTGGGGGCAGAAGCCTCCATTTGCCCAGAGGCACCCGAAGGGCTCGAACGCGAACCTGACGGGTGGGCCGACGCCTCCTCCAAAGCCTTGGAGGCTGCCGTCGGACGGTCCCTCGGAGGGGACGTTACCTTATCCATGGCTCCGGCCGGAGTCGCGGAGGAGGAGTCCTTCTCCCGGTGCCTTTCTTTGTCCTGCTTCTTGTGTCCTTCTGGGGAGGTCGATGCCTGCCTAAGCTTCTTCAACTCCTTCTCTATTGCAGACATCTTCTTTTTCAGGAGATGGGCTTCCAAAGACTGCTGGCGTCGTCTGCGGGTGGCCGCGTTGAAATGCAGGCAATGCGGGCACTTTTCGACCGCGTGATCGGGGCCTAAGCAAAAAAGGCAGAGGGAGTGACCGTCCATGTGAGGCTGTTAGGCGCCGCATGAGTCGCACTTATTTTTTGAAGGGGACCATAAACCGACATTCACCTGACGAATAAATGGCAAAATACTGATACTTTCGGAAAAAAACGACGAAACGACAGGGCTGAGCACGAACTTCACCGCGAGGCGCTGCATGAGCTGACGGTGGGAAAGAACTGGAAGGCGGGCATCTGGGACCACCCCTTTATACCAACATCGTCTGACGCCGGTCACCTGACGTGGGGGCGGTCCCCGCCAGGGACTGCTAGCTAGAAATTTTTCCGTGGGGTCCTGCCGCCTGCCGATGTCAGTCCTATATGTAATTACCTACTGCAAGAGCACTCTCGAAGTAAGATCTAAAGTTCCCAGGAATTTGGTGGCCTGACCCCTGGCTGAACTCTTGTAACATTTTTGCAAAACTGCCTCAAAGCAAAGTTGCTAGATTAATACAGCAAATCGGTTCAGTGGAGATCCTGAGAGTGAGGAATGGGAAACATGTTGAAGAGCTGTGCTGCAGCTTGGAGATATGACTTAGAAATGCTGTTTTAGGCCAGCCCAGTAGCACTGAGGGTTGTGGCACTGGATGCCTTAACTCGCGTCATGCCGGTGACCCGGGTTCGAGAATGAGCCCGGGTTGTTGGACAGCCGGCACGGGGGGTGGGAAGGGAGCAGGACTGAGCAGCCGAAAGGCAGCTGTCCTCTCCCAGAGAGGACCCTGTCACCTGCCGTTGTTCCATTGCCCTCAGATGGAGGTCCACGGGCAGTGCAGGCAAGCAGCAAGCAGTGGGAGGGCATCCTGGTACTGCGGTGCACACGCGCCTCCACACGCGCATGTGCAGCCGGGCAGGGTCACGAGAAAAACAAGGGTAAAATCAGGGAGAAAATATCAATTTTAAAAAAAGAAAGAAAGAAATGCTGTTTTAAAGCACACATTTATTAAATGGACTGGATGTGATGCACCTGCTCCCCATGGCTCTTTCCTACAGGTTCACCTTTTCACCCTTATGGGATCACTCCATCATTACAATTCCAACAGTGCATTTTAGGGCTACAGCTTTCAACGATTTTAGTTAACCAAAGAGTAAATATTTTGGAATAAAGAAACATTTTAAAAATGAGCAATGCAATAAAAATGTTACATCTGGCATTTCTTTATGCTGATTGGTACAAAGGGTAAGGAAGCATGGAGTGAAGTCCTGACCTCAAGGCTTCATTGCCCCTCATTATCAGGGACAGATGGGACCACAACAATTCCTGGGGGACAGGCATCCTGTGTGCACCGTAAGTGTTGCATGTATAGACTGCAAGACTACAAACCTGTCCAAACACTTCTTCATTGACAGTGAAGGTGAGGTCCAGGATATCCGTGATGTCATTGTCCTTCATCCACTGTAAACTCTGATGGAACTCCTCATCCATATATTCGAGGTCGCTGAGGTCACAGGGACTGCAGAAGACAAGACAGAACATGTGGCAAAATTCCCAAAGCAGGGTAGGCTGCTTAGACAATATGGAACTAGACACCAGTCAAAATGACCTTGGGGAGACCCAAGGTCAATTCATAGGAAGGTTGCCACTTAGAAATAAAAAGACGTTTTTACATTCATACTTATCCGGAGCGTTGCCATCTGAATCAGCTTCCTCGCTCACCCCTTCCCTCAGCAGAAACAGATGGTCTGGGCAGCAGGCAGGAGACTGCCAGAAGTCAGCTGACCCCCCCCCCCAACAGAAAAAACAGGCTACTCACCTGTAACAGTAGTTCTAGGAGTGGTATATGTTGTTCATCCACACGTATTGGCAGAGTCCTTTTCCCTTTAATTCAGCCAGAAAGTCTTCAAGCTGGCTCCTCCCACCCACCCTGGTGGTATAACCCATAGCTCCACCCCATGATGCCAGATCTTAGCCCGGTGGAAGCCAGGTTTGTGCATCTGCAGCCGGGGAGGTCGGGTAGGTCCGTATGGCTGAACAACATATACCACTCCTAGAACTACTGTTACAGGTGAGTAACCTGTTTTTCTAGGATCGTGGATATGTTGTTCATCCACACTTATTGGCAGACTCCTAGCAGTTCTTCTGAGGAGGAGGGAGGCAAGGCGTACACCCCCTACTTGGGAAACAGAGATTGGAGAACTGAGGCCCCAAAACCAGTATCCCAGCATGACTCAAGTTTGATGTGGTACTGGGTAATAAAGGTGTTTGTTGTCTTCCAGGTAGCAGCCCGACAGATTTCCAGGATAGGGATGTCCCCGGAAGCAGCCACCAATGCAGTGGTATGGCAGGTAGAATGAGCTCTTATCCCTTTGGGAGGCTCCTTGCCCACCAACTCGTAGCACAGACTAATGCAAGATGTTATCCATCGAGCAATCGTCTGCTTTGCTGCAGGTCTGCCAGAAGCAGCTTCAGCGTAGGTGACAAACAGCTGGTGAACCTCTCCCCGAATCTCTGCTGTCCTCTCCCTATAATAGGAGAGAGCTCATCTCAGGTACAAAGTATGGACCCTGTACTCGGCCTCTGAGGTGTAATTGGAGTAGTACACCGGCAGAGTCGACACCTGATTAAGGTGAAACTCTGACACCACCTTTGGAAGGAACTTTGGGTGGAGGCGCAGAACAACCTTGTCCCTGTGGAAGACCAGATAAGGGGAGTCCACCGACAGCATCTGGAGCTCCTCTGTCCTTCCGGCAAACGTGACAGCCACCAGCAAGGCCATCTTCCACAAGTGTGACAGCTCACACTTGTGCATCGGTTCGAATGGCTTGCCTATGAGCTTTGCCAGTACCAGCAGTAGATCCCACAGAGGTGGAGGTTCACACACCGGAGGGGATATGTGATCCAGGCCTTTGAAAAAGAACCCGACCACTGTCTCCTGCATCAATGCGGCTCACCGGCCCATGCCTGGTAAGCAGAGAGGGCTGCCAGGTGAACCCTACGGGTCAATGACCAAAGATCCCCTTTGGACAGAGACCAAAGGTAGTAGAGAATGTTAGCCACTGGACAGGACAGAGGGTCCTTGCCCTGGCACCAAATGGAAAACCTTTTCCATCTGAAGGCATAACATTTCCTGGTCAATTCCTTTCTGGATGCCTCCACCACTGTGAGGACATTCTAGGAAAGACCCAAAGCCTGGAACTCTAGCCGCTCAGGTACCAGGCTGTGAGGTGCAGGGATTGAAGGTCCGGATGGAATACCTTCCCCTGGTTGACTGAGGTCAGGTCCGGACGTGCTGGAAGCCACTCCGGGGGCCTGTTGCTGAGGCTGAGGAGATCTGGGTAGAAGAACTGCCATGCCCAGTGTGGGGCTACCAGAATCACCTGTGCCTTGTCTCTCCTCACCTTGAGGAGCACCCTGTGGATCAAGGGAAATGGAGGGAAGGTGTGGAAGAGGCCTGGGGTCCACGACCTCGAGAAGTCATCCCCCTGCAGCGAGCCCTGCTGAGGGGGGTGGGCATGAAACAGCCTCAGCTTGGTGTTTTCCTTGGAGGCAAACAGGTCCACCAATGGTCTGCCCCAGTGGGAGAACAGACTGTACACTACCTCTGGATGGAGAGACCACTCATGGGATGTCTTGCCTATGTGGCTGAGAGCATCTGCCAGTTGGTTTGAGGCTCCTGCCACGTGTATGGCTAGGAGATCTGCCTCTAGACAGCTCACGAGTATCCAGATGTGGAGCACGTCCCTGCATAGCAGATGGGAATGCGTGCTGCCCTGTTTGTTGAGGTTGTACTGTACATGGTCGTGGTATTGTCCATCTGGACTTGAATCACTTGACCCCAGAGCTGAGGAGCGAAAGCTGACAGTGCCAGTCTGACTGCTCTGAGCTCGAACAGGATGATGTGAAAATTGGACTCCTTGGGGTTCCAGAACCCATGGGCCCTGTTGTCCCCCATGTGGGCTCCCCAGCCTATGAGAGAGGCATCGGTCGTAAGGATGGCCATAAGCTCAGGGCGGACAAATGGGATCCCTTCCTTCAAACAACCTGGAACGGTCTGCCATTGGAGAGTGTTCCACATCTTCTGGGTCACAGTGATCAGCTGGACGAAATGACCATGGCACTGAGTCCACTGGGCGACCAGCTCCCATTGGAGGGAGCGCATGTGGCACTAGGCCCAACGGACCATGGAGGTGCATGCCACCATGTAACCCAGAAAGTGCAGAAAGTCCCGGGCACAGTGCAATTGCCCAACCAGAAATGATTGGGCAAAGGAGGAGAGAATCTCCGCCCTGTCCACTGGGAGCCGAGCTCTGGCTTGACGAGAGTCAAGCTCTGCCCCGATGAAGCACATCACCTGAGAAGGCACGAGCTCTGACTTGGCCTTGTTGATGAGGAGGCCAAGTTGGGAGCAGGTCTGGAGGGCCAGGTTCCTGGACCTCTCCATCTCCTGCTGGGTGGAACCTGAGAAGAGCCAATTGTCGAGGTAGTGGTAAATTCTGACCCCCCCAAAGCCTGAGGTGGGCTGTCACCACTGCAGTGCATTTGGTGAAGACACGTGGGGCTGATAACAGGCCAAATGGCATGGCTTGGAACTCATATAGGGTTCCCTCGTCTCTGAAGCGGAGGAACCGCTGGTGGGACGGACGGTTTGGGATGTGAAAAAACGCATCCTGGAGATCCAGTGAGCAGAACCACATGTTTTGCTCCAGGGATGGTATGATCTGGGACAGAGTTACCATTCAGAAGGTGTGTGGCCTGAGATACTGATTCAGGTCGTGCAAATCTAGAATGGGGCACCAGCCCCCTGTCCACTTTGGAACCAGGAAGTACCTAGATATGAACCCTGGGTCTGGTGGAGATTTGCCACTCGAGCTACTGCCTCCTTGAGGAGGAGCTGAGCAATGTCATCTCGGAGAGCCGACTGAGTGTGGGCGGATACCCTCTCCTCCCATGAGGCGTGGGCTCGTCTTGAAGGGCACCGCTCGAATTCCAGAGGCAATCCCTGGATGACCACTTCTAAGACCCACCTGTCCATGGTAACTGCGGACCAGGTGGAAAGAAAATAGCAGAGCTGGCCTCCTACGGGAGGACCCAGAGCTGGCATGATGGGAATAGGGGTGGCAGCCCCCACCCCGTCACTGGGCAAGCTTGGAGGCAGAGGATCCAGGGTCTGAACCTCGGCCTCCCTTACAGGCCTGGGAGGGTCCGGGGCTTGGGCCGGGGGTGCCAAGCTTGAGCCTACTGCTGCTGCCCCCCTTGAAAGGGGGACTGCTGGGCTGCAGGGGAAGAGTGACGAAAAGGCTTCTTCTTCTGCTGCTTCTTTGGACCAGAGGAACCCTTAGCAGAAGTGGCATCCAAGGTGGCACTGGACTGCTCAATGCACTGAAGGTGACCAGCCACACCTCGGCCGAAGAGATCGGTGCCCAGGAAAGGCACATCAGCTAGTTTGTGTTGAGTATCCACCGGGAAGGAAGACAGCCTCAGCCAAGCCCTCGTTGAGAGGCAACTGTGGCTGTCAATGAATGGGCACATGAGTCCCGATGTCTATAGCTGTCTGGAGCTGTTGTTTGGCAACAGCATGGCCTTGGTCCTGGACCTGCTTGACTGTGGTTTGCACGTCCATAGGGAGATGTGGCAGGACTTCGTCCAAGGACCCCAAGAGGGCATGGGAGAAGTGTGCCAAGATGATGGCTGAGCTTGCCTGATGGAGGCCTAAAGATGAGGCCCGCATAGACCTTCTGGGCAGAGTGATCCAAATATTTGGATTCCTTCTCAGGAGGTCTTCGGTATCAGTAGAACTACCAGTATGCCTGAACAAAGAGGTGGTCACAAGGCTCTCGGCCGAAGGGTGCTCTGTGAACCCCACAAGTAACCCCATGGGCACCGCATACTTGCAGGCCATACGGACAGATGGAGCTGGACAGGAGGCAGGGTGCTGCCAAAGCTCTAAGGCCAGGCCAACAATGGCCTTGGCCACAGGAAAGGCTTCCATCAGGGTATCCCCTCTCTTGATGATGTCAGTGAGAGGGCGCTCTGCCTTTTTTCTGGATAGGCTCTAGGGGCATCCCTGTAGACTCAGAGATGAGGTAAAGAATGCCCTGAAAGGACAAAGGACCTTCCTCCGTCTCTATCCCACTAGCCGATTCATAATCCTCTGGATGAGAATGGAGGCCAGTTTCATCCGAATCCAAGGAATCCGGATACAGCAGTCGACCACCCACATCACCCTCGACCCGCTGAGGGGCGGTCAGGGGTGACAGTAACCGAGAGACACCAGGGAAGCCCGGTGTCTGGTCTAGTTTCCTTAGAAGGAGCTCCTCCCACAGGCTATTGGGCGGCGGTTCCACCAAAATCGGTGGAGAGACAGGTTTAGACCAAACCAGAGGTTTCGCTGGCTCTGTGGGCGGAGGAACCGACTTAATCGGCCCCAGAGGAGTCGGCCTCAGCCTTGGAGGCGAAAGCCAAGTAATGGCCAGGGTAGGAGCCAGGGAAGGCTTGTGCCCGATCAAAATCAGCTGTTGCCACATGAGGTCCTCGTAGCACCGACAGAGTTTCCGCCAGAGCCTCTCCTCATCCGAGGAGGACAAGGATGACCAATGGCATTGCCTCCTTTTAGTGTGTTTATGGCCCTTCCTTGGCCTTTTGGTTGAGGGGGTCTGAGACCTCAATCAAGATTGGGTGGGCCGACCTGGTCGCTCAGGAGACTCCGTTGGGACCAGTGACTTCCCGGGGTCAGGGACCACTTCCTATGCAGAGATTTCCAGCAGGCTGGGTCACCTCATCGGGGAACGCAAGGACCGGAATCCGACAGAAACAGTCAGTGACCAGAGTCGGTGACAAAGGGTCAGCTGGGTCAAGAATTAGCTCGATGGCCAGACAGCAAGGCCGAGAAGCCAGCGGCCAAAGAGGCGATTTCGACCGAGGTCAAAATGGCCAGTTCCTGGGACCGAGATCTCTCCTGAGCCCAAGAGCTTCTCCGACAAGATGAAGATGGTCCAGGGTCCTTCTCCCCCTTATGGGACTGAGAGGAGTGCATGCCCACAGGACTCACACCCTTAGTTGGGAGAGAGTGGCACAGCTCTCGGAAGGAACCCAAGAAGGTGGAGCCCAGGTTGAACAGAACAAAGAATCTCCGAGAGGAAGACTCCGTGTCATGAGCCGCTTCCTCCTTGAAATCTTGCATGTGCTCCAATTGCTTGGCGGATCATGCGGCTGCGGAAACCGCCCACCGAGCCTCCTTGGATGTCACTGGCGGGTTCCGTTTTTCCGGCCTCCCCAGCTTAAGGCGTGCAAGACGGTTGTCGAGGACGTTGGGTTAGAACGCGAGGCAAAACTCGCATGTCATGGTGTCATGGCTGACACCCAAACAATAAACGCACGCGGCATGCGGGTCAGTGCTCAACTTGTCTTCCATGATTGAAGAAAAGTAATCACAATCGCTAACGTGAACAAGGTGAATTTTCTGAATAACTCAAGTTTCAGAAGCCAGGGCCTACAAAATGCAAGAGCACGAAGGGGGCAACCTGAATCTTCCAGCAGAAAGGAAGATCTAGTGTCATGGGTTGGAGCTGAGGGTTATACCACCCAGGTGGGTGGGAGAAGCCAGCTTGAAGACTTTCCGGCTGAATTAAAGGGAAAAGGATTCTTCCAATAAGTGTGGATGAACAACATATCCACAATCCTAGAACAGATGGTCTGGACAGCAGGCAGAAAGTAGTTGGATCCCTCTCTTCAGTTTTTTTGTCTGCAGAGCTGTTTAGATTGTTTTTTGTTCCACCGTACTGGACTACTTTACACTGTTTTCTGTTTGGTTTAGCCTGTTACTTTAATTCTAATTACTCTGACTGTGAATTACTGCACTTGGCTCTCAGCAGTTCACCAGCTGTTGGACTGTATTAGACTTAGTTATTGCAGCATTTCTAGGGCTTACTCATTGTGCATATCAGTCTTCAGACTCAAATTTTGCCTCTTCCTTTGTCTCTCTGTGCTGTTCTGCATATGCTCAGTTCATTCACACTCCTAAAAACGACCAATAGTAAAAAAAATTAGCTCACCCGGGAAGTGAACTTCTGTACTTCTGCTCCAGAGTCAGTAACACTGCCACCTCACTACCCCTGCAGGTACCCTCTCTCCACGTCTAAAGGAAGCTTTACCTCTAATCACACTTCTAAAAACGCCCAATAGTAAAGAACTCACCCCAACGGTAATTTCTCTCCACCCCTCATACCTTACCTACCCAGGATTTAAACCCCTGTACTTCTGCTCTTAGAGTCAGTAATTCTACTGCTTTGCTATCTCAGTAGGTATACTCACACTAGGAATTAGGAAGCTCTATTCAACACCCTATTTAGCTGAATCTGCTGCTGTTGTTCCCACAATAATAATGAAGGCCACCTTTTGGCTACCCTGCCTAAGTATCCTGCTAATGGTGTTTACCCAGTTAGACTGGGATAATACTCAGCAATACCCTCTTAATCAATATTACATTGTTGATGATATCCATTGAGCACATGGCACTCTTGGCTCCCCATATGACACAGGCAGCAGGGTCCCTAGTATACCTGGGAGGCCTCCCACATCATCCCATGAATGGATATTCCCCTGTACTAGAGCATGTCACTCCCCCTCCTCCTTAGCTTAGTTATCACTACACATAAGCACAAACTGGCAGTACTAACGGAAGAAAACTTGTGGCATTTAACAAACAAAAGATTCACTTATTGAGGATCATACTGCTGTTATTACTTTTATCTAGCAATAGCTACCCAAACCCAGGCCCCCTCCCCTCAACAAAACTGGAGTGGCACAAAAGCTAGGTTTGATCACTTCAGCCTCAATCAATGTCCGTAGCCTGCTTTCTAAATATGACACCTTCCAAGTTTGGGTCACCCAGCATAACCCAGATGTGCTCTCTGTGGTGGAGACCTGGCTCTCACCCAAGATTCTGGACACTGCTATTGCTCTTACGGGTTACACTGTCTTTAGGCAGGATAGGCTTCTTAAAAGGGATGTAAGCTGAGCTATATATGTCAAAGATACCCTCATGGTGCATGCACTACCTAGGCTTCCCTCAGGAAACTCGCTACAGGCACTAGCCATTAAAGTGCTGCTAGGCGCACACAATAAAGCCCTCACAGTGCTATCAATTTATATTCTGCCCAAAGAGCAGGCCACTGGCTTCTGTGCCATCATGGACTATTGCAACAACATGCAACACAGTTCTGAGATAATCATGTTAGGGGATTTCAGTGTTAATTGGCTCTCCCCTGATGCTGGTCCATATAAGGATGCTGCCTCAGCCGTTCATTTTACCCAACTAGGGGAACACCCCACTAGACTGAATTATAAAACTGGAACTAGCACGGTCCTGGACTTGATACTCTCTAATCGTCCAGAGCGCATCTCCAACACGACCGTCCTCCCGGACTCTGCTAGCGATCACTCTCACACCATATGCAGCTGGCTGAACAAATCCACCAGACCCCCACCTAAAACTATTCTAAGTAGAGTCCTTACTCAAGGCCACCTTGAACCTCTAAAGTTACACCTAAGAAAACATGACTGGTCTCCAAATGACACGGTGACGGATGTTGACATAGCACTTGACTTCTTCATCAGCTGCTTTACCGAGGTTTGTGACGTTCATGCTCCCTTAAAAAAAATGCAAGGTTAAGGGCACCAGTAACCTGTGGATCATGCCAGCTTTCATCGATCTTATGAAATCCACGGACCATCTGTGGCAATGTGCTAGAGCTACCGGTAAGCAGGCGGACACACAAAACTATAAAAGAGCAAGGAACTTTTGCACCAGGGCCATTCGCCTTGAAAAGAGTCGATACTACAAGGAGATGCTTACCAACTCCTGGGGTGATGGCAGGAAGTTTTGGAGCAATATTAAGGATATCACAGGGTATGACCCCAAAATGGCTCCAACCATGCTCAATATAGATGGCATGACCACACTTGACCCTAAGGTTACTGCCAACACCTTTAATAAGGCTTTTACTGACCTTAGTGGTCTCCTTCCCACTGATTTCTTTGAGAATCCTACTAATCAGGACCCTTTAAGGTGGGATGACCAGCCACAAAGTCACCCCCCCCTTTTATTTCAAAACTATCTCTGAACCTGAGGCCAGGAAATACATATTGAGGGTTCTAGGAAAATCCAGGTATAATGGCAATAGGCTTGATCTCAAGCTTATCACTCTAACCCTGGTTGAAATCTTGGCGCAGCTTACTAAAATATTGAACCTGTCACTAAGGTTAGCTCAATTCTTCCAGAAATGGAAATCTGCCACGGTTACCCCGTTCATAAATGCGGTAACAGGGCTCTGCATTCAAACTACAGGCCTATCTCCATTATCCCCCCCTTTCCAAAGCTCTTGAGCGGGTAGTGTCTGAGCAGCTGACTGAATACCTGGAGAAATACCAGATCCAGTGCCCCCAACAGCATGGGTTTAGAAAAGGACACAGTACCACCTCTGCATTAGTTGAATTCACAGAATTCATCCGCAGCTCGCTTGACCAAGGCCAATTGGTAGGGGTGGCCTTTATAGATCTAACTAAGGCCTTCGATACGGTCAATCACTCTCTCTCTCTCCCTTACTTGAGCAACTTTCCTGTACAGGGCTCTCAAATGAAGCAACAGGTTGGTTCAAAAGCTACCTTGAGAACAGAGTGTGGCAGGTGAAGATATCCAATGTCCTCTCCAATATACAACCAGTCTGCTCAGGAGTCCCACAAGGGTCTATACTTGGTCCCCTCCTGTTCAGTCTCTTTTTAAACAGCCTTCCCCTCACGTGCCCTGACAAGATCCTCCTATATGCGAATGACGCAGTAATTTTCGCCAGTCACTCTGATCCCTTACTGCTTGAGAACCAGCTTCAGCTAAACTTCTGATGTGTAGAGACTTGGTTTAGTAGGCACAAACTATTGTTACACCACAAAAAAAAAATGGCATGTTATTTAATAGTTCCCGCAACAAGCATAAAGCCTACCAGCTAACAATTTGGAACAGCACAAACATTCCCCTTGAACAGGGACAGCATTTCTAGTATCTCGGGGTCACCACTGATAGCACCCTGTCATACATGCATCACACTGAAAACGCTGCTAAAGTAGTCAACACGCGTACTAAGCTACTCTATAGACACAAACATTGTTTGACTGCCGAGGCCCTAAGAACAGCTGTACATAGCTCGATCATCTCCATTATAGATTATGGGCTGGTAGAGTATGGCGCTGCTACTGATATGTCTCTAAAGTGGGTCTCAAAAGCACTAAACAAAGCCTGCAGGCTCATCACTAGTGCACACCGACTCACACATATTTGTGATCTCTATAACTAGACAGGGTGGCTCCACTCGAAAGGTAGGATCAAATATCAAACCTGCCTACTGGCTAAAAAATCTAGCCTTGGGCTCTCCCCACAGAGGGTGCAGAAGTACTGAAGCCTTTCTAGTAACCCTCACCATGCGAGAGGGTCGGATAGCGAGTCCTTCCTAGTTCCCTTATGCCACACTGCTCAAGGCCAAAAGTCATTCGCCTATAGAGCCCCATCTTGGCTTAACTCCTTACAGTGACATCCTTGCTGAACCCAAATTGGGTCCATTTAAACATAAGCTCTGCCAGTTACTAACAGCACAAAGTAGTTGTGATTGCTTTTCTTAGCTGGATCTTTATGGGTGCACCATGGAACTCTGGAACTCCCCTCTAGCACTTAGACAATTTTGGCACTAGCCACTGAAATTATGCCAGCACTGTCCTGCCCTAACTACTCCTACCCCCTTCTCCTACCTAATCTCTCTCACTCTTGTTCACCCCCCCTTGCAACTGCCAAAACTTCTCGTTATCTTCCCCTGCCGCCCTACCCCCACTCCAATGTGCCTCCCCCCTTCCAATGACTAAGTCCACCGCTGATTCTCTTGGTGTCCATTTCCCTTTAAGCCTTCCACACCCCCTCCCCCCACTCTTTCACAATGCCTCCTCTGGCTAATTCCCACTCTGTCCCACCCACTCTGTAAGCTCATAAACATGTTAAGTTACCTTGCTTCGTATTTAACCTGTGTTTATTGTAAATTGTTCGATTCTGTTGTATATTGTATTACATATTGTGGTCTTTGTATACTGCAATAATCACTGTATTCTATTTTGATTCTGTATACCTTTACAAAATGTGTCATCAATTGTATAACCTGTTATGTCTCCTATTTCCTTTTGTTATCGCTGACGTGAAACCTTTGTAAAAAGAGCTTCTGGCTCAAAGGTATTACAATTTCTAGATTTTAATAAAATAAAATAAATTTGCACCACTATTCTCTTCTTTTTACAGACTGCGGCTGTGCAGCGTTCACAGTGGCCTTCCCGCGTTTTGGGGGCATTTCTGGTGGAGGGGGGTCTGTGAATGGGGATGGCATTGGTGCTGGCAAAGCAGCATTTTTAGAAGCTTGCAAAAAACACGCCTGCACTGGTGCACACCGCTCCACATTCCCCAAAAAACAGGGAACGTGTTTTGTCGCAGCACAGCACGATGGAGTTGCTTGCAACACAACAGCAGCTCTTTACACTGATGGATCTGCACCAGTGCAGCTCATCTGCACCACCGGGGACAGGTGCAGATCCTGTAGTGTAAATGCCCCCAAAGAGTGTGACAAACATTATGAGACCAACTCCTCTGGCAGGATCTGATGCAATCCCATCAAAATATAAATAAACTTCAAATGAAATCAATGACAGTGGTAGCCAGGGCCATCAGTAGCAATAACCCACCACATTCAGCCATGTCCTTTACTCTGCAATTAAACTACATGACCCATATCTAGCCACGGCTCACCATAAGTAATGATATCATTACTTATGTCAGTGGCTACCACTACAGGTTAGTATGGCACAACCTTCCCTTCACAAAGTCATGTTACTTTTTATCTTGGAACCCACTCGCCTCTAGAAAATCTACCATCTGCTCTTTAAGGATGGTCTTGAGTAATTTCCCCACTACAGAGGTTAAGCTAACCTGCCAGCATAGTTCTATGGGTCATCCCTGCTTCCATTCTTATGGGGAGAAAGCCCATTTGCTGCCCTCCAGTCAGCCGGAACCACCCCAGTCTTCAGGGAGCAGGTGAACAAATCCACCAGAGGTACTGCAAGTTATTGCCCCAATTCCTTCAGCACTCTAAGGTGTAACCCATCCGGTGCCATAGTCTTGTCCACCCTCAGTGCCCTTAACCTCTAAAGCACCCTTTCCCCCTTGTACAGTATTAGTCTCAATTCCAGCTTCTACATACCTTCTCTATTCAGATGCAGTCCACAGTACAGATGGTAATGGATCTCCACCTCCAGTGTAACACTGAGCAGAACTGGTTTTATGTGATAAGGGCAAGTCTATAAGACCGCCGATCACATAACTCGACTCAACAACCACCCAATGTCAAAAGGGCGAACCGCACAGCACCGATCGTCACAAACAGTGACGGTTGCTTACTTAATAAATCAACAATAAAAACACGTTTTTTATGCGGGGGGGGGGGGGAGTCCCCCACACACCCCAACGTGGGGGGAGGCAAGCCCACTGCACCCCCCCTCCCAAAATATGGATTGTAAACTCCAGGGGGAGCAGACATAGAAGAAAACAGAAACTCCCCCAGGAAGCAAAATAGCTTCCTGCATCAGGATCTGAACCCAGCACCACAGGCTCCAGGGGCAGTGGCTCAAGCCACACCACCACAAGGCCAGCCCGGTAAGTCTTGGCTAAATTGGTCTATTTATCTCCTTTTTCGTGAGTATAGCACGTGTCCCTCAGTGCTACACTCACTATAATTATTTGGTGCTCTTTTTCTCCACTAGCTCTAAAGTTGAGCGGTATTATTGAGTCGGTCAATAATACTCACTCACATTAAATGATACCAGCAGAACTACTCATTGGGAATATTAGTCTTCTTCCCCCATCTTCCTCTGCCTAGTCCCTCCCAGAGATTTAAACTTCATGATATCTTTGGTGTTCCCTTTGTCTTTTATATCTCTAAAGAAAGCCTTGTCTTTCTCTTTTAAGCCCTCAACTATCCTCAACTCTTTCTCTGCCTTCCCTTCCTGATAACTTTTTTTTTTTTTTGTTACAGTTTTGGCCAGGAAAGACACACTAATCCAAGGATTGTTTACAAGTGCATCTGGGACCATAGGGAAGTAAATACAGGTTACTCACCTGTAACAGGAGTTCTAGGAATGGTATATGTTGTTCATCCACACTGTCTGGCAGGTTCCTTGCCGCTTTAAATCTTGCCGGAAGGTCTTCAAGCTGGCTCCTCCCACCCACCCGGGTGGTAAAACTCTCGGCTCCGCCCCATGACGCCAGATCTGGCCCGCTGGAAGCTCAGGTTGTGCGTCGAAGCCAGGAGGTCGGGTGGAGTCGTGTGGATGAACAACATATACCATTCCTAGAACTCCTGTTACAGGTGAGTAACCTGTATTTCTAGGGACATGGATATGTTGTTCATCCACACTTATTGGCAGACTCCTAGCAGTTCTCCGGGAGGAGGGAGGCAAGGCGCACACCCCCTACTTAGGGAATAAAGACTGGAGAACCGAGGCCCCAAAACCAGCATCCCGGCGTGACTCAAGGTCGATGTGGTAATGGGTAATAAAGGTGTGTGCTGACTTCCAGGTAGCAGTCCTGCAGATTTCCTGGATAGGGACGTCCCTGGAAGCAGCCACCGATGCAGCAGTATGACGGGTAGAATGAGCTCCTATCCCTCTGGGAGGCTCCATGCCCTCCAACTTATAGCAGCGATCTATGCAGGAGGTGACCCACCTGCCTATCGTCCGCTTGGCTGCAGGTCTCCCAGGTGCGGCTTCAGCGTAGGTGACAAACAGCTGGCGAACCTCTCCCCGAATTTCAGCCGTGCACTCCTTATAATAAGCGAGCGCCCTTCTAGGGTCCAGAGTATGGAGCCTATATTCGGCCCTCGAGGTGTGATTGGGTAGAACACCGGCAGAGTCAGCACCTGGTTAGGTGAACTCCGACACCACCTTCGGAAGGAATTTCGGGTGGGGGCGCAGGACAACCTTGTCACTGTGGAAGACCAGGTAAGGAGACTCGATGCAAAGCGCCTGGAGCTCTCCCATCCTTCTGGCTGACGTGATAGCCACCAAGAAGGCGGTCTTCCATGACAGGTGAGAGAGATCACACCTGTGCATTGGTTCGAATGGCTTGCCCATGAGCTTTGCCAGTACCAGCAGTAAATCCCACGGAGGTGGAGGTTCTCGCACCGGAGGAAATGTGATCAAGGCCTTTGAAAAAGAGCCCGACCACCTTTTCCTGCGCCACCGACTGCTCCTCAGCCCGCGCCCGGTAAGCAGAGATGGCTGCCAGGTGCACCTTTAGGGTCGTCGACCTAAGCCCTTGACTAGAAAGGGACATAAATGTCCAAAATGCTTGCCACAGAACAGGAGAAGGGTCCAAGCCCGCCCTGACACCAAATGGAGAATCTCTTCCATTTGAAGGCGTAGCATTTTCTGGTCGACTCCTTACGGGACGCCTCAACAACACTGAGGACCTCGTGCGGAAAGACCCAAGGCCTGGAACTCTGGCCGCTCAGGAACCAGGCCGTCAGGTGCAGGGATTGAAGGTCCGGATGGAACACCTTCCCTGATTGACTTGAGAGCAGGTCGGGCGAGAGCTGGAAGCTGCCACGGAGCCTGGAGCTGAGGCTGAGGAGATCTGGGTACCAGAACTGGCGGGGCCAGTCTGGGGCTATCAGAATGACCTGCGCCTTGTCCCTCCTCGCCTTGAGAAGCACCTTGTGAATCAAGGGGAAAGGTGTAAAAGAGGCCCGGGGTCCACAGCCTCGAGAAGGCATCCCCCTGCAGCGAGCCCTGCTGAGGGGGGCGGGCATGAAACAGCCTCAACATCGCATTCTCCCTGGAGGCAAACAGGTCCACCTGAGGTGCGCCCCAGTGGGAGAACAGATCTTGTACTACCTCCGGTAGGAGAGACCACTCGTGAGATGCAGCCCCTATCTGGCTCAGGGCATCGGCCAGGGTGTTGGAGGCTCCTGCCACATGAATGGCTAGGAGATCCGCCTCCAGGCTGCTGACAGTGACCAAATCTTGAGAGCTTCCTTGCATAGAAGCATGGGCGCGTCCCGCCCTGGCGGTTCAGGTAGTACATGGTCGTGGTATTGTCCGTCTGGACTCGGACCACTTGACCCCGGAGAAACGGAGCAAAGGCGGTGAGAGCTAGGCGGACCGCTCGGAGCTCCAGCAGGTTGATGTGGCATCGGGACTCCCGCGGGGACCAGAGGCCGTGCATTCGGTGTTCCCCCAGATGGGCACCCCAACCCATCAGAGAGGCATCGGTCGATAGAGAGACCGTCGGCTCGGGGCGGACAAACGGGATGCCCTCCTGCAGATGGAATGGAACGGTCCACCACTGGAGAGCGTTCCACATCTCCTGGGTCACTATCACTAGCTGGTCCAATGGATCGCAGCGTTGTGACCACTGGCTGGCCAGTCCCCACTGAAGGGGTGCATGTGCCAGCCGCCCAACGGACCACGCTGGTACAGGCTGCCAGAGACCCAGGAGGCGCGAGGAAGTCCTGGGTAGAGTGATTGCCCAACCAGAAATGATTGGGCAAAGGAGGTAGAACCTCGGCCCTGTCCGCTGGGAGCCGTGCTCTGGCTGAAGAGAGTCGAGCTCTGCCCGATGAACAGGATCACCTGCTTGAGTTCCGACTTGGCCTCGTTGATGAGAAGGCCAACTTGAGAGCAAACCTGGAGGGCCAGATCTCTGGACCGCTCCACCTCCCGTCTGGAGGGGGCTGCTATCAGCCAATCGTCCAGGTAAGGGTACACCCAGACCCCTCGGCACCGCAGGAATGCTGTCACCACTGCCATGCATTTGGTGAAGACCCTGGGAGATGGAGATAAGCCGAAGGGCATGGCTCGGAACTCGAAGAGGGATCCCTCCGCTTGAAAGCGGAGGAATCTCCGATGTGACGGACGGATAGGGACGTGAAAGAGCGTCCTGTAGGTCCAGAGAGCAGAACCAATGCCGTGTTCAGAGATGGTATTATCTGCGCCAGAGTGACCATCCTGAAGGTTCGAGACCTTAGGAACTTGTTCAGGTCGCTGTAGGTCGAGAATGGGCGCCAGCCCCGTCCATTTCGAACCAGGAAATACCTGGACAAGAACCCGGGTCTGAAGGGGTCCTCTACCTCCGTGATCACCTCCTTTTGGAGGAGGAGGCGATGTCGGCTCGGCGAGCCGCCAGTGAGCTGCGGACCCGAGCCCCGAGATCGCGGCGGCTCTGAAGAGGCGGGGCCTGCTCGAATTCAGAGTGAGCCTTTTCCCACCACCTCCAGTACCCACCTGTCCGTGGTAACAGTGGACCAGGCGGAAAGGAAGTGTCTGAGCCGTCCCCACGGGGAACCAGGGGTGAGGTGACAGGGATGGGGGCGACACCCCTCAGCCCGTCACTGGGCAGGCTTGGAGGAGGGACCGGCCGAGGGACCTCCTGGGCCTTTACCTCCCTGCTTCCTGTTGGAGGAAGCCGGCGGCTTGGTTTGGGATACAAGCTCGAGCCTGCTGGCTCCTGGCGTTGCTGGGGCGGTGCGCCCGAGGCGAAGACGAGGAGGGCATGGCTGTGCAGGCCTTGTCCTTCTAGGTGGAAGAGACCGAGTCCAAGGTAGCATTGGACTTCTCGATCCTCTGCAGGTGACCTTCCACCCCAGGGCCGAAGAGGTCAGTCCCCAAAAAGGGAACATCCGCCAACTTGTGCTGGGTATCCGAGGTAAAGGTGGATATCCTCAGCCAAGCCCGACGACGCATGGCCACTGCGGCCGCCACAGACCTCGCACATGAGTCCCCGATGTCTAACGCAGTCTGGAGCTGCTGTTTGGCCACTGCCCTGACCTGATCCCGCACCTGCCTGACCGTAGTCTGCAGATCTGCGGGAAGATGAGGGACAACCTCATCCAGGGAGCCCAACAGGGCGTGAGAAAAATGTGCCATGAGGATGGTCGAACTGGCCTGGCGAAGGCCGAGGGGCGCAGCATAGACTTTTAAGCCCGGCATAATCAATTTCTTGGGATTCCTTGTCGGGAGGTTTATCCACATCCCACAAGCGTTCCGGCACGCCCGGAAAAGCTGTCATTAACCAACCCTCGGCGAGGGTGTTCAACGGACAGGGAACGGTGGGACCGCGATACTTCCTGGCCAACCTGGTCAAGGCGCAGGGGCAGGAAGCAGGCGCGCCAAAGTTCCAAGGCGGACCCACTATGCCCGGCCACGGAAGAGCCTCCGTGGGAGAATCCTCTCGGTCCAGAATCTCCATGAGGGATACCTGGCCCGTTTAGAAAGCGAGTTCGAGCTTCATCCGGTGGACTCGAGATGAGTCAAGCAACCCTAAGAAGACGAAGGGCTATCGTCCATTGACTGCCCTCGAGGACTCCAAGTCTATGTGCTTGGAGAAGAGGAGGCCATCATCGGACTCAGAAGAGTCCTCAAGAGCCTCGGGCCTGAGCCACCCTCCACCTGCCGGGTTTGATCGGGAGTGAGGGTGACAGACAACCTATGGGGCAAACCCAAAGGTCGACCGAGGAATTTTTGGTCGGGCCCACCTAATGGCTGTGGAGGCGGAGGTTCCACCAGAATGGTGGGGCAGCTGGAATTGGCCGAACAACCGGCCTGAGGAACAGGCTCCTCGACTACAATGAGGGTTGTTTGCTGCTCGGTGACAGCCACTTAATGGCGGGGAAGACAACTGGGTCGGCTTATTCCGGTCAAAAGGAGCTGTTGCCACATAAGTTCCTCCGTATTTCTAGCGCAACTTGCGAAGCCTCCCTACGTCCGAGGAAGGTGGTGGCGCCCGTTCCAGCAGTGCGAGACGAGACCGCCTATGGCGGGATCGGTGGACCATGAGGATGTCCAGACCGAGTCTCGACTAGGCCGAGGAAGGCGGGAAGTGTCGGTCAGCGCATCTCGGCTCGGACGATCCACGAAGGCTCCAGAACCGAGGCACAGATGAGCCGACAGGATCCTCAACTCCACCCGGGGGAACAGGAGAGGATTCTCAGCTTCTCCAGCCCGACAACCCGTCTAGCGAATTGAGAAAAATCTCGACGGCGTCGAGGATCTCGATCAACTGGCCTGACGGGGACACCGTGAAGCCAGTGGCCGAAGCTGAGGGGTCGACCGAAGTCGACTGTCGACAAGGGGAGGGGGATCTTTCCCACTCCCAAGAGCGTCCACGGAGAGACTTACTTTTGCTCTTTTTGGACCTGGAAAAAGGTCCCGAAGAAGTTGGACCCTCACCTTTGGTCGAGAGGGTCAGACAAGCTCCTTAAAAGAAGCCAAATACGAGGCACCGAGAGAGAGCGGGACAAATGCCGCAGCCGAGGCAGAAGCGGCCCGCGCCGCCTCCTCTTCCAGGGTGATCATCTGCTCAAGCTGATCCGCCGAGCCCGCCGCCACAGACACCGCCAATCGGGCCTCTTTAGATTTCACCGGTGGAATTCTTTTCTTGGGTGCCCCAGTTGTATCGGGCAGCACAGTCTTCAGGGCGTGGCGAAGGAAGAGCACATGTCGCAGGCCTGCGGGTGTGCTCAAGGCCCAGGCATTGGTAGGCATGCGTGGAGTGCGGATCCGTCCTAGACATCTTCTGCCCACAAGGACACCTCGAAAACCCGGGGAGTCGTTTGGCCGCCGCGGCGGCGAGGAGAAGAAGACCGAAGTCTTTTAGCAAAAACTTTTGATTTCAAACTTCGAAGAATTAGGAACCAGTCTTAAGCGCGCTGCGTTAAGGAAGAACCTGAGCTTCCAAGCGGTAAGGAAGATCTGGCGTCATGGGGCGGAGCCGAGAGTTTTACCACCCGGGTGGGTGGGAGGAGCCAGCTTGAAGACCTTCCGGCAAGATTTAAAGCGGCAAGGAACCTGCCAATAAGTGTGGATGAACAACATATCCATGTCCCTAGAAAGTGACTTGCTCATGATCATACAGTATGCAACTGATGGCTGTGGGACTCAAATCAAGCTGGCAGTATAGCCTAGAGGTTAGAGGAACGAGGTGTGAACGAGCTTGATACATCCAGAAGACCAGACCTGAGTCTGATTCTCACAACCTCCACTTGCATACTGTGTGACTCTAAGCAAGTCACTTAACCACCCAGTGCTCCCAGGTCGCTCCTGAAAACAGGCACTTGTGCCCAGTGGGCCTTACCCGGTTGTCAAAGACTAAAATTAAATAAATAACTAAATAAAATAAATCCAGTTTTCCAGGTTTGCAGCTCAGTACTCTTAACGCCTATGCTATACTGCCTCCCTATGGACCCCCAATTCCAGCTTGCCTAAGTATGCCTATCTGATGGCCTAAAACTTATTCCCTCTTGTACTTCATGAGTGCCACCTTCTTTGCTCTTTCTGCTTCTTCTCTGGTATACCATATTGTTTTTTTATGCTTTTGTTTTCCTCTACCTGCTTCAGACAGGCTTTGGTGACCTACAGACTCCCTTTGATTTCTCACTTTTTTACGAGTTACTCTATTCTCTCCACATCCCTCAATTTATTAAGGAGATTCTTCAACATTTTCCACAATTCTCCTCTCCTGAAGTCCAAAACCATTATCTTTGATTTGGGGCCCTGGGTTTCTAGAGCTATAATGAACCATACCGAGTTGCAATCACTCATCCCAAGTGGCTCTTTTCCCCCGAACTCTCCAACTATTGTCTGATTTGACAGCACCAGGTCAAGGATGGCCCCATCTCTGGCTTGTTCTTTCACTGACTGTACAGGAAGCCATCCACAACTGTATCGACAAGAGCCTGGCTCCTGGAACTCCTTGCTCCCAACATTTCCCAATCTACAGCTGGTAGGCGAAGAGCCCCCATCAGGAGTATGTTTTCCATAGTGGTTGCTCTTTTGATTTGGTTCCCTAATGCCCTGACCCACTACTTGGGCTAGTTTGGTGGCTAAAGGCCAACCCCCACGCTTCACTTCTTCAACTACCAGCTGAATGCACACATTTTCTTCTTCCCCGGATTCATATCTTGCACTGCCTTTATGCAGATGTCCCTAATGTATAGTGCAACCCTTCCCCCTCTGCTCATTTCCCTATCCCTTCAAAATAGGACATACCCCAGGATAGTGTGGTCTCAGTCATGGTTCTGTGTTGCCTATGTTGCCTTAATGGCTGTTGGGTTCAGCTAGGCTTCTGCCACAGCTATCAGGAGGTCCCACATACTGTATTATTCTCAAGACACCTGGCATTTAGACGTGCTACCTTCCATGGGTTAGGTCTACAGCCCCTCACTTTGACTCTGCTTCCTCCTTCCTCATGTCCCTATACATCTATGCTTTTGTTCCCCTCCTTGTTGGTCCAGTGCTACTGCTTCTACCTTGTCCATGTACACTAGCTGGGGGAGTGCCAGCATGGACTTCCACACCAGAGACAGTACTTTGGTCCGCCACCCCCTTTAAATTCCCAGTAATATAGGTGTTAAACCTCTGATCCAGTGCATTGGCCCCCTCCTCGCTAGGGTGGAGGCCATCCCTTGTAAACAATCTCCAATCTTTTCAGAATGGTCTCCAGTCCCCCATGAATCAGAATTTCTCCTACTGACATCCTACTTTCAGCTACCCGTTGAACTGAAAAATCTGTAATTGTCTAGCTTCACCCTTATGTGTTACTGGTTAACACCTCTGTCAAAGACACTCTAGAAGCTACCTCACTCAGTTTCGTACTTAGTTCCCAGGAGTGCTCCTTAACCTCCCCTAACATCCTGTTTCCCAACTCATTTGTCCCTAGGTAGACCAACGCCTTAAATTAACAATTAAATTAAAAAAATGTAATATAATGTAACCCCTAGATGGCGCTATCCAAGGGGCTACTACCCCTGCCTGATTTGCCACTAACAGGTTGAGGGGCCTGGATCCAATGGCGGGTGCCTCCACCCAGAGGTCAGGGTTTGCAATAGTTAAACTAACTTGGTCACAGCCCTCTGGGACACTGCAACCCCCCTTTCTTCCCACTAGTGGCCCACACAATATATCAAATTACCTTCACAGTATACACTTACCCCAGGTCTGGTTCGAGCACTGGGACCTCCTGTGAAATGAGATACAGTGCAACAATCACAGTACAGTACTTTAACATAGACAAATACCTCAGGCAGTATAACTTTGCTGAAACAAGCAGCTCTGATTTATTTAGGGGATATAACAAGGACAGGGAAATCAGGTTAATTAGCTTATCACTCTAATAATCTACCTATGGCTCTGTGCTGAGGCCTATCCCTATCAGTTACTGTCCCTAGGTACCCAAGCCCTAGTGGCTAGTCCAAACCGTGGCAGCTGGTAGGGGCCCTTTCACACAGAGAAAGGAGAATTAAACAGTCAGCAGTACAGTAATTCCATTTGGATTTAATGTGGCAATTCAACAGGGAGCAACCCTGAATTAGTACTCACGACCTCCAAATAAGATAGGGTCCTTCAATGTCAGCAGGGCTCACTTGAGGTACACAAACCTCTTCACACATCCATATAAAAAGAGTACTATACCAGGCAGGCTGCATCTGTATCGATCTAATTACTGCACAATACCGGGAGAACACACAGCAGATTCAGTTCCTGACAGACCGAGTGCAATTTTCAGCAATTCTTCCAGTCTTCTACAGGGTGAGCCTGGTTTCTACTCTTCAGAGATCCTTTGATTCTTTTCACAGGACGGATTCAGTCCTAACAAGCTGCAGACCGGAACTCTGGGCCTTACACACGTTTTTTGACTAAAACTGCACACTGAAAAAGCACAGGGCTCCTTCCTTCTTCACTGCCAAAGCTCAACTGAACTCCAACTGACGAAACCGGGCACTTCCTTTGAGTTCCTCCCAGTTCTTGACTGGATTGGCTGTCACTCACAATAGACTGCTGCTGTTGGTCCAAAAAGGCACTGAAGTCTAAACTACATCTCCCAAGTCACTGCCCATACAATCCTCTTGTGGCTGGCTCAGATTATGAGTCAAGTTCTGATTCGTCCAAGGCATCATTTTAGAGCTAGCTTACCCCACACTGATTGGTCCAGTTCAGCAGTTCAAAACTAGAATGGGGAACTAGCAGACACAGTTCTGACTGCAAAGAAAGCAGGTTAGACAAACTGTAATTTCATTATTACTCTAAATAATTTCTGGTAAACAGTTACATCTTTCAGATAGGTTCCCTTTGCACTCCTAGTGACTGCAAAATTAAGTGAATTGGCAGCAGCTCAGTGGTACTCAGAGAAGCACACAGTCCCCCATACAAACTAATTATGTCTGCAAGCAGACAGCTCTTAAAGAGACAGTACCAGAGGCTCTAAAACACTCACTGATAAATGGCTTAAATGCCAAACACCATTCAGGCTTGGAGCATTCAAGCAAGCTCCTGGAAGTCTTTTGGGAACCCCCATTTGCAGGGGTTACACCCTTCCTAGCCTGGGAAAGCTTGGCGTCGCGTCAAGCAAGTACCCCATAAGTTTCAACTGCAACCATATATATTTGCATTAGGCTCGCACATGTAATCATCAGTCAATATATCATTTTACCAAGAACACATTTCTGAAACATTGCAGTCGTCACTCTTTACACAGTATTACATACACATTGTACCATAACTCAGTTATTACCTCTTGTACATGAAACCTGAAGAGAGGGGCCCTTCCTATCAGTTACCTTGGGGCTGGATGGGGCAAGGGCACCATACTTAGAGGGCAACACAAGTAACTTGGAGTTAGCACTGATGCTCAGTTTGGGCAGTGAGCTCGGGGACACATACACTCCTTTATGGACAACATTGAGAGGCAAGTCCACAGGCCCCAAGTGAATCATAACTGAGGTGCACCACAGGCTTTACAGCTCGACCAGTCTTTCTAGGGGAGACTGTTATAGTCTCTGCACTCTGAGCCTCATTTTCAGCATTGTCCTCACTTGTCAGGGAGTCTCCATGGGGGTGAGAGGCTAGAACCTGGGGCACTTTCAGCTCCAGGAGTTACAGTTTCTGAGTCCACAACATTTGGCTCGCATGGAGAGCTTTCGGACACTGGCAGTGGACGTCAGGGCACTCAAAATACTCTTCTTGTTCGGTGTATCACCAGTCTGCCCCAATCTATCATTTTCCTCCCTGAAAGCTCAAACAGTTCAACCATGCACAATGATTCCATTTCATCTGATCTGATGCTTTGCACTTCACTTTCTGGGAGCATTGGCTCCAGGGATGAAGCTGGGGCTTAGACAGTCCAGAAGGCCCAGCTTTGTCTCCAGTATTGACTAGGGGATTGCCCGAAACAATTGACTCAGTTCGTAAGAAGGATAGTATTCAAAGTCACTCTCACTTTCTTCCGATATGGACTGACAGTCATGCTCAACTGGGACTTGTGGAGGGAACACTTTAACTTTGCTTCTGTAGGTGCAGACTTTCTTGATCTTTTCTTAGCAGCAGCTCTAGTCACTGGTCCAGAGGGGGCATCTTCTAGGGGCTCAGACTCAATTAAGATTTGTCCAATGGGCAGTAAATGATTTCTATGCATTGTTTTTACATCTTTTGAATTATTCTCAGGCCTTACTTTGTACACTGGCAGATCATCTAGTTTGCCCACTACAATGTGAGGGAGATGGTGCCATCTGTCAGCAATCTTGTGCTTGCCATGCAGTCCCAGATTTCTTAGCAATACCCGATCTCCCTCCTGGGTTCCTGTGCTTTCACCTTTTATCATACCTTTCTTTGTTGGCCAGATTTCTTTTTGGCAGCCATGGTTTGAGCCAGTTGGTACGCATGAGTTAGCTGGGCCTTTAACTTTTGCACATACTGTAAATAGTTGTCAGCTTGAACCCCATCAGGAGAGACCCCAAAACACACATCTACTGGTAGTCGAGCTTCTCTTCCAAACATCAGGCGGTGGGGGAGAATCCAGTG
Organism: Neoceratodus forsteri; assembly: GCA_016271365.2. Classification (NCBI taxonomy): domain Eukaryota; kingdom Metazoa; phylum Chordata; order Ceratodontiformes; family Ceratodontidae; genus Neoceratodus; species Neoceratodus forsteri. The sequence goes on along the minus strand of CM057456.1, from coordinate 747,562,958 downwards.
GCATCACTTTGGTGCAGTTATAAGCATGTACCAGGGTGCTAATTTGTTAGCTCCATCTAGGCTTGTCCTTTGGGTGCAGGGTGCCTAGCATATCTAGCAAAGTGCGGTTGAAACGCTCAGGCTGTGGGTCCCTGGGGTGGTAAGAGTGGTTCTGACCGCACTCCCCACAGAGAAAGCATCTCTTTGATCAGTCGACTCTCAAAGTCTCTCCCTTGATCAGAATGGATTCTTTGTGGAGCCCCATAGTGAACAAAAAGTTTTCTACAAGTACTTTGGCTACAGTGGATGCTTTCTGGTCTTTGGTGGGGAAAGCTTGGGCATATCTCGTGAAATGGTCAGTGACTACCAGCACATTACTGATATTTGATCTGACTCCAAACTTAGAAAATCAATACAGACCAGCTCCATGGGTGCACTGGTGGTTATATGTTAACAAGGGGCAGCCCTCTGGGGCAAAGCTTTCCTCTGTAAGCAGCGACTACAAGTTCGAATGTGTTGCTCCACATCAGCCCCCATCTTAGGCCAATAGAATCTGGATCTCACCAAGTCAAGTGTTCTGTCTATACCAAGGTGCCCCATGTGGTTGTGCAAGGACCTCAATACTGAGTCTCGAAGGCAGTGGGCAGCACTAGTTGTTGTTTGTCTACTTGTCCCCCTCTGTCCTGTTTCTCTGTATAACAGTTTATTGATCAGTTTCAACTAGGACCTTCTTTGTATAACAGTGCAGTTCTCAAATCAGTGGAGCGTAATTTGGACACATCTTTTCCTGCATAGAGGCTTCTAAAGCTGCTTTGATCATGGGATCGTGAGATTGAGCCCGCGAATACTGTCATTGTCCAGCTGAGGCAGTGCACCAATGTCTATTGCAGAAAAGTGGCAATAAAGCAGGTATGCATCTCAGAGGCTCCCAAGCAATCCACCATGCAGTCCACTGCGTCCGTGGACATTTGTTCCTCCCTGTCAAACTTCCGCAGAGTGCCCGAATGTCAGGTTCTGCCAGTCGGACCCAATCATTCTGGGGAACAGGCCTCCGGGAGAGAGCATCAGCATCTATGTGGTTCAGACCTGCTCGGTATTCGAGACATAGTCAGTAGATAATGCAGAAAGCCACCTATGGCCAGTGGCATCCAACTTAGCTGAGGTCTGCACATAGGTCAAGGATTATTGTCAGTTTTACTAGTATTTTAGCCCCATACAAGTACTCATGGAATTGGTCAACAATAGCCCACTTCAAAGCTAGGAACTCTAACTTATGTACAGGATAGTTCTTTTCGGATGGGGTCAGGCTTCTACTGGCAAGGCCACTGGTCTCAGGCCATTCTCGTGCTCTTGGTACAACCAGCCCCCAACCCTTGCAAGCTAGCATCAGTGTGCAGGACGAAGTTTTCTTGGATCGGCATAGGCCAGCACTGGAGCATGGGTAAGTTGATATATGATCTCATGAAAAGCAGTCTCACAATCAGGAGTCCAGCGGGCCCCAAATACTTCACTGGATGAAAATACCTCTTTCAGTCTTGAGGGATGCTGACTTTTGGTATTTTTTGTGGGTTGGGGATACCTTGAGTAAGGTTAAGTAAAGGCGGATCACTCTTGAATAGTCCTTGATGAGCTGCGATAATAACCACAGAATCCAGGAATCTTTGCAGTTCTTTTAGATTTTTGGGCTGTGGCCAGGTGGTCAAGGCCTCAACTTTACTGGGTCGGTCTCTATTCCTCGGTGGATACTATGTGTCCACATACTTTACTGATGTTTGAAAAATTGACACTTATCAATGGACAGTTTAAGGCCAAAGTCCTCCAGTCGGTCCAATACCTTAAATAATCTGCTCTCATGTTCCTCCAGTGAGCTGCCAAACACAATAACATCATCTAGGTATACCAGGCACTCTAGTAAGTTCATGTCCCCCTGCCGCTCCATCAATCGTTGAAAAGTGGCTGGGGCACCTGAAATCCCTTGAGGCATCCTCATGAATTCATAGAAGCCAAGCGGACAGATAAAGGCTGTCTTTTCACGGTCCTCTGGGGCCATCGGGATCTGATAGTACCCACTGCGGAGATCCAGCACAGAGAACCACTTGCTCCCGTTTAGGCAGTCCAAAGCATCCTGAATGCGGGGCATTGTGTACTGATCAGGGATAGTCCGCCGGTTTAAGGTGCGATAATCCACACACATCCTTACTGTTCCATTCTTTTTCCTCACTACCACAATGGAAGCATAGAGGCTTCTGGATTCTTGTATTACACCAGCAGCTAACATCTCTTGCAGATGCCGTCTCCACATCATCTATGTCAGCAGGTGCCAGGCGTCAGACCTCTCACGAAATGGTCTTTCGTCATGCAGCCGGATATTGTGCTCAGCTCCTTGCACGCATCCTACATCCCATTCCTTTAAAGAAAACACCTGGTCTCTCTGGGCAAGCTTCTCACTGATCTTCACTTTCCATTCAGCTGGCAGCGGGGAGTCGCCGAAATCAAACAAGTCAGGCGTTACTCTGTCATTCTTCCTTGAACTCTTGCTGCTGGGTAGCACTGCAGTGTCTGCACAATGCACATTAGCCAGGATGCAACCTCTGTTTACTCGAATGTCTCTTTCAGACACATTATGAACTTGGACCATTACCCTTCTGGCATAAGCATGGGCTCTAGCGGGCAAAATACTAGGCTTGACCAGCAGTCCCTCTGGCAATTTTCCATCGCCTGGTGCATCCAACATTATTTTATTCTTAACATCCTTTCTGATACGGACCTCTCCTGTAAGGTACACTGGGCATTTGGCCAGGATCAGAGACTCAGGATCCTTCTTCCATACAATTCCGACCGGTTCCTCTGGTTCTGTTTTTTCAGCATCTCTCTGTGCCTCATAGGCCTTCTTAATTAAAGCCGGAACTCTTAAAGCTCTACTAGTCTTTGACCCTGTTTTCATAACACAACTGTGCCAGCCTTCCGAACATATGAGCATTTGTTCCAATCAACAAAGGGACACCATCATACAGTCCAGTGGGGGACACACTAAGGCTAGGGTCTCTACTTGTTCGGCCACTCCAGCCACGGAGGTGGGGAAAGACAGCCAAATTCGGATATACCCGGAATAGGGTAGGCTTCTCACTTAACCCCCATACATGCAGTCCTTCTAATGGTTGTAAGGGTATGTCTGACAAATGCTCTGATACCAATCTTGGAACATAATTGTCACTTGGGAGCCACTGTCTAATATAGCTCTTGTAGACACTCCGTTCACCTTTACAGTGGTCTCCATGGAGGGACCCACTATTCTGGACCAGTCTGGAGAGCGGTAGTGGGGGCCTGGGCAACTGACCCTTGCCACAAAGGGACGTGAATTAGCATTTTGGTGCCCTCACTGGGATCATGTCGTGCACCTCTTAACCACTGATTTCTTCTCGAAGCCTCTCCTTGTAGCCTATATACAACTTTGTCAGTGTCTTTTGGGACTGGCATTCCCTTTTCATGTGCCCATCTCCCACAATTATAGCAAAACATACTTTCTGGAGTTTGAGCTGGCCGGGCGCCACACGGGAGCCAGGCGGGGTATTACTAACTGGAAACCTTGGTGCCATCTCTGTCTGCGGCGTGATAAGCATTTGGAGACATCTGTCAGTTTCTCCACTTCCATGGTCAAGGAATCGAGTTCGGAGCTGTTATCAGCAGGAGATACATGGGTGGGTACCCCCACCCCATAGCAGATGCAGTCGGATATAGGTCAGGGCCCCGTACTTGCAGGCGTGGCCTTCATAAAGGGACTGTTTTGAATTCCGGATCTCTCTCAACAGTTCGCCCCATTGTGACATATCTTTTCCTTGTCAGAGCACTCATTGACTGCCAACCTCTGCCCCTGAACTTCACTTGATGGGTCACCTCAGTCACTCGGGTCGTAGCCGCAGCTATTGGTGCAGGTCCCTCCCGAGGTCGTCTTTCTCAACTCCTCGAATTTCTCTCATTAACTCATCATAGAGGTGGGGATTCCAGTCGATCTGCCAGGTGTAACTGAAGCAACAGCAGTTCTGAGAAGGGGCAGACTTAAGGATCCTGTCCAGCCTGGTTCGGTCCAGTTCAATCGCTGGCAAACTACCTTTCTGAGGCATTCTTGCAACAATTTTTCCAGCCGAGATACATACACAGACAACAACTCCTTGGTACTGTTGTGCATCTCTTACTCTCCACCATAGGTCCTCATCAGAATCTGGGCTCCCACACATTCTCCAAGGCCTCAAGATAGGCCTGTGCAGTCGCTTCAGGGTTACTGGCCCGCTTAGCACGGATGGTAGCCAGGGCAGGACCTCGGAGGCTCTCACTAACCTCTTCGCTTTCACCTTCCCGAGCATTGCCATTCTAGCACTTGGGGCAACATAGTCTATCCAGGTCTCCCAGTCATCCTCCCTTGGGGGTGGGAGGGTGCAGAGAAGATCCTCAACCTGGTAAGAGTCGTGACTAATGGCAGGTGCAGAAATAGAGTCTGCATTGGTTCAGCCACCATACGGGCACTGGAGCAGGAGAGGTGTTGGGGAGGAACACCCCAGGTGGAAAGAATAGTTTCTTCAAGTCCTCCACAGTTTCCCTCTCCCAGCAACCATTCAGCAAATTTCTCCTCAAAGTTTCAGATAGTGGTGGGGCTGATTCCCCGGTCTTTACTGTCCTAGTTATCACTCTCCAAGCAGTGAGGGCTCCTCTGGGGTAATGGTCTGTGGCACTTTGAGCTATCTATGGGATCCTTAAACTCTACTAGGGCCAGGAAAGTGTGGGTGAGCAGATTAGCATGCCGACCCACCACCACAGGGTTTTGTAAACCTTCCACCTGGAAAGTACTCCTGCACAGTGTCCGTATTGATACCAGGGGATGTCCAGATAAGCATAGCATTTTGGGGGTCGATCTCCTCCCAGTACACCACTCCACCGGTGCACAGCCACTTCTGTCGGGTACCCATTTTTTCTTAACAGTGGTTCAGTAATATGGCCACTAGAGGACACGCAATCCCAGCGGTGAGCCTCCAAGATGTAACCCTAGATGGCGCTATCCCAGGGCTACTACCCCTGCCTGATTTGCCACTAACAGGTTGAGGGGCCTGGATCCAATGGCGGGTGCCTCCACCCAGAGGTCAGGGTTTGCAATAGTTAAACTAACTTGGTCACAGCCCTCAGGACACTGCAACCCCCTTTCTTCCCACTAGTGGCCCACAATATATCAGAATTACCTTCACAGTATACACTTACCCCCAGGTCTGGTTCCGCACTGGGACCTCCTGTGAAATGAGATACAGTGCAACAATCACAGTACAGTACTTTGACATAGACAAATACCTCAGGCAGTATAACTTTGCTGAAACAAAGCAGCTCTGATTTATTTAGGGGATATAACAAGGACAGGGGAAATCAGGTTAATTAGCTTATCACTCTAATAATCTACCTATGGCTCTGTGCACAGGCCTATCCCTATCAGTTACTGTCCCTGGGTACCCAAGCCCTAGTGGCTAGTCCAAACCGTGGCAGCTGGTAGGGCCCTTTCACACAGAGAAAAGGAGAATTAAACAGTCAGCAGTACAGTAATTCCATTTGGATTTAATGTGGCAATTCAACAGGAGCAACCCTGAATTAGTACTCACGACCTCCAAATAAGATAGGGTCCTTCAATGTCAGCAGAGCTCACTTGAGGTACACAAACCTCTTCACACATCCATATAAAAGAAAGTACTATACCAGGCAGGCTGCATCTGTATCCCGATCGCAATTACTGCACAATACCGGGAGAACACACAGCAGATTCAGTTCCTGACAGACCGAGTGCAATTTCAGCAATTCTTCCAGTCTTCTAAGGTTGAGCCTGGTTTCTACTCTTCAGAGATCCTTTGATTCTTTTCACAGGACGGTTCAGTCCTAACAAGCTGCAGACCGAACTCTGGGCCTTACACACGTTTTTTGACTAAAACTGCACACTGAAAAGCACAGGGCTCCTTCCTTCTTCACTGCCAAAGCTCAACTGAACTCCAACTGATGAAACCGGCACTTCCTTTGAGTTCCTCCCAGTTCTTGACTGGATTGGCTGTCACCACAATAGACTGCTGCTGTTGGTCCAAAAAGGCACTGAAGTCTAAACTACATCTCCCAGAGTCACTGCCCATACAATCCTCTTGTGGCTGGCTCAGATTATGAGTCCAAGTTCTGATTCGCCCAAGGCATCATTTTAGAGCCAGCTTACCCCACACCGATTGGTCCAGTTCAGCAGTTCAAAACTAGAATGGGGAACTAGCAGACACAGTTCTGACTGCAAAGAAAGCAGGTTAGACAAACTGTAATTTCATTATTACTCTAAATAATTTCTGGTAAACAGTTACATCTTTCAGATAGGTTCCCTTGCACCCTAGTGACTGCAAAATTAAGTGAATTGGCAGCAGCTCGAGTGGTACTCAGAGAAGCACACAGTCCCCCATACAAATCTAATTATGTCTGCAAGCAGACAGCTCTTAAAGAGACAGTACCAGAGGCTCTAAAAACACTCACTGATAAATGGCTTAAATGCCAAACACCATTCAGGCTTGGAGCATTCAAGCAAGCTCCTGGAAGTCTTTTGGGAACCCCCATTTGCAGGGGGGTTACAATAAAAATTACATTAATTAAAAAATATAAACAGGGTTTACGTTTTGTCACAACACCCATTCCTACGAGTGTGGCCTAGCAGTGGCAGCAGCACGCAGTACTTTGGGCCAGCAAGACACTTGTGGGAATTAGTACTGCCGTTTGTGTTCTCCCTGATTAAGCAGTAAAGCATGGTAGGGTGTACATTACTGTGGGATAATGGCACACCTTGGGAAGTGAGGCATGAGGAAATGCTGAGTGCCTCATGCATCCAAGAAGTGCTGTTATTCCACAATTATGCACACCCTGGAGTGTCTTACTGCGATTACAAAATAGTTCCATGGATTTCTATATTAAAAATTTAGTGATGCGGTTCAGAACATTAAGCATTTCTGACCATTAAGTATTTCTGCAGTTCTGTTGAAAAATACACATTCATGTGATCAGATGTTACCAATTATATGACTCACTTTCGCTTACTTATTTCATAATAATAATGAAGACATCTAAGGCTAAGGGCAAGACCACCTGGTCTTTTACTTTTTTGTACTCTGAGTGAATGCTGGATATTGCTACCACTGAGTAGGGGGGGCTACTGCTGTGTAGCCAATATTATGCCTTGCTGTGGTTTCCTTGCAGCATCGCAGTGCATGTTCCTTGATTTTGTGAGCCCAACTGATTCATCTAATTTTAGGGTTTACATTTCATTTAAGGAACAGCAGTGTTTTCCACGTTATTTTTTTTCTTGCATTTGAGAAAAAAATGGTCCAGTTGTTGGAGCCAATGAACTGCAAAACAGGAGATCGAAGGTTGGAAACTGACCATGGCCCCTGATCTGCTATGTGACCTTGATCTATGCACATGACTTCCCTCTGCTCTTGTATCCCCAGCTGTAAAATGGTGTAGAAGCAGTAACCCCACTGATTGCAAGATGTTGCTTCTCAGCTGGGTTTTCCGAGGCACATAACTTTCCAACTGAAATAATTATTGCTTTGAGCACTTCACAGCAGACTGCAACCACTGGAAACAATATTGCACTGCCAGACCTGAATTCCAGAGGACCTTCCTGCGGCTTTGGCAAACCGAGGTTCACATTCACTGTGCCAATGGGAACCCAGGGTGAGCTGGAAACTCTAAGTTCACAGGCATCGCTGCCAATCTTTTATTTTTATTTTATTGGTGGTCATCGGTCATGCAAGAGTCACAGCACTGATAAAGTTTCAGCCCACCTTTTGAGCTTTTGCCATTCTAAAGAGATTTCTTGCACAGCTCCAATAACAGCATTAAAAACAATGGGATACACAACCGAATGAAGTCAGAAGCATGGCTGACTGGGAACAGCAGCTGTAGAATTTCTGTACTAACTAGAGGAAGGAAAGTGTGGTTTAGACAAAGCAACTTTGTGCTGCAGAGAAGCACTGAGATTTCATCAGGAGCACCCAAGAAACTGGATCAGCTACACTTACTCTGCTCAACTATTTTTCTCCAGGGTTTGCGATAACAGATGGCAAAAAGTTTGAAAAGCAGGACCGTGGTGAATACAAATAAACCTGAAACCGTGCTCTGAAATTAGTACATTTAACAACCCCAGACAAGAACAGGATTTTACATAGAAACATAGAAACAGACTTTGACGGCAGATAAGGACCACTTGGCCCACCCAGTCTGCCCATTTCCCTACCTATTGGATAAGCTGCAGATTCTAGTTAACCAACAGTCTACTTCCTGCAACCCCGCACTATAATTGCCTTATGTCTGTCCCATGCATGTTTGAATTCCCACTGTTTTAGACCCCACAACCTCTCCAGGAAGGCGGTTCCATGCGTCCACCACCTCTCCGCGGAAAAATAATTTCTCACATTACCCCTAAGCTGTCCCTCTTAACTTTAAATTGTGCCCCTTGTTCTTACACATCTCTTTTCTGAAAGATGCTACCCTTCTGGACTTTGTTGATTCCTTGAGGTACTTAGAAGTTTCTATCATGTCCCCCTGTCCCTCCTTTCATCAAGGGTATACATATTAAGCTCTCTCAGTCTCCTCGTCATATGGTTTCTGATGTAGACCCTGCACCATTTTAGTTGCCCTCCTCTGGACTGCTTCCATCCTGTCTATGTCCTTGCGTAGATGAGGTCTCCAAAACTGCACGCAGTACCTCAGATGGGGTCTCACCAACTGTCTGTACAGAGGGATAACCACTTCCCTTTTTCTAATTGTGATGCCCCTCCTATGCATCCCAGTATCCCCCTGGTTCTCCTTACTGACTTCTCACATTGCTTACCCACCTTTAGGTCATCTGATATGACTACACCCAGATCCCTTTCCATTATTGTTGTCGTTAGTACCTCCCCTGCTATTGTGTACTCTTCTCCTGGATTTTTATTTCCCAGGTGCATTACTTTGCACTTCTTTGCATTGACTCTAAGTTGCCATATGTCTGACCATTCCTCCAACCTTGCCAAGTCCCTTCTCATCCTTTCTACCCCCTTGTGTATCAACTCTGTTACAGATCTTTGTATCATCCGCAAAGAGGCATACCTTTCCTTCCAGACCCTCTGCAATGTCACCTATAAAGACGTTAAAGAGGACTGGACCCAGTACTGAGCCCTGAGGTACTCCACTAGTAACCCCCTGTTCTTCAGAATGTGTTCCATTCACTATTACATTCTGTGTCCTGTTGTGCAGCCAGTTTGCCACCCTGAGACCCACTCCCAGGCTGGCTAACTTGATTGTTAATTGTTTGTGCGGGACTGTGTCAAATGCCTTGCTAAAGTCTAGGTAGGCCATATCCACAGCCCCTCCCTGGTCTATTACTTTGGTCACCCAGTCAAAGAAATCGATTAGATTTGTCTGACATGACCTTCCTGCTGTAAATCCATGCTGCTTTGGGTCCTGTGCCCCGCTGGCCTCTAGGTACTCAACAATTCTTTCTTTCAGAAGTGATTCCATCATTTCCCCACCACTGAGGTCAAACTAACAGGTCTGTAGTTTCCTGCTTCTGCCTTGCTTCCACTTTTGTGAAGGGGAATCACATCTTAATTATTTATATTTTATTGGGGGTTCCCCTCCCATTCTTCATTCGCATGACAACCCTGAAATGCTTATTCCTGAAGCCAGCCCACTGGTGCAGTGTCAGCTTTGCCGCTCACAACGTCAGGTCACTGGAGCTGGCATGGGAGAGGAGGAATAGTCATTTCAGAGAATACTCTTTTCCTCTGGGTAGGGACGGTTACTGCCTCCTCTGCAACCCGCGTGACCATGGGTGGCAGTGCGTAGTGGAGGTACATTAGGGGCGAGGACACAGACCAGTCTGCGTACTGGTATGCTCACACATGTGCACTTGGTGCCCACTGCATGCTGGCATCCTGAGGGCTGCAACAGAAACTGCAGGGGAAAAAAGCCCTGGCCCTGTAACACAAAATCTTATACACTAGACCCCCCACAGCATTCTGTTGCCTCCACCTTAGAGCGTTCTAGTTGGGCTTGGCCATAGCCAACTCTCCAGCCCTGCCTTGGAGGTAAGCCGAGGAGTTCAAGGAGGGTCAGAGGTAGGGGGAGACAGGGTCAGGTGACTGACAAAGGGCAGAAGGGGGTACTGTATTGCCAGTGAGTATAGCGGCATAAACTGCAAATGAAAATGCTTCCTCACAACTAACTAATGAACAGCTTAATTCAGACTCGCAAAAGTTCCAATCTGTTGTTAAAGTCTGCTCTGACTCTACTCAAAACAGTAATTTATTATGACATTTAGGAATTTTGTGCTTGAGCAGTGATTTCTTATGTATCAAATTTGAAAGGGTTTGGGTAGTTCGAGGGGTTGTTCCACTTCAAGTGTTGCTCATTCCTCTGATCCAAAAGCTAATTTCCAACCAGAAATAAACTCCTTCTGGCAGGACAGGGTAGCAGCTGGGGAACTACATGTCATGCCACAGATCTGGGTTCAGGTCCCAAGTACAGAATATAGCTGTGGACTAGCAGAAGGACACAGCATCTCACAGGATGCTAAACTTTTGCAGTTGGGCAGATCAGATCCTCCGATACAACACCACCCTCTGTTGCAAGGTGCTAGTGGAGACAGAGATACTAACAGGGCTGGCCCAGTGGTATCGAGGCACTGGACACCTTACCTCACGCCATGCTGGCAACCTGGGTTCGGAAGAGAGCTCGGGTCATCGGGGGTCAGATGAGGAGAAGGACTGAGCATCCAGAGAACTGCTCTCCTCTCCTGGGGAGGGTGGGTTGTGGACCATCAGCATTCAGCAACCCCCAGTGGAGAGGACTCCTTGGAAGGGGAGGTGATGGTGGATGTCATGCGGGTGGATGCAGGAACCATACATCATCGCTGGCCGTCATACAGCACATCAAAGTGCCTCTGGGGGTCATAAATAAGGAAACCCTGAAGCCTGGAAGACGATGATGGGCCCTCCAGTGGCCCCCCCCGCCCAATGCTGGACCCGGCCCAGTTAGGTCTCCGATCTCCTCCTCCTCCTCGCCCAGCCTGCCAACTGGATTGACAGAATGCCAAGGTAGGTGGTGGAGGGCCCGCCTTGGGGGGATACAAGCCGGGGGGTTTGACAGCAGGTGTGGGTGTAGGAGAGAAGCTTCAGAAGGGGGGACCTGATTGGGGGGGTCTCAGGCTGGGTGGGAGACAGCCGACGGTGGGAGGCTACATCCAAGGGAGGTCTCAGGGACTGGTGACCAGAGGAAAAGAGAACTGGAAAAAAAAACAGAGATGTTAACAGGATGCAGGTATATGGAGACTGAGACACTTACTGGGAGGAAGGTGGTCAGGAGAGGAGTCAAAATGGATGGGCCAGTTCGGAGGATGACACTCCCATGACTGACCATAGCTTCATTTGGGTAGAGACTCTTGTGTTTTGCCCTCCATCACCAACAGATCTGGTATTGGCCAGAGCTGGACGGGGACTACCACATTCAAGGGTGTAATCTCCATGTTTGTTTGTTTTTCTAGAGGAGAATGCAGCACTGTGTGGTACCGGGGTCCATGCTTGGACTGTCCAGAGAGGATAGGGTGAATATTGCATGGTGGGTGTAAAACGTTCTTGTGGTTCCAAGGGAAGAAGAGGAAAAACAGAAATTAAAAACATCAATAAACTCGGACCCTTCAGGTCTGATTTTTTTTTCTTCTATTTTCTCCCTGGCCATGCTCCCCCAGATGTACAACTTGGTCCTAGGAATTTACCCTGATCTGGCCCCACTGACTTCTGGCTCACTCCAGGCCACACTCCCCACCGGCATCCCCACACCCCGGCAAATGTCCATCCTCGCCCCCAGTGCAGTTCATTACGTGTGCCAGGATCTAGTACCAACTGGCACTAAGACACAGGGGAGTCAGGAACCTAGGTCATCACAGAGGCAGTGCTATGGGTTTTTCTCCCAGCCTCCGTCTCCCTTTGTCATGCATTTAGTGCTGGACCGCCGATGATGCAGTGGAGGGAGAAACCCCTGGCCCACCAAGGAGTTGCTGTGGCACTGGTGGTAGTGCCAACCTTTTCCAACCACAGCACTGCTGCGGTCAGGCCCGACCACCGAACAGGTCTCTTGTGCTCGCTCCTGAACTCAGGTTGCCAACACAACATTGCAATGTGCTGCAGCTGGGCCACTGGAACAACAGGTTTGAGGGGTCTGATTGTTTCTTCAGTCATTAAATTCAGATCTACCGAAGCCTCTCCTTGGAGAAGAATTTTCTATGGCTCACTTTAGGCACAACAGAAGACTGGCATTTTCTTGTCACAATTACACTTTATGCTAACAGAAAACTTCATACTGCAGAGCACATGCTCACTAGAGGGTGGCAAAATTACAGAAAAAAATGTTGTTCAATATTAAACCCCGCCTTATTCACTGCACTTTAAATGTACCAAAAACAGAAGAAAAAAAATTAAAATAAACCAGGAGTGAATAGTGCGGGACGCCATTCAATTTAAAATGACAGCTTTCGGCATATGACGTGTACCAAAATGAATACGTCATACTAAAATGGACATGGTATATGCCAAAATGAGAATTACATATTATAATACATATATGACACAGAGTGAAAGGAGTTGAACACTGCAGATACCAAAACAGATATAGCATATACTGAAATGAATGTGTGACGCACTGAAATAAGTGCAACACACATCACAATGGTATAATGTATCTGAAATGAGCAAAACATGTACTAAAATTAGTGTACTGAAAATAAAAAATCATAATATGAGCATAATAAACTACATACTAAAATAAGGATGACACACATTGCAATGTTTATAAAGCATACTGAGAAAATTGAGAAGCACATGGTATTGGTGACCAATCACAAAGCAGCTGGAAAAATACATAGGAAAGTACCCAAAATTCAATGTTTCTTTCGGGTCTGCGGCAGCAAAAAATCTTTTCAGCTATATTTCACAGAAGTAGCCAGACATATGTCCCAGCAAATCTTTACAGGAAACCCCACCGAAATGACTGGTGATTTCCAGTAGAATTGTATTAACTAATTAATTACTTAATTAATTTATTTCAAATGTTTCACCAGGAAAGTCATACTGAGCAATGGTTGTTCGTTTCCAGATGCATCTTTGGGGAGAAGGGGAGTGGAATAAGTAATACACAGGAATGCAGTGTAGAGGTCAAGAAATTTACAAAATGAATGCAATACATGGATTTGAGCTTCTAACAATGGTAATCTAAAAGATGGGGAATGGACTCAAGCAGGAGATTGTACAACATTAAGTGCTCACAATAAGTACAGTGGATAGCAATCAAGGACGGGTAGCAGTACAAGTTACAGAAGATTAGAAGACTGACAGTAATGCAACTACTGAGACCCAGCAAAGCACTTATTACACTGGTCAAATGAAGCAGGAAACAAGCCCAGATGCCTGCGAACAAGAGGTGAGAGCAAGGTAAGCAGGCTGAAGTAGGGCAATACAGGAAAGGGGGGAAGGATGAGGGAGGAAGGGGGAGATCCAGGACGGAGGACAGGGGAGAGTATGAAGGAAAGAATGGGAGCAGAGAGGGGAAGTGAAAGGGGAAGACGGTGAGGAAAGGAGGGGTGGGGGGATGGAGGAATTAGGAGCAACTGCAGGATGGGGAGATGAGGCCAAGTAGGGCAGCGGAAAGGGCCATGGCTATGTCTTCAGGAGCCAGTCATGAAGATGCAGTGACTTGAGGTCCGGATGGACCAGGGTGCCCTGTTCCAGGGAGAGCAAGTCGGTGCACAGGGGTAGAGGCACTGGAGGTTCCACTGCCAACTGCTGCAGTAAAGGGAACCAAATGTGACGAGGCCAGAGGGTGGTGATGAGAATCATATTGGCCCCCTCCAGCTGGAGCTTGATTAGCACCCTCTGTATTATGGGAAAGGGAAGAAAGGTGCTCTGTGAGCTGCAGAACCCAAGCATCTGTTGTGACGTCCCTCCACCTGTCCAGGTGGAAGGAAAAGTGACTTCCCACAAACACCTCATACAATTTCGCAGAAGGAAGGGGGTCAGGCAGGGAGTCATGCTGAAGTGGCACCTGCAGCCGGGGCTGCACCTCCTCCTCTGGAACCTCTTCCGGTGGTAGAGGAGGGGGTAGGCAGGGGTGTTGCTGCTCTGCACGTACCCTGGGGTTTGGTGTCTGGCCTTGGTTTATGGGTGGCCCAGTGAAATTGCACCCTCTGGCCACTTTTTGACTGGGTGTGCTATAGAGAGTGAACTGACATGAGAGTCTGGATGGAGGCCTGCAAGTTAGAAAGGATGTCTTGCACATCTGCCTCAAAGAGTTTATAACCTCTGAAGGGGTAATTTAAGATGGACTGCTGGATGCCCCAGGCAAAGACGGACACCTGAAGCCAAGAAAGTCTCCACAAAGGAAAATGCTCGCAGCTACTGCCAGAGCTGAGGCATCAGCTATGTCGTAGGCCGACCGCAAAAGGTGCTTGTTGACACCAGCTCTGGACTGTAGGATTTTAAGTATGTTCTGACTCACAGAGACCTCTGGCAAGGCCTGAACTGCCTCTCTGGCCTGTCTTCAGAGCTGGTTCTGGAATTTGACACTGTGGGCAACATAGCTGAGAACCCTGATGGTCAGGGTAGCAAAGACAAAAGTCCTTTTTTCCAATGAAGTCCAGCCACCTTGACTCCTTTTCCAGGGGCAGGGAGCTAAGGTGCTTAGGCTTCTTGGACCTGTCCTGGACAGCATTTATAACCACCGAGTCAGCCTGTGGTTGTTGAGAGAAAAAAGGCCTCCCTTCGGGGGCCTGGTATACCTTGTTCATCTTCCTGGGCATGGCAGGGACCATATTGCACTGATACCTGGAGGCCATAGTGGCATGCTCAAAGGGCTCCATCAACGGAGGAATAATGAGGGGATGAGAGTCTGGCAGTTCCAGATAATGGGTCAGATGTCTCTTAGCAGGGTCCTGCTCTACTGCCTTGAATCTCATGGCAGCCGGAGATGACGCATGACTGTCACAAAAGAGGGGGTCATCCGGAGGGGGACCAAGGAGTATAGTCAGGGAATGCTTCAATCTCCGGAAGACGCAGTAGAGGCAGAATGAAATGGGCTCGTAGTCCCGTCATTGTTATTCTCTGCCTCATCATCATGATCAGGGGAGAGAAGGTCCGGGCAGTCTCATCCTCATGCTCTGGGAGGGGCTCTGTGGGCGTCCAGGTCCTAGGATGAACACGACATGGTGCCAGAAGGTGGGGAGATGCAGGACTGGGCATCGAAGGGTCCTGAGGCATCGGCCCTGAGGAGGGGCAAGGTGATTCTGCATGAAATCCCAGAGGGAGTAAAGTATTGCTGGGAAATCCACTGAGACTGGTGTCGGGACCACGAGCAGTGCCAGTTGGGGAAACTGTGGGACTAGCAGCAGCTGCAGGGCCAGGAAGGGCAGCAGAGAAGGTGGTTGCCCTGGGTTAAGCTCTTCTATCTGGGAGGTCGGAGGAGAAAACACTGACAGCTAAGGAGGAGCTTGGGGTGACGCCGGGGTCGACCCAGACCCTGAGGGCTGAGAACCAACTGAAGAGAAGTCCCAGGATGGAGTTGGGGGTGTGACAAAGCCCCTGCTGATGCCGTGTTGACCCCAGCAGGAGCCAGAGTGGCCCAGCTCCCTGACTGATGGCCCGAGGGGAAGAAGGGCTGGAACAGCAGGGGCTGGACCGTCAGTGTAGATGAAGAGTGACCTGACACCAAGAAGCCTGAGCCCACCAGAGTCAAACTGGTGGTAGTGGGGGAGCTGCCACAATGGGCCCTGTAGAAGAGAGGGCGTGGGTGGTGGTGGGGCCACCGCCGAAGCGGAGGATGACCCTGCTGTGGCTGGAACACGAAATGGCGACTGCAAGTAAGCCGTGGAGGACCGCTCCCTAGGCTGGTCCTTGTCCCGGTGCTTGTGCTTCCTAGTCAACTTGTCTCGGGCCTTGGAGGAATGTAAGCCTGAGGATGGGGCTGGGGAAGAAGAGGAGCTTCTTGCCTGCAGCTCCTTCTCCAAGTGGGCAACTTTCTGTTGAAGCAGAAAGGTTTCCAAAACCTGCTGGCATTGTCT
This sequence comes from Neoceratodus forsteri, assembly GCA_016271365.2. Classification (NCBI taxonomy): domain Eukaryota; kingdom Metazoa; phylum Chordata; order Ceratodontiformes; family Ceratodontidae; genus Neoceratodus; species Neoceratodus forsteri. The sequence goes on along the minus strand of CM057456.1, from coordinate 747,546,841 downwards.
CTGTGTAGCCTGGTTGAAGTGGCAGCACAGCTCGCAGGACTTAACAATGTGGTCCGGGTTTAGGCAGTGAACTCTGGCCTTGTGGTTGTCCTTCTTGGGGATCTTCTTCCCGCAGGTGCAGATACTAAATAATTTCTCCAAAATTAATTTTGGCATGCAAGAAAGAAAGAAAATCACTTTAAAACTACAGTGATACAAAACTACGGTGAAAAAAAAAGGAAAAATGGGAGGTAGCAGTCGACAGAAACTGGCGGTGTCTCCGTGGAATCTGACATGTGATGGTCGATAGCAGGAAAAGAACTGAGGAGGGCGGGGCCGCCTACATTTATATGGGAGGGACGTCGGGTGTCTGACGTCATTTTGGGCGGCCCCCTTGCAGACTGCTAGCTAGAAAAGTTTCTGTGTAGTCCTAGTGCCTGGCAGCTATAGTTCCTTAGGTACGGCCTGATGCAAGAGATTCCATCAAAGTAAGATCTTGCACACACAGTAAACCATATGATGGTCACTGAGGGTGTCGGGTAAGATACAAGCATCCACTATACATGGGGATGGGATGAGAGGACCCAGTCTAGACAGACTGAAATATTTAAAATTAAGACATGGGGGGCAGAAATCAATTGAATCAAATCAAGGGATCTAACTTTTTGGGAGAATTTATTTACAGAGGGGGAGAGCCAATTTATATTTTTTTCCATATAGATTTTTCTCCCTTCGGGACACTGGGCAGGTTCCACTACAGTACTCTCCTCGAGAGGACTCGTTCCGCCACCCAACTCAGGTGCATCATCCTACCTGTCCCAGTGCTCCCTTTTCTGTTTTCTCCCCTTAGCCCAAGACCCCAGTACACGGGAGCGCATGTGCTCTGAGGTTCTGGTGATGGCCTCATCCTCCCACCCAGCCTAGCGTCAGGATTCCCCTCAGGCTTGGCACTGCCATCAAGTCTCCACCTGGTGGCAGCCAAGAGCCGGGGAAACCCCACATCCCTCCCCGGGAGAGGATAGCTGCCGCCCTCCCTCAACGGCCGACCCCCGGTGACCCATGCTCATTCCCGAACAGAGGTCGCTGTCGTGGGAAGAGGTAGGCACCAGCGCCTCAGCCCTCTTTGACACTGGGCCGGCCAGAGTCAAATGATATTAAAGTTACCAAAATTATGCAGATCACCTGTGAAAGAATGGGAACAGATAGAGGAAAGCAGCTCAGTAACTAAATCAGAGGATGTACCAGGGCAACAGTTAACACCAGCAATAAAGATGGGAACAGAGAAGTGGAGGGAGACTCTGAGGAGGAGCAGCTCACAGGAGGAGGGAGAAGAGATGGCAAGCACAGTCACAAACTGGATGCTGGTGAATATGTAAACTGCAACTATAACCATGTGATAATAATTTTAGCTTAAATATTGCATCAAACTGGTTCACTACTTGTTTGCTTTTTATAGAATAGTATATGTTGGATAAATTCTGCACAAACTATTTAGAAGTGCTATACTGATCAATGAAGGACAGAGAATGGCCATCTTTAAGTAGCGCATTGTAACTGCAGCACTTGGACGTGTTTTTTTATATACAGATTAGGTATATCAAATTCTTCTTTTGATTATGTAATAAAAATACTTAAGTGTTAGAAGCAGGATTATGCATTCCGTGATTATAGCAGCATGTGTTTCTTACAGTCAACCCTTCTGACAGATTCATTTTTGGAAATACAAGACAACCGAACTCACACCCACGACACAGGGATGGAATCTTATTTTGAGATTGGCGACCCAATACACATTAAGTTATTTATTTATTTCAAACGTTTTACCAGTCAAGACACACTAAGCTGGTATCAGCTCGTTTAAAGATGCGTCCGGAGGAGGGGGGTTAGATAGATCAAATACAAGGTACAATGTACAAAATGCTATAATACAGAAAATGAGCATAACAAATTGATTGCAGGCAATGTTTCTGACCAAGAATTTGCAATAATAAATTGCAGGAAGAAGAGCAATAAGAACAATAAACAGTGAGAAACAATGCAATAATATGAGGGGTAGGAGTACTGATAAAAATTGAGGGAGAGGGAGTTGTACCTGTGTCAGTGTAAGGTGAGAGGGGGCAGAAGACAGAAGTCCAACACAGTATCAAGAACAACTGTAGGAGTGAGTAAAGAAATCGCAGATGGGAAACATTTCAGAGTGTGAAGGGAAGGAGCATAGCAAATGGAAGTGGAGCGAGAGCCCCAGAGTGTAGGGAAATGAAAAGAGAAGGCAACCTGACCAGCAGTGGATTTCCTTGGGGGAGAGCGAGACAACAAGCGTTGCGAAGGGAGTAAGAGGTAGCGAGGAAGGGTGAAGACAGGAGAGAAGCAAAATACAAGGGAAGGGAGCTAAACCAAAATTTGGAGACAAAGGAAGCACAGTGCGTAAGGCGCATGGTAATCAGGAGTGTTGAGGGAGACGGGGGTGTACAACGAACACTGGTAAGTGTGCAAGGGTTTGTCACGAGCAAATTGACAGGAGTGAAAGAGGGAGTCCAGTCTGGCTAAGGTGGATTTGGGTGCAGCACTGTAAACAATGTCACCCTAGTTGAAAATGGGGAGAATCATCTTCCGAGAGAATTTCTATGTGGGCAAGAAGCGGGATGGTTCTCTTATTTCTGAAAAGCACACCAAGTTTGGGGTGGAGTTTCTTGTGGATTGCATCCACATGAACAGAAAAATTAAGCTGATGGTCCAGCCAGACCTTCAGGTACTAAAAAGAAGAGACGTCTTCAATCACTGCACCATAAAGGGTTTGGAAAGAGGGGAGAGGGGAGAGTCACTGGGTTTGTGTCAGAAGATTAGTTTTTCTGGAGTTTTATTTCTTTGTCATTTGATAATCCTTTCTGTAGTTTATTTTGCTCACGACAGCTATTGTAACTCTATCAGATCATGCCTGACAGGCATATTTATGGCTAGGGTACTTACCTGGTTATCAAAAACAAACAAATAAATAAAAATAGGACACAAGCAACATCTGGAGCTGAAAAGCCATTACTGCACGTTATCATTTTTTTAATACCCCTTTTTTCCTTGTTGTGGTTCTCCCCATCCCCCACCCCGATGATCAAGACCATCATGGCCGCACCTTCTTCCCAGCTAGGAGTGCAGGTGGTCGGCTGCTTTCACAGTCAACACCAATGCCACTTGCATTCAGTTACAGGGGGTGTATAAGTGCCAGACAATCTGCACACGCACACGCACACACACACACACAGACACCCTCCAGAAGCCAACATTTCAGCTTCACAATGCCCTTGCTTTGCAATGCTCTTGGATCCCAGTCGGCCTTACTGGGGGATTCCTGGGAATATACAGGGACCCCCAGTCTCCCAGGTGGCAAAACAATGCAACATCACGGGGATGGTGGACAACCATTTACTTTTTAACAATTATAGTTATAATTATGTTTGCTTCCATGCATGTGCAAGAAACATAGTGCCATCATCCAAGTTTTCGGAGGTGTGGCACCCATCCTCCAATTCAGTCAGTGTGTTTGCAGGCGCGGCTGCAGTTCTCCAATGAATGCTGCAGCTGTCTATAACAGCAGTTGAAAATGAAGTGGCTGTACAGTTGAAAGGGAGAGCAATGCTTCAGTGAGCAGCGATAAGATATCGCGTGCTCATGCATGCTCCCCCCCCACACAAGCGTATGCATACTGCATGCCTATGCCCCCCCCACGCACACACTGTATAGCCGATGGGGGTGCCCAATGCCCCATTGGCTGTGCTGCGCCCCCCCCAACAGAGTTCCAGATGCCACGCTGGGAGCCCACCCAGCGTGGCAACAGATCGTATGGCCAACAGGGATGCCCAATCCCCGGTCGGCTCCACTGTCCCTTCCCCAGGAGACTAGGGTGCCACGCTGGGAGCCCACCCCAGCTGGCAACAGATCGTGATGGCCGACTGGGGTGCCCAATCCCCATCAGCTTCACTGCCCCCAAACAGCCTTCCAGCTGCCACGATGGGAGCCCACCCAGCGCTGCAGCAAGTCCCGTGTCGTCTAAGTTGAAAAAAGAAACCTGAAAGAAAAACATACCCTCGCTGACTGTCCTGACCCAATCTCCCCCACCCGCTCCACCCTCTGCGCATCCTGTCTCCCACACCCTCCTCACCCCATACTTACCTCCAGAGCTTGGTGCAATGATCTTCGTGGACCGGGACATGTCTGCACTCTTCAAAGCCAACCGCGAACTGAGGAAATGCTGGTAAGCTGTATAATGTAATAAATAGGGTTTTTTCAACTTTAGTGCATATCTCGGGCATTTTGGGGAATTTTTTCACCAAATTTTCAACATGGGGTTTTTGGGACCCCACCTCATGAATTCTGTCACTGTCATGGCGTTAGTCGGCCCAAAAGGTGATTACGCGGTCACTGTGCGGAACCACTTTTTGGGACTGATTTACGAACCAACAGTGTCACAGTTCATGAGGCAGGCCTCCAAAAACCCTATGTTGAAAATTTGGTGAAAAAATTCCCAAAAATGACTGTTTCATGAGCATGCGTTGTGCTGTTCCTACACACTCTCGTAAGTTCGCAAATTTTCAATATGTTCACTCCACATTTTCAACATTGCCATTTTACCATACCTCCTTATGAGCAGTACAGCTGTCATTTCTCACATCTGACCCAAAATGTGTTTCCACATGAGCACAATGGTGCAGTCAGTGTGTGAAATCAATGTTCAGGACAGATTAAGAAAATCACAGTGACACTGTTCATGGCGAGGTTACAAAATCCCTGTGTTGACAATCTGCTGTAAAAATCCCCAAACTAATTGCATTACGGGTGTGCTATGCATTTCTACACACGCTCATGACTTCACCAGTTTTTTTTATATTTTCACTGCAGAATTTCAACATTGCCATTTTTTACACCTCCCCGTGAACAGTACAGATGTCATTTTTCACATCCTGTTCAAAATGTGTTTTCGCACCTGTGGTGCCAAATGGCATAGTCGCTGTGCGAAATCAGCTTTCGGCTAACAAACTGATATTGCCACTGTTCATAAGGTGGGGATCATAAAAAAACCATGTTGAAAATTTGGAGTGAAAATGCCAACGAATGCCTGAGGCATTAGGGTTTCCGACCATAACGCTCCAGCCTGTAGAGATTGAGAGGCATCAGGGGTGTGACTTGGGATTCTCGGCTGTAATGCTCATACCATTACACACCCTGCAGCCAGTGAGAAGCATCGAGGTGTGCCTTGGACTCTTCGGCCCCAAAGTTCACCCCACTCTCCTATACAGGACCCAGCTCACCATATTTCCTGATGGAATGGGGTGAGCATAAGGGCCAAAGACCCCAAGGCACACCATGACACTTGTCAGTGTCTGCAGGGTAGGGTGTGGTGAAATGGCGTGGCCGTTATGCCTGATGACCCAAAGACACACCCCAACGCCTGTCACTATCTGCAGGGTGGTGGTGGGGTTGGCTTCAGTTCAATACTTCACTGCCATTCCTATTATGCAGCTCTCTAACTCCTACACTACCAATGCCAATGCCAGCAAGCAAACATTCGGCATTGACAAATGCTTGTTTTTTATTTCTCTCTATCATCGCTGCATCACTTGTTCAACTTGGAGAAAATCTTGCTCTGTTCTCCTTTTCTCTATCACCTAACTTTCCTTCCAGGGGTCCCCAGAGCAACATCAGCTCCATGCGAGATTCCTTTTGGTGTGAGGGCAGCTGTTCCCCCCCACACACACACCGGAGGTCCCTCTAATTTTTGGGAAGGAGATGGCTAGTTAGTTTGGCAGGACTAAAGAGCTCTGGCTTCATGCTGTTGCACTGTGAGGGGGTTTCCTGCCTAAGTCCCCCCCCCTTCAGACACCAACAGCTAGAATGTCAAGGAGTGTGCATGCATGCTGGGTGTGCCTCTTTTTTGCCATCAGTCAGTGTCCATACTCCCTCAAGCTGCTTCAACTGCACCACCACCTGCTGTCACCCAATTAGCAGTACAACAGTGGAGTCTGCTACCCTCCCTCCCTGGCTGGGGTGGGGGTGTCTGAACAATGGAGCATGGGAATGTGGGCTACAGCAGTCCTCCAGGGACTGATGTATTCCTTAAAGGGAAATAATGTTGTTTAAAAAAATACAATGCTGCACACTGCACACAGCCCTCCATGCCAGCTCAGATGACTGGGGGCAACTGGCACCAGACTCCGATGGGCCACACAAAGGTCCAGGGAGCACTGGAGAACAACTGCACAGATGGAGGGCAGGCTTTGGTGTCATCTACAGTGCACTGGGGGCTGCCAATGTGTAGAGTTCCCTGCATGTGTAGAAAAGGACCTCTGCATACATGCACCCTCCTTGTGCACCCCTAAATAAGTGCAGAAATCTTCTGTGATCTTCTGTGGATCTGGCCCATACATCTTAAATGATTTGATTTTGTCAGCTAGCAGTCTTCCGTGCCCTAATCTGACTACAATTTTTGAAAGTGTTCCATCTTTCCTTCTTTATTCCCCACTCTCCAAGAAGGCAACCCTTGCAGTAGAACTCCTCACTCAATAGACTGACACTGTGACTTGTTTGTCACTCATGGGGTGGTGCTGCCCCAGTACATCACAACATTGTAAGCAGCTTATGAGTATCCCAAAGGGGAGCAATCCTACAAATAGATGAATTACAGCAGCTTCAAAGTAGGATATGCCTTGCCCTCTATGGGGTGACTGTAACACCATGGCCCAGCACAGTGGCCCACCACTATCAACTGCTGACCCATAGGGGTCTCAGGGTCTGCATATTGGGGGTGGGGCCTTACTGGAGTAGGAGGTTAGGGGTTAGGCCACAAAGTGGGAGAAAAATAATTCCTCTCCCAAATTCTAGCTGGGGTAGCAAATGGGAGACTCTCAGCTGTACATAAGAAATGCTGTAAAATGGAAAGGACAGAAAGTGTGCTACTAAATGTGGCCTTCAACTCGAAATATGGCTTTTTTTTGTGGGTGGTGCTGGGGAGAGGAGAGAAAATGGCTGCTGCTGGCTTCTGTGGGACTCCGATACTGCTCGATGTCTGGATAAAGCTGTAGGAGCGAAATTAAAAAACTGTAAGTATTCTACAACTGAATGAAAAACACATTTGCCGGAATTTTCAAAGGTGCATCCAGGACTTGTGGCATCATTGTACCATAAATGGGTAACCTGTGACAAAAAAGTGGACCGTATGAAACAAGTTCTAACTTTTTGACACAATTAATGGCAATTTGCACACTGAAAATGATGCATGTACCAAAAAATGATGCATGTGTCACTTGTGTGCTGTAAAGCTGGCAATCTGTCGCAAATGGGTCAATTTGTCTGAAAACAGCAATCAAACATTTTGGTGCATTTTGGATAATGCTGGCACAGCCCAAAACAGGGAATTACGCCGGCGGCATCACTTTTGAAAATCCAGCCCATTCTGTTTATAAGATACCATGCCATTATGATAACTTCATTAAAATTTCAACCTTCAGGACCTGTGACTTGCTGAACTACTCTATCCAATGAAATGTTTTTATTTGTTTTAATATGTTTTCTACAGCAGTAGGAGCTGTACTCTTTCAGTATTGCCAGGAAGGGCCCTGCTTTCCTGCTCTGCTATTGAATAACAAAAGGCCACATGGGTATCAGTTAGCTGTGAAAGGAATAAGACATTTTCACTCTTTGATTTCACAGACCTCAGTAATGGACTTTCTTCTTTAGTCACGGTTGCTACTCAGGTCCTCTAGTAATTATAAAAAAATGAATCTTTCAGAGTGACAATTAGAACAATTTCAAACAACAGACCCACAAAACAGAACTTCACTTCTACCACAAAGTTATATTGTTCAGTAGCTAAAAGAAGAACTGAGAACATATGAGGAGGCAGTATAGCACAGTGGTCTAAGGCTCTGAGCTGCAAATCTGGTGACATCCAGCAGACCAGACCTGGGTTTGAATCCCACAGCTTCCACTTGCATACTGTGTGACCCTGAGCAAGTCACTTAACCTCCTTGTGCTCCCAGGTCGCTCCTGTAAAAAAGCTTTCAGCTTAGTGTGCTATACCTGGTTAAACAACTAAATAAAAAAAAAAAAAAAATACTCTTCCAAGTGCTGCAGTTACAGCATGCTGCCAAAAGATAGCTCTCCTCATTCTTCCATTGACTCTTTGGACCCCTATTTAAAGCCTTAGCGTGCTGCTACCAGGCATAACACCATGCTTGGTGGATATAGCATGGCCAGCAGCCTGTTAGCACGGTCGCTCTATAGTCAAACAGCCCTAGTCCACAGCATTAAGTAGTAAGTGACATTGTGCAAATACACCACAATGCAAATAAGGTGAACATGAGCCAACAGGGCGTAGCAGTATACTGAAAGAGTTTTGGAAGTGCTAACAGGCTGCCATGTCAGTGCTATTAAATATTTCAAAAATCCTACCCATTTTGGTATATGTTATGTACTCAATTACACAAAACAGGGTGTACTGTGTCGGGGGTACACACATCCAGGGGTGTAGTGAGGCTCTATGCCACGGGGGATGACTAACAGCCCCTGGAACTGGAAGTATCTCTCAGTACCACCCACCCTGGAGTGCCTAACTGCACTAAGAAAATGGGTTTTGTTTCACATTTATTAGAAAAAAATAATTAAAAAACATTTTAAAACAAAGTTTGTGTTTAAAATAGTCTTTCTGCAGGTAGCTTGTCACTAGACTTTGCCAGCTTCAGTTTCGGAAGTTTATATTATTAATGCTGTTTGAACGTACAGCTTGTTCAAGTCCCACTCTGTTTGGCGTTTTTTTAAATGATGATGTTTTTGCTGAAGGGAGCCAGAAGAAATGTATTACTTAGGTGCTCCTGAGTCCCATTTTGGAGTTCAGGAATCAGGACCCAAGTAGGAACTGGAAACTGCAGGCAGTAGACAGTACGAGAGTAAATGGGATTATGGAAGCTGCAGACTACGTGGGAGTGATGGCAGCAGATACCCGAGTGTGGTTTCAAATTGTGGATTCTGTAGGTCACCAGAATTTTGTGACTCACTCAGTAAGTTTTACTAAACGATATTTAGAGTGAGCAGGTGGGTGGCTGACTTCAGTGACTTTTAAACAAAAATGGCTACCACTAGAAAACTTTCATTTTTGTGCTGGCTTACTAATACCAGGCTGTTGTGGGGCAAGGTATTCCTGGATCTTCTTTTTGCTGGTCTCTGTTGACGCATAAATGTATGGCTGTAGAATGGTATCAGCCAACCACAGCCAGGTACTTGTCTAACCCATTCTCTAAATTCAATTTGGTATGTGTTTTGCTCATTTTGGTATGTTTTGTATTTATTTCAGTACCAGTTATACTCATTTCAGTTTGTCTTATACTAAATTCAGTATGTGTAATATTTATTTTGTATGTGTTATACTCACTCTGGTATGTTTTGTACCTACTTTGGGACTTACCTGCTTCACTGCATACTATCAATTTGCAGAATATATTTAAAATGTAATGCTGCCTGATTAATATGTACAGTGATGTATTACTGTCAATGTGCAAGTGTATTTATTGCTTCCTGATTAGTGTGTACGCTGATGTATTGCATATTTATGATATAGTGTTACTTCTGTTTACATCTCTGGGTCACCCTTGAAAATGGGCATCTAATACTCTTGGGTCCTACCCAGTCAACAAATGTCAACTCACTCACTCACTAACTAAATGTATCGACACATGATTTGCAATACTGAATATGTAAATGTCTCCTACTCAACTCATAATTTTCAGCACTAAATAAATAAATGTCAATACTCAACTCACAACTTGCAATACTAAATAAAAAAATATATTCATGCAATAGGGGTGAGCTAGAAGCACATTGTATAAAAGTTAGTATCTCCACAGCCGTTGAATAAATATTGTTTATCTACATAGTAGACACGTCATAGTCATTTATATAAACAGGTAACACGTCACACTGCTGCCACCTGCCAGTCTACTTTTATGTTGATCAGTGCATGTTTGAGCCTTCTATTCCTGTCACGAGACAGTGAACCGCAGGAGCACTTCTCTCATGTCACCTTAACCACAGTAACATTCACAGTGAAAACGGACATTACCGCGACTTGCTCTGCACCACAGTTTGTAAAAAAGTTATCACTTGAATTAATTTAAATCGGATTGCGACACTTGTTGTAAGAGAAATGGCAAGCCACAACAGTAGCTTCGAGCTTGAGATGGATGCTATTATGACTCTAACTGAGAATGACACAACTCCTCTATTGGCACCAGAATCAACAGTTAATGATGACACAACAGTTGTAGCACCACTGGAGCCAGCAAGTACCCCACTAACCACAATTGATATTAATGCTATAGATGACTACATCCTCAGTGCAAGAAATGTAAACACATCTAGAAAAACGAAGACTGACGTCCACATGTTCACAAAATACCTGAGGGAGCAGTTAAATATCAGCAGGCCACTACAAGAGATAGATGCTGTAGAACTAGACTGGATCCTGCGTGTGTTCTTTAGAAACTGTCAAAAAACCCGGTACTGCCTATGAGCCACTGACACTCCGTTCTATCTTTCAGAGTATGGAAAGACATTTACGATTGAAAATGTACCCTGAATCACTTTCTACTTCTCTTAAATTCCACAAATCAAGGCAAGTGCGACTGTCTAGGCAGAAAAACGTAAGCTGTGCTGGAAAGGGAAATAAAACAAATGCAGCAGACGGGCTGATTCCTTGACTGACAAACTATATGACAGCAAACAACTGGGCCCTGACAACCCCGAATCCCTCCTCAAGACAATGTGGTTGATAGTAACAATGTACTTTGGTGTAAGGGGCAACACTAAGACCCATAACCTACAGTGGGGAGATACAGAATTAAAAATGGACACGAACAGGAAAAGATACCTGGAGTTCAACAAAGAACATTAAACAAAGACAAGGACTGGTGCCAATCCTAAAAACATCAGAAAATTAAAGCCTAGGGTCTACGAAACACAGGATCCAGTAAGATGCCCTTTCGCCAACTACAACCTGTACAAATCACAGCGACCAGAAAAAACATTAACTCCAGAATCCCTATTTTTTCCTAGCAATAAATACTAATGCCAAGTCACACTATCCCACAGTATGGTACAAGAATCAACCAGTCGGGGTTAACAACCTGGGGTCCATAGGTAAGAATATAATTGCAAAGGCTGCCATTGAAACAGAGAAGCGCCTCATGAACCACTTCATCAGAAAGCAACTAATCCAAAAGCTAACCGATAGTGGGGTGGCAGCACCTACTGACATTATACAGGTGGCAGGGCACAAACAGCTGAATGACTACTCTAAAATGAATGAGCACAAACAAGAGGAGATTTCAAACATTTTAAGCTGCCAGCCATCTACCTTGCAGGATCTAAAGCCGAGTCTGAAGCATACCGGTTGTCCACTGGATTGGAGTGAGGTGATGGGCACCTGCTTTAACAAGCCCACCATAAATGCCAGCAAAATCACATTTAACATCATACAAGGTGTCTAGTATATATACAACTGCTCCCGCAAACCCACACCACTGTTAACATAAATTATAAAATAGGCAAAGGATTTCAAACAATCTGATTGGTTGTCAGCCGTGCATTAGATGTGTCTAATGCACAGCTAAAACTAGAACCCCCATTTAGAATACACAGTCCCATTTTATAAGCGCAATAAGCCACTCCGGGGATGTACATTAGACAGTTTTAATGCACGGCTAGGGGACTGGATGCACTCGGCCTGTGGCCTCGTGCTTCACTACGTCCAGCTAGCCGTGCACCAGAACTGTCTAATGCACACCCCATCGTGTTTTATTGCTTAAGTAAGAGTTAATTGTAATGAATTACAAAGTTTGTTTCCCCTTACTTTATCTTTTTTCTTTGCTTTTAACAGGTAATCAGTATGGTAATGTAAAGAGATGACGTCCCCAAGTCATCGATTCTGACAGTGACACCAATTAAAAGAAAAAAGGAAGAAAAAGCAGCACATAACACAGCATCTATTTGGCAATGGAAAATACAGTGTTTTTGGTCAACATAAATAATTTAACGTTTTAGTGTTTAGCTCTTCTCCTAACCTACAGTGTTTTTGTCAAGCTTGTCAAAATAAAGTTGCACTGTTAAAATCGTTCTTACCTTGTTGCTGCGTAGTTAAATAAATCCAAGGGTGAGTAATCCAAAGAGGTCATAAAAAAAATACCCATAAAACAAACCAAAAAGCTACACAAATACCACCACACAAAAAAAAAATTCAAAGGTTGTGACTCTTCAAAGTCGTATTCCAACAGTAGCCAAGTAAAGTACAAATCCCAAAGGCAATAAAAGTAATCGTTGTGGCTCTTGAAGTTCATAATCCAAAAACACCCAGGTAAAATGGAACTCCATTCAAAAGTTAAAAAAAAACAACACAAAAAAAGTAAATCCAGCGCGATCCACTGTATGAGAAAATCCTCGAGTGGAAGAAAATGGCCAAAATCCAGGAATGAAGAAAAATCCACCGACGAAGTCTTCCTGCTCGATGACCTTTGAGGATGTCCGCTCCCACAGCAGGTGCCAGTGTCTTCACAACGAAATCCCGGTGTTGCTCTTCTGAATGCTGACTCCCATGACACCATCTTCAGTGTCCTCCAGGGCTGAACTAGGCCGCAGCATACCAAACAGAAACTCCAGACGCAGCTCCAGATCAGCACTCCTCGATGGCACCCACCTTACTGACTCTGAAACTGCACCATCAACGGATGTCCCACCCACTTAACATGACAACTAATCGGAACACACACATAACAAAAACACCACGGTCAGAGTAAGGTACCATAGCCAGCCAGCCAATCAGACATTACAAACACTGCTCCATTCATAAAAAAGTGAGTAAAGTGCAGCAGTACATTTCAAAAAAGGTAATACAAAACAAAAAAAAACTTAAGTTTTATTTTTTTAGACAACATTATCTGATAAGAAAAAAAGACTGTGGTAGTGCTCAACCCAATAGCATAAATCAAATACCTGATGACATGCAGTATAATACACTATTTATCTGAACTTGTAGAAATTGACCTCGGTGCCCATCACTCGTGGTTACACTATGCTCCGCCACTCGTGAGTTCATCCAAGGTCAATTTCAGCTCGTTCAGATAAATAGTGTATTACACTACATGTCATCAGGTATCCCCCTATGTTTCATACTCAAGTCATAATTTGCATTACAGTACAAGCCACTTAATCGGGACGTGCTTAATGGGGATGTTCAGTTAAAGGGGATGTCTCCCATTGCATCAATCAAGTGACTGTACTATTCAATGGGACCAGCTTCTTATATAGGAGACAGATACTTCTGTTTAAGGGAATGATAATTATGTGATTAAGGTCATCTGACTCACTAACCAGAGAGTTTGTTCAGCCAGCTCCTAACGCATTCGCACCTCGTCAAACAATTAACACTTCATTCCAGCCTCTCCTAGCATTAGCAGTAGCCTGTTCATAAAAACGGAATCACTTACTGAAGCTGATCAGATGCTGTTCTGTTGCCCTTGTCTCCTTAGTTCACCTGTTTCATCTGCAACATGGATAATAAGCGTACTGACTCGCCATTAAATGAGAAAATAAAAGTCTTAGATGCACTGGACCTGCCTGGCGCATCGATGGCAAAAGTTGCAGCACAGTTTGAAATTTCAAAAAGGCAAGTCAGACGCATAAGCTAAAAAAAACAGGAACTGCAGTCCAACTGGCTTGACAACAGCAACCCCGGTCGAAAAAGAAAATAAGAGGGTAAGGACACTCAAGTTGAGGATGCCCTCCACCTCTGGTTTAGTAACGCTGTTGCGAAAGGTGCTTGCATTTCAGGTCCCGCATTGAAAAAAAAGGCTGATGAGATAGCCACCCATTTAGATCATGAAGGTTTCACGGCTACAGATGATGGCTATCTAAGTGGAAGGGTTGTCGCAACATCATTTGTAAAAAGGAGCAGGGTGAGCATATGGACGCTGATTCTGAATTAGCGTCCGAGTGTTTATAAAATGTGCTTCCCACCGAGACTGCCAAATTTGCCCCCATAAACATATTTAACACCGATGAGACTGGCATCTACTATCGAAGCTACCCAGACAGAGGGCACATACATAAGGATACAGACCTTACTGGCGGAAAGAAGGCTAAGAACCGTGTGTCCTTGTTATGCTGCTGTAACGTGGCAGGCACTGAGAAAATGCCATTGTTGGTCGCAGGCAAGAGTGAGCGCCCCTGCTGCCTCCCCAAAGATTTGTCCACCCTCCCAGTCACCTATGTTAGTTCGGCGAATGCTTGGATGACTGGATTCATTTTTAACGAGTGGCTTGACAACTGGAACAAACAGCTAAGGCGGCGCCAATGAAAGGTCGCACATCGGGCCACTACATGACTAGTGTCTGCAAAGGGGCAATCTACAAGGGGCAAGAGTACGGAAGTTACACAGAAGAAGATTACCGACTTCTTCATTTGAGCAGCATATTGCATACTGCAGCATACTGAACTGTCAGATAAGTGACTTTTAATTTTATTTTTGTCCTGTCAAATAAATAAAGTTGAACTCCATGAAGACAAACAGCACTCATTCATAAAAAGAGCTGTAAACACTGAAAGTACTCGTCTCTTACTGTTTCTGTTTGTTTTGTACTGTATGTTGATGTGCGTACATTCACAGTACAGTACTGCGTATTGTTCCGTAAGTCCCGTTCGGTGTTAACAGATGATAATTTAGCGGCTTCCTTCAATAGAGGCGATCGCTTTAAGGGGACGAATAATCTGCTATGAAGCCGTCCCCTTAAAGCGGCTTCTACTGTACTAAATAAATAAATGTCTCATACTCAACTTATAATTTTCAGTACTAAATAAATAAATATATAAATGTATTATAGTCAACTCATTATTTGCAATACTTATTGTGATATATGTCTTGGCCATTTCAGTATACCATATTCATTTTAGTACTGTATGGATCATATTCATTCAGACAGTTGTAGTTTTGAATAGAATGGCCTCTCCTAGTCCTGTCTGTTTGAAAATCATGAAAAGTGAGCACCTCAGAGGACACGCTCTGCCTCTGGGAGGGAGGGTAGATGTTGTCACTACCACACTGCTACCTAGGTGACCACAGGTGGCAGTGCAGTAGTAACACAGTATGGAGGGAAGACACCGGCCAAGCTCTGTGTGAAGTACTCTCTGTGTGCAACAGTTTAGACCCCTAGTGTGACAATGTCCTGAGGGAGTGGGACCACAGAAAATGGGGAAAAGACAACCTGTCCCGAACAAGATAAGCCAGGGTGTGCTTGGGCTCAGACCCCTACTAGTGCCCTTTGGTGTGGAACCCCAGGACCTACTGCTTCATGTTAAGGAGGAGGAGGTACGAGCTTGGCTAAACCTGCCATGGGGCTGGAACTCGCCCTGGTAACTGGCACAGATGTCTGGGATAAGAGCAGAGACAGGAAGGAGCATAAATAGAAAATAAAAAAAAACAGTTGTGAAAAGTCATATCATCTCTGGCACAAAGACTCCTGTTCCTGTTACTACATCATAATTCAACAGCTACGTTAACCCTAACCTTCCCCCATACCACAAAGAATCATTACTGAGTCAGCACCAAATATTTATATATCTTCTAATATGCCAAACGAAGAGTGTCTCTACTGAAGACAGAGGAATAGGGAAACACAGGTATTCAATAATCAATGTTTCATACTTACAGTCTCAGTAGTGCCTTGTAGAAAGGTCTTGTAAAGAAAGCATCCAGGAGGTACTGATGGATCAAAGCAAGACCAAGCATACGACCACTGAACCTGAACCTACAAAACAAAATGGCAAACAAGTTGTGAACACCTCAGTGCCAGCATCAAACCCTTTCTTCTTATGGGTTCAGTTGTAGCTTTTTGCTCATCATGTCAAAGGCTGGACAGAAATGCTGTAAATGCAAAAGCCAGTGCAGAAGTGACACATTTATGCTTGTGATGTCATTTCTTTTTTCAGAAGTGTGTGTTGAGGTCAGCTCTCTGACCCACATTAGGAGACACATAGGATTAGTGGTCTGAGCAAGGGAGTAGGAATGTGTGAACTTCTTCCAAATGATCACAGAAGTAGTCTTCAAATCCGTAAAACAATACCCCTTTCAGTGACTGTGGCTATCAATCTGGGATTTCCACAGCCAACTGTGCCTCTTGCACATCCATACTGTAGTTTAAGCAACCAAAATCTCTAGCAGACGCAGTTTTAAGAATATCTATACAGATGGGCTAGGCTTTGATCAAAAAAGATATTAAGAGTGAAGAACGTCAAGCTGCTTTTCTAAATTAACCATTGTCAGAGTTTCTGTGCTGACTGGCTACCGCTTATATCATTAGCTACTCCTCATTTTACCACTCATGTGTACCCGCTGTTCTATGTGAAGAAGGTTTCACCCCACATTTTAAACAGAATACAAAGCACAAATTCGCATCAATAGCGGTTCAGCAAACTTAATGCGCATGAGATATTTCAGTTCCACAGGGTTCTGAACTTCTGTCATGATGATGATGATGTGCCCTAGAATATGTCTCTTTCTAGTCACATTTTACAGGACAGTGTCTCATATTAGGGGGTGAAACATATATACATATATACACACGTACGTACGTACATACATTGTTGCCAGCAGATTAGACCCATTGGTCTCTTGCGTCTACCCGACACAGTTCACTGTTTGTTTACAGTGACTGTGCTACCCCTCCCCCATAGTGTTTTCCCCTATCCCCCCACAGTCCAAAGTGGTGTTTGCCCTACCCCTTACCTTTACCCTGCCCCTATGCTTGTCCCAACCCTTCCTGAACCCTTCTACTGTTTCCAGTATAACTAACTCTGTAGGCAATGCATTCCAGGGTGCCACAACCCTCTCAGTAAAAAAAATGCCTTCTTGCCTCCCCTCTGAAGTCACCCCCGAGAGCTTTAAACTTGGCCTCTTGTGATCCTCCTTTCCTTTAGTTGAAAAAGCTCATCAACGTTTCCATTATTGAACCCCTTCAGGTATCTGAAAGTCTCTATCATGTTCCTCCTGTCTCTTCTGTCCTCCAACATGTACATGTTCATTTTTCTGAGCCTGTCCTCATACGTCACCCCCCTCCATTCCCTGAACCATTTTGGTTGCCCTTCTCTAGACTCTCTCCAGCAGTGCCATGTCCTTCTTAAGCCAGGGTCACCAGAACTGGACACAATACTCCAAGTATGTCCTCACCAGTGCATTGTACAGTGGCAGAATAACCTCCCCTCTTCTCGCCGTAATACCCCTAGCTATGCAACCCAGCATCTTATTAGCTTTCGCTACCGCTTTTCTACACTGCTTCGAGTGGTTCCACTTATCATCCACCAGCACCCCAGGTCCTTTGCCAGCTGTGTGACAGAAAGCTCAACCCCCCTCCTCCAAGTGGTATGTGAACCTTAGGTTCCTCCCTAACATTCAGAGGAATGGTTAGAAAGAGGGACATCAAATAAGTACACGAACACAAACAAACAAAGCTACTGTTGACAGAGCCTTAAGGTCACAGATAAGATACCAATGGCCCAGAAGAGTCAAGATTAAGGAAAGTAGAAATCTGTTAAGACTATTCTTGTATTTGCTAAGATTGTGCATACATTTATTTTTTAATTTCAGTTGAATTTAATTTTTATTTTATTTAAGTCTTTGGTAACTGGGTAAGGCCCACTAGGCACAAGTTCCTGCTTTCAGGGCCGACCTGGGAGCACTGGGCAGTTAAGTGACTTGCTCATGGTCGCACAGTATGCAAGTGGAGGTTGTGAGAATTAAACTCAGGTCTGGTCTGCTGGATGTACCAAGGTCGTTCACACCTCGTTCCTCTGACCTCTTGGCTATACTGCCTAGTTGGAATTTAATGGAACACTGTTAACCTTAAATTTTTTACTTAAGCAATACTAGAATCATAGAAGCATAGAAGAGCACGAGTCATAAGCTGAACAGCCATTAGGACTCAACTTTTACTCTAAAAATGCATATTTCCTATCATCCATAAAGACATCCAGGGTTGCTTTAAAGCCACCAGTCATTTCACTAGTTACCACCTCGTTAGGTAGTTTATTCCAAACAGTAATCACTCTCTGATTGAACCACTGTCCCCTTATATTTGTTTTAAAGAACTTTCCTTTTAGTTGATATTGATGGAATATATACTCCTGGCTGTATTCATTGTTAAGCCTATAGATTTCCACAGATCAGCATTGTTTAAGGATCTATACAGTATAACAGACACGTGTCTCCTCTAAGTCCAATACTAGCCAGTCTGACAGTCTATACCACCAGAACACGTGGTATTTTAAACTGTCTCCCTTAGAAACAGAATTTGTCAGCAGATAAGGACCACTTGGCTCACCCAGTCTGCCCAGTTTGTCTCTGCCTATACTGTCACTGCAGACCCTACCGGCTCTCTCCAGCTACTACTCCCCCTCTTCCTACTAAGATTCCTTTGTGCCTATCCTATGCATGCTTGAAATCCTCCATGGTTTTCACTTCCACCACCTCCACGGGAGGACTGTTCCAGGTGTCCACCACTCTTTCAGTGAAGTACTTCCTCACATCCCTCCTGAATTCCCCCCCCCCCCTTCCAGCTTCATTGCAGGTCCTCTTGTCCTGGTGCACCTTCTCTTCTGAAAAATACTCCCCTCCTGCACCTTGTTTACCCCATTTGTAGGACTGTATCATGCCCCCTTCTCCTTCCACTCTTCCAGGGTGTACATATTGAGATCTCTGTTTCTCCTCATAGAGTTTATAACACAACCTTCGGGCTAGTCTTCATTACATTTTCAGAAGACAGCATGGGTTCGTAATGGGAACATCTTGTCATATGAATCTGATCGATTTATTTGACTGAGTGATGAAGACTATGGATAATGGTCAGGCTATAGTTATGCTGTGCCTGGACTTTAGCAATGTATTCAACTCTGTTCCACATAGAAGGTGAGTTAAGAAACTGGTTGATCTGAGTGCAGGGAAGAAAATGGCTAACTGGATTGGTAACTGGCTGGGGGATGAACATATAGGACTCGATTCTCAAAAGACAGCGCAAGCCATGCCAAAGGTGGCTTGAGCCGATTGCCAGTGTGCCAGGGACCCTGCACCCAGTTCTCGATTGGATAGGGTCCTGGCAGCAAAGTCCCGCAGCCTGCGGTACCCATAACGGTGTGCCAAACAGGGTGCACCTGGACAGGTCGCTGCAAGTCATGGGCATCCGTACATCAACGTCCCCTGATATTCCCTGGTGGTCTAGCATACTGCCCCTCCCAACTCCAGTTGCCTGTTATTCAAACAAAAATACTCCTGTGGTCTACTGGCCCACCACCCCACCCCAGCCCCGATTGCCCGTCATGTTTATTAAAATAATCCTGGTGGTCTAGTGGCCCACACCCCCATCGAGCCCCGATCACCCATTATTCAAACAAAAATACCCTTGTGGTCTAGTGGTTCACCCCCACACACACACACCCTAGCCCCGATCGCCCATCATATTTATTAAATTAATCCTGGTGGTCTAATGTCCCACCCCCCATCCCAGCCCCAATTGCCCATCATATTTATTAAAATAATCCTGGTGGTCTAGTGGACCCCCTACTCCACAGTGCCCAACTATCCTGTAACCGAGCAGACGACTGGCACAGCCCACTGCTCACCACCAAGGCCAGCCACCGACTGAGCTCTGAATGAGCGTGTACTATATACAGTATACGCTCATTCAGAGCTCAGTCGGTGATTGGCCGTGGTGATGAGTGGTGGGCTGTGCCTGTCACCAGCTCGGTTAGGGAGTGGGGGGTAGCGGAGTGGTAAGGCACTGTGGGGTGGGGGTCCACTAGACCACCAGGATTAATTTATTATATAGTGTTTGTTTGTAAAAGTTTATTCTTGAATATTTTCCAAGAAATGGATAACCCAATTAAGCAAACTCATTTACAATGGGGTCCAGCATTCATACATTACATGAGTAAATAACACTTTACACTACAATTACCAAATCATTAAAAAAGTAGACAGTAACACAATGTACAGTACTTTACACATAAATATAGAGTACAAGAGTATAATCCCAGCAGTTTTTAGGTTGAGAGAATTCAGTCAACATCCATTTTTTTATCATACTCCATGATATAATTTCCCTAGACTTCAATTTGGGTGGCAAACCATTCCAAGCTCTAGGACCGAGGTTAATAACGGAGGAGGTCCCCTTTTCTGTTCTAAAAACTGATATTTTACATTCTAAGTGTTGGGCTATTCATAAATCATTTTACAACATACAATGTTGAAACAGATCATTCAAATAGAATGGAGTCTTTTTCATCAAATATTGATATATAGTGTATAGTGTGCAGATGTCTACGGTCTGCTAAGTGCATCCAACCCAGTGCTCTATATAGTGAATAATGGTGCATCAACCTGGAGATGTCCAGGCCAACGTGGGTGATAGCAATGAAGTAGTGCACAACAACTGCAAACAACATTGCAGGCCAAACACAGCAGACCCATGCTATGGAGTTGACAGGTTAGCCTCGGGCAAACCCGTTTTCATGGTGCTAACATGTTAGCTCAGGGCAAACATGTTAGCCCAGGGCTGAAATTTTCTATATTCAAAGCTCCTATACACATGAGTCTACTTAGGCAATCCAAGGGCAAACAGCCACATTAGCATCTCACTACAGCCTGCTTTGCATGCAAGTCTGTGTAGATTGCCCGGTGCTATTTCATGGTGCACACAGCTCCACCTGTAGGTCGCACTGGAACTACAGGTCAGTAGTCGCAGCCTGTGTGCGCTTACAGCTCCACCTGTATTTCAGACCTGGGCAACGGTTCTGTAACTGCAGGCTACCTTTGTACACAGCAGCAGAGACTATGGATCCCCATAATGTTAGTACACATCCCCTGGTTGTCTAGTGTCCCGCCCAGCCTCAATCCTCAAGCCCCCATACATGCAGCAATGTAACATGGAAACCCTCCTTGCCAGCTGCATAAAGGAAGAGGCCAGTTTAGTGATGTGTACCCTCACACTGTTACAAGATGAAAGTGTTGGTGTCTCTTCTACTGCATGACGCTACATGATATGTTTAATGATGACAAAATGACAAAGTACCGTTCTTAGTTGATCCTGTGTTATTATACTAGGTACTGCATCTGTGTAATATCGACCATTGGTGCCTACTGTTATGTATGCTGTGTGTACAGTGCAATAAAAAGGTAAACTACAAATAATGTTAGGTCTATATAGGGCACTAGTCTGAAACTAATGACATACCCCTTTCACAAGTTTGATAAGCATACCAATAACAATGATGTAATATACTGTTCAAAACTATAACATGCAGCACTGACATTCTGATGAAAAACAAACCAATGTAATAAGTCAGCTTCCTGGTAATCTAGAGCCCCCGTCCGATCCCTGATACACGGTATTATGCACACTGTTACTTTCCCTGGTAGTCTAGTGCCCCCCTCCCCAGCATCGATCCCTGATACGTGGTATTATGCAAGCTTTCACTTTCCCTGGTAGTCTAGCCCCCCTCCCCGCATCGATCCCTGATACATGGTATTATGCAAACTTTCACCTTTCCTGGTAGTCTAGTGGTCTCCCCCAACCCCGATCCCCATCACATGTTGCAATTAAACTCCCCATATAGCATGTTGGTCTACCCCCACTTCAGCCCCAATCTCCCATAATACTTATTAAATTATCCCTGGTGGTCCAGTGTACCGCTCCAGCGCTGATCCTGCACATAGTGCACTTCCCAAGTACTTGGTGGCAGTGGTGGATCTTGGATGGGAATGACTAGTGCAACTGGACCCCCCCCATTGATATTTCCTTTTTATTTGTTATTGTACTGTCCCTGCCTCAGTACAGTGCCACAGGCCATGCCACAGCGTCAGCAACAGAGCAGCTAGTAGACCAGTCACCAGACACACACAACCGCGGTGAACTTCCCACTAATTACTGCCACCTACCCGGTGTTTCCTAGTCCTGAATTGTCCCTCCAGTAATGGGTGTCCCCGTCCAGCTTGCATCTCCATCTCCAGTTCTTCTCCGGCTCCCCCTATCCCCTGCTGAACTCATCAGGTCCATCCATTTTTTTCTGCTCCTCGGGCTCCTTGCCTATTGACCAGCGGTGACCACAAGTTTTGCAGCTTTACTGACCTCATTGGCCAGGCTAGTGGTCTAGTGGATCCCCTCCCTCCACCCCGTAGTGCCTACCACCACACTCCCCCCCATCCCGTACCTGTGCCGGCGACTGGCTCAGCCCACCAGCCCACCACTCACCTCTGCAGCCAGTTGCTGAGCACTGAATGAGCTCGTACAGTACTGTATACAGTGCATGCTCACTGAGAGCTCAGTCGGTGGCTGGCTGCAGAGGTGAGCAGTGGGTTGAGCCAGTTGCTGGCTCTGGTACAGGATTGGGCGAGTGGGGTGGTAGGCACTGCAGGGTGGGGGGTCCACTGGACCACCAGGTAATTGGGATCTACAATTTTGGGGGATTGGAGCTGGGGACGTCCACTGGACCACCAGGAAAAATCTGATATTTCTCATGGGAGATCGAGGCTGGGGTGGTGACAGAGTGTTTACTTACGACATGTGTCAGGATCGGGGATCAGGGCTGGGGCGATAGTCACCAGGGACAGTGATCGTGGTAACCGACGGCATGTGTCGGGACCGGGTGGGGGCACTAGTCTGGTTCGAGGATTGAGACTGTAGTAACTGACATCATGTATCCGGGATCGAGGTTGGGGGGGGGTCACTAGACTACCAGGGTATGTCCAAGTGTTGCCTTAACACGTGTCGGGGATCGTGGATGGGGGAGTGCCACTTGGCTACCATGCTGTCTCACAGCAGGTGCACCTCACTGCATGTGCTGCTGCTGTGTGCATGCCCCCATCTGTTGGTTTGCCTGGAGTTAAGAGGACCTTTTCAATGGCCCGCTGTGTGGTGCTATGTCTTTGAATATGCCAGTGTGCCTGTATGCATGGCCCTGCTGCTCACTTCGGGCTGTGCATATATTTACGTTTGGTGCTGGTACTAACACATTGTGCTAGTGCTATTAGGTCTTTTGAATATAGCAGGCTGGCACAAATGGGGCGCAATCGCAGTGCTACTGGTTTGCACCCGGTACTACCATTTGAATATCTGGCCCCTGATATTTAGTTTTAGTTAGTTAGTCAGGCAAAACTTCATTTTTTGCCATGATAAGAACTTTAGGCCCAAAGGACCTATTTACAAAGTTGTCCTGTTAAAAACATTCATACAGTCCATACAATACTAGTAAACAAATAGTAGAGCATTCATCAGTCACTTCAGAAACAACATATGTATCACATACAGATCAAACGCATGTTAAACAACAGGAGACTATGTAATTATTGATTACTTAAAGATCTAAATACAGGTACATACTTTCATGTAAGTTTTGTTAATGGCTGCTTTAAAGGAACCAAGCTTGCTCAAGTTTCTCAGTAAAGGAGGGATTTCGTTGCATATTCTAGCGGCATTGTACTGAAATGTCATATGGCCATATTTTGCTCTTACTTTTGGGATTGTGAGATCTCGATGTACCACATCCCGTAGATAATATCTTTGGACATTGGTCTCATAATCAATAAATAAATTTCCCTTAATCATGCCATTTTTCACTTTGTACAGTATACTAACATCGTGTATCGTTTTTTTAAACAAAGGGAAAAACTACCCCACCGTAACTGCTGATACATGAGACAGTGATGAGTTTTTAATGGACAATCCAAAACAAATCTAGCAAGTTGGTTATATGAATGGTTAACTTTATCCAGGATTTTTTCTCCTGCAAACCCATAGACAGAGTTGCCATATTCCAGGACTGGTAAGATAAGTTGAACTGCAATCATATTACACATCTGTGGTGTAACTATAAATGCTGACCTTCTCAACGCACCTATTCTAGCATTTACCTTTTTAGTTATGGAATTGATGTGATCTTCAAATGTTAATGAACTATCTAATTCAACTCCAAGATATTTGTATTTGTTCTTTATTGGAGGTTTTTGACCATCCCGAGGTAATATTTCCAAATTCTGAATATTCTGTATTATGTTTTTGTTTTGTTATTTTTTTTAACATACATTACTTGTTTTTTTTAGTATTTAATACTAACCTTGAATTGCAAAACCAGTCCTGCAGTATGTCAAAATCAGTCTGGAGTTTTGTTAACATTAATTCAGGCGATTTGGCTGATGCCAGTAACACCGTGTAGTCAGCATATAATCTGATGTGGGTATTTTGTATGTAGTCAGGTACCTGTTAGTCATTCAAGTATATTAAAATCAGTAGTGGCCCCAGGATAGAAACCTGGGGAACACCTTTTGTTAAATAGCCCAGATCTGATAAATGTTCATTTATTACCACTCTCGGAGCTCTTTGGTGCAAGTAAGATTTAAACCAGCCAAATGGACCAGAAGCCATACCAATTTCTTCCAATCTAGTAAACAAGATTTCATGATTTACTAAATCGAATGCTTTGGGCAGATCAATGAACACCGTACTCGTGGACTTCTTGCCATCAAGTGCCTGTGCCACCTTGTCGATGAAGTCCACGAGTGCGGTGCCCGCTGAGTGCCAAGCCCTAAACCCATGCTGGAACTGGGTCAGTTTCTGTTTTCTTTTTTTTTTTTGCATTATCTTTTTTACCCTCCTCCGCTGTCATCCTCTCCTTTAGGCAGCCAAGTCTTGCCGTTGTCTCCAGCTGAACCACCTTCCAGCTGCTCCATCTCCTCGCTGTCTCGGTCGGATCCCTTCACCGGAGGGGCCCCCCCCCCCTTACCCATCGGCGCTTTGGGAGGGGAGATCAGAGTGCACGTAACACTCACTTGCTTCATTGCAGGGAGTGGAAATGCAGCCTGGAGGCATTTCGGCTAGGAGGCACAGGGAGGCAGGGCTGCCATCATCTGGACAGCATGTGTGCAGTTTAATGCTTTTCTCGTACACCTTTCTCTGTGCTGACCTTGTAGTGCCCCCCAGTCTACACTGGAAGCAGCTACAGAGCGAGGCTACCCACCCAACTCACCCCAGGAGAGGAGATCAGTCCTCTGGACAATGAATCCTCTCCTAACCATGCCAGACCCCAGCGCCCTGAGTCCATTTTTCGAACCCAGGTCACTGGCATGGCTCAAGTTAAGGCACCAGTGCCTCAACTCTCTGTGCCACCAGGCCGGTGGGCAGTTTCTGTTTTCTTAATCAAACTATCTATATGAATGTCCCATCTTAGCTGTGTGTCCATCCAAACTCCAAGATACTTTTATGAGTTCACCTGTTCCAAAACATAATCTGTATTTGTTTTAACCTGAAGGATTTGTGTAGTATTATTTTGATTAATTACAAAAATCATGACTTTAGATTTCTTATTTAGTACCAATCTATGTGATTTTAAAGCAGCAGTGCATGTGCAGTTAGTGAACATTTTAATCTACATTTTTTTATTCTGTTTTGGATTGCCCTTTATGTCCTGACTTGTATGATACCCTTCTTTCCTCATTTTGAGTCTACTTTAGTATTTTTATTCATGTTTGAAAGGGTAAAAGGAGAGCTCCTTTTAATATGGCTTGGGCCAGGTTTTCATCAGTATTCTCAGCTGTTTTTGTACATGTAGGGAACGGGAACATTGTTTAACCAGAAGTAGCACACTAAGCCGAAGCTTGTTTCCAGATGCGACCTGGGAGCACAAGGAAGTTAAATCACTTGCTCAGGATCACACAGTATGTACCTAGGCAGGTGTGGGATTCAAACCCAGGTCTCCAGATCTGTAGCTCAGAGTCTTAACCCACTGCACTTTACTGCCTCCTAACACATGTTGTCCCATAAGGTGAGTCAGTTGTTTATAATCACCACTGTTGTGACAAAAATGAACTATCTTGCAGCAAGCAGTGCTCCCTGGGTTTATGGGACAATAGGTGTTGAAACAGCTGCGAATACTGATAAAAACTTGGTCCAAGCCATATTAAAAGGAGAGCTCCTTTTATTATTTCAAATGTGAAAAGAAGTACTAAAGCAGATTCAAACTGAGGAAAGAAGGGTATCATACAAGTCAGGACATAAGGGGCAATCCAAAATGGAAAAAAAAAATACAGCTCAAAATGTTCACCGCTATCATGTACTGCTGCTTTAAAATAGTCCTATAACTTATAAAAGTCATTCTGCAGTTTATTCTGGACTTCAGCAGTTGACGCCCCCTCCAAGTATAGGACCACATCATCTCGTACAAATGGTGCCGGGCCTCTGTAATAAGAAGCTTGGCACCATTTGTATACAGATTAAACAATATCAGTCCCAATACCGACCCCTGAGGAACTCCTGATTTAATATTTCCCAACTGGGATGCAGAGGTTCCTAAGGATACCAACTGTACTCCTCCAGTTAGATATTCCTTGAACCAAATAAGGGCCACCCGATCGAGGCCCACTCCTTTCAACTTATCCAGCAATATAGCATAATTCAGGGTATTGATGGGTGATATATGATGGCGATCGGGGCTGGGATGGGGGGCACTAGACCACCAGGATTAATTTATTATATATGATGAGCGATCAAGACTGGGCCAATACACTACCAGGATTCATTTATTATATATGACAGGCGATCAGGGCTGGGCCTGGGGACCACAGCACACTGCCACAAAGTACACAGCTCACCCAAAGGGTGAATTTCTAAGTACCCTTAGAACCCAGCTGGTCTAAGGGTACTTAGAAATTCATCCTCTGGGTGAGGTTTGTGAATCTCTGCTGGGGAGCTTTGTCAGCCTGCATCTATCACAAACCCCTAGCACCTTGCTGCAGCCCATTTTGTGGCACACGGGCAGCGCAAGCCCACTTTGGTGCAGGCTGCATGCGGTATGTGCAGGCTGCCTTTGTGAATCGCTCCCAGGGCATCGTTTGGCACAAGTGGCACTTTGTGCCAATCACTGGGATGCAAGCCCCTTGCGACACCCCGGATGCTTTGAGAACTGGGCCCATGGAGTGGTTCTGAATGTGGTTTTCTCATGGGAGAGTGGGGTACCGCTGAAGTCAGGCCTGCAACCATTGCTCTTCAACATCTTTATTTGTGACACCGAGGAGGGTATTCAGGGCAAAATCTAACTCTTTGCAGATGACACAAAAATTTGCAGAGGGGTGCACAGTGAAAAGTAATAATGGTTAAGAAGTAGGATCTGGAAAGGTTGAAGAGGTGTCTCAGGTTATGGCAGCTGACATTCAATGCAAAGAAATGCAAAGTCATGCACATAGGAGCAAGGAACCAGAATGCAATACAACAGGGGAATGGGTGGAACAGACAGCAAAGGAATGGGATCTAGGAATCATAATATCAGACAGTCAAAAATAGACAGCACAATGTAATAAGGCAGGGGGCAAGGCCCAAAAAATACTGAGATGCATAGGCAGAGGGATCAGCAACAGGTGCATGGAGGTGACAATGCCCCTGTATTGATCTCTGGTAAGGCCTTACTTGGTCTACTGCATATAGTTCTGGAAACCACACCCGAGCAATGACTAAGATGAGGCTGAATCATTTTAGAGGAGAGTCAACAAAATGATTCCGGGGCAGCATGGTACGTCATACATGAAAAGACTGGTTGATATCAAGATGTATTCACTGGACAGAGACAGGGTGCATGACAGAAACATACCGGTTTCTAAAGGAAATAAACAAAGACAACAGCAGTAAACCTTTCAGCCTGGAACTTGAAGACGATGGTAGAGGGCAGGTTTAGAATGGACGTCAGGAAATATGTTTTTACAGAAAAGGGTCGTCTATAAGTGGAGCAGACTGCCCAGTGAGGTGGTCTATGCAAAGACAGTAGTGAGTTCAAGCATAGGTGGGATAGGCACAAAGGTTTAGTGGGGGACTCAAGGGTGGGGGGGGCAAAAGTGGAGGAGGGTGATGAGTGACCACTAGGGGACTTAAACTCATGAGTTATCTATCGACTTGGGCAGACTGGATAGATCAACTGACCTTCTGCCAGCAAGTTTTACGTTTCTATGTTTGCATAAAAATACTCTTCCAAGCCATCTCTTTAAAACCATCTCTGCACAGATGCAAGACATAAAGGAAAGAGAGAAGCAGCAGCACTTCAATAGTATCTTACTGAGCCATAAATGAGTGACGGTTATTGTAGGGGAGCATACGATTACATGAACGGGTTACCCTGATTTAAAAACTTAACTACCCAGGAGAATCATCTGGTGTCAACCTGCAATGACTGAGGCTTCCTCTTTTGGCTCATTCTCCATGACCTCAGCTCCACTTTCAGCACTATTTTTCTTGTATGCTCCATGCCCTCATCTCCCCCTCATTGATATCTCTGGGACAATATGAAGATCTGCAATAGGGTGGACACCCCTGGGGGTGGTGGAGGCCATTAGTAAGGACCTGAAGACAGGGCCGGCTTTAGGGTTTTGGGGGCCCCCAGCAGAATTAGTGAAGTCATGGTGCCTCTCTACTTGGCCCACCTTTAGTCTATGTGTTTTACTGTAGCTCATAAGTGCAAGATTTTATTTGTGGTGATACTATAGGCAGGGAAAAATGAGCAGACTAGGTGGGCCAAGCAGTAGTTATCTACAGGCAAATTTTATATTTCTTTGTTTCTGTGTATAGCTTTGGTATAATATAACCAGTAGTATTTTAAAAACATGTTTAGGAGGACACAGCAGTGTCAGTTCTTGGGGCTGTTCTTCCCATCCCATCCATTGCTGCCTAGCCACCTCCTATTGACTGGATCATCGCTTGTTGACGTATTTCATGACATAACCAGAAGGATCTGCACAATTCTTTACTGATGTCTTAAAAATATATTAAGATAAAACATTTTTTTAAAAGAATAAGGTAAAGTTCTCTGTTGGGGACCCCCATGAGCAGGGGCTCCCAGCAACCGCAGGGTTTGCTGGTGCCTAAAACCGGCTATGCCTGAAGATTCTGGAAGGGTGGTCGGAAACTTGCCAGCTGGAATTCAATGGCAAAAATGTGCAGTGATGTACATAGGATGTAAGAACCCACAAGCAGCTTACACTCTGTGAGGGGAGGTAATTAAGCCAACTGAGCAGAAGAGGGATCTGGGGATCTTAGTATCAAGCAACCTTAAGGTAGGTCATCAATGCAGCAAAGCAGTGGGAAAGGCAAATAGAATGTTGGTGTGCATTGGGAGGGGCATAACAAGTAGAAGGAGGGAGGTACTGATGCCGCTTTATAAAGCCATGGTTAGGCTGCACCTGGAGTACAGGGTCCAGTTCTGGAGACCACACCTATGCAAGCAGTGGAGTAACCAGCCTTAAAAAAAGTGTACGCACCAAAAATCTAAGCTATAGGCCGAGGGTGTGGGGGCTGCCTAGGCCCCAGAAAAAATGTTTTTTTTGGTGCATTCTGGTGCATTTTGGAGGTAATCTGAAACAGAATTAGCTACCCTGTTACCCTTCCCATGCCTAGTAAGTTGCACTATAGTCCTTTCTGCAGTCCCCACAGTTCCGTGAGTTGCCCAAACTACCTTCCCCATAGCCCAGCCACTTGCTGCATTGCATGGCCCAACCCCTCCTCAAGCCCAACAAGTTTCATCTGGCTCCCCTCCCTAGAATACTTAACCCTTTCCCAACACAGCATGCTGCATCCTACTGTCTTATTTCTTTATTAAAATGGTGAGATTCTATCTAAAGTCTCTATCTCTCCATGCAGCCCAGCATGTTGCCCCTTTCTCCCAGTCCGGCAAGCTGCTCCCTAGTCCAACTCCCAGATTCCCTGGCCCTCCCACAGCCCACCATTTTGCCTTTTCCCCCTACCACTCAGCAAGTTGTATCCAACTTCCATGTCCAACCCAGCCCAGCAGGTTGCATCATAGCACCCTCAACCAGACCCCACACAAAGTGCAGTGAACTAAACAGGTACTGCCTCCCCCATAGAAACCTAAACACATTTTTTTATGCAACAAAGTCACTCTCGTCCATAGCCTCTTTCTGTCAATTTACAAGTACTCCTCTGTTGTCTACACCAAGTACCTGGAAAGGGATAAATATGAAAGAGCGATGGGAAACCACTGACCACTTAGGGTCAGAGACCAAAAGGACAATGAAAGAGCTATTACACTTGTACTGTACAAGCACATACCATCTGCAAATTAAAATAACATTTCATACACAGCATAATTGATGTACAACCCCCACCCACCCAAATATATGAAAACAAAACAACATATGAAAACAATATAAAAGATAACTATGCAAGCAATAACTGCCTATATTGCTGGTTTCCCATAAAAGACAACCACACCACATCTTTTCTACATACTTTTTGCATTGCTGAGATGAGATTTGTAAATTGTTTCACACAGACACAGCCATGCTGCAAACTGACTTTCTGCATAAAATTCCTGAGATGTGATCTGTCTCACGGCTGCCATAGTACAGTATACAGACCGTGTATAACGCTGCCCCCCCCCCCCAATGTCTGAGGTTCTGTCAATGGCATGACTTGACAAAACTGCCCTGCCCCCCCACTCACCACCACAACCATACACTCAGTTTGGCAGCATTAATGGGGGGCTGAGCATCAGCAGCAGCAGCAGCAGCAGCAGCAGCACTACCCAGTTAGTACTGTACTGTACATAAGGGTAGATAAGGGTAGATAGTTGTCACATGGGTTGGCAAGCACATGTAGGGACAGCTGACCCAAACTTTTGACAAACAAAACAAGCTAAGTTGTGCTCCAAAAATGCAAGAACCACAAAGACTTCAAGAATCCAACTTAATAGTTAGTTTTAATCCACCATGTGGGGTTCTCACACAGTGGATTAAAACTAACTAATTAGACTTGAAAGTCTTTGATGTTCTTGACACTGAAACATAACTAGCTTGTTTTGCTGTAATAAATCCTAGCCTCATCGGCCAGAAACAGACCTCAGCTCCAGGGAGAGAAGACTGCGATCAATGAGCCTGTCAACTCCGAGTCCTTTCCTTCGGAGTCCTTCCCATCCCAACTATGACAACACACAAGGTAACACTGACATACAGACACCATCAATAATCCCTCTCGGTCTCGGTTCATTTGGGGTGACCAGACTTACCGGCCGCAGACTAGCTTGCAAGGAACTCAGGAGTAGGTTACAGACCCATAGGTCCCAAGTTTTAGGACCTGGAATGCTGGTCACTGTGGCCGAGGAGTGGGTGGGGAGTCGAGAGCAGGGGGAGGAACTGTCATGTGACCTTTTACAATTGAAATCAAACTCCGCTTATAGGTAATGAACTGTATGTCATGCTGTGTGACCCAGCCCACCAGTTTGTGACCCAGCCCCCCAGTTTCCTGTGAGTCAATCCTGTTTCCTCGATGGGGTAGTGTGTCTGGCTTGCTAGCAGTCCCCTTGCAATCAAACGTGGTGCAGCTACCCTTTTGCACTGACCTCCAAGACAGACATTAATTGGCATAGATCATGGTGCAGAAGATTACACAACACAGGGCCTGGCATTTCATGTGTGGTCCCTAACTGGGGAGGGAGACAGATTTCATAAAGAAAGTATATTTGAGTAAATTTATTTATGAGGAGCACATGCTTTGAATAATTCATCACAAATAGGTCTTACTACTGCATCACAGAATACATTTGGGCCCCCCAAGAACCCTCACACTCCGACTCGGTACTAGGGTGTTGTAACAGCAGGAAGGACTTACTGTGCACCAGGCTTTCGGTGGGTTCCCCTTCACAGGCTGTACACAGGGCCCTGGCTATGATGACCACTGCCTCTCTTTCAGCTGCTTTTTCTTGGCCGCCAAGACACCCGACAGGAACACACCAGGCTGTTCCCCCATCCCTGCTATCCTCGTCGCCGGACGAGTCGACTGCATCGCGGTGATTTAAAGAAAAAAACTCTCCGATTGTCAGTGATCACTCCTCGACGGGACAAAATTCAGCTCAGTGGCTCGCACATACACTGACTGCCGTCTACTCAGCTAGCAGCTGCTCCAGTCAAGATTGGCACTCAAGATGCAGTGGCGGGCGATCATGCAGAGACACATTCTGTGGCTATGCAAGTGTTGCCAAGACAGGCTGGGAGCGAGTGCAGTGGGGGCATGTGCTACAATGTGCTTCTGAGCCTATGCAGACTTGTAAATGGTCCCAAAGCGGGTCTGGGCCGAGCTGCTGGGGTAGTCTTGCTGTTGCTTCCTGGTTTTCTGTCGCAACTCTGGTGCGGCCCCATGCTGATGACTTGGTTGATGCAAAGAGTGATGCACTGAATGAGTGCTAAGTTTAGGTTGCCACAGCAACCATACACTTACCCCAGACCTGACCAAGGCTAAGGTTCAGCCGGCCTCCAAAAACTCAGGATTTTTAAAGGGCCAGCTTGAATTTTCTTTGGTGTGTCAGGCTGAAAACTGTTCGCCCGTGCGTATGATAAGTATGCATGGTTATGCCACTGTATGCAAGGACATAGATAGGACTGAAAGGGTGCACAGAAGGGCAACCAAGATGGTGCACGGTATGCACAGGAAGTCATATGAGGAGAAGTGGAGGGAACTGGATCTGTACCCATTGGAGACTAGAAGGGAGAGGCAGGGACATGATAGACATTCAAGTATGTGAAGGGAATCACTAAGGTAAGGGAGTGGAGCTTATTTAAGAGGAAGGTGGGGATTAAAACTAGAGAGCATAGTCTAAGATTGGAGGGAGGAAGATTTAGGGGCAATGTGAGGGGGCATTACTTCACAGAGAGGGTGGTGGAGGCCTGGGGTAAACTACCGGAAGAAGTAGCGGGGCAGAAACGGTGGAGGGATTCAAGAGGGCATGGGACAGACATAAGGGGTTGGCAAGTGGGGGGAAGGGGAGGTCCCGTGACATAGGTAATGAGTAAGGGGGGGAGGGGCAGACTCGATAGGCCAGAGGGTCCTTTTCTGCCACCAGATTTCTATGATTCTATGACTACACTGGCCTGATTTGAGTCCTACCTCTTTAATCTGTTGTTGTGCTTTGTTCCTCCCAGTCTCCTACTGCATGGCGTTCCACAGGGCTCTGTCCTCAGCTCACACCCTTTTGACAGTTACAGTATGTGCTTCCTCATGGACACATTTATCTCACAGTTCAACACTGGTTACCACTTATATGTTAACATTAGGCAGTACTACATCTCATTTGACCTAAACGGAACCTCATCTTAATGCTATCTTGTAAACTTGGATGCAAAATAAAATAAGGGATAACCTAATCAGTTTCCTTGTCTACTCTATATTTCACTTAGGCAAGCCTGGTTGTGGATGTGCTGGAGCGCTTTACATTGCTGATCATGCTGAAGTCACAGATGTTTATTCTGATATACCCTAATATAGAGCTGAAGCAAAATTTGTTTAAGTGCACCTACTGTATCTCTGTAAATGCATCCTTATTGGTTCTATCTACTACTCCTCCAAAATTAGTCCAAACTTGGCGGAACTGATCTCTTTCATTGGGCAGACTCTTGAAACACTGAATCTTGAATCACTTCTCCCGAGTGATCTCAACATCTATTGGTCGCTTATGTCTTGTACAAATACAAACCAAACTCGCACATTACACTCTCGACTAGACAAAATATTAAGATAGGTAACCAGTGTTCTTAATGACATAAAGCTAAACCAGCTAGAAAAGATTACTGCCTCTTAGCTACCTGCTTCAGCAACATCATACTTTACTGTACCTGAAAAATCAGTAACAAGGAAGCTTGTCCAACACCGATCACAGTTTGTTCATAAAAGCACTTTGATCTTGAGAGTTTCTTCCACTAACCCTAAATACTGTGACTTCCTAGCTACCTGTGCCTGTTATGCCTACTACTTGGTCATTCCCCCTCCTTTTCCCCTGCTCCTCCCTGCTGCTCCACTCCTTCCCATTATGCCTCCCTTTTTCCCACCCCCTCACAATCCTCCTCCCCATCTCTATTTCATTCCTCACCTGCCACCCCTGCTCTCCTGTTCACTCCACTTCCCTACTATCCCCAGCCCCTCCCTCCCATCCCATTCTAGTCGCCTCCCCTCCCACCCTCCTCTATCCTCCCTGATCCCTCCCTCATAGCCACCTCAATCATCACTCACTTCTACCTTCCCTCCACTCTCTCTTAACCCCATCTACCCTCTCATGTTATTCTGTCCACCCTCCCAGCTCTATATCAACCCGCTGGTGGTGTCCCCCCCTCCTGTCTTCCACTCCTGACACTGTTGTGAACCAGTGCATTTAGGCTGTGGTCCTAGATACAGCATCCTGCTTGACAATGCCTCTGGCTGAGCCATTGTACAATCTTGTGCAACTCATATGTGTGAAAAAAAACAAAAACGTGTTTCACCCTCATGCTGCTGTATATACATATTTGTTATGACTGTACGATTTTGCTACCTGTATGTTTGTTTAATCCCTACCTTTCTCTTCTGTACCCTATCCCCCTCATATGTCTTTGACGTGGAACCTATGTAAAAGAGCCTTTGGCTCAAAGGTGTTTAATCCAAAATGAATAAATAAATGATCTACACAACAGATGATGGGAAATGCTGAAGGGACTTCATTCCAGACATTGCGATTGCCTGGATATTTTTCTCTAATTAATTTCTGAAAATCTGAGACAAGCATGCACCCCTCAGGTATTTTAGGGGTAAAGAGTAATGCTACTCCTGGATTATCAATGGCCTCGTTGAATAATTTACCCTAAAAGTCATTGCCTGGACAAGGCAGTAGTGAAAAAATAGCTCCCTCTCTGATGGCCAGCTTTATAGGCAACTTCAAAACCAAGCCATGACTACTACTATCAAAGTCGATCCCATTATTACCATACTTACTAAAAAGAGAATAAACATCTGACTAAAAGGTTTTTGTTGGGTATCTGAAACATCTTTAACCATGGTCATTCAAAGTCTATCACCTAGATCTTGTCTACCACCAGAAATCTAATTTCTGATTTAAACTCAACTGCTAATGCATTCACATTACACCTCAAAACAGACATCACTGTAAAACTGATACTGTTGGTATCAGTTCTTGAACCCAAAACCCACAGCAGCCTCAGTCCTGGAAATGGCTATAAGACATCATTATTTCTGTTTCAAACCTATCTGCTGTCCACATGTGTACAACGCCATTCAGCCCATCAAACTAAACAAAAGTGCTGGAGACAACACTACTGAATAAAAAAAGTAGCTGAGACCTCTCCATTGCATTATGATGGAATTGTTCGATCTGTCTCTTAAGCAAGGGGATCTTCCTCACATTGGACATTGTTGTACTAGGGCCATTACACAAAGAAGACAGGAAAACAGACTTGAACCAATACAAACCTCTATCACCCTTGCTGTACTGCCATAACTGTTGGAATGCTTTGCCCACAATCATCTATCTGACTTTCCCAACTCACACAACATTACGTCACGTGCTCAATCTGGTTTAAGAACAGGTCACTCCACTTGCACTGGCTTACTCAAAAGTGATAAACTACATCTTTACTGCAACAGAAAGTGGACATTAGACAGCTGTAATTTTCACTGACCTATCCAAGACCTTTATCTTGGTAAACCACTCGCTTCTGGCATGCAAGCTCAGAAGCATAACTCTGCTGTTAAATGGTTTGAAGGTTTTGTTGAAGGGAGTGCCCGGATGTTTGTGATCAGTGGTGTTTACATGGATCTAAAACATATTTCTTTTGGAGTACCACAGGGTTCAATTCTGAGACCATTACTATTCTCACTGTATGTCAATGATCTCCCCAATCAATGTGTCTCTTGTAATACACACTATGTGGATGACACTATTACCTATTAAACTGCACTATACCTACCTCTTAGTTTCTCCTCTCAGCAAACTGACCTATCGATACTTGAGACTTGGTTCAAGCAAAACGAAATCAATGACTTTTGGAACCTCTACTGTGACTTAGAAGCTGACCAGTAAACTATGGGATAGGTTTCTTGGGTGGTTCCTAAAACAACTGGTGGTAGCTTACTCAACTACCTTGTTCCTGGTGTGACAAAGGCAATCATTACAGTCTAAAGAAGGTTACTTACCAGGTGTGTGTGTGTGTGTGTGTGTGTGTGTGTGTGATGGGTTCTGACAATGGTCGTCTTCAAGACTACAGGAAAAGAACACACCCCACAACAAAGTACTGATACGTTCTATGAACACTGTCACCAGCATCATTCATCTGGCCTTCACTAGGTGTGAGAGAGCCAGGTCAAGGGCAAAAGTGGTTGACTGTAGTCCCATCAGCACCTGGAGGAATTTTGCTCTGTCAGTGGGTTGGAATTCCTCCCAGAAAACATGACATTCATTTACTCAAAACTTTGGCAACAGCAACTATATTTTACACAAGTTGAGGCAATTATGGCCCTATGTCTGTGATCTTGGTTGAGAAGAACTGACTGAATTCCTTACACCTCTCTACAGAGTTTGGTTCCACCCTTCTATCCAAGGCATTCTAGGTGGAGCATCTGATCCACCAAATGGAAGAAGGTAGATGGCCTGTTCTTCCTGTCTGTGATGATGCCTCAGAAGAAATTTCTCCTCATACCAAACAGCATCACCTGGTATCACTGACAGTGTGACACTGGAACAAGTATACCAGCAAAGATGCCGGAATTCCTTCACTTGCCTGCTAAGTGCCACTGAAGCAATTTTAGAAGGTGGAACTCATCAGTAAACCATTGTAAACTACACTGTACAAATACTGGGAAGGAGCAGACTGACACCAGGGTATTGACTTCTGACAGAGTTGCTTGGTTAGAAGCCTCTTCTGCCATGCTTACACCTTTGAGGAAGGTAGATGCAATTCCTAAAAGGTCCACTTGACCCCCAAAAGTCAAAGGCCTGCAGTTTTCTGCCCAGTGTAAACCCTCCCACATCACCTAGGTGTTTCCTCCATCACCCAATGCACACCGTGCATAGTGTCTTCCTCAGCTGCAGTGCTATCTCATATGGCAGAAAGGGCTTCTTGTTTTTCCTGTGGCCAAGAGTGCAGCCTTGGCAGAAACCTCAGCATCGCTGGCCCAAAGTTAGCAATACCAGACTGAGGACATATACCCAGTTTTCACGCTTGCTAGTAAGTGGTGCACAACTTGCTGTACAATTGGGTTGGCCATCCATCCCAGTGTTCTTTCATTTTTGTTATTCTTTTTTTACCCCTTTTTACTCTGGCATGGCCCTTCTGCACCTGGTGATCCTCTACCCCCATCAAACTCCTTCTGTTGCATTTGCCCAGTCTCCATGGGGTCTTTATTTATTTTATTTGAAAAGGTTTCAGCAGGAAAGACAACATGAGTTATAAACAGCTCATTTTCAGAAGCGTCCTGGGGAGAGAGTTACATATGGGATTGGATGAGCAAAATGGGAAGAACAAAATACATACAGTGCAAATTCAAATACATACAGAGGAACTAATACAATACAATTCAAACCTAGGCAATAGACAGAAACCTATAGAATATGGTGTCATATTCTAGAGTACAGAGACTGGAAATAAACAGTGGGACAATACCGGGGTAGAACAGTACAACAAGCAGATATATGTATACAGTAGCAATTACAGGAATTGGTAACCCGCAAGGAAGAGGCTAGGTGGAGAACAGAGTAGCAGTCTGAATACATGGATTACTAAGTGCTGCAGAGATCTAAAACAAGTTTAATAAGTGCTAGTAAGGAATGAGAACAAAGGGGGGGTAAACATAAGAGGTGGGCAGAGGGGAGGAGAGGGGAGGAAGGGAGGAAGAAGGGAGGGAGGGAGGAGGGCAGGCCAAGAACCAAACCCTCAGAGAAGTTGGAGAGCGAGGGAAGGAAAGGGTGGGGGTGGGGGACAAGGGCAAGCCAGGAGCTATATCCCTTCAGGGATGTAGAGAACCTGGCAAGACCCGGGCAGAGCCGGGGGGGGGAGGGTAGGAGGGGGAGAGGAGGGGCAAGCCAAGAACTATACCCCCCAGAGGATGCTGAGAACCCTGCAAGGGATTGGGACCCACAAGAGAAAGGTGAGGAGGGAGGGGGAAGGGAGTAGGCAGTCCAAAGGCTATTTCCCTTCAGGATGCTGTGAACCCTGCAAGGGAACAGGACCTAACAGAAAGAAGGGGGGAAAAGAAGTAATAGAGGGGAAGCATTGGGAAGGGGGTGTAGTTGGGAGTAGGAGGTGTGGAAAGCAGAGTGTTAGCAATGGAACTATTCCTCTTCAGGATGCTGAGAACCCTGCAAGGAGACCGGACCTGGCAGAAAGAAGAAGAAGAGGAAAAGAGTAGAGGGGAGTAGTGGGGGGTAGGAGATGGGGGAGGGAGTAAGCCAAGAGTTATTCTATTTCAGGATGCTGAGAACTCCTGCAAGGACAGGCCTAGGCAGAAAAGGTAGAAAAAGGGGACAAAAGACAGGGGGTGAAGGAGAGTAGAGGGGTAGGGGAGGGGAATTAGGTGCAGGGCTACCCTAGAGGGTGCCTGGAAGGGAAGGGGATGGTGAGAGGGAGGACAATGTTGGGCTGTTGGGGGATGGAGATCATGGGATGTAACCGGGAGGGAGGGGGGTGATTATGTGCAGCAGCAGACATGAACAGAATGCTTACAGAGGAGGAAAGAAAGTGAGTGGTGGTATTGTGCGGAGCGAATTTCTAGTGGGAGGGAATTCCAGATTTTGGAAAACTTATATGAGAAGGCAGACCGGCCTGAAGAAGTGCACTGGGGTGGGAGGGCGAGGGTCCTGTGGGTGGAGCTGCGGAGAGTATAGCAGGAGGGTAGGGGGCTGATAAAAGGGAGGACAAGTAGAGTGGCAGAGAACCGAGCCAGAATTTGCCAACTACATTAGCGATGTGTGACATGCTTCTGGAATGGAGAGAAGGAAAGGAGAGTAAAGAGTAAAGGTCACAGTGATGAGTACGTGGGGGGCAGCTGAGAATGAAGTGGCAGAAGGAGTTGAAAAGGGTCTCCAGTCTGGATAGAATGGTTTTAGGGGCAGAGCTGTAAATAATGTCCCTGAAGTCGAGGACAGGGAGGATAATCTTTTGGACGATTTCTCTCCTGGTTTGCTGTGGAAGGTAGCTCTGGTGTCTGTATAGAACACCAAGTCTGGGGAGTAGTTTACTGTGGATGGCGTCGATGTGTACCCCGAAGTCAAGATTCTTGTCTAGCCATAGTTCAAGGTACTTAAATGTGGCTATGTCATCAAGCATTAAGCCAGAGAGGGTGTGAAAAGTGGGAGTGGAATTTAGCCTGGCCAATTTTTGCCCAGAGCTGAAGGTCATAGATACTGTTTTTTGATGTTTATGGAGAGTTGGTTAGCAAAAAATGTTGGACATTGTTAAAATCCAGCTGAAGGCTGCTGGCCACCTCAGAGGGGGTGTTCCTGGAGTAGAAAAGGGCAGTATCGTTTGCGTACATGTGTATACATGAAGATGTGCAGGCATTGGGGAGGTCATTCAGGAATATAGAAAATAATACAGGACCAAGTACTGAGACTTGGGGATGCCAGTGTTAACTGTGAGAAGAGGGGCGAGCGAGTTACCTACTCTGACGGACTGAGACCAGCCTACGAGGTAGGACCGGAACTAGCTGGTGGCTGAATTAGACAGGCCAGCTGCAGATAGCTTGCTGAGGAGAAGGGTGGGAGACAGTGTCGAAAGCTTTGGCAAGTAAACGAAGATGGCAGAGGTACTACGTCCCTAATCCATGCCTGAGAGAATGGAGTCAGTGAGACGGATAAGGGAGGTGGTGGTGGAGTGTTTTTTGCGAAATCCAGACTGGAAGGGGGTGAAAAAGGAGGATGAGTCTTTAGCATAGCTCTTGCAATTCTGATGGACTCCATTTGAGTGCAAACAGGGAACCTCTGTCAGGCCCATCAAGTGGGGGTGGCCCACGGAAAAGTGAGGGTCAGTGAAGTCCAAAGAGAGTCAGTATCATGCTACTCACAGTCTCTGGCCTTTTCCTTTCATTTTTTCTGTTGGATGTCAGTGTGTTATGCATAAATAAGTGCACACACACATGCAAGGCGTGTTCCATGCTCTAACACTGCCGACATCCACTCGCGCGTGCCTGCTCCAGCTGCACTGCCACTCACAGTCACCCAGATGGTAACAACACAGTAGAGTTGTCAGATCTCCCTCCCCAGAGCAGAGTGCCCTCTGGGATACTTGTTCCTCCTCCCCCTGGCCAGCCCCAGATATCTCAGGCTCATTGCAAAACCTGGGTCGCAAGTGTCATAAGTCGTAGCTTGACCACTGCACCAACAGGCAGGCCCCCATCCCAGTTTCCTTAAATGCTTGCAATGCTGTTCTTTTTAAGCTGTCTCAGGAATCATTCTGCATCTGCCCTTCACTGCTGTTGGAAAAGAACATCACTAATGCTGAGGTCCTCACGTATCATCTGTGCTGCACACCACATTTCATACTCCACTACTGCATTACTGATACTATATTCTTGCTGCACTGTATAACATATATTGGGGATATGCAATTGCCTGACTCAAAATATGCATTTTATCTTCAAATGTGAGGGCGTGGGACCATAACTCACGAGCTGCAGAGCCACATGTGAGTTATTACAGTTCTGCACCCTCACAAGGGATGATAAACTACAACTTTCATGTCAGACCACTATGTAGTTGATTTATACAATGGTTTACTAGTTATAGCTTTTTTAAATCTGTTTGATGATTTAACTGTTTCTCTATGATGCTGGCTTAAGAGGTGTACAGTGTTACTGTGATGTCATTGGCATTGTGAAAGTTACTCTCTGATTGGTTCAGTACTCCACTGTAATTAAATTAATATTCAAGATATTAATTCTGACATCAACAACAAGACATGATATCTTGAGGTTAGTGACAGAGATATCGCTTAGTATCTTGTCATTTTTATCTGCACTGGTGTAATAAACATATAGTACATTCACACATGCCAGTTTTCTGTGCCATTAAAAACACTGTACAATTGGGGGGGGGGGCACTGTGGAGCTCGACAAAGATGGCCGCTTTACCTTAGAGCTCCTTACATCAAGAGTTTCTTAACTCTTTCTTTTTAAGAATTGGAGAGCCAGAAAGCTAACCCCACTGAAGGAAATGTGCTGGTCCAGACTCCGGGTCCAATATGGGAAAACTTGGAGAAATCAACCCAGAGGGAACGGAGGGAAAGAGTCAAGTACCTTTGATCTCAAACAAGCTGGTGGTAAGGCCGACCACGTGACTGCACCACAGAAGGAGGAAACATTACAAACTTTGGGCACCAAATTGCTCCAGCTGCTGCAATTGGCTGCAGCTATCAATACAAAGCTAGATACCTTGGCTGGTCACATGGGCACTGTGGAAACAGCGGTCTCTAATCTCCAGACCGAATCGCAAGATGTTTGCCAACTTGCTGAAAGTGAACAACAAGTTACAGAAGTGGCAGCTGAGGAGACCCAGTACCATTGCTCCTGCCTTGAAATTCTTGAAAACCAAGTTCAGAGCTCCAATGTCCGTATACTGGGGATACCAAAGGAGGCAGAGGGAGATCATATCCTTCTATTTTTATCGGAATGGCTTCCAGAAGTCCTAAGGCTTGGGGTGGACTCTAAACCACTGCTCTTACAAAAAGCCCATAGAGTTTCACCATGAGGCCGGCACCCAGAGTCGGACATACCATGCGCCATCCTGCTTGTGATGGCAGGCATTGGACAGTGAGACCAGATCCTGGCCTTGAGCAGACAAAGAGGCCGGTGCTACTGGATGGGAAACCTATCTCCTTTTTTCTGGACATCAGTTATGCCACCAGACAAAGACAGAAAAAGTTTTAATCGATCTGTGCAACACTTCGGACGGCAGGGATTCCTACTACTGTAATATTCCCCGCTACATTATGAATTGTCCATCAAGGGAAGATTTACTTGTTCACGGACCCTAATGATGCCGGGTACTGGGCTTGCAAATTTCAGAAGGAGCAAGGAAACCAAGTGGAGTCGGTAGAAGATGAGGGAGATTCTGAGACTTGACTCAGGACCTCTTATTACACTGGTATTAGAGGTGGGTGGGAGGGTTAATACTCCCAGTTCTATGCACTCTATTTAAATGGTATAATTGCTTCAAATATAGTAGTTTGTTCAGGCAATGTTTGCTGCTGTTCTGATTTTATTTCTACTGTTTAGGCAGTTCTAAAATTCTCAATGTTCTTTCTGTAAATGTGCAACCCATGTTCTGGGTCAGATGTTGCCATTTTCATATTGGCAATTTCTGAACATTCCTTGAGGGGATCTCGATGTATGTGACCTGGTGGGGAAGCTGGGCCAACGCCATTTGATGTGGACTAATATTTCTGGACTGACATGACACCGAGTCCTTACTTGGTTGAGGACAGGGCTTTCAG
Organism: Neoceratodus forsteri; assembly: GCA_016271365.2. Lineage (NCBI taxonomy): Eukaryota > Metazoa > Chordata > Ceratodontiformes > Ceratodontidae > Neoceratodus > Neoceratodus forsteri. The sequence goes on along the minus strand of CM057456.1, from coordinate 747,504,498 downwards.
TTTGCTATGTGGGAATATAATAATTTTTTGCAACTGTCATGTGTCTTGGGCTGGTCACCCACAGCTTTGTGGATGTTAGATTTTTTAAATCTACATTAACTGTTTCCCCTCCTAGATGTATAACATTACGAGGGATGCTAAGAACTCTTGTTATCATATAGTACCAGGTACCACCTATGTCTATGTTCCTTGTAAGGAAGTTACTTTCTGTAATGTCTTTCATCACAAAAAAATAAATATAAAGTTTAAAACAAAAAATAAACTGTACAATATTTTCTAACATTCTGTACAGTATAGTTTAAAATAAGACAGCATTATTTTCAATATTCACAGCTTAATTTTACATTTGTTCATACCAGCTATTCTGTTTCTGTTGCCAAGTTGGGCAGTTGTAGAAGCAGTATATGTATATATATATGTATATTTTTTTTCCATATAGGTTGTATTTTCCTTGCCTGAGGCGGGCTTGTCTCCCTTCCACCCTGTCCCCCGCTATCCCCTACAGACTACCACCCTCGCCAGGACTTATCTTCAGTCTGAAGCGTCTTCTGGGTCCAGACAGTGGAGCGGGTGATGGACCGCGCATAGGGATTTATAAGCCTCACTACCATTTTCCTCCAGTTCCTGTCCTCCAGGGCTGAGATGCTCATGTCAAGTAAATGTGTGTGGAGGCACACGGATGTTGCAGGGTCCCACAGCTTCCTTCCTATGTTGCAACTCCTGCCCTGCACTACATCCAGGCTTCCACCTGGTGCTAGTGGTTTGGCGGAGCCAGCAAGCCACCCCCCACAAGAGGAGAGCAGTCAGTCAGATACTCGATCCTCCCCCCGCACCCTGCCAGCTGCCAGCAACCTGAGATCGCTCTTGATCCTGGGTTGGCCAGCAGGGTGGGTGGTAATGATACCACCATGCCACTGGGCAGGCTAGCAGCAAAATATTTTATTTTTATAACAGGATAAGACTACACAGGCATGGTGTATTTACAGAGCCATCCTATATCAAACCATTAGTTCACAGTTGTAGGACAAGACTGCATTTTATTCAGACTACAAATAAATGTATAACGCCTCATTTACAGCAGTGAGATACATGTATCTATAATCTTTCCACTGCATGTTAAAGACAGCAAATACAAAGCTCCTCCCTCGCGAAGCACTGGGGCACTTGCACGTAGCATGCTACAGTTTAGTCTGTCTCACCTGCACTTACTACACTCAACAGCACGCCTGCATGAATGTTGGTACAAGCATCAGATACACTTTGGCTTGCTGTGGAAGAAGCTGCCAATGCGGTATCTTTTCAAACAGCGGGTTTGCTTCTAGCTGGAGGAGTGCACCTACTCTTGTTTTTGGATTGCATGTTTAAATCTTTTTACAGTGCTTATATGTTTAACCAACAACAAAATGGATAATAAGAAACACTATGGGAGTCGCTCTGACCCTTTGAGTGCTGAGTATTTTTGAAGATATACAGATTCAGGACATATATGTACTCCTGCAGTACTGTAAGGGTGGTTACATTTCTGTGCTTTCTCCTTGGTATATCCAACTTTAGTGCACTTTGTTACTGTTGTAGCACCCTGAAAACCTGTTTTTGATTAATTCTACAACGGTCTGCACTACTGATAGTAGATGTATTTTCAGCACCATACATAAACAGAAAACTGATGTGGGTGTACATTTTTGTCCTGTACTGTACACTGTGTCTTACCCACACCCTTGGGGCAGGATTCACGAAGGGTTTTTGTAAAAGTTTCCCTCCGCAACTGCTGTTGTGGACTGGAATCGCCCGCAGCTGCGGCGGTAGCGATTCACAGCCGCAGCTGTTGCGGAGGGTGCTACGGCAGGTTCCGATGCCTGTAGCAGCCTCCCCGCATCTGAGATGCTGTCAATGGCAACAGCACCCCGCAGCTGTCAGATTCCCATGGAGCCGGTCATCCGCTCCACCTTAGTGGATACCCGAGCTGCGGGCGACCTCGGCGCTCGCAGGTGGATTCCCACCAGCGCCGAGGTTTCCCCCGCAGCTGTGGTCTTTCCACCACGTTGTGAATCCTGCCCTTAATGCATTAAGATACAATTATATTTATTTATTTTTGTTGACGGGTAAGTGCACTAGACAAATTCTGCCTATTTTCAGGCATGACCTGGGGATACAGATGAATGCCAACTGACCTTGAACCAGATTAAGCTGTTGGTAGTATTTTTAGTGAATGGGGGGAAATTTGGCCAGGGGTACCGAGGAAATTCCCCTACTCTTTTCGAGAAATGCCATGGGATCTTTAACACCTCAGGAGTGCAGCACCCCCCTCATGCTGCACTACAGTGTCAGTACTGGGATATTAACCCAAGTGCCTGGTGTGGGGATAGAACCCACAGCCTTCTAATCTCCCGGTCTCAGACGCGAGTGTGCTACCTGCTGAGCCACTGACACTGACAGTGAACATATGAACAAGAGTATGCAAAATAAAATTTATTGGGCCTAATTCTCAGCTGCTTAGTCATATGCCGGAAACTGGACCAAAAATTATAGATCGAGGGAGAGTCATGTGACACTCTCAATTAATCACAGTGCTCCTTTCATTTGCATGTTAGACCATCTTATTTTGATATGAGTACTTCATACACAGTGCCTTGGCAAAGGACGAGTACCTGATGAAAAAGCTGTTTTTTTCCCCAAAAAAGCTTCTTTTCAAAATAAACTCCCTTGATCTATAATGTATTGAACTATCCCAGTGCCACTTGCTGCAGTATTAGAGTGATTTCAGTTGTGTTCGTCATGTGTCAGAACAGCTCAGCTTCTCTTTGCTGTTCTCACATATGACAAGTGCACATGAAACCACTCTTATCTTGCAATCAGTTACTCCTGGGGGATATATTTATACACAGTATGCCCCACTGCACTGCTGGCACATAAAAGTGCTGTGAGTGTGAGATGTGCACTGAGATGCAGACCAAAAAATGCAAGTACCGGTCTCCAGTTATTAAAGTGCGCAAACCAGTAATGGCTCTCAGTACCGCCAGAGACATGTACTATATGCACATGGCACAGTACCATACACATACTGTACACATGTGCCATGGTACCTAACTAAATTATCTTCCCTGTCCCGTACCACTAAGCTGCATTCAGTCCTCCACTGGTATTCAGCATAATGAGCCAAGCGGATCACCTGGTGGTCCAGTGGTTCCCCAAACCCATTTATGGCAATACTAAAATCCCTGGCAGTCTAGAAGTACACCCCTCCCTACCCTCTGTATCACAAAATGTTCTTTCAGGGATCAGGTCCCTCAAAGAACTCCATCCATTGCTGGGACTGCACATCTGGGGCAACACGTGGACAGCCACCTACCACCAGTTCTTCCTGATGAAATTTAGTGGCCATCGCAAAAGCACAGTGACAGGCGTACTGGTAGTAGTTAGCAATGTTAATGACACTGCGCACCATGTACATGTTGACTCTGCACTGGTGCAGAAGGCTCCACAATCACTACTTTGAGCATAGCTCAAGCGGGCCCCACCCACACAATGTACAGGTGTTTCACAATTATTTGCTGCCAGTCCCTTGTGACTGGGAATTGGACCCATAGTTTTAACACATTCTGTTATAGAAATTAATAAGATGGCTGGATGTTGTTTTACACAGAATGTTTTTTACACAGGAATGTTTTTGCTTCCTCCTCTGAAAGAGTATATCAATTTAACAATGCCTGAGCATCAAAGAAATGACTAGAGAGAGCTGTTTTAGCTTACTGCCTTTATTGAAGAGCACCTTTCCCCAAAATTATTTATTTATTGAATTTTGTTGACCAGGTAGGCCCATTGAGACTAGAAGTCCCTTTTTAAGGGGTGACCCGGGGGGGGGGGATACAGATGGTAACCAACTGAAACTGAACCTGATTAAGCTGTTGGTGGCATTTTTAGTGAATGAGGGAAATTTGGCCAGGACACCAGGGAAATGCCCCTACTCTTCCAGTAGGGGGACTCCATGACAGTTGCTCGGGGACTTTCAGTTGGTTTTGGTGAGCGATGAGTGAGGATGTGCAGGAGGCCGGGGAACAGGTCTCCACTCCAGCCTTAATACCTACGGAAACGGAGACGGCTGTTGTAGAAAGAAATGAAGAGAAAACTACAGAGCGTGGTCGGACTGGAATGGAACTGCAGAACAAACATCTTTTTCAAGAGAATGCAGAAAGAAAATTAGAAGCAGCTATGAATATTGCCAGTGCACCAGAGCAAACAGTGGACCACAGCCTGAGTAAGTCGCAAAATGCAGCCTTAATGCTATTGCAAATAGAAAAAGAGGAGGAAATGTTGAGAGCTAAAAAGCAGCGAAGGATTCTGACAGGGAAGCAGCCTGTCATGATCAGCTGAGCTGTGCTGATGTGCCAAAAACAGTGCAGGCCGCTCCCTCTGCAGCTGCAGTTGAAACAGAAGGAAATGCCCTGAAGAGAATGGCCACGGAAAGTCGCAAAAGACTCGGTCTAAGACGGGCAACAAGTTCTAAAGAAAAGCCAAAGAAAATCTAAGCAAAAGAAAAGCCTCACAAAGAATGAAAAGGAAATGAAGGGCCCTCCGTGAAACTAAAGAAATGTTAGATTCAGAATTTCCAAATTATAAAGATACCCAGACTGGGTAACAGAAGCCCTGAAACAAGCAGGCAAGAAGAAAACAAAGGATGGGACCCAAATAGACCCAGTTGTTCTACAGAACAGACCGCTGAGGTAACAAACAAAAAATCAACAGAGACAGCTGCAAATAAAGAATTACACCTGGATACTGACAATGCTGATGATACTAAGGAAATAGAAGTGCAAACAGATATTGAGGAGACTTTCATGGAGGTTGAACAAAAAACAATACAAGGTGAAAAGGACACAAGTGAAGAGGAAAGTAATGATAGGCAAAATGCCTGGAAAGGAAATTTAAAAGAAAAACTTTTCTCAGAAGAACAAGTAAAACAAGCAAAAAGAAGAAATGCAGAGCACCTTAAATTTAAAGGGGCAGCTGCGGATGCTCCTGACCGAATATATATTGGAAGGCAGCTCTTAAAATACTGTATGAAATTTTATCCGTATGAAATTTATACGCTTATTCATGTACCAGGTAGCAATGAGTATGACGTCGGCTTTAAACATCAGAGTGGCTTAGATAGATTTTGGAAACTATTTCATCAGCTAAAGCGTACACCACAATGGAATCAGTTTACTGCTATTCCTCTGACCAAACCTGTCTTTAAACTAGCATCTGTGCTTTTTATGTAACCCCCCTGCAAATGGGGGTTCCCAAAAGACTTCCAGGAGCTTGCTTGAATGCTCCAAGCCTGAATGGTGTTTGGCGTTTAAGCCATTTATCAGTGAGTGTTTTTAGAGCCTCTGGTACTGTCTCTTTAAGAGCCGTCTGCTTGCAGACATAATTAGTTTGTATGGGGGGACTGTGTGTTTCTCTGTTTGAGTACCACTTGAACTGCTGCCAATTCACTCCATTTTGCAGTCACTAGAGTACAAAGGGAACCTATCTGAAAGATGTAACTGTTTGCCAGAAATAATTTAGAGTAATAATGAAAATACAGTTTGTCTAACCTGCTTTCTTTGCAGTCAGAACTGTGTTTGCCTAGTTCCCATTCTAGTTTTGAACTGCTGAACTGGACCAATCAGTGTGGGGTAAGCTAGCTCTAAAATGGTGCCTTGGGCCGAATCAGAACTTGGACTCATAATCTGAGCCAGCCACAAGAGGATTGTATGGGCAGTGACTCTGGGAGATGTAGTTTAGGCTTTGGCGCCTTTTTGGACCAACAGCAGCAGTCTATTGTGAGTGACAGCCAATCCATTCAAGAACTGGGAGGAACTCAAAGGAAGTGCCCGGTTTTGTCTGTTGGAGTTTCAGTTTAGCTCTGGCAGTGAAGGGGAAAGAAACCCTGTGCTCCTGCAGTGCACAGTTTCAGTCAAAAAACGTGTGTAAGGCCCAGAGTTCCGGTCTGCAGCTTGTGTAACTGCTTGTTAGGACTGAATCCATCCTGTGAAAAGAATCAAAGAATCTCTGAAGAGTAGAAACCAGGCTCACCCTGTAGAAGACTGGAGAAATTGTTGAATTGCACTCGGTCTGTCAGGAACTGAATCTGCTGTGTGTTCTCCCGGGTATTGTGCAGTAATTGCGATCGGATAGAGAAGCAGCCTGCCTGGTATAGTACTTTCTTTTACCATATAAATGTGTGAAAAGTCTCGTGGAGCTCAAGAGTAGCCCTGCTGACGTTGAAGGACCCTATCTTGTTTGGAGGTCGTGAGTACTAATTCAGGGTCGCTCCTGTTGAATTGCCACATTAAATCCAAATGGAATCACTGTACTGCTGACTGTTTAAACTAATTTTTCTTTTCACTGTGTGAAAGGGCCCTACCAGCTGCCATGGTTTGACTAGCCACTAGGGCTTGGGTACCCACGGACAGTAACTGGTAGGGATAGGCCTGCACAGAGCCATAGGTAGATAGTAAAGTGATAAGCAATTAACCTGATTTCCCCTGTCCTTGTTATATCCCCTAAATAAATCAGAGCTGCTTGTTTCAGCAAAGTTATACTGCCTGAGTATTTGTCTATGTTAAAGTACTGTACTGTGATTGTTGCACTGTATCTTATTTCACAGGAGGTCCCAGTGCCGGAACTAGTCCTGGGGGTAAGTGTATACTGTGAAGATAATTCTGATATATTGTGTGGGCCACTAGTGGGAAGAAAGGGGGTTGCAGTGTCCCAGAGGGCTGTGACCAAGTAAGTTTAACTATTGCAAACCCTGACCTCTGGGTGGAGGCACCCGCCATTGGATCCAGGCCCCTCAACCTGTTAGTGGCAAATCAGGCAGGGGTAGTAGCCCCTGGGATAGCGCCATCTAGGGGTTACATTTAGAAATGAAGGTTAAAACGTGGTGGATATTACCTTCTGGTTGAAACAAAAATGCATAGTGCATGGTCCTCCAGAGCCCATACTTGATGAAGAATGTCTGTGGATGGGGGGTTGGAAATACAAAGTGACTTTAAAGCAGCAAAATGGTGAATCTGAACATTTACCAAACTGTTTTTTTTTTTTAGGAAGAAACAGAGAGTTTTTTTTTTTTTTTTAACGCAGGTCAACTTCGGGCCTGCTACAGGTGCAGTGATAAAGGACATCTTAGTAGCTCCTGTGAACAAATAAAATGTGGCCTGTGTGGTGTGATAGGCCATCGGGGGGGCTGATTGTAAAAATAAAATTAAATGCAGTTAATGCGAAGAAGAAGAGCACTTTTTTCTCCATTGTCCCTGGGTATCTCACAATAGTCCAGACCCAGGGGAGATAGCAGATCAGGATGTTTATTTAGCAATGGCCCACAAAATGAAATGAAAAGATGATAAAGAGATTTATGAAGCAAGGAACAAGGAAGGTCCTACGGTCTCCCTGACTAGGCCAGAAGAAAAACTAACACAGACAGGAGAAAATAATGCAACACAAGCAGATAAAGACGAAGTCGTTGAATTAGAAGGTAAACAAAGGAAAAAGCCTGAAACTGAATTTACAATGGTAACCAGGTCTAAGAAAAAAAAACACAATCCCGGAACCAAAAAGGGCCAATCATGGAGAAAGCTAGAGAAGGAACTGAACTAACAAATAGGTATGCTTTACTACAGAAGAAGGACTGGGGTGTGTTAAAGGATGATCCACTTTCTTCATGTATTGACATTATAGTACCAGAAGATACGGCAGATGAGGATACCACAGATTCACAAGTTTCCAAAAAGAGGAAAAAAGCAAAAAGATGTTTAAAAGAAACAACAAAACTACTCTCGTACCCCAATGAACTCTTTGTCCTGTGTTACAGTTAATGTTAACCACATAAGGGATAAGAAAAAAAGAATAATTACCTTTCATAGTCTAAGTGAAATACAGAGTGAAGTAATAATATTACAAGACACTAGACTTTACACTATATAAGATATTAAACGGACACAAAAGAATTGGAGATGGGGACCGTCTCTATGGTCCTTGGGGAGGAAAGGTGTTTAGGGGTGGGGACAGCTTTTCTTACACAGGAGGTGAAAGTGAAAAAAATAGTGGATTTAGTGCCTGGCAGAGTGTTATTGATGGATGCATACATTAAAAATACAGCAGTAAGAATAAAAAATATTTACAATCCTCAAACTAATTAGAAGTGGAAACAAAATTATGAGTTTAGTGGAACCTTATATACATATGTCCAAATTAGTACTTTGGGGGGGAGATTTTAATTGTGGCCTAACTAAAGAAGATTGGAGGAGACAAACAAACAAAATCTATTGTGATACGCTTATGTTTAATAACATTAAAAAAAAGGAAATTTGGTAGATGCATATAGAATAAAAGGAAAAAAAAACAGAACACACGTATTTTAAAGGTAAAATCTCAACAAGGGTAGATTTTTGGATGTTACAAAAAGAAACCAAAATTCTGAAGATAAAGACAGTTCCTATAGAAACTTCAGGTCATTTAGGTGTCAGAATAAAAACAGATTTAGGTCAGCATATTAAGATTGATAGAGGATTTTGGAGGATGAACATAGAGAGATTACAGGTACCAGAATGCAATGTGGACATTCTGGACTTATTTAAGGCTAGGGAGTCAGTGTTAGAGTTATATGACTCAACAATTGAATGGTGGGAAAACACAAAAAAGATATAAAACAATGCTTGAAAGATCACAAAGGGAAGAGGTGTCAAATTATAAAAAAATGTTTTAGGATTGAGAGCTAGAGTATATAAGTTATTTACACATCAAACACAAAACAAAATAGATGAGTCAAAACACATAGCAGAAATTAAAGCTCAAATGCAAAAATACCAATATAACAAAATAAAATAATTGTTAATGGAACAAAAAGGTGGAACACAAGTTAGAAAAATTCCAAACAAATCCTTTTGATAGTAATACAGAAAGAGTTAAAAACAGAGTGATGTACAGTATGGATTAAAGGTTAATTTAAGGGTTGAACAAACAGGGATAAGTCAGATGAAACATACAGTACAAGACCATGTTAAAAATACATTTCAAAAATGGATGGGAGAAAACATGTCAGAATTTCTGAATAAAGCGACTTCCGGTGACGTCAGTCCCGTAATGGCCACCTAGCTCCTAAACTCCGCACTCCTCCTAAACTAACCTCACCAAATCTACGTAATTAAAAGAGATCCATTGATCCAAAACAATAGCGAGGAAAGTATACACCCAGAACTATGGAAAGCTCCAACAGATTTGCGGTCCTACCGCGGGATGCCAACAATAATGATTGGGAAGCCTCTGACTCTGGGAACTCAGCAAAATTGTAGCGCTCCACGAAGACATCCTCTCAGAAGGCCGCTAAGGCCAAGAACAACAACAAAACTAAAGTAAAAACCCCCAGAGCCACAAGGAAATAGCACAATGGATAGTAAGCTGGACAGGATACTAATGGAGCTTAAGGCAATAAAATCGGAAGTAAAAAATTTTAAGGATTCCATCATTGAATTAAAATCAGATGTTACCAAATTAGACACCAGAGTCACTGACCTGGACCAACAGCAGGCCACTACTTCCACTCAGCTCCTCCGGCTACAGTCACAAATGCAGCAAGTGGTACAAATATGCAAACTAATGACAGAACGGCAAGAGGACTCAGAAAATAGGCACAGGAGGAAAAATCTCCACATATACTCAGTACCAGAGGGGGCAGAGGGCCGAGATATAACAGATTTCACTGAAACACCATTACGCACGGTACTTATGTCGGATGCAGACTTGCCATTAGAAATAGAACGTGTGCACAGAGCATTGGGCTCTAAGCCCTTTTCTCCCACAGCTAGACCACGCTCAATTATAATCCAATTCCTGAAATTTACTACAAAGGAACTTATTCTTAAAAAGGTTTAGTCCCCCCCAAAAGTTTTCTATGGCACTTCCAGGATTTACATCGATAATGACTATGCTCCATATACCTTAAGGAAACACAGGGAATATATTCCTTTATTTCCAGTGCTCCATCAGAATAAGCTAAATTTTAAGATGCCATACCCAGCCGCGTTGGTGGTCTAGTTCCCGGAGGGTCAACGGGCATATACCTCAGCAGCAGAGGCCTTCGCTGACTTTCAGAAGAGAGACTTAGAAATCACAAATAAAATTGCCTTGCCACGAAGAACACTTGCTCGAGCCTCTCTGGAGAAGCCCACAGACATAGATTCCCAGATGCAGCAGGCCTTGGACTTTCTTAGAGGGCTAACACAGAGGGATCCTCAACCAGTATGGAGATCGAGAGCATTTCAGGTGTTATTGACATAATGGTGCAGTGAGTCCTCATTCTGGGGGGCCGGGCATGCCTTGGGCTCTACAGCTCTCTCTGAGAACCCCAGCTCAATTTTCAATAATTTAAAATGAATGGAATGGGTATGCGGGGAGGCGGGCAGTCTCATCTTTGTTTGGACGGGGGCTTGACCGGGGGAGGGGGCCTGGGCCTGGGGTGGCACAACAGGGACTTCAAAGTGGGGAGTTGGATATCCCTCTGAGGATATAAAAGCAGAGAGGCTCAGAAATGAAGGAATGAGGAATGTCTTGGGGGGGGGGGCCGGAGGACCTCAATGATGCAGGCAGTGCTAAGACAGGGGGAGAGTGTTATCTCCCTCTAATTAATGAAGGACCTAATGGGTGCACATAGGAACCTCACCCTCACAAGGTGGGGCAGAAATCACTAAATTCTTGGGCATGGAGCAGGGATGGCCTGGAGATTTCAGGGCCTAAACCTTCTAAACAAGACACACTGTGTCATAACATGAAACAAATTCAGTCTGCTCCGGTTGGGTCCCAGTCCTAAGACCCTCCCGGCATTCAACTGAGTCATTGGGGTGCCTTGTGGGGGCCCGGGCCTGTTGCATGGGCAGCCTCTCCTCACTGGGGCTTAGGTCTCGGTGGGGGGGGGAGCTTGGCCCTTGATCGGTGTGGGGGTGGGCCTGGCAAGCATGGACCTGGACAGAATAAAGATCATGCCGCTAGGCTAAAAATATTGAACCCACAAGACAGGGGTTTAGCTTCTGTTTCAGATGAGAACTGCGCGCCTTGGGGGGAGCCTGGTGTCGGGGGGGCCTCATTCACGGGGTGGGGGCGACGACCCCATATTCCTTGGGAGGACTAGCCAGACTTGAAAAGTATTATATCATAAATTAGCCGGAGTGGACTCATTTATGAAGGCGATCAAAGCAGAATGAGCCGGCATCTGGGTTGCTGGACAGGCCTGATATCATAGAGGGCTACCAATCAGAGACTGGACTCAAGACAATCAATCCAATGGGTGGGAAGCCCAGAGAACTGAGTTGATTAAAAACAGGACAATTTAATACAATATTATTTTTGTTGAAAATGCTTAAATCCATATGTTAAAGACCTATACTTTCTTAACAGGAGGGGCCAGGAAGGGGAGATGGGCAGACAGTTGATACGATGCACCTTTTTGACTCTAACCCACACCCTCCTTTAATTTTAGTCATTTTCACACTACACACCTTTCTTTTGATTTGTCCCATGACCCCTTACCCTATTATGGGTTACTGGAACCCAGAAGGAGCTTCTAAGCTGCATTGTATTGCAACTCTCCCTCGGAGACCCCTTGGGCTGCCACAATTAGGTGGGATTGGTAAATCCACCTACAACATGGAAGTCACAAATGTATATGGTTATAAGTTATCTTATACCAAGTTTCAAACCTCTCAACTATTCCCCAGTTGGGAACAAGCCAAGCTCTTTTTTCTAATATGTAAGGCCTGGTGGAATGTAATGGAAAGTGTTATAAAGTTAATAATGAGGAGGGTTATGAGACTGGCAATTAGAATAATGTACAGCTTATATATACACAAGTTGTTTTTGATGAGGGGGGTTGGGGGGGCAGTACAGGGGGTCCGGAGGTTGAGGATGGGAAATTATTATGAGCAAGTCTTTAAGATTACTGTCACATAATGTCAATGGATTGACCGGTCTGGTGAAACGCTATAAGACTATTATTGCCCTTAAGAAATTCAACCCTGAGATACTATTACTGCAGGAAATGCATCTCTCCTCCAATGAGCACCAGAAACTACTGTAAATTTGGGTTTGCACAGATCTTCGAATCAGCTTATCGGAGGGGGTGCTGTAGAGTTATGGCTATTTTAATTTCCAAAAACTCCTACTTTGAGGTCACTCGCCACTACTCGGATCCCCAGGGAAGACTAGTCCTGATTGAGGGCAGACTTGAGGGACAGGAATATACAATAGTTAATATATATATATATCCCCCGGCAGTAATGCCTCTTCCATCCAGCAACTGATAGACAAGATCATTTCATACAAAGGGAATTTTAGTGATTGGAGGAGACTGCAACTGTCTCCTAAACCCCACCTTAGATACATCGGCAATAAAAACTCCTCCCCAAACAACAGGCCACCGCCATTTAAGGAAACTTATAAAAGATATAGAACTTACAGACACATGGAGATATATGAATCTGTCAACCAGGAAATTTAGCTTCTATTCTCATGCACACAGACATTATTCCCATCTAGACTATTTCTGCATAAGCAGCGAACATTCAGATTGGATACGATCAGCTTCAATACATAATATCTGCCTGTCAGACCATGCCCCATCATCCCAGAATTAGAGGGTCAGGGGGAGAGGAAAAATTTGTACTGGAGGTTAAATAATTCATTACTCCAGGACCCAGAATATAAAGAATTACTAAAAAGTAAAATTGCAGAAATAATAAGACAACTCATCTCCACAACCCTCTCCACAATTAATATGGGACACCATGAAGGTGGTTCTGCGAGGCTACATAACAGATTATGTATCCCCAAAAAAGTGCAGAATGGAGTCCAAACTACGTGAGCTACAGGAACAACTTCGCTTTTTCCAAATGGCCCACATGCAAAGGGACAACTCACTGATAGACCAGATAGCATCTACACAACAAGCCATACAAAAAATATTAACAGCTAAAACAGAACAAGCATTAGTTTGGCTCCAACAGCGATACTATTGGGGAGCATGTTCTTCCTGACTATTAGCACACCGCCTTCGGAGGCAAGTACAAAAAGCCACAGTTACCAAAATTAGGGATCCGCTAACAGGTCAAACTTGCCTTTCGACAACAGACATTCTGTCAGCCTTCAAATCATTTTATACTAAACTACATACAGTAGATCCCCCCCCACCCCCCAGCCAAAGGAGACTTGGAATCATTTTTATCCTTGAAGAATCTCCCCCATCTAACTGAATCGCAGGCACAATCCCTTATACAACCTATTTCTTATCAAGAAATACAAACCGTAGTCACAAACTTAAAAATTGGTAAAGTCCTGGTCCTGAGGGATACAGGCCCGAATTTTATAAAACAGCTTGGGACTGGATCAAAGAACCATTAACAAAAGCAATGCAGGAAAGCCACTTAAAGGCAGAGTACCCACACTCATGGTCACAAGCTACAATCTCAATAATATTAAAATCTAATAAACCAGCTCACCTATGCGATTCATACCGACCGATCTCGGTATTAAACCAGGATTATAAAATGTATACTAGTGTACTGGCGCACAGACTAGACAATATAATGGCCTCCCTGATACATGCAGATCAGGCAGGATTCATTCCAACCCGGCAGACCTCAGATAATATAAAGCGAACCTTATATTTGATAGAACACGCTTCTGGGTCTCAAACTCCATTATTGATTCTAGGGCTAGACGCACAAAAAGCAATTGATAGAGTTTCATGGATATTCCTTCAGAAAACCCTGACCAAACTGAATTTTCACAAAGAGTTTATAAATAACATCATGGGCATATATTCTGACCCACAAGCGGTTGTTAAAGTTAATGGTTTGTGCTCCACGAGATTTCCTCTTTCCCGAGGAATAAGGCAGGGTTGCCCCCTGTCCCCCTGTGTTTTTGCATTATATGTAGAGCTGATAGCATAATTTTTAAGACAACATGTGGGAGTGAAAGGCATTAAAATAGCAGATAGGGAGCATAAAGTGGTTCTATACGCAGACTACCTTCTACTTTATATTACTGAACCAGAGTCTTCCCTTCGGAATCCAGAACAGGCCCTGATAAAAATAGAGGATTTATCGGGTTATAAAATAAATTCACAAAAAACAGAAACATTATATATAGGAGGCTCCCCCCACCGTATCTGCAAGATAAATACCAATATAAATGGAACAGTAAATCAATTAAATATTTGGGGATAAGTATAACAGTTGACCCAAAACAAACATTTCCCCTTAACTGCAATATGCTGTTTCCCAAGTAAAACAAGACCTGAGAATGTGGACACATCTGGCAATGTCCCTTCTTAATAGGGTACAAGCCATTCAGATGAATTTGAAACCAAGGCTATTATATTTAATGCAATCAATACCTCAGCTCTTTACTGGAGGAGAAGAGAGGAGAGGAGATGAAATAGGTTAGAGGCGAGATTCCTATGGTAATGAGGCAGACCCACAATCTCCCTAGATAGACTACAGGCACCCAAGGAACGGAGTGGGGGGGGGGGGCTTGCACTCCCGAACTGGTCAGGTTATGTGATAGCATCGCTACTGACCCATTTAATAGGATGGATAACCCCTCGGGGCTGGGAGTCTCAATGACTGAAGATAGGGCAAGAGATGTCCACCTACCCTTTGGATGGCTCTACGATCTAATCAACTTCCAGTAATAAATATGTTATTGTTACAGAGATAATTATATACACAGAGTTATCTCAGGGGATGGGTTAGTTACTCACCTGTAACAGGAGTTCTAGGAATGGTATATGTTGTTCATCCACACTATCTGGCAGGTTCCTTGCCGCTTTAAATCTTGCCGGAAGGTCTTCAAGCTGGCTCCTCCCACCCACCCAGGTGGTAAAACTCTCGGCTCCGCCCCATGACGCCACATCTGGCCCGCTGGAAGCCAGGATGTGTGTCGAAGCCGGTGAGGTCGGTTGGGTAGTGTGGATGAACAACATATACCATTCCTAGAACTCCTGTTACAGATGAGTAACCTGTATTTATAGGGACATGGATATGTTGTTCATCCACACTATCTGGCAGATGCCTAGCAGTTCTCCAGGAGGAGGAAGGCAAGGCGCACATCCCCTACTTAGAGAACAAAGACTGGAAAACCGAGGCCCCAACCAGCATCCCGCCGTAACCCAAGGTCGATGTGGTAGGGGGTAAAACGGTATGTGCCGACTTCCAGGTAGGAGCCCTGCAGATATCCTGGATAGGGACATCCCCGGAAGCAGATACCGATGCAGCGGTATGGTGGGTAAAATAAGCACTTATCCCTCTGGGAGGCTCCATGCCCGCCCACCTATAGTGGAGATCTATGCAGGAGGTGACCCACCCACTCATCGTCCACTTGGCTGCAGGTCTGCCAGGTGCGGCTTCAGCGTAGATGACAAGCAGCTGGCGAACCTCTCCCGAACTTCAGCCCTATGCTCCCTGAGAAGGCGAGCGCTCAACTAGGGTCCAAATGGAGCCTATATGTGGCCTCCGAGGTGTGAATAGAATAGAACACCAGCACAGTCAACACCCGGTTAGGGTGAAGCTCCGACATCACCTTCGGAAGAAACTTCGGGTGGGGCGCAGGACAACCTTGTCCCTGTGGAAGACCAGATAGAGAGACTCGAAGGAAGCGCCTGGAGCTCTCCCATCCTTCCGGTTGACGTGGTAGTCACCGAGAAGGTGTTCTTCTACAACAGGTGGGAGAATCACACCTGTGCATTGGTTCGAATGGCTTGCCCGTGAGCTAAGCCCTATACCAGCAGTAGATCCCACGGAGGTGGAGACTCTGTCCCCGGAGGGGAAGTGTGATCAAGGCCTTAGAAAGCGCCAGATCACCTTTCCTGTGCCACCGACTGCCTTCCAGCCTGCGCCCGGAGGACAGAGGTGGCTGTCAGGAGCACCTCAAGGGTCGTTGACCAAAGCCCTTGCTGAAGAAGAAGAACGGACCACAGGTAGTCCGGAATGCTCGCTGAGGAACAGGAGAAGGGTCCAGGCCCTATCCTAACACCAAATAGAGAACTCTTCCATTTGAAGGCGTAGCATTATCCGGTCGACTCCTGGTGGGACACTTCGACAACGTCAAGGTCCTTGCCGGAAGACCCAAGGCCTGGCAACTAGCTGCACAGGAACCAGGCCACCAGGTGCAGGGATTGAAGGTCTGGATGAAATACCTTCCCCTGATAATAGAAATCAGGTCTGGGCGGGCTGAAAGCCGCCTTGGGAGCCTGGGGCTGAGACTGAGGAGAGCTGGATACCACAGCTGGCAGAACCAGTCTGGGGCTACCAGAATCACCTGCGCCTAATCCCTCCTTGCTTTGTCTGTGGATCAAGGGAAATGGGGGAAAGGCGTAGAAGAGGCCCGAGGTCCGCAGCTTCAAAGGCATCCCCTACAGCGAGCCCTGCTGAGGGGGCCGGGCACAAAACAGTCTCGACTTTGCATTCTCCTTGGAGGGGAAAAAGGTCCGCCCGAGGCGTGACCCAGTGGGAGAAAAAATCTTGTGCTACCTCCGGCAGGGGAGACCATTCGTGAGACGCAGCCCTTATCTGGCTTAGGGCATCAGCCAGGGTGTTGGAGGCTCCTGCCATCGAAATGGCTAGGAAACCCGCCTCCAGGCTGCGCACGAGACCAAATGCGGAGAACCTCCTTACGTAACGGCAAGGGGCACGTCCGGCCCTGGCGGGTTAGGTAGCACATGGTCGTGGTATTGTCCGCCTGGACCTGAACCTCTTGACCCCGCACAAACGGAGCGAAAATGGCGTGAGCTAACCAACCGCATGAAGCTCCAGCAGGTTGAAATGGCATCGGGACTCCCGAGGGGACCAGAGACAGTGCACTCTGTGCTCCCCCTGATGGGCACCCCAACCCATCAGAGATGCATCGGTCGAAAAAGACTGTCGACTCGGGGCGGATGAATGGGATGCCCTCCTGCAGATGTGCCGGAATGGTCCACCACTGGACAGCGTTCCACATTTCCTGGGTCACTGTCACCAAATGATCCAATGGCTCGTAGCATTGTGACCACTGGCTGGCCAGTCCCCACTGAAGGGGACGCATGTACCAACGGGCCCAATGGACCATGCTGGTGCAGGCCGCCATGAGGCCCAGGAAGTCCTGGGCAGGGTGCAATTGCCCAACCAGAAATGACTGGGCAAGGAGGAAGAACCTCTGCCCTGTCTGCCAGGAGCCGAGCTCTGTCTCAAAGAGAGTCGAGCTCTGCGTCGATGAAGTGCATCACCTGCTTCAGCATGAGTTCCGACTTGGCCTCGTTGATGAGGAGGCCAATCTGAGAGCAACCTGGAGGGCCAGATCTCTGGACCGCTCCACCTCCGCTCTGAAGGGGGCTGCAAACAGCCAGTCAACCAGGTAGGGGTACACCCGGACCCTTCAGTGCCGCAGGAATGCTGTCACCACTGCCATGCATTTGGTGAAGACCCTGGGAACTAGGGAGAGGCCAAAGGGCATGGCCCGGAACTCGTAAAGAGATCCCTCCGCTCTGAAGCAGAGGAATCTCTGATGAGACGGACAGATCGGGAAGAGAAGAACGCGTCCTGGAGGTCCAAGGAACAAACCACACGCCTAGTTCCAAGTATGGGATTATCTGAGTCAGAGTGACCATCCAGAAGGACCAAGACCCTAAGAAGTTGTTCAGGTCGAGTGGGTCGAGAATGGGATGCCAGCCCCCCGTCTGTTTGGAGACCAGGAAAAAACCTGGACACAAACTCCGGGTCTGGAGAAGGATCCGCACCTTCCTGATCACCCCAATAAGAGGAGCAGGGAAATGTCTGCTCGGTGGGCCAACAGCTAAGCTGCAGACCCCGTAGCCCCCCCGAGGGGCAACGGCTCAAAGTGGTGGGACCTGCTCAAACACCCAGCGGCCCGTGGTGATAGCGGACCAGGCGGAGGACGTGGCGGAGCTGTCCCCCCATGGGGGGACCTGGGTAGAGGTGACAAGGCCGGGGGTGACACCCTGTAGCCCGTTACTGAGCAGGCTTGGAGGAGGACTGGCCCAAGGGCCTCTGAGCTACCTTCTTGTTTCCCTTTAGAAGCCGCTGGCTTGGGGTCAGGATACCCAGAGCAAGCCTGCTGGCCCTCATGTTGGTGTTGGGGCTTACGCAAAGGTTGCCGGCGGCCCTTGTCCCTCCAGGCAGGGGTGACTGAGTCCAGAGTGGCATCGGACTTCTCGGTCCCCTGGAGGTGTCCCTCCACTCCAAGGCCGAAGAGGTCAGTCCCCAAGAAGCAGATGTCCGCCAACTTGTGCTGGGTGTCCGACGAGAAAGTGGATATCCTCAGCCACACCCTGCGGTGCATGGCCACTGCGGCCGCTACCAACCTGGCACAGGAGTCACCTATGTCCAGAGCAGTCTGAA
Source organism: Neoceratodus forsteri (assembly GCA_016271365.2). Taxonomy (NCBI): domain Eukaryota; kingdom Metazoa; phylum Chordata; order Ceratodontiformes; family Ceratodontidae; genus Neoceratodus; species Neoceratodus forsteri. Next base: position 747,486,091 of record CM057456.1, on the reverse strand, counting down.
GCTGTTGCTTCGTCACCGCCCAACCCTGGTCCCGTGTCTGCTGGAACGTGGTCCGCAGGTCAGCCGGGAGATGAGGGAGCACCTCATCCAGGGAGCCCAAGAGGGCATGGGCGAAATGTGCCATCAGTGCGGCCGAGCTGGCCTGTCGGAGGCCCAGGGAGGAAGTGGCTGAAACCCTTGCGCCCAACATAGTCCATCCTTTGGACTCCTTGTCGGGCGCCCTATCCACATCCCCGAGCATTCACCCCATCGTGCTGGAAGACGCATCGGTAACTAACACCCTCATGGAGGGTGCTCTGAAAAACCGGGCAAAGAGCCGATAGGGACAGCATACTTTCTGGCCATCCTGGCGAGGGCACAGGACAGGAAGCAGGCCACTGCCAAAGCTCCAAGACTGGGCCAACAATGGCCTCAGCCACCGGAAAGGCCTCTGAGGGTGAATCCCCTTGGTCTAGGATCTCCGTCAGGGGATAATAGGCCCACTTGTACACGGGTTCGAGTTGCATCCCGGTGAACTCCGAGATGAGCTGAAGCAGACCCAGGAAGGATGATGGGCTGTTGTCCAAAGACCAACCCGGGAAGGACTCCGGGCCCTCCATCCCGGGGAACAGGGAGGAGTCATTGTTGGACTCCGAAAGGTCTGCAAAGAGCTGCCTCAGGCCCGAGCCTCTCCTCACCCGCCCAGGGTGGCGGGAGTGAGGGTGACCGACAACCTGCAGGACAGGCCGTGACCCGACCAAGGTTCCACCGCAATCGGTGGGGCAGCAAGACTTGGTCGAACAACCGGCCCAGAAGAAAAAACTACTCACCTTAGTAATGTTGTTTCTTCCAATGGAGTCTTGCTATATTATGACATATGCAGTGAGTCCCAACCTTTGAACTGCTCCGGAGGTGAAAGAGTTAACTTTCCATGCCAGGAATGGAACTTTGAGCTCGAGCTCAGTTGAAACTCTGTCTGTTGTTCTTCAAACTCAAACCATCAGATCTTTATGAGCTAAACTCACTGAGGTCCTGTGTGGAAGCTGTAAACCTACACTAGCCAACTGGCTACTACACATAAGAACACATTTTTTGGTCCCAAAACAAAGACTCAAGTAAGGAGACCCAAAAAATGAAAAACACAACACCAGTTCACCCCAAAAAGGATGGGTGAAACAACAAGGTGGACATCTACTAAGTGCCAACACTGCACTGCCCACCCACATCCCAAAACAAAGGTTTTGAGAGGGGCAGGCGGGGGAGGTCATAATATAGCAAGACTCCATTAGAAGAAACAACATTATTAAGGCGAGTCATTTTTTCTTCAAACAACATGAAGTCTTGCTATATTATGACATATGCAGACTACACAGCAGTACCTCCGTGGAGGAGGAACAGAACCTACTTAGGAAAAAGGCTCTGAAGCACAGCTGTGCCAAACCGAGCATCACTCCTAGCCTGGATGTCCAGGGAGTAATGCTTGAAAAGTGTGAACTGTTTTCCAGGTAGCTGCTTGACATATCTCTAGGATAGGGATGTCCCTGGAAGCAGCCAGAGAAGCAGTTGTACCTCTGGTAGAGTGAGCCCTCAGGCCTGAGGGAGGAACCTTACCCAGTTTTTCATAGCAAAATTGGATACAAGAGACAATCCACCTGGCAACGGATCTTTTAGTGGCAGGTTTCCCTTTACTAACCTCACCATAAGTGAGGAACAGTTGGAAGGAGTCAAACCTGTGACCCTTGGTATGTTCTATGTAGTAACTAAGGGCTCTTTTGATACCTAAACTGTGCAGTCTCCTCTCGCCAGAGGAGGAGGAATGGTCAGTGAAGTACACAGTGAGAGACATAGATTGATTAAGATGGAAATCTGAAACCACCTTAGGCAAGAACTTCCTGTTAGTCCTGAGGACCACCTTATCTCTATGAAAGGAGATAAAATCAGGCTCCACTGACAAGGCTTGTAATTCACTTATGCATCTGGCAGAAGTGATGGCTACCAAGAACACAGTTTTCCAAGTCAAGTACTTAAGCTGCGCTGAAGACAAAGGCTCAAAGGGGGTTGCATAAGATGGGCAATGCAAATATTAAGATCCCAGGCAGGGGCAGGGTCCCTGAATGGGGGGGGGGTTGGGGTTGGTGTGAAGCAACCCCTTGAAAAACTTGGAGAATACAGGATGAGCTGAAAGAGAAGAGGGCTTACCTGCCAATAAGAAAGCAGACACGGCTGCCAGGTGCACTTTTAGGGTAGCTGGTCTCAGCCCCAATGTATTTAAGTGGACCATATAATCCAGGACTGTGGGTAAATCAGCAGATTCTGGGGAAATATGCTTTCCAGAGCACCATATGGAAAATCTCTTCCATTTGGAATTATAAGTAGCCCCGGTGGAAGGCTTCCTAGAAGCCTTCAGGATATCCATTACACCTTGGGAGAGGTGTAGGTCAGCAAACTCTAACTCTTCAAGAGCCAGGCCTTGAGATTGAGAGATTTGAGGTTCAGGTACCCAAACTCTCCCCTGAGCGCAGGTTAACAGGTTGTGATTCCTGGGAAGACACAGGGGAAGGTGGACTGCTAAGGACAGTAGGAGTGGGTACCAAGGCTGTCTGGCCCAATCTGGAGCAATCAGGATCATCTTGCAGGGTTGAGATCTGATTTTGACTAGCACTTTGAACAGGAGAGGGAAGGGGGGAAAGGCATAGAGAAACTTCCCCTCCAACTGAGAAGGAAGGCATACAGGGGGACTGAGCCCAACACTGGGGGCCTGCAGCAAAAAAGGGGAAGTTGGTGATTTTCTGGGGCTGCAAAAAGATCTATCTGCGGGGTTTCCCATCTGGCAAATACTACCTCCAAGACCAGAGGATCCAGTGACCATTCGTGATGGCCCTGGGAAATCCTGCTGAGCGCATCTGCCAGGACATTGTCCTTGCCTGGGAGGTGAACTGCCATAAGGGAGGTGTTCAGTGAGTAAGCCAGAGACCACAACTTCATTGCTTTGGTGCACACAGCCGTAGACCGAGTGCCCCCTTGCTTGCTGATGTACCACATTGTGATGGTGTTGTCTGTTCTGACCTGAATAACTTTGCTCTGAACAGATTTGGAAAAAGCTTGAAGTGCTAGAAAAACTGCTCTGCGTTCCAACAGATTGATGTGGAGCAGAGATTCCTGAGGGGACCACAGTCCCTGGGAGTGAGGTCCCATGTGAGCCCCCCACCCCAAGAGGGATGCATCTGTAGTAAGGATTAAGGAGTGAGACTGAGGGGCAAAAGGAACCCCCTGTCTCAGATTGCTCTGGTCCTGCCACCACTGTAGGGCTTGGATCAGGGTTCGAGTCACTGGGATCAATTTGGTTAGAGGGTCTCTCCTTTGAGACCAAAAGGCTCTCAAATGGAACTGGATGTCCCTCATCCGAAATCTTGCTCCCTGCACTACTGCTGAAGAAGCAGCCATGTGCCCCAGGAGCTGTAGAAAGTGTCTTGCTGGTCAAGAGACCTGCAGGGTGAATGAGGAGGCCAGAGAGACCAGGGTCCTTGCTCTGTGCAGAGGAAGGAAGGCTCTGGCCTTCTCTGTGTTCAGCTCCGCGCCTATGAAGGTGAGGAGCTGGACAGGCTCTAGAACTGACTTTGGAAGATTCAGAAGAAAACCTAGAGAAGTGAGTATTTGCTGAGTTATCTGTAGATGTAACTTGACTTGGTCTGGGGACTGGCCTACTATGAGCCAGTCGTCCAGGTAAGGGAAGATGGCAATTTTTTGCCTTCTTAGGTGGCCAACTGCTACTGCCAGGCATTTTGTGAATACCCTTGGAGCAGAGGTGAGGCCAAACGGCATTGCTCTGAATTGGTAATGGCCTGAGGGCAGCTCGAACCTGAGGTACTTTCGATGGGAGCCTCTGATAGGAATATGGAAATAGGCATCCTTGAGGTCCAGGGACACTAGCCAGTCCCCTGCCCTTAGAGAGGGTAGAATAATTCCCAGAATCACCATGTTGAATTTTGGTTTTAAAAGGTGCTTGTTTAAGTATCTGAGATCCAGGATGGGCTGCCATTCTCCTGTCTTTTTTGGGGTAAGGAAGTACCTGGAGTACAAACCTTTGCCCTGGTGTAGGGGTGGAACCCTTTCCACAGCTCTGAGAGCTAGGAGGGAAGAGACCTCTGCCTCTAGGGCAAGAGCCTCTGGAGGATTTGCAGGTGGAAAGGATCTGGTTCTCATCTTTGGAAATTTTTTGAAGCTGAGAACCAGTCCCTGGCTTACCACTTCCAGGACCCACTTGTCTGATGTAAGAGACTTCCAGTCCTGGACAAAGTGAGCCAGCCTGCCCCCTACAGGTAGCTGAGAATCGGCCCTGGCAACCCCATCAGGGTGCCTGTTTGGCAGGGGCTTTGGGCTGAGGGGTGGAAGTGGGCCTGCTTGAACCCCGTCTGCCTCTCCCTCTAAAGAACCCCCTCTGGGCATAGGCAGAAGAGGAGGCCTGGGGTTGGTAAAAAGGCCTACAAAAAGGCCTGCTCCTGCCCCTGGGAAGCTGCCTTTGAGGAGTGGCCTGCCTTTCTTTGGCCTGTGCACTCCTATAGGTGGTCCTGTACTCATCCATTTTCTTCATGTAGTTCTCTGTCTGCTCCCCAAACAGAGAATTACCCACAACAGGAAAATCCATGGCCTTAGTCTGGCATCCTGTGACAGGCTAGTACATCTGAGCCAAGCCATTCTGCGAAGTGCCACAGATATAGCCATGACTCTTGATGACACATCATTAGAGTCCACCGCAGCATGGAATTGCACCTTGGATGCCTCAATACCATCAGCAGCCACCTGTTCCAGCTCCTTGGCAAGCTGGCCAGGGACCTGTTTTGCTAGAGCCATAACAGTATCCCATCTGGATTTCTGGTATCTGGCAACATAAGCCATATAATTTGCCTGTCTGAGTCCCAAGGATGCTGCCATGTACTGTTTCTTTGCCATGGCATCAATCCGGGGATGTGAAGCCAAGGGAATATTAGCCTTGTCACAGGCTGCAGCCTGCACCACCCCAACATGGCTGCATTGTTGTGTGAGGAACTCCGTATCAGAGCCTGACAATGTGTACCTCTTGTCCATTCTCTTATCTACAGGAGGTATAGTGTGAGGAGCTTTTACAATTTTAAAAGTCTGTTTCCCAAAAGATTTATGCAAGGGATAAACAGTCTCCTAGACTCTGGGATATCCATCATTTCCACATAGTCAGGCTCCTCTTAATCATCCACAGCTTCCTCCATAGGGAGCTGGAGGGTTTCAGCCACTTTTTTATAAAACATAAAATGAGAAGGGGACTCAGAAAGCCTAGGAGGAGATACTCCTGAAGGTCTGTCTGGGGAGATGTCCGGGTCAATGGGCACATCCAGACTTTCAAATCCACATTCACTCTCCTCATACTCCTCTTCCCCCTCCTCCGGTTTACAATACTCCTCTAACTTATACACTTGAACCGACGGAACCGGGCGCTCACCCAATGGTGCCGGTTCGGTCAGAACCGGGGAAAGCGAATGGACAATTTTTATCGCTTTGGCTATTTCTTCAGCGGTTGGAGAGGAAAGTTTTGGCTCCACACCAGCTGATTTTCTAGTCCTTTTTGCTGGACCCAGCTCCTCTGAGTCGGATCTCCTTTTGCCCGAGGAAGTCTCGCCCTGGTCAGAGGGCACTCCCTCCGCTACGGTTGGAACCGAACCGGGCTGGCCATCCGGTTCACCGGACATTTTCGCCTCCCTTTCCCTGAGCCTACCAACTCTCTTTTCCAGGATAGCTGCAGGAAAACTTTTACAAATCTGGCAGTCTGCACTGAGGTGGTCAAACCCCAGACAACAAACACAGGTGGTGTGGGGATCAGCCTTGGCAAAGACTTCCACACACACACTGCAGTGTTGAAATCCAGTGGGCCCGGTTTTTCTTTTGGGTTTCTCAGACATAGTGCCAGTCCTAACCAAACTTACCCGTTTATGGCAATCCGCCAGGTAATACTCTCTTATCGGTTCCCAACCATGTCACCGGTCGTGGAAAAAAAACGTAATAAAATCCGTTTTTTTAGAACCGATAAGAACCGGTAACCACACACTAAAAGATAGATTCAAATATTTTAAGCAACTTGATCGGTTCAAACTGTACCGATGAACCGTTTACAAGTTCCACACAGAATATAAATAAATGTAAAACCTATCTAGTACTCACAATACCACAGACAGAGTCTGAACCGACCGGTTGCGGTTTAAATTCGGTTGAAAAACCGAGAAAACTATACTTTAACCGACAAATGAACCGAGCAGAAGAAGAAATCTCCGGAGCGACTGTTCAGTGAGACAGAGTAAAGAATCTGACAGTTTGAGCTTGAAGAACAACAGAGAGTTTCAACCGAGCTCGAGCTCAGCGTTCCATGCCTGGCATGGAAAGTTAACTCTTTCACCTCTGGAGCAGTTTAAAGGCTGGGACTCACTGCATATGTCATAATATAGCAAGACTTCATGTTGTTTGAAATAGGCACCTCGACTGCAGCGAGCGGTTGCGTCGGCTGCTCGGGCGGCAGCTGCTTGGTAGACGGGGAATGAACCGGAGTCGACTGATTCCCGGACAACAGCAACTGCTGCCACGTAAACTCCTCATAACGTCGAAGCCTCTCCTCATCCGAGGAGGAAGACGAGGAGGATCGGTGTTGCCACTTAACTTGGTGCCCCAACCGAGACCGCCGAAGGTGGGAGCGGCATGACCGAGAAGAGGACCGGAACCAAGACCCAGATCCTCGGCGGAACTGAGGGTGGGTCTGGGAAGAAACGGGGGATACCCACTCTTCCCTCGGTTTGGACATATTGGCCGAGGACTGCCTCCCCGGAGGCGCAAGCAGGACCTCAGCCTCCACCGGGGAAACCAGCAAAGGGTTGACGGTTCTGGCAGTAGACTGCCCGGGTGACGGGTCGAGGGAGCCCTCGACAACGTCTAAGGCAGTCTTGGCCGGATGGCCTGACAGGGACACTGTGAAGCCAATGGCCTGAGCCGCAACCTTGACCAAAGTCGAAGATCGGTGGACCGGGGAAGGGGAACTCTCCCGCTCCCACAGATGCCGACGATGGGACTTACCCTGCGACCCCCTGGACCTGGGCCGAGAGGCAGTTCCCGATGGCCCCTCCCCCTTCGAGGAGAGGGACTGGCGAAGCTCCTTGAACGAAGCCAAATGAGAGGAACTCAAAGAGAGCAGGATAAATGCCGCGACCGAGGAGGAGGAGGAGGAGGAAGATGCAGCCTTAGCCGCCGTCTCCTCCAGGGAGGAAGAAAAAATGAGCTGCTCAGCTAAGACAGCCGATGCGGACACCGCCTGACAAGCCTCTAAAGATTTTACCGGCACGGAAAAATCCTCGGGGTGCCCAAGCCTAACTCGGGCCGCATGATCCTCCAGGGTGTTGGACGAAAAAGCACAGCACAGTTCGCAAACTTGCGGGTCATGGTCCAAGTTGAGGCAGTGCCGATCAGTCCTGGAGATATTCCGCCCACCAGGGCGCCTCCGAGAGCCGGGGAACGAATTGTCCATCGCAGCGCGAGGGAAGAAGACCGAAGTTTTGGAAAACTTCACAACTAAATTCAGACGAACCGAAAAATCAGGAACTAGTCGAAAAAAGCAGAGTGCTAAGGAGGGAACCTGAGCTTCCAAGCGGTAAGGAAGATCTGGCATCATGGGGCAGAGCCGAGAGTTTTACCACCTGGGTGGGTGGGAGGAGCCAGCTTGAAGACCTTCCGGCAAGATTTAAAGCGGCAAGAAACCCGCCAGATAGTGTGGATGAACAACATATCCATGTTCCTAGAACCCCACTTTTCCCCCAGCAGTACTGGATACGGGTTCAAAGAGTGGGGTAAACTAGGGTTGTTGTATACCTACCAATTTTATACTCAAGGGACACATAAAACCTTTACACAATTACAGACGGAATTGTCCATCCCACATAGAGATTGGTTTTGATTCGTGCAAATACGACATTTCCATGAGGCCACCATAAGCCTACAAAAAGACCCCAAGAACATTCCATCTTTGATTACACTAATAATAGCCATACAAGAGGAGATGGCCCCTAGATATCTGATTTCCAGATTTTATCTGGCAGAAATGTCAATGGCCAGACCTTCATGGGAAGTGATACAAGAAACATGGGAATCAGAATTAGTAATAGAATTCACCCCGGTAGACTGATTATGGATTTGGAGGAGACAACATCGACTTACAGGATCTTATAGATGGTGGGAAATCAGTTGCAAGGTAGCGGCAAGATTTTTCCGCACACCACACATAACAGCTAAGTTTTCCGTCACCCACAACACCTCCTGTTGGAGGGAATGTGGCACAGAAGTCTCCACTCCTAAACATGTATTTTTGAGCTGCCCTGCCCTAGCTCAGTTCTGGGGTAGGATCAACCAGGTTATGGCGGGCCTATTCCCAGAATTGTCACCTCTGTCACCAAGGTTGGCAATTCTATTACATTACACAGAAATTTAAGCATAAGTCAAAACTATATCTGGCATCAATTTTACTTATGGCTGCCAAGAAGTCCATAACCAGAAATTGGTTAAAACCAGACCCTCCACTTAGAAATTGGGAAGATTTGGTATATGAAACCTAGATAATGGAAACTATGACTGCCAAATTACAGGGGAAATTACCCCAAATATCAGCGTACCGGACAGCGTGGTGGTTAAAAATTTCTGATCATAGACCAGATCTAGTCCCATAGGAAATACCAGAAGAGTATATCAGGTGTGACTAATTCATTATTTATATCTCCAGACTAGGGGCCAACACCGGGTCGGTCATCCATCCATCCATTAACCTGAGACCTAAGACAAGGGTCAGGCTAAATGGGTTGATAACTAAACCAAGTAAATTTTATACATATGGGAAAGAACCAGCCTGTAGAACCTGCTGCTCCTCCCTCCTCCTTCCCCTTGTCTCTCCTCCCTCCTCCTCCTCCCCATTCCTGCTATAAATCCTACCAAATCTTTCTTCCTCCCTCCCTATTCAAAGGAAACTACTAGGAGGGAGTAAATAATTATAACATGTTATGGGGAGTGAATATGTTTAAATATGAGTGTGGGATTATTGGGGTGGGGATTGGGGAGGTGGATGACTGCAGATTTAAACTTGTATTGCTGTACAATGTATGAAGCTTGCAAAGCCAAGTACCTCTCTATATATGGAATGATATGTAAAACCAGTACTTTATTAAAACTTAATAAAAATTACGTTTAAAAAAATTTTTTTTTTGAATAAAGCTAATGTACCTAAACTAGAAGAAAAAGAAGCTGAGATTTTGAATGAGGAAATAAAGATAAGTGAGGTAAAAGAGGCAATAACATTTCTCACACTGAATACAGCACCTGGTATTGATAGAATACCCAATGCATTTTATAGAAAATATGAAGATGAAGTAGCACATATGTTGACAAAAGTATTTAATGATATTTCAAAAAGGGATTATGATGGAAAGTACGAAACAGGGGGTTACGATATTCTTATACACAAAATGGGATAAATTGGATATCAGAAATTGGAGACCAATAAGTTTGTTAACCTTAGATTAAGAAATTTTAGCCAAAATAATAAACAAAAGATTGATGTCCTTTTCAGAACAGCTGATTTTATGTACACAAACATGTGCCATACCCGGGAGAGATATTAGATAAAAAATTGATATATTTAAGGGAAATAATAAATGAATCCCAGGATAATAGAATGGAAGGATAGTTGTACACGTTAGATCATGAGACAGCATTCGATGCTATACAACATGAATATTTGTGGGATGCGTTAAAAGCTTAAAATCTGCCAAATAAATGTATTGCTTTAATAAGACCATTATATTCAGAGGCCCAAGTTTGCCCAATGGTGAACGGATACCTGGGAATACCAATATTTGTAAGGAATAGAGTTAGGCAGGGTTGTCCCTGAAGTCCTCTTTTATATGTTTTCTGTTTGGACCCAGTACTAAGGTATACTGAGGAAAATACTCAAATTAAAAATATAATATGGGAGAACAGAATTTAAAAAAAGAATTATGCATATACGGATGATTGTATACTTAGTAAAAGATCTTGAATCCAGTGAAGCTTTGCTAGGAACTTTTGATAAATATAACATATACACAGGTACTGTGATAAATAAAGAGAAAGGCAAGATATACCCTTTAGGGATTGTAGAACAAAATAAGAAGGGGGGACTAGAAATAGTGAAAGGTGAGATAAAAATTTGGGGTATTATTTTTAGGGGAAGGATGCGGCTGTTAAAAATTGGGACATCAAATGTCATATAGCACAAAAGAAAATAGAAAAATGGAAAGACTGCAATATGACCAAAGAAACAAGGATTTATCTGCTAAAGACTTTCATTAAACCAATTTTCTTATATGTAGCATATACTGTATATTCCCAGTACCTTTCAAACAAAGATTTTGGGTCTCTTCTTTCAGCTTCTGTGGGGTTCCCATTCGAATCCCATAAAAAGGGCGCACACATATAGACCTAAAACAGAAGGTGGTTTAAATATGGCTCATCCCATAGTTTTTCCTTAAGTATTTTTGTATATGAGAATATAGTGCCCATTTTACAGGGGAAATATTTAATATGGAGTCAGTTTGCACAAAGATGGAGTCAAAGGCTAATAATGAATATAGGGGAAAAAAGGAAATATAAAACAAAAGCATGAATTACCAATTTACCTTGAGGTATGTAGAAAATACATAACATAATGGGGGTGACCCCAGATCTATTAAATAGGAAAAATAGAAAACAAATGTATAAGAAAGTGGTGGTTAAGAATTTTTAAGAAGAACCAGTTTTTAAAGTAGAGAAGGGCATTCAGGTTGAAAAAATATTAGATATGACATTAGAAAAAAGGACTCCAAAGCAAACGAGGGAAGTTGTTTGGACGAGTAGCCATGAAAAGCTCAATGTAAAAGGAAACCAAAAACACAAAATGAAGAAGGGCAGAACATGTCCAGAGGTAGCCTGTGGAATGATGGAAGAAAGTATGAAGCATCTTTTCTTTGAATGTTCTTTTATAAAGGATTTTGGGGAAATTTAGCCAAACTATGGGGTATGAGTATGTTTGAGAAAATGTCCTATACAATACTGATATATGGTCAACTAACAAAATAATGGGACAGGTTAGATAAAGTACAGTATGTGTGATATATACTAGCAATATTAAAGTGGTGCATTGGCAAGTAAGGTGTCAAAGGTTTTTGCAGAACAAAGATGTACAACAAAATGACCTGCTGTTTAAAATACAATTAGAAATTGATAAAGTATATCAGAATGAATGCAATTTGTATGGGGATAAAATAGTAAAAGACTTGTGGAAAAACATGCTAGCTGTAGGATAAGGAAAAAAAAGAGAAGAAAGGATCATTTCAAGTAAGAGAAACATGAGATAATTGGTTAGGAAATATAGTTTTATATATATATATAAGAATTAAGTTATGAATTTTTTTTATCAGATTTCATATTGTTTGTATGATGCTTGTAATGTTTGTTTTTGGTTTTAAATAAAAAATTCTCCTACTCTTTTCGAGAACTGCAGTGGGATCTTTAACGTCCACCTGAACAACCACCAGAACAAGCAGACGGGACCTCAGTTTAACGTCTCATCTGAAAGACGGCACTTCAGGATTGAAGCATCCCCTTCATGTTACACTACAGTGTCAGCATTGGGATTTAACTGAAGTGCCTGGTGTGGGGCTAGAACCCACAACCTTTCGATCTCCTTGCCTCAGAGGCAAGTGTGCAACCTGCTGAGCCACTGACACTGCTGCTCAAGAACCACGGAGGACCCTTACCTACCCCAGTTCCCATGGTGCCAAATCAGAATTTTTACACTCCCCTACTCTGGAAAGGACACAATCGTATTTTGGCTCCATGGAGCTGATCTGCTGATCCCTTCCACTTTTTGATAGTGACAGCCACCCCCCCATGCTAGCATGTTTTGTGATTTCATTATATGGAGATCGTAGGGGCATAGACATTAATGGAGCCAATTTTTAAACTCTGTTTTTTCCGGGGTTTTTTTCTGCATCGCTTTTTGTTCCCCCATTGCCATCTCACCTTACTTGGCAATGGGGGAAGACAGTGATTTTGTATTTTCACCCCTTAAGTCCTGGGACCCCAGAACGCAGCTGCCCATGCGTGTGGAGGTGTGCATGCACTCTGTGGCCCCGGTGACAGCCCCTTCCACTTACCGGGCCTATTGCCAGGTTCCCCCGTGGCTTGGCACTGCCACCTAGCCTCTACTAGGTGGCAGCCAAGAGCTAGAAAAACCCCACGTCCCTCCCCAGAGAGGAGAGCTGCCCTTCAGCTGCTCAATTAACTCCTCGCCTTCCCCCTTGGCTGCCCCTGGCGGACTGAGCTCACTCCTGAACCTGGGCCACTGGTGTGGCGCAACGTGTGGTGTCCAGCACCTCAATCCTTAGTGCCACCGGGCTGGCCCTTTCATATTTTTTTTAACTTTGTTTCCCTCTGGTCACCAAGCTCAGGGATCTCCACTGGATGACACCACTGACTCTCCCGCATGGCCCGAGACCCCCCACCTTGGGTCCCCTCCCAGAGCTCCGAATACCCCAAGCCTTGCCTGCTCGAGACCCCCTGGCTTGTTCCCCTCCCAGGGCAGGGTCACCTCCACTCCATGGCACGCCTTGAATCCAACTTCTGGCAGGCAAGATGGGGGTCAGAGGATCGGGACCCAGGTGGGCTTGATCCAACAGTGGGTGTAGGGCCATGGTGCATCGTCATCTTCTGGGAGTTCGGGGCTTCCCCCTTTTTCTAGTGCCCCCTCCGACTGTGAGCATGGATGTGCAATGACATCTAGGGAGGCGTGTGTTCTGCATGCAGCAAGCCGATGTCCACTGCGGACCACCTCCCATGAAGCAGAAAGTAGACAGCTCAATATCTCCGAGCCGCCGCTGGGAGGCATACTATTGCTGACACCTTCATCCATCCCTCCCCAGAGAAGGTGAGCTGTCGTCAGACACTCAGACCTTCACTACCCCTGCCAACCCCCCAGTGCCTCAACCTTGCTCCCAAACCCGGGTCACCAGTGTGTTGTGAGGTGTGGCATCCAGCGCCTCAACCCTCAACACCACTGGTCTGGCTCATTTTTCATATTTTAATGGCCATCCAGAACAAATTAAGGCCACAGCTTAACTAACAAGGTGCTTGTTATTTATGCGGTAGCCTTGATCTGTTGTGAATACCCATCTAAAATATGAAAAACAGACTTTCAAAAGCAGCCCCATTAATGTCTGGTATGTGCCCCTGTGCTCTCCATATAATGACATCACAAAATGTGTTAGCGCTGGGTTGGCTCTCAGTATCAAGAAGTGGAAGGGATCAGTAGATCGTCTCTATGAAGCCAAAATATAATCCCTTCCCTTCTTAGTTACAGGCATACAAAAATTCTCACTTTGGCACCATTGGAATTGGGGGCAGTTAGTGTCCTTCCAGATTTTTAGTGTGAGCATCAGCAAAGGTGCTCTTTATGTAACACATTCAATGAACAAACTTGTGGTTAGTCTGCAGTGGCTTTCCACAGGGCTGCCCCAGACCTTTAAAAATGATAAGCAAACTTTTGAAAATATATTTTTTGTGGCAGCACTGCCACCACATATTGCTCACAGAATAGTCTCAATGTTAAGCCAGTGCTCTAACTGATAATTTAGGGCAGAATAGGTGCGTATTTGATGCCTGCAGACAGCCTTGGCTTTCCACATGTCAAGACCCTATTTACGCCTATTAAGTCCAGTCAGTGCTGGCATTATAAAGGAAAAAAGGAAAACAAACTTGTCTGCACTTGGTTTACAGATGGAGGAAGTACAGGACTGTGCACCCCACAACAGAAACATCAGTCAGTTCTAACAGAAACACCACGGAAAAAAGAAAACACACTTAGCACTATGCTTATGGGTACAAAACAAGTGTTTATTCTGCCAAGAGGGCACAGAATAATGCCCTGCCATTTGGCCAACATGTGTAACAACCGTCTTACCATGAGAGCTGACTGCTTGCTCCCTGCCTTACATGCAAGGAAGTATTTATGGCTGCCAGCCATCAGCCAACAGTGGAGTTATTGTGTGGGCCAGCACAGCTGTTTCCATACCAGCAACAAAGGAGAGCCTTTGGGGCTGTTTAAAAACCTGCTCAGTTCACTTGTGCCCAAGTGGAATGCTTTCAGCAGCATGCTGTTAAATGGGTGCCCACACAAGGACTGCATAGTGTAGGACAGTCATAGGAAGGGGGGGACAGTGGAAATATTGGGCGTGCAATTCTTATATATCTTTGACCACATCACTATTCAATGAGTGTCAAGGATGCTCGGTGTAGAACAGTTGCTCATTTCATTTCCACTCCTGGCAGAGCTGCAGGAGTGCAAAACATGCTCTCTTGTGTATCAGTTAAAGCCAAGTTTCATTATCTAAATCGTATTACTTCAGTGTGGCCACATTGACACTGCTTGGGTTCAGGGAACTAATAGTGAACCAATCAGATTTCATAATTAAGAGGCCATTTGTAAGGGTTACTGCATGTAACTAGCACAGGTTAGAGCTCACCTGTTTATGATGCATTTTTTGTGCTCATGAGAACTGGAGGACCAACCAATGCCATTGGAAACTGAAAACCTCTGCTTATTCTTAGTTAGGTCAGGTATAGTCTACATCACTCTGCCGCCCTACTCCTCTAATGCTGGAACTGGAAGGACAACCCAATCTGGGTAAGGAGGTATTTTAATCAGGTTGGGAGGAGGCTGTCTTTTTTTATTTCCTAATTTACTTAGGTTAGTCCAACTAAAATGCAACAGCTCATTTCTAGTTGGGGGTCCAGTTTCTAGTAAATTTTAAAGCCAGGAGGACCGAAATGTAGGGAGGTTCAATAGCTTGCTGAAGGTCTCACAGTGAGCCATGAGCAGTGGTTGGATTCCAACCTGACATACCCTTCACAAGTTTCACAGGCCATTGCTCAAACAATCTGTTACTCCCCCACCCACCCACCAGAGCTTGAGCACTCTGCCTACGCAAAGCCTCTTAAGCTCCTTTGTCATAGGTTGGTGGGACTGATCTGAAACAAGTACCCATGTTCATTCATTCATTCATTCATTCACTTTATTTGTTAACCGGCTTAGGACACTGGGCCAAAGCCCTTTCTCAGGACCGACCCGGACATATAAACAACACTACAAACTGAGTACAAAATTAAATATTATACAATCAACAATATCAAACATTAAGCATAACATGAGCAAACAAGCAATGCTAACAAATACTGTTTAAATCTGATCTTAAAGCCTGGGTAAGACTTAATTGATCTTAAAGAAACTGGTAACCTATTCCACAAAGAAGAAGCTTGATGTTCAAGTAATTGAAGACCAT
Source organism: Neoceratodus forsteri (assembly GCA_016271365.2). NCBI lineage: Eukaryota > Metazoa > Chordata > Ceratodontiformes > Ceratodontidae > Neoceratodus > Neoceratodus forsteri. The sequence goes on along the minus strand of CM057456.1, from coordinate 747,470,705 downwards.
AATTATTTTTAGCACTATGGGCTACCAACACAACCCCCTATAATGATCTGATATTTGCCTGCACTTCTCGAACCAAAACCAAATCGAATAATGGTGATAGACCTTCAGAGTGAATGGCCTGCTGAACCAAATTACCTAAAGCAAACTCATATTTGAGCTAGGGTGACAACCATCCCAATGAAAAGTACAAAGAACAATGATGGGTCATGGTAGGAACATCCCAAACAAACCTATAAATATTATTATACACAATATTTAGAATCTGTTTCTCTTTAACCCCCAACTTACAATACAGTGTAGAAACATAATCAAAATGTGGCATTAAAACACCAACAGTCAATTTCAGACGAGAGTCATATGACAGGTATGATTTAAATTTATAAAGTTGACCCAATTTAAAATGTATTTTCCATTTTACAGACTTTACCTGAGAAAAATAAGTCAACGAGGGATCTAATAAGACTCCCAAGTGCTTAAACTCCAACACCTGCTCAAGTAAATTCCCCTGTACATCATGGATGACCAGAGGAGGCTGATCTAGCGGAGCTACCAAACAACCCAACTCTGGTCTTACGAGCATTCAAGACTATCAAATACGAGGTCACCCAGTGACATTATTTTTGAAATTCAACTTCCAAAAATATAGGTTACTCACCTGTAACAGGAGTTCTAGGAATGGTATATGTTGTTCATCCACACTGTCTGGCAGGTATCCTTGCCGCTTTAATTCTTGCCGGAAGGTCTTCAAGCTTGGCTCCTCCCACTCACCCGGTGGTAAAACCTCGGCTCCGCCCCATGATGCAAGATCTGCCTGCGGAAGCTCAGGTTGTGTGTCAAGCCGGAGAGGTTATGGAACAGATGAACAACATACACCATTCCTACAACTCCTGTTACAGGTGAGTAACCTGTATTTAGGGACATGGATATGTTGTTCATCCACACTTATTGGCAGACTCCTAGCAGTTCTCCGGGAGGAGGGAGGCAAGGCGCACACCCCCAATACTTACTTGGGAAAGAGATTGAGAACTGAGGCCCCAAAACCAGCATCCCGGCGTGACTCGAGGTTGATGTGGTAGTGGGTAATGAAGGTATGTGCCGACTTCCAGGTAGCAGCCCTGCAGATATCCTGGATAGGGACGTCCCTGGAAGCAGCTACCGATGCAGCGGTATGGCGGGTAGAATGGGCTTTTATCCCTCTGGGAAGCTCCATGCCCGCCAACCTGTAGCAGAGCTCTATGCAGGAGGTGATCCACCTGCCATCGCCTGCTTTGCTGCAGGTCTGCCAGGTGTGGCTTCAGTGTAGGTGACAAACAGCTGGCGAACCTCTCCCCGAACTTCAGCCGTCTGCTCCTTATAGTAAGTGAGCACTCGTCTAGGGTCCAAAGTATGGAGCCTATACTTGGCCTCCGAGGTGTGATTGGGGTAGAACACCGGCAGAGTCAACACCTGGTTAACGTGAAACTCCGACACCACCTTCGGGAGGAACCTCGGGTGGGGGCACAGGACAACCTTGTCCCTGTGGAAGACCAGGTAGGGAACCTAGATGGAAAGCACCTGGAGCTCTCCCAGCCTTCTGGCTGACATGATAGCCACCAAGAAGGCGGTCTTCCATGACAGGTGTGAAAGATCACACCTGTGCATTGGTTCAAATGGCTTGCCCATGAGCTTGGCCAATACCAGCAGTAGATCCCACGGAGGTGGAGGTTCTCGCACCGAAGGGGAAATGTGGTCAAGGCCTTTGAAAAAGCGCCCGACCACCTTCTCCTGTGCCACCGATTGCTTGCTGGCCCATACCCGGTAAGCAGAGATGGCTGCCAGGTGCACCTTAAGGGTCGTCGACCGAAGCTCTTGCTGAGAAAGGGACCACAGGTAGTCCAGAATGCTTGCCAAGGTGCAGTCAGAAGGGTCCAAGCCCTTCCCCTGACACCAAATGGAAAACCTCTTCCATTTGAAGGCATAGCATTTTCTGGTCGACTCCTTACAGGATGACTCAACGACGTTGAGGACCTCGTCGGAAAGACCCAAGGCCTGGAACTCTAGCCGCTCAGGAACCAGGCCATCAGGTGCAGGGATTGAAGGTCCGGATGGAATATCTTCCCCTGATTGACTGAGATCAGGTCCGGGCGGGCTGGAAGACGCCCCGGGAGCTTGGAGCTGAGGTTGAGGAGATCTGATACAGGAACTGGCGGGCCAGTCTGGGGCTACTAGAATCACCTACCCTTGTCCCTCTTCACCTTGAGAAGCACCTTGTGGATCAAGAGAAATGGGGGAAAGGCGTAGAAGAGGCCCGGGGTCCATGACCTCGAGAAGGCATCCCCCTGCAGCGAGCCCTGCTGAGGGGGGCGGGCATGGAACAGACTCAGCTTCGCATTCTCCCTGGAGGCAAACAGGTCCACCTGAGGTGTGCCCCAGTGGGAGAAGAGATCTTGTACTACCTCCGGCAGGACAGACCACTCGTGAGACACAGACCCTATCCAGCTTAGGGCATCTGCCAGGATGTTGGAGGCTCCTGCCACATGAATGGCTAGGAGATCCGCCTCCAGGCTGCGCACTAGGGACCAAATGCAGAGAGCTTCCTTGCATAACAGCAGGGAGCGCGTCCTGCCCTGGCAGTTCAGATAGTACATGGTCTTGGTGTTGCCCATCTGGACCGGAACCACTTGACCCCGTAGAAATGGAACAAAGGCGGTGAGAGCTAGACGGACCGCTCGGAGCTCCAGCAGGTTGATGTGGCATCGAGAGTCCCGAGGGGACCAGAGGCCATGCGCTCGGTGTTCTCCCAGATGGGCACCCCAACCCATCAGAGATGCGCCGAGAAAGAGAGAGACCGTCGGCTCGGGTGGATGAATGGGATGCCCTCCTGCAGGTGAGCTGGAACGATCCACCACTGGAGAGCGTTCCACATCTCCTGGGTCACTGTCACGGGCCGGTCCAACGGATCACGGTGTTGTGACCACTGGCTGGCCAGTCCCCATTGAAGGGGATGCATGTACCAACAGGCCCAATGGACCACGCTGGTGCAGGCCGCCATGAGGCCCAGGAGGTGCAGGAAGTCCCGGGCAGGATGCAATTGCCCAACCAGAAATGATTGGGCAAAGGAGGAAAGAACCTCGGCCCTGTTCGCCGGGAGCCGTGCTCTGGCTCGCAGAGAGTCGAGCTCTGCCCTGATAAACAGAATCACCTGCTTTGGCACAAGTTCCGACTTGGCCTCGTTGATGAGGAGGCCAACCTGAGAGCAAACCTGGAGGGCCAGATCTCTGGACCGCTCCACCTCCTGTCTGGAGGGGGCTGCTATCAGCCAATCGTCCAGGTAAGGTACACCTGGACCCCTCGGCGCCTAAGAGAGCTGTCACCACTGCCATGCATTTGGTGAAGACCCTGGGAGCTAGGGAGGCGGAAGGGCATGGCTTCGAACTCGTAAGGGATCCCTCCGCTCTGAAGTGGAGGAATCTCTGATGGACGGATGGATTGGGACATGAAAGAACGTGTCCTGGAGATCCAGGAGCAGAACCACATGCTTCGTTGCAAGGATGGGATTATCTGAGCCAGAGTGACCATCCTGAAGGTTCGAGACCTTAGGAACTTGTTCAGGTCGTGCAGGTCGAGAATGGGGCGCCAGACCCCCATCCGTTTTGGGACCAGGAAGTACCTGGACACAAACGCTGGGTCTGAAGGAGGATCCGCCACCTTCCTGATTACCTCTTTTTCGAGGAGCAGGGCAATGTTGGCCCAGCGGGCCAACAGCGAGGCTTCGGACCCCGTGGCCCCCCCGAGAGGTGATGGCTCGAAAAGGCGGAACCTGCTCGAACTCCAGAGGCAGGCCTTTTCCTACCACCTCCCAGAGGTCCGTGGTGATAGCCGACCAGGCGGAAGGAAGTGGCAGAGCGGTCCCCCCATGGGGGGCAACCCAGGGGGGAGTGACGAGGTTGGGGGTGGCACTCCTCAACCCGTCACTGGGCAGGCTTGGAGGAAGAACTGGCCGAGGGACCTCCCGGGCCTTTACCTTCTTGCTTCCTGTTGGAGGAAGCCGTCGGCTTGGGTTTGGTACGCCAAGCGCGAGCCTGCTGGCCCTGTTGCTGGTGCTGTTGGGCCAGTCGAGAAGCAGGGACCGAAGGACAAAAGGACTTCTGCTGCTGACGGCGGCCTTTGTTCCTCTGGGCGGAGGTGACCAAGTCCAGAGTGGCATTGGACTTTTCGATCTGCTGGAGGTGTCCCTCCACTCCAGGGCCGAAGAGGTCCGTCCCCAAGAAGAGGACGTCCGCCAACCTATGCTGGGTATCCGCCATGAAAGTGGATATCCTCAGCCACGCCCTGTGTTGCATGGCCACTGCGGCTGCTACTGGCCTGGCACAGGAATCACCTATGTCCAGAGCAGTCTGGAGCTGTTGCTTCGTCACCGCTCTGCCCTGGTCCCGCACCTGGCAGACCGTGGTCTGCAGGTCAGGCGGAAGATGAGGAACGACCTCATCCAGGGAGCCCATGAGGGCATGGGAGAAGTGTGCCATCAGTACGGCCGAGCTGGCCTGTCGGAGGCCACGGGAGGACGCAGCACACACCTTGCACCTGGCAAAGTCCAGCTTTTTTGGATTCCTTGTCGGGGGGCTTGTCCACGTCCCGAGCATTACCGGAATGCCGGAAGATGCTGTCGGTGACTAACCCCTCTGCGGAGGGGTGTTCCGAGAAACCAGGCAAAGAGCCGGTAGGGACCGCATACTTCCTGGCCATTCTGGCCGAAGGCGCTGGACAGGAAGCAGGCCACTGCCAAAGCTCCAAGGCTGGGCCGACAATGGCCTCAGCCACTGGAAAGGCCTCCGTAGGTGAATCTCATCAGTCCAGAATCTCCATCAGGGGATACTTGGCCCGTTTGGACACGGGCTCGAGCTGCATCCCGGTGGACTCCGAGATGAGCCGAAGCAGACCCAAGAAGGACGATGGGCCTTCGTCCACTGACTGGCCCCCAGAGGACTCCAGACCACACTGCCTGGAGAACAGGGAGGAATCATCATCGGATTCCGAAGAGTCTGCGAAGAGCTGCCTCGGCCCTGAGCCACCCTCCACCTGCCGAGGATGGTCTGGAGTGAAGGTGACCGACAACCTGTGGGGCAGGCCATGACCCGACCGAGAACTCTTGGTCTTTGCCCCAGACTTCGGTTGTGGAGGCGGAGGTTCCACCAAAATCGGTGGACCAGCTGGTTTCGGCTTAGCAACCGGCCCTGAGGCGGGCAACTCCACTGGAACGAGTGGTTGCTTCGGCCGTTCTGGCGACAGCGACTTGATAGCCAGGGTCTTAGCCGGGGTCGGCTTAGGCCTGGATAGCAGCAACTGCTGCCACATCAAATCCTCGTAGCGCCGGCGCAACTTGTGTCGAAGCCTCTCCTCTGAGGAGGAGGATGAGGAAGAGCGGCGTCGCCGCTTACTTCGGTAACGAGACCGAGGCCGCCAATGTCGGCGGGAATGACTGGACCGAGAAGAGGTCCACGACTGAGACCGAGACCCCCGGGGGGACCGAGGGTGGATCTGGAAGGCGGGGATACCCACTCTTCTCTCAGCTTGGGAACTTTAGCCGGACTGCAGTCCCGGCGAGCAGGCAGATCCTCAGTTTCTACCGGGGAACCGTGAAGTAGGGTTGTCGGCTTCTCCAGTCGACAGCCCGCCTAACGGATCGAAAAATCTCGACTTCGGCCGACGGAGTCTCGCAGGTTGAATCGCTGGGCAACTGTGAAGCCAGGCGGCCTCAGCTGCAACTTCAACCAAGTCGATGGTTGGCTGCCCAGGGAGGGGGACCTCTCCCGCTCCCAGGAACACTGACGGTGGGACTTAACTTTCGACTCCCTTTTCTTGGGCCGAGAAGAATGTCCCGAAGGTCCCACTCCCTTCGTGGAAAGGGACTGGCAAGGCTCCTTGAATGAAGCTGTGTACGAGGAACTCAGAGAGAGCGGGATAAATGCCGTGGCCGAGGAAGAAGAAGATGCGGCCTGGGCCGCTTCCTCCTCGAGGGCGATCATCTGCTCGAGCTGCTCAGCCGAGCCAGCTGCCGCGGACACCGCCCAATGAGCCTCTTTGGATTTCACCAGCGGGAAACGTTTCTCGGGGCGCCCGAGCTTCAAACAGGCAGCGCGATTGTCCAGAACACTGGCTGAAATGGAGCGGCACAGCTGCAAGCCTGCGGGTCGTGATCCGAGCCTAAGCAGTAGACGATGTGGAGTGTGGATCCGTCCTGGACATTTTCCGCCTGGGGCACCTCCAAAGCCGGGAACAGATTTGTCCATCGCGAGCTGCGAGGGAAAGAAGACCAAGTTTAGAAAACTTCAAAATCAATTTCAGGCGAACCGAAGAATTAGGATCCAGTCTCAAACACAGAGCTCTAAGGAGGGAACCTGAGCTTCCAAGAGGTAAGACAGATCTGGCGTCATGGGGTGGAGCCGAGAGTTTTACCACCTGGGTGGGTGGGAGGAGCCAGCTTGAAGACCTTCCGGCAAGGATACCTGCCAGACTGTGTGGATGAACAACATATCCATGTCCCTAGAATCATATTTATATGATCAACAGAATTTCCCTGACAATACAAAATCAGATCGTCAACATATAACAAACATTTACACCTATCAAAAATTGAGGGAACTTGATTAATAAACAAAGAAAATAACAGGGAACCAAAAATGGACCCCTGAGGTACACCACATGTGGTGAAACAAACTGTTGATGAAGTAGAACCAATAGATACAAACTGAGAATGCCCCTGCAGAAAATCATGAATAATAGCAACAACTGCAGAATCAGTCAACCCAAAGACAGCAAGTTTCTGACAGAGCAAGGAATGACTGATCAGATCAAAAGCCCTGGACAGGTCCACGAACACCACCCCGTTAACATGCCATCATTACAGCTTTAGAGGACAGAGTTCGTGAACCTGACCAGGACCGTGCATGTCCCCTGACCCAATTGAAAACCATGTTGTTTGGCTCAGAGAACCTTGCCCTCACTCAAAAAATAATTAAGCTGATTGATCATCAATTTTTCTAACACTTTACCCAAAGGGTTTAAAATTGAAATTGGGCGAAAGTCTTCTGCACCAACTGCCCTGGTATTCTTAGGAACCAGCACAACCCAGGCCAACTTCCATGACAAGGGAAACATGTTAGTGGAAATACATAGACTACATACTTCGCACAATGGCACAATGGTTCAGCAATATAGGGCAGTCATTTTAACAAACCTAGCATCAAGCCCTCCCCCACAATGGTTCAGCAATATAGGGCAGTCATTTTAACAAACCAAGCGTCAAGCCCTCCCCCACAATGGTTCAGCAATATAGGGCAGTCATTTTAACAAACCTAAGGTCAAGCCCTCCCCCACAATGGTTCAGCAATATAGGGCAGTCATTTTAACAAACCTAGCGTCAAGCCCTCCCCCACAATGGTTCAGCAATATAGGGCAGTCATTTTAACAAACCTAGCATCAAGCCCTCCCCCACAGTCACCAAACTTACTGGGCAAGAAACACAACAGTTTCAAAACTTCAGGCATGGTAACCCACCGAAATAAAAATTTATGGAAAGCATCACCCTTCAATTGACTATCATGGACATTAGATGAACCATTACATTGCACAGCAGAACCATCATTAATGGAAAACCCAGAGATCAAACTAGAAACATTAGTAAAATGCTGATTTAACAAATTTGCCATTTCTAGTGGGTCAGTAATCAATTGATCTGAAATTTGAAGAGAAGTAAGGGATGCTTCAGCTTTTGGAGAATCAAGAACATTAACAGTGTCCCAAAAGTTCCCTGAATTTCTAGATGCACCTTCTAATTTAGACTGAAAATAATCAATCTTGGCCGGCTTCACCTGTTTACTTAACAAATTCCTAGCCACCCCATATTCCTGCAAATACCTCAGTGATGGAAATGTTTTATAAGTTGACCAAGCAGCCTTCCTTTTTTCCAAAAAACCTTTAACGCATTAGTATACCATTGATGCAGTGCCCCTCTAACACGTGTAACTCAAAAAGGAAACAACTTATTTTGAATTCTTAACAATTGTTGACAAAAAAAGTCAACAGTACAATCTGGATCAGGTACTGATTCCAAGAAAGACCAGTCCAAATTCCGCAATTCACCAGACAAAACCTCAGGCGTTATGCTTTTTAAAGTTGTAGAACTGCACTAGTCTGAATGGAGTCTTATGTCACCTAAAATCAAGAACACCATAGGTGACCTGATGGTCACTTACAGAAGCCCCAAGAACTCCAACCTGAGATACAGTACTTACTCTATTGGTAACAAACCAATCCAAAACAGTATGATTCATGGAATTCATATTTAACCTAGTAGGCTCACTAATAAATTGAGACAGATGAATCTAATAAGCATTCAAGAGCACCATCAGCCTTCTCCCAATTCAAGTTTATACTTCCCATCATAACGAAATCATGTTTTTGAAGAAAATGGGAAATTTTATAAAAAAAAATCTTGCAGCCCCAGTTTACCACATTTGGGAGGATTGTAAAGAGCATCCACTACCACATGTTTAGCACCACCTAAAAGCAAATCGAATAGAATGCAATCATTTTGTTCTTTGAAAGACAAACTATAAGATAACACATTAACTTCCAGGTGTTGTAAACAATAAACAACCCCTTCCCCTCCCCCCGGTTTGGTTCCCTTACAATCAGACCATATGGGTGTGTAATACAGTCAACTGGGGCTACAGACTGGGTAGCTGGACTGGTCTTAAGCTAAGTCAAATATTTAAGATTGCCCACAGGAAGGATTAGTTTTTAAAGGTCACCAATTTAGCTTACTATTAAAATGAAGACCTGGGGCTAGGTTCACAAAAAATCTCAAAGTGCAGCACAAAAGTTTACATCGCCCTATGTGGTTGCCCAGGTGGTAAAAAATGCTATTCACAGACGGATAGCGTAGGGTGTTGTCAGACTATGAATAGGGCAAGGTTGAGGCAGTGGTAACCCCATTACCCCTACCTCTAACCCCACTAGTGCTGCCTGACCTGCATTCCCTGAAATGGCCCCTCAATTAATAGAGCCAGTGCACTATATGATAGTCACAAAAGCAGCCATGCAAATAAGTCCATAGGGTATGCAAGGTGCTAGCTGGCCATTTGCATGCCCATTGTGGGCTCATTTACATGGGCTGTGGGTATCCTAGTATGCACTCCCCAGCCCCAGCCTGACACAGTCATTGGTGGTCTAGTGGTCCGTCCCCTGTCCCCGATCGCTGTTCCCATTTAAAAAATAAATACCCTGGTAGTCTAGTGGTCCCCCCTCCACTGATGTCCAATCACCCTCCCGTTATTGAAAATAACATTTCCTGGAAGTCTAGTGGTCCCTCCTTCCTCCCCCGATGTCCGATCGCGATTCCATTACTGAAAATAATATTCCCTGGTAGTCGAGTTGTTCCTCTCCCCTCTCTGTTCTCTGATCACCGTCCCCATAAAATAAAAATTCCCGTTCCCTGGTAGTCTAGTGGTCCCTCTCCCTTCTTCGTTCACTGTCCTAACATTGAAATAAAGTCTTCAGTGGTTGTCTAGTGGTCCCTCCTCCCTCCCCAGTCTCCAATCGCTGTTCCAACATAAAACAAAATTCTTTCCTGGTAGTCTACTGGTCCCTTCACCCTCCCTGGTCTCCAACCTGCTTCCCGATATTAAAAGAAAATTCTTCCCTCGTAGTCTAGTGGTAACTCCCCCCCTCCCCGGTCTCCAATCGCCATCCTGATAGTAAATATAGTCTTCCCTGCTAGTCCAGTGGTCCCTCCCTACACCCGAACACCCACCCAATGAAGAAATCTCATTGGTGTCCAGTGAATCTCCCCCCACCTCACTCCCTTGGCATAAAACTAAAGTGTCCCATGTCCCTGGTGGTCTAGTGGACCCCCCACCCTCCCATCCTTGCAGACAGTGATCTAGCACTCTGTCCCCATCCTGAAACCCAGATGGTGAACAGCACAGCCCTTCTACCACTACCATGGCCAGCCACCAACTGAACTGTGAATGACAGAATACAACATGTACTCTGTCATTCATAATTCAGTTGGTGGCTGGCTGTGATGGTGGGAGGAGGGCTGTGCCAGTCACCGGCTTGGTTTCAGGATGGGGGGAAGTGGGTGGTAGGTCACTGTCGTCAAGGGTGGGGGGTCCACTAGATCACCAGGATATGGGATACTTTTGTTTTACGCCAAGGAGCACAGTGGAGGGGGGGGGGAGTCATTGGACACCAATGAGATTTCTTTGCTGGATGGGTGTTCAGGTGGGGGGACAGACCACTGTACTATCAGGGAAGACTATATTTTACTATCAGAACAGCGATTGGAGACCAGGGAAAGGGGGAAGTGACCACTAGACCACCAGGGAAGAATTTTTTCTTAATGTTGGGACAGCTATTGGAGGCCAAGGAGGGACCACTAGACTTTCGGGGAAGAATTTGTTTTTAATGTTAGGATGGTGATCAGAGACCGAGGGGGGAGGGAACACTAGCCTACCAGGGAAGAATTTTTTTTTTTTATGTCAGGACAGCAGTCGGAGACCATTGGGGGGGAGGACTGTCAGACTACCAGGGAAGGATTTATTTTCTGGTCGGGATGGCGATCAGAGACTGGAGGGGGGAGGGATCACTAGACTACCTGGGAAGAATTTCTTTTCAGGTTGGGATGGCGATTGGAGACCGGCAGAGAGGGGCACTAGACTACAAGGGACATGGTATAGTGGATTGTGGGGGGCACCTTGCACTACCCTCCGGCAACCACTAGGGTTGCGCTGGAATTAAGAGGAGGTTTTCCTTGGCGGTATTTTATCTTTGCAAGAGAACCCCGCAAAAGGCCCTTGCCTGGAGAAAGTGCTTTGTGAATGAGACTGTGCCCATGTAGGTCCCCCGGTCCCTCCCTCATTTGCACTGCAGACCCCTCAACCTTTGCCCCATCGCGAAAACCAATTTGCGGGTGCAAACTGGGATTTTTGAATACCACATGGGGCAAAATCCAGTTTACATGGCGCAAACTGGGTTTGTGATTAGGCAAAGTTTTGTGACTCTATCCCCTGAAGCCTTACCTACCGCGCATTGTCAGATACATAATTCAGAATTTTTATTTTCAGCATTAAAGGAAGGTAAGGGATAGTGTTTGGTTTTTTTAGAATGTAGAATCTTTATTTTTTCAACAGGATTGAAGTGCTAAGACCTTAGCAGCCCTGTTTACAAAGTTGTCCTGCTAAGTGTAGATTGTTCTAAGTGCATAGTCCAGTTACAGTGAGTCTGAGGTTACAATTTCATACAGTCGATTGTCACATCAGTCACTTCTGGCCTTTACAAAGCATGCACATTCCAGACATATAGTGTGGCATTAACAGTGAGTCTAAGAATGCAATTACTTGCAGTTGTTTCTTGCACCAGACACTTCAGGCCTTTACAAAGGAATGCACAGTCAAGAGTACAGTGTGGTGATAATCACAGGTGTGTACAACTCATTGGTGACCACTTCATAGTTATTTTACATGGAACATGCAGGCAACATACATTTGTTAATCATAACATCCACTTCAGCTATGCAGGTTGTGTACTGCTCGATATCTGTTTCTGTGCAGTAGAGGTTGGTGGTTGTTGTTGGGTCCTCCCTAGGAGCACTGGATACTTATGTCAGATAATACACAGTTGCAAGCCATTTTTAGGGTTTTGTTCAACATATGTTTAAAACTGTTCAATGTAGGTGCTTTCCTGTGCTCTGGGGGAGAGAGTTCCATGCCTTTCCCATCCACTATTTGGTTTTAAACTTTCCATAGGATTTAGATACTTTAGGGATGGTGTATCCTTTGTGCCTCACCTCTCTCAAATTACGAGTATGTTTGGAAGCTTCTCTACGGCCAAACTCAGGGTTACTGATGAGATCTTTGGATAGTCTGACTGCCGTATTTACCCTCATTTTCTTCCTCCTGACTTCTAGATAGTCCCAGTTTAGTTCTTTGTACATTTGACAGTGGTGTCTGTCATATGGGCATCTTAGCACAAATCTTGCTATTTTGTTGTATACCTTTGTCTAATTTGCTTAGTGTAGACCAGTATGCATGCTGGTACAGTACAGTTAAGTAAGAACTTACCGTAACAGTAGATCTTCAAGAGGAGCTCTTGCAGCAGGCAGCACCAGTAGGACTAAGCCACCAGGCCCTAGGACTACATGGAAAACTTCTAGCTAGCAGTCTACAACAGGGTATACCGCTTGTGGTATAAATAGGGCGGTCCCCGAGTTCCACCTCAGTTCTCCCACCATAGACCCCGTCATGCTCAAAAAAAGAGAGAACTAAGGCGGTTCCTCATAACAGAGGAAAGCAGAGAAGCCAAGAAGGAGAAGCAGCAACCAGGGGGTAGGAGGGAGGGAAAGCATTGCCTGCTGCAAGAGCTCCTCTCGATGATCTACTCTTATGGTAAGTGCTTACGTAACTGTATTATCTTACTTCAAGGGGGTTCTTGCAGCAGGCAACATCAGTAGGACTGAGTCCCAAGCAGTACCAGAACTGACCCGATCAGCAGGGAGGAGGAAAGAACAGGCATAGGCCATTTAGGAAAGAAGGCCCTGAAGGAATACAAGTCCAAAGCTGGCCCTACACCTAGAGACAATGTCCAAACTGTAATGCCTGATGAAGGTATGGACAGAACTCCAAGTGGAGGCTGCACAAATGTCTGCAGTGGATACATTCTTGAAAGAGGCAACTGAGGCGGCCACGCCTCTGGCAGAATGGCCTTTGATCGGTCCCGGTAAAGGCTTGCTGTACTTGTGACAGCAGTAAACAATACAATTTGCTAACCACTTAGACAAACACTGTTTGGAAACAAGGGCTCCTTCTCTCCTGGGAGCAAATGAAACAAACAACAAGGGCTCCTCCTCTCCAGGGAGCAAATGAAACAAACAACAAGGGCTCCTTCTCTCCTAGGAGCAAATGAAACAAACAACTGGTCAGACTTTCTGATAGCACAGGTGTGATCCAGATAATACGTGAGCACCCAGTGTACATCTAGAGTATGAAGTAAGGCATTCCCCTGATTAGAATACTCAGGAAAATACACAGGCAGGTGGATGAATTGATTTAAAGTGACCGACACCACTTGAGGAAGAAACTTTGGATTAGTTCGCAAAAGACACCCTGCCTTTGTGAAAAAACAGATAAGGCTCTTTGCACGTCAAAGTCTGCAGCTCGGAAATCCTGCATGGCAACTAAAAATAACGCTTTCCAAGAAAGGATGCATAGCTCGCAGCTTGCGGCAGGCTCAAAAGGAGGCAACGTAAGCTTCTCCAAAATAAACAAAAGATCCCATAGCGGGACAGGGTCCTTAATGGGAGATTTCAAATGCAACATACCCCGCAAGAAAGTATGGGAAATGTCCAGTTGGGCAATAGTTTTGCCCTCATCGAGCGTATGATACGCAGAGATAGCGGAAAGGTGCACCTTAAGCGAGAGGTAACCCAGGCCTGAGTCCGAAAGGGATAGGAGGTACTCGAGGATGAGATTCACTGGACAGGTAAAAGGATCCAAGTGCTGAGTGGTGGTCCAAATGGAGAAGCACTTCCACTTCATGGCGTAAGTGGCTCTTGTGGAATGTTTTCTAGCAGCCACCAAAACATCTATCACCTGGGAAGATACTCCAAAGCAGGCAATAGCTAATTCTGCAGGAGACACGCATGATGATGCAGTGACTTGAGGTCCGGATGGACCAGACTGCCCTGCTCCTGGGAGAGCAAGTCAGAGCACAGGGGCGAGGGAACTGAAGGCTCCACCGCCAATTGTTGCAACAGTGGAAACCATATTTGGCGCAGCCAGTTGGGCGCTAAGAAAATCATCTCCTCTGCTTCTGACTGAAGCTTGAGGAGTACCCTCTGCAGAAGTGGAAAGGGAGGAAATGCATATAGGAACCTTCCTGTCCAAGAGAGGGACAATGCATCATGCCAGAAAACACCAGGTCCTGGCTCAAGCGAGCAGAAATTGGGCAGGTGGGGATGCAAAAAGGTCCAGCTTGGGATGGCTCCACCTGTCGAAGAAGTCCTCGACCACGGAGGAAAGAAGCTCACACTCATGAGCCCTCATACTGCATCTGCTTAGGCTGTTGGCCAAGATGTTTTGGACACCTGGAACATGTGCAGTGGTTAGTTCCAGGCTGTGCTGAATGGCCCAGTACCAGACTCCCATGGCCTCCCTGCAAAGGGGGTAGCAATGAATTCCCCCCTTGCTTGTTGATGTAGTAGACTACCAACATGTTGTCTGTCTGAATCAAGAGAAGGCCTAGAAGAAGGTGAGTCTGGAAGGCCTGCATAGCATAAAGAACAGCTCTCATCTCCAGGACATTGATGTGGAGATACTGTTTACCTTCCGACCAGATCCCCCGAGTTTGACGATGGGCCAAGTGGGCAGCCCAGCCCTGAGGCGTCTGTAGTCAGAATCTGTTGTGGGGATATGACTCTGAAAGGAACCCCCTTGAGGAGATTGGAGGGTTTCTGCCACCATTCCAGGGTCTGCCTCACCGGATAGGAGACCAGGACCTGCTGATCTAGGTTGTCAGTGTGCTGGTCCCATTGGGCTTGAAGAATCCACTGAGGTACTCTCATGTGGAGGGGGGCTAGGGGAACAATGGTTATAGCCACTGCCATGTGCCCAAGGAAGCATAGGAAAGACGTGTCTGGGATGTGCCAGGAAGAGGCAACCAACTGGGCCTGTGCTACCAAATGTTCTGCTCTGTTCTGAGGGAGGAAGGCTTTGCCCAGTGATGAGTCTAGGACCACCCCTATGTACTGAAGGCACTGGCTTGGCAGGAGACAAGACTAGGGGAGGTTCAGAGTAATCCCCAGAGTGTGGAACAACTGAAAGGTGGCTTCCAGAGTCCGGATCAACTGAGCCCTGGTAGTGGCTGTCAACAACCAACCAGTCATCCAAGTAAGGGAATACATAATGTTCCTGTCTCAACAGAGCCACAGTTACCACTGCCAGGCACTTGGTAAAAACCCAGGGGGGTGAAGAAAGGCCAAAGAGGAAGGCCCAAAACTGGAAATGGTTCCTCTGAAAACAGAAATGGAGGAACCAATGGTGGGACAGGAAAACCAGGATATGGAGATAGGCATTCTGCATATCCAGTGAACAAAGCCAGTCCCCTGGTGAAGAAGGGGCAGTTACCCATGAAGGATGATCATCCTGAAATGCTTGCACTCTATGTACAGATTCAGGCGGCTGACATTCAGACTAGGTTTCAGGTCCTCTGTCTTTTTGGGGTTGAGAAAGAAGTGGGAGCAGAACCACTTCCCTCCCTCCCTGTATGGGGCAATGAGCTCTATGGCCCTTTTGTGCAGCAAGGCCTGAATTTCTTTTTGAATAAGGAGGATATGGGCCTGGGTGTAATGGGACTGCAAGGGAAGGCTGTCTGGAGAGATTTCAGTAATTCCAGAGTATGCCCACTTTCCACCATCTGAAGGACCCACCGGTCTGAAATTACAGTGTGCCACCCATCGAGGTATAGGGAAAAGTGACCCCCACCCACCTACCCCAAGGCCTCTGCTAGAGGAATGGGGTCGGGCAAGGAGACAGGCAGTAGCACTGGGGGTGGGCAGAGTGGCTGGGGATGCTCTAGGGGTCCTAGAGGCGGTAAGCTCCAGCCGATTGAGTGGAAGTCTTGTGCTTGAAGGTGCCTCTGGGCTGCTGGCCCTTGGGCTGTTGTTCTCGAATCTAACAAAAAGACTGATGCTGGTTAGATTTGGTCTGAGAACGGTACATAGATTGCACCGATCTTGAGGCTTTGTCCCGTTCTTGTAGGTGAGAAATAATGTCCTGGGCATTCTCACCAAAAAGAACAGATTCTCGGAAGGGGCGTCCAGGATCTTCACCTGTACATCTGGCATGAAAGCTGATACCTGGAGCCAGGAGTGGTGGCAGATGCAGACACCAGTGGCTGCCGCTCGATTGGCTGTGTCCACCGTGTCATAAGCAGCCCAGGGGACATGGTTGCCCATGTCCAAGCCCAGTCTAAGGAGCTGGACCAATTGGGTTTTCATGTGATCCTCGGTAAGGACCTACATGAGATCCAAGGCCTTGTTCCACAAGGCATTTTGATACTGCACCATATGGACCAGCTAGTTTTGAGTCCTAATGGCAAGTGTGGCCGAAGCATAGACTCACTTGCCAAACTGGTCAGCCTGGCGAGACTCCTTATCAGGAGGGTGGATGCTGAGGTGCCTAGGTTTCTTGGTGCAGTCATGAGCCACAGTCATGAGCTACATTCATGACCATGAAGTCCACCTCTGGCTGCTCCCCAAATAGGATTTGCCAACAGGAGTATGATAAAGGTGGTCAACCTTCTTAGCCAAGGCCGGAGTAAAGGAGGGATGGTCCCAGGTGGCCTTGGTGATATCCTCATATTACTCAATGAGGGGTGGCACCACAAAGGGAAGAATCTCTTTTCTGTGGAGATAGACTGCCAGATGGTGATGTTCAGGGTCTAGCTCCTCCATCTCCCAGCCCATCAAGGACTGAATATGCCTCATGACATCCATAAATATAGGATAATTGGGGGGGGACCTAGGGGTTTCCTTCGGGGTTTCAGGATCATCAGAAGGCCGCTAGGAATCATCAGAATCCTCCAAAGAGGAAGAGGAGGAATTCCTGCCAGATGTGCCACTTTCTGGGACCAGTGGTGGTGGGTGATGTTCCTCCTTGCGTTGGCCCATTTGAGATGGAGAGGGTCCTGGAGATGGGGGTTGGCCAGGCCCTGCCCAGCCAGAGTCTGGATGAGGAGGGTCCCTAAGATGTGGAGGGGGGCTTCTTGTGGGCCTCCTTATCCTTCATGAAAACCCACCAGTCTGTGAAAAACGCACTGTAATCCACCAGAGGAGGTGGGTTATATAAGGTGGGCATGGATACTGAGGAGGCGGTGCCAGGTAATCAGTCCCTGGGGTGTGGGGTACCCTGGCGCTCATCCCAAATGGTGCCGGGAAGCCAAGCATGGGCCTTTGAGGCACTGGGTTCTCTGGAGTCGGCCTCTGAGGTGTCGGGAATTCTGACGTCGGTCCCTCAGGTGCTGGCTGGGGATTGCCTGAAGGGCAGAGGTTGAGGTAACGATGGTTGAGGCGACGTCTGTGTCGACACAAGCAGAGCAGGCATTGGTGGTCCAGCGAGCCAGGTGCCACTGGCCTCGAAGGAAAGGCTGGAACCTGCGCAGGGAAGCTAGCTCTTGACAGAGGCAGAGGCAACATCTATGCACAGGAGGCGAGCGCTTGGTCTGGGTGTTGCAAAGAGGCACCAGTCCCAGAGTTAGGAAACAACATGGGCAAAGACCTGCAGACCACAGAAGACAGCCCGGTTGAGCCACCTGGCAGTAGATTTCTTCTTCTTCTGGGTGGGAGAAGAAGTCGAAGCCCCAGAGACCAGGAAGAGGAAGAGCCTTGGCCATGGAGCTCCTTCTCATCACAGCTAACTTCTGCTGCAGCAAGAGGCCTTAAAGGATCTTCAAACGGCATCTCTCTGTGGCCTGGTTGAAGTTCTGTCAGTGCTGGCAGGCCTCTGTGTCATGGTCAGGGCCTAAGCAGAGCAGGCAAGAAGAATGGCCATCCCTGGAGGTTAGCTGCTTGCCACAAGCACACTTCATACGCTGGTCAGAAGACAAAGCTGGAGAAGAAGACATGCACATTTAAACAACCATTTAATTTTAAAATGAAAATAAAGAAAAAACACAGAAAAGCATGAAGCAAAATAGAGGTTGACTGAAGCAAGCGTACATGAAGGTCCGACATGCACAGATCGATGGCAGAAAAGAACTGAGGTGGAGCTGGGGACCACCCCTTATATACCATAGGCAGAAGTCGGTGTGCTGACACTTGGGACAGTCCCCCACTGTAGACTGCTAGCTAGAAGTTTTCCGTGTGGTCCTAACGCCTGGTGGCTTAGTCCTACTAGTGCTGCCTGCTGCAAGAGCCCCCTCAAAGTAAGATACTATATTCCCAGTGTGGCAAGATAAGGCCATATCTTATTGTTTTGGTTATGGTTTATATAATTTTATGTATATAATGCATCAGAGACACCCACAGTGGCCAGTGTAAGTGCATGAGATCATGGGTATATGTACATGGGCCCTGTAGACTAATGTGATTTTCTTGTTACTACAGAAAAAACTTGCTGCTAGCAGAGGCTAGAGTTAATTAAATTATTTAAAAGGAGACAAAATACATAATTAAGCAGAGCTGGCATGCAGGCAGGTCCATTTGTGTCTGAATGGCCAACAGCATGCCCAAGAGACAGAATGTCTGGATTCCTACTGTATCTGCAAGGCTACGGCTTGTTACCAGCTGAAATGGGCTACCATTTAAGTAAATAACTGTACTGAGTGCAGTTTAACTATAGCTATCTCCCAGCAGGGAAGTTGAAATGTTCTTCCAGAAATCTGGTTTGAGCTGGCTGACCTCTGAGTCTTTTTTTTCTTATATTCAGAACTCCATATCTGTATGTATTATTGTAATAAAATACTAAATTCTGAGTGGTTGGGTAACCACAGAAAGAGAATGCTAGCCAGTCGCAGGGAGCACTACAATTCGTTCCTGACGATTACCTCCCAGTCAATTAGCTTCTGACGTCTCGCTCTAACGTCAATACGCTCCTGTGATTACCCGCCCCCAATATACTTGCTCCCGTTACCGGTATGAATATGTATTAAACACCGCAGTGATATTTAATGTTTAATTTACCTTGTCCTGGAGTCTGTTTTTCTGCTTCTAGTGAGTTGTCATATACCCTCTGAGTGAGTGCAACTCCTAAACTGCCATTATACACTATCATTTGCGATTTCACAAATACTGATCAAAATAAAGTTTTTTTTTGGGGGGGGGTTTAGACACAGAGACATTCAGGTTTTTTAAGTAATTTGACATTTATTTTAATGAATTCCTGTTAGTGTTAGTGAGTGAGCAAGAAGAAGCTTAAAATACTGGACAGAGGAAGGAAGGAAGAAAGGAGGGAAGGAGGGAAGGAAGGAAGGAAGGAGCGAAAATGCAAGGAGTGAATTAGATGTGAAGCAAGTTAGTAAGGGAGCATGATGTCGGGAGCAAATCTGTGGTGAGATAATCGTCAGGAGCGAGTTGTCATAGACCCTTCGCAGGGCCAGCCATTATCCACTGGACCTGCCCTTTTGATACCCTTGATGGCTATGTACACACTATACTTTTTAAAATGTTTTAAGTGGTTTAAAACATTTTAAATAGTCAAAACACGGTTAGCCTCTGCACCTAACATGGCTTAAAACTGTGTTTAAAAACCGTGCTCAAACCCTGCAAGGGACCTAAGCTTAAAACCAGTTTTAAACACGGTTTCAAACGAAAAACGTTTTGCCTTGTGGTGCAGATGGTCGAACACATGCAACTGAACAAAAACCATGCTACAGTGCAGCCACGGAACTGTTCTCAAAAAGAATACCAGACCTGTCATATGGATTACAACACAGTGACTACCAGTGCGGACAGGCGACCGTGGTGAGTTTGAAACCACTTTTTAGAATGGTTTTAAAATCATTACTGCAGTGTGTACATAGCCTAAAACTAGGATGCAGAGGGGATATCTGAGCCTTTTAGCTTTTACCTTTTTGCTTGAAGCTTTTTGCCATTGTTGCATTTGGGACCCTCTCTACATGCTTGATGTAACAGCAGAGACCATTTTCTTTTCAAGAACATTCTCCTGGATCACCAGAGCTAAAACATCAACTACCACACTTTTAAGGACACTTTGCACTTTCAAACTTCAACAACTAAGGACTCAATGTTGAACTTTAATCTCAAAATTTTAAAGTGTAGGTTTTTTATGTATACTTTCAATTTTATTTTCAATATATTGTAACCAACATCTAAAATTATTTGTTTTGATGTTATTTACTGTTTCCTTATTAATTTAATTAGTAAAGCCTTTGGCTTATTTTTAAAATAATTCTGCCTATGACCGTTCTGTGGGTTGGTTTGGTAAGGGTTGTTCAAACGATACTCCACCTATGTGACTGTTTAAGGTCAAAACACTACCAAAAGTGAAGTACCACTAGGGACTTTGTGATGAAAGGAGGGAAAGAAATAAGAAAGGTCTCAAGAGGAGCCTGTGGGAGTTTGTACCAAGCTCTGCATTTCTGGGGAAAGACATACAATTGGGTGTATATGGCTCCCCGAAGCCTATACATGTCTGTAGATTTCTGGGTTTGTTGTGCGGTGGCCGAGAGGGTTCTACCCCAGGAACACAGACTTGAGACTGTATTTGTATCCCTTACACCGAGCGACGGTGCCCTGGGATTCTCTGGCGTACATTCAGTTGTGAAACAGCGAGCACTCTAGAAGGATGGAGAAAGGGTATCTCTGACCCCCCCCTTGTCACCGGTAGGATCTACTGTGATGCAGAGAGAAATCCCGCCCCACGGGAGTGGGCTGGTGACACCCATATTCGAGGGATGTCAGTAGTAGCTGTGTTGCTATTGTTTACCTGGCTCCCTCTGGGATATAGAATGCTTTCCTCCTTAATGCCCCCAACCTTCTGCTTACCTTTTTGATACGGTTGGTGGTGTCAGATTTAAAATTAAAGTGCTTCATCTATGAGCACTCCCAGGTATTTGTACTCACTTACATTTATCAGTGCCTGGCCATCGGCTGTCAGTATTTTTAGGTTTGTGTCCCCCTTATCCTTCTCTCTTTTATGCCTGAATAGTGTCAACTGAGTTTTCTTGGTGCTCAGCACCACGTCTGACTGTGAGATCCACTCCTGAAGTCAGTAATAGTCACACTGTAAGATATTTTCTAATTCCTCATGGTATATTGCTCTCCCTATAATAACTGTGTCATCAGCATATAGTTTTATTTCTGCTTTAGTAGTGTGTGTTGGTAAGTTTTTTACATAAGTCAAGGACAGCAGAGGCCCCAAGATGGAACCTGAGGCACTCCCCTGCTCAGTATCTGTGAGTTTGAGAGTGCGCCGTTCACCATGTCCTTGTTTCCTGTCCCTCAGGTATGACTGAAACCACGTGTGGGCCTTCTGCGACAGTCCGATTGATGCTAGCCTATTGAGCGTTATGGTGTGGTCAACTAAGTCAAAGGCCTTGGAGAGGCCCTGGTGTTTGGGCTCCACAGAACCAGCAACATGTTCCCTTCTACTTTCCTAGCCTCGTTAGTTAAGCTGTGACTTCCATTTGATTCAAGTGATTCTCTAAAATATTTAAAAAAAATCTTCCCTAGCTCCAACAGACTTCCAACTGAAATGTCACAAAATGTTTGAGGGTAATGGTGGGCTGTTGGGGTCTCTGACAGGAAAGCGGAAGGCATGAGTCTAAAAGCTCCATGGAGCCTAAATACAGTCCCTTCTCTTCCTTTAATTCTGGAAACAAAAATTCTGAATTGTTTACCTGGCAATGCCCGCAGTGGTAAGGCTCCAGTTGATTTGGCATTTGTGTGAAAGCTGAGCAGGACAGCTGCTCTTTCAGACATTTTCAGTTATTTTAGCCATGGTGTACGATGCTGCAGCTGTTCGAATAATTTTGCTGAACAAAATGTTCGATGAAACAGATTTGAGAACTTCCACATTTAGGGCTGTGCAGAAAGAATCTGCCTGGGTTAAAACAGCTTAGATGGATAGCTTTGACAGCACTATCTGCCGGACCAGATAAAACTAGAAAATAATATTATATCCCCCAAACCCTGATGATATTAAAAGTGATAATCCAATCCCTTTTTGCCACTATCCAGAGCTCCCCCAACCAAAAATGAAAATTACGTACCTACCGTAATTCTTGATCTTCTCTTGTATCTTCACCATTCATTACTGCTTGGGTTGTGCCGGAGGCGCGCACCCGCTATGGGAAATTTTTTTTTTAGGTCACTGCATCATGCGCGAGGGGCGGCCATTAGGTGCCACAGACTCCTCCTCCATCTCAGATCTGGTAGCCAGAGAGGTGAAAAAAAAAGGGGTAAGGAAAAGGAGAGCGAGGCAAGAGAGCTGAGGGACAGAAAAAAGAAAGGATATAAACTGAAAAAGGAATAAGCCGCTAGAGGACAGAAAGAAAGAGAGAGAACGCCTACCCTAAAGGACCACAGGGCCTCCCTTCTGGGGTGGCTCCAAGGGAGGAACAGATAAAGAGAAAAGGGAAGAAAACAAGGGATGTTGAGAGGGGAGAACACTGCCCATAGATAGATTGGTTTAGAGGCTTATAAGCTCGGAACCGAAGACAAGGGAGCAAGAATCCCTACTGAGAGGACCGAGAGAAGGTTCAACTGAACCGCTTGTACAGATTAGACACAAAGGGCAGATTCTCTAACCTCCCGTCATCCCAACCACCTACACTCTAGATGAGAGCTCACAGACTGCCCAGGCAGAAATTCTGTTCCAGAAAGAGAACACCCAACTAGGAAGGGGAATAAGCCCCTTAGCACCTTGTTAAGTGCTAACACAGATGTGTGTGTGTGTGTGGGGGGGGGGGTAAGCCCTACAGAAGGCAGCTTTGTATAAAAGGATAGAGTGGGAACTCAGTTGGACTTCGGACTCCCTGTAGGCAAGGTAGGAACAACAGCTCAAGGTAAATGAACTGCCAGAAGCACCAACCAGAAGAAGCTGACACAATATGAATCAATACCTGCCAGAGGGAACCTGAAAATTGGGGCCGAGCCATAGAGGGACAGTCTCTTAAGCTGTGAACTGAACAACCTGGCTAAGAAGCTAAGAGGTCACCCCTAGGGGCAATCAGAAAGAGTTCCCTCAGGACAGAATAAATCCTACTCATTCCCCTTTACCTTGAGGAATAAAGATCTGTCCAGAGAAGAACGGATAATCAAGATAGGGTTTTTTTTTGTTTTTTCGGCTTAAAGGCCAACAAGGAAGGGAGAGGAATGAGTAGGGAGGAGAAGATGCCGCAGTAGGAGGCCACAGAGAGGAAGGTGGGCGGGTATCAGTAATGAATGGTGAAGATACAAGAGAAGATCAAGAAATACGGTAGGTACGTAATTTTCATATATTCCCATGTTAGTCTTCACCATTCATTACTACTTGGGTGAAATATCAAGCCCAGAGGCGAGGGATAATAGAAACCCTGAGGAATAAGACTGTCATCCTTCTGCAGGTGGGAAACAGAAGGGGAAGACCCTGGGCTAATCAGACGAGAAGCCTATGTTAGAGGAGAGCTAGGAGGTGTCCCCTGGGGATGGAGAGATGGAGGAAGCCCCTGCAGAAACCTCCTAGCCCTGGAGGAAAAAAGATGGGTCTCCCAGAAAGCGGAGCGAATCATCCTATGCCAGGCCAAGGGTGATAACCTTGATAGACAAAGCTATGCCGTCCGTCTAACACAGATCGCTGTCCCTGCAAGCCTGGAAGCTACCTCACTGGCATCGCAAGATGCCCTTGCTTGGTGTCTTGCCAGCTCCAGGCCTATAGCAGAGAGGGCAATGGCCTGTCTAGATTACTCCGAATCAGGCATCAATGCTAGAAGCTGGGAGAGCATCGACCATAAATACCTATTAGCAGAGCATGATCGCCTGATGTGAGCAATGCACAACTTGTCCTTGCGAAGAAGAGAACACCCTCCTCCCCCACCGGTCAAATTGTAAGGAATCTGAATTTGGTGGGCGGTTGTGCGCTAGGTGGCGGCGCCCGGAGGGTGTTTCTAGGAATGCCAATCCTGAAAGCGGGTTGGGAAGAGAACCTAGAGGCTCCAATGAGGCAGAATACCTTCTCCTGCAGTCTGCCAGGGCTGGAACAGGGACAGCTGGCGACTGCCAGGAATGGATAGACGCTTCCTGGAAAGGAACAGGCCAGGACAGTACCACCAAATGGGGCACTGAATTCACTGAGAAATTCAGGCGTCTCCCATTCGATATTGTCTCGCCTAACAAAGCAGATACGAAGATCCCTCACCATCCTCAAAAGGAATCGCTGATATTCAGTGAAATCAGCATTGGAGGAGAGATGAGCAGGGGGTTCCTCTCCCTCCGAGGAGGGAGACGAGGATGATGGGGAGCTTGAATGTCCAGAGGACTCCTGCAGCGGTGGGGATAGGCGAAACACCCGCTCATGCATACATTTAATGTATGAGGGGAAGGCCGACGCAGAGCCTCTGTACATCTCCCAGGATAACGAGCCCGTAGGACCGACATGGCCTGGGAGAGGGGGGGTGGCTGCAGAGGAACGGGAGAGGGACAGCTACGATGAGGAAACTGTCCTTTGCTGAGGCTCTGAAATCCAGAAAATGTAGCCCGAGCTGGCGGGGTCCTGGACAACAAACCAGGTCGCAGAACGGAACTCTGGGGATTTGAAACCTGGAAGAGCCTAGTAGGGGATCCTACCCTGTGATGAACCTGGGGCTGCATGGGTCCAGAAGGGCAGCTCACAGCAACGCCACTAGAAGGGTCCCTGGAGCCCGAGAGGGAAAGAGGGGGCCCAGCGCTATGGCTCCTACCCACACCCTGAGGGGTGGCAGGTGAAAACCGAAGCGCCTCATCCCGGTCTCTCAACCCCCCGGACTCTGAGAACGCCCTCCTCCTCGACCCCCGTGACAACCCACCCCGAGCAGGTGCAGCAGCACCAGGATCGGCAGCTACCGCAACCCCCTCAGGGGATAAGCCCCTCCCCCTGCCTCCATGCCATCCCCTTCCAGGGACCCCAGACCACCCCCAGCCTGGGAGGCCTCAGGAGAGGACAGCAGACGAGACAGAGAAATGCGCGCCACCTAGCACCTTGTCTCACTGGAGACTCTGACTCCAAAGAGTCAGGGTGCCAGGATGGATCCACATCCGAATCATCCTCCAAGGAGGAGGGAGAGACCAGCTGGACCTCAATACTGGCCACCCCAGGGGTCTCCACAGAAATGACGCCAAGAATGACATCAGTGCCAGCTACAGCGCCGGGCAGCTTCGATGCACCAGAGACACCTCAACCCAGCCCTGACTCTCCAACGGCACCGGTCAGACTCGTAGCACCGCCCTTGGCGCTGGGACCCGACTCGGCGCCACTAGAAGAGTCAACTGGGCCCACGGCGCCGAGAGCCAACATGGTACTGCGAACAGCGCCACCCCGATCACCGGCACCTCGAATGTCGCCGGGATCGGAAGCGGCACCGGAAGGTGGCATCGAGAGTCCACCGATGCTGGACCAAACAGACCTGGGCCTCGACACTGGGGGAGCCTGCACCTCCGAAGAGGTGACTGCCGAGGCATTGTCCCCGCCGCGGCCCCACGAGGGACCACGGTGCTCCTTCGACACCGAGAAAGAGGCCTCCTCCTTGGCAAGACTAGAAGCTGAGGAGGCCTCCTCCTCTCCAGACCGTACAGGCCTGGGATGGGACCCAGAAGAAGGGTCTAGAGATCTTACCTGGGAAGCCCTGGAGCGACGCTGTCCCCCAAAAGTCGGCAGAGCCTTGCCGATCTTGAACATGTGGACTTCTAGGACGCGACGGTCCACTGAGAAACAGGCGTCACATGAATCCATATCATGGTTGGGTCCCAGGCAGCAAAGGCAAACATCATGCCGGTCTGTAACGCAAAAATGCCAGCCACAGGAGCACTGACGCATTGTTTTCGACTTACGCTTTGCTCCCGAACTGGACAGGATGCAAAAACAATATAAAACACACAAAAGCTCCTGGGGCCATGAAAAAGAAAGGAACACTCTTACCAAAATCAACGGCATCAGGAAGAACTACTCGGAGAGGAGTCGCAAAAAGTAGGACTCTGACACAGACAAAAAACTTCACATGTAGCAGGTGTAGCCTCGACAGCGGGAGAAACAGAACTGAGATGGAGGAGAAGTCTGCGGCACCTAACGGCCGTCCCTCGTGCATGACACAGTGCGTTGCTGTCGGGGGCGGCACTGTTGGTGCCGACCTAAAAAAAATAAATAAATCTCCCGTAGTGGGTGCATGCCTCCAGCACAACCCAAGCAGTAATGAATGGTGAAGACTGACAAGGGAAGATCACCTTCCCCGCCAAAGAAACCCTTCCCATCCCACAAAGCAAGCCCTGATGTCAAGTTTGCCACAGACACACTCAGAAGAGGAGGCTCTAATTATTTTCTAATGCCTGGGCAAGGCTAGTCCCACTCCTGGGGCCATGGTAACATGACCATCTCACACACTAACCTGCCCACCCATATACAAATATGTAAGCAACTGCGCACTGACAGTGAGCGCACATATTGCATGGAAACAGCACTCATCTGTCATCTAAAGGTCATGAGTACTGGGTTTTAGCCACAGAACTTATCATTCCTATTGTTTAGTTAGCTAGCTAGATACTTTCTGGGCATTTCTGCATGACCTTAGAATCAAGCCCACAGCTACAACTTATAGCCAGGAGCAACTGTTTTACTGCGCATCCAGTTGTGTAATTTGCCAGCCAACAGTGGCAGCTAACAACCAAATTTATAAGGCACCATACTGAGGTCCAGGCATCACAAGCCTGCAACTCTGCAGATGTCTGCATACTCGTACTCTAATTGGGAGCTCCCAGAGGGACTGTGCCGTAAACGGGGGGCACCAGTGGGGGGTGAGGTGCTGAGACATGCCATACAATGGGGGTGAAAGCAAACTGCTGTCTTTGCTTCCCTTGTCCCCAATCTTGCTCTCCAATCCCAAAATACATACTGGTCATTCATCTGTAACTGCTGATGTATTTTACCATTGTTGTCTTGCTGTTTATTTGCGTAGTTAGTGTGATAATTGGGGAGGAGATTGTGTTATTGTGTTCCCTATCACAGACGGTGGGGGTTGTATTTATTTCTTGTGGGGAAACATTCTGGTAGTTCTCTGTCATAAGGATCCCCATAGGTGGAGGCACCATGTCACTTTCCAAGCCTATTTCTAACCAAGAAACCATGTGCCGTTCACCTGAACGCATAACAGACCTTGCCCTTTACCACCTCTAGGCTTAGACAGCATACCTCACGGGAGAGGGTGGTTATATGTGTAGATAATGCAGCAGTCAATTTTATTGCTAAGTAACGTAAAGGTTACATGTCCAAACTGTCACAGCAGCAAAACCAATACTGATACAGTTGGGAATATTCTGAAAACTACTGGAGTGTCATTCTGAGGTTAAGCATAACATAGACAAGCTGCATAGACAAGAATTTCAAGACAAGTAATACTGAAGAGTTGCATATATAGGAGATTGTTATTGCTCAGGAGCTGTGATGCCAGTTGTAGCCTGTCAGATGTCAGAGGAAAGTATGAGAACAGGGTATCTCAATATTGATCAGCTCTCATCTAAAAATCATCATCATAATCGTCATGTGACATTGACGACAACTGCGCTTCTGCCACTGGCTTTCTCTCTCTCTACAGCATCACCCTGAAAACATCAACAATCCACTCTGTGGTATCAATCTGAATGATTGGTGTGTTACTTCTTAAAGGAGATCACCTGTTAAGCAAACAAGACCACCCACTCCCAATGGATAAACCCCTAATCTGGGGTTTCACAAGAAAAAAATGAGTAGCTTTTATCTGCTTTATTCAGCTTGTGTTAATCCTTGGTTTGTAAACAACAACCACGCTGTACTGTTTACAAACTGGAGGAGTTAACACAATCAGAAATGAGGTTATCAGTCGGGGGTTAATGCTTTTGCTTAACATGTGTTTTCAACTAACAAAACTGTTTACATGGTGCCCCACAGCCCCAGCGTGCCCATTTGACCCAAAATGTACAGGATAAACCCTGGCAGACCCCCCATAGCTCGGATCCTGTAGTGCTGAGTGCCTGGTAGCCAGTTACATAAATCTACAGCATCACTCGATATTGTTCAGTGAACTGGCTGTGAGCTGCATTTTATTGTGACCATCAATTTACTGCCCTACTATATTTCTGAGTCCAACCAGTGAAGCCAGGGTCTTAATTCTGGATCTCATTTCCCTCTTGCCCAATGTGTAAACCAATGAAGTCTTTCAAAATAAACCAAGAGTTGATTGGTACCAGAAAGGCTGGCTGTGTGCTAGACACACACACACACATACACACCTTTTAACAGAGTCACTCATTATTGTTGTGCAGTTCCCCCCCCCCAGGCTACCAGTCACACCTTGTACACTAATTAGCCCACCTCAGACACTCAAACAGCATTACCTATTTCCCTCTCACTCATCCCCTCTCCAGCACCCACACAGAGTTGCCCCTTGCCTTGACACACAGATGCACCTTTCAATGTGATATGTGTAAACCAGAATTAGAAAATGGGTTGTAGAAACCCAGCTTCCTGATTGGCTGAAAGCGCTCACGATCCGTGCAGATATCAGAGACCAGTAAATAACTAGTCCATGTGTCTGCCTGCCTTTTATCCAAATTACTGCCCATATAGAAATTTCGTATTTAAATTTGCCGCCATGTTTTTGAACTCGCTTAGTGAGCAAAAACAAGCCCCTTCCCCCATGCTCTCATTGCTACCCCAATCACGATGTTTGACTGACTGCACTCTCTCCAATCAGCACTGGAGAATTGCACCACATTTGAAAGCTGCTGGGAAAAAAAAAGTTATCACAGATCATATGGCGCTCACTATAGTACATTCCACTGTCCCCAAACATTCTGTATGGTAGATTTTGATGGTGATGCAATGGGGAGCATGTTTGCACCCCAAAGTTGCACCTTCACCCCTTATGACTGTGAATAGGGCCCCTCCTCTGGGAACATTAACACAGGCCTGATGCACCTTCCTGCCTTATTAAATGTCCAAACCTGAAGCCTTCCGGCTAGTGCAGCGGCAGAGCTACCAGTTGCAATCCAGATGATCTAGTTTGCATTCTGAGCCTGGAATGTCTGGTGCCGGCCAGTGAAGCATGGTCAGGCCTCCTTTGGATGCCTCCTGCCCCAGGAAGGGAGGGCACCTCCTTCCAATGCATGACCGCCCCATGGTGATCCAGCAGGAAGGGGAGGTGTCGTGCAGAAAGGAATAAGTGGTCCCTCTAGGGTGACCTCATGTTGGCACGTGCCCACTTGCCTGGCAGATGATGTGGAGGTGTCACCTGCCCAAAGTAGGGGCTGGCAAGGGAGCACAGAAGGAGGGGTGGGGCTTACCCACCCTTCCAATGGCCCTGATAGGTTGGTTGCCAGATCACCTCATAGAGCCACACCCTGGGGTGGGATAAGGAGAGGGTCTAGCAGGGGACAAAAATAACACCAGCAGGACTGGTCAGATGAAGCCATTCTATCCCCCCACCCCCAGCAGGTTCACTCTGACTCCTCCCATGCCTTGCTGGCTCTTCCTCATGGCCCCAACTGTAGAGTGAAGTATCTCCTCCTGGCTTAGGGAACCAGGGGGTCTTGTCCATGGGGACAAGCTGTGGGTTATGGATGGGATGTCTGGGGACAGGTAGAGTGAAGATTGGTGGTGAGCAGGACCACTGAAGGACTCCTGCAGTGGGCGTAAGGGTTTGGGTAGGTGGAAGGAGGTCCCAGCAGCTGGCAAGGTGAAAATGGGGGATAAAAAAAGAAAATAAAAAAAGAAATGTCCAAACCTGAAAGACTGAAGGAATGAAAGTTTATTTTTTATCAGGATATGACCATAGGACAAGCCTAACTACAGGTCATCCTATGGGTTCAAAAATGACATTATATAAAACAATACAGGAAATAATTTACAAATACACTAAATATATTTTTAGTATCAACAGGCATCCTTCATCGCTTGCAGAAATCACTTGCAGAAAGCATTCAAATGAAGCTAACCCAGCCAGCTATGTGCACACAAAGATGTGCATTTGTAAGTGAATGGCCTGGCTACATTAATTCTGACATATGAATTGCCATTATTTCCAACTGGACAAAAGACTGTTCTTGTATACATGTTTAATTTTTTGTTTCTTAATTACCTTCTTGTTCTATTCTATATCTCATTTAAAATACTGAGTTTAAAAAGCTGCTGACATGAATATGTTCTCTGGGCAGGTAGTTACTGACAAGAAGCTGTCCGCCAGAGGACCCAATAGAGCCACAATTTAAATTTTTTAAAAGAGGGTTTTTTAGATATTAAACACATTACCTTGCCAGAAATACTTTCAAATTGCCCGAGCTGCTGATAGCAAGCTGCAGTACAGCCCCTGAAAACCGCATTATGGTGACGTGAAGTAGAGAAGGGGCTGCAGTGTAACTAATAGGTGACTAACAGGTTTCAGATCAGAGATTGCTTTTGTATGTGTTTATTTACATTTGTAAGCAATTGTACATGTAGAGGGATAACTTTTTCATTTATGCAGTAGTACATGACAGGGTGTGGTATATCATGGGATATTGTTATGTCTTGAGTGCAATGTGAGGCACAAGGCTGTAAGCCGAGTATCTCATGCACTCGAGAAGTGACAATATCCCAAGATATACCACATCCTGGAGTGCATTATTGCTATTATGAATAGTTATCTGTTCCCCAACCCTTCGATATGCCATTACCTGTGTTGTGCTTGTGGAAGCCATTTATTGTAGGAGAAAGGAAAAAGTGTGTCTGCTGTGTGTTGTCTGTGCCAAAATTTTAAGGGAACAAGTAAGAGCGACAATGTTTTTATTGGCACGATCACCTCCGTTGGTATTTGTGTGTCATCATGCAGTTTACATTCTTGCTACTTTTGTTGTTGCAGCGCTTTTACTAGGAGTCACAGCAGAATCAGGAGTTGGCCAGCACCAGTGGGAGACAGCATCTCTCAGCTGAGAAGGGCTGTAACGGTTGATTCCGAGGAGTGCAGCTACTCTCTTCTGCTGCAGAGGCACTTTTTTGATCAGGGACTCAGGCAGTCAACGGCAGTTTTGGTTGTGATGGAGGTTTTAGGATTAAGCAATTTAATTAGCCAGAGGGAGTTGTGATTATCTGATCAGAACAGGGACTGCTGCGGTACATGTTTTTTTGAGATGATGGTGCTGCTCAAATTGAGACCATTATGAAAAATTGGGACTGGCATTTGGTGCCAGTTGTCCATGCTCTGAGTGAGAAACCTTAGGACATTCTAGTAGGGATTTATTCACTGATGTAAAAAAGCTGATGCAAGGCTCTTTTTTCACTGTAACTATGCCGAGGGAAACAGTCATGGCTGAGATGAGCTCTCAGCCAATCAGATAACTGAATTTTTTTGTATTCAGTTGATAACTTGTATTATGAACTGGATAGGAGAAATCGTGGAAGCTCGTTGATTGACAACATATTCTATGTGTGCTGATATTGAAAAATAAAATCATGGGTAGAAAAAAGCTCCTGCCAGCAGTTTTTTTGTTTGTTTTACTTAACTTCATAGTACTCTGCCCGACGTACCTTTACCAGCTCCTATAACAGCACCACCTACTGGCCACAGCCTGAGATTACAGAGGTTTTTTAAGATGATATCTGAACCTTAAAAAAACACCAACAAATATTTTTTTAAAACGTTTTTTTTTCATTTTTATTAACACACAAATGGATCCAGTTCATAACTGCAATAATACACGCCGCGTTGCGTTTTATCACAGGATATCATCACTTCTTTGGTGCTTAAGGCTGAGGCATGCCAATATCCTATGATAAAACACGCCCTGTTGTGCATTATTGCTTAATTATACAATGAAAACAATTGTGCTAATGCTCCAGAGTCCTGCTTGTGCAATTTGAAATCTCTTAAACCCCCACTTAAACCCTGTGCTCAGTATAAGGATACTTAAACTAAATGTAGTGTGGTGCTATGCACCATTGTACTGTCCATCAATAAATGTACGAAGTATTCTTTACATTATTAAAAGGTGTATGAATTTGATGTTAAGAGAAAATTGCCTAACAGCCACACAGAGTGACAGTACAACAGTGCACAGCATCACCCTACATTTAATTATACAAAGGCAAGAAAAAAATCCTGCGTCTTGATTGGCCAGTGGACACCTTCAGCAGTGGCATTATCCCAGCCCATCACTGTGAGGGTCTTGACTGATTATGTAGATTAAAGGCCCCATCCTCCTAAGAAACACAGCTATGCTTCCACGCTAAAAAGTTGTTAAAACATTTTTTTTTAATTAATTTTATACAAGTTTTATTTAGTATCAAAACAAGCCAGTGTATAATAGCAATAATGTATTCCATGTGAGTCATGGAGATAACGTTACCTCTTACACAATCTTGGTCTTTAACGTTAAAGACCAAGATTGGTTAAAATGTCAGAAGCTGTGCTGTGAGACACCAAACAAGATTACACTTATGTGGTGGTCAGTGAATAAATGATTGTATCTGGTTAAGACAAGTAACGGACTACTGCCTTTTATTTTGTGTCTAGGTGTGCCATGACTGTTTAATCTTGGTTTGCTATTGCTGTCACCAAGCACCCTGTTCCTTGTGCGGCTCTTTATCTTGCTTATAAGGTTAAACACTGTTTATAGCATTTAAACAGGGGCTCCGGTCACCCGTAATACAAATCACTATCGGCATAAGCAGATCCTAATCACACAACATTCCAAAATAAAACTGAATTACAAGCTGTTATTGTTTTTCATTAATAAGTATGTATCCCGGGTTCGGGAACAGACTCGGGGCGCTGGGGGCTGGCAGGGGAAGGAGAGGATTGAGCATCCGGAGGACTGCTCTCCTCTCCTGGGGTGGGATGCCTCGCTCCAGTAGTGGCCCCCGGTGGAGACCAGGGGCACTGCAGGCAGCGGCGCACAAGGGACAAAAAAAACAAACAAAAAAAAAAAAACACCAGAACATGAGATTGGCTAGATGATGGCATCCGGTTCGAGACACGTCCAAAGACTTCCTAGGGGGTCAGCCCCCACCTCAGCAGCACCCGAGGCCAAAACGAATAGTGTGCTGGGCTGCCTCCACTGGTGCCTTCCCCCTTGGAGGAGAGGGGATCCACTCAGCGAAGGGTAATGCCGAGCTACCTCGAGGTAGGCTGCTATATGAGGTAGAAGGGTGCCCAGGGAGGTTGGAAGGGGTGCAGGGAACCTAGGATGCCTGAAGGAGTAGCAAGATCCGGAGCCAGGAGGGGAGAAAAACAGAATCTAAAAAAAAAAATAAAATAAGTATGTATGTATGAAAACATAATCCTTGCCCATTACAGTTCTGTTTGCCCTGATTTTATTAAGGAGCTATGGTCATAAGCCTCTTCTTGTGTCATCACACTCTGTTGCTATGTTTGTGACATGTATACTTAGAGGATTATGACCTTATCTCCTGAACAGCACCATCAGGTCAAGATGAAATGAAAAAACAAATGGTTATTTTTTGATCGATCAATCTATCGATCTATCTATCTATCTATCTATCTATCTATCTATCTATCTATCCATCTATCTGTCTATCTGTCTATCTGTCTATCTATCTATGTATCTATCTATCTATCTATCTATCTATCTAATTATCGAAAATAACTGTTTGAAATGCAGGTTTATTTCAGACTGTTGGTTAATTACAGTCTGCCGGTGCCAAGTGTATTTTCATTACTGGTTACCAGAGCCCCTCTTTAAAACTTCCACAGGTTAAAGGAATGTGTTTCCTTGTCTACAGAATGTCAATCATGAGTGGACTGCCTCAGAATGCTGTACAGCAAGTGAAACATTTCATACAGTCTGAGGGACACAGACATTCTAGAAAAGCCGTAGTTTACAATTCTGATATCTCAACTAGGAATTATGGAATTTCAAAGGTCACTGCTATGAATTACCTGTGCATTACAAGTTCTGACCATATATTACAACAGGATACACAAGTACTGATCTCAAAAGGATAGATCAGGGGAGGGCAGAGGACATGGCCTATCTGGACTTTAGCATGGCCTCTGACACTGTGCCGCACAAGAGATTGATAAAGAAATCAAGTGGCCTAGGGGTGGGATCCAAAGTAGTGAACTGGATAAGGAACTAGTTAATGGCTAGGGGACAGAGAGTGGTGGTTGACTGCACTCACTCTGAGAGGAGACTGACCAGTGGGGTGCTGGTGATGCATTCATAAGTGACACTGCAGAAAAACTGGAAGGGAAGGTATACCTTCTTGAAGCTGACACCTAACTTTGTAATAGGGTGGATACTCAGGAGGAGTAGAAAGAATGTGTAGGGTCCTTGGGAAACTCGAGGAGTAGTCAAGATTCAAGATTTCAATTCCATAAAGTGAAAAATCATGCACCTAGGGCATATGAAACCTGGAGCTGTGTACAGGATGGGGGGGAGGGGGTACTGACAGTCACTAAATAAGGACCTTGGGGTCATCACATCTGATAACCTCAAAGTGGCAGGACAGTGACAAAGCAGTGGGCAGGGCCACTGGGATGCAAAGGGAGAAGTATCTCAAGCAGTATGAGGGAGTTGGTGTTGCCACTATATCGTTCAACTGTGAGACGCCACCTGGACTAGTATTGTGTCCGGTTCTGGAAGCCGCACGTTAGAATGAACAGAGATTGGTTGGAGGAAGTCTAGAGTAGGGCAACTAAAATGGTGCAGGGGTTGCACCAAAAGCCCTATGAGGAGAGATGGAGGGATCTCAACATGTACACCCTGGAAGAGAGGAGAGTGAGAGAAAACATGATAGAGGCCTACAAACACCTCATGGGGGTGAACAGAGTGCAGATGGGGAGTCTCTTTCAAATGAGAAAGAGCAGCAGGACCAGAGGGCATGCAAGAAAGCTGGAGGGGGAAGTTTAAAAAGGATGTGAAGAAGTATCAGCTATTGCTAAACAATTTTAGGATCACAAATTGTGGTGAGAAAAGAAATAATGTGACCTACTGGGAATTGAACCCAGGCCCCCAGAATACCATCCTGGTGCTCTAACCACTGAGTTATAGGTTCACATGGTTGGCCTGGCTCTTCCTATACACATTTCCTTTCTCTGGTATTGCAAATCCTGCAGCTAGGAACAATCAAGATGACAGATGTTTCTGGTGCAGTTTTAGCCACTATGAAACACTTTTAGATCACAAATTGAGGTGAGAAAGAAAGCAGAAAGTAAGAAGTAGAAAGTAGAAATGTTCTCACTGAAAGTAAAAAGGATATGAGAAGTAAAACTTCACTGAAAAAGTTTTGAACACCTGGAACAGACAGCCAGCAGACGAGGTGGAGGTGAAAACAGCAGAGGGCACTTCAAGCATGTGTGGGACAGACATAAGGGACTATTCTTGAGTAGGAAGGGAGGAAGGAGGGTCAACAGAGACCAGTTAGGATCTGTGGAGACAGACTAGACAGGGAGCATCTGGGCAGACTCAGTGGGCCAAGTAGTCCTTTTCTGTTGACAAATTCTATGTTCCTATACACAAATACAAACTGCTAACAGCACAAGAAAGTTCATGGCAACATCAGAGGACAATTACTTATTCTGCAGATATGAGGATGACAGTCACAGTTGTTGAGGGTTGCCCCTTTATACACATAAACAATATGGAGCTGAACACACAGTGGGTACTATTTCAGCAATAATACACAACAAGTTATGCAATATCATAGGATAGCATCCCACTTTATGTGCTTTGTGAGGCCGAGTGGTTTTACCCACCTGCAAAAAGATGATATCCCAAGATATTGCACACCTTGGAGTGTATTAATATTATTATAACATGGCTCAATTTTTAAACTGATAAAAAGTAACATTTTAGCTGTAACAATATGTTATTTGTTTTAGTGACTGATGACATGACCTGCTGCGTTCACACTGGGATTATATACTGAGATATCAGGCCAGCTAACTGTGGCCTCGACCAATCAGATTTGAGGATTTTGACCATTCATTTCATAATATTCCACGGAAATCAGTTTCTTCATTGGTGGGGTGGATGAGAAGAGAGGTTCAGTTGGGAAGGCATCTGCATGGATCTTCAAGTTTCTCACGCGGCTGCCTTTATAAAATACAAGGCAAGCTGTTTCACATGTATGTGCTATGCCAGTGCATTACAGAATCTTTCATTTCTCTGTCACTGTTTTGAAGAATATGATGTGGGTTGACACAGTGACTGAAAGCTTCAATTGTCTGACTGTCAGTGTGATCAGTGGATATGTGAGAAGAAATATGGTGGTTGCAGATGCAGTCCATACCCTAAGGGACACATGTCCACATAAAAAAAATCCTTGTTGGTCAGCTAATGAGAGGGCCAGCACGATTCATTGTGTGGGGCCCATTTATTCACAATGAAGGCAAAATGCAAACAGTGTCACTTCTGACATTTTTAAATCAAGCCCACAGCTGTGCTGACATCTGTCAGGCACAAACCGCATGTAATGTAGATCTGGAGAGATTATAGGAGCTAAAAGTGCACTTGTCAGAAAAACAAAAACAAAAAAAGAGAAGAAAGCACTATCTGTGGATAGACTTACATCTAATAATAAAAACTGTTCAGCTGTCTTTTAACATATTAGGATTGCAAATTGTTTTTAAATAATTTAGATATTCATCCCATTTGGCAATATATGCTATGGAAAATTTAATTCTGCCAAATTGTGCTTGCCATCTGTTAACATAAGTACACATTGTTGCCATTTGATTGGCACATATCTTTAATGCAGAGAAGGAAAAAAACGGAGTGGTATGACCTTATATCGCAGTGCAATCCAGTGTTAAAAATACAGGTTACTCACCTGTAACAGGAGTTCTAGGAATGGTATATGTTGTTCATCCACACTCATTGGCAGTATCCTTGCCGCTTTAAATCTTGCCGGAAGGTCTTCAAGCTTGCTCCTCCCACCCACCCGGGTGGTATAACTCTCGGCTCCGCCCCATGACGCCAGATCTGGCCCGCTGGAAGCTCAGGTTGTGCGTCGAAGCCGGGGAGGCTGGGTGGGTCGTGTGGATGAACAACATATACCATTCCTAGAACTCCTGTTACAGGTGAGTAACCTGTATTTCTAGGGACATGGATATGTTGTTCATCCACACTGACTGGCAGACTCCTAGCAGTTCTCCGGGAGGAGGGAGGCAAGACGCACAACTCCACATACTTACTTGGGAAAGAGAGACTGAGAACCGAGGCCCCAAACCAGCATCCGGCGTGACTCAAGGTCGATGTGGTAGTGGGTAATGAAGGTGTTTGCTGACTTCCAGGTAGCAGCCCTGCAGATTTCCTGGATAGGGGCGTCCCTGGAAGCAGCCACCGTTGCAAGTAAGCGGGTAGAATGAGCTCTTATCCTCTGGGAGCTCCATGCCCGTCAACTTATAGCGAGAGATCTATGCAGGAGGTTACCCACCTGCTTATCGTCCACTTGGCTGCAGGTCTGCCAGATCGGCTTCAAGCTTAGGTGACAAACAGCTGGCGAACCTCTCCCAATTTCAACCGTGCGCTCCTTATAATAGCGGCCCTTCTAGGGTCCAGAGTATGGAGCCTATATCGCCCTCCGAGGTGTGATTGGGGTAGAACACGCAGAGTCAACACCTGGTTAAGGTGAAACTCCGACACCACCTTCGGAAGGAATTTCGGTGGGGCGGGGACAACCTGTCCCTGTGGAAGACCAGGTAAGGAGACTCGATGGAAGCGCCTGGAGCTCTCCCATCCTTCTGGCTGACGTGATAGCCACCAAGAAGGCGGTCTTCCACGACAGGTGAGAGAAAGCACACTGTGCATGGGTTCGAATAAACGCCCATGAGCTTTGCCAGTACCAGCAGTAGATCCCACGGGTGAGGTTCCCGCACTGGAGGGAAATGTGATCAAGGCCTTTGAAAAGCGCCAGACCACCTTCTCCTGCATACCGACTGCTTCCGGCCCGCCCGGTAAGCAGAGATAGCTGCCAGGTGCACCCTTAAGGTCAGCCGACCTAAGCCCTTGACTAGAAAGGGACCATAAATAGTCCAAGATGCTTGCCAAGGAACAGGAGGAAGGGTCCAAGCCCTTGCTCCTGACACCAAATGGAAAACCTTTTCCATTTGAAGGCATAGCATTTTCTGGTCGACTCTACGGGACGCCTCAACTACATTGAGGACCTCGTCGGAAAGACCCAAGGCCTGGAACTCTAGCAGCTCAGGAACCAGGCCGTCAGGTGCAGGGATTGAAGGTCCGGATGGAACACCTTCCCTGATTGACTGAGAGCAGGTCGGGCGAGCTGGAAGCTGCCGCTGAGTCCTGGAGCTGAGACTGAGGAGATCTGGGTACCAGAACTGGCAGGGCCAGTCTGGGGCTATCAGAATCACCTGCGCCTTGTCCTCCTCGCCTTGAGAAGCACCTTTGGATCAAGGGAAATGGGGAAAAGGCATAAAGAGGCCCGGGGTCCACTGCCTCGAGAAGGCATCCCCTGCAGCGAGCCCTGCTGAGGCGGGCATGGAACAGACTCAGCCTGGCGTTCTCCATGGAGGCAAACAGGTCCACCTGAGGTGTGCCCCAAAGGGAGAACAGATGCTGTACTACCTCCGGCAGGAGAGACCACTCGTGGGATGCAGCCCCTATCCGGCTCAGGGCATCGGCCAGGGTGTTGGAGGCTCCTGCCACGTGAATGGCTAGGAGATCCGCCTCCAGGCTGCTCACGAGTGACCAAATGCGGAGAGCTTCCTTGCATAGAAGCATGGAGCGCGT
The DNA here is from genome assembly GCA_016271365.2 of Neoceratodus forsteri. Classification (NCBI taxonomy): domain Eukaryota; kingdom Metazoa; phylum Chordata; order Ceratodontiformes; family Ceratodontidae; genus Neoceratodus; species Neoceratodus forsteri. The sequence continues at coordinate 747,432,259 of CM057456.1, read as the reverse complement.
CCCGCCCTGGCGGTTTAGATAGTACATGGTCGTGGTATTGTCCGTCTGGACTCGGACCACTTGACCCCGGAGGAACGGAGCAAAGGCGGTGAGAGCTAGGCGGACCGCTCGGAGCTCCAGCAGGTTGATGTGGCAACGGGACTCCCTCGGGGACCAGAGGCCATGAGCCCGGTGTTCCCCCAGATGGGCACCCCAACCCATCAGAGAGGCATCGGTCGACAGAGAGACCGTCGGCTCGGGGCGGACGAACGGGATGCCCTCCTGCAAATGATCTGGAACGGTCCACCACTGGAGAGCGTTCCACATCCCCTGTGTCACCGACACAAGCTGGTCCAAGGGATCGCAGCGTTGTGACCACTGGCTGGCCAGTCCCCACTGAAGGGGACGCATGTTCCAGCGGGCCCAACGGACCACGCTGGTGCAGGCCGCCATGAGACCCAGGAGGCGCAGGAAGTCCCGGGCAGGGCGCAATTGCCCAACCAGAAATGATCGGGCAAAGGAGGAAGAACCTCGGCCCTGTCCCGCGGGAGCCGCGCTCTGGCTCGAAGAGAGTCGAGCTGCGCCCCGATGAATAGAATCACCTGCTTCGGCTCGAGTTCCGACTTGGCCTCGTTGATAAGGAGGCCCAGTTGAGAGCAGACCTGGAGGGCCAGATCTCTGGACCACTCCGCCTCCTTCCTGGAGGGAGCTGCTATCAGCCAGTCGTCCAGGTAAGGGTACACCGGACCCCTCGGCGCGCAGAAATGCTGTCACCACTGCCATGCATTTGGTGAAGACCCTGGGAGCTGGAGACAAGTCAAGGGCATGGCTTGAACTCAAGAGATCCTTCCGCCGGAAGCGAAGGAATCTCTGGTGAGACGGACGGATAGGGACTGGAAAACGCGCCCTGCAAGTCCAGAGAGCAGAACCACACGCCGCTTCCAAGGATGGTATTATCTGAGCCAGAGTGACCATCCTGAAGGTTCGAGACCTTAGGAACTTGTTTGAGTCGTGTGAGGTGGAGAATGGGGCGCAGCCCCGTCCGTTGGAACCAGGAAGTACCTGGACACAAACCCTGGGTCTGAAGGAGGGTCCACCACCTCTCTTACCACCTCCTTCTGGAGGCGGCGATGTCGGCTCGACGAGCCGCCAGTGAGGCTGGGGATCCCGAAGCCCCCCGAGGGGCGACGGCTCTGAAGGGTGGTGCCTGCTCGAATTCCAGAGGCAGGCCTCTTCCCACCACCTCCAAGACCCACCTGTCCGTGGTAACAGCGGACCAGGTGGAACGGAAGTGCCGGAGCCGTCCCCCCACGGGGGGACCCAGGGGTAAGGTGACGGGGATGGGGGCGACACCCCTCAGCCCGTCACTGGGCAGGCTTGGAGGAGGAGGGACCGGCCGAGGGACCTCCTGGGCCCTTTCCTCCCTGCCTCCTGTTAGAGGAAGCCGGCGGCTTGGGTTTGGGATGCCAAGGCCGAGCCTGCTGGCCCTGACGTTGCTGGGCCGGGCGCGCCGGGGGCACAGAAGGACGAAAGGGCTTAGGCTGTGGTTTGCGGCCTTTGTCCTTCTGAGCGGAAGAGACCGAGTCCAAGGTGGCATTGGACTTCTCGATCCTCTGCAGGTGACCTTCCACCCCAGGGCCGAAGAGGTCAGTCCCCAAAAAGGGAACATCCGCCAACTTGTGCTGGGTATCCGATAAAGGTGGATATCCTCAGCCAAGCCCATGACATAGCCACTCGGCCGCCACCGATCTGGCACATGAGTCCCTATATCCAAAGCAGTCTGGAGCTGCTGTTTGGCCACTGCCTGCCCTGGTCCCACCTGCTTAACCGTAGTCTGCAGATCGGCGGAAGATGAGATGACCTCATCCAGGAGCCCAACAGGGCATGAGAAAAATGTGCCATGAGGACGGCCGAACTGGCCTGACGTAAGGCCGAAGAGGACGAAGCGTAGACTTTTCCCCGGACGTGAGTCCAATTTCTTGGACTCCTTGTCAGGAGGTTTGTCCACATCCCTGGCGTTGCTAGGCGCCGGAACGCTGTCGGTACCAACCCTCAGCAGAGGGGTGTTCAAAAACCGGACAAGGAACCGGTAGGGACCGCGATACTTCCTGGCCATCCTGGCGAAGGCGCAGGGCAGGAACGAGGCGCTACCAAAGTTCCAGTGCGGACCCACTATGGCCTGGCCACCGGAAAGGCCTCCGTCGGAGAATCCCCTCGGTCCAGAATCTCCGTGAGGGATACCTGGCCCGTTTGGAAGCGGGTTCGAGCTCCATCCGGTAGACTCGAGATGAGCCGAAGCAGTCCTAGGAAGGACGACGGCTATAGTCCATTGATTGTGACCTCCTGAAGACTCAAGTCAGTCGCTGGAGAAGAAGGAGGAATCATCTTCGGACTCGGAAGAGTCCTCGAAGAGCTGCCTCTGGCCTGAGCCACCTTCACCTGCCGAGAGTCGGTCGGGAGTGAGGGTAACTGACAACCGATGGGGTAAACCCTTAGCCGACCGAGAATCCTTGGCCGGAGCCCCAGTGGTGGCTGTGGGGCGGAGGTTCCACGGAATCGGTGGAGCAACTGGTTTTGGCCGGATTACAACGGCCTGGGTATAGGCTCCTCGGACAAGTCGAGGGGTTGTGTCGGCCGTTCCAGTGACAGCCACTTAATGGCCGGGGAAGGCGCGGAGTCGGCTTATTCCCGGCCAGGAGGAGCTGTTGCAACATAAGGTCCTCATACCGTCGACGTAATTTACGCCGAAGCCTCCCCTCATCCGAGGAGGAGGGACGAGGGCAGCCGGCGCCCGCTATCAGCTGTGCCGAGACCGAGACCGCCTATGGCGGTGGGAGCAGCTGGACGCGAAGAGGTCCGAGACGAGACCGAGAGTCCCGGAATTTCCGGGTCGGTGCGGGAGGTGTCGGCCGGAACCGCACTCCTTAGGCTCGGAAGGTCCATCCGAGGGCTCCGGAACGGAGGCACTGGAGCGAGCCACGGGATCCCACAACTCCTCCCGGGGAACCGGGAGAGGAATCTCGGCTGCTAAAGCGACAGCCCGTCCAATGGGTGAGAAAAATCTGACTTCATCAGTGGAGTCTCGGTCAACTGACCTGGCGGGGGACACCGTGAGGCCAGTGGCCGAGCGGCGGTCGGCTCAAGCCGACGGACGACGCCCGGAGAGGGACCTTTCCCGCCCCAAGAGCGCCGACGGAGGGGACTTACCCCTTGTCCCTCTTTTGGACCGAGAATAAGGTCCAGCAGACGCAGACCCCTTCTCCTTTAGTGGAGAGGGACAGACAGCTCCTAAAAGAAGCCGTGTGGAAGAACCCAGAAGGCGGATAAATGCAGCGGCCGAGGAAGATACGACCTGCCGCCTCCTCTTCGAGGCGACCATCCGCTCGAGCTGATCCGCCGAGCTCCCACCGCCTGACACCGCCAACCGGGCCTCCTTGGACTTCACGGAGAAACGCTCTCGGACGGCCCAGTTGCAATCGGGCAGCACGGTCTTCGAGGGCGTAGGCCGAGAAAAGATGAGCACACGTGAAGCCTGCGGGTCGTGCTCAAGGCCTAAGCAGTAGACACACGTGAGTGTGGATCCGTCCGAGACATCTTCTGCCCGCATGGGCATCTCCAAAACCGAGTCGATTTGTCCATCGAGCCGCGAGGGATAGAAGACTTTGCAAATTTTATTTTTTAAATCCATAAGCGGAGAAATAGGAACCAGTCGCAAACGCAGAGCGTTAAGGAGGGAACCTGAGCTTCCAAGCGGTAAGGAAGATCTGGCGTCATGGGGCGGAGCCGAGAGTTATACCACCCGGGTGGGTGGGAGGAGCAAGCTTGAAGACCTTCCGGCAAGATTTAAAGCGGCAAGGATACTGCCAATGAGTGTGGATGAACAACATATCCATGTCCCTAGAACTCAGAATTACCCAGACAGTCACATTTCAATCTCAGTGGACCCACTTATTCACCAGGGGACCTTGAGCAAGTCCTTGATCTTTGCGTACTGCAGTGCTAACAGCTGCAGAACTGGGTAGAGGTAGTAGCCCAATTTAATGAGATGTTGTACTTGGTGAGCCATTCTGGGTAAATAAAATGTAAATGAAGACAAAAGATGAAACAATAAAGGTGAGTGTAAATAAATTAAATCAGAAAAAGATAAATAGTCTGACGCAGGTACATGTCCTAAGCCCAGATATTCCTGTCGGGTTGGCAGTAGGACAAACACAGTTTTATCGGACACACGTATCCTATGGAAAGGGAGAGAGGCATCCTCTGCAGCACTGCTGCCAGACGCTAGTCCAGGCAGATAGGAGCTGTGCTGTCAGAGAGCCCTCATGGCTTCCTGTAGATGTGTTGGTCGAATTTAGAGGCATGGTTACAGAACGGGCCCTTTTCCACCCATAGAGCCAGAATCCTGAATGAAATATTCTGTGTGTGTGCGTGAGAGAGAAACATTTGGGGGCCAATTCTGAAAGCATTTTCTAGGCAAAAAGTAGGTTTTGTGCCCACTACGTGTCTGCAAAAACATCAGGTCATGTGAGTCCCAGACACCCTCAAAGATGCTTGGGAGTACTCGGGAGATGGGTTGGGAGCTTCCATGCAAACGGCTTAGTAGGCCATTCTGTGGAATCATTATTGAAACTGAAGATTGCAATTCCACGTGTGTTTTTGATTTAACAGTTGCGCGACTAAACTGTAGTAAGGCTCACATTCAACTGTTATCATGGGTTTTGTATTGTAATTGCAGATTACTGTTCCATGTGTGCTTTTTAATGTCACAGTCTGAAAGTGCTGGAATGGCATCTGGTGTTTTTGTAAAGATGGTCTACATAAACTGCACAGGATGAGTTATCAGCGGGTTCAGATTCCAGGGTTTTTGTACTCATGCTCATGGTTTAGTGTCACCTTTCAGAATGCGAGAGTTGGAGCGAAAAAGGGTGTGAGACAGCTGATAAAGATTCAAACTCACAGTGTACTACTTTTGAGACAGCTGCTGCACAGAGCCATACTAGGAAGGGTCCAGCTGCACCCTTCTCCTCAGAAGGAACAAACATCCTCGTCAGCGAAGTGACCAAACATGCTGACTGTACACTGAACTGAAGAAAGTATGGGAGGAAAGACACAGTTTGGTGAGCGGTGTGTGTGTGTGTGTGTGGGGGGGGGGGAGGGTGCCTGGAGAGTGAAAATGCTAAAGCATCAATGGGATGAAGATATAGCTCAGTGAAAGCTACTGCCACTGTCCGTAGCAGGACGCATTGATGCAATTAAAATGGAAGTACTTCCTAGAGTCTTGTTCTACTTCCAAACCATCCCAGTGGGTATCCCAGCAGGGTTCTGGAAAAAAATAAACTCACTTCACTGTTACTTACCTTTATTTGGGCAGAAGGCAGACATAGGGTTAACAGCCAAATACTAATGAAACCTAGAGACCAAGGGTGGGCTGGGCTGGGCCTGCTGGATCTCAAAAAATACTGTCAGGCAGCATAGACAGTCCTGATAGTGGCTTGAGGCAAGCAAAAAAGAGACACAGGATAGCATGACACAGAAGCAGTAGCTAACCCCCCAGCAGCATTCTTCGCTACCCCAGGCATTAGCTTATCCCCCCAAATTTGCGCACAAATAAATATCCCTTGGGTCAAACACACAATAAGAATCATTTAGGAAGTGAGATGAGTTACACCTACCCCAAATGGTATAGAACCAGTTACAATTGCTATGGGGGACCCAGATTTTGAATTGCCAAGAGATGACCCTGGCTATAGATGGTGGAATCATCAGTCACTTACTGGATATAGGCAATTTGTAAACCAAGCCATATGCCTGTCATTCAAAGACCTCAGAGCTAAATTTGGGTTACCAATGCAAGATTGTTTTCACTATCTGCAAGTGTGACACCACCTGCTGGAAGAAAATGAGACAGCATCAGTTGTGAGGGATCCCACTGGGTAGGAAGACTTTTTGTACTGAACCATTATGATGGTGGGGAGAGGGAAATGTATTACAAGGGCTTACCAAATGTTACAGGGGTAGGCCCCGTGGGCCTACAAAATATTAAGAAAAATTGGGAAGAAGAGCTGGAACTACTACTCCAGGTTAATGACTGGACCAAGGCAGTGTAACGGGGGTGGAGGGTCACTGCATCCCATGGATGGCAAGAATTTAGATGGCGAGTGCTAGTCAGATATTTCCACACCCTCACGGTAACTAAACATTTTGCCTTGCAGAACTCAGACAGGTGTTGGAGGGGATGCAGTCAGGTAGGACCTAAAGCCTACATTTTCTGGACCTTTGATAGGCTCACTCCTATCTGGACAGAAATACGTCAAGCCTTGTCCAGCTCATGGGACGTTGCCATACCATTTGCCTTTATACCCTGCTGGGGGGCTCACCTCCCTCAGATAAAGCTGATGATAAAGCAGTGGAACTGCTTCCACCAATCAGGACTCGGCATCTACTGTACCTATTATCTAGTGTACAGTAGGCAACTCGCACACCATCCCACAGCTGATTCGCGCTGCGGTCATTCTCGTCAGATAGGTGATTGTCATTGTGAACGAGAAGCCATGGTCCATCAGCCACCACATAATCCGCCGGGCGAAATTTTAATGAAAAGTGCACAAATAAAACAATGCTTATCGTGCTACACTTGTCGGTACACCACTAGCCACACTGTCCACGCAGTACAGTAAAAAAAAAACGCTGCAACACATAAAAAACATCACAATGCATGTCCCCCAGGGCAAAGAGAGCATACCAAATCATACTCAGAAGTCGGGGGAAACACCACGCTACTACATGGACAGCAATAAACACCATAACACATTGTCCATGTAAGTACGCATCATAACGCAGTTTCACTGCTTTATAATATGTTTATAGGGCTAGTGGGGGTTGTTTCTTATGAGATAAGAATGTTATTTCATACCGGTTTCGGCTGACAGAACCACTCAGCTTCGCGGTCCTCTTGCCCCAAACCAGCATGAGATAACATTCTTATCTCATAAAAAACAACCCCTACTAGCCCTATAAACATATATAAAACATTGTTCGCCATACTGTGTTTGTTAGCTCTCAAATGTATAACCACTAAGTGGCTGTCCCCTGACACTCCGCAGTTGGAGTCATGGATAGAAAGAATTGCAGACATACAGCACGTGGAAAGAATCATGGCCACACTGTCTCACCATGGAAAAATTTACAACACTGTGGCAACTATGGCAGATGACAGCTAAGGGTCACCTGGGAAGAGACACTGAAGAGGAGGGTTAAAACTGTGCCATCCTAGGCACCGGATGGTCATCTTCAGGCCTCCCTTCCATGGATGAGCATAGGATAACAGGGGAAGGGGGCTGGGCGATAGTAATTGTTGAACAAAGATCAATATGCATGCTCAAATCTTACAGTACACCCTAAACAACAGAATCCATTTGTGTTGAATGAGCAGGAGATGAATAAAGTGTCAAGATGGAGACGTACACCAGCGAGCTGAACTCTTTAACACCCCATGTATTGCTAGTGTTGAAAACAGCTTGCAATGCATTGCATTTTAAAGACAAAAAGTGATGAACACTGAACATTAAGTCTCTCTATCCTCTTGATTTTGAATGGACTACTGAATATAATTACAATGAACTTGCTCGCGGCTGACTTATCACAATGGGCAGATTAACTTTCTTAGAACATGCGTAGTTAGAAGCTGTTAATAGATTTTTCTTGAGTGTATCATGCTAGCTGACAATTTCTTACTTGCTGTTTGTACTGCTGCACTCACCTAATAAACTAAGTTTTTTTTAAAAAAAAAAAGCATCAATGGGATGAGATGCAATGCCAAGAGTTGTACTTTCTGGAGACGCTTGAAGGGTATGTCAGTGTTACACAAGGATGGAAATGCTGTTGCACTGATGTTGGTGAGTGCTTCTAAACTTTTTTTTATCAGTCATATTAAACATGAAATATTGTACTATCTTAAGAAAATTGTATACCTGAGCACTGAAGCACTGCTGATTGTAAGGTGATGAGGTGGTTCTGGCACAGAGGCTAGCCATGGTACAGCTGATGTTAGCTGGTTGGAAGTGTCCTAGAATTGCCTTTTCATTCTTTTTTGGCTCTGAAAATTGTTATTTGGGCCCCTGTTATGATCTTCAGCTGCTGTTCCATCTGCTCGAGCTGCCAAAGTCCAGTTAAACACCATATTGTGTGCCACAGCAACACTTTCATTGGACTTGTGGGATGACATTAAGTGAAGTTTGGACTGTGGCTTCTTTTTCTGTCCTTTAATACTTTCCCATTCCAAGCTCAACAGTATTTGCTTACATCCAGCTTTTACTCTGTCAGCATCCACCCAACTAGTCCAGGGGCCTGACTCTGTGCACTACAGGGGCTCACCCATATCCAACCCACTACTTACATGACTGTCCATCTGTACACCACTGGAGAAAATAGTCTTTTGTTACAGCAGTGACTACACACTACAGATATTTCTCACATATATGTAATTCAAATACTCTCGAAGCTCAAGCTTGCTCTTACTGGGCTGTGTCCAGAGAGTATCAGCCCTCACAGCACTGTACAAATTGAGCAATTAGCAAGAACTACAACACATAAACACCAAGACTGCTAAGATGATGAAAACATAACTGCACTAAAGTAGTTTTGCAGCCTTAAGTTTAGTGTTTCTCTCCAGATGCGAGTGTGCAAGTCGTTTACTGTGTAGTGCACAGGACCCCATATATTCTCTCGCCTTACCCGCACTACAGCAGTTATAGACTGCTTGATCACTAAAAAAATGCAAAAGCTAGCAATAACAAACAAACAAACAAAAAAAAACACACACACAATTTCTTTGGCTCTTTAACTAAAGCCTGTAGTAAAACTATGTATGAATGATTCTGTTAGCAAGATTTGGGAATCAGTTTTCTTCAGCAAAACTGTAGCTCCTTCATAGAGAAGATCCTTCTCTCTCTTGAATGTCTCATGAGTTCTGCAAGACTAAGATGCCTAGGGAGTCACATGGTGTGGACATTCTGTCTGAAAGTTACCTATGTGGTGTTACTAACTATCCACAGAACCAGTCCTTCGCAGAAAACAAAACCGCTTCATGGGTAAATGTTGAAATCAGGTTCCGTGATTCACACTGCAGAGAATGTAAACGGCAGAATTCTGTTACAGTTTCAAAACAGACAACTGGCCATCGAGATATCTTAATAACCCCCACCCAGATGTGTAAGGGCATTTCTCATGAGACTGACCCGCTCAATTATTTTTAAGTTGCTGTGGAAAAAACATGGAACAGCAGATTGGCATAATGCTGTTCCACGATGGAATTCTGCCATATTCACTTCTGATCACATTCCACAGAATTAGAACAGTTCTAAAACACCTTGAAATTTTGTTCTGCCAGAAATCAAAAAGTCCACAAGTATGAATGCATACATACTAAACTACTGAATGCCTGTGTCTGAACGAAGGTTTGAAGATACTGATGGAAAAAAAAAAAAAAAGAATCAGGGCACTCAAAACTGACGGGTGAAAGCACCTCCGGAGACTGCAGATTAAATGCAAAATACAGGTGTTTATTTGGTACAGGTAGGAACATACAGTTAAAAAAAGACCCAGGTTGCCACACACCTAATGTGTTTTGAGTTTGAATGCTTTACCAATCCAGTGCGTGATACAATATTCAAATGCGAAACACATTAGGTGTACGATTACCTGGTTGTACCAAGTTAAACATGGCAGTTGAGATGGTTTGCTGGGAAGTGCTCCTGCAGAGATATAGCATGATCCTGAGGTATATCCTACAATGCTGTAAATGGTAAGCCATCCTTGCCTGAGGGCTGCCCTTGATATTACTCTTTTCTGAGCTATTAAACAATCTGCACTTAGAAGGTGTTTTACCTTTTCAGAGCTGAGCTGGGCCTGGAGTGTGTAAGCTGATGTCTGTACAGGGGAACAGTGAAGAACAAGCCTTTGGAACTTGAGCAGAGGACAAATGCCGAACACTCTCTCAAATGTTCTGTATGGCTATCAAGACAGCCTGGGCCGAGGAGTCCCAAGTAGTGAACTGTCTGCTGCAGAATGGGCTAGAGACTTGGGGAGACAGTGTAGCATAGTGGTTATACGCATAGAGATGCAAACCTAAGCTGTGTTTACTCGGCAGTAGCGCTACAAATAACATACCACAACAGTGCGGTCCCATCCACTTGCCACCCACATCCCGTCTGTGTACACGGCCCCTCTTTGCACCGCTGCAATCTATGCTGGTGAGGGGCCATACATCAGGGGGAGCCAACCATCTGCTGGCCGATGGACGGGTTGCTGTAGCGCAGGCAATTCACACTGCCATTTAAGCCGCTATAAACCGCTCGCTCCGCTGGGCACTCCCAGCCTGCCACAGAATCTGGGAGCGTCTTACCGAGCGGCTTACCTCGATCGGGTACATGTCCCCACGTCACGTTTGCACTGGAGCAACCCGAGCACACATGTTACTCCAGTGCAAATGTGACCGTGTAAACAGGATTCTAGAGAACTGGGTTTGAATCCCACAGCCACCACTAACATACTGTGTGATCATAAGCAAGCCAGTTAACTTCCCTGTGCTTCCAGGATGCACCTGCAAACAAGCTTCAGCTTAGTGTGTCTTTCCTGGCCAAAACTTGTTTAAAGAAAAATAAAAAAGAATTGATATGCTCAGCAGTATTTGCCTCAGAGATAAAGAACATTTTGTGAACACTTTAAACGTACCTTTTAATTATACTTTCTATGATCCAAGGTGGCATATAACAAAAGGAGCTTAGTTTATTATATGGATAAATAACTGGGCATCATGCTACATAATTCTGAATTTCATTTTACTAGAGCGGTGCACTATCTGTATATTCATGCTTAAATTCATTTTTATGTTTGAAGAACAGTACCTATTTATTGATGCTTTCATTTATTGTTATATGCAATTTGAAATTTTGCATGCTTCTGAGTCAGGTGACCATTAGCTGATGCCATTTAAGACATCTGTTACTCTGCCATCAGAAGAACGCTGGAAGACTGAAGGAAAACATCTAGCCATGGTTATCAGAAGAGTTACCGTGATACATTTTATTTATTTATTGAAATGTTTCACCAGGAGGGCACCCTGAACAACAAGTTGCACGTCTCATGGTGCGACCTGGGGGGAAGGGGTTACATAGGGCTGTGAAGGATGATCAGTTACAATAGCATGTGGGTAGTACAAACAATACAACATTGTAAGATTATGCAACAGTTGGAACACAAGGTATTGTACAATAAACAGCAGTGGAACATTGAGTAAATTACAATACATGTCCAAAATCATACAAAAGAACATATATGTACCAAACAGTAATAATGCAACAGAACCATTATAGTGCATGAGTGTACCAGGAGCAGGCTCGAGGTAGTACACAAGTGCTGTTGGAGTAAAAAGGATGGGGTAGGTTGTGCACACGGGTGACCCAGAAAGGCAGGTGGAGAAGAGAGAGGGGGAGAAGCAAGATCTGAATATGAGGAAAAGGGGTAGCCATTTCCTGATTCCCCCTTCCGGATGTTGAGAACCCTGCCGAGGGAGGTGTCAGAGTAGGAAGGCAGAAACTGGGGATAGGTATTAAGGAGGGTTAAAGCAGGAAAAGCTGAGGGAGAGGTAATTGTGTAGGGCAGAGGTAAGGGAGTAGCTGGAGGAGGAATGTCGTATTTCAGGGGGGAGGAAATTCCAGATATTAGGGAAGCGATGGGTGAAACCAGTCTGACCGATGAGGGTGGATCGGTGAGTGACCGTCAAGGTGTGGGCATCATTAGATTTGAGAGAGTGGCTGGGGAGAGGCGGAGTGGAGAGAGAGGATGAGAACTAGGATGGGAGCACTCCGAACCAGAATTTGGAGGTTAGTTTGGTACAGTGTGAGATGTGTCTGAGAGATAATGGAAGGAAGGTTAGAGAGTGATAGAGTTCACAGTGGTGGGAGTGGGATGGGGAGTCGAGAGCAAAGTGGCAGAAGGAGTTAAAGAGAGTGTCCAACTTGGTCACGGAAGATTTGGGAGCAGCACCATAGACTACATCACGTAGTCAAAGATGGGGAGTATCATCTTCTGGACAATCTCACGCCTCGCCGTCAGCGGGATGCAACTACGATTCCTGTACAGAGCACCATGCTTGGGGAGCAGTTTCTTCAGGACAGCATCGATATGCACAGAGAAGTTGAGGTGCTGGTCCAGCCAAACCCCTAGATATCTAAATGAGGAGGTGTCCTCCAGGATGGTCTGATCAAGGGTGTGGAAGATGGGTACAGGCGGAAGCCTAGAGAGTCTCTGCCTGGTGCCAAAGGTCATTGAGACTGTCTTCTTGGCATTTAGAAAAAGCTGGTGAGAAGCAAACCAGAGCTGAACTTGAGTGAAGTCATGCTGTAAGCTGGTTTCCACAGCAGCAGGATTTTTGCCGGAACTGTATAAGACAGTATCGTCAGCGTACATCTGGATAGATGAGGATGAGCATGCTGTGGGAAGATCAATAAGGAAAATGGAGAAGAGTAAGGGACCAAGCACTGAGCCCTGAGGGACACCAGTGTTGATGGGGAGTGGAGGGGAGATGGAATCAAGGATTCTCATTGATTCAGTCCTGCCAGTAAGGTAGGATTTAAACCAGTTGGTGGCTGATGGAGCAAGGCCAGCTGAGGAGAGGGAATCAAGAAGCAGGGGATGGGAAACAGTGTTGAAAGCTCTGGCTAGGTTGACAAAGATGGCCGAGGTGATCAGGCCATTGTCCATCCCTAAAAGGATGGAGTCAGTAAGCCTGAGGAGGGAGGTGGTTGTTGAGTGGTTCTTCCAAAAAAACAGACTGGAAGGGGATGAAGAAGGAGGAATTGGAGAGGAAGGGTGATAGCTGGGAGAGAACTAAATGTTCTTGATGTTTGGCAAGTGTAGGAAGGAGGGAAATGGAGCGATAGTTGCCAGGAGTGGATGTGTCACCACCCTTGGGGAGAGAGAGAGAGAAGGACCACAGTATGTTTCCAGGATGAGGGTACTTGGGTAGAGATAAAGAAGAGGTTAAGGATTAGGGAGATAGGAGAAGCAATTGCAGGAGCAGAAAGGCAGAGAAGTTTAGGATTAAGCTCATCTGGTGAGGAGCCTTTAGAGGGGGGTTCAGGGATAGGGGGGCACTAAGAGCTCTGTCAGAGGAGATAGCAGAAAAGGAAAAAGGGGGAGGGGTAGGCACTGGCTTAGGTGAAGGGCTGAAATTAGTAGGCGGCAAGGGGGAGAGAGAATTTAGATTAATTTAATGCCTACTACACAAGGTGTAGTAGGCATTAAATTAATTGGCCACGGAGCCAGGGTCAGAAACTAGGGAGTTATTTATTTTGAGAACTGGAGGGTGAGGGTGAGAGGGGGGAGAGAGTAGGGCATGAATTACCCTCCAGAATTCAGATGGAGAGTTAATGTTAGTCAGGAATGAGGAGTTGAAATAATTGGTCTTAGCCAATCTAGTAGCTTAAGTACATGAATTGCGTAGCATTCTGTACTTTGGTGTAGTCATTTGGATGTTTAGTAGATTTGTGTTTTCTCCAGGCCTGATCACGCTCCCTGAAGCAGGCCATAAGTTCGGGGGGTGATCCAGGGGAGGTGAAGCCCAAGGACTCTGGTCCTTCTGAGAGGAGCAAAGACATTCCAGGTGGCAATGAATTTATCCTTAAAACAGTCAAGGGCTTGGTCAACAGAAATGGAAGTGGAGAAGGAGGACATTTTGAAAACATGGCCCTTCATTTAAAACCTGAGCCATTCAAAGTTCGGTACCTTGAGTTCTGATGTGTCTATTTATGACTGATTTTTGTTCAGAGAACATAGCCCTGAGTTCCGCAGCTCTGCCTTTGCGGCTTTTTATGTTTGCCATGCGCATGTGTGAACAACGAACATCTTGCTATAATGGTGCCTTTTAAGTGTGACACTGTCTGTCCAATGCAGAGCTGTGTTTAAGGGGCGAGTCAGCACCACACCAATCATCATTCATGAATCATCATTCATGCTGACAAAGAAAAAGTTTTGGCTTGTTGGGTGGAGAAATCATGTACTTCAAAACAAAAAGCTAACCCAGTCCTGGGTCAGCTCTTTCCTTTGATCTAGGCAGCAGAGCTGATCTGTCTGATCAACCTGGAATTTCAAACACTCAGGGGCTCAGACCAGCTGTAAAGGAAGAAAATGTGTGTGTGTGTGTGTGTGTGTGTGTGTGTATATATGTCTCTCTCTCTCTCTTCTCTCTCTCTCTCTCTCAGTGGCCAGCTCTGCAGATGTGTACTAGCTGTACTAACCATATTCAAATGTGAACAACTTTAAAATAAAAAATGATAGCATGGTCCTGTGAGCACGAAAGTTGTTCAGCACAAAAATATCTACAAAATGTGTGGTGTTTCATTTACATATACCTTTTAGTGTTTTTTATAATTAGCAAAAAAAGTGGAAAATTAAATTTTTTCAATTTTTAAACAAATGCAAATAACTTTAAAACAAAAAATGATAGCACAGTACTGTAAGCACATTTGTTCAGCTCAAATATATTTACAAAATGAGTGGTGTTTCATTTATAAATACCTTTTAGTTTTTTTATAAATCAGTAAAAAATGGCAGCAAATTTTTTTTTTTTCACTTTTTTGGAGGTATGGCATAAAATGGAATATGCTACCCCCTACAGGAAATATTGTTGATATTTTTTGTTTTTGTGCCGATTGACCTGATGACATCACTATACTTCACCACTCATAATGTCATTGGGTCAGTCAGTGTTCGAACAAAATATATTAACAATATTTCCAGTAGGGGTTAGCATATCCCTTTTATATTCTTTGCAAAAAAGTCCGTTAATGCATCAGTTTGTGTTGCTATTAAAGTGACAGAAGTATGGAAATGCAATGTTAGGGTTTACAACACTAACTCCGTATCCCCCCCCATGCAGCCAAAGGGGACAAGACAACATAACCAACCACAGACACCCATCATCAGCTAAGATGAAACAACATACAACTCTTTCCACATGACACAAAAGACATCCATCATCATGGTCCAGCTCTTCTGTAGCAATGAATACACATGCACACTTGCACACCCACCACCTGGGAAATGCCATAAAATTCCATATGACCACACTGTAAATTGTAAGTAAGGAATAATGCATGACAGGGTGTGCGGCAATACTAAATTACCGCATGCCCCAAGTGGGTTGTGAGGCATAAGGCAGAGCCGAGTGCCTTCAACCACCTGGGAAGTGCAGCATTCAAACAAAAAATATCAACAATATTTCCATTGTGGGGGTAGCATATCCCTTATATATTCTTTGCAAAAAACTACATTAATGCATCAGTTTGTGTTGCTATTAAAGCGACAAATGTATGGAAATGCAATGTTAGCATTTTCAACACTAACTCCGCATTCCCCCAAGCAGCCAAAGGGGGCAAGGCAGCACAAGCAACCACAGACACCCATCATCAGGTAAGACAAACATACAACTCTTTTCACATGCCACAAGAGGCATCCATCATCTTTGAAGAGCACTTCTGTAGCCATGGATACACTTGCACACCACCTGGGAAGTGCGGTAAAAAAGTCCCACAGGATCACATTGTAAATTCTAAATAAGGAATAACACATGACAGGGTGGGTGGCAATGTTAAATTACCACATGCCCCTGGTGGGTTGTGAGGCATGAGGCGCAGCCAAGTGCCTTCACCTGGGAAGTGCGGTATACGATTCCCAATTATAAATTGTAAGTAAGCAATAACACTCGGCAGGGTGTGCAGCAATGCTTAATTGCTGCATGCCCCCAGTGGATTGTAAGGCACGAGGCACAGACGAGTGCCTTCAACCACCTGGGATATGCAATAGAAAATTCCCATTGGTTCACACTGTAAATTATAAGTAAACAACAGCACATGGAGGGGTGTGCAGCACTGCTTAATTGCATTAGTTATTAGTGATTTTATGTATATTAAATAGTAGTAACACATTTGAACAACAACACATTGTTTGTTTACCTTGCTCTTTTTTAATTATATTTGCCTCCATGTACCAAATAAACACTAGTACTTTTGCACTTAAATTGTAGTCTCCTGAGGTACTTTTTCCTATTAGTGGTAAGTGCCCCAATTCCTTTTGTTTTTCTACAGCTATGCCTGACCTACTAACGTGGATCATCTGCTACCATTTCTCAGTTATGGGTGACGGCACACTACAATGCTGGGAGGGAAAGTCACTGACAAAAGGGGGAAACAGCAAAGGTTTCAGAATAGATCCTTGGGGAACTCCCAGTTTTAATTATCCTTGGCTACAGGTCAAACCATTTAAAACCACAACCAGGGCAGTGTTGTTGAGGACATCTTCTGACACTGGGCAATGCAATGCACTGCATATAAGCCTACATTTTGCAGCTTGCTCAGCAAAAATATCATGGCTAACTAGGCCAAAGGCTTTTGTTAAAGCAACAGTGCATGCTACAGTGAAAATTGCAACCTATACTTTTTTACTCAATTTTAGATTGCCCTTTTCTCCTGTCTTCTAAGATGGCCTTTTCCAGCATTTTGAATCGACTTTAGCATTTTGGCTGAAATTCTTAAAAGAAGCACTCATTGTAATATGGCTATTACCAGGTTTTTCGTCAGCATTCTAAGCTGTTTACGAACAACATCCTTTATCCCGCCTGTATAGAGATATGTGAAGTCCACAAAATTCGCTCTGTAAGTTAATCTGTGAACTTTGTGGAAGTCCGCGGTCGCAGCTTCCGCAGGTGCTGGTCGCAGACCATGAATCTAGTGAAATTCGTAGCAGATTATGACATTTTGACCAGAATTTCAAGGCGGAGCGTAGAAATCATGCTCCGTAGTGAAATTCGTGACGAAATTTGTGCAATTTGTGCGAAGCCAAAGTTTCCCAAACCAGGGAAAGCTTCGTGAACTTGGCAAAGCATGAATATTCAGTAATTCACGCAAACTTTTTGTTGGTGAATTTTTGGTTCGCAACATCGCTATTCCTTTAAGGTGAAGCCAGTGTCTTTTGCAGGCTACATCACCTTAGGCACAAGAAAAGGGATGTTAAAAAGTGGGTGTTGGAATACAGCTGAGACTACTGATGAAAATCTAGGGAAGCACTATAGCGCAGTGATTTAAGGCTCTGAGCTGCAAATCTGGAGACCTGGGTTTGAATCCCACTTGCATACTGTGTGACCCTGAGTAAGCCACTTAACTTCCCAGTGCTCTCAGCTTGCACCTGTAAGCAAGCTTTCAGCTTAGTGTGTCTCACCTGGTTAAACAATTTGGAAAAAAAAAAGTGCTCCTTTTAATCACTTCAAATCTTAAAAAAAATTGTTATGGCAGACTCAAAATGTGGAAAAGGGCATCTTAGAAAACTGGAGAAAAAGGGTGACCTAAACTGAAGTAAAAATGTGTAGGTTTAACATTGTCACCGTAACAGGCATTGCACCTTTATTAAGTCAACAAACTCAGGAACCCAAAGATGTACTTTATCCAAAGATTTTACTATTTCATTTGTTACCTTTTGAGACAGTTCTGTATCATACCAGTCACAGATGCCACTTAAGCGTCTTGATCTGTTCTCATGCTCATATACAAGGGGGATAATACATGTAGCACTGGTGAATAAATATAGTGACCCACATGACACGTATGTGGTTTTCTAAATATTTTTACCATTAGCAGGCCATCATTATCTGTCAGAAATTTCACTGACAACCTCACAACCCCACCTATCATATATTTACTCTTTACTGAACTATATGCTAGGCATTTCGAGCTGCCCTTACAAACGTGATTTATGTTTGTTTTTACATGCTGCTGGTCTTGTTTTGAGTCCTAGATTCCTCCATTGTAAGGAGCTTCAGGTTCTGCCAACTGTGGCTCACTGTAACAGGCCTGTAATAACAAAGACTGCCGAATATGTTTTCTTTACCTAGCTCAATTAGTAACTACTAAAAGGGTATGTCTGGGTCTGAGGTCAGCAATATGTCAAGTTCAGGGAGAAGTCACTGCAGTCACTGATCCATGGAGAACATCAAGTCCTTTGGAGCCTAGAAGGCTCTTAGGGGACAAATCTGAAGTGAAGGGCAGTCAAAATACTGGGGTTTTAACTACAGTATGCTAGATTTCAGCACTTATTTTTCAACCTCATTGTTTTGGCAAGTCTATTAGACCCTTTCTTCCAGTGCTGGAATTAACAATTTATGAGGTTTGGAAGCTGGGGGTCCCATAAGGGCTCTATCTTTCAAATGAGCCCACCTCCTTTCCATTGTAAGTCGATGACAGTGATGCGTGAGCTACTGGGGCTCACTTCAGAGCTGGGGGCCGAGCCCTGGCAAGACCCCCTCTAATTCTCAAACTACTTTCTTCTCATTTTAGCCAATCTAATAGATTTATGCTTTTGCAGTCCTTTTCCTCCAATGCAAAACTCTTTGTAAATTTCGGCCTAACAGGATTCTGTTTCTAGCAGCTGCTACTATAGATTTGACCATGCATGATGCTGGAAGCCTGAAGTGTAGACACTTTCATTATTGTCTCTGTATTTTTCAGATTACATACCTGCCTTTAAAAATAGTACCTGTAACGAGGGAAACAGAAATATAGCATCCATGAAATGTTTAGCAATGGAAAATGGGGGTGGCATCATTTACAACCCTGGGAATGATTAATTTACAACCCTGGGAATGATTAATCAAGGCACTTCTTGGGCCATCTCCCACAGAACAGTGTATTCGCCAATGAACAGAGCCATTGCACCTCCCATATCAGTTACTTTTATTAGGAATGTGCAAGTTAGTTATAAATATTAGCTTACTGGAATTTGTGAAGGAGCTATCAATGTTTGGTGTCAACCAAGTATTTGCACTTTAAATATAAATAATTTTCTGGATTCATTGATTTATCTGAAGGCACCGTGAAAGCATACAATAAAACAATGACCATCCACTGAAACCGTTTTTTTTAATTCAATTTTTTTCTATTGAGGTTTTTCTCCCTAGTCCACCTCATCCCCCAGGGATATAACCTGATCCCAGGGATGTAGCCTGTCAGGTGTATAACCTCTGGCTCCTTGGAACCCTGGTAACAATCTGGTTCCCCCACATCTTGCCTTTCATGGCAAGGACTCCAGGGGGAGGGCAGTTCTCTGCCATGATGCAGTCTGGATCCAGTGTCGGCAGGCACTGGATCCAGGGGAGTCCCAAGGCCCAGTCTGTCATTTAGACGGAACTGGGGTTTTTCTCTTTTTATATTGGCCCCCTCCCACCTCCCCTAACTTAAGCCTAGCTACTAGGCCTCGGACACAGACAGCAGATTCTTCAGCAGGAGCAAGCTAGCTGGCCCTGCCACAGGGGTCACTTGTGGTGCTAGTTCTCGCCACCAATCCTCCCTGGTCAAGGGGCACGGCCACATGGCAGCTGCTTCAGCCTGACGTCTCCTGGTGTGGTAACCTGAGCCTGCTCCAGAACTTGGGTCACCTGCACGGTAGGGTGATGCACCACCGCTGGGCCATTGGGGCGGTCTATTTTACTAAATTAATAAGAGCTTTTGATGAATGCTGATGGCCACTGAAAACAGCCATTCTACCCTCTTTTTCTGCCATCATTGTCTGTGCTTCTTTGTTTTTATTGTACAGGTGACCCTGATGTCTTTTTCCTAATTATTATTTTTTCCTTTATTCACAGATGTCTCAAGGACAGAAAGAGCAGCTGGTTGTACAGACATCCAGTAGCCCTGGAGCTAGGAAGCTCGACTCTGTAGGCCCTGAACCTCCATGGCAGTCAGTTCTAGAAGCTGTCCACACAATGGACACAACAATAGTAAAATAAAAAAACCTACAGAAACTGGTGTCCCAGGATGCACAGTTTAAACTGTTCATATCAACAGTCTCACGGTCTAACAGCTGCTCTGTTTCCACCTTACTGGCTATCATGAAACTCACTCAAAGAAAATGCCGAACTGAAGGGGAGATCAGATGTCTAGAAGAATGAGGAGTTGGCCTCCCATGTCAGTTTGGTGGACATTCCCAAAGGTGTGGAGAGGGATTACTTGCTAGGTAACCTGAAGGAGTGGTTCCAGTCTAGCTCCAAGAGGACTTTATGACCGTTGTGGAGACCGCACTTAATGAAGGACAGGGATAGACCGGAGACAGTCCAATGGAGGGCCACTAAACATACTCAGGGTACAGGGAAAATCAAATGAGGAAAGCCTGTAAGCCTAATTTATTATAATGGTGAGTTAAATCCAGCAATATGATTGGTCAGTAACATTCCGCATACCTTATGTTAATGTTAGATAAATATGCATGTAGGACCTCATCACATAATAATAAGTCTCATGACTACACATAATCTGGAAGCCCAAACTTGTTACTGATTGCAGGTTAACTCAACAGACTTATAATGTGTCTCAAGCAGAGGAAGTGACAAGTAATCAGTGTCATTTAATGTGATCTGTGTATGTTCCCCTCCATAAAACACATGGCAGCATCTGTCCACCCAAATGTAGTGGTCCTTGTGGTCTCATTTTCCCCAGTGACCAGCACCAGTTGTAACACTGTCGAGTTTACTTTTTGTTGCTAGATTCTAACCCAAGGGCTGCAAACAACAACTGCAATAACTGCTAGTGACCGGAACACCAGCAGGTGGTGCCGTGAGTGGTACCCACTACTTGATATTATTGGTATCCAGTGGGCCAGCAGGATTTACTACTTAGAAGCTGATGTGTAGCCCTTCACTTGTCAACCAACTACAGTATACACCGAGCCAAACAAAAAACACTCTAAGGCAAAAGCATGTTAAAAATATCTAAAATACCAGAAATTGTTATCAAAAACATGTTAATGACCATGAATATGTGTATCAAATTATAATGACAGCAAGAAAGTACTCCATGGGTAATGTTAATGTCAAGTTAATCACCCCCTCTGGTCATGTGGCACTTGACTGCTCCTCATGTCACATCGCGGCCACATGGGGTGATTAACAGGACATTAACACAACCCAGTTGTACCTGATTGCTTAAATATGTAACCACTGGAGAAAAGAAGGGAGGGGAGATATGATAATAAGACCTTCAAGTTTATGCAGGGATATAATACAGTAGACTGTTCCAAATGTTCCCAAGTTAATAGGAAGTCTACCACAAGCGGGCATAAGTTTAAATTGGTTGGGGACAAATTCAAAAAGAACATGAGAGGATATACTTCTCACAGAGAGGGTAGTGGAAAAGTTGAATAGCTTGCATAGCACAGAGACAGTGCAGGTACCACTACTGGGTTCAGAGCTGGTTGGGATAGTTTCTTAGGGTTAGCCAAAGGCGGGGGGAGGCAGTAGTTTCAAGGTAGGATCCCAGGGCAGCCTGTGTGTCTTTATCCATTCTTGCCTTTTTATGTTTCTACACAAACATATTATAAGTCATGTTAAAGATTTCTGTTTTAAAACAACAGAACTTCAGAAGGTTAGAACTGTTAGCATGAGAGAGCCTCCTATGGCTCCGAGAGTACCTGGAATGTTTAGAAATACTGTATATAATCCTGATTGGCTAAGAACAATGTCATGAACTACATATATGTAACCCCTAGATGGCGCTATCCCAGGGGCTACTACCCCTGCCTGATTTGCCACTAACAGGTTGAGGGGCCTGGATCCAATGTCGGGTGCCTCCACCCAGAGGTCAGGGTTTGCAATAGTTAAACTAACTTGGTCACAGCCCTCTGGGACACT
The DNA here is from genome assembly GCA_016271365.2 of Neoceratodus forsteri. Classification (NCBI taxonomy): domain Eukaryota; kingdom Metazoa; phylum Chordata; order Ceratodontiformes; family Ceratodontidae; genus Neoceratodus; species Neoceratodus forsteri. Next base: position 747,410,550 of record CM057456.1, on the reverse strand, counting down.
GCAACCCCCCTTTCTTCCACTAGTGGCCCACACAATATATCAATTACCTTCACAGTATACACTTACCCCAGGTCTGGTTCGGCACTGAGACCTCCTGTGAAATGAGATACAGTGCAACAATCACAGTACAGTACTTTAACATAGACAAATACCTCAGGCAGTATAACTTTGCTGAAACAAGCAGCTCTGATTTATTTAGGGGATATAACAAGGACAGAAATCAGAGTTAATTAGCTTATCACTCTAATAATCTACCTATGGCTCTGTACAGGCCTATCCCTATCAGTTACTGTCCCTGGTACCCAAGCCCTAGTGGCTAGTCAAACCGTGGCAGCTGGTAGGGGCCCTTTCACACAGAGAAAGGAGAATTAAACAGTCAGCAGTACAGTAATTCCATTTGGATTTAATGTGGCAATTCAACAGGCGACCCTGAATTAGTACTCCGACCTCCAAATAAGATAGGGTCCTTCAATGTCAGCAGGGCTCACTTGAGGTACACTAACCTCTTCACACATCCATATAAAAGAAAGCACTATACCAGGCAGGCTGCATCTGTATCCCGATATAATTACTGCACAATACCGGGAGAACACACAGCAGATTCAGTTCCTGACAGACCGAGTGCAATTTTCAGCAATTCCTCCAGTCTTCTACAGGGTGAGCCTGGTTTCTACTCTTCAGAGATCCTTTGATTCTTTTCACAGGACAGATTCAGTCCTAACAAGCTGTTACACAAGCTGCAGACCCGGAACTCTGGGCCTTACACGTTTTGACTAAAACTGCACACTGAAAAAGCACAGGCTCCTTCCTTCTTCACTGCCAAAGCTCAACTGAAACTCCAACCGACAAAACCGGGCACTTCCTTTGAGTTCCTCCCAGTTCTTGACTGGATTGGCTGTCACTCACAATAGACTGCTGCTGTTGGTCCAAAAGGCACTGAAGTCTAAACTACATCTCCCAGAGTCACTGCCCATACAATCCTCTTGTGGCTGGCTCAGATTATGAGTCCAAGTTCTGATTAGTCCAAGGCACCATTTTGAGCTAGCTTACCCCACACTGATTGGTCCAGTTCAGCAGTTCAAAACCAGAATGGGAACTAGGCAGACACTGTTCTGACTGCAAAGAAAGCAGGTTAGACAAACTGTAATTTCATTATCACTCTAAATGGTTTCTGGCAAACAGTTACATCTTTCAGATAGGTTCCTTTGCACTCCTAGTGACTGCAAAATGGAGTGAATTGGCAGCAGCTTGAGTGGTACTCAATCAAAGAAACACACAGTCCCCATACAAACTAATTATGTCTGCAAGCAGACAGCTCTTAAAGAGACAGTACCAGAGGTTCTAAAACACTCACTGATAAATGACTAGCATGAAACACCATTCAGGCTTGGAGCATTCAAGCAAGCTCCTGGAAGTCTTTTGGGAACCCCATTTGCAGCGGTTACATATATATATATATATATATATATATATATATTATTGTGCGTCCAATGTATACAATGTATTTTAAATTGTAGAGCTTTCAGATTAGTTATTTTAATGAAGAATAAACTGTTTCTGTTCGATTTTACTGTTTTGAGTGCAGCAGAGGTTATTGTGATGTCATCACACATTGCTCAAGCTGCTCTTTCATTGGTTAACAGCTGCTTTGTGACCCACCTCAAGTGATGATAAATGGTGATGACCCTTTTAGAATGATGATAAATGATTAAATAAATAAATACCACAAAGGTTTCCCAACAATCTATTATACATCTATTACAAATCAATTTATTATAAATGGCTGATAGAATTTGTAGCTGAAAGCTAGTGCTAAGTTTTCAGATTTTTGTTTTATCTGACCCAGAGTATTTCATTTACTCATCTGACTTAATTTATCTGATTTAAAATATTTATTGTATTAATTTAACAATTTTAAAATATAAGACATATTTAAAATCGAAGTGCATATTAGTAATAGCCTGGAAATAAAAGAAATATTGTCTAACAATAGTCTTTGGGAATTCTTAGTAACTTTGGGATATTCATAAATTATTAATTGCCACTGATTGGATGTTAACTTTTTAAATCGATTAATTGGTTAATAATTGGGCCCTGCCCTGGTACCGGAATTTCTTATATTCCTTCCCTGACTTTGTTCCACCAGGTTAAATTCTGCTTATGTAAAAGAAAAGTGGAGTCTGGATTATTCTCAGAGAATACGTTTTTTGATTGGAAATACCTTTTGCTCCCTGCTGAGGGATCACAGGCAAAGATCCAGTTCATATAAGTGGATCCAAGTGGACCCCAAGCATTATTACATCATTATTAGGGACTTTCTGAGGACTGGACCTACTTGGACAAAATTGTGTCCTTGAACTACTGATTGTATAAGTAGCAACTTTTTTTTTTTTGTTTCCAGTATTTTGGTCCTCTGGCCCGGTAAAACCGGTGACGACCTCTTTAGAATGGCGATAAATAATTTATCAATATTTTAGGTCTTCAGTCCACAGAAATAATTTATCTGCAAGGTTTCATTCTCACCTACATTGTATGACAATACATATAACGTACAGATACAATAAGCATGTTTTCACTGTTTCTGAAAACGTGTTCTTTGTGCTTTAAAATGTGTTGTTCTCAACAGCTGAGAACGTGAAGAACAACTTTTAGCACCAAAATCAGTCTCATGCTCCAAGCAAAACAACACAGTGGAGCATGAACAGAGCTTCACCAACACACATCCATAGTCATTAAAACTACACGTTGATAAAAAAAATGGCCTTTCACTTAAAACTACCACACAAATTAAAAATATCTGCCAACTTTATCCAGTCTGTTACCCACATTGTTATCCAGTTAATCAAATTGTGTTCTTAAAGCAGAACAAATGTCCTCCAAGCACCCCATCCCCAAACCAAAACCCCTCAATTAGGCTTTTGAGCCCCGTATTAATTCCTTCATTACCTCCATGTGTAAGTGATACAGTGAAGCAGCGCAAAGCTGCACTGAGCATTTGAAATTACGTTGCGCTGCTCTGCATTTGTTTACATTAGTGCTGCTGCATTGGAGTCAATATGAAAATATAGAGGTCATGAAAAAATTCATTTGGGGGCTCAAAAGCCTAATCAGGAGTTTTTGGTTTGGGGGATGGAGGTGCTAGGAGGACGTTTTTTCTTCTTTAATATCTCTGTCGGCTTCACAGTTGTTAAGAAAACACTGAAAAAATGCTAAAGAGGTACCATGCCATCTACTCGGTCTCCGAGTCTGACTAGACCAGTGAAGCAGCTTCAAACAAAACAAAACAAAAATCCTGTTCTACAGCAAAAAACACAAATAAATATTGTTTGTGACATTTTTCTTTACCCTTTCCTATCAAATTTGTCACTCCTCCTCCTCCCTTACACTCCCTCTCATCTGCCCTTCATAACTTCCTCTCCTCTAACTGTATCTGCTCTCCACATACCTAACTCTGACTATCTCTCTCTCTCGCTTACTCCCTCCCTCCCTCCCTCAGCAGGGCCAGATACATAACCACTCAGTAGCACTAATATTCTAAGAACTTGAACTTCTTTGTCTCAATCAATTTGTATCATCTTTACGGTTGTATTTTGTAATCTGTTTTATTGCCATTACTGTGCCCTCTTGTATTTGATCATGTGTTCTTCCTGCTCACAATGAAATGTATGTTCTGTAATTGTTTTATGTATCCCCTTGTACTCCCCCAGGTGCATGCGTGAGATGAGCAACTTGTTGTTCAGTGTGCCTTCCTGGTGAAACATTTCAATAAATAAATACTTTATTTCATGGGGGGCAGGTTTGTGTAAATAGTTGTCATTTTTTGGGCTTCCACTTTTAACAACCTTGAACGGTGGGCAACTTTGGACCTCAAAGATAAGGGAAAAACAAATTATTTTGTTTGGAAAACGTGCTTTCTGTGATATTATACAGCCTTTAAACTGTCAATTGCCAAATCGAATTTTGTCACAAAATTTGTTATTTAGCAATTTTTTTGGCAGCTGGATTCGCCAAATAATGAGCAGCTTTTTGTATACTGTATTTTATTCTGAATTGTCTCGCTGGTGTGCATCTGTCAGAACTGGACTTTTTTCCTGCAATTATTGTGCGGCTGTCACGCAGCTGTCAGGGCAGGGTTTTTCCTTCCATACACCCACAGGAAATTCACTATCAGTAAGGAGGCATGAGGGAGACTCGCCAAACAGAAGGCAACAGCAAAGGTTTCCACCAGGCGTGCCAGCAACGGGTTCTGTGTGGCAATCTGTCATCTATCAGCAGCCGCCTACTCTCTCCTTGGCCAGTCTTAAGGTGTTGTCACATTCCAGACCCTGCTCTGGTCACCACCTTATTGTATTAGCAACCCAACACACAAAGCAACACACACACACACGTCCTCCAAAAATGAGCAGCCACGATCAGCAATAATGGTGAGTGTGAGGTGCCATATAACAGGTCTAAGTGCTTGTTACCAGGTTTACTGAGCATTGAATTTGCTGATGACTGAAGTAGACTGGGCCTGACTTGGAAATGCAAGGACCTGGTGGAGCCGACTTGTAATTGTAAAGAAAGCCCAACTGGTCCTGAGAGAAATCATCATGGAGGGAGGGTGGGTAGTACTTCTAAATCATTTCTGGGGCGCAGTAATACTTGGTTGCAAAATGGAAACTGGTTGTCTTTATGGTAGCTTGCAGCATGCAAGGAATAATGGGGATGGGGGCTAATGTGAGCTGCACTATGGGCAACCTGTGACTTTGGGATGAGGAAGATAGAAAGGAACATTTTGGCAACTGAACTGTGTGGGATTTAAAAAAAAAACATAATTCACGTTAAAAAAAAAAAAATCAGTTAATAGCAACCATGCAGTGTTGTGGCCTGATAAGAGCTTTAATTTCTTCTCTTACAAGAAAGAAAAGTCTCAGGAGAAGGAAGAGACTGAGCTTTATTTGTTGCCCCAAAGTCAGTGTGTATCACAACTTGTCCTGTCAATTCATATACCTAGAGTAGCTATCTATTAGCTGCTACATAAAGCAAATAAGGTGTGGGCTGGCAGTAAATTAAATTTTCTGGTTTGTCCACAAATTGTGGGACTTGGCTACAAAAATCTGTTGTCAATTTGCCCCCAAAAAACCCTACAAATTTAAAATGTCCAGCTTAAAACCTGATTATCCAGCATTAGGGTTAGTATACTAGTTCTAAAAAGTTTCCTTTTCTCTTCGTTCCACTGGTACCACCTGAAAAAACCTTTGACATGTCTGTGCCAGGGACATCATATTTATCACTCACTGTGCCATGCTTCATCAGACTTTTTCTTCCTTTGCCTGGAGGATCCTGTTTCTTCTCCAACTCATTTATAAGAAATTATTGGAATTCATCAGCTACTTGCTGCACTAGCAAAGTGGCTGTCAAATGAGAGTCAGGTATTATTAAAAATTATTTGTCATTTGAAAGAGCATTCAAAGTGCTGGAATGGAGTTATACCATAAATGTTTGTAAGAGCTGCACAACTACCCAGTCATGCCTTGCTGTGTTCACAAGTATTGACGGTTCGGTTAGTTTTGTTTAGTAAGTACTCTGTTATGACCAGCAGAAGGCATACACTGTGGATGACTGGACTCAGATGACTGGCATTTCAGGTCAGTTAGATGCCCACTGATGTCATAGTTACTTGTCATGAGAATAACTCCTAGGCTCCACCCACCCCCACCCATTCCCATCCAGGCAGGCCAACATGGCTATACCCTTTCTCTGGCCTGGAAGGTTGTGCATGTCAATGGCATGGTGATCTGTTGGGACAGCAGGACTTAACTCTACAGCCTGCACCTTGGGCACTTAGGGCCTCCTCCCATTATGAGCTCAGTCTCTACCTGACCCTAATGTGGCATTCTGGGGCTCACTCCCTCCACAACTGTCTTTTCCGCCACACCCCAGGACAGACAGAATTGTTTTTAATTAAAAATGTTGGTAACACTTTAAGTGTCATTAATGGCACTGTAAATACTTCATAACTACACTGTAACTGCACTGCAACTACTGTGCAATTACATGTAACTCCTGTGTAGTTAACTAGTTTCACATTTGCATGTTGTATACTTGCACACAATTTGCATGAAGTAACTGCAATGTAACTGCACTTTAACTATTGTGCAGTTACATGTAACTACTATGTAGTTGTTAACTAGTTTCACACTTGTGGTTGTGTACTTACACAATTTGCATATGCATGCAACTGCTGCTGTCTTCCTAGGAGGCAGTATAGCGCAGTGAGTTAAGGCTCTGAACTGCAGATCTGGAGACCTGGGTTTGAATCCCACAGCCACCTAGGTGCATACTGTGTGATCTTGAGCAAGTCATTTAACTTCCTTGTGCTCCCAGGTTGCATCTGGAAACAAGCTTCGGCTTAGTGTGCTACTCCTGGTTAAACAATGTTCCCTTTCCCTTTCGGTACAAATTAATTCATTCTGACAAGTGTAACTACACATTTAATAGTTGCTGCAAGTGTAACAGAAAACCTATTGTGCAACTACCACTGTATCTCATCTGGCATTATGTAATTTGTTCTTACAAGGGCAACTACACTTGTAACAGCTATTGTAAATTGTAACAGCAAATTTCTTGTGTAACTACTATGTTACTACTTTTGGCATTATTAAATTTGTTCTTACAAGTGTAACTACATATGAATACAGGTCTTGTTCACTGTTTCAACAGTCTACGTCTAGCTGACATTTATTTAACATAAAACACAACATGCAAATGTGAAACTAGTTAACAACTACAGTACTTAGTAGATACATGTAACTGCACAGTAGTTACAGTGTAGTTAATGACACAAAGTGTTACCAAAATTTCAAACATGTGAAAAATGCTACTCCAGTCAATAGAAACTGCTTTACTCTTGTACTTGCAGTTTTTTTTCTGGCACTGTTCAACTGCCCAGTGTCATAAACGCATTCCGCAGGTCAGGCCCTCTGCTCCCACAGTGCCAACCTCGAAGAGCAACAACGTGAACACGGGACAGACAGGGTAACCCTCCTGTCTGTTTTGGGTCCTAATCACCTACCAGCCTCAAGTCCTGGGGGTCAAAATGTGAACCTTATGCTAGCACACCCAGTTAACAGGCTCAGATACGTACCCTCTTCGAGGGATGCAGTACAATCCTTTGCCCAGGGGCACCCAGCCAGGTTTCCAAAATGTACCCTTATAACTCTATATGAGACCTAGGTATATTCTTACCTTTAAGCAAGCTTAGTAACACATTTAAGTCCTTAACAGCTGTCAGACTTAAACACAGTTTGAGCAATCACATGTAAAAGAACTGAGAGAAAGCACAGGCAGTATTTTAAAGAAAATATTGTTTACTAAAAATTATAAAACAGGTAAACTCAAACACAGAACAATTATATCACTAACTTACAGTCACAAAAAATAAATGGGAAGTTACAGAACACAAATATGCCTACCTCAAATACTTAAAAGTTCTTGCCTAGCTAAGTGTTACCATTAAGTGCTTTCTTAAGTCCAGAGAATTAGGTCTCTCTCTGAGTCCAGAATAATAAGCTAAGTTTTCCTCTGATGTCTATTCATTTCAAACTCCATCTCCCCACCCCTTCTGGTGAGGTCACAGTTAGATCCTCCCATAGATTTTATTTCTACTGGGGAAATCAACAGTCAGCATTTTTTAAAATATGAGTCTTTCATTAAAACATCCCCTTTGATGCCTCCCTGCTGATTTCCTGTTTTGCTAGAGTGATCTCAGGTTTTACAACTGATAACAAGGTTCTGCGACCAAATGGTCTCTTCCTGCAGGAATCATAACATTTTATGAGGTCCTATCTCCTGGCAGATGGCCAGAAGGCTTTAATTAAGACAGAACAGGAAGCTTTTAATTAGGGTTTCGCTTCACTGGTCAATTTAACACATCCTGCAGCTTTCAGCCACAATTTGACTTTTGAGGTCAAACGTCACTCACTGCAGCAGCCAGCCTGGTTTTGTGCCTCAGCAGACATTCATATTGGTTTATAACACAAATAGTATACAATAATAATATTAGAGGGTGTATCACGTTACACCCAGCACATCTCACAGACCTTTAAAAAGTACCACAATGTTGCAAGAAATGCTCTGGAAGGAAGGAATGAGAGCATGCACAGGACAGAACCTGAATCTATTTTAAAACTGCAAAACACAAATTGTATCCCCTGATATTATTTTAAGAGTGAGTCCAGGGTGGAAGGTAAAGAAATTCTTTACCAGACAGTACAAGTTATGTTTTATTCCATGGTGTAAATGCCATTTTAAGTTTCTTTTTTTTTTGTTGCTCTTCCCGAGCACACCCAATCAGCCACGACTTCAGGCCTCCTAGGGCACCCGCCGCCCCTCCACCCTCGTAAGCATCTACCCACCACCATATTGGCAGGCCTCCCAGGAAACCCGATGTATCCTTAGTGGGACAGGTCCCCCTCTGAGGAGAAGCGCGGTGGCTGCACTCAGTGATTTGGGTGCTGTGAGGGTCGGTCCGGGCGATCGGGTTTTGTGGTGGCGGGGACCAGGGCCATCACCCGGTAAATCGGGGGTGAGTTTTCTGTTTTCTGACCTTCCCACTCATCCATGATTGGGCCTACGTGGGACAGCAACCTGAGGTGGGGATTTGCAGGAGCGTGTCAAGGCTTCACACTCCTTGCACGTTGCCCAATCCACCTCCAGGTGCCGAGGCCCTACCCGCTCCCCCAGAAGGAAGCATCCAATGGACACTCCAAATCCCCTCCCTGCCGGTTTCCACTCCTAACACCAGGGCTCAGGGCGCGAACCTGAGTCACTAGCGTGCTGAGCGAATCCCTTTGCTCAGTGCCATGGAGTGGGCTTTATGTTTCTTTATGCAAGAGTGTATAGGCTAAATTAATTATTGCCATGCCTTCTCAGTGACCTATGTGTGTGCATAACTTGTGATGCTGAAAGGTTTTTTTTTTAATTCTGTTTTTCATTTTCCCTTGTACAAATATCTATCTTTGCAATTCAGTTGGTTGGGGGCTATACAGTAATGCTGGTTTCAATAAATCCTAAACCATTTATTTAGTTTTATATATATATATATATATATATATATATATATATATATATATATATATATATATATATAATAGTGGCGTGGCCCTACATGAACAGGGACTCCACTACCTGCAAGATCTCCTTCACCCTTACTGCCCCTACCGCCCGCTTCACCAATGAGGGATTGCTGGAGATTCCCAGAGAGCGCTTAAAGACATCTTGGGCTCAGTCTTTTGCTTTTGCAGTCCCTACCCTGTGGAATTCTCTACCTTGTCGGGTTCGAGAGTGCCTGACCATCCAGAGTTTTAAAATAGCCTTAAAAACACACATTTATGTAGCCTAGCATTCCTAGATTCTGGTACATGATTTTATTCCTGGTGTATGATTTTAGTTTATTACTGATTTGTATTTGGTTGGGAATTGATTGTTTTAAGATGTTTGTTTATATGGTTTTATGTACAAGTGCTTTGGTTTCAGAAAGGCGCTTTTTAAAAATAGAAATTGACTTGATTTGATTTGACTATAGTTAGGGTTGAGTTGGGTGTTCAATGTTAAACCCCTAACTTTGCACATTAATATCTTTGGCATCATTTGACAAAATGAGCTGCACTTTTGCATGTGTTGTCTAGTAGGCAAGTTCTTGACTTGTGGAAGGTTTTGTGACAGCAGCTTGTGTGGTTTCTGAGATCTGCGTATGTCATTTTTCTGTAGAGGGCTAGCTTTTTTCCTATACATAACATGTTTTTTTTTTTTTTGTTGCTCGCCTATAGCCGACAGAGAATGGAATTTTTTCCCCAGACATGCAGGGGACATGTGTCATGTCCTAAGGTACAGCCTTTGATAGGTCTGGTGAAAAAATATTAAATGGTTCCTGAGCTACAAGGCTTTAAAGTTCTGTGTTTTCCATTCTGAACATGCACAGTAGGTTTTTTGAGTTAATATTCTGGTACAAAATGAAAAATTTGATGTCTAAGAACCCATTTTTGGTTCTCATCTCACCACTTGCTTGGCACAGCACAAAATCTTTTTTTGTTCCGTGAGATCGTCATCTTGCTGCTTTTTTCTTGGAACTAACAAAGCATGGAAAACACATAACAATGCTGTCATTAAAAAAACAAAAAAAAATTGAAAATTGCGTACCTACCGTTATTCTTGATCTTCTCTTGTATCTTCACCATTCATTACTGATGGGTGTAAGCCAGAGGCATCCACCCAGTACGGGAGTTTTTTTTTTTTGAGGGAGGAGTCGCGATGGCGCCTCAGAGCTACGCACTACTGCACGCAAGGCGGCCAGGCGCCAGAGACTCCTCCTCCATCCCAGTCTGTGCCGGAGAGGCGAAACAAGGATTGGGAAAAGGAGAGTGAGGCAAGAGAGCCGGGGGATAGGCAAGGATATAAACTGAAAGAGGAATAAGCCGATAGAGGACAGGAAAGAGGAGAACCCTACTCTAAAGGACCGCAGGGCCTCACTCATGGGGCGGCTCCATGGGAGGAACAGATAGGGGGAGAGGAAGAAAGAAGGAAGAAGAAGAGAGGGGGATGTTGGGAGGAGGGAAAAATTCTGCCAAATTGTGAGAGCAACTGGCTTAAAGGCTTATCAGCTCAGAACCAAAGGGCAAGGGAGCAAGGATCCCATCAAACAAAAACTGGCCTAAGAAAGTTCGACCGAACCTCTTGCACAGCTTGATACACAAAAGGCAGACTTTCTACACCTCCCGCTATCCCCAACCCCTTACTCAAGCTGAGAGTTCACAGATTGCCAAAGCAGATAATCTGTTTCGGAGGGAGAGCGCCCAACTAGGATAAGGGGAAAAGGACCCCCACTAGCACATTGTTGTGTGTTAATACTGGAGTGGGGGGGGGGAGTATTTGAAGCCCTAAGAGGGCACCCCTTTGGGAAGGCGGACAAAGACAGACTAGGAAACTTATTCTGACTCCCTGGGAAGCAGAGGCAATGATCAGATCACCAGTTAAAAAAGCAATTTGAAAAACGCAAGAACAGAGTTCGACTAGCACAGACTGGCGTAAACAGGACAAGATCCGGAGATGCCAGCGGGATCCTAGACCAAAGGAACAGGACCGTTTAAGGAGTAGCCCTGTTAACTGGTGATTGAATAAACATGGCCGAGAAGGGGCCAGCAGGGCACCTTCAAGGGTAATCAGAAAGAGTTCCCTCAGGAGAAAGACATATCCTACTCATTCCCTTCCCTTTCCAGACTTATGCTACCTGTTCTGAGAGAAGAACAGAAGGCCCAAGTTTAGGGAATTAGGCTCTAAGACCATGAGGAGAAGGGGAGGAGGAATGAGCAGGGTGGAGAGGATGCCCCAGAAGGAGGCCCATGAGGGGAAGGTGGTCGGGATTCAGTAATGAATGGTGAAGATACAAGAGGAGATCAAGAATTATGGTAGGTACATAATTTTCATTATCTTCCCTTGTCAATCTTCATCATTCATTACTGTTGGGTGAGTACCAAGCCCCCCCAGAGGGGGACTAGAGTAACCCTGAGGGAACAAGACCCTCAGCTTCCTGCTGGTGAGAAAAAGGAAGAAGAGACCCTGGCCGTACTAGACTGGAAGCCTAAGGCTGAGGAGAGAGAGGTAGAAGGTGTCCCCTGAAGATGAGGGGATGGAGGAAGCCCCTGCAGAAGCCTCCTAGCCCTGGAAGAAAAGAGGCAGGTCCCTCAGAAGGTGAAGCGAATCACCCTACGCCGAGCCATGGGTGACAACCTTGCTAGACGAAGCCATGCCGTCCGCCTGATGCAGATCGCTTTCCCCGCAAGCCTGGAAGCCACCTCATTGGCGTCGTAGGATGCCCTTGCTTGGTGACTTGCCAGTTCCAGGCCTACAGCAGAGAGGGCAATGGCTTGTCTAGATTACTCCATATCAGGCATTGATGCTAGTAGTTGTGATAACATCGACCACAAGTGCCTGTTATAGGCAGCATGGTGTGCCTGATGTGATGCAATGCACAGTATCGCATGAGAAGAAGAGAACACTCTTCGCCCCCCACTGGTCAAATTGTAGGGAATCTGAGTCCGGTGGCCAGTCGTGCACCAGGCGGCATCCGAAAGGAGTCTCTAGGAACACTAATCCCAAGTGTGGGTTGGGGAGAGAACCTAGGGACTCAGATGGCGCACAATACCTTCTCCTGCAGTCTGCTGGGGCTGGGATAGAGTCGGCTGGAAACTGCCAGGTGCGGATAGACACCTCCTGGAAGGGAAAGGGCCAGGATGGCACCACCAAATACTGGACACTGAATTCACAGAGGAATTCACACATCTCCCGCTCAGTATTGTCATGTCTGACATAGGAGATACGGAGATCCTGAACCATCCTCGAAAGGAAGCGCTGATATTCAGTGAAATCAGCGTCGGAAGAAAGGTGAGCAGAGGGTTCCTCTCCGAGGAGAGAGCCGAGGAGGATGGGGAACTTGAATGACCAGAAGACTCCTGCGGCGGAGGGGACAGGCAGAATACCTGCTCATGCATGTATCTAACATATGACAGGAAGACCGCTGCAGTGTCTCTGAATGTCTCCCAAGATAACGGCCCCGTACGACCGACATGGCCCGGAAGAGAGGGGGGTGGCTGCAGAGGAATGGGAGAGGAGCACCTACAAGGAGGCAACTGTCCTCTGCCAGGGCTCTGAAATCCATGGAACGGAGCCCAAGCTGGCGGGGTCCCTGAAATCAAACCAGTTCGCAAGACGGAACCCTGGGGATGCAAACTCTGGAAGAGTCCAAAAGGGGATTCTCCCCTGTGACGCACCTGGGGCTGCATGGGTCCAGAAGGGCAACCCATGGCGGCACCACCGGAAGGGTCCTCCGAGCCGGGTCCCCCGAGAGAGAGAGGCAGGGCTCAACACTCGGTTCCTCCACACCGAGGGTGGCAGAGTGCAGCCCTCACCCGACCTCTCAACCCTCAGACTCTGGGACGCCTCCTCCTCGACTCCAGTGACGGGTCCGTCGATCCAAGGCCTCCCGAGGGGGGCCCCCCCAAAGACAGGACCCCTAATCCACCCTGAGAAGGCACAGCAGCACCAGGGCTGGCAGCTGCCACAACCCCCTCTGGGGGGGACAGCCCCCTCCCCAACCCCCAAGCCACCCTCCCCCATAGACTCCAGGCCACCCCCAGCCTGGGAGTCCTCGGAGGAAGATTGCTGTGGAGACTCAGGAATGGGGGCGCTGGGCCGCCTGACACCACATCTCACAGAGAATTCTGACTCTGAAGAATCAGTGTGCGAGACCGGGTACATGTCCGAATCACCTGCTTCCAGAGAAAAGTCGACCAGATGGACCTCAATGCTGTCGACCCCAAGGGTCCCCTGGGAAACGGTACCGTGAATGGCACCAGTGTCACTTGTGATGCTGGCCACTCCCAGCGCCCCGCCCACAGCTCCGAGACCTGGCCCGGCCTGGCCCGGTCGAATCTCGGTGCATGCGGCACCGAACCCAACACAGTGCCGCCAGTGGGCCGACCAGATGAACCGTGCAGAGAACCAAACCTGGCACCACCCCGATCAACCCGAGACGGCGCCAGAAGGCAGCATCGAGGGTCCACCAGTGTAGGATCCAGCAACCATGGGCTGCGACACTGGTGGGAGCCTGCACTTCCAAAGAGGTGACTGCCGAGGCGGTGTCTCCGACACGACCCCGGGAGGGGCCATGATGTTCCTCCGACACCGCAAAAGAGGCCTCCTCCTTGGCAAGGCTTGACGATGAGGAGACCGCCTCCTCACCAGACCGTACAGGCCTGGGAAGGGACTCGGAGGAAGGGCCTAAAGTCCTGGCCTGGGAAACCCAAGACCGACGCCATCTTCGGAAAGTCAGCGGAGCCTTGCCGACTTTAAACGTGCGGACTTCAAGAACATGGTGGTCCATCGAGAAGCAGGCATTGCATCTATCCATGTCATGGTTAGGTCCCAGGCACCGAAGGCAGACATCATGCCAGTCCGTCACGGACCCCCAGAGAGGGTTATGGCAGCTGCCGGCCCAGGAGCACCGACGCATGGGGGCGCAGTCTGCTTTGGACTTTCGCATGGCTCCCAAACTGGACATGATGCGAAACAAGTTCTAAAACACAGAAAAGCTCCTGGCACCAATGAATTATAAAATGAAACGGTCTTACCAGTTTCAATGGTGTCGGGAAGTCGAACTGGGATGAAGGAGTGAAGAAGGTGTCAAAAAACACGACCGACGGCCTAGTGGTGCAGTAAACAACTTTCTCACTCACGTAGCAGGTGTAGCCTCGACAGCAGGAGAAACAGAACTGGATGGAGGAGGAGTCTGCGGCGCCTAACGGCTGCCCCTCACGCACCATGTGGTGCATTGCTCTTGAAGGTGGTGCTGTTGACGTCGACTCCTCCCTCCAAAAAAAAAAAAAACTCCCGTAGCAGGTGCGCGCCTCCGCCTTACACCCAGCAGTAATGAATGGTGAAGACTGACAAGGGAAGATCACCAGAACCTAGCTAAACAAGCCCCGTTGAGCCAGATTTTGGTGTTTGTTTTTTACAATGAGGGCCAGAAATGCCTTTTCTAGGCACCCCAAATCCCCGGTGCCCAGCTTAGTGAGAGGAGCCATTCCACCACATTCTCTGTATAAGGACAGCGGGACTTTCTTGACTTCTGCAGCTGCTACTGCAATTCATGCTGCAGGATGCAGTGAAAGCAGTGAGCTGCCATTTCCCAGTTGTCTAGTCGTGCTCTCCCACTGCCGCTCCTGTAAATGTGTAATGTTGCCCTGGTGTCTAGTGGCACCCCCCACCTGCCAATCGCTGTCCCCATACTAAAATAATATTTCCCTGGTGTCTAGTGTCATCCCACACCCACTGATCACCATCCTGATAATAAAATAATATTTCTCTGGTGTCTAGTGGCACCCTCCATCTGCTGATCGCCGTCCCTGTAATAAAATGATATTTCCCTGATGTCTAGTGGCACCCCCCTCCTACCAAGCGCCATCCCCATGATGAAATAATATTTCCCTGGTGTCTAGTGGCACCAACCACCTGTCGATCGCTGTCCCTATAAGAAAATAATATTTCTCTGTTGTCTAGTGTCACCCCCAACCCGAAGATCGCCATCCCTACCTGAAATAAAGGAAATGGTCCTCAATGTTTTTTTTTTTTAATCTACAAAAAAGAAAATTGTCCCTTGCTGATCTGACCCCCCCCCAAAATCCACCTCCGACACACCCCAGTACACCCCCACACACCCTCACTCACCTGAACAGGTCACAGGATGAAGATCCACTCTCTGATTGAAGATACGTCTTGCTGTTGGAACTGCTGACTGCAATATGAGAAACTAAGATAAATGCGGTTCAGTGTATTTCAATGGGATTTTCAACTTTGTGGCATAACTTTGCCATTTTTGTATATTGTGAGCCCACATTTTCAACATTGCCTTCTTGGGACCCCACCTCATGAACAATGATGGTAGAATTATGCAAATTGTAGCAGGTGCCTAATTTTCGGTGGTGCGGCTCTCTTTTCTGCCGCCACCCGCCTCCCCCTTCCAGCAATTTGGCCAGGATTCCAGCCTGCAGCCGTGCCCTCAGACTGGGCACCTAATTTTCGGTGGTCGGCTCCTTTTCTGCTGCCTGCCTCCCTCTTCCAGCAATTTGGCCAGGATTCCAGCCTGCAGCCGTGCTCTCAGACTGTGTGCCTAATTTTACAGTGGAGCGCTCCTTTTCTGCCACCACCCACATCCTCTCCGGTAATTCAGCCAGGATTCCAGGCTGCAGGTATGGTCGCTAATCCTTTAAATTTCTTGTGCCTCCACTCAGCTCCAGCCTGACTGGACACTGAAGTACCAGGGCCCAGCTGATTGGCTCACCTTCGATCTCTCTGCCTGCTGCCAACTCGGCCGCTCCTTGGCTTCCACACCGCATTACAGGAGCTTGTTTTAGCTTGTTTTTCCTATGGTACTTCTACTGACTCAAAATGTTCATTAGCCTGCTGTTAAAATGTCTTGAATTTGCTTAATTTTCTAGTCATAGCATACGGATATTTTCATACTGGATAGATTTTAAGCTAGTTTAAGTTAAACCTAACAGTGTTTCTGCTCAACCTGTGATACTATACTGTTCTGCTTGAACTATTTTACCCAGTTTGTTTACTCTGCTCTTCTTGAATTATTTTACCCTGTTTACTCTGCTCTTCCCTGTGCTCTGTTCTGTTCCCTTCTTCCCTCTCCAAATCTTCCCGCTGGTGCTCAGTGCTGACCTGCCCTGCCCCACTGCTCCCTCTCTCTTTCCATCTCTGACCTGTCCCCCGCCTAGTAAAACCGTGACCGATTTGGTCTAATCTTTTCCTTCCCAGACTCTGGTCCCCTGCTGCTCTTTGTTACCTCTGAACCCCCCCCACCTCCGATTTAGCTTAATCCTCTTCCCCTGACCTGTGCAGCCTCTGTCTACCCCGCCCCTCATTTCTCTATTTATTTAATTTCCCCTCTCCTTTTCATTCCACAACCATGACTTCGGACTGGGTGCCTAATTTCCGGTGGAGCGGCTCCCTTTTCTGCCGCTGCCCGCCTCCCTCTTCCAGCAATTCGACCAGGATTCCAGCCTGCAGATACGCATGCTAATCCTTTCAATTTCTGGTGCCTCCGCTCAGCTCCAGCCTGATTGGACACTGAAGTACCAGGGCCCTGCTGACTGGCTTGCCTTCAATCCTCTCTGTCTGCTGCCAGCTCGTCCACTCTTTGGCTTCCACGCCGCATTACAGGAGCTTGTTTTTCCTGTGGTATTTCTACTGACTCAAAATTTTCGCCTGCCCCGCACCCCCTCCCCTGGTCTTTATTAAATACCCATTCCCTGGTGTTCCTCACCCCCTTTTCCTCAAATTTGTCAATTGCAGCACTGTCTTAAAGGGACTATTCAGCTCTCTTGCTCGAATTTGACACGCTCTGCTGACTGCCTTTCCTTATTCACATGCTCTCTTCCACAGTCCCCTATTAACCATGCCTTACCAATTCACCATCACAGTCCATTTTTTTCCCCACTTACATATCCCCCCACATTTTTATGTCCTTTCACCTACCCCCCTTTCCACCAGCATGAAAGGCTCCAAGCTGTTCCACCTCCCTTATCTACTCTCACTCCTAGTTTTTCTCCTCTGCCCCTCTGTGCTCAACTCCCCACACCCTGCTCCTCCCCTCCCCACTTCCTTCTATCCCCCTCCTCACCAGCATTGCCCTCACCCCCAAATCTCATCTGCACCTGCCCTCCCTTCTCTCACACTCACCTCGCCCCACTCCTCCTCGCCCCCTCCCTTCGCCCCATCTGCAGTCCCAGATTCATCCCTGCCCCTCCCTATGCCAACCCTTCATTAGCCTTGGCCTGTTCCATGAGTTCTCTCCTTCCTACCACAGCTGTATTGTTTTCACCCTCCTGTACTCCAGACTTAACTCCTCCAATTGGTCTTCATTTACTGACTGCAGACACTTAAGGCTCCTACTCCTCATCTCAGGCTCCATTCACCCCAACCCCAGCCCTACACCCCTCCATCCTTTCCGCTCCTCCCTCAAACCCTCTAACAGCTGACTTTTGCCCACCTTAACGTGCAAAGCCTTATGGCAAAAAAAAACCTTGATCGAGTCGTAGGTGGCGGCTAGCACCTTCGATATCATTGCCTTCACTGAACCTGGCTGAAGGAGGATATCTCCCCCAATGAAATCCACCTTGCAGGGTTCTCAATCTTTAGAAAAGACAGGGTGGGGAAATGTGGGGGAGGCTGCCTCATCTGGGTTGCTGAGCACCTTTTTGCCACCAAATTTGATCCCCCTCTTCCCATGTGATCATCTCAATTAACCTCCTCCTTGGTGCTGATAAAATAATCACAGTCAGCGTTGTGTACCTGCCACCCTCCTCCTCACCACATGATCTTGACCACTTCCTCTAAATCAAGTCCTCCCTTCCCCAAGGGAGAGATTGGATCATCCTAGGGGATTTCAGCCTTAACTGGGAGTCCCCACACTGTGACTCCACCAAGAAATCTTTACTAGGCCTTGGCCTCCACCAGCTCATCACTGAACCCACCAGAACCAACTACAAGACTGGATCTCAGTCCCTCGTTGATTGGGTCCTGGTCTTGCACCCCTCCCATGTCACCGCCTCTGGGTACTTCCCGACTCTATCAGTGACCACTGCACTGTTTTTTGCTGCTGGTCCTCAAAAACACCCCCCGCCCTCACAAATTCATCTAAACCAGGCAACTAAACAAGCTTGACGCTGCCGAGTTTTCCAAAGCTGCCCTAGCCCAAGACTGGTCCTTAACTGAAAATATTTTGGACATCTGCAATGTGCTTGAAGCCTTCAGCAATAAGTTCATCACCCTCTGCGACTGTTTCATCCCATTTAAGAAAATCTGGGTCAAAGGATCTAGCCTACAATGGGTCACCCCCGAGCTTTGCAAACTAATGAGGGATAGGGACCGTGCCTGGAAGCTTTACAGGAAACACAAACCCCCTAAACTCCTCCAAAATCTCAAAACCCTCAGGAACAGGTGCAAGCCTTCCTCAGGATCTGCAAAATTCTTCTTCATCCATGATAAACAACGTGCTGCCCAGCAGAACCCTAGGCGGACCTGGAACATCCTAAACAACCTTATTGGTAGGGGTCTCTCCAAGAAACATATCTGTCTCACTTCTGAAGGGGCAACCACCTCCAATCCAAGTGAAATAGTCTTCCTATTCAATAAATACTTCAGTGGCCTCGACCAGTACAAGCCCTAGCTCCCTTTCTACCCTGATTACCCCCACCTCCCTCCCAGCTTCCCACCCAGGTTCTATTTCAGATACCTAACCTCTGCTGAAGTAGTCAAGTTAATCACAACAAATGACCCAAGATCATCCAATGGCACCGACAATACTGACTACAGAGTTCTCTGTCTTGTCTGTGACTTCCTAACCATCCCACTAACACCCTCAACCACTCCCTCTGCACGGAGTCCTTCCCCGAAGTTTGGAAGAGCACTATTATCAAACCCCTACACAAATCCGGTCCCAAGGACCTAGTATCCAACTATCGTCCCATCTCATTCCTCACTTCTCTCTCCAAAATATTAGAGAAAGTGGTCCACAAGTAAACCACGGAATTCCTCAACAAGTACAACCTGCTCACAGAGGCCCAACATGGGTTCCGTGCTTACCACAATACCGAAATTGCCCTCATCAAGTTCACCCACTCCATAGACAAAGCCAACAATGAAGGCCACTAAATTGGGACTGCGTTCGTCGACCTCACCAAAGCCTTCGATCTCACTGATCATGAAGTCCTCCTCCTTACCCTGGCCAGCCTCCACCTCTTTTCCAAAGTTTGCCCTGATTCAAGGATTACCTAACAGGTAGATCCCATCACACCTTGATTAGTGGGGGTCCTCTCCGAATCCTGCCCCATCAAATACAGTGTGCTCCAAGGGTCCATCCTGGGCCCTCTTCTCTTCTCTCTCTGGTCAACTCCCTGCCTGACATCTGCACCTCCACTGAACTCATTCTCTATGCTGATGATGCTGCCTTTTTCTGTCAGGACAAAACCCCCACCACTCTCATTAACAAACTCCAATTCGATTTCAGTAGACTTCACGCCTGGTTCACGTCCAAAGGTCTAGTACTCAACTCCAAAAAAACTAAGTTCATGTTTTTTTCCAGCCCCCTGCAAACCCCAAGACCTTGACCTCTCTCTTTATGACAACCTTGGCAACTCCATTGAAAGAGTCAATGAATTTGAATACCTTGGCTTACTCCTTCATAGCCACCTCAATTTTGATGCCCACACAAGCCTCACTATCAAAAAAGCCCACCAATGCCTCAGTATCCTCCACAGAACTAAGCAGTACCTTATCAGGGAATCTAAATCTCTTCTAGTTTCCCGCTTCCTCCTTCCCGTTTTCGACTATGGTTCACTTGTCTCCCTCCCCTGCCTCTCCACTAAAAATTTCTCCAGACTCCGAAGCTCCTACCACAATGCAATCCACTTTGCCCCTGGTCTCCCTAATCTCACACACCACTGTGACCCTTATAAGCTCTCTGGTCAGCCCTCCCTTGAGGCCCGCCTCAACTGCAGGATAGCCACCTTCTTCTTTAATCTCTCCCATAGGCTGCTCCCAGATTGCCTCACCTCACTCTTCCATACAGCCACCACCAACAGAACCACAGGACTGTCCTCCTCTCTCTCATTCACTGTTCCTTTCAGCCGCGCCACTCACAGCCAGAAGACATTCTTCTTTATGGGACCCAAGTTCTTCAACTCTCTCCCTTCATAACTGAAACTCTGCCCCTCCACAAATTCCTTCAAACATAATATCAGGAGATATTTCTCCCTCACCTACTCCTCACCTGCATGCATGCCTAAAATAGCTCCCCTCCTGCCCACTGTCCCCTCCCTCTGGTTCTCTCCCTCTGGCACTTACCCTCCCTCTCTTGTTTTGAACTGGTAGTATTGTTAATTTCTCCTTGGCTAGTTTCAATTGTCCTTAATTTTATCTGTCCTAATTATATTTTATTCTATTGTTTAACCTTTGCTGTTTATTATCACCTGTTGGATTATTACTTCATCTAGGCTAGTTTCCCAGTTTCCCCTGATCTATATTGTCCAGATTTTATTGTACAATTGTTTAATGCTTACTTAATGTTGAATATTTCTTTGCTTATGTAATGTCTCTTTATTGTTGTATGTAACTGGACGCTTGTGTAAACAGGCAGCAATGCTCACATGCCTTTCCAGTATAACCAATAAAAATGAAATCCAGCCTGAAAGGTGATTTCACAGTCACTTTCGAAATAACCTTTCAGGCAGAATTTGAAAATCTTCATTGCCCTTGTTCATGAGGTGGTTGTGTATGGTCAAATTCTTTTTTCATATAAGCATACGAAAAATGAAATAAGTCAGAAAAAATTTTTTTAAAATATTACATTAACACATTTCGTGTAATTTTTCCAACACTCAAGTGCAGAATCCACCTAACGGGGTCCCAATAAGCAAGATACATGTGTTGGTGTCCGCGCAAGGTGTCATTTTTGTGGGTTCTGAAATGTGTTTTGTGAAAAAAATGGAAACAAGATGGCGGCCATATGAAAAAGGATTTTTCCTCGCAAAAAAGGATGACTCCCATACGAAAAGGGATCCTTTTTCGTATGGACCAGATTCTTTTTTTGTTCCATGCAGCTATCCAAAGGACTGTACTAAGCATGCTTGGAGCTGATATTTTAAAATGTAATAACTCTGAAATAGATTAAAATATGTTTTTACCATTTCAGCAAAAGGCACATCTGTGGGCCAAGACCTCTGAACCCTGAAAATTTCAGACCAAAATTCCAAACCCTCTGGGTACTATGTGATGACAAAAAAAACAGCAAAAAACACAGATCGTTTATGTTTTTGTGCTATCTGCATCTTGGAATCTGCACATCCGACTGGAACGAAACTCAGCACACCATGAGATCAACCCCCCAACGCACATGCACAATTTCATGCAAATTCACTCACGAAGATAATGAAGTGCAAAGTTTGAGGTTAAAATAGAAACCCTTGCTCAACGCTAACTATAGTGGCACTACCGCACCAATATAACACACACACACACACATATACACACACGATAGTGGTAATTTAGAGGCCATGGAAGATTAAGTAGATTTTTTTAGTCTTTGTCTCAGGATATAGCAGATTATGTTCAATGAGTTCTTCCACTTATACTGCTGTTTACTATACCCTGACAGACAAAGAGACACACACACACACACACACACACACTTCCTGTTACTGTCATTTGGGTTTTAAGGTAGCTAAGAATCTCAGGATAGGATAATCTTGGTTACCCACCCGACCGCGACAGTTCGACAGCGAGGTCCCCTACAGTGACCACAGCACCATGCCGCTGTAGGGAACCTCCTGGAACCTGGCGCTGTCGGGGGTCCTGCGCCCCCCTCAAATCAGCTCCGACATGGAGTTGATAATCCTAAAGTGGGTGGGTGCTGGGGGTATAGCCCCTGCGTGAGGCGTTCAGGGGGAGAAGCCCCCCGAAGAAAACACACACAGCCACTGGAAACCAGCAGCCAACTGCACAATGCAGTCAACCTGCCGGTTTCGCTGTCAGGGCATTCGACAAATATTCTGTTGAGCACCCATCGTGGATCCAGATATCTGATAATCATTAGTTGGCCATGGATCTTGAGAATGGCACAGAATAAAATCTATAGATACTGTATGGCCAAATATCTGAGGTGTTCTTGTTTCAGAGCTGCATATTTGGCAATGCAGCTGCACAAAACAGGTAAACTGAACTGTAAGCTTTTTTTACACAAACAAATTTCTGTCAACAAGGGTACCTCTTTAGTATGTTTTTTAAGTTACCTGATGCAATTACATTGGAAATGATCTGAGGCTACATAACAGAAAGAGTTTCTTTGTAACATGTAAATAGAAATTCTTCAATTTGTTATAGTTAAATGTACGTTATTTTATGTGCTTCACAACTGAAATGGAAGCCGTAGCTAGGTACCACACATTTGTAACCCCTAGGTGGCGCTACCCCAAGGAATACTACTCCTGCCTGCGAGACTGAGAGCAGGGTGAGGGTCCTAAGTTCTAGGAACAGGTGCCTCCACTCAGACGACAGGGTCAATGGCAGCGTAGCAGCCTTGGGTACAGAACAAGATTTACCACAACAACCAACAGTATTTCAATGCTGTCTGTACAGAGGTACACCACAAACAGTTTAAGTGCAAAAAAGATTCAGATCTGATTTATTTGCGGGCATGAACAAGGAAGAGGTGTAATCTGGTGCTTGATTCTATTACTGATTAAATCAGGTTTAAGCACGCATGCCTCTAAGAGTCCCTCTATCACAGTTACGCACACTCTGGGTACCCAGTCGGAGTTACAGGCTAGCCTGGAGCGTTGCCCAGGGTAGGCTGGCATTGCAGTTGTTGTTGGGGCCCTTAGGAAAAAAAAAAAAACACAACATGCACTTTAACCCAATATTTGTATTCTGGAGCCAGAGGGCTCAGTTTGTGACAATCAATCAAAACAAATAATCAGATGACATACTTTGATTAGGAGGTAGTTGCAGTGAGCTACCCTGTGATTTATTCACAATACCTAGACCAGGTTGCAGAAGGGACGAAGTGGAGACCGCAGAATGAAGTGCTGGTTTGCCAGGAGAAGCAGGACCCACATGATTCACCGTGGTGTCATTCCTGTTTGTTGATGTTGAGCAGGGACCCGAATCCCCAGGCAAGTCTCTCGTCGGGTGGTTCTCTGCAGCATGAGCGGCAATCAGGGCCGTGGTGTTGAGGCCCAGACAGGTTGAAGGAAACTGATTCAGTCTGGTCAGAGTTACTGAATACTGTTTCCAGCAAGCGTGACACATTCAGGCAGTGGGGAACCAAATCACAACTCACTATTTGCATTCAGCACACTTATTGTAAAGGCAAGCAAGTACCATAGTTCGGATGACAGTCCAGTTGCAATACACAGGGTTTTCTGCGCAAACCGTACACTCTGCAGTCGTGATGGAAGTCCTGACAGGTCAATCGCTCAAAAGCAAGTCTTCGGTCCCTCTTCAGGCAAATTTGATCACAATTAGATAGAAAGACACAAGTCTGGATAAAGTCCGATTTGGGTTCTCAGTTCTCTTCACTTAGGAAGATGGAAGCAGGCAGGCCAGTCACATCCTTCCCTCCGATTTCCCCTTCGTACTATGCAGGAGCAGCTGCTCGAATCTCTCGAGCTCCTCTCACTCTCAACTCCTGCTTCAGACTGCCACACTGCTGCAGGCAGCTTGGGACTTTCCCAGTGATCCAAAAGGTTTGATTCATTGATCCATCTGTCTGTCATAGCAAGGGCTCCCCCTCCAGGTCTATTTAGGTGCCAAAGAGAGAAAACTGCAATTCCCACAGAAATTTACTCCCACAAGACCCCTGGGTGCAGGCTCCATTTTAGGGCCCCCAAAGGTACTGATTGGGCCACACTAGCAGTCCAGAACCAAGATGGTGGTGATTAACAGAAAAGTCCATGCTGCAAAGAAGGCAGGTTAGACAAACTACTATATCATTATTAAGAAAGCAGATAATCAGCAAACAATTACAGTTCTTAACAGAGCTCCCTCAGTGCAATTAGCGATGGCAGAATGGAGAAATGATCTGGCAGCCTAGGCGGGACTTGAGCTTAGGAACACTCAGCCCCTACTACGAGATAGGCAACTTTTAAAGAGACACGGACGGAGGCTAATTGGGCACTCGCATGCAATTACTTTTAAACAGTTAGAACACAGAACACCACGGGGCAGTGGGCATTTAGGCACACCCAAGAAGACTTTTGGGAACCCCCATTTATAAGGGGGGTTACACATTTATACGGCACTCCTTATTTTATCTCAGGCTCCAGCAGGAGTACTAATGAATATTTCTACAAAATCTCCAAGCCTTTTTGTCTGTGTCCCTTCCTTTTGTCGCACAGCTGTGGAGGTGTTATATTTTTGGCAGGGATAACATCCTGCTTTGGAAACACCATTTAAGTTGAGAAAAATATGCATCAACTGGGTGGTGCTAGCAGGGTTGTTCTCTAGTATTATGTGGTTACTATAAACACGAAGGGTTTTTCCTGTTTATACCAGATCAGAAAATGTGTTTGTATGCAATATTTTGCTGTTTCTGTGCAGTGTCACGCATAGAACTTCAAACCTACGTCTTGTGCCTTTTTAATTTTTTATTATGCAATATTGTCAAGTAAATAGACACTCAGGAGCAGCTTGGTAGCTGCCTTTAAGTTGGTGAAAGGAATAACTCCATTTGATTACATAAAACTACTGAATATATTCAAGCAGCAGTGTAACAGAAATATTTTTCCCAAAAAGTAAGTTTCCAGCTACAATAGCTATTTTTTTTTTTTTTATTATTCTTTTGGTAACTGGGTAAGGCCCACGGCCACTAGGCACAAGTGCCTGTTTTCAGGGTGACCCGGGAGCACTGGGATGGTTAAGTGACTTGCTCAAAGTCACACAGTATGCAAGTGGAGGTTGTGGGAATCAAACTCAGGTCTGCTGAATGTGCCAAGCTCATTCACAGCTCGTTACTCTATCTTCTAGGCTATGCTGCCAGCAGGGTTGTTCTCTAGTATGATGTGGTTACTATAAACATGAAGGGTTGTTCCTGTTTATCCCAAATCATAAAATGCCTTTGTATACAGTATTTTGCTGTTTCTGTGCAGTGTCACGCATTTATTAGTTGTTTTTAATAATTGTCTATTCGCTTGAGTGGATTAAACACAGATGAAGTCAGACAGCCAAAGTTTGCTAACAGAGAAGAGAGCTGCAAACCTCTTGCAATAATTCAAAGCTCTGATACAGTATCACAGTACTTATAAATACAACTGTCTTTATAGACACTTGCTCAGTGAGGGTGGTCTTAGCATCGAGTGGGAGCAGACGTTTCCTTCCCTAGCTCCTGTGAGAGAGATCTACATTTTTAAACTAAATAAGTGCTTAATTGTGCAAAATTCCAAACTTAACTCACCCCAAGTGCATGTGAACATTCTCAACATCTGCAATGGGCAAGCCAAGGAATGGAGCACCAATGGATGACTTACCTCTGACAAGAGGATTAAGTCACAGAGCCACAAGGCCGCCTCTGGAACCTCGGAAATGGCAATGGGGAAAGTAACTCTCCAGACAATCAGTGACACTCTGGGGCAAGTCATACATTCGATCCAGGACATGGACTGGAAACTGGACAGCCTTACACCTAGAGTAGCCACCCTGGAGATGCAGGTGGATGCCATGGAACAGACAATTCAGCGCAAGGAGGGGTCGTATTTGAAGGTGCAATATGTCACAACTAATTCAGTGAAAGAGAACTTCTTGCTGAGGCAGTGGCTTGAAAAGGTATTACCGTGCCAGCCCAGCCACAACCAAGATCCAGGTTCGAGGCCCCTGACAGAGCACTCCTCCCAAGTCTCCTCTGTGGTATGGCTCGGTGTGTAAAGTCGCTGCCCGCTACCCTCACATTGCCAGCCCAGCCACAACCAAGATCCAGGTTTGAGGCCCCTGACAGGGGGCTCATCCCATGTCTCCTCTGCAGTGCGGCTAGGTTTAGAAGTTGCCGCCCGCTATCCTGATATTGCCAGCCCAGCCACAACCATGGTATGGCACCCGGAGAACTCGATCCTGAACTGGTGACTTCTTCAACTTGAATTTTCTTCTTGGCACTCTCCACCGCACTCCTTTGAATGGTGCCTCTCTCTTCCTTCAACCGTCGATTGGCTGCCAATAGTTAGCCTGTATTTAGCGGTGTAAACACCTTTTATTTGTATGCTGTGTAAACTGTGATTTTGGTGGATTAGCCACATATTATTCTGAATGCCTTAGACCTGCTTACTGTTTAGGCGGACTAGCCACTTTTGCTTACTTTTTAACTGACTTTTAAAACTGTTAAATTTTTTTTATTCGCTATTTGATTACTACTGTCAGTGTAGACTGCTGTTAATTTTATTTAGGGTCACAGCTACCAGTTTTGCTTCAATCTCTGTTCCTATTCCCTCACTCTGCCTTTAACCTGTATTCCCTGCTAATCTCCCCTCCTATATCCTGTATTTTCTGCTAATTTCCCCTACGATCTCTCCCACTGTGCCCACCTCTTGATTAAATTACTCTGCTCCTGTCTCTTATACCGCTGCACTCTTGGAGCTAACTGACTTCTGTGTCTGCTCCCCCCCCCCCTACTGTTTTTCTCTCTTCGTGGCCTGATTCCTGCTTTCTAGCCCTACCACCAATTTAGTCCTGCTTCTTCCTTGCCCACCTTCTGGGCCTCTGTCTCCGCTCCCTGTCTTGCCCATGCCCACTGATTATCCCCCCACTTAACTAACTCTGTCTCTCCTCTTTCCTGCATGATCCAGATTCGAGGGCCCCAGACAGGGCATTCTTCCCAGGTCTCCTCTACGATGTGGCTTAGTTTGGAAGTCGCTGCCCACTACCCTCGCGTTGCCAGCCCAGCCACAACCAAGGTACAGCCCCCGGTGAACTCGATCCTGAACTAGTGACTTCTTCAACTTGAATTTTGTCCCACCCACCCACCGTCATTCTTTTAAATCCACTTTCAGGCCAGACAGTCACGCCTCCCTAACTCATCCTCTTATTTCTTAAAAAGCACCTGCACCTGTTCTAGCTTACTCCTGATCCCTCTCTAGTTAGGCCCATACCTCCTCCCATTTACTCTCCACCCAGCCCCTCTTCTTGCCTACCCACTTCCTCCCTTCCCAGGCCCCCCCCACCTTTTCTTCTCTCCACCTGCCCCATAACCCTTCCAGCACCACTCAAACACCCTATCATCAATTTTGTGCATGCCTCACTAATTATGAAGCCCCTAATCTGCATTGCCATCTTGGTGCTATCCTTATCCTCACCTCACCCCCCACATCCAGAGAACACTCCACCATCTAATACTTACCCTCGCGGCCTGCCTACTGTTAAATCATCATAAGGTTAGTACTGAAACATTGTATTTTACCTTTGAACACCTCTACGGTGGCTCCCCACTATCTAGGACACTTGTCCCTACTCAAAGCTATAATGCCCACGCACAATTCCTCTCCTTACAACTACCAAATATGCCTACCATGTTGTCAAGACTTGGCTACGTAAACCCATCCCCAAGCTTAAACTGCTTCGCCATATATTACGACAACTCACACTACTACTTCTCCTCCTAGCAAGCAACATCCATCAAAACTCCAGCCCATTCCCTATCTCACGCCACTTTAGCACTAAACCTGCCTCCCTGAAGCTAGCTTCAGTTAACATAAGGAGCCTCCTCCCAAAAATGGCTGACCTCCAGGCCTGGATGACACAGCACAACCCTAACATACTATCTGTTGTTCAAACCTGGTTCACCCCAGCGGTCCCAGACTCGGCCATTTCACTTGTCAGATACACCGTCTTCCAGCAGGACAGACTAGGTAAAAGGGGAGGTGGGTGTGCAAGCTACATCAAAGATACACTCCAGTGCCTTGCATTACCGACCACTGACTTTGGGAAAAATACCCAACTGCTCCATATCAAAGTACTCCTAGGCCACAACAGGAAATCCCTTTCCATGTTTTTTTTTTTTTAGGTTCATAGGGGATTTACGTGCTCAGGAGGCAAAGCCTTATGTGAGCTCGCCACCCAAAGGTGGATTTAATTAGTTTTGTGGTAAATTACTTTTTTCTCCCCCATATGCAGATTGAGTTGTTTTTTAAATGTGTTTATAGTCTTAGTTTTACTATGAAGGTAGGAAGTGCATTCCATGTCTTTACAACTTGCTGCAAAAACCAGTGGCTCCTTTTTTTTGTTCTACATGTCTCACCCTTTAATTTAAGACTGTGTTCTTGTTTGAACCTCAGAATTTTTATAGACTAGTCCCAGGGTTTCCATGAGTAAAGGCTCATTCAAGGCTTTGTGTGTTAGGCATAGGTCTCCACAGAGTTGCCTGTATTCCATCTTCTCTGTATATCTCCCACCCAAGGAACAGGTGAGAGGTTTTAACCTCTTTGTTGACTTCCTGTTGAAACCCCCCCCCCGGTATGGAATTCATTGCCCTTGGGGACTTTAACATAAATTGGTTGGCCTCAGATGCTGTCCCCTTTAAAGACACACTATCCTCTCTCAGCATTACCCAACTAGTCTCCTCCCCCATCCGCTTCAACCTGCGGACAGGGCACTGCTCCCTCACTGACTGAATTCTAACCAACCACCGGAAAAGAATTATTGAGACCACAGTCCTCCCAGACCTCTGGTCCAACAGTTCTCCCAAACCCCCTCCTAAAACCCCTACCAGCAGAGTACTTAAGAATGGGCAACTGCCCCTCCTCCAAGCTTAGCTGTTAAATTTTGACTGGTCACCCATTGATAAGGCTAGTAGTATTGATCAGGTGCTTGAACATTTTATCTCTGCCTTCAACAGCGCTTGCAACATCTTCGCCCCTCTAAAAACGCGGAAGCGCAAGGGAATATGCAACCCTTGGATAACTGCTTCCCTACTCAAACAAATGGCAGCTAGGGATAACCTCTGGCATCGTGCCAAGGCCACTGGCAAGCCGTCCGACCTGCATCAATATAAAACAGCTAGGAACACTTGCACCAGAGAAATTTGTTGCGCTAAATCACAATACTACAATCACGCACTCTCCAGCTCATGGAGCGATGGCCGGAGGTTTTGGGATAACCTCAAGGAACGAATGGGCACCCCATGCAAGACACACCCACCCTCACTGATACTGGTGGGGCAACTCTCCAAGACCCTAAAAGCATAGCTGATGCCATAAACACTGCTTAAAGGAGTAATGCTGGACACAACCTAAACACTGGTCGGACCTCAGCAGTATTCTCCCCCCTAACTCACCGGTTTCCCTGTCGTTCTTTCCCAATGATAATCCTACCCATTCCATTTCAGGCCCCCCACTATTTCACTTCAGGAGAATTACCCTTGCAGAAGCCAAAAATATCTTACTCGTACACTCAGGAAAGTGAGAGCCAGCACTGATACTCTGGACCTCAAAATTATCGGTCTAATCCTTGATGCAGTCCTTCTACCTCTCACCAAAATCCTCAATCTCTCCCTCGGCCTCAGGCTGTTCCCTACCTCTTGGAAAGCCACGGTTATTATTCCCATCTTCAAAAGTGGGGACAGATCCCAAACCAATAACTCCTGACATATATCTATCCTTCCACCACTCTCCAAAGTGCTGGAACGCATAGTTGCTGACCAGTTTACCGAATACCTTGAAAAACACAGAATTCAGTGCCCACAATAACATGGGTTCAGGAAGTCTCATAGCACCACTATTACCTTGCTTCACTTGTCAAACTTTATCCACTCAGCCTTCGACACCGGAATGTTAGTGGGGGTAATTTACATTAACCTCACTAAAGCATTTGATACTGTAAACCATTCCCTTCTGCTAGATACACTTGCGTCCCTTGGTCTCTCTCAGGGCGTTATGGGTTGGTTCCATAGTTACCTTACAGACCGGTCTCAGAAAGTGAAAATTGGTGATTCACTCTCTGACAGCCTCCCTGTGTGTTCTGGTGTACCCCAGGGCTCAATACTCGGTCCCCTTTTATTCAGTCTTTCTCTAAACTCTCTCCCACAAGCTTGCTCTACCAATCTCCTACTATATGTGGATGATGTTGTCATTTTCTCCAGTAACCCTGACCCCTTCCCCCTTCAAAACAACTTCAGGAAGATTTCTCTACAATTGAGCAGTGGTTTATCCAGTACAAACATCTTCTCAATTACAAAAAAAAAAAAAAATGCTCTTCTCCAGCACACACAAAAGGTCCAGGCATCACCAATTCAATATCTTTAACAACTCCAATGTACTTCTGGAACAGGTTCAACAATTCAAGTAACTAGGAGTAATACTGAACACAACCATGTCATTCACCGCACATGTGGATCATGTAGCGAAGATGGTTAATACTAGGTTGGGATTCCTGTACCTACAATGACACTGCCTCACTCCAAATGACCTAAGTCTTGCGATCACCAGTTCTGTTCACTCTATTATCAACTACGGTCTCATCATTTACGGAGCTGCGTCTGACAGTACCCTTAAGAGAATTCACATCGCTCTCAACAAGTCCTGCAGATTAGCTATCAGAGCTCCCAGACTGACTCATACCTGCAACCTCTACACTCAGTCAGGCTGGCTCGACCTAAAGGGTCATATTACCTACCAGACCTGTTTACTTGCCAAGAAAATTTGCCTAGGACTAACCCCTCCCACCTTTCAAAACTACCACTCTCGAACCGCCAACCTTCACCTCACTTGGGGCATGTCTAATCAGACCTTCCAAGTTCCCCTATGTCGTACCTCCGCTGCTCAACTTTCCTGCGAGTTTAGAGCTCTGCGTTGGCTTAATGAACTCTCCCCCACTACGCGTGAACTCCTGAAGCTTTGACCATTCAAACTCAACCTCCGCAGTCATCTATACATTACAAACAACTGTTCTTGTACACACTAGATCCTGCCCCCTTCCTTCCTCATTGCCTTCTCTGGTCTCCTCCTCCCCTCGCTTCCTACTCCTAATTTCACCTCCCCTTTCCCTCTCCCCACTTCTTGCTTCCCCACCTCCTCTCCTCTATCGCATCCTCCTCCCCCTTGCTGATAAAGCCTCCTTGGCTGCTTGAAACTTCTCTCCTTGTTTGCACTTGCCAGTTACCCCTGTAATATTGCACAACTCTGTTACCCTGCAACCCTCTTACAACATTCTTTAATGTGATCCTATTTTTTTTGTATTGTACTACTTTAACTGACATGTAACCTTTGCAAAAGAACCTCTAGTTCAAAGGTGTTGTAATCTGAGAACTGAATAAATGAATAAAACAAAATGAATAAATAAATCTGGAAGCCATGATCATAATCTAAGGGCGACTGGGCTTCCAGAAGCCTCTGAAGGGCAAGAGGTGTTGGAATTTGCCAACATTGTGCTGCTAACCTTACTTGGACTTTCTGAAACAGAACAACCCTTCTCATTGGAAAAAATGTATAGACTGATGCCCCACTGAGCCCCGGCAACTTCATCTTAGCCCCTCACATTTATGATCATCTGTACAGGGGTGGGCAAGACAGAGCACTGACCCTGGCCTGCAGAAAAAAGATCACTGAAATACTGCGAAGCAGACATTTCTATCTTTTCTGATCTCTCCTACAGCATACACCCACAGAGAAAAGCATTCAACCAGGCTAGAAACTCTATGTGGACCTTAAGGGTGCAACAACAATCTCTTGTGCCAGCCAAATTGTAAGAGGTGTGGAACGGGCATATCCACCTTTTTAATGATCCAAAAGATGCTCCTATGCTGTTAAGCAGAACTGAACAGGAGAGGAAGCCACAAGGGGAGGAGGATTTGGACTTGAAAACCCCATGATGGATCAACGAGTATCAGGCTGGACTTGAGATCATTTGTTGGCCTGCAAGTGTGTCAGGGCTCCTTGTTTTCTTTACTGCCCGTACAGTACTTCAGATGTGGAAT
This sequence comes from Neoceratodus forsteri, assembly GCA_016271365.2. NCBI lineage: Eukaryota > Metazoa > Chordata > Ceratodontiformes > Ceratodontidae > Neoceratodus > Neoceratodus forsteri. The sequence continues at coordinate 747,378,497 of CM057456.1, read as the reverse complement.
GTTCTTCTGATTTGACTAGTTAAGGTCCTGAAGGAATAGCTGAGTGTAAAGGGATTGATAGGATAAGGGGATACAGCTATGACTACTCCTTCAATTGTCAGATAGTAATGACTGGATTAAAACAATGAAAGACTCTGCAGCTGTTCAGGACATTGATTTATACTCCCCTTCCCCCCCATATTTCTTGCCAGCAAGATGGTGACTGCTTTTAGCAGCCACGTGGACAATGCACACATGTGGTTGTTTACAGCGGGTCTAAACTTCCAGACTATCTGTTACAGTTAATCGGATCTGACAATACAAGTTTTCTTTAAATGTTGCCTTTAGTGAGTTTGTGATGCAAGTTCATAGTCTTACAGTTAATGTCCACTGTACTCACTTTGACTGTAATAAATCCTACTACATATTTCTTTTTTAGGTAGTCTCTCTTGGGTGAACTACTTGTTATACAGGAAGTACTTATGCTTATGAGGGGTTTATTTAGCAAGTGTCTGGATGGTAAGTGGGAACCCTTTTTTCTAAATTCTTGACTGCTAAACCCCTGTAAAGTTCTCAGATGTACACTTCTGAAGACTAAACAAGTGATAAAATGTTTCTTGTCTTTGTACCCCCCCATCTGCAACAAAGGGGAAGGTGTCATGCATTTTCCTTGTTAAGAGATACCAGTGTCTAGCGAAACTGAATGTTATCCTTCTGTGTGTACTCATAAGTATGCTTACTTCTAAAATGATAAAAATAAAATAAAAAATAAAAATGATAACTTTCTGATTTGTGCAACAACCCCCTCCTACCACTGGGGAAGGGGGAGGTTGATTACTTGGAATGTAGTGTGGAGGCTAGCATATGTGCTGCAGTCTGGCAAGGGTTACTACAGGGAGGGGCTTAGATGGGTTTAAATATATGAGCTGGGAGCAGACAGAAAAATAAACAAGAGAAGGAGTTTGAGGACAGTAAAGGGAGGAAGGAAGACAACTGTAAAGGGATCTTCCCTTGGGGGTGAATGGGATACTGGGGCCCCTGCTGAGTGCTGGCCAACCCAGTTGAGACTACCAGGAGGGTGTGGTTTTCCCCTGAAGACATAGCACCCCGATAGCCTGCCGCGCTGGATTCAGTTTCCCAAAGACCTGTAGAACACCTTGGGATGGGGGGGGGGACACGTGTGTGTTCAGATGCCAACGAAGACTGCAGAATGTCAACGAGAATTAACCTATAAAAGGCTATCATAAAATGAGATGAGTGGATGTAGGGAGGAGAAATCTAGTCTCCAGGGCCAAAAGCCCCACTGTGTTTGTGTAGACTGTTTGAAGATTGGGAGATGGGATGCAGACATTGTTCTGAATAGTCTTTGTAGCTGTAAATTGCTCTTTTGTATAAATAAACTGTACAGGAATTCACAGTCCATCTCAGCTGGGGGATAGGGCACTGCCCTGGCCTTAGATGTACCACTGCCATGTTAAGAGTTCTCACAGTGTTAAGCTGGCTGTCACAGTCATTAAGCCATACAGGGTTCTCACAGAGACAATGCAGACCTCTATGGTCCAAGTTTCACAGTAGAAGAAATGGAGAAACAGCCTGGGACTTACTGGCCAAGTGATATGCTGATAATTCTGTAAAGTGTGGAAAAAAGTGGGACAGGACTATCCCACATTTGATGCTCACAGGTCTCACTTGCCCCAGGAGAGCCCACCACAGTATGTGTGTAGAGACTAGCTGGGCTGGATGGTTCCTTGAGGTTACAGTAGAAATCACTAGGGAAGGGTGTTTCCTCAAGGTGGGTGTGAGAGACTAGAGTTGTATATAGTCACCTTTATGTATGGTCCAGCTGGAATGTACATGCTGTGTGAAGATGGCGAGACCAAGTACTGGGTCTTAGGACTAAGGCCTATTCAAGTATCAGGTCTCTTGACCTAAGTGTAACTTCAACATGTACTTCAACAGATTAAATAAAGTAGGATGTGTGCAGCACTACTGTCATCAGTCTCATTTATTTGTGTCTCATGAGGGCAGTAACACTCCTTCTCACACTTTAAAGCCTGAATCCAGGAACTAAAGATAAATATGTATTGCACATGATCCCTCAGGCTGAGCAAAACCCCTAAACAGGGAAGATCCCAGGGCACCACTCAGGTACTAAAAAGGGTGCTCTCATTAAGACATCCAGGGACCAGTAGGTCAGAGGTGAGAGGGCTACAACATGGGGGCTCCTCCAGGATTTGTAGGTGATGTGGTGGAATACAGAGTTGTTGAAATGGCCTAGAGGTGACTGACATTTGTGCTGAATTACGGATGCAATACAAAAGAAATTCCTTGTCCTTGTTTTCTTGAAAAGTGCTGTTGTGCACTTAGCTGGAAATGGCAGAAGACGTGCACATATGACACAACGGCACTCTGATTAGCATATCACTAGCTGAGTGGTCAAGAGTTTCGCAGGGAAGTGGCCTTCTTGAAGAGCACATGGCTGCAGTTGTCACTGTTTATGTATCCCACATGTGCAGAGTTGGAAAAATAAATTAGCCTTTGTTGGTGTAAGCTGGGACAGTCATCGCTGAGTCAGTACAGTTGCCACTGGTGCTGTCTGGTAATTGAGTCATCATCCGCAGGAGAGATCTTGTATAGCAGTGGTAGGTCGGTCCCCCTGTTGCCATGCTATGGGCAGAAAGGTGCTCGGAATCTCTGTGATGAACTGATTAATATGTGTGTGACTCAGTGGTGGAATAAACAGCATGTTCCACTACATTTTTAAGTTGAGTAATGCAGGCTACTCACGTGAGGCCTCATCACCGAGCGTATGCGGGGGCCCCTTGTGGAAAAGATGGACTAGATGTTTGAAAGGGGTCATGTTCTGTGAATTTTGATGCACCAAGAGATTGACTGATCAGCTTAACCCAAGGCAAGCCTGCGCTGAGATCACAGCTATAGTGGAACCTAAAGAGACTGAAATGGAAGAGATGACGACAGAGGCATCTGAACAGCTGGGCACAGTGGATGGAGAGAGATGGACCAGTCGGTGGAGACTGCAACAACAGGCCCTTGGGTACAGGATGATATCAGTGCCTGAGGTGATAAGGAACTTTCTGAAGAGGATGGCAGTGACGCCTCCATCCTTCTATTATGTCCTATCTTACCTCATCACCTCCACACAGAAACACTTTCCTGCACCACCCTTTACAGGCAGCAGAGTCTGGCCCAGTCATGACTCAGACGCAATCCTCTTGCTATGCCAGCTACAGTGGGTGGAACTGGGTGGAGTGGGTGGAGTTACCATCCAATTTGAGTCCAGCGGACATTTTCACCCAGAAAAGGACAATGATGAGGAAGTACAATCCACTTTTGTACCCAGTCCTGAACCTAACCCACCACCAAGTAATGAAACTATGTACCACCCCTGTTTGGCTAGTGGAGGAGACTGATCTCCACCAATGAGACAGCCATTTAGGTTGACAGACGTTGGGCATATGAGACACAGCACCTTGGCTGCGCATCACTAGCCAAGCTTTAGTGGAGAGGCAATTGTACCCAACAGTGAATAGGACTCATAGTAACAGAAAGGGGTATCTGCTCAAACTGTGCACAAGACAGCCATGCGTGTGACAGCAGGTGAGGGGCAGGTTAGCAAACTACCACGCCTAACTGTGGCCCACTGTGGAGTGATAAGGCTGAGGAGAAAGTACATTACTAGCCTGTACTCTCATGGCACGAGTATGAGGATCACATGGAATTGATTCTGGGATGCTGGAATGTAAGGTGCAGCATCTGAATCCATGGTACCATGTACTGCAGCCAATTAAGTGAAGTTTCAGTGACACACACTGCAGTGTGGACTGGCAGACATTTTGTAAGCAAACATTGCCTGGACCACTACCGTTGAACTATGAGAGGACTTCCTCCTGGAGAGAGGGAAAGGTTATTCTGCATTTAATGCCTAAGGGTCTCACTTTCCTCAGTAGACCCCTCCACAGTAACTGTGCAGAGGCTTGTCTGGCTACATGGTTTCTCGAGGTTACAGCAGAAACCACTCAGAAAAAATGTTTCTCTGAGGTGGCTGTGAGGAAGTAGAGCTGTATGTAGTCACACTCATATAATGCAGAACTGGCATGCACATATGAAGCATGACAAGACCAAGCACTTGGTCTCGCACTCAAGACTAACCAAGTATTCGGTCTCTGGACCTAGGTGTAACTTCAGTGTGAATATGAATAGTTTAATTAAAGTTGGAGGTGTGCTGCACTACTGATGTGTCATTTACGTGTGGTCTCAAGATGGCAACATCCTCCCTCAGGCACATACAATTTAAAGCCAGGATCTAAATGTAATCATGTTTACATTTGTTTTAAGGGATACCTCTTGTTGAGTTCAGCCCCTAGGCAGAGAGGATCTTGAGGCATCACCCAAGGACTACAGTGGTGCCACCTGACTGTGAGTGCTCTTGTCAGGGCATACAGGGACCAGTAGGTCACAGGAAAAACTGTTACTCCTGTCTTGCACTTGTATTCTGTGTCAGTATTTTACATTTTCGCAAACTGTATTCCTTTGTGGCTCATTACTTTGTTACAGCAGTGGTCCACTGCACAGCGACACGTGTCCAGGTTTCACTGTGCGCGCCTCCCAGTGTTCTGCTACCCCTTCCCCGAAACAACTCCGACCTGGAGTTGATAATATATAATTGCAGGGTGCAGAGCCCCTCACAAAAAACACTTTGTTTCTGGACAGCACAATACCGCATGTCGGCATTGTGCCATTGCTGTAGGGAATGTCGGCAGATTTGCTGTCGATGAACAGTGGTGCTTCCTTGTTACAGTCTCACATATATGTTTATTGCTTTTCTCCCAGGACTTCTCAGAAGATTAGCTGTGCTCAATTGAGTTTTACCCTAGTTAAACAGTAAATACAAATAATACAGCGAAGAGGAGGTTGCTTTAAAATGTGCCAGATACTTGTTTCTAACAAACTGAAAGTTTGGAAAGATATCTAAAAGGAAAGGGAATCTTCTAACAGTTTTTCTGCTAACCTTAAAAAAAGATAACAATATACAAATATTGACCTCAGATAAAGGATATAGTGGGAAAATACTGACCCTGAGGGATGATCTATTGACTAACAGTAGTTACATTGCTTGAAGCTGAAGGCTGAGGGCAATATAAATATTAGAAGCCAACAGTTCAATCCGCAAGGTCAAAATGTTCCTACCTGCCGAAAACTCCAGTTAATATCCATTTTTATTAAACCTTGGATCTAAATTCTGGCCTCTGGTTAGCCAAAACCTGGTCACATGACCAGAAATAGCTATTGCTGTTGCCCTCAAAATTCCTAACAACGGTCAACAGTCTCAGAAATTATTGCCTGCTGCACTGGCACATGCACACAGTCTCTTTAAAACAAAAATGGCACTGGTCCCAAAGCTGAGTGCTCCATGTGCCATCCCCTCTCTCCATTTTCCTGCTGCCAATTAAAAAAAAAAAATGCTTCCCTGGTAGTCCAGTGGCCCACCACCTTCCTTGATCACCTCTCCAATCACCTATCTGACTCCAAGATGGCGGCCAGTATTCACCTTCTGCTCACCTATGCCTCCTCGTACAAGTAAACTGACTTGCATTATTGAAATAACTCTGTGGATACTGCACTTGCGTATGCACAATATTGATAAAGTTATTTCAACAATGCAAGTATGTATACTTGTGTGAGATGGTGGCCAGCAGTGGAGGTGAGCAGAGGGCGAATACCAGGTGTCAGTGTGGCTTATTTGGTAGCACATCCGCCTCTGGACCAGAAGGTTGTGGGTTCTCGTCCCACACCAGGATTGGACTTGCACCTAAAAATCGCTGGCATCCGAGTGCAGTATTGGTGGGTGCTGTACTGCTGGGGTGTGCCGTCCTTTGGATGAGACATTAAACTGAGGTCCCTTCTGCCCATCCTGGTGTTGTCCTGGTGGGTGTCTAGGTGGAAGTAAAAGAACCCAGGGCACTCTTCGCAAAGAGCAGGGAATATTCCTGGTGTCCTGGCCAGCATTCCCCTTCCCATAAACCGGTTCATGCAATTGTCCAGGCTGCGTGTGGGTGATGATGTGCGATATGGCCACCACCACACATTCAGTCGCTTCACTACCAGTCTAGCATTGCTTGTAAAGCACTTTGGGATACTGTGTATGAAAAGTGCTATATAAATGCTGATTCTTCTTCTACCAGCCACTGTTTAATGGTCCTATGGGAGGTAGTAAGGAGGTGATCACTGGGACTGTGGAGGGCCACTGGGCCAGACTGGGATTTGTCCTGACCATTACTGTACTGTGCTTTATGTATATGACACATTAAATGAATCATATATCTGCATCCTTTTAATCTCCTTTTATTAGCAGCAACTGTTTGCTGCTCTGTCCTGCCTTCTGAGGGCCACCGGAAAGCCAGGAAAAATATACATACATATTTTTAAATTGTGTGTAGGTGGAAAGGGGGCACTAGACTACCAGGGAACATAACAATCCCCAGGGAATGAAAAGGAAGACAAAACCATAGGAACTAATGAACAAAGATAGACTGAAAAACAACTGGATGGGAGGATCATAACTTGGGGAAGGTTTAATGAAACAGATAATGACAACAGTAGTTTTGGGAAAAAGTGGGAAACTCTTCAACCCTTGGATGAATTCTTGACTTTCAATAGTCACATTGCCCTCATCCTTCAGCTTTGGGCAATATATCTACTGTCAATCAATAGGTCATCCCTTGGGGTCAATATTTTCCCACTGTATCTCCTACCTCCTTTTAATATTTCTTAATTATTGAACCTGTGTGTACAGTGTGTCTACCTGCCAGTGCCCTCTCCCCATTTTTTTGGGACTGCTGAGGTTAAATGGTGTGGTAATTATTCTAAATAATAATAATGTATATTAAGATAAAATAGAATTTATCACAATATGCTGTCAATATAAACTCGTGCTTTTTGCTACTTACTGTATTTAAGAGCCAGTACGTACAGGACAGATTTCATTTCATTGCCTTAAAAGTCTTTTGTTAGGACTATAACTAAAACAGAGGTAGTATATAGGCTATGTATTATTCCAAATAGCTGATAAAGGATGGTCATGTCTCAGCACGTGGTTTGTTAATGCACATATTCACATTAGGACTGAAAATTAGCATTTTACTGTCTAGTGCTCTTGCCCAGTAATCAAAAAACAAACTAACAAACAAACAACTAAATAAATATGAAAAGTAGTTGGTCACAGGTATAGCCCCATCACAACTTTTGAGGATACACTTTGCACGTGCATTTCTAGACTGAAACACGCTTTTTGATAATACACTCCTGATGGGGATTTCAGATGGAGAAACTGCTTTGAAAACCCAAGTATGCTGGAGGACAATGAAGCTCAAATCCAGGAACAGGTGGCATAGTGCGTATCTAAATAATGCAGTGATCACGCCAGCTTGACAGCTGCCCTTCTGAGGAGCTCACAGACATGGTGGAACCAGGCCAGATTATTCGGTAATCCTGACTAGAATTCCAGTATGAAGTGGACGTCTCTTGATGGGACTGTAAATCAAATAATGCACAAACAGGATAGGGTGTTCCTTTTGTTAACAATTACCTAGTGCACCTTTGCCATCTCTGCACTTGGGGTAAGACAGTTTGAGGTAAAGCGGCCACTAGCCACTTAACAGTGAGATATATCAGATTGAACATTATTAAGGTCATCTCTAGAGCTGATGATTTTCCATTTTTTACTTTGTGCTAGGCATGAATATTTACTGGATAATCATGTCATGGGAGGTCAACACAGAGTTCAGTCTCCTGACATTTACCCTGTACTACAGATACAGCACGCATTACTTTGTCAGTATAACTAACACATTTAAGCCTGTGGAGGAAAAACATTCAAAAAAGGCATGCACACCACTTCTGGAGAATGCACAGAAAAGCAGCATATTAATTTGTTCTGGCCTAGTATAAAGAAGGAACAGAAATGGCCAAAGATAGAACTCTGAGGAATACCAAAAACACAGGAGCGTTGCATAATGAAACACTATTAACAGCAAATCAGCAGGGCTAATGGGACCAATGTTGTATGTAAGAAGCTGATATAGCTATAACACAACATCGTGCACAGTATGGAAAAGTGGAACATTTCATGTTGAAAACAGTATTTTTTTTTAAATAAAACACATTTTTTTTATTTTTTTTTTTACTTTTTATGTATTTTCTTTTTTATTTACTCTTTCTCCCCCAATGGCTACCGGTCAGTTTCTTCTTCCAGGCATCCTCTTTCTCCATCTGCCGTCCATCCACACCCATCTTCTAATCAGGCCGCCACCTTGTTACCCCCATGGTGGGGAGCCCAACTCTCCACCAGGACTGTATCCAGTCGGGTGGCACCCTCATAGATGGTGTGTTTGGTGAATGGCCATCAAGTCACTCAACCTGGCTGCCATTTCTGTTTTTTCCTCAGCAGCAGAACGTGCAATGCCAACAATGGGTGTGCCATGTGTGCGTCCACCTGTAACGTGCCTGCTGGCTGCTCCACCTCTGTGCCTCACTGTATTGGCCAGGCATGCCAACACCCAGCCTCTGCTAGGTGTCAGGCAAACGCTGGCTGCTGTTCCCCACCCTCCCCAGGAGAGAAGAGCAGTCTTCTGGATGCCTGATCCTCTCCCATCGTGGCCGGTCCCCGTTGACCCACTCACACTGCGAAAACAGGTCACCGGCATGGCAGGAGGTAAGGCATCGCTGCCTCAGCCCTCCACGCCACTGGGCTGGCTTACTTTTTATGTATTGTTAATCATCAGATGCAGTATACATGTATACATTTAGGGTATCTCATACATGTATCAGAGTGTCACCTCTTGTTTCCTTAGAGTGCCAAAACCACAAACCAAATTCCATCTAAAGAGCATGCAAATAACCCGTGCAAGGCACCTGAAGTGTCCATATAAATATTTTATATCTCTGATGCAAATAACAGTAACACTATCAGTTAATCAAAGGACCCGTGATGTCTGCATTTGGCAGCTTGGGCAGCAGGGGGCTAGGACTAACAGGATTTGACCCATCAAAACTTTTTTGATTTCGAGAGCACTCCTTGGTCTTGTGAGTATAGCAACTAAATAGGAGCCAGGAGATCTGGGTTTGAATCCCTGCTCTGCCACTGACTCACTGTGTGACATTAGACACCTCGCTGACTCGCTAGGCTTCCTTGGAGTAAGTCTTCCCTGCAGCATGACTGTATAGAAGCAGGATCTCTCTGTAAATGAGTTACTGCATCTCAGTTGGGTTATCCTGGGTACATGCATCCCAAATACATTTTTCTACCTTTCACCTCCTGCAAAAGAAACTTACATCTACACTCTAAATATGTTTATCTTTCAAAAGAGTCACCCTCGTGCATTATTTATTTAAAATCTGCATCATCAGATGGCAGGGAGACCATGTGAGATGAAATATTTTATTTTACTGGTGGCCCCTTGGTACAGTTAGGACACAAACAGCTGGATTTTTATACACTTGCGGCACAATTCTGCAGCACCTGTGGTCCTTGACACAAGGTTAACAGACCAAGAAAACATGGTCTAATGTCTTGGCACAACTGCCATGATCTGCACACTGAAAATGACGTATGCATTAACTATCTGACAGCCGCAAATTGAGTAGAGTGTCGTAAATGCATCCGAATGTTTGAAAATTGCTTGCTAATGTAATGGCGCATTTATAGGGATGCAGCTGGGCTGTGTCCAAACCTCTGGAAATGCAGGCCAAAGTGCTTCAGTTGCACAGTACAGTGAGGTACGTGTGCAAAGGACATGGTTCACGGGAGCCTGAAGCAGATAGCACACTCTGTCTCCTTCTTAGAGGTGCTACCTGTCCATGGCAAGGGGGAGGCTAGGACACTCTGCATCCAGAAATTCAACTCCTGGTTGAAGGAATGGTGTGGAAAGGAGGGTTTGACTCCATGGGGTACTGGTGCCCCACCTGGGTGGATGTGAGCCTGTATAAAGATGACGGCCAGCATCCATCTGGGAAGGGGACTCTAGTCCTAAGTGAGACGTTTGAATGCTTCAGCAGCAAGCAACTGGCCAAGGGAGGGAGCCAGGAAGGTCAGGAGGCTTAGCATCACCCCCCCCCCATGGGCACATGCAGGAAAATGAGTTGATGGCACGGACAACTAAAGCAAGCAGAAAGGGAGAAGCAAAGGAAGCAGGCAGTTAGGGGGAAGAAGAGGAACTGAAGCCACACAAGAAAGATAACTGGAGTGGGGGAAGAGGTAGGAGAGCAAAAATAGGAGTAGAGAGAGGATAGGCTGCAGAACATGGAAGGCCATGGTAATAAATGCCCACAGCCTGGGAAACAGAATCCTAGACCTGGAGGCCTTGTTAGCGGAGGCAGACCCGGACACAGCAGCAATAATGCAGACATGGTACACTGCTAATCATGGGTGGGACATTTATGTACTGGGTTATGCTCTGTTCAGGAAGGATAGGGAGTGTAAAAAAGGTGTGGGGGGGTGGCCCTGTATGTCACAGAGGGTAAAAAGGCAACAGATGTGCAGGATAGACAGGGGGAGGCCGAGACACTGTGGGTCACCCTTGAACTGGGCAATGGCACAGCAATACGCACAGGGGTGATCTACAGACCTCTGGCACATGGGGAGGAAGTGGACATGGAACTAGTGGATGAAATACATGAGATGGCAACTAAAGATGAAGTTCTGCTGCTGGGGGATTTCAATATGCCAGATGTGGACTGGACCACCCAGGCAGCTGCTTTGGCCAGAAGCACAGGCATCCTAGATTCCCTACATGGGGCAGCTCTCAGGCAGCTAGTGCTTGATCCCACCAGAGACAGGGCAATTCTGGACCTGGCATTGACCAATGGGGAGAGAGACGTAGAAGTCCGGGTAGAAGGACAGCTGGGGTCCAGCGACCACCACATATCATGGTTTAGCATGGAAACAGGGACTAAAGTTGAGTCACACAAAGGCAAAGGTTTTAGATTTCAGGAGGGCGGATTTAGCTGAAATGGGGAGATGTAACATAGTAGCCCTGGAGAAGGGGGAGGTAAGGGGGGTTGAAGAGCAGTGGGGGCAACAAAAAGGAGCCATAGTGGAAGTGACGAACCAATGCATCAGGTTGGTGTCCAAAGGGAAGAGAAAGAGGAAGCTGCTATGGTTCTCGAAAGAGGTGACAGACAAAGTAAGAGCTAAAAAGGTGAGTTTCAGAAAGTGTAAGGGAACCCAAAGGAAGGACGACAGGGAGGTGTACCTTGAATATCTACGGGAAGTGGGGAAGGCTGCTAGGAGCGTAAAGGCGTGGACTGAGGAGGGATTAGCACAGCAGTGAAGAAAGGGGATAAGACATTCTACAGGTACATTAGCAAAAGAAGAAAAACCAGAAGAAGGATTGTAAGACTCAAAGGGGATGAAGGAGAGTTTAAGGAGGGAGACCTAGACAAGGTGGAAATACTGAATAAATACTTCTGTTCAGTATTCGCTGAAGAGGGGGAGGGTCAGGGGCCACGGCTGGGCAACAGATGTAAAGGGTGGGGGGGGTGAGGTGGACACCAGTCCATTCACAGTGGACAGAGTCCTGGAAGAACTCACAAAACTGAAGGTGGACAAAGCTACAGTATGGGGCTGGATGGCATACACCTAAGGATATTAAGGGAGCTGCAAAGAGAACTAGCAGCCATGTTCACCGAGTCACTCAACACAGGAATGGTTCCAGAGGACTAGAAGAGGGCACATGTAGTCCCTCTACACAACAGCGGTAGCAGGAAGGAGGCGGGGGAACTATAGGCCGGTCAGCCTCACCTCAGTAGTGGGTAAGATCATGGAGGCACTGCGGAAAAGAAAGAATAGCGGCACACCTGGAATCCATTGGATTCCAGGATTCGAGGCAACATGGATTCACAACAGAAAGGTCATGTCAAACTAATCTGATACATTTTTTTGATTGGGTGATAAAGGAAGTAAATCGGGGGTTGATGTCGCCTACCTCAATTTTGGCAAAGCCTTCGACACCGTCCCACATAAAAGGCTGATTAACAAGATGGGTAGGATGGACATGGGGCACAAGGTGGTAAACTGGGCTAGGAACTGGCTAACGGACAGGAGGCAGAAGGTGGTGGTAAATGGGATCCAATCCGGGGAGAGGGGGTTGACCAGCAGGGTACTTCAGGGATCAGTCTTTGGGCCAGTCCTGTTCAATGTCTTCATTAGTGACATTGCAGAAGGGTTGAAAGGAAAAGTCTGCCTGTTTGCAGATGACACCAAAATCTGCAACAGGGTGGATACCCCAGAAGGGGTGGAGAAAATGAGGAGGGACCTGGGGAAGCTTGAAAAATGGTCTAAGATGTGGCAACAGAGGTTCAATGCAAAGAAGTACAAAATAATGCACCTAGGAAGAGGGAATCCTGGGGAGAGCTACAGGATGGGTGGGAGGAGGTGCTGACGATTACCAAGGCAGAAAGGGACCTGGGGTTATCATTTCAGATGACCTAAAGATGTCAAAAAAGAGTACAAAGGCTGCAGGGGGGCCAGTGGCAAGCTGGGGTGCATAGGCAGAGGTATCACTAGCAGAAGTCAGGAGGTGGTGATGCCATTGCATAAAACACTAGTGAGGCCTCACCTAGAGTACTGTGTGCAGTTCTGGGAGGCCACACCTGCGCAAGGATATTGGCAGGGTGTAGGCGGTCCAGAGAAGGGCAACCAAGATGGTACAGGGACTGCACCACAAATCACATGAGGAGAGATTAAAGGACCTCAATATGTACTCACTGGAGGAGAGGAGGGGTCAGGGGGACATGATAGAAACATTCAAGTACCTCAAGGGCATAAACAAGGTGCAGGGGGGAGTGATCTTCTGATGTAGAAGGAGTACAAAAATGAGGGGGCATGATACGAAACTGGAGGGGGGCAGGTTAAGAAGAAATTTGAGAGTGTTCTTCTTCATGGAGAGAGTGGTGGACACATGGAATAGTCTGCCACAGGAGATGGTGGGAGTGAACACAGTGGAGGGATTTAAACATGCCTAAGACAGGCACAAGGGAACTTTGAGGTGGGGTGGAGTGATAAAAAAGCCACTGACCAGACAGGGACAGAGGCCGCAAACAAGTATAGGGCTTATGGGCAGACTGGATGGGCCTGGCGGTCCTTATCTGCAAACAATTTCTATGTTTCTATGGTGGCGAACACTTACAAGTACTGTACAAATGCCAAAGAAAAAATTAAGGATTATCTTGACGTCTAGTACAGGTCTTTAGCTGCCATTATGGAAGGGGGCAATATAACAGGAGTAGGCCTTGGGGGGGGCTATAGTAGGTTAGCAAGTGCTGTTACCTGGGAGTTTCAGCAGCAGCAGTCGTTCAGAAAGTGGGGATTATTAAGAGGTTAGTTTGGGGTTTTACTTGTGACTAACTACAGTAGCACATTTATTTTTAAATGTGAAGCATAAATGGAGTAATCCACTTGTTGTGGCAGGTAGAATATAGAAAATACCTCTAACAGGACAGCCCGGAGGCGCTGAGGGTTGAGGCACTGGATGCCATACCTTGCACCACGCCGGCAACCTGGGTTCGGGAACAAGCCTGTGCCACCAGGGGTCGGCACGGGAGAGAAAGGACTGAGCATCCGGAGGACTACTCTCCTCTCTTGGGGTGGGAGGGTTTGCCGTCACACTCATCAATCACCCTCTGGTGGTAGCCAGGGGGAGATGCAAGCAGGAAGGCATGTCACCGGCGTCCGTCGTGGGTGGGGAGAAAAAGGGGGAAAAGGAGTTGGCAGGCTCCATGATGGCTGCACCAAGCACCCCGTTTCGGCTCCCCCGAAGTCTGGATTTCACTCTGAGGATGAGCAGGCGCCCCTTCACCTCGGCCCTGTCATGGGGGGAACCCAGGGGGGATTAAGGGGGTGTCGAGCGGGGACTGGTGCAGCTGGAGACTGAGTCTCCTCCGAGGGAGGGGCCTGAGCCGCCTGCCAGGCTCCCAGGAGGAAAAACACCTGAATGAAAAAAAGAAAATACATGTAATTACCACCCACACATTGTGTACGATGGCAAAAATAAACACTTGAATTCACAGCAGTATAATGTGAATTTAAGATACAGATATCTTAAGTTATTCTACCCTAAGGACTCCTGTCAAGACTCTCTTTAGGGCTGAGTCACATAATGTGATAATTCTTATTCCTACTAATGGTGTGATTATGTATATTACGTGCTTAGGCTGATATGTAATTAATAACAAAAAAACTCTTCTACCCAGATGTGATACTGCAAAGATATTCAGCTCAGGATCACCAAAGCGAGCATATATTTATTTATTTATTTATTTTTATTTGCAATATTGGAAGACCTTTGAGTGTGAGCTCTTTTACAAAGGTTCCAGGTCAGGGTGGATAAATAATACAAGACAGTATTGTATACAATGTCAGGATAAATGACAGGTTTTGATCATAATTCTGTCACGAAGGATGGCTTTTCTCAAGTCAGCTTTGCTATCCCTTTTTCCCTTCAGGAGGAACTCAGTTATCAGATTAAGAGTTACTGCTCTAAGTTCTGCATTTTCTTCATTTGCTGAAAACAAGCCATGAAATAACTGCATTCTTGGGTTACCAGGGAGCATAAATTTGAGACCGAGAATGTGTTTTCTTTCCAGATAACTTCCCTATAAAGATGACATTAGCAGTTAAAATCCCACTGATCATCATAAATACGGTTCTCAGTGACATAATGTGAAATGTGACTAGCTTAGGAATGCCATAGAAGCTCAATGCACTTTTGACGGGTAGGTAATTTGTTTTTCCGCCTCACCACTGCAAGTATGCTCTTATATTAAAAGAAAAAAATCAACAACCCCAAACCCTAGTTAAAAAGAGGAGTTTTTGAGTTTCAGCACAACAAACTGCACAGAACAAAAAACAACTTCTAACATTTTGTGCCCACCTGCACACACTCCAACAGATGAAACCTACTGAACGGAGGAAAGTGGCTGCATGATGCTTGCAGAACCTGCCTCATTACCCGTCAATATAACCCAAACGTCTATAGTTTTTATGTACATTATGTAGTCTGACTTATAAAATGATAGCAGGAGGCAAGACATACGAGTCATCACATTTGATTACATGATCATGTACTATTCCTGAGCAACACAACTACTTAATTTTTTGAACCTCCAAGTACACAGCTTTAAAAATGAACAGGGGGCCCATTTTATAATCACAATAAGGCACCCCAGGGTGTGCACTGTTGTGTGATAATGACACTTCTCAGGTACACACCACTTGGTATTGCCTTGTGTCTCTCTTTGCAAGGCATGCAATTATTCAATACTTAATGCCACTTTACTCCAGCGTGACTAAGCATGTCTGAGTTTAAAATGTAATATTTCTATCGCTTTGCTGCTTGCAGCTCGCTGTGCCAAAATGGCAGAAATGCTTTCTCCCCTCCATCTCCTGGGTTCTAAAGCGCTTTGAGATAATGTAAATAAAAGGCACTGACATTTCTGTCTAGTGATTAGAGCATGCTAGCGAGAACAGTACAGTTACATAAGAACGCACCGTAACAGTAGATGTTCAAAATAATCTCTTTCAGCAAGCTGTATCTATGGAACCATAGCGATCAGGCACTAGGACCACATGGAAAACTTTCTAGCTAGCAGTCTACTAGGGGCTGCCCATGACGATAACATCAGCCGATGTCATCCCTCCCATATAAACGTGGGGGGCCCCGTACCCTCCTCAGTTTCCCCACCAGAGACCATACACAGACGACCTCCTCCTGGGGAACCGATGGAGGGCTAGAGGTTCCTACCACTGTGAAATGTGAAACAGGAGGTATACCATCGTGAAGAGAGAGTGAAAGGAATAGAGAAGCAAAGGGGGATGGGGGTGGGACAGCATGGCTTGCTGCAAGAGGATTCCCTCGAAGATCTATTGCTATGGTAAATTCTTATGTAACTGTACCATCTTCTTCAAGGATATCTCTTGCAGCAAGCCACACCCATGAAATGAATCCCAAGCAGTTCATATATCGAGACAGTCTAGGTGGCTGGATGCAACAGGCATAGAAAAGGAGACTTTGAAGCACAGCTAGGCCAAAGCCTGCCCTTCTTCTAGATGCAATGTCCAGATGGTAGTGTTCAGTGAAAGTGTGGACAGTACTCCAAGTGGCAGCTGCACAGATGTCAGCAGCGGACACATTCCTGAAACAGGCAACATAAGTGGCCATGTCTCTGGTAGAGTGGTCATGGACAATGCCAGGAAGTTCCTTTCCATACTTCCTAGAACAGAAAATAATACAGCTGGCCAACCATTTGGACAGGCACTGTTTGGAAACCAGTATGCCCTCTTTCCCAGGGGTGAAGGAAACAAACAGTTGTGAGGACTTCCTGCAATCCCTCATGCGATGAACCTAATATCTGAGTAATCTATGTACATCTAAAGTATGGAGCAATGCTGCCCCTGGACTAGCATGCTCTGGGTAATGCACAGGCAGGTGGATGGTTTGATTTAAAGTAAACTCAGACACCACCTTTAGTAGAAACTTAGGACTGGTATGCAAAGACACCCTGTCTTTGTGGAAAACCAAATAAGGAGACTCACACATCAGAGCCTGAAGCTCGGAAATCCTCTGAGCAGAAATAATAGAAACTATAAATAATGCTTGCCACAACAGACAGCATAGCTCGCATGTTGCGGCCATCTCAGTAGGAGCCAAAGAAAGTTCTCTAACATGAAATTTAAGTGCCATGGTGGGACTGGATTGCCGAAGGGACGCGTCAGGTGAAGAATGCCTCTCAAAACTGTACGGGACTCCTCCAGTTGTGCCGCAGTATGGCCATCAACAGGCACGTGGAAGGCTGAGATAGCAGCCAGGTGCACCTTAATGGAGGAGTATTGCAGACCAGAATCTGAGAGGGACAGCAAGTACTCCAAAATCTGATTCACTGGACAAGTGAACGGATCCTGATGATGGGAAGTCACCCATAGAGCAAAGCGCTTCCACTTCATGAAATAAGTAGCCCTGGTGAAGGGCTTCCAAGCAGCCACCAGGACATCAGCCACCTTTTGGGATACCCCAAACCTAGCCATGGCTATGTCTTCAGAAGCCAGGTATGGAGGTGTAGGGGGATGAGGTCTGGATGAACTAGTGTGCCCTGCTCCTGGGAGAGCAAGCCTTTGCACAAGGGCAGGGGTACTGGAGGTTCTGCCGCCAACTGCTGCAGTAAGGAGAAACAGATCTGATGAGGTCAGAAGACAGCCACGAGGATCATCGTCTCTCCTTTCATCTGAAACTTGATCCACACCCTCTGAAGTAGTGAGAAGGGAGGAAAGGCATAGAGGAACCTCCCTTTCCGAGAGAGAGGGACAACACGTTTCACCAGAAAACTCCAGGCTCTGGAGCAAGCAAGCAAGCAGAAAAGTGGCAGTTTTGTGTTGAGTGGGGATGCTAAAAGGTCCAACTCTGGACAACCCCACCTGTCGAACAGGGCTTCTATGACAGAGATCAGCAGCTCTCACTCGTGCATCCTGGACAGTGACCTGCTTAGTCTGTCTGCCAAGATGTTTTGGGTGCCTGGGACATGGACTGCCAACAATTCTAGATCATGTTCTAGAGCCCAGTACCAGACTCTCATTGTTTCCCTGCACAGTTGGTATGAATGAGTCCCCCCTTGCTTTTGATGTAGTGCACTATGCTGATGTTATCTGCACCAGCAGAGAGCCCGGGGACAGGTAGTCCTGAAAGGCTTGCAGACCGTACAAGACAGCTCTCTTCTCTAGGATGTTTATGTGGAGGGAACTCTCCACTGCAGTCCATGTTCCTTGGGTCTGGTGAGGCCCAGCTGTGCACCCCAGCCCATCCCCAAAGTATTCATGGTGAGGATCTGATGAGGGGAGGCAATCAGGAAAGGAACCCCGCTGAGAAGATCGCTGGGCTCCATCCACGACTGAAGCACTTTCCTTGCAGCGAAGTGACTTGAACCTTCTGTTTTAGATAGTCCGTGGGCTGACCCCACTGGACTCTTAAAATCCATTTGGGAATCCATATGTGCAGCCTCACCAGAGGAACCATGACAGTGGCTGCAGCCATGAGGCACAGCAGTCGCAGGAAATGTCCTGGCTGTGACATATTGGTTGCTGTAAAGGAACTGGGCCTGTTCTTTGTCCTGGGGCAGGAAGGCCACCCCTGGGCCAAATCTAGTATGGTCCCTATGTATTGGAGACATTGACAGGGGGTTCAAAACTGACTTGGATAGGTTGAGCGTAATCCCCAGGGCATGGAACAGCTGTCTGGTATGTGCTAGGGTGCAAGTGAGTTGCTCCTTGGACTGAGCTTTGAGCAACCAGTCATCCAGGTAAGGGAAGACGTACAGTCCTTCCCTCCTGAGGACTGCCACCACCACTGCCAAGGAGTTGATAAAAACTCATGGTGTAGAACACAAGCCAAAGGGCAATGCCCTGAGTTGGTAGGGTTCCCCTGGAAGAGGAACTGGAGGTACTGCCTGTGGGGAGCATAAATCTTTATGTGCAGGCATGCATCTTGCATGTCCAGGGAGCGTATCCACTCTCCCCTGTGCAACAGAGGCAGCAGGCCTTGGAGGGTTACCACCCTGAACTTTTTGTACTGGATGTAGAAATTCAGGTTTCTTAGGTCCAGGATGGATTTGAGAACGAGAAAGATGTGGGTATAGAACCCTCTGTTCCTCTGAAACTGGTTCTATGTCCCTTTTCTGCATCAGCATGTGAATTTCCTCCAGCAACACTGGAACATGATCTGGAGGGTAGCTTGAATGAACTGGAGGAAGATCTGGAGAGCACCGCAGGAGTTCTGGTGTGTGGCCTTGCTCTATGAACTGCAGGACCCAAGCATCTGTTGTGATCTCCCTCCACGTGTCTAGGTAGAGGGAAAAGTGACCCCCTACCACTGCCTCCTGTAGTGCTGGCGGGTGGGGGTCTGACCAGAAGTTATGCTGAGGTAAGGCCAGCAGCCAGGGCTGCACAGCCACCTGTAGGAGCCTTTCCAGTGGTAGAGGTAGAGGTGGGCAGGGCTGTGGCTGCTTGGCGCTTGGCTGACTGTTGGGCATCCGGCTTGGGTCTGTGGGAAGCCATACAAAAAGGCACCTTCTGGCCACCTCTTGGTTGTGTATGGTAAAGGGAGTGAACAGAACGCAGGGTTCTCCCCGAGGCCCATAGGTCAGAAAGAATGTCCTGTACATCTGCCCTGAGGAGCTTGTAGCCTCTGAAGGGGAATTCAAGATGGACTGTTGTACATCTGTGGCAAAACTGGACACCCTGAGCCAAGAATGTTGTTTGAGACAGATGCCAACTGCAGCTGCTCTAGCAGAGGCATCCACAGTATCACAGGCTACCCTCAAGAGGTGCTTGCCTTCATCAGCCCCTGACTAGAGGGCTTTAAGCAGCTCCTGTCACTGGGGACCCTCAGGAAGGGCCAGAGCCACAGCCTTAGCTTTCTTCCAGAGTGTATTTTGCAACTGGACCATATGGGCAATTTAGTTAATAAACCTAATAGCCAATGTGGAAGAGGCATAGGTCCTCTTGCCATATGGTTCAGCTTTCTGGACTCCTTATATGGGGGGAGGGAGCTAAGGTGTCTTGGACCTATCATGGGCAGTGTTTGTTATTACTGAATCTGCCCTTGGTTGCTCTGCAAAGAAAGGCTTCCCTGAGGGAACCTGATACAATCTGTCTGCCTTTCTGGGCATCACAGGAATTATATTTGACCTGTACCAGGCAGCCATGGTGGCATCCTCAAATACAGCATTGTCATTTGTGTAAGCAATATCAGATGCACCATGGGGCATCCATCTTATAATTATCTCTGCTCACCCAACAGCCAGGAGAAGAGTCCAGCAGCTATTGTGTGTGCATGCATATGAGCTTATCCAACAGTGTTCACACAAAATGGGCCATTTTGTGTGACCACAGAAGGTCATAATGGCTCCCCTCCCTACGCCAGCCAAATTAAATCCAGTTTCTGCTGGCATTTTCGTATGTTCATATAGGAGATTTTCTAAAGCCCAAGATCTGGGACCTAGAGGCCTGGGATGGACTTGCACTAGATTCCGTGCACATCAAGCCATTATATGGAGCTAGTACAAGTCCAGTTTGGGACTCTAGGTTCCTGGCAGTGACTTCATAAACTCTTCATGTAGATTGTGACAAGGTGTATGCTCCCTGTGCCCCCTACACTTGTCATGTCATACAATAAAGGTGCTTGTAGGGGTCAAGGGAGGATTCAAACCCAACCCTACCTGTTTTCACGTCGGCTTTAAAGACCTCAGGCTTGCACTGTCTGCACAGACTGATAGGCTCTGGCTTGGGAAGGAAGGGAGAGAAATACAGGTTACTCACCTGTAACAGGAGTTCTAGGAATGGTATATGTTGTTCATCCACACTGTCTGGCAGGTTCCTTGCCGCTTTAACTCTTGCCGGAAGGTCTTCAAGCTGGCTCCTTCCCCCAACCCGGGTGGTAAAGCTCTCGGCTCCACCCCATGACGCCAGATCTAGCCCGCTGGAAGCCAGGCTGTGCCGGCTTGCGGGAGGTTTGGTGTCGTTTGATGAACAACATATACCATTCCTAGAACTCCTGTTACAGGTGAGTAACCTGTATTTAGGGACATGGATATGTTGTTCATCCACACTGTCTGGCAGACTCCTAGCAGTTCTCTGGGAGGAGGGAGGCAAGGTGCACACCCCCTACTTAGGGAATAAAGACTGGAGAACTGAGGCCCCAAAACCAGCATCCCGGCGTGACTCAAGGTCGATGTAGTAATGGGGGATGAAGGTATGTGCTGACTTCTAGGTAGCAGCCCTGCAGATTTCCTGGATAGGGACGTCCCTGGAAGCAGCTACCGATGCAGCGGTATGGCGGGTAGAATGAGCTCTTATCCCTCTGGGAGGCTCCATGCCCGCCAACCTATAGCAGAGATCTATGCAGGAGGTGACCCACCTGCCTATCGTCTGCTTGGCTGCAGGTCTGCCAGGTGCGGCTTCAGCGTAGGTGACAAACAGCTGGCGAACCTTCTCCCAAACTTCAGCCGACCGCCTCCTTATAATACGTGAGCCTTCTTGGGTCCAAAGTATGGAGCCTATATTCGCCTCCGAGGTGTGATCGGGTAGAACACTGGCAGAGTCAACACCTGGTTAAGGTGAAACTCTGACAACACCTTCGGAAGGAATTTCGGGTGGGGACGCAGGACAACCTTGTCCCTGTGGAAGACCAGATAAGGAGACTCGATGGAAAGCGCCTGGAGCTCTCCCATCTTTCTGGCTGACGTGATAGCCACCAAGAAGGCGGTCTTCCATGACAGGTGAGAGATGTCACACTGGTGCGTCGGTTCGAATGGCCTGCCCATGAGCTTAGCCAATACCAGCAGTAGATCCCACGGAGGTGGAGGTTCTCGCACCGAAGGGGATATGTGATCAAGGCCTTTGAAAAAGCGCCCAACCACCTTCTCCTGCGCCACCGACTGCTTCCCGGCCCGCGCCTCGGTAAGCAGAGATGGCTGCCAGTGCACCTTAAGGGTCGCCACCAAAGCCCTTGCTGAGAAAGGACCACAGGTAGTCCAGAATGCTTGCCAAGGAACAGGAGGAAGGGTCCAGGCCCTGTCCTGACACCAAATGGAGAATCTCTCCATTTGAAGGCGAGCATTTTCTGGTCGACTCCACGGGATGCCTCAACGACGCTGAGGACCCTGGGCCGGAAAGACCCAAGGCCTGGAACTCTAGCCGCCAGGAACCAGGCCGTCAGTGCAGGGATTGAAGGTCCGGATGGAATACCTCCCTGACTGACTGAGATCAGGTCCGGGTGGGCTGGAAGCCGCCTCGGGAGCCTGGAGCTGAGACTGAGGAGATCTGGATACCAGAACTGGCGGGGCCAGTCTGGGGCTACCAGAATCACCTGCGCCTTGTCCCTCCTCGCCTTGAGAAGCACCTTGTGGATCAAGGGAAATGGGGGAAAGGCGTAGAAGAGGCCCGGGGTCCACGACCTCGAGAAGGCATCCCCCTGCAGCGAGCCCTGCTGAGGGGGGCGGGCATGAAACAGTCTCAGCTTCGCATTCTCCCTGGAGGCAAACAGGTCCACCTGAGGCGTGCCCCAGTGGGAGAAAAGATCTTGTACTACCTCCGGCAGGAGAGACCACTCGTGAGACACAGCCCCTATCCGGCTTAGGGCATCGGCCAGGGTGTTGGAGGCTCCTGCCACGTGAATGGCAAGGAGATCCGCCTCCAGGATGCGCACAAGAGACCATATGCGGAGAGCTTCCCTGCACAGAGGCATGGAGAGCGTCCCACCATGGCGGTTTAGGTAGTACATGGTCGTGGTATTGTCCGTCTGGACCTGAACCACTTGACCCCGTAGAAATGGAGCGAAGGCGGTGAGGGCTAGATGAACCGCTCAAAGCTCCAGCAGGTTGATGTGGCATTGGGACTCCCGAGGGGACCAGAGGCCGTGCGCTCTGTGCTCCCCCAGATGGGCACCCCAACCCATCAGAGAGGCATCGGTCACTAGAGAGACCGTCGGCTCGGGGCGGACATACGGGATGCCCTCCTGCAGATGTGCCGGAACGGTCCACCACTGGAGAATGTTCCACATCCCCTGGGTCACTGTCACTAGCTGATCCAATGGATCGAAGCGCTGTGACCACTGGCTGGCCAGCCCCCATTGAAGGGGACGCATGTACCAGCGGGCCCAACGGACCACGCTGGTGCAGGCCACCATGAGGCCCAGGAGGCGCAGGAAGTCCCGGGCAGAGCGCGATTGCCCAACCTGAAATGATTGGGCAAAGGAGGAAAGAACCTCGGCCCTGTCCGCCGGGAGCCGTGCTCTGGCTCAAAGAGAGTCGAACTCTGCCCCGATGAAATGTATCACCTGCTTTGGCACGAGTTCCGACTTGGCCTCGTTGATGAGGAGGCCAATCTGAGAGCAAACCTGGAGGGCCAGATCTCTGGACCGCTCCATCACCGCTCTGGAGGGGGCTGCAATCAGCCAGTCATCCAGGTAGGGGCACACCCGGACCCTTTGGCGCTGCAGAAATGCTGTCACCACTGCCTTGCATTTGGTGAAGACCCTGGGAGCTAGGGAGAGGCCGAAGGACATGGCCTGGAACTCGTAAAGGGATCCCTCTGCTCTGAAGCGGAGGAATCTCTGATGAGACGGATGGATTGGGATGTGAAAGAACGCGTCCTGGAGGTCCAGGGAACAGAACCACATGCCTCGTTCCAAGGATGGGATTATCTGAGCCAGAGTGACCATCCTGAAGGTCCGAGACCTTAGGAACCTGTTCAGGTCGTGCAGGTCGAGAATGGGCGCCAGCCCCCATCCGCTTTTGGGACCAGGAAACACCTGGACACAAACCCCGGTCTGGAGGAGGATCCACCACCTTCCTGATCACCTCTTTTTGAGGAGCAGGGCAATATCAGTCATGGACTGACAGCGAGGTTGCGGACTCGGTGGCTCTCAAGGGCGACGGCTCGAAAGGGTGGGGTCTGCTCGAACTCCAGAGGCAGGCCTTTTCCTACCACCTCCAACACCCAGCAGTCCGTGGTGATAGCGGACCAGGCGGAAAGGAAGTGGTGGAGCTGCCTTCACGGGGAACCTGGGAGTGACGAGGTTGGAGCGACACCTCAACCCGTCACTGGGCAGGCTTGGAGGAGGGACCAGCAGAGGGACGTCCTGGCCTTTACCTCCCCTGCTTCCTGTTGGAGGAAGCCGCTGGTTTGGGTTTGGGATGCCAAGCACGAGCCTGCTGGCCCTGGTGCTGGTGCTGTTGGGCTGGATGTGCGGTAGGCGCAGAAGGACGAAAGGGCTTGTGCTGCTGCTGTCGGCGGCCTTTGTCCTTCTGGGCGGAGGTGACCGAGTCCAGAGTGGCACTGGACTTTTCGATCTGCTGGAGGTGGCCTTCCACTCCAGGGCCGAAGAGGTTGGTCCCCAAGAAGGGGACGTCTGCCAACTTGTGCTGGGTATCCGCCGTGAAGGCGGATATCCTCAGCCATGCTCTGCGGCACATGGCCACTGCGGCCGCAACCGATCTGGCACAGGAGTCCTCTATGTCCAGAGCTGTTTGGAGCTGCTGCTTCGCCACCGCCCTACCCTGGTCCCGAACCTGCCGGACCGTGGTCTGCAGGTTGGCCGGGAGATGAGGGATCACCTCATCCAGGGAGCCCATGAGGGCGTGGGAGAAGTGTGCCATCAGCACGGCCAAGCTGGCCTGACGGAGGCCAAGGGAGGACACAGCGTACACCTTGCGCCCGGCGAGTCCAGCTTTTAGACTCCTTGTCGGGGGCTTGTCCAGACGCCCCTACGCTCCCGGAACGCCGAAAACGCTGTTGGTGACCAACCCCCGGCAGAGGGGTGCTCCAAACCCGGGAAAGAGCCTGGTTGGGACCGCAGATACTTCCTGGCCATATCCTGGCCGAGGGCGAGGACAGGAAGCAGGCTGCTGCAGCTCAAGGCTGGGCCGACAATGGCCTCAGCCACGGAAAAGCCTCCATGGGTGAATCCTCGTCCAGTATCTCCGTTAGGGACACTTGGCCTGCTTGATACGGGTCAAGCTGCATCCTGGTGGACTCCGAGATGAGCCGAAGCAGACCCATGAAGGACGATGGGCTTTCGTCCAGTGACTGGCCCCGGAGGACTCCAGGTCAACCGGCCTGGAGAACAGGGAGAAGTCGTCGTCGGACTCCGAGGAGTCCGCGAAGAGCTGCCTAGGGCCTGAGCCACCCTCCACCTGCCGAGGACAGTCGGGAGTGAGGGTGTCCCTTCGACTCTGAAGCGGAGGAACCGCTGATGGGACGGACGGATTGGGACGTGGTAGAATGCGTCCTGAAGATCCAGTGTACAGAACCACACATTTCGCTCCAGGGATGGTATGATCTGGTTCAGAGTTACCATCCGGAAGGTGCGAGACCTGAGATACCGATTCAGGTCGTGGAGATCTAGAATGGGGCGCCAATCCCCCGTCTGCTTGGGCACAAGGAAGTACCTGGAGATGAAGCCTGGGTCTGAAGGAGGATGACGGCACTGGAGCTACCACCTCTTTGAGGGGAAGCTGAGCAATGTCGTCCCGAAGGGCCGACTGAATGCCAACTGAGATCCTTTCCTCCCATGGGGCATGGGCCCCGCTGGGGGGGACTGCTCGAACTCTAGAAGCAGTCCCTGCCCGACCACTTCCAGAACCCACCTGTCTGAAGTGATACCGGACCAGGCAGAAAGAAAGTGACGGAGCCGGCCCCCCACAGGAGGACCCAGAACTGGCATGACGGGTGCAGGGGAGGCCACCCCCGACCCGTCACTGTGCAGGCTTGGAGGAGGAGGAGGCACCTGGACCAGCACCTTGACCTCCTTTGCGGGGCTGTTGGGGACCTTGCTTGGGCCTAGGGTGCCAAGCCTGAGCCTGCTGCTGTTGCTGACCTCCCTGGAAGGAGGGCTGTCTGACCGCAGGGGAAGAATGCCGAAAGGACTTCTTCTTGTGCTTCTGCTGGTTCTTGCCCGAAGAACCTTTAGCAGAGGTGGCATCTAAGGTGGCATTAGACTGCTCACGCGCTGTAGATGACCTGCCACCCCGGACCAAAGAGGTCGGTGCCAAGGAAGGGCATGTCAGCTAGCTTGTGCTGAGTATCTGCAGGAAAAGAGGATAACCTCAGCCAAGCCCCATGGCGAGAGGCTACCACGGCAGCTAGTGAACGGGCACAGGAATCACCAATGTCCAGAGCCGTCTGGAGCTGTTGTTTAGCAACAGCACGGCCCTGGTCCCGGACCTGCTTGACCGTGGTCTGCATGTCTGCTGGGAGATGAGGGAGGACTTCATCATGCAATCCCAATAGGGCGTGAGAGAAGTGTGCTATGAACACTGCTGAGCTACCCTGACGAAGGCCTAAGGATGATGCAGCGTAAACCTTCTGGGCCGAGTGGTCCATATGTTTGGACTCCTTGTCCGGAGGGCGGTCAGTATCCGTAGAGCTGCCCGTTTGCCTAAACACTGAGGCAGTCACAAGGCTTTCTGCCGAGGGATGCTCAGTGAAGCCTGCCAAAGACCCCATGGGTACCGCAGACTTGCGGGCCATGCGGGCAGAGGGAGCCGGGCAAGAGGCTGGACGCTGCCAAAGTTCCAGAGCCGGGCCAACTATGGCTTTGGCCATTGGGAAGGCCTCCATCGGGGTATCCCCCCTCTTGAGAATATCTGTGAGAGGATATTCTGCCTTCTTCTGAATGGGCTGCAGAGGCATACCTGTGGACTCCGAAATGAGTCGAAGGATGCCCTGGAAGGAAGAAGGCCCTTCCTCCATGCCTGACACCGACAACTCATCATGTGAGTGAAGGCCGGTAGTATCCAAATCCGAGGAGTCTGGATACAAGGGTCTCCCACCTAAGTCCCCCTCGATGCACCTAGGGTGATCAGGAGTGACCGTAATGGACAACCTATGGGGCAGGCCCGTAGTTGGTCAGTCCTCCTTAGAGGGGGCCCCTCCCTGAGGCTGTTTTGGTGGTGGTTCCACCAAAATTGGTGGAGACCTGTAACAGGCCGAGCTAAATGCACACGGTCCCACGAGAGAACCGGAGTCCTCGGAACCGAGGGAGTCGGTGTCGGCCGAAGAGGCTGAGGCCAAGTAATGGCCGGTACTGCTGGGGCAGCCGGCTTTTGACCTGTTAAAAGAAGCTGCTGCCACATGAGGTCCTCATAACGTCGATGGAGTTTCCGTCTAAGTCTCTCCTCGTCCGACGAGGATGAGGAACGGTGGCGGCGCCTCTTCTGGGAGTGTTTGTGACCCTTTCTCGGTTTACCGACCGACGGGGTCCTACTCCTCGATCAAGACCAACGGCGTCGGCCCTGTTGGTCGGGAGAAGCCGGATTCGGTGACAACTGGGGTTCCGGCTCTTGTCCCTCAATCGGGATGCCCGAAAGACAGGTTTCCTTGTCGGGGAAGGAGAGAATGGGAGTCCTCTCCAGGGAGTCGTCGACAGGCGTTGGCGACAACGGCTCGATCGGGTCGAGAGAAATCTCGGCCGGTTCTGCCGTATCCTTAGCTTCAGTGCCCTGGCCTGACAGAAGGTCCGAAAACCAGCAGCCGAGGAGGTGATCTCGACCGTGGTTGAGACCCCTTGCTCCTGAGAGTTGGACCGCTCTCGGTCCCAGGAGCGTCTTCTTCGGGTAGAAGAAGATGGTTTAGGATCCTTATCCTTCTTCTTGGATCGGGAGGAGTGTGAGCCCGAAGGTGCCTCACTCTTAGTAGGGAGAGACTGGCACAACTCCCGGAAGGATCCCGTGAAGGTGGAGCCCAAGTTGAACGGCACGAAGAAGCTTCGGTTGGCCGAAGCTTGGGCGGCTTCTTCTTCAAAGGCCGCCATCTGCTCGAGCTGCTCGGCGGATCCCGCAGCCGCGGAAATCGCCCACCTGGCCTCCTTCAATTTCACTGGTGGATTGCGAAGCTCCGGTCTCCCCAACTTAAGGTGCGCCTTGCGGTCCTCCAGAATGGTGGGATGGAAGGTCGGACAGATGGTGCAAGCTGAAGTATCATGCACGGCGCCAAGGCAGTATACGCACCAGAGGTGGGGATCGGTGCAAGACATTTTTTGTCCACAAGGACACCGGTGAAACCCGGGGGACAACTTGTCCTCCATATCCGAAGCGTTCGGATCTGAACTGTACACTCTTACGAGTTTTAAGGTGAGTAGGTGCGGCGAAAACCG
Organism: Neoceratodus forsteri; assembly: GCA_016271365.2. NCBI lineage: Eukaryota > Metazoa > Chordata > Ceratodontiformes > Ceratodontidae > Neoceratodus > Neoceratodus forsteri. The sequence continues at coordinate 747,350,802 of CM057456.1, read as the reverse complement.
TTGATTTGACTCCAGGGCCTCTGTTACTACAAAGTAGCACGAGGGAAGCTGCATCTTCCAACGGAAAGGAAGATCTGGCATCATGGGGCGGAGCTGAGGTATTTACCACCCGGGTGGGTGGGAGGAGCCAGCTTGAAGACTTCCGGCAAGATTTAAAGGGGAAAGGGACAATGCCAGACAGTGTGGATGAACAACATATCCACGCTCCTAGAATAGGTGTTACTGTAATTTGGATTCTGTAAAAGGTGCACACTGTGCCCTAAAACCCAGGGGTTCCAGTGCTATATGTACATGCTCTTTCCAGGTGGTGAGAGCATGGACATTATCAAAGCTGTCAATATTGTGAAATAGTACACAAAGATGGCGCAGTGCTTTGGAGTACTGAGGAGAGACTGTAAAAGTTGTTTAACAAGTATTTAGCGCCATTAGTATCACCAGCCTGTCCCCATCTAGAGCTAAAGCAAGTGGTAAAGGTCACATATTTATAAAGTGACCCAGGATAGTAAAGATTCCCTTTAACTCAACTGTTACTCTTGGGGGGATACTATCTGGATCTTGTGATCTTCCCAGATCCATGACTGTAGAGATATGTACTGTACCCATTAATACTTGACCAGCACTACCTCCTGTTTGGCCTGCATTACTGTACTTCTCTAACTTCTACAACCAGCTGGCCATACCCCTTGATTTCCATCTAAATATGGATGCAAGGTAATATTCAATGTCTCTCTTATCCTTCCTGCCTCTCTCAAACATCCCCCCTCCCGAGGAAGGCTGCGATAGCAGAAGCACCAGGGACATTTGTCTGATCAGCTCCAGCAGAGTGAGCAGCTTCAGCAAAGCAAGACTTTTTACAGTCCAGAACTGTGGCACTTGCCGTGAATTTGATACCTGTACTTTTCTGCTTTTTGCTGAGATACAAGCTGCTTGTTAACGCCTTACATTTGAGCACACATTGAAATTTTCTTGCATTTTTATATCTTGTGTGCAGTAAGTCTTATTGAGTGCAGCATATTATTTTGAACTTTGTGTTCAGCAGGGCTGGCTGCCCTTTGATGCTGAGCAACACACCCCATTACCGCACTACAAAGGAACTGAGCTTCTCTAAGTAGTGCCCTCCTCCCCAGTGACCAGGGCCCCATACATGCCTGACTCTCCAGTTCTGCCCTACAGTATGTATTGAAAAACGGTTTACTATTCCCCTCGATTACCAATGCTGTTCTGTCTTCCAAAGTTTCCTTGGTCTATGCAATTATGGCCCTGCATTCCTCCAGTTGTGCACTATACTCTATTTTCCTCATTCTGTCCCTGGAATCCTTTCACACATTACATGCCCTCTTTTTCTTCCTAGACTTCCCCATGATTTTCTTTGGATGACTATGGAGGATTCCACCTAGTCGTCTTACTCTCGTTGCCATCAGTAACACATCTAGTCACTGCCTCCATTATTTTCTGCTTCTGGGCCTCCCAATTTGCAGAGCAATCCCACTCACTGGCATGTTCACAAATTTCACCACCATCTCCCCCATCACCTTAAACTCAGCCCTGTTATGATCACTGTTACCCACTAAATGCCCAAGCCTTTCTGCTTTGACCATGTCATCTCTACTACTCAGCAGCAGATCACAAACAATATCTCCTCTTGTCTCACGGTTGACATACCTAAAAAGGAAACAGCCCTTCATTGTTGACAATGCCCTCAGACTTGACGTCAGGTAGGTTGAAGTCTCCCATGAAATGCAAGGGCCCAATACTTATTTCCCCTACAATTTAATTTGCCAATTCCAAGTCATGCTCTTTTGCACTACCTGGGTGGGATGGGAGAACAGGTTCTGGTAAGTTCAGAACCAATCAGAACCTACACCGTTTTCTGGAAAAGAACCTTATCAGAACCCATCTTCATGTTTGAATAAGGCTCTGATAAATGTTTAAAACATTGATTTAGATATTTAATATTTTCTGTTCAAGCCAGTCTCTATCTAGTAAGAAGGCTGCTGTTGCTGGTAGAAATGCCCAAAAGGAGTCCAGTAGTAGTACAGAACCACTCCAAGTTGTTTTTAGATTCCTTTCCCTTTCCTGACAATAGCTTAAGGGTGTTTAATACAGTTTTTGCACTTCAAATTATTATAATGCAAGAAATATTCTCCTACTCAGATTGGTTCTCAGAGTTCTAGTAGGGTTACATTAACCCATGTTACGCTATCATGTACAGCCTGAAAACCAGCGCATGTTTTTAAAATACAGTAGTGGAAGAAGTTCCAGTTTAGTGTGACAAACTGAAAAGTTCAAACAAAATGGATGTTTCTAGCACCCATAGATTGATAGAATTGTAACACCTAGATGGCGCTATCCCAAGGGTTACTACTCCTACCTGCTTGGCTAGTAGCAGGTTAAGGGGCCTGAGTTCTGAAACAGGTGCCTCCACCCGGAGGTCAGGGTTGGTAGTGGTCAAGCTAACCTGGACACAGCCCTCCGGGACACTGTAACCCCCCTCTTTCCCCTCTAGTGGCCTGAACACTGTACAATAATCACTTTCACAACACTTCTGGTACACCACCCAAGTACCCACACAGTTTGCACTTACCACCAGGGATGGTTCCTCTGGCTCGACCCTGGGACCCCTGTAAAACAAGGTTATGCACAGCAAATAGCAACAGTACAGTACTTTGAGCACAAACTGGAACCATAGTCAGATTACATGCAGAAAAAGTTAGATCTGATTTATTCAGGGGACTTGAACAAGGGCGGGGCAAAATTAGGTTAATCAGCTTAAAGGTTATATCAATCAAGCAGTTATGCATGCGCTTTGAGTCCCCCTACACAGTCCACCTCTGGGTACCCAGGTGGAGAAGAGATGGGCTAGCCAGGACCGTTGCCTGGGGTTGCAGCTGGTTGGGGCCCTGTGATGGAAAACACAACATGCACAGTACACAATATTTGTAATCCGGAGCCAGAGGGCTCAGTTCTTAAAGGAAACGAAATAACAAGACAATCAGATGACACACTCAGATTAAGCTGTTGTTGCAGGGAGCTACCCTGGTATTTACTCACAATACCCAAGACTGGACACAGGCTGGACGAAAATAGAGACTGCAGGTGGTTGATCTGGAATGCCAGGAGAGGCAGGGCCCACACGAGTCGCAGAGGCGTCATCCCTGTTCAAGCATGGAGCAGGGGGCTAATCCCCAGGCAGGTCTCTCGTCGATGGCTTCTCTGTGCAGCGGGTAGTCTGGCTGGGCCAGTCTGGCAAGGCCCAGACCGCATGGAGACAAATTCGGATGCAGTCCGTTTTGGGCTGGATACAACTTCCAGCAAGCAGAACACAGTTCACACAGTGGGAACTAACTCACAACCCACTAGCAGCTCATAGCACATTTACATGTATGGAATTCTACTGTACCAGGCAAAGCGCTCCCTGGTCACAATCGCAAAGTCTCTGCACATACCGGGAGCTTAGGGGTAGCTGGAACTCCTGACAGGCCGATTGCATTCAGCAAAATCTTCGGACTTCTTCAGGTTGAGCCTGGCCCACTTCAGTAGCTTACTTTAGTCACACAAACTTGGATTTAGTCCACAGTAATTCTCTTCTCTCCCTCTCAGGAGCAGCAGGCAGACATGTAAGCCAAAAACTCAGCCTTTTCACAGTTCTCCCATGCGAACCCACTCAGGATTGCTGCTCAGAATCACTTCGGCTCCTCTCATTTCACTTTCCAGCTTAGAACTAACTGAAAACTGCAAGCAGCCCGGGACTTCCCCAAGATCCAAAAGATTTGGTTGGCTGATTTGACTGTCAGTCAAAGCAAGAGCTCCCCCTTCAGTTGCAAAAAAGGCGCAAAAAGCTCCAAGTTAAAGTTCCTACAGATTTTGAATTCAGAAAGCTCCTGTAGTCCAGCTACAGTTTAGGTCCCACCAGTACTGTTTGGTCCAATTTGCAGTCCAGGACCAAGATAGTGGAGACAAACAAAACAGTCCTTGCTACAAAGAAAGCAGGTTAGACAAACTACATTATCATTATCACTCTACATGATTTTCAGTAAATGGTTAAATCTTTCAACAGAGCTGCCTCTCAGATTACTTAAGCTGCAATCAGGCAGTTCTTAAAGAGACAGTACACAGAGGCTATGCAGGCTCTGGTAATCACATTTAAACTGCTAAAATGCAGGACACCAGCCTGGCAGTGAGCATTTGGCAAGCTCAAGGAAGACTTTTTGGGAATCCCCATTTGTAGGGGGCTTACAGAATACTGAACTTTGTTCATAAAACAGAAAGTAAGTGTTGTGTGTATTTCAGTTAAGTACAGAGTGTGAATTGTAACACGGCTCGGAAGTGACATACTGTGAGCACTACCTGATCTGACATCTGAACCGTGGTCTGACATAGATTATAGGCAGTTTTTCTCTGTCATTAATTAAAAAAAGAACACCAAATATGTAGCAGTATAATTTAGAGATTCACTTGTCTAGATGTGTCACAACTGAGCCGATTATGTTTTCGACAACAAGACAGTCTGCAGCACATGCAGTGCTCACACTGCAGCTGTCAACACAGATAGCAGTTACACTCCCGCACACCTGATTTCTGTTACTGCTGAGTAGCACTGAAAAATTCAAACAGGGAATGGAACGGAACATGATCACAACCACATTTTGTTTTGCTCCATTACCCAAAGCACATTTTGTGTGTGTGTGTGTGTGTGTGTGTGAGGATTTCCCGTTCGAGTCCCACTAACGAGCTGCAGCAGGGAGGGGACGAATCCCAATTTCATAACTTGTTCACAAATCACTGTGAGTTATAAAATGACATCATTTCCAGTATCAAATGGCTGTACTTAGACTGGCAAAGGAAGTAGCGTGACTATTTCCCACGTTTAGAAAATTGAAACTCTGGTTCTGAGCATGCTCACTACAGACAGTATCACATCATGTCGGATACTAGTACTATGCATGCTCAGAAGCAAAGTTTCAACTTTTGAGATGTTCCAGTACTATAATTACACTACCTCTTCTGTCAGTCTAATTACATACATTGGTACAGTCGATGATACACTTTCAAACGCAATAATCCACAAATGCCAACTTATGAAATCAGAAATTGTTAGTTCTGCAGTTTACCAGTTTGTAATTCCCACCATTGCCACTGCAGCATATGAGACCATTGAGAAGGTAAGACAATGTCACCATGGAAACCACTCCACAGTGCAGTGGCATACTTTGTCATGACGAAGCTACATTCCAAGCTCTGCAAAAACAGTTGCGGAAGGACTATTTTACTAAAAATACACACATTTCTATTGCTATTTCACCACAGAAGGTGACACAAGTATTTAAAAAAAAAAAACATTCATAATAATAGCAATAAGGTATGACCAGGGATTAGATTACCAGTCAGTTAATCACCCCTTTGGGGCAATATGGCACTCAGCTGCATCTCGTGCCACATTACACCCCAAGAGGGTGATTAACAGACTGTTAACCTAGCCCCTGGTCATACCTTATTGCTTAAATGTTCTGAAAGCTCTGATAAGGCTTTGATAACTATCAGAACCTTTGATGGCTTAACAGATACGTTTAGAACCTTAGAACCTTTTGTGGTTCTCCTACTACCTGGCAATCTGTAGCACACCCCCAGAATTGTCTTTTTGCCTCCTGTGGATCCTAATTCCATCCACAATAGTTCTGTAAGGCTTCTGTTTCTCCTCACTCACTCTTTGTTTTTTTTCTTTAATTCATTCCTTGGAATATAAAACATTCCCTCCACTCCTGACCACCCCCGTCCCTTATGAAAGACTAACATCTTTACTTATCCCCCATTTACCTAGTTCTCCATGAGTCCTACTACATCATGGTTCACCCAAAAGTAGCATAAAATGTGACTCATCTACAGTATTTTGTATGCTGTACTCCTTACATTTGCCACCCATGCAGCAAAGGACTTTGTTTTTCCCCCTCCCTGCTTGGGTACACTCACAGCTAACGTTTCTTATCCTCCTGTACCTGGCTGGGGCATGGAGTCCTTCTACATCGACCCCTACCCACCCCTATTCAAGTTTAAAGCATCACCAGCTGTAACGTTTTTGTGTGCCAGCAGTCCTACCCCTTCTGAGCTCATTTGAAGTCTATCTCCAGCATACAGTTTTCACCCACCCCAGAATGCCTTTGTGTGTGTAACATACCTATGACCTTGTTCTCAGCCCCGGCACCAAATTCTTAGTTATGCATTCACAGGCCTACTCTCCTGCTACTTCACTTACCCTGTGCCTGGCATCAGTAGTTATCTCAGAAAACACTACTGTTCCTTGGAGGTCCTGCTCTTATGTTTTTTTCTTAGTTACCAAAGCTTCCTAGCACTAGGTCACTGCATCATTAATTTATACTGGTACTACAAACAAGACAAAAGTAACTGTTAAGAAAGCAGAGTAAATAGGTATATCCGTGTATCCTTTTTAATCCCTGTAACTTGATCTCTGTAAATGCATCCTGTGTAACTGCACCTCTAACCAGCCCAAAAAAAAGCCCTCAGTGACCAGCTGAGAGACTCAGCTAGTGAAAGGCTATCTGTGAAATGCACGTTCATGCAGTCAAAAGAGTGAAAGAACATGAACATGACACAACTCACAGCTGCTAAGAGCATGCATGATGATGACATCCCAGACTGCAGATTTATAAATGGACCACCAGAAAAACACACAGAAGATTAAAAAAAGGGAAAAAAAAAAAAACAGAAATGAGAAAAACAATTACATGTGCAATAATTGTGCACCTGCACAAAATTGGACCATTTTACTTTGTGAAATAATTTGGCTTTTTATGAACAGAATCAATGACCTTGAATACAGCCAGCGGGTGCTTGCATGTTGTTAGCAATTAACAGTGTGTGGTCTGAGAATTAGGTGATAATTCCCAATGAGGTGGGAGCTGTTTGCTGATACAGAAGGGACTGGTGAAGCTGTGTGGCCCAAGCATACAATTGTAAGGATACAGAACATAATGAAAACCAAGCAGTCCCTATCAGACAGCACTTCCCAAGAAGTGATTTGTGGCAATTAAAGCAATCATATTTTTGTTTGATTTGTTTTATTAATTATTCATTTAAATAACTATTTTCCATGTTATCTGCTTGGGTAAAATTGTGTACCCTTCTGCAGTACTTTTGCTTACTTTTTTCTTCCTCGTAGCCCCGGTCAGCTCCTCCTCCTCCTTCTCCTTCCTCTGGCCGCCCGCACCAATCTCTCATGGGTCACCACCTTGAACTCCCCCACGGCTTACCCCAAGTGGCGAGAGGGGAGGGACCCCCTAATCCCCCGCCGAACATGGATCTGGATCAAGTGGTGCCCATGGAGACAGCATGTACCGGCAGACGGCCATCAAGTCGCACGACCTAGTGCCACTATTTTTGCTTTTTCTACCCTTGCAGGAGTGCGGCATACACTGACGCCTGCGACAGGGTTCGCGCATGCTCCCCTGTCCGCCCATGTCAAGTGTGTGCCGCATCCCTGCCCCAAGTTCTTGTGGCTCTGTGCCATTGAGCCCCAGCTTCCGCAAGGGGTCAGGCATGCACCAGCTGCAGGTCACCCCCCTCCCCAGAGATGGAGAGCAGTCTGTCGGATGCTCAATCGACCTCCTCCCTGCCAATCCACGGTGACCCATGCACGTTCCCGAACACGGATCACCGGCACGGCATGAGGTGTGGCATCCAGCGCCTCAACCCTCAGCACCATCGGGCCGATTTCTGCAGTACTTTTATAATGAAAAAAAAAAAAAAAAAGCCTAACACAGATTTTTGAAAGATGAAGAAAAAGCCACAGTTTAGAAAGTCAATTTACAGATCTGGTTTAAAGAAACTACAGTACTTGTAACTTAATTACAGTTTTTGAACTAAAACACCATACTAAATGTGAATGATTTTAGGTGGAAGGATATATACTTGAAAAAACTGTGATTTATTTTCTAAATCTAGCAGTCTCCTGTCATGAGACAGAGCCTACTAGATCATTGATCATTGATCTTCTGACTGCTTAAAACACAGTGACACCACAGATGATAAAATTACTGCTGAAAAAAGGTCAAGAAGCTTTTTAAGTGAGACTCAGCTCTTTGATAGTAGTAGATTTTAATTTACTGTATAAATTCTGGGCTCAATTCTAGAAGGGGTTACATCTGGTGTAAAGTGACTTGCACCCAAAAAAATGATGCAAGTAGCACTTTACACCATGAATTGCGACATTTGGAATTCTGCAAAGCAGCCTACGACATGTTGCAGGCTGCTTGCGCCAAAGTGGACTTATGCCACCAGTTACGCCACAAACCCTCTGCAACATGGCGCAAGGGGATTTACAGCAGCAGTTGCACCCTATTCTGGAAGAGCAGCTGGCAGATCCCCAGATTTGCTAATCTGGAACAACCCCCAGAGGACATCCGTCAAAGTACAGTTACACCAGCTATTAGCTGGTGTAAGTGTACCTTGTGTCCACCAGGGGTTGCGCAAATGTACCCGCCAGCCCATCTCCTGGTACATGCAGCCCCTCCACCCATTCCTCAATCCCCAAAATGCATTAAAAAAGCCCCACAGGGCCATGTATCCCCAATGTCCCGATCCCCCAGCAATCATTAAAAAAGTCCCACAGGACTATGTATTCCCCCATGTCCCATCCCCCCCAACATTCATTAAAAAAGCCCTGCAGGTTATCTATCCACCTAAGGTGTCAGCGTGACTCAGTTGGTAGCACATCCGCCTCTGGACCAGAAGGTTGTGGGTTCTCGTCTCACACTGGGATTGGACTTGCACCTAAAAAAATCGCTGGCATCTGAGTGCAGTATTGGGGGGTGCTGTACTGCTGGGGTGTGCCATCCTTCGGATGAGACGTTAAACGGAGGTCCCTTCTGCCCATCCTGGTGTTGTCCTGGTGGGTGTCCAGGTGGAAGTAAAAGAACCCAAGGCACTCTTCGCAAAGAGCAGGGAACATTCCCGGTGTCCTGGCCAACATTCCCCTTCCCATAAACCGGTTCATGCAATTATCCAGGCTGTGTGTGGGTGATGATGTGCGATATGGCCGCCACCACACATTCAGTCACTTCACTACCAGTCTAGCATTGCTTGTAAAGTGCTTTGGATGTATGAAAAGCGCTATATAAATGCTGATTATTATTCTTCTATGCCTGATCACCAAAGTAGAATCCCCATGGGGCTAGCGCCACCCCCCCCAGCCCTGATTCCTGTACCCAAGTCCAGGTCCAGGTGGTAATGAGAAATGCCCACCCAAAACTAATAAAACCATCCCCGTTACCCCTGGCAAGTCTAGTGGCCTCCCACCCTCCCAACTGGCAGTGCCAGACCACCAAGCCCCGCCCGACCTGTACCCAGCCAGTGACTGGGACAGCTCACCTCTCACTACCACAGCCAGCTGCCGACTGAGCTCTGTATGAGTGTGTACTACTGTAAATAGTATGTGCTCAATGAATGACAGCTCATTCATTGAGTGTGTACTATTTACAGTAGTACGCTCTCATACGGAGTTCAGTCGGCTGCTGGCTGCGGTGGTGAGAGGTGGGCTGTGCCAGCTGCCGGCTGGGTATGGGCCAGGGGGGAACGGGGTGGACTAGCACTGCCAGGTGAGGGGCCACTAGACTACTAGGGATAACAGGGCTGTGGGTGTGTTTAGTGTTTTTTTGATTACTGTGAAGGGTGGTTGAGACTTTGGGGTTGTGATCGGGGAGCAGGGCTTAGGGGGTGGAGGCTGGTAGCTCTGCGGGGCTTTTAAACATAATTGGGGATGGGGGCTTGTGGGGGTGGGTCGGATAGCCCTGCAGGGCTTTTAATATGTCAAGTGTGGATCGGAGCATGTGGGGGCTGGACAGCCCTGGGGCATTTGAACAAATTAAGGCCGGGATCAGGCTTGTGGGGGGCACATAGCCCACAGAGGCTTTACTGTTGTTAACATTGAGGATCGGGGCTGGGGGGGGGCGCTTGTGCACTTGTACTGCACATTAACGAAGGCTTGTGGCAATCTGTGCAGGTGCGCCCTTCCTTTATTTATTTATTTGCTTTCAGCAACTGGGTAGGTGCACTAGGCAGGACATGCCTATTTTCAGGCACGACCCCAGAGAGAACAAAACGAGTACAGAGATCAGATCATCCGCTACAAAGACAACATCAAACTGATATAAAAAGGAGTTTCAGGTACAATGGTGCAGGTACAGTAGTAAGTATGACACTAAGCTAAGCACAAATCTGTAAGACAAAACATGAATAAGAAAATAAGTGCAGTAGTCAGGATCAAGCAACCAACAAAACAGTAGCAAGTAACATTACAGGTAGATTCAGTCAGGAGAAGACCAGCAGTGAGTGTTGGTCAAGGTGTGAATCAAGGTTAATTAAGTGCTAGAGGGGAAGTAAGGTCCGTAGGTAGTGGAAGTAGGAAGGGAAAAAATTAGCATGTACAGGCATCAAGGCCGGTGAGGTGGGTGAACAGGTCTCGTTTGAATGCGGCATGCGATTTGGTACACCTGAGGTGTAGAGGAAGGGAGTTCCAGAGTTTGGGTGCATAGTGGGCAAAGGACTGTTCCCCCATTTTAGTGAGGCAGGGGAGCACAGAGAGTAGGGCCGAAGCAGTGGACCGAAGTTGACGAGGTTGCACCACAGGGGAGAGTAGTCCAGCAAGGGAGGCAGGCTGGGAAGATCGAATAATATTGTTGACTAGGCAACCAAGGAAGAAAATACGCTTAGATGAGGGAGACAGCCATCATAGGTCCGCGTATAAAGAGCAACGTTGGGTAAGGTGAGGGGCAGACAGAGCGAATCTGCAAATATTGTTGTATGCGACATCCCACTTTTGAAGGGTGCTCACTTGGCTCTGTCCAAAGATGGGCAGAGCACAGCAGAGACCAGGAAGAAGGAGACCTTGGGCCACTGAAACCCTAGCTGCAGGGGTGAGGGAGTGTCGAACATGGTAGGCTAGGCCCAATTTAGCATTGACGGATTTATAGATGGTATTAACATGTAGCTGGAAGTCAAGAGCTGGGTCAAGTGTAACCCTGAGGTATTTGAAAGATGGGGTTATGTAAACAGGGAACCCGTCGAGACAGGCAACATGCAGCGAGGCAGTAGAGTGGGAGCATTTCCTGTGAGAACTGAAAAGCATGGCCTGCGTCTTGGCCACATTAAGGACCAGTTGATTGGAAGAGAGCCATTTTTGGGTGAGGTGAAGGTCAGAGGAGAGGAGCAAGTTCATCTCAGGCACCGAGTTGGAAGAGACACAGAGGACCAGATCATCGGCATATACCAGGGTACGACAGTGAGAGGAAATGGCAGGCAGATTATTAATGAAAACAGAGAAGAGCAGTGGTCCAAGTATGGACCCTTGGGGGACACCCACAGCAGTAGGTGCAGGGAAGGAGGGAACCTTGTAAAAAAGAGACAGCTTGGGAGCGGTCATGCAGGTAGCTAGAAAACCAAGCAAGAGTGGACCTGGAGGCCCCGAGGGAGCTGAGACATAGCAGGAGCTCATGTTTGCGTTTGGCGCAAACCACGGGACATAGCCGCAGGGACCCTGCCCGATAGAGAATTGGGCATGGGGTCCTCATATCAGCATTTGGCACAAGTCGCCTTTGGCACAACTTGCACCAGCCCTTCTAGAATTGGGCCCTCTGTTCCTTGCAGCAGTTGAATTTGATAAAGCACATGGAAGGAGGACCACTTTTTTCCAGTGAAAGGATAAACCATAACAAAACCCTGCAAAAATAAAACTTTACATTCAAATTAAAAACATATTCCATGTCTTTAGGGACATGTAATAGTCATTATAAATCATCTGTCAGCACTGATCCAAACAATCAATGAGAAGGAGTTGCTTGCCCAAAAGGGCCTATTACAACTATAAGACTGCCTCACAGGCAGTGTCCGAAAATGTGTAAAGTACCCCTTTCCATGTCTATCTCTTTTATATTTAAAAACATTTTTGTGACACTTTAAACATATTATAAGCCATCAAACATAGTTTACTGATTTATAATTAATTTATATGGCATCCAGAGTATCTCTTAAGTATCACCACCTGTGTCCTTAGGGTGCCAGAACTGCTCATCTCTCACTCTACCAGCATGCAAGGAGACACTCTTACATCAGTCAGCAGTATGAGGCAGTCCTGGTGCCCAATAAACAGTTATGAACTGGATCAAAATGGCCACCGCAGACACCTCTCTCGGGTTGGATGAACCAGGTCACCTGCCGTGCTCGTATGTACTCATGAGTGCACAGTGTGGCATTTTCTAATCCACAAGCTTCAATACCAAGTCATTTAATAAGTGCAATATCATAGTCCAGGGTGCTGCAGTCATTGAAACAGGACAGAACAAGGCCTATTGGCACATCTTGAATGCCCTTTCCTACCTAATGTTGAATAAGCACCCCCTCCAGGCTCTTCACTCTCCCCATCTACCCTACTGTTCTGGTGTAGTCTTTATCAAGCCCTTGCATCTGCACCACCACAATCTGACCCCCAACTGATTTTGCACAGACCACCCCCTCTGGCAACTCACTGGAAGATTATGGCAACCCTCTAGTGTATGAGGAGGACACACACAGTGCATATATTTCCCAGTGAACCTATCCTGTGTTATTGCTTACATATAAGATCACCACTCTGGGAACTATTTAGCATTATAAAATAGTTTGGCATAATAGGCTCTCTTTTAGGCTTCATTCCTTTCATTTTGGATCTAATAAAAACAACAGACTGAGTGAAAACTGGCACTGAGTGAGATAGTGTAGCCTAGTGGATAGACCACAGAAGTGTAAACCAGGAGATCTCAGATTAAATCCTCTATGTGACAATGACTCCCTGCGTGACCTTGCACTAATCCCTTGACCTCCAGTTCAGTCCTTCTAGCTGTAAAACTGGGTAGAAGTAGGACTCTGTTGAAAATAATATACTTCATCTCAACGTGGCTGTCCTGGATAACATTGTACAAACAACACTTGAGATTTATTAATATGTACAATAATTACTGATCACCATATTTTACACCACAATTATGAATACTTTCAAATCCCATAATACATGATTTATCACTTGAGTATTATGAGACAAGGGATAATACACTCTTGAAGGGAAAGAGATGTGCAAAACAATAATAGTACTTTACCATTCAAGGTGATTTTCCACAAACGCAGACATGGGGCTGATCTGTACAGTATAGGTGTCATTAGCAGAGTACTCAAACAGGCCATAATACGGGTTAAAGAGCTCTTGGGAGAGGAGAAAGAAGAATTCTCTGGATGGACCACTGTAGTCAAGGCTGTCAGGAAAGAAAAACAAGCACACATTTTTACCTTGAGCCTATCAATATTTTTAACAAACATATTAACAGTTCTCAAATTCTTACTGTTTAAAATGTTCTGCCTTTAAAGGCTCTGTCATCTCTCCTACTACTTCTTTAAGAATTTTGAGGTGAATCTCACCTGGGTCTTTCTCAAGCTCTAACAACTCTAAATTCGTAATCTAATCAGACAGTCAGGTGTGATTTAAAATCCCTCAATAGTATTTGTGTCTTTTTCTTCCTCGAAATTGTTTCTCTATTTCTGGCATCTTTGCCTCTCGCTTCTCTTGTGATTACTGAGGCAAATAATTCATATTCAAGCGTTTCATTAAACCATCCCCTTCTGTCGATAACATATAGAATAATACATGGAATGGTGTGTTTAATGAGCATTTTATACACACCCGAGGTGTTGGATGCTACAAAAATCCTGAGAGCGAAGCTCAAGGGTTTATTTAAGCATCCAACACTGAGGGTGTGTGTAAGATTCGAGTTTTACACATCACCCATGCTTTATTTTATATAATTGCTAGGAAGCATTTTTTTCACCACAGCAATTATATAAAATACACACACAGTACTGTGCAGCTGCAGTCCAGTCAGGTTCAAGCATGGTCCAAAGCAGCTGGGTTCAAGTGAATGTGGAAACTTTCTTCTTCTTTTAAATCTAAAGCGGTTTATCAGCAGGGTGTATTTCCAAGAGCTAAGTTCATTTATTTTTAAATTTATTTACTGTGGCGTCCAAGTGGTGCTGAAGTGTCCAGCACCACAAAAGGAAGACGGCTGGTTGGCGCATGCGTGGAGAGAGGGAATCCCTGCGTTTGTTCGCTGTTATAACCAGCTGATTATAACGCCATTTAACTGGGTTTCTCACGGAAAAAATGCTCCTGGTTAATATATACCTCAATCTTTTAGTGGTCATAGTGACTCCTTAGTTAACTTTCTGTTTCTTGTATGCTGTACTTGGCGGGGGAACATTTTATTTGCCTTGTCCTTCTGTTCATTTCATAATCTAGTTTTATTTTCTGAAAATGTTTATACTCCTTTAGTTTTCTACTGCAACCCTTTCAATCCTCCTGTGTACCATGCCTGGTATTTTGCACCTTTGATAAGGTATTTTCTTTTTCGGAGTTTGTGAACATCATTTTTCATCATTGTTTCATATCCTTTTAGCATTAATTGCCAGTTGGGCAGCATATTTGAACAATTTGTGCTGCACAAAATGAGTCTGTACCAAGCAAACTCTGACGTTAGCACTTGGATAGTAGTTTGTGAGCCAAACCCTATATCAGAAATTGCAGTTTGCGCAGCACAAAGCAGTTTGCGCAATAGCGTAAAGGTGTGGCTATAACACAAGCTAACGTAAGGCAGAGTTATGCACTCATGGACTAGTGGCATAATGGTAGCCTGGTGTGAAGGAATTAATGGGCTATCTGCACAGTGCTTGTTAATGCTTGACAAAAGCATATTTCAACAACTGTACTGATGCCCTATACAGTCCAGCTATGATGTAGTGGAGAACCAAGGGTACAAAGCAGTAAATGCAATAGAACATTCTGTAGTATTGTTGATGGAGGGAGGAGTACTTTGATTTGAAACCTGCATAGTCAGTGGACCTCAATATGACAGCATACTGAGGTGGCGGACCTTGAATGAGCACATTACAACTGTCATGCTGGCCAGCCTACACAAAGGAATACATTTATTTCACTCTAAGCAAAGGTGCGCTGCATCCTCACAGACTACCCTTCTCACATGTGGATCTGGATTGCTCTGCTGCACAAAGCAGCCCACAGCTGCCATCCACTGGAGCAGCAATGTGCCTTGATAATGACATGTACCTGGCAGGTTATGACATGGAAAAGAGACGTTAGTGCCTTGCACAAAGACTTGGAAACATTTGCATTTTACATTGCCGGTACAGCTGTGCTGGTGTTTCTTGCCTTGCAAAGCAGTGCTACTACAGGGGATGCATTCAAATTGCAATTGTGTGAATACACATTGTATTGTGCATGTTTGAATATACCCCCCTTACACTGTTGTGCTATGTTGCGCACAGGGAGTGGACAGTGACTTTTGAACATTGGGCCCATTATCACTCATCCCTCCTTGGGCATACAATAATTCCCCCTTTAACTCTTTCCACTTCCTTTTCATATCCTCTTCTACCAACATCATATCATACTCAATTTCCCCAAATATAGTCTGTACAATTTTCAAATGTGCGTCATCAAAGTTTGGGGTATTTGCTTCCCCCCCAAACTGGTCACACCTAATTTGAAGCACATTTATGGTCACTGTTCCCAAGATGCTCCACCATGCTTACTTCTTCCCACATGTCATATGTATTGCTTAAAAGCAAATCAAGACTGCACCAATTCAGGGTACTGGGGCCAGGCTCAAGGGGAAGACTGGTACTGTGACCTTCTCAGAGATTCTCATAGTACACGAGAGGGGAGGAAAGAAAGCTGAAAATCTTTCAGCTTAATGAATGGTACAAAAGGGTGGTGTGCCAAAGAGGGGGTTCTGCATCTTGGGGACAGGGAAAACCTTTTGGTGGGATGTCTCTTTAAACGGTAGTCTGTGATTTTGGTGAGCCTGATTGAGCGCTTTCAAAAGGAGCGATTCAATCATGGTGTCTATGCACAGGGCTACCGGGCAGGGAGGATGACCGGATGGCAGGGGGTCCGCGAATATAGAGACAGGATGTTGCTGTTTGTACATGCATGGAGGGAGTGAGCACACCATGCGACGGGTGGAAGGGGAGGGAGGGTTTGTGAGGCATACTGCGGCAGTGGGTTGCTGAGCTGGCCATGTGGCGTGGTGGGTTGGTGGCAGGCTACGGTTATGAATGTGCTGGGTTTGGTTCCAGGCATGCATTTGTCTTGTGCCCGGCCGTGATTTTTTTTCCCCGCTTTTGCACCCCCCCTCCCCTGACATGCACCATCCTGGAGTTGAGAATCCTTTAGTAGGAGGGTGGGCAAGCCTCCCCCACATAAAAAAAAAGTTTCTAGCACCTTTTGTTGTGGCTGGGAGTGTACATCGGAAATTGATTTTGTCGATTTACAGTTGCCCTAACAGCAATCGCCTTTCTGCGATCACCGTTATGGCATGGAACCCTTTAAACTGGATGTCCTTCATTCCACAGGGAAAGGAGCAAAGGCACTGGGTAAGAAGTTAGAAAGCCTTTATCTCAGGACTGTTAAACTAGTAGGGGAAGGTGGGGCTAGGGTTATCCATACGGTATGCCTAATTGAAGGAGACCTAGAAAGCAATCCCCCAACTGGAATGGGCAAGCAAGTTGCTGGGGGTAACACAGAAGGGGTACAGGACCAGATCACATACCCTTAAGTGAATGCCAAACTGACTGGGAGGGGGGAAGTTTTGATTAGAAGTTTATCAAAGAGAACAAGCAAAGTAGGACTGGCTAAAGGATGGAGGAATGACAGCAGGCACGGTTCCTGGAGGGTGGGCTGCTTACATGCCAGAAGCCTTGATAATTAAATGAGTGGGCTTCAGCCAAAGACATCACAAAGCAGCCTTTACATGATGGCAATGATGGAAACTTGGGCAAAACCCAACAATGTCTAGGACCTCATGTTCCCAGGCTACATATTATTCACCCCCCGGTGAAGGGTTTACTACCTGAAGCGCCGGGGCAAGTAAGTGGCCAGTGTAGCACATCTGTACAGTGATGAATTTAAAATAAATAATTTCAATGTGAGATTTCTGTCCAGTGTGGATCATTGTTACAAGTGGTATGAGTGCAGGCTCAGGACATTGTGTGTTTGTGCATATTATTCAGGAAGTCCAAGGAAAAGGGAAGGGGTTTGCACTGTATGTCAGGTAAGGTATCAGAGTGATGGAGGATAAGCAGAAAGTGGGTTGGGTGTTTTAGAATCACTATGGGCATAGCTTACAGTGGATAGGAGAAGGGCTGTCCACGTGGGAGTGATCTACAGACACACTAGTTAGACAGAAGAGGTGTACATGGCTCTAAACAAGAAGATCACTTAGGAGACTTCAACATAACAGATGTTGACTACAGCATCTCAACGGAAAGAGTACCAGAAATCTGATATTGGTAGACACCTTACAGAACTGCATCCTGACTTAACAAGTGGAAGACTAGACTAGGGGATATGATCAGTTCAACCTAATTCTGACCAACTGAGGCAGTATTAGAGGGTAAACAGTAGAGAAGCTGCTTGAGCCTAGCAAATAAAACACAGTGTAGTTCAACACAGCCCTAAGTCACAAAGGCATTTGACTTGGACAATGGTCCTGAACTTTAGGAGGGCAGATTTGGGAGGCTACAGGAGGAGCTAAGGGAGAGGCTCATGTGGTATCAGTAACTGGATGGGACAGTGAGAAAGTAGGTACATATCAGAGAAGTGGTTTCTAACTGTAACAAAAGGTAGTCTCAGACAGCTGGGCAAGAAGAAGAAGAAAAAGGGGCCTACAGCTCAGCCAGCCAGGATGCAACACAAGTAAGCATTAATCCACGATGAAGGTGGCATCTAATGGGGAGTTAATGCATGGTTGGGACCGTTGTACGGACCAACCATGCATTAACTCCCATCAGACTCCACCTTTGAATGTATATTCTTCTCTTATATCGTGCAGGCAAGTAAACTTACATAATGTTTACTTCCTATCGAACATAACTGAGCAGCAGCAGTTATTTCACTTACACAAGCATAATTCATGTGTGTTACTTTCTAATGGGCTGTCTAGCTGGAACCGTGTGCGTGCATGTTCCGCTGGCCACATCGACTAATACAGTGTGTACCGTTTTAGGACACCTTACAATTCTGATTTTCAGAACGACATATAAATAAACTAATCATGAGACCTCAAAACTTCATACTTCTAAGCGGCTGCTGTATTGATCTGCCTCCGTTTTAGCCTGACATTCATGCCATCCTGCATTGTGGGAAAAGTGTATTACGCTCCTACTTTACTATGCACAACGTCTCCCTCCAGTTCTCTTAGCCGACTGTACACCGGTCCAGTGACTATGATCACCAACAGGTGGCGCTTTGACAACAGCTGAGCACTTCTGGTGTGTTTCTGACTGATGTCTTTCCTCGCCTCGTACTTCTCCATTGCCACTGTGCTCCCAGTATTACTTTCTGTTTCGGTTCGCTCCGTCTGTGCGACACTCAACACTTTCAGATTACAGACATATATTTTCTGCTGCTGACTCCTCTCTGCAGTCCTTCAGAATTGCATGACTTCCCAGCACAGCGCCTTTTACTTGAAACCTTGCTCGCTATTCCAACCAATAGGTGGCGCTTTCAAAGAACAACACAACTTTTCCTCATTTTCTACCTGATGTGTTATTCACTTCTCCTTCTCACTGATGTGTTGCATTCTACTGTGACTGCTACACTATTGGGTTGGAAACAGCACAGTTTGCAGTTCATTGCTCTGTCCCATGCTTCACACTTGCACAACCAGACAACAGACCGCGGCACTGTCTCTCCCAGCTCCCGGTTCGCTTTCACGCTCTCTCTTACTCCCGCCGCCTATTGCTCAAACTAGCAGTTCTACATTCATTTCTACATTTTCACTTTTGCTCTGTGTTACTAATGCCACCTATTGGTCGAACTGCACCCTAGAATTTACACTGCTCATATACTTTTTGGGGTGTATTCACTCAATTGTGCCATAATGCCATGTTGCTCTTGTACCACCTGACGCTCTTCTGCCAATCCTCTTCCTTCCTTTTTGTTCTCTTCTTTTAGCCATGTTACAATACTGTAGTATACTACAGCAGAGTTACTGCAAGGCAATTTCAATGACAGCTAAACCTTTTGTCGTGCATTTCTGTGATATCTCCAGGGAAATTCCCTGCCTGCTTGCAGTACCACTGTGGACCATCAGAGAGAATCTCTTTAGAAATGTCATAAAATTAGGGTTACCACCTGTCCTGATTTCGCAGCACAGTTCTGATTTGGGCAGCTGTGTCCTGCAGAAAAACATGAAAAATATTAAATGTCCTGATTTTACAGTAGAAAAAATATTTTCTGAATTTCCACTAAATGTTGCAGAAAACTACAATACCTTAACTAAAACACCTTACAATGATAAGAAACAATGGAAGCAACTAGGAAACTACTGCACTTAGCCTTAATTCTGATTATATATAGAAAACAAGTCTGTTGTATCGGTCGCGGTTACGTACTGTCCTGCGAAAAATCATGTTTCAGTAAGAAATGTCCCACTTTGGGCTTCTTAAGAGGTGGTAACCCTACATGAAATATCTGTTCATATTTATGGCTGCAACTGTATATTGTTTTCCAGGGAGGCTGGCGTAGAGGTGAGGGGAAAACGGTATCCTTCAATATGTGTATAAAGCCAAATAGACAAAAACAAGCAGGGAGCTCAACCTTGTCAAAGCAAAAGAAGCTAGTAAGGCAGTGAGGAGAAGGCAGAGGTGGAGCTCAAGACTGTGGAAGGGGTGAGGAAAAATGACACAGACTTCTTTAAGTATATCAGGGAAAGGAGAAAGAACAACAGAGAACTAGAACAGTTGAGAAAAGACAAGGCATGGCTGGAGGAGGAGGATGGGCAGAAAGCAAATATTCTGAATATTTCTGCTTGGTCTTCACCGTCTTGGGGAGGACACTGCCAGAGTGCAACATCCAGGTAGGGCAGGGAACAAATTTGGAAATAGGTAGAATCACAGAGGAAAGGGTGCTTAAGGGGCTAAAACGGTTGCAGGTGGGTAAATCCCCAGGACCAGATGATCTGCACCCAAGGGTACTCAGGAAGTTGAAGCAGGCTCGAGCAGCACCCTTGAAAGACCTATTCAACTGTTCAGCTGATATGGGTGTAGTCCTCAGGGACTGGAGGGTAGCAGACTTCCTCCCCCTGCACAAGCGTGGCAGTAGGGGAACCCAGGGAATTATACTCTGGTTAGCCTGATTTCCATTGCTGAGATGCCTCTTCAGAATATAAGCAAGGATCAGCTGGTTGACTTCTTGGGAGTCCCATGGACTCCAGGACAGCAAGCAGCATATTTTTGCAAAGGTGGGGTCCTGTCAGATTAACTTCACTGACTTCTTCAGTGCTGTGAAGCAAGCACTGACCAAGGGTCGAGCACCACAAATCCTATACCTAGACTTCAGCAAGGTCTTTGATTCTGTGTCCAACAAAAGGCTGGTAAGGAAGTTGGAGGACTTGGGTGTTGGAGAGAAAGTCACTAGCTGGCTGGAGAATTGGATAAGAGGAGAGCCCAAAGGATGATATACGTGGGGCATAATCTGAGACCAGAGTGGTTATTTGTGGGCTTCCACAGGGGTCAGTCCTGGACCTGGTGCTCTTCAATGCATTCATCTGGGACACTGGAGAAGGGGTCCAGGGCAGGATGAGTCTACTTGTGAATGACACAATAATTGTGGTAGGGTACATTTTGAGGAGGGTAGGAGTGAACAGAAAGGAAATCCAGGGAAATTGGAAAGGTGGTCCAGAATTTGGCAACACAAATTCAATGCCATTAAAAAGCTGGTTATCTACTTGGAAAGGAGGAATCTGAGGACTGAATATTGGATGGTGGGAATGACTGAAACAGACCTCAGAAAAGAAATATCTAGGAATATAATTAGTGACAGCCTCAAGACCTTAGTCCAAAGTAAGGCTTATGAGAAAGCTAGTGGGATGTGGGAGGCATAGGTAGGGCCTTCTCAAGAAGATGAAAGATGACAATCATAGAGATCTTGCTAAATTGCAAACTGTGCTGATTCACTCTGTGTGAGTATCACTCCTGTGTGCAGTTTTTTTATCCCTCGTTTCCTGTTTGACTTTTAAAAAAGGTTTCATTGAATGCCATGTGCAGTAGCTCACGTCTGTTGACTGATTTGTATTTCCCACTGCAATGAGGCATAGACGTGCAACGTGATGACATCATTGGGGAGCTGGAGCCAGATTGACAAGCGGAAGTGGCATAGTGATTGTCACTGGAGCGTCTTTCGCTGTATTTATGTGGCACCTTTTTAGAACAACAAGAACTGACAAAAACAACACCATACACTCAGTTTGACATAAAGGTACTCTACCTTATTCAAAATTCTGTCAGTGCTAAAATGCATAAACAGAGAAAACCCATGGCAAAACCTGTTGGGTCTCCATTACGGGTTGTCTGTTTCCTTAACTGCCATCACCTAGTAAGTCTGTCTATGCCTACGCTGTATATTTTTGCACTTTAGCACTGCCAGCCCTTTGACTAGAATGCCTTTATGTCACACCCCACGTATGGTACCAGATTTTCTCTGTTCTTGTTGTGCTCCAGTTACCTGTCACAACAGCTTGGGTGGCTCTATGTTCGTATTAGGGACACAGTCAAGGTTTTTGTCTTAGAAAATTAATAAGAACAATATTGGCCCTGAAAGACATTTTTGATAACACTACTCAGTATGCCAAAGTCTATGATGTTTCTCTGTGTTTTTATTACGTTTCTCAAGCTAAAACCTGATAACAAGAAAGTTGTTCCTACCTCTGCACACATCTCCTATTTCACGGTCAACTGAGTTGATGTTCCATACCGAGAGCATGCACTCTTGTAAGAGTGATTAGAGAGGGAGGGCATGGGAGGTAAAATGTCGCTGGGTCCCTCTTATTCAGCGCTATATTTCACAATGTTAGGAAAAAAATAAAAATCACATGTAACATGCCCAGATCGAACGTGATTAGATTAGACACCACATCTATTCCTTGTGTTAAAATATGAACTGGAACTGCAAAAATGAGCTGTCTGAAAATTCAAGCTGGGGCTGTGAATCTGCATCAGTGCTGATGTGGGTTCACTGCCCCCAATGTTAGTGACTAACCACAGGACTTTATCATTCTGCAGCTCTGGTCCTGCCAAAGAAATTGTGATAATACCAGATGTGTTAAACAATAATTCTGAGTAATATCTGCACACTCTCTCTTATTAACATTTCAGGTGCTTCTCCTTTAGCTATCAACACTCTGATATCTAGGTCTTTCCTTAGATCTAGCTTGCTGGGCCTCCCCACACCCCCACACAAGTTGGTAACCCAGGGCCTACTGTACAGTAGATCCTCCTGCTATTGTTAGAAGTAGAATTTCACAGGTTACAATGATTTTTCAGAATAATCACTTTCTTAAACTGCTGTTTAGCCTCAACTACTGGGTACTCAGATGACTTGAATACAGTTGTGGGCCTGGTGTCATGGAGCCTAGGACCTTACGTTGCTCCACTTACTGATACGCAAGACTGCTTTAATCCCACTGACTGACTTTTTGGCTAGCACTTTAATATAAGCAACACACTGTACTCCAATAGTGAGCTTATTGCAACAGGGAACCGTAGACCAAATTGCAGAAGTTTCTCTTGCTGGATAGCCAATACTCACGTGTCCTGCACTTGGTAAGCAATAATTAATGCTTCAAGATGAACAATGTCACAGTAATCGGCAACACTGGTCAACAACCAAGGTTTAGCCTGATCCTGGTATCACAGTGCTCCACTCGCTCAGTACGTGGCAGTATGGCAAAGTTAAAAGGTTTGGGACTGGGACAACCCGCCTCACCCCAGGAAGAGTCCCTTCAATTATGGGTACAAGTACCCTGGAGACAAGCTCCTGACCACCTCCTCCCTTGAACATACCAGACATGGCAGAACAGTTTGTTCTCACCTCTGATATCAGAAGTCTGCAGACGGCTTCAGCAGTTCCCTTCCTCACTACAATACAGGCTTCTGTACACTCAGGTTCAGCTCAGATGGAACTTCCTAAGGCCTCATTGGGACCTAAGCTCTCCTCCTCAACACCTCTTGTCTCACCAACTGCTCAGGAAGGACTGCTGCAAACCCCTCGGCTTTGGAAGAATTCGGTGCAGCTCCCCTTTTTAGATTCTGATTGACGATCCAGCTTGCCATGTATACTCCAGCTTCCTTAGGGACTACCAAAGGGCACCAGACACTTGGTTGCTGTTTCTTTCATGTGCCTGCCTTCTTTTCAGGACCCCCTGCATTCTGGTTGTCCATTCACAGGAGTCAAGGGTCACAAGATGGTGCTGTCCACTTAGTTACACTTAGCTCAAAGTCTGGCTGCTGCTTTCCACAAATTAACACACTGTAAACTGCTGTTAACAGTCGATCCAACTAGGATTATTAATTCAGATCATCCCTGGCAGACCGAACCCAGGCACCCTTCAAATACTGGCTTTGTGTTCTATCACTGTGTACTATCATGTCACATGGTGAAACAGAAGGTCTTCTGACAAGATGCCCATACAAAGAGGACAAACATCCTGCACTGAGTGCAGACCCTCACACTCAGCTGTTGTAGAGTTTACTAATGAACATTTTGCCAGCTAGAAGCTATGACGTCCACTAAGTTGCTTTTAGCCCTAGGCAAGCCTCAAAGAATCAGTCATAACTAATTAAGTTGACTGCAACAAAGTAACAGTTTACTATTCTGAAAGTCTGCATCAAACCTTCCCGAAACTCTCATCACTGACACTAGCAACGGCATCTAACAATTTCTCTCATACTACATAAATTGTAATGAGAAAGAATGTTCTGCGCTGGGGAAAAAATCAGGCTTGTGTAGGACTGAAACCCAATGCCAAGACCTAAAAGGCCCATCAATGACATCATCAAAAACATCATGCAGCCAAATCACTCAGAATGTAACTTTAAATTTCACTGAATGCAGAAAAGAAAATGCATGATTGCAATAGGTGCTTACTAGCCCTATGCTAGTTTGTGCCTCAAAAGTGCCATATAAAATAGGCTGACTGCTGATCAAAACAGATATGATTAGCAATCCCTGCTAATCAAGTTCATGAGACTAATTTATGTCTTGCATATTAACACGCACCCAGTGACTCATGACTTCCAGGAGCATGCATTGTTCAGTGGTTAAGAACTGAATAAAGGGAAAGGTTTGGGATTTCCAGAGTTTGTAGTTAACTAGGGCAAGAACTCACAGAAACTTGTTTCTCTCCTGTTAAAACTTGCTATAAGACAATATAGCATAGCGCTCAGAGCACCAAGCTGTGCACCCAGAAACCCAACACACGTGGGTTTAAAACTCGCAACACCCATTTGCATAACGTGTGACCATGAGCAAGTCACTTAACCATCCTGTGCTACTGGGTTGCACTTTAAAATGAGCTTTGGCTTAGTGGCTTTTCATGGCCAAATGTTACATGACAGAAAAAAACAATCCTTGTTCTTCTGTCTCCATTCTTTATTAAATATTATGAAGCAGTACTCCTTCCCCACTATGGCTGTCACACACACACAGCCTACTACTCCTCTGCCCAAATCAGTCTGACAGTTTTGTAGGCTCCTGTGATTACTTCTTATCTTTATTTGTTCATTGGGGACAAATAGCACAGTGAGACATTTTGTAGTCCGGGATGGTAGGGCATCAGTCATCCCCAAGATTCACGGTGCAAAGAAGAAACTTACCCTTCCTCCCCCACGAATGTGACATAAAGCTTGTTCCTCTGGAGTTCCTTGCGTGAATATGCCATCACCTGATTGAAGGTGCCCTCCAACAAATGGTCGCGGGGTATAATTAATCTGTAGAGAAAGAACTCACAAATATCAGTGAAGCTATCTATGTAGATATAGAGAAAGTTGTAAAAAAACATGCAACAGCAGTTACAAAACATGTATTCAATCCCATGACAGATACTGAAAAAAACTGTATAAGCTCAATTGTTATTGGGGGGGGGACAAACATTTATATATATGCATATTTTACATGACATTTTCCTACAGAACATTAACCTTGACTCATTGCACACTGTGTGTCCATACATATACATATTTATTTATTTATTTATTTATTTTTGTTCAGTAGGTAAATCCGTTAAAGTACGAGACTGAACAATTTGCACTGGAGGTGAAGAAATTTCATACATAAATCCTGCTACTTTTTAAACAAGATAAAGATACATCTCCATTTAGAACACATGATATTTCCACAAATAACATATTATAAGTTAATGGGGCCTGCAAGGGGTGTCTCTTACATAAAAGAGACCCTGAGCATGATGTTTGGGTGAAGGGACTGCACAGCGAAGCTAAATGATTCTGTCTGTCCAAAACTAATGAGAAGTGTCTGTTATACAAGAGCCACTCTTCAGAGGTTCTATTATGTTATAAGTCACTTGAGTTTGGCTCAAGTGATTTATAATAAGTTTACAGACTTTTTTTAAATGTTATTATGCTCTGGTCCACCCTGGGCCAGAAGTGGAGTGCTCCCTCCTAACACTCCCACACAAGAACACGCTGTACACAGGATAAGAGGTACCATGGCTCTGTGTGCCGATTGCCTAAAATCACAGTTGTGATTCATAATTTCACTTAGAACATACTGCTACTCAGAATATGGAAACAGAACAAAGAGAACAATGGGCCAAAGAGCTTACGATTGGAAAAATACAATTTAAAGCTAAACAGGGTTTCAAAAAATATTGCCTGTCTGACATGATTATTTATTGTTACTGGCGGAACAGCAGGTTCAACAGCACACATGGCAGGCTGCCAGTGTTTAAAAACATGACTGTTAGGTTTATTGTCATTGGCAAAAAGGCAGGTACAGCAGCTCACATGGCAGGCCACCACTGTGTTAAAAAACGATGCTTCTCTGGCATGTATGGAGGAGGGAAGCAACATGAAGTAACTGAAGGTGAAGTAGGCACAAATAAATAGAAAACCAGAAACACAGAAAACATGACAGCAGATAAAGCCTCACAGTCTGCACAAGATCCCTACCTATACGCTGTTGGCCACATTTATTTATTTAAATTTTGGTAACTGGGTGGGCCCACTGAGACCTTGGCGGTCTCTTTTTCATGTATCTAGAGGGGGAAAAAAACCAATGCATTGGTATGTACAATCAAGCAAGACTAACATAGAATATAGGAACATACATCACACCATGTAGTGCGATTGCAAAATATTACAACTGTCCAGACATAGGCTATTTTTGCTGGATACACAGGCTAGTTCAGCCCTAGAGAAGGGGCATTTACTGTGCCTGAAGGTAGGCCCACTGGAATTGACCCCTGAGGAGGATGGGATTGCCTTACAGTGCTCTTTTAAGTATTTTTTAAGGTGGTCAGGCAAATAAACTCACTCACTGATGGCAATTTCATCCAACTGGTGACCTTTGTTATGGCCTTCATAGTCGAACCCCCCTTCTCTATCATCAATATCCAAACTGGAACCCGATGAGAATGCAGGCTGGACTTCTGTTGCAGACTCTTTTTTTAGGTTGTGCAAAGATGTGGTGCTGCTGTGTGGGATTAGGTGGCTATTCATTTTTATGACTGTTTCTCTCTCCACATTTTGGGGTGACAGATTTGTGGGTTTGTAAGTAATGATGGCCACTGACAATGAATGGTGGGCAGCTAGAATAGCATAATGCTACAGAAGATAATGATGGCGGTCATTCTTGAAACTTTGTTGCCCAGTACAAAAGTGACTGCTTGTTAATGTTCAAGTTCTTTGAGTTAGCCAGGTATGCCTCCACCATACAGTCCCAGACTTACAACTTTTGCGACTTTTATCCTTATGGTGACTAACATGGAAACACAGAATTTGTCTAGACCGTAACAGGAGCAGACATCTGTCATGGGTGTAGCACTTGCTGACTTTTGCTTGATTGGAATGAGGTTTCCATGGATGTCTGTTACATCATCATCAACACCAACACCCCAAATCTCCTCTACTACTTCAGTGGTTTCCTCAGAGTTCCCCTGCACTCCTTTATTCATGGCAACCTCCTCGACAGATTTTCCCTCCTTGGATTTTTGAACTACTATAGAGGTATGGCTGGTAATCAGTCTTCCTGCCTTCCTCCTGTAGAATCATGGCTGCCAAGTCAGCTGCCATCTCCCTGCCCATGCCTCATGATGTTGAACAATCAGTGTTGGAGAATATCTAATGTCAAGCCCTCTGCCCTAAGCTTTACAATCTCTATTTTGCTCTCAAGTCCCCACACCCCAATAATATACCACCATATACAGTACCACGTTACTAAACTGAGACTGTTGTCTGGCACAGTCCCCAAAGATTTTTTTTTTACAATATTTATACTTTAAAAAAAATAAGGAGCTCTGCCTAAGCACTGATGTGACCTGGACTGTTGTTTTTCAGACCTCCACAAATAAATTGGGCTTTTGTCAGGCACAGCCCCAACAGCTCTTTTTATTGAAAAAAAAAACTTAATGGAAAAATCAGCTCACTTCCAAAACCGCAGTTATGGTGACCAGTGGCCACTCACAATCAGTGATCTGCACTGGAAAAAAACAAAACAAAAGCTTAAACATTTAGTCAAACAAAACAGCAAGTGGGAGCTGACTCTCCCCTCAGCCACAAGAATCAGATGAGATAAAACTAAGCTATGTAAAACCTCTCAAGATAGGTCTTAGAACATCTTCTCTCTAAACAAAACCTTCTCAGATCCCTTCTTCATAGTCTCAGCACCCAAACCCAGTAAATATGTCGGTGGTAACTATGATTTGCTGAACTTAATAAACTGATTTTGTTCAGTGTTCAGTGAGATAATTTGACTCCTTTTGCTCTCACTCTCTGACTGTGCAACAGAGAGTCCATGCAGGGGAACATTCTACACAGAGTGCAGTATGTGAGCATCATTTTAGACAGGGAAAAATCCCCCATGTGATCTGCTGGCTGGTGCGCACTTCATGAAATATATGGCACTTCACCTGTAAAGTTTTGGGACTGTGAGAATACAAGAAGCACCAATACAGTATATCCACTTTGTGGTGAACACTACACATGACAAGCATTTGTCAATGCCCAATGTTTCCTTGCATGGTTTATGTGGCAAGGGTGTATTTTGTTAGTTGAACTTCTCTTGGGAGGAAAAGCCTGCCTGAACTAAGTTTTGACCAGCTGTCATATTTTGGATAGCATTTGAATATAGAAGCTTGGGTATTAAGAAGGCTATGTTGAAAATGTGGGGGTGCAAATATTTAAGATTTCCACAGTTATGAGCATGTGTACCGAAATTGCAATGAATGTGCATAACTTTGTCTTTTTTTTTCATATTCTGACCCCAAATGTTGAACAGTCTTCTTATCACCCCACCTCATGAACTCCATAGGTGAAAATTTTAAAATCCGTGGGAAAACGGCATCCCGCGCCACAGGTGTGAAAACACGTTTTGGGCAGGATGTGAAAAATTACAGCTGTACTGTTCATGAGGTGTGTGATAAAATAGCTATATTGTAAATCTGGAGTCAAAATACTTGAAAATGATCAAAGCTACACGCATGCATAGAACATTCTGAATGACCGCATATAACTCGGCTATTTTTTTGATTTTTTTTATCAAATTTTCAACATGGCCTTTTTGGGACCCCACCTCATGAAGAGTGCCACTGTCATTTTGTTCACTGGTCCTGAAAGGTGATTTCACACAGCAACCATTACATTCTGTGCCACAGGTGCAAAAACACGTTTTGGGCAGGATGTAAAAAATGACAGTTGTACTGTTCATGAGGAGGTGAGAAAACATGGCAATGCTGAAAATCTGGAGTGAAAATATTAAAAAGTTACGAGCGTGTGTAGAAACAGAGCAATGCATGCTTGTCATGCAGTCATTTTTGGGATCTTTTGTACCAACTTTTCAACATGGGCTATATGGGACCTCTCCTCATGAACACTGACACTTTCATTTCATTAATCGGTCCCAAAAGGTAACTCTGCGCAGTGACCATGAAATCACCTTTCGGGACCAAGTAATGAAATGACAGTGCCAGTGTTCAAGTGGGGTCTCAAGAACCCCATGTTGAAAATTTGGGGTCAAAATTCTTAAAAATAACTGAGATAGCAACATAAGTTGAAAACTCCATTGACAGCCATTATACAGGCCTACCTTGATTCCTCAGTTTGCAGTTCAGCTTTGAAGAGTGTAGATGTGTCCTGGTCCAGAGAAGATCGCAGCTGCCAACTGCCGGAGGTAAGTATGGGGTAAAGGGGGGGTGGACAGGTGGGTCCGCAGAGGGAGGGTCGGGATGGGGAAGAAGATGAGGGATCATTTTATTTTTTACAGGCTTAAAAAAAAGACATCGGGGACAATTTTCTTTTTTTTTTTTTTTAACAGGGCATAAAACATGTTTATTTTGGGGCACTGGAAGGGGGCTCCCCAGTGTCCGGGGGGGTAGATAATGCTGACACAGGGACTGGGCACCCCAATGTTGGCACGGGATGGGAAACAGAGAGAGCACGGCAGACAATGCAGAGGGAGGGAGTGGGAGGGTTTATTGTGCTGCTGGGATGGAGAACAGAAGGAGCGGGGCAGAGTTCATGCAGAGGAAGGGAGGAAGCTGAAGGGGCAATTGTATTGCCAGGACAGGAATACAGGGAGTGGGGTGGACTGCACACAGAAGGAGGGGAGGAGGGTTATTCCGCTGCCGAAGGGAACAGAGGAAGCGGGCAGACTGCATGCAAAGGAGGGTGGGAGGGGTTATTGTGCCGCCGAGATGGGGAACGGAGGGTTGGGCAAACAGCACTGGGCAAATGAAAGAAATGACGCACTCTCACTGGAGCGCTTCATTTCTTTCAACTAGAGAATGGCTTCCAGCTGTGAAATTCAAACTACTGTCACAGTCTGGTTGTGTTCTCATTGGTCTGTGAGGGGATGAGCCCACTGTAGAGTGCTCTGCATTGGACTTGTCCCTGACACACCACTCAAATGTCGTTCTACCGCAAGATGTTTCTTTGCGCATTTGCAAGGAAACATAAAAAGCAGTTCTTAAATTTCACTGTGAAGATTATGCACAGCATAGCACATAGTTTTCACTCTTTCCTACAGATAAGGTATGACGAGGATAACACTATATACGTCAGCTTCCAGGAAGAGTGTTATTCTAGGTATCACATCCAATACTGTCATGTAGAAAACAGCCTATTTGACAGAAGGAAAAGATAAATTACTTCAGAAATAAAAATTAACAGCAGGCTACTTCTAAAAATTAGTAAGATTTTTTGCATTTTGTTTGTGGTGTGCAACTTGCTCTTTTAAGTTCACACTTTAAGCAACAGAACCACCTCTGCAACAGCTTACTGATGAAATGTAAGTACTGTAGAACTGATTTACAATAAATTATTGCTTAAAGGAGTAGTCCACCCAGAATTTGCAAAAACATATGTTGTGCAGTGTTTTGATTCGTGTGTGAAGTCCTAGTGTGTCCTTCCCTTTGTCTGCTATTAGGAGTTTTTCCTAAATTAGCCTGCTAGCTTTATGGTAGTTTTACGACCCCTGGGGATCTCCATTTCAGCTAAGTTCATTGTATTCCTCGTTCCTGCAATGCATCTTGTCTCATGTGACAGTGATGTAGCTGAGACTATAGATTCACAGCAAGCACTGCTTTACAATCAGTTCACAACGGTAGAGATAGCTATATTTTAAAAACTATACAGAGTTCAGCTTGGTGACTACCCTCATTGTAAAGGTCTTTTTGTCGTGAACAATTGTGACACTGGTTGTGTCTGAGTGACTGGTATGGTTTTCAAGATATTTACATTTGTTTGGCATGTCTACTAGAGTGTTCACTCAGAGAAAAAAAAAAGTGTCTGCTGTTTGCAAGTGCATCTCCACACATGCCAAACAAATCTTAATATCTTGAAAACTACACAAGCTACACAAAAACAAAACGAAGCAAAGTTGTTCAGGACAAACATAATTTTACAATGAGGGTAGTCACAAAGCTGAACTCATTACAGCTTTTAAAATATTTGCCATTCGAAGTGGGAAATCCGGTAAAAAAAAGATGGTCATTTGGTTAATTAGATGACTATATTTTAAAAACTATACAGCGTTCAGCTTGATGACTACCCTCATTGTAAAAATCTTTTTGTCCTGAACGACTTTGCTGCTGGTCATTTTTGTGTAGCTTGTAAATTTACAAGATATTTAGGTTTGTTTGGCATGTGTTCAGATGTGCTTGCAAACAGCAGATGCTTTTTTTCTGAGTGACACTCTAGTAGACATGCCAAACAAATGTAAATATCTTGAAAACCATACAAGTTATACATACACAACCAGTGTCACAATTAAAGACCTTTACAATGAGGGTAGTCACCAAGCTGAACTCTGTATAGTTTTTAAAATATAGCTATCTCTACTGTTGTGAACTGACTGTAAAGCAGTGCTGGCTGCTGAATCTATGGTCCCATCTACATCACTGTCATATGAGGCAAGATGCATTGTAGTAACAAGGAAAGCAATAAACTTAGCTGACATGGAGATCCCCAGGGGTCGTAAAACTACCATAAATCTAGCAGGCTAATTTGGTAAAACTACTAATAGCAGAGGGAAGAACACACTAGGATTTCACACACAAATCAAAACACTCTGTACAACATATGTTTTTAGCAAATTCTGGGTGTACTATTCCTTTAACATGATCGCTACCATGAAAACCCATGACTTCACCACTTACAGTATGTGTCATGGGGACTGGAAACCCTAACACCACATTTCTCTACTTTTATGGTATTAAGTTACCCTATCTGGTGCATTAATGAAGTTTTTTGCAAAGATGTATACTTGTCACTGTATCTTTTTTTTTATTTTATTCAGTTCTTTCTGTATACATAAACTCCAAGGGTGAAGCCTGAGGGGTTTATTAAAGCATCCCACACCAAGGATTTGCATAAAATTTGAGTTTCACACACTTCCACATCTTTCGTTTTATATAATAACTGGCCAGCAATTTTTTTTCCCACCTGGAGTCCTGTGACTCTGTGTCTCACACACACACTTTTTTTGGGGAGGGGGGTTGTTGTTTCAAATCCCGATTGCGCTTAACTAACACTGTAGGCATTCAGCAATTGAGTCAGCTGCTGCTCCTAGCATCTATTGCCTGAATCTGGCGAACAGCAGGATCAACTAGACAGAGATTGTTTTTTATTTCAAAGTAGGATCAGCCAGACAGTAAAACATTACGAAGGAAGGAGAGACAAAGCTCATTTCTAGTGATTCTCACTAAGTGTTGCATGAAGTTGCCATGTTTGCGGAACCGTTGAACCTGTCCACACACAGAAAGAGAGCTAATAAGGGACTGGAATGTTTTGATAGATAGAGCTAGTGGTTATTACGGCAAATATCAACTCGTTAAGCCCTAAAAAAAAATTGCTGCAGTTATTATATATTTTCATCCACTTCATGCCTCTGTGACTGAATCCTGCAAGGTACAACTGATTTGTAATTGACAAAACTACATTTCCATCTTTGAAGAGAAGGCCACCACTACCATTATCTACTTCTAAAGTAAGGTGTTCTCAGCTATGACAGAGAGGGGTGGGTTGTGTGTCATTGAGCAAGGAGCACTGAACTGTGTGAGCAGTGGCTCTGGAGGGACGTGGACTTGGAGATACCCCAAGGAAATATCTGGGCTGAGTGATGGCAGCTACTGATTACCCTTGCAGGTATCTGTAGGTTTTGAGAAAGCTGGTAACAGTCACAGGCTAGTTTGGGAGGGATTAGTCTGCCACAAACTGGAGGCAGCAGGTTGGGATTTGAAACAGTTCTGCTAGTATAAAGGTTATCTGCCCAGTCGCAGAACAGAATTTGCACAAGGGGACTGCATAGTCTACCAGCTTTATTTAAAATAAGAACAAATAGAAGACATTATGTCTGGGTCATATGAGGATCACTCACTGCCACAACTGCAGAAGATGTGCCAAAAGAGAGAACTGACCTATGAGGAGGGCCAAATATGGGCAGAATTCAAGTCTATAAAGCCGCAAGAAATTCCTGCACTCGGGCAATCCGTAAAGCAAAAAGTGATCGCTACAGGGACCAACTTACCAACACATGGGGTGACAGCAGGAAATTCTGGTCAAATATCAAAGATGTTATGGAGAAGGACCCAAAAAAGGCACCAGCGATGTTAAACCTCAATGGTAACCCCATCCTTAACCCGCTCACAACTGCAAATACCTTTAATGATGCCTTCACTGATCTGAGTAGTGTGTTACCACAAGATTTCTTTGATGATACCACCTTAACGTCTGGACAGTGCAGGTCCTAAGTCCACCCTAGTCAGACTGGACCCTCTTTTCCATTCTTTCTGTCACTCTGTCCTGAATTGTCCATACTCCACACACCACTGTATCATACACCAATCAACGAACCTCCCCTTTCTAGACAATTCAAGACTGTCCCACTGTGCTAAGCTCACAGCCAGGTACTGGTCCCAGCTCCTCCTCTCTTACCTCACCACTGCCCTTGTCAACCCCTGCACCCCTGTGTACTCCCTCAGAAACACTGACTCTCGGTCTCTAGCTGTCCCACATAGGGCCACTGCTGCTGGCCAGGCGGCTTTTAGCTACCGCCTACCGATGCTGTGGAATTCCCTCCTAGCAAACATTCGTCCCCCCTCGCTCCTCAACTCCATGCTCCAATCTCATTTCTTCTCTACCTGCTCATGTGTCTAGACAGTTTACAGATCACAGAATAGCAGGGCTGTGCATACAAGCTGTAAATACAACACTGTATGTTCTACCTATCCGACTATATTATATGGTAATGCATCTAAGCTATGCCTGTATCTGCTGTTATCTCAATCCTTCTGTATTTTAAACCAGAACCTATTGTGCTAACGGGTATTCCCATTATGTAACCACACTTGTATTATGTCTGTTTCAACTATGTATTTGTACCCCCTCCCTCCAGGACGCATCTGGAAACGAGCAGTAGCCTGCTCAGCATGCCTTCCTGGTTAAATGCTTAAATAAATAAATAAATAAATATCAGCCAGGGAACAAGACCAACAATCACCCCCCTTTCTACTTTAAACATGTCTCAGTTACCCAGGTCAGGAAACTACTCAACACTGTGCTGGGCAAGTCCAGGCACAGTGGTGACTCTCTAGACCTCAAGCTAATCGCACTCATCGCAGAGGAAATACTCCCACCTATTACCAAGTTACTTAACTTCTCTCTAACTCAATTGTGATTCCCACAGGTCTGGAAAACAGCCATTGTTACACCTGTTCATAAATCTGGGGACTGTGCACTACATAGCAACTATAGACATATTTCAATCCTCTCTCCCCTTTCTAAAATACTTGAATGCACTGTTGCCAACCAACTTGTGGACTACCTTGATAAATACTCCTTATTGTGTGAGCAGTAGCATGGCTTTTGGAAAGGGCACAGTACCATCACTGCACTCCTAGAATTCACCAGCTACGCCCACCAAACAATTGACCAACACAGTCTTGTAGATGCTGTCTTTATAGACTTAACCAAGGCATTCCACATGGTTAATTACCAGCTCCTCCTTGAACAACTCTCACTAACTGGTCTCTCGCCTGATACGTTGCCCTGGTTTAAAAGCTATCTTGGGTACAGATCCCAACATGTGAAGATTTCCAATGCTATCTCTGACCAGAAGCCTGTTTGGTTCAGTTTACCCCAGGGCTCATTCTTGGGTCCACTCCTCTTCAGCATCTTCCTCAACAACCTACCATCTGCCTGCCACCAAAGAACTCTGCTCTATGCGGATGATGTTGTCATTTTTGCAAGCCACCCTGACCCATTCTTTCTCGAAAGTAGTAACCTTCAAAATGGCTTCATGGAAGTTGAGCACTGGTTCCACAAACATAATCTGGTGCTAAACTACAAGAAGACAAAAGTCCTGTTGTTCTCCTCTGCCTGCAGTCAACACAAAGCTCATGCTCTCACCATCTGAAATACCCAAGGTGACCCCCTCGAACAAATACAGCACTTCAAGTACCTAGGGGTTACCCTTGATAGACACCTTACCTATAAACCCCACATCAAAAATGTTGCCAAAGCTGTCAACATCAGGATTGGGCTCCTCTATCGACTGAGAAAATCCCTAACACCTGAAGCCCTAAATCTAGCTATACACAGCTCAGTGTTCCCTATAATCGATTATGGCTTTGTCATTTACGAAACAGCTTCCACTACTGCAATCAAAAGGCTCACTGTTGCACTGAACAAGGCCTGTAGACTCCAAATTGGCGCACCACGCTTCACCCACACTTTCGACGTCTATGAACAAGCTGGGTGGCTCAACTTACATGGGAAAATTAAATATCACACTTGCCTGCTTAATAAAAAAGATTCTCCTTGGACACATGCCTTTGGGTTTGGGATGCTCACTCCATAGATCCCCCAAGACCCAACATACGCGCACCTCCTCTTCTGCACTCCTACAAGTCCCGATGTGCCGTATTACTCAATGCCAACGCTCCTTCTGTATCAGTGTACCTTACTGGCTCAATGGCCTCCACAGTGGTCTGGCTAACCTTATTAATCTCAGAGAATTCAAACACAAGCTTTGTCAGCACCTCTTAACTGAAAACTCCCGTGATTGCACCACCTAACACCCTTGTCCATCCATCTCGGGACCTCCTCTCTTTGTTCTTCTGCCATCACATGCCCATGATTTGCCCCCTCACTCTCCTCTCCCTCCCTGCCCCCCTCCCCCCTTTTTCCGACCCCCTCCTCTATATTCTTCCTTCCCCTGCTATCCTAGCTGCTAACCTGACAGTGCCACCTGGCTGCTCCCCACTCTTTGTATTTACTCCCCGTAATTCTCTCTTCTACTCACTGCCTCTAATCACATGCTAAACTTGCAAGGGTTTAACTGTTTTTTCTGTATTCTGTATTTTAGTCCTATTTGCTTAAATGCTATGTGAAACATGACTGTTCTCCCCATTCTGTATGTATCCCCTCCGTGGAACCTTTGTAAATGAGCTGCCTGGCGCTCAAAGGTAATTTGTAATCCTAGATTGAATAAATAAATAAAAAATAAATAAAGAATTGACAGCAATCCTCCTAAAAAGTGACCAGGAAAGCCATGCAAAAGGGGTCACTGCTAGCCAAAGTTCTGAGATGGAGGCTTGGGAGAATGCAGATGGGCCTCAGCCTTTGACTGGAGCGGCTGCACAAGCAGCCCAGGTACAAATGTTGGAGCTGGAGCTTGACCTGGTTAAAGTGAAGGCAGAATATGAGATCCAGAAGATGAAACTGGCGCACGAGGAGTGAGAGAAGGGGGAGGAGTGAAATGCTGAGGGGGAGAGGCAACAGGCTGAGGAGTGAGAAAGGAGCACCAGCACACGATCCAGTGAGAACAAAAGAACAAGAGAAGGAGGTAAAGCAAAAGGCCAAGGAAGAGAGATGAAAGGCTGAGAAGTGAGAAAAGCAGCACCAACACAAGATCCAGATGAAAAAGCATGAGCATGAGTCAGATGGAGATTCTGCGCCAGAGGACTACACTACAAACTGTGAGCAACCGTAGGAGGAGTTTGACCCAGGAAGCCAAAACTAATTCAAAATAATGTTTCCTGGATATCAGGAGGGGATGATCTTAATTTGTTTTTAAGATGTTTTGAGAGAAACTGTGGATAACTGGAATTGGGCAGGGCTTCCTGGGTGATGTGCCTATTGCCACTGCTTACAGGCAAGGCATTAGAAGCTTTTGCCCAAATGGAAAATGATGCAGGTGGTTTTAAGGGAATCACAGGGACAGCCTAAAGAAAGCCAGCCTGTGCCTGAATAAAAAGGGAAGCCACCTGGTCTCAAAAGCATGAAGACAGGTGAAAGCATGTGCTACATCTGCCATAAACTGGGGCATTTGTCCTACCATTGTTGGAAAAATGTAAAAAAAAAAAAGTGTAAGTTCAGCTGGAGGGGGTAGCTCAGGAAGCTCCTCACAGATGGTAACTTGTACACAGAGTGCAGTGCCTTCTAACTCCACTGCAGACGTGCACCTTGTGTGTAAATGGGATGTGAGCGAGGGACCGAGGGACGCAGGGGCCTCCATTTCTTTGGTGAATCAAGATTTGATTCAAGAGGAACAGATTCTGCCAGGCCAGTTTTCTAGGGTTAGAGGAGTGATGGGCCCTGTGGTCTCAGTGCCCCTGGCCCAGATCCTTGTAAGCTGGGAAGGTGGTCAGGCCATATGGGAGGAGGATACTGTAGGAAACCTGCCCGTGGATGTAATCATGGGTAATGAGTTTGATAGTAGGGTTAATACTGTGTGTGTCACCACCCATAGCAAGGTATGGGAACTGGCTTTCTAGGACACGGGGGCAATGCATGAGAAAGCAAACCCTACCTCAATAGCAGGAGATGTTGTAGCTGAAGAATGAGCTCGGAGCAGCAGTTCTGAGCCACAGCTACAGAATGAGGAGAGCCCAGTCGTAGCCAGCTCTCCCACAGCATAGTACGTTCTCGGGAATGTCAGGCATGCGGTACTAGGGAAAGCTCAGCAAGCTGACCCATCCCTGCAACAGTTAAGGGAGTTAACCACCAGTGTGAAAGGTGACTCTCCAAGTTCTGTAAAAAGGGAGGTGTACTGGGAGAATGGACTCCTGTACAGTGAGTGGACTCAAATGGAGAACTGGAGGAAGGGGTACTCCAGCAGACAGTGGTTCCTAGGGAGTATAGGAATCAGCTTCTGGCCTTTGCCCACAACATGTCCTTTTCAGGACACCTAGGGGTCAGCCACACAAAAAGGTAGCTGACTAATAATTTTTACTGTTCCTGTATTTTTAAAGATGTGGCAAACTACTGCTGGACTTGTCCACAGTGACAAAGGGTCGTAAAGATGGGGCAAGGTTAAAGTGGCTATGATTACCCTGTTATCAAAGAGCCATTTCAGTGAGCTGCCATAGACATTGTGGGGCCTCTTAGCACCCCAAGTCACACTAGCAAGTGGTACATTTTGGTGGTCACAGATTACACTCCAAAGTATCCAGAGACAGTGCCCTTGTCCTCCATTGAGGCTGAGAAGGTGGTCAACGAATTGCTGTAGATATACAGCTGAATGGGTTTTCCACAGGAGAGTCTGTCAGACTAGGACACCAGCTTCACATCTGATCTGATGGCTAGCCTCTGGAAAAAGTGTGGGAAAGGCAGCTTCGGTCCTCGCCATATTACCCTCAGAGTAATGATCTGGTCGAACGGTTCAATGGGTCCCTTACGACAATGTTAAGGTGATCGCAGACCAGCATTCAAGAAAGTGGGACAAGTATCTACCCCATCTCCTATTCACATATAGGGATGTCCCGCAGGAATCCACTGGATTCTCACCCTTCGAGCTCCTGTTTCACCATAGGGTAAGGGGCCACCTTGATTT
The DNA here is from genome assembly GCA_016271365.2 of Neoceratodus forsteri. Taxonomy (NCBI): domain Eukaryota; kingdom Metazoa; phylum Chordata; order Ceratodontiformes; family Ceratodontidae; genus Neoceratodus; species Neoceratodus forsteri. Next base: position 747,312,347 of record CM057456.1, on the reverse strand, counting down.
GGTAAGGGATGAATGGGAGGGTGAGCTTGCTCCCCATCGGGCATCTGTTGTGGAGTACGTCCTAAATTTCAGGTCATGGCTCAGGGAGCTCATAGGGTTTGCCCAGGAGCACCCAGCTGCTGTACAACAGAAGCAGAACACATAGTACGACCTTGGGGCCAGAGCCTGGGAGTAAAAAGTCAGGCAATGGGTGCTGATGCACTTCCCTGGCTGGCAGAACAAATTACAGGTGGCTTAGGAGGGGCTTACGCGGTGGTCAGGAGGGTGAGTGATGTTTATAACAATGTGGTGGAGTTACCCAACAGGAGACACAAACAGTGGGTTTACCATGTAAACATGATGAAACCCTACCATGATAGTGATCAAGACGGGCTATGTGTAGCTATCCAAAGGAGGGGGCACAAACATGCTGGTGGATCTCCTGGGAGAGATGAAGTGAAAATCCTCAATGGATGTTGTCACCCTCTCAGAGTGTCTGACACCAGCCCAAAATGCTGAAATGAGAGGGGTGCTGTGTACATTTGGTGAAATGTTCAAAGGGAAGTTGGGATATACCACACTGGCGGAGTACCATGTGGATACAGGATCCCAAGCCCTACTGAGACAGCTAACCTATAGAATCCCAAAAGGTGTAAGACATGCCCTAGAGGGGGAGATCAAAGAGATGCTGGCTCTCTGGGTGATCCAGGAGTCCAGTAGTTCCTGGGCCTCCCCAGTGGTACTGATTTCCCCAAATGGACAGAGCCATGAGGTTCTGCATTGATTACTGCAAGCTCAAGAGCTGCTCACAGTCGGATGTGTACCCCAAGCACAGGACAGATGAGGTCCTAAAGAGGTTGGGGGTGCCCATTACCTGCCCACCACAGATGTGACAAAGGGCTTTATGTAGATATCCCTGACCCCTGAAGCCAGAGAAAGGTTGGCCTTCATCAACCCGTTTGGATTATTCCAGTTCAGAGTAATGCCGTTTGGGATGAAGAATGCTCCAGCCACCTTTCAGCAGCTCGTGGACCACATTCTGCAAGGGGGCTCTCTTTTACCTGCATGACATCACCATCTTTAGCCAGACCTGGGAGGATCACATCAGGCACGTGACCCAAGTGTTCTGCTGACTACAGGCTGCTGGACTGACAGTCAAGGTAGAGAAGTGCCAGATAGGAATGGTAGAAGTGTCATACCTTGGGCACAGGAGGGGGACAGGGTACGTTCATCCTGAGTCAGTGAAAATTGAGGTCACCAAGGGATGGGCCAAGCCCATGACCAAGAGCAAAGTATGGGCCTTCCTAGGGATGGCAGAATTATTCCGAAAGTTTGTGCCGAATTTCAGCAGCATGGCCAAACTCCTGATTGATCTCATCAGGAAGAAACTGCCAGAAAGGGTTCAGTGGACGGAAACATGTGATACTGCATTCCGCCAGCTGAAGGAGGAGACACTGTGTCAGGCACCTGTGCTTGCCAGCCCGGACTATTCTCTTAGGTTTACTGTGTATGCAGAGGCATCAGATCATGGGCCAGGCATGGTTCTGAGTCAGGTTATGCACTCAGGAGAGGAGCACCCAGTTGTGTACCTGAGTAGCTGAAGGGGTCTCAAGCAAGTAGCTACTTCTGTCACTTTCTCAGAAGTACTACCTTCGAGAGGCAAGGGGAGCATAGGAGTGCATGCACCAAGAACTTTAACTCATGGTTGAAGAACTGGTGCTGTGAGGAAGGGTTTGGATTCTTTGGTGACTGGAGACCCACCTGGAGGGATGGAGGTTTGTTCAAGCCTGATGGCCTGCATCCATCCTGAGGGGAATCCAAGCACTCAATGATAAGTTTAAATGCTACATTGATAGCACAGCTTCATGCAAAGGGGTGTGGCAGGCCAGCAAGGGAGGTACCTACTTGCTCACCCCCACAGCTAGCAGTGGAACCAGTGAACCAGAGGAGCAGCTATCTCTGCAAAGCAGTGTGCAAAAGATGGAGATTAGTGCCCAGAGAGGTGGATAGGCAGAAAGGGCAAAATTCAGCAGAAGGGCAGACAGGAAGGAGAACCAGGGATAAAGGACAACCAAGGAAGGGGCTGAGAGAACAGCAAAACAGTCTAGGGAGGTCAAATCATGGAAAGCCATGTGTGCAAATGCCAGGAGCCTTAGCAACAAGATGGAAGATCTGGAGGCTGTCATGGTGCAGTCAGACCTTGACATTGCGGCCATCACTGAAACCTGGTGTAATGATAACCACGACTGGGAGATGGCCATACCTGGCTACAACATATTCAGAAGAGACAGAGCAGGCAGGAAGGGAGGAGGAGTGGCAGTGTATGTGAAAAATGACATAAGGGCCACAGAGATCCAAGAGGAACAGAATGGGGGAGAGATGCTGTGGGTTAAGCTGGAAAGGAAAATGGGGACAGCCATCCGCACAGGTGTGGTCTATAGACCACCAGCCCAGGAGGAAGAAGCAGATAGGGAGCTGATGCTAGCCATCCAAAGGATGGCAGACAAGGGTGAGGTAGTACTGGTTGGAGACTTCAATATTCCAGATGTGGACTGGAGCATCCCAGCAGCAGCATCAACTAGAGCAGATTTATCCTGGACTCCTTCAGGGTGCCTTCCTCAAGCAACTGGTCATGGAACCAACTCGGCAGAAGGCAATACTGGACCTTGTGCTCTGAAACAGGGACAGTGTGATGGGGGTAACAGTGGGGGAGCACCTGGGGAACAGTGACCACCAGTCATTGTGGTTTGAAATCACAGAAAGAGCAGAACCAAACCACACAAAAACACGTATCCTGGATTTTAGGGGGCATACTTTGGGAAAATGGGGAGATACTTGAAAGAGGCATTAAGGGGAATGGGACAGGAATCAGGGGTTGAGGAACAGTGGGCAGTATTTAAAATGGGGATTACAAGAACAACAGAATTATGCATTAAGTAGGTTAGCAAGAGGAAAAGGAAGAGGAGACCATTATGGTTTTCCAAAGAGGTAGCAAAGAAAGTGAAAGCCAAAAGATCGCATTCAGGCAATACAAAAGACACAGGAAGAAGGGGATAGGGAGAAGTACCAGGAGAAGCAAAGGAGGCAGGAGGTCAGTAAGGGAAGCCAAAACTCAGACAGAAGAACACATTGCAAAATCAGTGGGTAGAGGACAAAACCTTTTACAGGTACATAAGTGAAAAAGAAAGACAAGGAAAGATAGTGAGACTGAAGGGGAGGATGGGGGCAGCGTGGAGGGATAACAACAGTAAAGCTGACATATTGAACAGGTATTTCTGCTCAGTCTTTACTGAGGAAGAGGAGGGTAACGGGTCTGAAGGAGTACAAGGGGTGAGAATGGTGCAGAAATGGACACAAGTCCCTTTACACGAGAAAGGGTCCCAAGGAACTGGAAGTAATAAGAGTTGATAAAGCAATGGGGCCAGATGGGGTGCACCCCAGGGTCCTTAAAGAACTAAGAGAGGTGGTGGCTGAACTCTGGCTATCCTGTTTAGCTGATCACTGGAAACAGGGGAGGTACCCAAAGACTGGAGGACAGCAGATGTAGTCCCCTTATACAAAAGTGGGAACAAAGAGGAAGCAGGGAACTACAGACCAGTCAGCCTCACCTCGGTAGTGGGGAAGATCATGGAAGCACTATTGAAGGAGATTGGTGGAACATCTGGTTGTCAATGGACTACAGGACCCAAGGCAGCATGGTTTCATCAGGGACGTCATGTCAGACCAACCTCGTTGAATTTTTGACTGGGTGACTAGGGAGGTGGATCGGGAGGGCAGTGGACATGGCCTATCTGGACTCAGCAAGGCCTTTGACACTGTGCCACATAGAAGACTATTACACAAATTGGGGAATATGGGTGTGGGCAGGACAGTAGTGTGGTGGGTAGGTAACTGGCTGGGTGGCAGGACACAGAGGGTGGTGGTAAATGGCTGTCACTCCACAGAGGGAAGAGTGACCAGTGGGTACCACAGGGATCAGTGCTGGGACCGGTCCTATTCAACATCTTCATCAGTGACACTCGCAGGACCTAGAAGGCAGAATTTCACTGTTAGCTGATGACACAAAGCTCTGTAACAAAGTAGACACACCAGAGGGTATAGACAGAATGAGACGGGACCTGCAGAAACCTGAAGAATGGTCAGGGGTTTGGCAGTTGAAATTCAATGCAAAGAAGTGCAAGATAATGCATATGGGGCACAAAAACCCTGGCACAATATATCAGTTGGGGGGTGAGGATATATTATGCACCAAGCAGGAAAGGGATCTTTGGGTTATCATCTCTGATGACCTCAAGGTAGGGAAACAGTGTGACAAGGCATCAGGTAAAGCAAATAGGATGCTGGGATGTATAGGCAGGGGCATCACCAGCAGGAAAAGGGAGGTCATAATTCCGCTATACAAGACACTAGTGAGGCCCCACCTGGAGTACAGTGTACAGTTCTGGAGACCATACCTACGTAAGGACATAGACAAGGTAGAGAAGGTTCAGAGGAGGGCAACAAAGATGGTGCATGGATTGCATCAGAAGTCCTATGAAGACAGGTTGAAGGAACTGAACATGTACTCCCTAGAGGAGAGGAGGGAGAGAGGGGATATGATAGAGACATACAAGTATCTTACAGGGAGGAACAGGGTGCAGGAATACACTATTTTTAAGCGAAAAAGATGTTCCAGGACTAGAGGGCATGGGATAAAGTTGGAGGGAGGACGACTCAGAGGAAACATGAGGAAGAATTTCTTCACAGAACGGGTGGTGGACAAGTGGAACACCCTGCCAGAGGAAGTGGTGGGGGCTGAAACAATCACGGGATTTAAGAATGCATGGGATAGACATAAAGGAATTCTGGAGGTCAGGGGTAAGGGGCAACAGACTTCTAGGAAAACAAACTGAACTTACAAGCTCAAAGGGCAGACTGGGTGGGCCATAGGCCCTTATCTGCTGACACTGTCTATGTATCTATGTAGCTGAGAAGGAGTGTTTAGGGGTTGTCTGGGCTTTGCAGAAGCTGCAACCTTACCTGTATGGAAAGGCGTTCACACTGGTTACTGATCACAACCCCTTTACATGGTTGCACAGGACCAGTTGCCAGAACTGAAAATTACTAAGGTGGAGCCTGGTGCTGCAGTCTAATAATACGGACATTAGGCACCGCAGCAGGCTGCAGCATGGCAATGCGGATGGGCTGCCCAGACAATAGCTAATGCCCTTTTTCTTTTAAGTCAGAGATGTGCTAGGAGAAATTATTGTGCAGTTCACCTGCAGAGTGAACTTAGGGTTTAGCAGTGGGAGTCAGCTGGCTCACACAAAAAACAGCAGCATCATTTAGTGGGGTGAAAAGATTTGTTTTTTTCTTTCTCTGGGTGGGGGCAGGGGATGTAACAAGTTGGTATGTATACCTGCACTGTATATTTTTTATTTTATTAAATTACTTCTCTATAAGAGTCAGAGAGAATGTAGCAGCTAAAGAGACAAGCTGACTCTTTGGCTGTGATGAGAATGTACTATCTGACTGTCCCATCTGATGGGCTTAAGAAGTGTCTCTGACGTCAGGAAGTGGCTGCCTAAACCAAACATTCCTGTTGGGCTCACGTCTTTGGACAGAATACAGATAGATTTGTTCAAAAGGCTGGACCAAATCAGTTTTCTTACCCAGCTCCAGACAAAGAATTTTGAATCTATGATGTCAGAGTGGCATACTGAATAACGTGTTATGGGGAGATCAACTGGAGGGTCCATAGGCCTGGCAGAGGCTGAATGTGTCAGTCAGGCTTGAGACTACGAACAAACTACCATTGTAAGGGTTCAAGTCTGCCCTGATTGACCAGAGTCTTGTGGTAAGCCATTCTCTCTTACGAGAGAGAGAGATTTTTTTTTCCTGTGGATGTTTGGAAGTGACCTCCTCCAAGTTATGGTGGCTTTGGGCCTGATGCAGGTTATTACCTCAGTGATCCACTCGCACGGGCACACGTTGGACCTGGTGCTCACAATGGGTCTTGAGGTCGTTGGATCTCAAAATTGAACCAGTGGTTTTGTCAGATCATAGCACCGTTTTGCCCCCAGGGTCCTTCTCTGTGGAGATGGTCCGATACTGTCCTTTATGGGGCTGTCCACAATAGGACTACAGACAGTGCTGGACCTACTGAGTGTGGAAACTGTGTGCAGGGTGCATGCGGGGGATGTGGTGGCAGCCTATAATAGAGCTGTTACCGCCGCCTTTGACTCTATTACGTCTGTCCATGTACGGCCCTTATCCACTTGCCGGAGACCCCAGTGGTTTGATTTGGAGCTCAGAGAGTTGAAGATTAAGGGCCAGAGGTTGGAGCGTCGCTGGAAGAGGTCCGGGTTGATGGAGGACAAATTGGCTTTGAAGTCACATTATAGTGACTATCAAAGGGCAATCTCCCGAGAAAAGGCAGATTTTCTGTCTAGGGAGATGGCTGCAGCAAGGAACAGACTGGTTCAGCTCTCCCGCACAGTAGACAAGTTGTTACACCTGGCCTGTCTCCATCCAGGGGGAGCTAGTTCAAGCACTAGGTGTGAAGAGTTTGCTCTGTTCTTTGCTGACAAAGTGTCCTCTAACAGATCAGATATCTCCTCTAGGGTCACTCAATTGGCTTGCAAGGTCAAACCGGCAGTGTGGCGAGGCACCCCTCTTGCGTGGAGTGAGTTTGACCAAGCTGAAATGGATAAAATGAGTGGGATAGTCTCAAAGTTGTGGCCAACCTATTGTGAACTAGACCCAAGTCCAACCCGACTTTTGGTTGGTTGTATTGGCCCGACTGGACCTGTGGTTGCTGAGATCGTCCGGTGTTCCCTGGGGAGTGGGGTCTTCCCAGCAGCCTTGAAAGAGGCCCTGGTGAGACCCCTCTTCAAGAAACCCTCGTTGGACCTGGACTGTCTCACCAACTACAGGCCAGTTTCAAACCTCCTGTTTTTAGGGAAGACTTTGGAGAAAGTGGTGGCTGGTCAGCTTAAGACCCATCTTGCTTCCTGTGCCATTTTTAAATCATTCCAGTAGACCTGGGCATAGTACGGAGACCACCCTGGTGAAGGTGTTGAACAAGCTCCTTAGAGAGAGGGATAGGAGACAGAAATCTGTTCTTGTTCTCCTCAATCTCTCTGCAGTGTTTGACACCGTGAACCATGAGGCATTGTTGGACTGTCTGGGGAAACGGTGTGGACTAACTGGCAGTGTTATCAGCTGGTTTAGGTCCTACCTCACAGGCAGAGTTCAAAGGGTGGTGATGGGGTTCTCCTCATCCTGCCCGATGCCCCTGCGCTCTGCAGTTCCACCAGGCTTGGTCCTGTCGCCTCTTTTGTTCACAGTGTACATGCTGCCCTTGAGAGATGTTATCAGGCAGTATGGTGTTTAACACCTGCCTTGCCGAGATCCAGGACTGGATGACTTGAAACTGGTTGCGACTCAATCCAGACAAGTTGGTGGTGGAGCTGGGTCATTGGCGAGGTGCAGGGGGTGCTGGGGAGTGACCTGGGTCTTAGAAGGGGTGGCTCATCCCTGACCCCCCTCCACGTGGGTTAGGGATCTGGGTGTGGTACTTGACGACAGCCTGACACTTGATGCTCAGGTGTCAGCTGTCGTCCAAAGTGGCTTTTACCATTTAAGGAACATTGCCCAGATCCATTTCGTGGTACCGCCTAATGACCTTGCCACCCTGATACATGCCTTTGTCACATCCAGGTTGGACTACTGTAATGCCTTGTACCTGGGGCTTTTGGGAGGCAATCTGTGCCATCTGCAGCTGGTGCAGAATGCAGCAGCCAGGCTACTGATGGGTGTATCTAGATCTGAACATATTACATCGGTTCTCCGCAGGCTGTACTGGCTGCTGATAAGGTAGAGGATTGCCTTCAAGGTCAGATTACTGACCTATAAAGCCCTACATGGTTGGGGAGTGGACTGTCTGCAAGACCTCCTGGTTCTGTACTGCCTGGCTCACCCTCTTCGTTCCTCTAACGGTGGCCTCTTGGTGGTTCCCAGGGCAAGGCTGCAGCGTTCGGGAGAGTGTGCTTTCTCCATGGCCATGCCTGCCCTATGGAGGTTCCATGTTATAACGGCAATTTCGGAATAGCGATCACAGTTACGGCAAGTGTACACCACCAAAAATGAATTTCAGCAATGCACACTTGCAGCGCAGACAAAAAGGCGCCCAAGTCCTACGGGTCTCATTTTTAATGTGGGGTGCTGTGCCTCCTGCACCCTCCCCATGGGTGTCTTGCCCCTGCACCCCCACTTGTGGATTCTCAACTAGAGGCGTGCATGTTGGGGGTGAAAAACATAAAAATTAAAACCACCTGCCGGAAATAAAAAACGCCGCGCACCTGAACCCTGTACCCTGAGCCTCCCAGTCAACCACCCTTTCCACCACGCTAGCGGACCAGCTCGGCAGCTGCCTGCCACACCCTCCCACATGCCATACCTCTCTGCTCTCTCCCCATGCGCATATACCCATGTACTTTCCGTTTGCTGGGGTATTTACGCCTAGCCCAGTATCCAGTGCAACCCCCTGCTTGGTAGCTGTGAACACAGGCGCCCGTGGTGGTCGCCCGTTTTGTAGGTGCCCAATTTCAGTCACCTTGTTCACTGGATACCCCCTGTGGAACTCATTCCTGGGGTATCTTAGAGAGGCCCCCTCAGTGGAAGCCTTTAAGAGGGGACTCAAGACATTTTTGTTTGAACAAGTGTTTGATTTACTATAATTTGGAAATAATCTATGCATTATATTGCCTGTCCTTTTATTTATTAATGTTGTGATCTTTATTTTATGTTTATACTCTATAATGTAGTAATTTTTATATGTTTAAGATGTGTGTTTTTATTGTTGTATTGGACTGATGCATTGTACAGCACTCAAGCCCCCAGGAAGGGGCACTTTATAAATAAAGTTTATCTGTCTATCTATCTGTAACCTATTGTTCAAAGGAATTTATTTTCCTTTCTGCAGAGTTACGGTTCCCTATAGTCTTGCTGCAATATCCTGTACTATCTGTTTAAATATCTAGAAGTATTAAAATATTATATATATTTTATATACTGCATGTCTCTGTGACTGAATCGTTCAAGGTACAGCTAGCCAATTTATAACTGACAAAACTGTATTTCTGCCTCTAAAAAGAAGGCTATCATTACCAAAATATACGTCTAAAGTTACAAAGTAAGGTGTTCTCAACTGTGACAGGGATGGGTCGTGTGTCTTTGAGCAAGGAGCTTTGTACTGTGTGAGCAGTGGCTCAGGAAGGACATGGACCTGGAAATACCCCAAGACAGTGTCCAAGACAGTGTCTGGGCTGAGTGGTGGCAGCTACTGACTACCCTTGCAAGCATCTGAAGGGTTCGAGAAAGCTGGTAACACTTGCAGGCTAGTCTGGGAGAGACTAGTTTGCCACAGGGCTTTCTAGTTATGACAGGAAGGTGAGCAGAGATTCCATTGGAATGAAAAACAACAGAACAAAAAGTAAGCTCAAGTTAAGTTAATACTTCTCAAATGCATAGTAAGAAAAGCCATTTATTAGAAAATATTGAGTCTGATAAAAGAATTCTATTGTCATTGTTAACTGCTTAGGTTGTGTGATGAAGCAACTAAGGATTGAACGGGTCTGCCTCTAATTTGAACAGAATGCCAAATCATCTGAGAAGAGGGCCAACATAGGGTTTCCTGATGAATGCACCAGCACTGTAAAAGCAGGGTATTTCTTGTCACCAAAAATCCCTGTATTCTGCAGAGGAAATCAGCAACAACGCGTGCAATGCAAAGTAAATTTTGGTGAGTGTCTGCACTTACAAAATGTCAAACCTGTGTACCGATAACAAAACGTGAAGCCCTGATAAAGTGCTGGGAGCTATGCACACTGTCAGTGCGTAACAACCTAAACAAAGCCACTGCCAACTGGTCCAGATGACCTTTTAAATCATAATCTTTCTGTCAAAACAAGAGGACTTCTAGGCACACTTGGCATTCTGACCAGACTTGAAAAACAAGACAGGCTCAGGTTATGGCCCATCTTTCAAACTGCTGTAAAAGCCTGACCACATTCAGTCCCGCTGACACACTGTTTGTGGAATTTGTTTTTACAGCTTTAAGCTAATATTACCTTCATGGGACATATTACCGAATAGCTGCTCATTGACACAAGGGCTGATTTAATTTCATTTCGTTTTTATTGGTTATACTGGAAAAGCATGTGAGCATTGCTGCTCGTTTACACAAGCGTCTAGTTACATTCAACAATCATGAGACATGACGTAGGCTTAAACATTTACCCTCACTGTAAGTTACATATGTTTCTATGTAACTTACACTGAGGGTTAATACAATGGTACATAAAATCAGGATAACATAGACTAAAGGGCAAACCATGAACTAGCCTTGGTGAATTACCAAATACAAGGTGACATTAAGCATTCAGTGAGGGTTTAACAATAATGTAACAGCCGGAAACAAAAAAAATTAAGTGCAATCTAAAACCTAGCCTAGGTGGATTAACAATACTACAAGTGCTAGAAAGAGAGGGTAAGTGCCTGAGGTGGATAAATACAGGTTACTCACCTGTAACAGGAGTTCTAGGAATGGTATATGTTGTTCATCCACACTGTCTGGCAGGTTCCTTGCCGTTTTAAATCTTGCGGAAGGTCTTCAAGCTGGCTCTCCCACCCACCGGGTGGTAAAACTCTGGCTCTGCCCATGACGCCAGATCTAGCCCACTTGGAAGCCAGGTTGTGCATCAAGCCGAGGGTTATGGGAGGTGCATGAACAATGAATACCACTCCTAGAACTCCTGTTACAGGTGAGTAACCTGTATTTCTAGGGGCATGGATATGTTGTTCATCCACACTGTCTGGCAGACTCCTAGCAGTTCTCTGGGAGGAGGGAGGCAAGGCGCACATCCCTTACTTAGGGAATAATGACTGGAGAACCGAGGCCCCAAAACCAGCATCCCGGCGTGATTCCAGGTCAATGTGGTAATGGGTAATGAAGGTGTGTGCTGACTTCCAGGTAGCAGCCCTGCAGAATTCCTGGATAGGGACGTCCCTGGAAGCAGCCACCGATGCAGCAGTATGGCAGGTAGAATTAGCTCTTATCCCTCTGGGAGGCTCCATGCCCACCAACCTATAGCAGAGATCTATGCAGGAGGTGACCCACCTCCCTATCGTCCGCTTGGCTGCAGGTCTGCCAGGTGCGGCTTCAGCGTAGGTGACAAATAGCTGGCAAACCTCTCCCCGAACTTCAGCCGTCCACTCCTTATAGTAAGTGAGCGCTCTTCTAGGGTCCAGAGTATGGAGCCTATATTCGGCCTCCGAGGTGTGATTGGGGTAGAACACTGGCAGAGTCAACACCTGGTTAAGGTGAAACTCCCACACCACCTTCAGAAGGAACTTCGGTGGGGCGCAGGACAACCTTGTCCCTGTGGAAGACCAGATAAGGAGACTTGATGGAAAGCACCTGGAGCTCTCCCATCCTTCTGGCTGACGTGATAGCCACCAAGAGGCGGTCTTCCCGACAGGTGAAGATGTCACACCTGTGCATCAGTTGAATAAGCTTGCCCATGAGCCAGCCAATACCAGCAGTAGATCCCGCGGTGGAGGGTTCGCACCGGAGGAGATATGTGATCAAGGCCTTTGAAAAGCACCAGACCACCTTCTCCTCGCCACCGATTGCTTCCTGGCCCATGCCCAGTAAGCAGAGATGGCTGCCAGGTGCAACTTAAGGGTCGTCAACCGAAGCCCAAGCTGAGAAAGGGACCACAGGTAGCCCAGAATGCTTGCCAAGGAGCAGGAGGAAGGGTCCAGGCCCTTGCCCTGACACCAAATGGAGAATCTCTTCCATTTAAAGGCGTAGCATTTCCTGGTTGACACCTTACAGGAAGCCTCAACAACGCTGAGGACCTCGTCAGAAAGACCCAAGGCCTGGAACTCTAGCCGCTCAGGAACCAAACTGTCAGGTGCAGGGACTGAAGGTCCAGATGGAATACCTTCCCCTGATTGACTGAGATTAGGTCCAGGCAGGCTGGAAGCCGCCTCAGAAGCCTGAAACTGAGGCTGAGGAGAGCTGGATACCAGAACTGGCAGGGCCAGTCTGGGGCTACCAGAATCACCTGCGCCTTGTCCCTCCTCGCCTTGAGAAGCACCTTGTGGATCAAGGGAAATGGGGGAAAGGTGTAGAAGAGGCCCGGGGTCCACGGCCTCGAGAAGGCATCCCCCTGCAGCGAGCCCTGCTGAGGGGGGCAGGCATGAAACAGCCTCAGCTTCGCATTCTCCCTGGAGGCAAACAGGTCCACCTGAGGCATGCCCCAGTGGGATAACAGATCTTGTACTACCTCCGGCAGGAGAGACCCCTAGTGGGATGCAGCTCCTATCCGGCTTAGGGCATCAGCCAGAATGTTGGAGGCTCCTGCCACATGGATGGCAAGGAGATCCGCCTCCAGGCTGCGCACAAGGGACCAAGTGCTCAGAGCTTCCCTGCACAGGGGCATGGAGCGTGTCCCGCCCTGGTGGTTTAGGTAGTACATGGTCATGGTATTGTCCATCTGGACCTGGACCACTTGACCCCGTACAAATGGAGTGAAGGCGGTGAGGGCTAGATAAACCGCTCGGAGCTCCAGCAGGTCGATGTGGCATAGGGACTCCCGAGGGGACCAGAGGCCGTGCGCTCTGTGCTCTCCCAGATGGACACCCCAATCCATCAGAGAGGCACTGGTCGATAGAGAGACCGTCGGCTCGTAGCGGACAAATGGGATGCCCTCCTGCAGATGAGCTGGAATGATCCACTACTGGAGAGTGTTCCACATCTCCTGGGTCACTGTCACTGGCTGATCCAAAGGGCCGGAGCGCTGTGACCATTGGCTGACCAGTCCCCATTGTAGGGGATGCATGTGCCAATGGGCTCAATGGTCCATGCTGGTGCAGGCCGCCATGAGGCCCAGGAGGTGCAGGAAGTCCCGGGCAGGGCGCAATTGCCCAACCTGAAATGATTGGGCAAAGGAGGAAAGAACCTTGGACCTGTCCACTGGGAGCCGTGCTCTGGCTCGCAGAGAGTCGAGCTCTGCCCCAATGAATTGGATCACCTGCTTTGGCATGAGTTCCGACTTGGCCTCACTGATAAGGAGGCCAACTTGAGAGCAAACCTGGAGGGCAAGATCCCTGGACCGCTCCACCTCCATTCTGGAGGAGGCCGCAATCAGCCAGTCGTCCAAGTAGGGGTACACCCAGACCCTTCGGCACCGCAGGAATGCTGTTACCACTGCCATGCATTTGGTGAAGACCCTGGGAGCTAGAGAAAGGCCGAAGGGCATGGCCCGGAACTCATAGAGGGACCCCTCTGCTCTGAAGCAGAGGAATCGCTGGTGGGATGGACGGATTGGGATGTAAAAGAATGTGTCCTGGAGGTCCAGAAAACAGAACTATACACCTCGTTCCAAGGATGGAATGATCTGAGCCAGAGTGACCATCCTGAAGGTTCGAGACCTTAGGAACCTGTTCAGGTCGTGCAGGTCTAGAATGTGGCACCAGTCCCCCGTCCGTTTCGGGACCAGGAAGTACTTGGACACAAACCCTGGGTCTGGTGGAGGATCCGACACCTTCCTGGTCACCTCCTTTTCGAGGAGCAGGGCAATGTCGGCTCGACGGGCCGACAGAGAGGCTGCAGACCCCGTAACCCCCCGTGAGGCAACAGCTTGGAAGGGCGGGGCCTGCTTGAACTCCAGAGGCAGACCCTTTCCTACCACCTCCAACACCCAACGGTCTGTGGTGATAGCGGACCAGGCGGAAAGAAAATGGTGGAGCCGTCCCCCCATGGGGGGAACCCGGGGGAAGCAACGAGGTTTGGGGTGACACCCCTCAACCCATCACTGGGCAGGCTTGGAGGAAGGACCGGCCGAGGGACCTCCTGGGCCTTTTCCTCCCGGCTTCCTGTTAGAGGAAGCTGCAGGCTTGGCTTTTCAGTGCCAAGTGCGAGCCTGCTGGCCCTGATGCTGGTGTTGCTGGGCCGGAAGTGACGCAGAGGCAGAAGGGCGAAAGGACTTGTGTTGCTGTCGACGGCCTTTGTCCTTCTGAGCAGACGTGACTGAGTCCAAGGTGGCATTGGACTTTTCGATTCTCTGGAGGTGGCCTTCCACTCCAGGGCTGAACAGGTCGGTCCCCAGGAAGGGGACATCTGCCAACTTGTGCTGGGTATCCGCCGTAAAGGTGGATATCCTCAGCCAGGCTCTGCGGCGCATGGCCACTGCGGCTGCTACTGACTGGGCACAGGAGTCTCTGATATCAACAGCCATTTGGAGCTGCTGTTTTGCCACTGCCCTTCCCAGATCTCGCACCTGCTTGACCGTAGTCTGCAGATCAGCCGGGAGATGAGGGATCACCTCATCCAGGGATCCCATGAGGGCGTGGGAGAAGTGTGCCATCAGTACGGCCGAACAGGCCTGACGGAGGCCGAGGGAGGATGCAGCGTATACTTTGCGCCTGGCATAGTCCAGCTTTTTGGACTCTTTGTTGGGGGACTTGTCCACATCTCTAGCGTTCCCAGAACACCGGAAAACGCTGTCGGTGACCAACCCCTCTGCAGAGGGGTGTTCCAAGAAACCAGACAAAGAGCCGGTAGGGACCTCATACTTCCTGGCCATCCTGGCCGAAGGTGCAGGACAGGAAGCCGGCTGCTGCCATAGCTCTAAGGCTGGGCCAACAATGGCTTCAGCCACCGGAAAGGCCTCCGTGGGAGAATCCCCTCGGTCCAGTATCTCCGTGAGAGGATACTTGGCCCGCTTGGATATGGGCTCGAGCTGCACCCTGGTGGACTCCAAGATGAGCCGAAGCAGTCCCATGAACAATGATGGGCTCTCGTCCATCAACTGCCCCCCGGAGGACTCCAGGTCAAGGGGCCTGGAAAACAGGGAGGAGTCGTCGTCAGACTCCAAGGAGTCTGCGAAGAGCTGCCTAGGGCCTGAGCCACCCTCCACCTGCCGAGGACGGTTGGGAGTGAGGGTGACCGACAACCAGTGGAGCAGTCCCTGATCTGACCGAGAATCCTTGGTTGGAGCCCCTGATTTTGGTTGTGGAGGCAGAAGTTCCACCACAATCGGTGGGGCAGCTGGTTTCGGCCGAACAGCCGGCACAGGCTTGGGCACCTCGACCACCGTGAGGGGTTGTTTCAGCCTTTTGGGTGACAGCCACTTAACGGCCAGGGAAGGCAACGGCGTCGGCTTGTTCCCGGACAGAAGGAGCTGCTGCCACATTAAGTCCTCGTAGCGTCGATGCAATTTGCGCCGAAGCCTCTCCTCTTCCAAGGAGGAGAGCGAGGGCAGCGGTGCCGCCCGCTTTCCTCGGTGCGAGACCAAGACTGCCGGTGTCGCGGGATCCGCTGGACCGAGGCGAGGTCCGGGCCGAGACCGTCGGTGTTTCGAGGTGGGTCTGGGAGGGAGCGGGGGAAACCCGCTCCTCCCTCGGCTCGGGAGCCTTGACCGGGGACTCCGGCATGGGAGGCGCAGGCAAGTCCTCGGTTTCCACCGGGGGAACCGGTTATGAAGGATTGTCGGCTTCATCAGTCGACAGCCCGTCCCACGGGTCAAGAAAAATCTCGACCGCATCGACGGGTGTCTCGGCTGGCTGACCTGATGGGGACACCGTGAAGCCAGCGGCCTTAGCCGCAACCTCGACTGAAGTTGAGTGTCGACTGTCTGAGGAAGGGGACCTCTCCCGCTCCCACAAACATCGACGGTGGGACTTACCCTTTCGAGTCCTTTTTTGACCGAGAAGAGTGTCCCGATGGCCCCTCACCCTTCGTGGAAGGTTATAAAGCTTCTTAAAAGAAGCTGTGTGGGAGGATCCCAAAGAAGTGGGATAAATGCTGTGCCTGAGAAAGATGAAGATCTGCTCTAGTTGCTCAGCCGAACCTTGCATACAGAAACCGCTGTGGGCCTCCTTGGACTTCACCGGATAGCGTTTCCGGTGCCCAAGTTGAAGCTGGGCAACCACGGTCTTCGAGGACATTAGCCAAAAAAGACCTGCACAATTCGCAGGCCTGCAGGTCGTGGTCAAGCCCGAGGCAGTAGACGCATGTGAAGTGTGGATCGGTTCTGGACATCTTCTGCCCGCATGGGCACTGCCGAAAACCGGGAGTAGATTTGTCCATCGCAGCTGCGAAGGAAAAAGTAGACCGAATTCTGGAAAACTTTAAAATTATTTTCGGGTGAACCGAAGAGTTTGGATCCAGTCTAGATGCAGAGCGCTAAGGAGGGAACCTGAGCTTCCAAGCGATAAGGAAGATCTGGCATCATGGGGCGGAGCAGAGAGTTTTACCACCCGGGTGGGTGGGAGGAGCCAGCTTGAAGACCTTCCGGCAAGATTTAAACTGGCAAGGAACCTGCCAGACAGTGTGGATGAACAACATAGCCATGCCCCTAGAACCAGAGAATGAGGGGAAAAGAGAGCAGAAGGGGAGCCAGATTAGGGCTGTGAGCATGTGCAGGTGAGGGAGAAATGTCTCCTGATAATGTGTTTGAAGGCATTTGTGGAGGGACAGAGTTTTAGTTCCAGACGGAGAGAGCTGAAGAGCTTGGGTCCCATAAAAGAGTGTTTTCTGGCCTTGAGTGGTCCGGCAGAAAGGAACAGTGAAAGAGAGAGTGGAGGACAGTCTAGTGGTCCTGGTGGTGGGGGCTGTCTGGAAGAGAAAGGTTAGGCAATCAGGGAGCAGCCCACAGGAGAGTTTGAAGAAGAAGGTGGCCATCATGCAGTTCAGGCAGGCCTCAAGGGAGGGCCGACTGGTAAGCTTATAAAGATCACAGTGGTGTGTGAGTTTAGTGAGACCAGAGGCAAAGCAGATAGCACTGTGGTAGGAGCTTTCTGGAGAAATGTTTGATGGAGAGACGGGGGAGGGAGCCAAGTGAATCATAGTCAAAGACAGGAAGGATGAAGCTGGAGACTTAGAGGGATTTGGATTCCCTGTTAAGGTAATGCTTGGCTCTGTGGAGGATACCGAGGCATTGGTGGGCTTTTTTGATTGTGAGGGTAGTGTGAGCATTGAAATTGAGGTGGCCATCCAGGATTAAGCCAAGGTACTTGAATTCACTGACTCTTTCAATGGAGTTACCAAGGTTGTCATAGAGGGAGAGGTCAAAGCCAAGGGGTTTGCGGGGGCTGGAGAAAACCATGAACTTAAGTTTTTTTTTGAGTTGAGTGCAAAACCTTTGGATGCAAACCAGGTGTGAAGTCTGCTGAAACTGAATTGGAGTTTGTTAATGAGAACGTTGGGGTTTTTGTACTGACAGAAAAGGGCTGCATCATCCGCATAGAGAATGAATTTGGAGGAGGTGCAGATGTCAGGCAGGGAATTATCGACCAGAGAGGAGAAGAGGGCCCAGGATGGACACTTGGGGGATGCTGTATTTGATGGGGCAGGATTCAGAGAGGACACCACCAATAATGGTGTAACGGGGATCTGCTGTGTTTCCTATTAAGTCAGTATTCTTTAATCTAAAGACTTCTCTTTGGAATATAATATTGTTTTTATAAAGTGGCAGTCTGGCATGATGTAGCCAAAGCCCTTTAGATATCACTGGGTGGGTAACAGAGATGTAAAGTTTTCCTTTGCTGGCGAAGATGTTCCAAAGTCACAAACTTCACACTCTGTGAAGACCTAACAAACAGACCCCACTATACGAACACACGAACATACGAAACTGCCAGCAGAAACAGGCCTTACGGTCTAGCAAGTTCGTCTGCTTGAATGTGCAGCTAGCATCCTCATGTTGCAGCTGCCCCCCCTCCTCTCCACCTCTCACCTTTACCTCCCTTGCACCCTGTTTCATGCCCTTTTAAAACTGCCCACTGTGCTACAGGATACCACCTCCTCGGGTAGAGTGTTCCATTTCTCCACCACCATCTCTGTGAAAAAATGCCTCGTCATCTCTCTCCGATATCTTCCACCCTCCAACCTGAGACCATGCCCTCTGGTGTCCCTTCCTCTCCTCAGCCTAAATATCCCTTCTGTGCCCATTTTGTTAATCCCTTTCAAATATCTGAAGGTCTCAATCATATCCCCCCCGATCCCTCCTCTCCTCCAGGGTGTACATATTCAACTCAGTTAGCCTGTCCTCACAGGTTTGGCCCTCCAGCCCCTGGATCATCTTAGTTGCCCTACACTGCACCCCCCTCCAGCACTCTGCTATCCTTCTTCAGAAAGGGACACCAGAACTGCAAGCAGTACTCCAAATGTGGCCTAACTACTGACCTGTACAGTGGCAGGATCACATCCCTATTTCTGGTTGAGATTTCTCTCACAATATACGCCAGCATCTTGCTGGCCTTAGCTGCCACCTTCCTGCACTGAGCTGAATTGTTCATGTTACCCATTATGATCACCGCTAGGTCCTTTTCCTCCTTAGCGACCTCTATCTGAACCCCTCCCAACTGGTAGCTCTTCCATGTGTTCCTTGGTCCGAAGTGACCAACCCTGTACTTCTTCGCATTGAAGCTCAACTGCCACTTTTCCGACCACTGCTCCAGTTTGATCAGGTCCTCCTGTAGTTCCTGCCTCCCCCTCTATATCGTCCACCACTGCCCCTATCTTGGTATCATCTGCGAACAGACTGATCTTGCTCCTAACGTCATGTGAGAAATCAGATATAAATAACCCAAACAACACTGGACCCAGGACTGAGCCCTATAGCACCCCGCTTGTCACCGCCCTTGGGGAAGAGAATGCCCCCACCACCACCACCTGTTGCTGCCTCCCCTTCAGCAAGTTCACAATCCCGTTTACCATCTTTGTCCCTGTCCCCACATATTGCAACATACCCCCCAGCCTCCCATGAGGCACTGAATCAAAGGCCTTGCTGAAGTCTAAATACAGCACATCCACTACATGGCCTTTATCCAGTTCCCTCATTACCCAGTCGTAGTATTCAATTAGGTTGGTCTGGCAGAATCTTCCAGAGATGAATCCATGCTGCTGACTGTCCTGGAGTCCATTTTCCTCCAAAAAGTCACCAGCCTCTCTTTCAGGATTGCTTCCATAAGTTTTCCTACAATGGGTGTGAGGCTTACAGGTCTGTAATTGCCTTGTTCATCCTTTGTGCCACTCTTGTG
Organism: Neoceratodus forsteri; assembly: GCA_016271365.2. NCBI lineage: Eukaryota > Metazoa > Chordata > Ceratodontiformes > Ceratodontidae > Neoceratodus > Neoceratodus forsteri. The sequence goes on along the minus strand of CM057456.1, from coordinate 747,293,273 downwards.
GAGGAGCACCACATGAGCCATCCTCCAATCCTGTGTTACGTAACCTGTGTCCAGGGAGGTATTAAACAGGTCCTCCAGCGGCCCCGCCAATACCCCGCCAGTTCTTTCGGCACCCTGGAATGAATGCCTTCCGGACCTGGCGCCTTATCCACCCTTAGTGCCTTCAGATCCTCCAGCACCCTGCCCTCCATAATTACCCCATCTGTCACCCCTTTCCCCAACCTTGCCCACCTTCCTCATCCCCTGAGGTAGCTGTCCACCCATCTCCTTTGGGAACACTGAACAGAAGTACTCATTTAGTGCTTCTGCCTGTTCTGCCCCCTTCTCCACACCCCCCGTCCTTTCTAATCTTCATTATCTAGTCCATGTAGCTCCTTCTCTCCCTTATGTATCTGAACAAGTCTTTCTCCCCTTCCCTGATGCCCTGTACCAGCCTTAGCTTCCTGGAAGCCTTGGCTGCCCTGACCAATCTGGTTACCTCACTGGACTTCTTTGCATACAATTTCCCTGTCCTCCCCACTCCCGGACTTCTTGAATCTCCGAAAAGCTGATTTTTTGCCCTTACCCCTTCAAAAACCTCCTTGTTCAGCCAGCTTGGCTTCTTAGCCCTACTCTTTTTGCTCAGTATCTTGTTACATGACCCAGTAGCCTCAATCAGCCCAAGTTTTATAATATCCCACTTCTGACTTGCATCCATATCAGACCTAATTCCTACCAGGTTATTTATTTATTTATTTTTTAATTAAAATGTTTCACAAGGAAGGCACACTGAACAAGTTGCTCGTCTCACGGTGCGACCTGGGGGAAGGGGTACAAGAGGATAAAAAACAGACAATATACATACAATTGCACATATATACATGAGGGTATTATTAGGTACAGAGGTTAGCTATACTGACACAACCACTTGAATGATATTGCTATTTACACAGGTAGACAATGCAAATAAAACCATTTAAAGTACTATAGGAAGAATTATAGATAGGACACTGGAAACCAGCTGGGGGAAGGAGAAGCAGAGAGGCAGGTGGAGCCAGGGTATTTCCAGTAATGACATAGTAAGGCCTGGAGGAGAGAGACAGTTTGACTCAGAACTATGATGAGCACAAGTAGCAGGTCTGTCAATGCAGCGAGAAATGGGACAAAACGGGGGAGTGAATGGAATAAGTGCATGTAGTTTGGGGCTAGCAATTAAGTGCTGACATATAAAGGAAGAAGGGGGGGAGGGGGGAGGAATAGAGGACAGCTAGACAGGACCAGATCTAGAACCCCTCCATGATGCTGAGAACCTTGCCAGGGGAAGAACTGATCCAATGACGATCAGGATAGGGAGAAAGAGTAGGAGAGGGGGCAGGTAATAGACAGAGGCATTTTTAGATTGGAGATTGGGGGGGTGCAGAAGTGTAACAGAGATAATGAAAGGGGAGGGATTGATGGGAGGCTGAAGGGGAGAGGTATAAAAAAGAAGTTATGAGGCCGGCCCAGTGGCACTGAGAGGCTTGAGGTGCTGGACGCCACACTCGTGACCGCGCCGTGAGCCCCGGTTCGGAGCGAGCCTCGGGTTGTCGTGGGGGGTCAGCGGGAAGGAGAGGATTGAGCACCTGGTGGACTGCTCTCTCCTCTCCCTGGGGAGGGAGGGTGGGTGGATGTTCCTGGTGCGAGCAGCTCCCAGCAGAGGCTGGGGCGCTGCAGTCTGGGAAACATACAAGACACAAGGAGAGGAGCCTCGGCAGCCATCCGCGCGCTGGGTGCGGGACTGCGCCCGGCAGCACTGGATGGTACTGCACGTCCGGGCTTCTAGGGGGAGCTCAAGAACAGGGAAAACACCCGTTGGCTGGGGGGTAAACATCGCCAACCCCCATCTTCACCACTGGATCCTGTCCACTGTGGATGGGCTTGGCATCACCTTCTCCCGTGGAAGCACTGGATGAATGCGCCGAGGAGCAGAAGGCGGCTCCACTCCGGGGGATGGATTCTGGAGGGTCTGCTCCATACAGCGTGTTACGGGTGTGCTGAGGACCAGACCGCAGATGGGAGGATTTCAGGTAGGAGGGGATCTGGTAAGGTTGACTGAAGAAGCCCCAACCAGCGGTGACCTGAGGGAAAAATAGTTGAAAAAAAAAAAAGGGAGGAAGTTATGGAGGGTCAAAACAGAAGCAGCTAGAAGAGAGATGGTTATGTAAGGCAGAGGCTAGGGAGTGAGTGGAGGAGGAGTGTCAGATGGTCGGGGAGACGAGCCTCGGGAAGCGGGCAAGCAAAGCCAGACTGGCCAATAAGTGTAGATTGCTGGGACCAACAAGGTGCAAGTGTCTGTGGATCTGAGGGAGGTGGAGGAGGGGAGGGAAGAGAGGGAGTTGGAGAGGTGGGGGGGAGTTCACCAAGCCAAAATTTAGATGTGAATTTAGCACAGTGAGCGAGATGCCTGTTTGCAAGGGGGGGGAATGACAGAGCATGGTAGCGGTCACAGTGATGAGTTCGGGATGGGGCATTGAAAGCGAAGTGGCAGAATGAGTTAAACAGAGTGTCCAATCTGGTCAAAGAGGATTTGGGAGCGGCACCACAGACTACGTCACAGTAGTCAAAAATAGGGAGAATCATCTTCTGGACAAGTTCACGCCATGCCGTAGGAGGGATGCAACTATGGTTCCTGTATAAGGTGTCAAGCTTGGGGCACAGTTTTTTCAAGGTGGCGTCTATGTGGCCAGAGAAGTTGAGGTGCTGGTCCAGCCAGACCCCAAGGTACCTGAACAAAGAGGTGTCCTCAAGGATTGTCCCATCCAGGGTGTGGAAGGAGGGTAGGGGATGTAGCCTAAAGTCTCTGCCTAGTACCAAAGGTCATGGAGACAGTCTTCTTGGCATTCAGGAATAGCTGATGTGAAGTAAACCAGAGCTGAACCTGGTGGAAGTCATGCTGCAAAGTGGTTACAACATTGGCAGGGCATTTGCCAGAGGTAAACAAGATGATATTGTCTGCGTTCATGTGGATAGAGGAGGAATGGGAGCAGACTGAGGGCAAGTCATTAAGGAAAATGAAGAAGAGAATAGGACCAAGTACAGAGCCCTGAGGGACTCCTGTGGTGATAGGGAGAGGGGGAGAGATGGCATCCTGGATCTTGACTGATTGTGTTCTGCCACTGAGATAGGCTCTGAACCAGTTTGCAGTCAGTGGAGACAGCCCAGCTGTCTTAAGGGAGTCAAGAGGCAGGGCATGGGAGACTATATCGAAAGCCTTAGCAAGATCGACAAAAATGGCAGAGGTAATGTGACCATTGTCCATCCCGGTGAGGATGGAGTCAGTGAGCCTGAGAAGGGAGGTTTTTATTTTATTTATTTATTGAAATGTTTCACCAGGAGGGCACACTGAACAACAAGTTGCTTGTCTCATGGTGCGAGGGGTTACATAGGGTTGTGAAGGATGATCAGTTACAATAGTATGTGGGTAGTACAAACAATAAAAGATTGTGCAATAGTTAGAACACAAGGTATTTTACAATAACCAGTAGTGGAACATTGGGTAAATTACCATACATGTCCAAAATCATACAAAAGAACATATAAACGTACAAAACAGTAATAATGCGATAGAACCATTTATAGTGCATGAGTATACCAGGAGCAGGCTCAAAGTTGTACGCAAGTGCTGCTGGAGTAAAAAGGATGGGGTTAGGTTGTGCACATTGGTGACCCAGAAGGGCAGGTGGAGAAGAGAGGGGGAGAGGCAAGAAATACAGGTTACTCACCTGTAACAGGAGTTCTAGGAATGGTATATGTTGTTCATCCACACTATCTGGCAGGTTCCTTGCCGCTTTAAATCTTGCCGGAAGGTCTTCAAGCTAGCTCCTCCCACCCACCCGGGTGGTAAAACTCTCGGCTCCGCCCCATGACGCCAGATCTGGCCCGCTGGAAGCTCAGGTTGTGCGTCGAAGCCGGGGAGGTCGGGTGGGTCGTGTGGATGAACAACATATACCATTCCTAGAACGCCTGTTACAGGTGAGTAACCTGTATTTCTAGGGACATGGATATGTTGTTCATCCACACTATCTGGCAGACTCCTAGCAGTTCTCCGGGAGGAGGGAGGCAAGGCGCACACCCCCTTAATACTTACTTGGGAAATAAGGACTGGAGAACCGAGGCCCCAAAACCAGCATCCCGGCGTGACTCAAGGTCGATGTGGTAGTGGGTAATGAAGATGTTTGCTGACTTCCAGGTAGCAGCCCTGCAGATTTCCTGGATAGGGACGTCCCTGGAAGCAGCCACCGATGCAGCAGTATGGCGGGTAGAATGAGCTCTTATCCCTCTGGGAGGCTCCATGCCCGCCAACTCATAGCAGAGATCTATGCAGGAGGTGACCCACCTGCTTATCGTCCGCTTGGCTGCAGGTCTGCCAGGTGGTGACTTCAGCGTGGGTGACAAACAGCTGCTGAACCTCTCCCGAATCCCAGCCGTGCGCTCCTTGTAATAGGCGAGCGCCCTTCTAGGGTCCAAAGTATGGAGCCTATATTCGGCCTCCGAGGTGTGATTGGGGTAGAACACCGGCAGAGTCAACACCTGGTTAAGGTGAAACTCCGACACCACCTTCGGAAGGAATTTTGGGTGGGGGCATAGGACAACCTTGTCCCTGTGGAAGACCAGATAAGGAGACTCGATGCTCAGCGCCTGGAGTTCTCCTATCCTTCTGGCTGACGTGATAGCCACCAAGAAGGCGGTCTTCCACGACAGGTGGGGGAGACCACACCTGTGCACTGGTTCGCATGGCTTGCCCATGAGCTTTGCCAGTACCAGCAGTAAATCCCACGGAGGTGGGGGTTCCCGCACTGGAGGGGAAATGTGATCAAGGCCTTTGAAGAAGCACCCGACCACCTTCTCCTGCGCCACTGACTGCTGACCGCCCCGCGCCCGGTAAGCAGAGATGGCTGCCAGGTGCACCTTTAGGGTCGTCGACCTAAGCCCTTGACTAGATAGGGACCATAGATAGTCCAAAATGCTGGCCACAGAACAAGAGGAAGGGTCCAAGCCCTTACCCCGACACCAAATGGAGAATCTCTTCCATTTGAAGGCGTAGCATTTTCTGGTCGACTCCTTACGGGACGCCTCAACGATGTTGAGGACCTCGTCGGAAAGACCCAAGGCCTGGAACTCTAGCCGCTCAGGAACCAGGCCGTCAGGTGCAGGGATTGAAGGTCCGGATGGAACACCTTCCCCTGATTGACTGAGAGCAGGTCCGGGCGAGCTGGAAGCTGCCTCGGGAACCTGGAGCTGAGGCTGAGGAGATCTGGGTACCAGAACTGGCGTGGCCAGTCTGGGGCTATCAGAATCACCTGCGCCTTGTCCCTCCTCACTTTAAGCAGGACCCTGTGAATCAGGGGAAAGGGGGGGAAGGCGTAAAAGAGGCCCGGGGTCCACGGCCTCGAGAAGGCATCCCCCTGCAGCGAGCCCTGCTGAGGGGGGCGGGCATGAAACAGCCTCAGCTTCGCGTTCTCCCTGGAGGCAAACAGATCCATCAGAGGTGTGCCCCAGTGGGAGAACAGATCTTGTACCACTCGGCAGGAGAGACCACTGCGCGATGCAGCCCCTATCCGGCTCAGGGCATCGGCCAGGGTGTTGGAGGCCCTGCCACATGAATGGCTGGAGATCCGCCCCAGGCTGCGCACAAGTGACCAGATGCGGAGAGCTTCCTTGCATAGAAGCATGGAGCGCGTCCCGCCCTGGCGTTCAGGTAGTACGTGGTCGTGGTATTGTCCGTCTGGACTCGGACCACTTGACCCCGGAGAAACGGAGCAAAGGCGGTGAGAGCTAGGCGGACCGCTCGGAGCTCCAGCAGGTTGATGTGGCATCGGGACTCCCTCGGGGACCAGAGGCCGTGCACTCGGTGTTCCCCCAGATGGGCACCCCAACCCATCAAAGATGTGTCGGTCGACAGAAAGATCGTCGGCTCGGGGCGGACAAACGGGATGCCCTCCTGCAGATGGGATGGAACGGTCCACCACTGGAGAGCGCTCCACATCTCCTGGGTCGTCACCACAAGCTGGTCCAAGGGATCGCAGCGTTGTGACCACTGGCTGGCTAGCCCCCACTGAAGGGGCGCATGTGCCAACGTGCCCAATGGACTACGCTGGTACAGGCCGCCATGAGACCCAGGAGGCGCAGGAAATCCCGGCAGAAGTACTGCCCAACCAGAAATGATTGGGCAAAGGAGGTAAGAACCTGCCCCTACCGCCGGAGCCGTGCTCTGGCTCGAGAGAGTCGAGCTCTGCCCGATGAACAGTATCACCTGCTTCCAGCTCGAGTTCGATTTGGCCTCGTTGATAAGAAGGCCGACTTGAGAGCAAACCCGGAGGGCCAGAACTCTGGACCGCTCCGCCTCCTGTCTGGAGGGGGCTGCTATCAGCCAATCGTCCAGGTAAGGGTACACCCAGACCCCTCGGCGCCTCAGAAATGCTGTCACCACTGCCATGCATTTGGTGAAGACCCTGGGAGCTAGAGAAAGAAAGAAGGGCATGGCCTGGAACTCGAAAAGGGATCCCTCCGCTCGGAAGCGGAGGAATCTCCGGTGAGACGGACGGATAGGGACGTGAAAGAACGCGTCCTGAAAGTCCAGAGAGCAGAACCACACGCCGTGTTCCAGAGATGGTATTATCTGAGCCAGAGTGACCATTCTGAAGGTTCGAGACCTTAGGAACTTGTTTAGGTCATGAATGGGGCGCCAGCCCCCCGTCCGTTTCGGGACCAGGAAATACCTGGACACAAACCCCGGGTCTGAAGGAGGGTCCTCCACCTCTCTTATCACCTCCTTCTGGAGGAGGAGAGCGATGTCGGCTCGACGAGCTGCCAGTGAGGCTGGGGACCCCGAAGCCCCCCGAGGGGCGACGGCTCTGTAGGGCGGTGCCTGCTCGAATTCTAGAGGCAGGCCTCTTCCCACCACCTCCAAGATCCACCTGTCCGTGGTAACAGCGGACCAGGCGGAAAGGAAGTGCCGGAACCGTCCCCCCACGGGGGGAACCAGGGGTGAGGCGACGGGGATGGGGGCGACACCCCTCAGCCTGTCACTGAGCAGGCTTGGAGGAGGGACCGGCCGAGGGACCTCCTGGGCCTTTTCCTCCTTGCTTCCTATTGGAGGAAGACGACAGCTTGGGTTTGGGGTACAGGTCGAGCCTGCTGGCCCCTGGCGTTGCTGGGCGAGGCGCTAGGGCACACAGAAGGCAAAAGGCTTAGGCTGAGGCTTACGGCCTTTGTCCTTCAGCGGAAGGACTGAGTCCAAGGTGGCATTGGACTTTTCGATCCTCTGGAGGTGACCTTCCACTCCAGGGCCGAAGAGGTCAGTCCCCAGAAAGGGAACATCCGCCAATTTGTGCTGGGTATCCGAGGTGAAGGTGGATATCCTCAGCCAAGCCCGCCGACGCATGGCCACTGCGGTCGCCACTGATCTAGCACAAGAATCTCCGATGTTGAGAGCAGTCTGGAGCTGCTGCTTTGCCACTGCCCTGCCCTGATCCCGCACCTGCTTGACCGTGGTCTGCAGGTCCGCGGGAAGATGGGGAACGACCTCATCCAGGGAGCCCAACAGGGCATGGGAAAAGTGTGCCATCAGGATGGCCGAACTGGCCTGACGAAGGCCGAGAGATGAAGCACCATAGACTTTCCGCCTGGCGTAATCCAATTTCTTGGATTCCTTGTCGGGTGGTTTGTCCACGTCCCTGGCGTTCCCGGCGCGCTGGAAAACGCTGTCGGTAACCAGCCCCTCGGCAGAGGGATGTTCCGAGAAACCAGACAGGGAACCGGTAGGAACCGCATACTTCCTAGCCATCCTGGCCGAAGGCGCAGGGCAGGAAGCAGGACGCTGCCATAGTTCCAAGGCCGGACCAACGATGGCTTCGGCCACCGGAAAGGCCTCCGTCGGAGAATCCCCTCAGTCCAGAATCTCCGTGAGGGGATATCTGGCCCGTTTGGAAACGGGTTCGAGCTTCATCCCGGTGGACTCCGAGATGAGTCAAGTAGGCCAAGAAGGACGAAGGGCTATCGTCCACTGACTGCCCCCCTGAGGACTCCAAGTCCATCCGCCTGGAGAACAAGGAGGAGTCATCTTCAGACCCCGACGAGTCTTCGAAGAGCTGCCTCGAGCCTGAGACACCCTCCACCTGCCGAGGTTTATCGGGAGTGAGAGTGACCGACAGCCTATGGGGCAGCCCCTGAGCCGACCGAGAACTCTTGGTCGGAGCCCCAACTAACGGCTGAGGAGGCGGCGGTTCCACCACAATCGGTGGGGCAGCAGTAATAGGCCGAACAACCGGCCTGGGAACAGGCTCCTCGACCACCGCGAGGGGTTGTTTCGGCCGCTCCGGTGACAGCCACTTAATGGCCGGAGAAGACGACTGGGTCGGCTTATTCCCGGCCAACAGAAGCTGTTGTCACATAAGCTCTTCATATTTCCGGCGCAACTTGCGTTGAAGCCTCCCCTCGTCCGAGGAGGAGGAAGAAGAGGAAGAGCGGCGGCGCCGCTTACCACGGTGCCGAGACCGAGACCGCCTATGACGGCGGGATCGGCTGGACCGAGAGGAGGTCCGAGATCGAGACAAGAATCTCTAGGCCGAGATTGGCGCGGCGGGGTACCGAGGATCGGTACTCCCTTCGGCTCGGATGATTGCACCAACGGCTCCGGAACCGGAGGCACAGTCGAGCCGACGGGATCCTCAACTCTCGCCAGGGGAACCGGGGAGAGGGGAATATCAGCTTCACCAGCCGACAACCCGTCTAACGGGTCGAGAAAAATCTCGACTGCGTCATCGGGTGTCTCGGTCAACTGGCCTGACGGGGACGCCGTGAAGCCAGTGGCCGAAGCTGAGGGGTCGATCGAAGTCGACTGTCGACCAGGGAGGGAGATCTTCCGCCTCCCAAGAGCGCCGACGATGGGACTTACCCTTACTCTTTTGACCGAGAAACGGTCCAGAAGAGGTTGGACCTCGCCCTTAGTCGAGAGGGTCAGGCAAAGCCTCAAAAGAAGCCGAGTATGAGGCGCCGAGAGAGCGGGACGAATGCCGCGGGCCGAAGATGGGTGGTCCGCCGCCTCTCTCGTGAGGGGCCATCATCTGCTCGAAGAGTTCTGCAGAGCTCGCAGTCAGGACACCGCCAATCGGGCCTCCTTCGACTTGACCGAGGAAATTCTTCTCGGGACGCCCTAACTGCAAACGGGCAGCACGATCCTCGAGGACATAGACCGAAAAGGAAGAGCACAGGTCGCAAGCCTGCGGTTCGTGCTCAAGGCCCAGGGCAGTAGACGACGTGGGTGTGGGTCTGTCGCGGACATTTCATTCGCAGGGCATCTCCAAACCGGAGTCGATGATCCATCGAGCGCGGAGAGAAGAAGACCAAAGTGTTTTGGTAAAATTGAAACGAGTTTCAAAGTTTTGAAGAGTTAGGCACCAATTTTAATCGCAGAGCATTATGAGGAACCTGAGCTTCCAAGCGGTAAGGAAGATCTGGCGTCATGGGGCGGAGCCGAGAGTTTTACCACCCGGGTGGGTGGGAGGAGCTAGCTTGAAGACCTTCCGGCAAGATTTAAAGCGGCAAGGAACCTGCCAGATAGTGTGGATGAACAACATATCCATGTCCCTAGAACTGAATATGAAGAAAAGGGTAGCCATTTCTTGATTTCCCCCTTCAGGATGTTGAGAACCCTGCCAGGGGGGTCACAGAAGTAAGGCAGAAACTGGGGATAGGTATTAAGGTGGGTTAAAGCAGGAACAGCTGAGGGAAAGGTAATTGTGTAGGGCAGTGGTAAGGGAGTAGTTGGAGGAGGAATGTCATATTTCAGGGGGAGGGAATTCCAGATTTTAGGGAAACGATGAGTGAAGACAGTCTGACCAATGAGGGTGGAGCGGCGAGAGACCATCAAGGTGCGCGCGTCATTTGATCTGAGAGATTGGGTGGGGGAGGTGGAGTGGAGAGAGAGGATGAGAGATAGGTGGGGAGCCCCCCGAGCCAGAATTTGGAGGTTAGTTTGGCACAGTGAGAGATACGTCTTTGAGATAGTGGAATGAAGGTTAGAGAGCGATAGAGTTCACAGTGGTGGGAGCAGGAAGGGAAGTCGATAGCGAAGCAGCAGAAGGAGTTAAAAAGAGTGTCCAACTTGGTCACAGAAGATTTGGGAGCAGCACCATAGACTACGTCACAGTAGTCAAAGATGGGGAGTATCATCTTCTGGACAATTTCGTGCCTCACAGTCAGCAGGATGCAACTATGATTCCTGTACAGAGCACCAAGCTTGGAGCACAGTTTCTTTAGGATAGCATCAATATGCACAGAGAAGCTGAGGCGCTGGTCCAGCCAAACCCCCAGATATCTAAATGATGAGGTGTCCTCCAAGATGGTCCCATCAAGGGTGTGGAAGGTGGGTATGGCCAGGAGCTCTGAAAGTCTCTGCCTTGTGCCAAAGATCATTGAGACTGTCTTCTTGGCATTTAGAAAAAGCTGGTGAGAAGCAAACCAGAGCTGAACTTGGTTGAAGTCTTGCTGTAAGCTGGTTTGCACAGTAGCAGGGTTTTTGCCGGAAATGTACAAAACAGTATCTTCAGCGTACATGTGGATAGAAGAGGATGAGCAGGCTGTGGGAAGATCATTAAGGAAAATGGAGAAGAGTAGGGGACCAAGCACTGAGGGACACCATTGTTGATGGGGAGTGGAGGGGAGATGGAATCAAGGATTCTTACCAATTGGGTCCTGTCAATGAGGTAGGATTTCAAACAGTTGGTGGCTGACAGAGCAAGGCCAGCTGAGGAGAGTGAATCAAGAAGCAGGGGAAGGGAGACAGTGTTGAAAGCTTTGGCTAGGTCGACAAAGATGGCTGAGGTGATCAGGCCATCGTCCATCCCTGAAAGGATGAAGTCAGTAAGCCTGAGGAGGGAGGTGGTTGTTGAGTGTTCGTCAGAAAACCAGATTGGAAGAGGGTGAAGAAGGAGGAATCAGAAAGGAAGGGTGATAGCTGAGAGAGAACTAAATGTTCTTGAAGTTTGGCAAGGGTAGGAAGGAGGGAAATGGGGTGATAGTTGCAAGGAGTAGATGTGTCACCACCCATGGGGAGAGGAAGGACTACAACATGTTTCCAAGATAAGGGTACTTGGGCAGAAATAAAGGACAGGTTAAGGATTAGGGAGACAGGACAAGCAATTGCAGAAGCAGAAAGGTAGAGAAGTTTAGGATTGAGCTCATCTGGTGAGGAGCCTTTAAAGGGGTTGAGGGCTAGGAGAGCATTAAGAGCTTCATCAGAGGAGCTAGCAGAAAAGGAAAATGGGGAAGGGGTAGGCACTGGCTGAGGTGAAGGGCTGAAGATAGTAGGTGGCAAGGGGGAGAGGGAATTAAGAAGAAATGTGGCACACGGGGTGTAGTAGGCATTAAATTCATTGGCCACAGAGCCGAGGTTGGAAACTAGGGAGTTATTTATTTTGAGAACTGGAGGGGTTGGGGGAGAGGGGGGAGAGAATAGGGCATGAACTACCCTCCAGAATTTAGATGGAGAGTTAATGTTAGTCAGAAATGAGGAGTTGAAATAATTGGACTTAGCCAGTCTAGTAGCTTTGGCACATGAATTGCATAGCGTTCTGTACTTGGCATAGTCATTTGGATGTTTAGTAGATTTGTGTCTTCTCCAGGCCTGGTCACGCTCCCTGAAGCAGGCCAGTAGTTCAGGGGTGATCCAGGGGAGGTGAAGCCCACGGACTCTGGTCCTTCTGAAAGAAGCAAAGGCATTCCAGGTGGCAATGAATTTATCCTTAAAATAGTCAAGCGGTTGGTCGACAGAAATGGCAGTGGAGAGGGGGCCCAGTCAGTGGAAGCGAGTACAGAGCTGACTGGGTAAAGTCTAAGGATTTAAAGGACTGGAGCTCTATGATTTTAGGGAGAGATTTGGGGCGATAAACCTTACGTATAATGAAAACTGGGTTGTGGTCACTAAGGGCATCTGGGAGGAGACCACATTTAATGACTCGGTGCGGGTGGGTTGTGAGTGCCCATTCAAGCAGGGTGTGGTTTTGTGTTTTGGGATTAGGGTGTGTGGGCTCAAATATAAGTTGAGTGAGATTTAGAGCTGTGATGTCATTGCATAGCTTGTTTAACGTGAGAGACAACCAATTTAGATTCACGTCACCCATTATGAAAAGTTCACCAGATTATGAGAGGGAGGTGATATTGGCTAAGAGTTCAGTCATGACCGAGGGTTGAATGCTTAGGCGGCAACAGATGCCAGCCACAAAAATTGGGATTGAGAAAGGAAGGGTAATGCGGGTGACAAGGGCTTCATAGGTAGCTGGGATGGAGGTAGATAGGGTGGTAGTAGACTGCAGTGAGGACAGGATATACATGGCCACTCCCCCTCCGCGACCCGATCGATCTTGTCTGGAGATGGAATACCCAGGGATAGCAATGGCACTGTCAGGGGTGCTTTTTTTGAGCTATGTCTCGGTAATAATTAGGATGTCAGGGGTGAGTGAAATCACCCTATGGTGGTGGTAGAGTGTTTTTTCCGAAAGCCAGATTGGAATGGGGTGAAATGGGAAGAATCAGAGAGGAAGGAGATTTGTTGGGAGAGAACTAGGTGCTCTTGGAGCTTAGCAAGGGTGGGGAGGAGAGAAATTAGGCGACAGTTGCCAGGGGAGGAGGGAAGGGGATGCCGCTCTTTGGGAGTGACAGGACCACTGCATGTTTCCAGGATGAGGGGACACATGAGGATGAAAATTAGAGGTTTAGTATTAAGGAGAGGGGATAGGCAATAGCAGGTGCTGAAAGAAAAAGAAGTTTAGGATCTAGGTCATCAGAAGAGGAGCCTGTAGAAGGGTTGAGAGAGAGGAGGATGGTAAGTGTTTCATCAGGAGAGACAGCTGCGAAGGAGAAGGAAGAGTGGCACCGGGGAGTCGAGTGTTAGGGGAGGGTGGAGAAGGAGGGGTGAAGTTTAAGGGGAGGGACTTTAGAAGTGCTGAGGCACATGAGGTGTGTCTTGGAGGTAGTGGGAGCAAGCCAGTTTAAGTTTAATCACCCAGTATGTATAGCTTGCCAGTGAAAGAAAGAGAGGCTATTGAGGAGATGAGTTCAGTTGTAACAGAGGGCAAGATTCCTGGGCGACAGTAGATTCCCACTATGAAGACAGGAGTGGAGAAAGGAAGGGCAATGTTTATAACAAGGGCTTTACAGGAGGAGGAGGAGGGTAGTGAGGATGAGAGTACAGCTGTGTATTGTAGTGAGGACAAGATATACATGGCAACTCCGCCTCCTCTTCCTGCCCTATCCTACCTGATTAAAGAGTAGCCTGGGATACAGAGGGAGTGGAGAGGTATCTTGGCGTTTAGCCAGGATTCAGTAATAATCAGACTGTCAGGGGAGAGAGAGAGAGAGAGAGAGATAAGCATTGGCTGTAATAGGTCAATTTTTGTAAGAAGACTGCGGATGTTTAAGTGGAGGACTTTCAGGCCATTTGGGAGAACTGACAGAGAAGAGGGGTTGGGCATGTGAGAAGTAGAACTGTTACAGGCAGGGGTGGAATTTTTAGGTTCAGGGTTGGTATGAGTGTTGCCTGATGCAAGTAGGAGGAGGGAGATGATAAGGAAGTGAAGTTTAGTGCATTCCAGATGCCTTCCCAGAATTTCCCCTGTCTTGATAAAGTCTGCCCGCCTGAAGTCAGCCACCATGGTTCCTGTACCTACAGTCTCCCTGACCATGCTGAACGTGAACCATACTGATTGACGATCACTCCCAGCTAGCGGGTCCTCCACCCTCAGATCCCTCGCAGCCTCCCCATTAGTTAGCACTAGGTTCAAAGTGTTTTTCAACCGAGTTGGCCCACTGACCATCTGCACCCGGAAGCTATCCTGGAATGCATCCAGTAGCACCTGCTCCCTTGTGCTTGAGGTGGCTGGGGTTCCCCAATCCATTGTCAGTAGATTGAAGTCCTTCACGATCACCATGTTCCCTTTCCTGCATACCCTTCTAATCTGCTCTGCTAACTCCTTGTCCAAGTCATCTGTCTGAGCTGGTGGTCTGTATACCACCCACATCCTCAGTATCCTACTTTTGTAATCAAGGAACTGCATCCATAATGTCTCTGTTTTACCCTCCTCCCCCCCATCCCTTGTACACCTTATCCCTTCTCTAATGTAAATTGCCACTCTTCCTCCTCGCCCCATTCCTCTATGATAACTATGATGAGTCTGGGGCATTATCCATAGTACACTTTGCAAAACTGGGAAAGGAGCTTTTCCAACAAAGTCAGTGCTACTTTGTGAGGGCCTGCACAGGTCAGTTGGTGAGCACAAGGCTGATCACATGGCTATATTGCTGCAGAAGTACAGAGATGTAACTGTGTGAACAGTGTGCAAACCTAGCATGTTAGGGAAAGAGCAGATGTGTATCCATAGTGTTGATGTAAAGAACATCAGAGAAAAAAACAGCAGCACTGCTTGATTTAGAACATCTGTTTTTCTACAGTTTGTGTTGAGTGCTCTTAAGTGTGACTGGAAGCGAGATGGAAGTTAAATGGGTAAAAAAATAAACACTTTACAGCACAGACATTTGTGCAGTTATATTGTGCACACTTCAGTGTGCTGAGATGTGTTTGGAAGTGAGCTGGGTTCAAAAAGGTGTTTTGCGCAGATATTTTTACAGTTACGGAATGTGGTCTACTAGAGCTGCTAGCTGTGACTGGAAGTGAGGTGAGCTGAGATGGCGGTGTGGGGGGGGGAGCTCCTGAATATGCTGTTTGGATGATGCAGGTACTCACAGCAGCCCACTTGTGTAGGCCAGCACTACTGTTTACAAAACTGATGCCAGTCTAACATGTTTATTTTTGCTGGCTGAATAGCAGACCATGTGGTAGGCTGCCACAGTTTCAGAAATTATGTCTGACATGTCTAGTGTGGCTGGCAGAATAGCAGGTACAGCAGCAAACATGGTAGTTGCAGTGTTTAAAACAAAATTTTTGCATTTTGAAGGGAACTGTTCTAACACTCAGGACTTTGAAACACAGACCCACAAACTAAAACAAAGGCTCAAGGAATGTGAATACTGAGATGCGGTGCTGGATCAAGCACTTGCTGGCACCTGTACCAAAAATGCAGAACATTTATTTATTTTTCTATAGAACTTTTGTGCCCCTGGGGTGCTGGCTGACTCTCAGACCCTGCTCATGCCTCCAAATGACTACCACCCCTCCCCCCCCCAGGACTCAGCTTGGAGGTCTCCCATGGCTTGCTCCCCAATGTGGTGCCAGGGGGGGAAGATGCCACCCCCCCCCCAGACTCCAGATGCAGTTTTCCTCAGTGGGGTCTTGAGGGCAAGGGTGTGGGCCAGAGCAGGTGAGGGGGGCTTCCTTGTGCTCAGCCCCCAATTTTCCCATTTCCTCCCTTGGCCTGATGGATGCAATGGCACAGACATACATGCACTGAGGTGCACATATGCTACATGCCAACTGCCAGACAACCCAAGAACTGTGACACTTCCACTGCCCTACCACCAAGTCTCCAGGTGGTAGCAGTGTTAGAGCGGTGTGGCAAGTCCCCTCCCCAGGAGAGGAGAGTAGTCTGTGGACACTCAATCCTCTCCCACCTCAGCCAATGCCTAGCAACCAGAGTCCATCACCGAACGTGGGCTGCCGGCATAGCAGCACTCCATGCCACTGGGCCAACTGACGGGGCAGATCTATTAACAACACAAGTTAAAACAAGAGAAAATGAATTACCCCTTACACTGACTATGGATCATAACGCTGTTTCTGACAATATAAGCAATACTGAAAAGAAACATTGGAACATTTTCAAGCACTGAAGTATTCCTGGCATTTCTGCCAAACAAAACAGGACTACCTTGTCATGAGCACCCAACTGGAAATATATTTTAGTACAGTCACTTAACCAGCCCTGGACGTGTGTGTTGTAATTGGCTGCTGACTCGTACTGCAGTTTTCTATACATGCAGAAAATGTGCACTATGTAAACCCGCAAAGACAAGGCCTGTTTTTTATTCATCTAGTTACTGGTAAAACAATTAACAAAGGACACACATTACTTTTAACACACAGTCTATTGTACAGCACTGTATGGTCATGTTCAAAGATTTACAATGGACACACTATAAGGCTCCACAAAGTTAGAAATTCTAGAACATTATAGGGGTATTCGAAACAGAAAATCCACATCTTACCACAGGGAATAGACACACCTCGACACACTTTGACACAACTTCTTCCATCCCTCCTTTTAGCCTCTAGTCCAAGGCATACTTTGCTACTTGCCTCCGTCCTCTTAACCGCTCCTTTTGTTTGACAAGGCCTGGCGACAGCACTTCACCCCTGTACTAATCCTGTTTTAGCGTTGCATTATCTTTTTATTTCACAGGTTTATGATCTATTGTAACTACAAATTGTATTGCCTAAATATTGTAATCGATGTACTTAGTATACCCATGTAACTATCATTTGACTTGCCTGTATGTTATACTCACTGTGTCTGGCTTTCCTAAGCCTGCTATTTCTGTATGTGTAATTTGACATGGAACCTGTGTAAAAGAGCCTCTGGCTCAAAGGTAATAATCCGAAACTTAAATAAATAAATAAAAACAAAAGTCTTTTCACCGGGCGGAGCACCCCTATCCTCACAGGAAATGGTTGGGGAACCATAAACCCAGTGCCAGCAATGCCTGAAGATAAAAAACACCCCCTGCACTCACAGGTACCTGACTATGATGCCATGCAGGGAACAGGAGATACAAATCTGAATAATATGCAGTCCACAAACTGAGTTTTGTGCTGCTGCGTGCAACTAACTAGCAAGCAACACTGACATGGAAAAAGACTGTTATAGAACAATAGCTTTGAACTACCGATAGCATTATATATGACAGCCGGTCAAGAGACCAAAAATTCAGATAAGAGGGTTAACAACAGTCAGCTGCAGGGAAACCAATGTCAGTCCTCATCATCATCCACAGTTCTTGGCTGCTTGTGTTCAGGCAGTGCAGTCCTGTCTGAACTTTTAAATCCTGATTATTGAACTGAGACAAGTTGCTACAGCCATGCATTATTGTTCTTTTGGCAATTCTTGGTATATTCTGTACATCTGTGGTTATTGGCCCATATGCACGAGAGGGCGGAGTGGCTACACACCGTGTATCTGTGGCGCGGAGTGTGCCCTCTCCGGATGCACTACTGGGGGTGCTCTGACCCAGTGCACCTGATCCCCTGGTCGCGTGGACAGCAACACGTTGGGGGTGGGCGGGGGGTGTGGCACCACTACAAGGCAGTCAGTACCGCGTGTAGTGCTGTCCGCAAGGGTGCAGAGGACAATGCAGGCTATGGCAGGGGGGACCCTGCCATAACAGCCATACGTGGCCATGGCCACGCACCCACAGGCCCCCAACACAACTGGTCCCAAGCTAGCTCCCCCCAACAGTAGGAGTCCCCTCCTATCCCTGCAGCTCAGGGCCCCTCCTGCACACATAAGCCCCAGTGCAGGTGGCGGGGTAGTGTGCGGTGGGCACTGCCGCGAGCGGCCCATGGCCACGGCAACACCACGGGTCGTGGGCGGTGTGGCTGGTGTGGTCGGTGGGTGGGGTGTCTCCTCTGCGAGTCTGCAGTGGTACCACAGTCCCGAGGCCAGTGCCACCCTGTGTTCCGGGGATGGGAGTTCCGCCGAAGGTAGCCAAATGCACGGTGCACAGGTACCCATTCATGTACCCAGTCCCACGCCATCATGTGTGGCAGATACACTCTACGTCCCAGGCAGCCCTTTGGATTGGCCATCCGCGTGGGAACACAACTCCACCCCTGTCCGCCCCATGCGAACCTGCACGCCAGGGGGGGGGCGGGGCCTCGGACAGGTGGCTGGTGGTCGTGATTGCCTCCGGTGCACATGTGTCCGCAGGTATGGAGCTCCGTGGGCAGGATAAGCGCCTCCAGTCCGTAATTCCCGCCCCAATGTGTATAGGGGCCACTGTCTTTTCAACAACCCGGTTGAACTTATGTATATGCCTGTTATTTGCATAATCTTATAAATAGTTAAAAAAATAAAAATCTATATCGGCATTAGGAGCTCACTTTGAGGAGGTCTAAGACTGTAACACTGATGATATTTTTCATTATGGGGATTGAACATGTAAAAATGGGACCCGAGTCCCAGTCCACCATAACTGGATATTGATAAATAACCAAATCAATCAATCAACCAAATACATAAACAATGTTATTGAGAGGGGCTGATCACACAAATATCCTGAAAAAGAGACACAATCAATTTTTATTCTCCAACCATCTCAAAGATGAAAAAAACTGCAGTGTGTTTGTAGAAGTCTGCAAAATGTTTATATTTTAAATTATAAGGACTGTTTGTTATTTTCTTCCTTTTCTCTAGACATTGGACTGCTGACCTAGTGGGGTCCTCTCTTTCTTCTCCTTTACCTGCCCATGGCAATAGTCATTAAAAGTGTACACATTATTTTTCAATAGATGTACTGTACCATCTGTTTGCATGCCTTGGACTATACTGGTAAGGTACATTGAAAGATAGAAACATAGACTTTGACGGCAGATAAGGACCGCTTGGCCCACACAGTCTGCCCATTTCCCTACCTATTGGATAAGCTGCAGATCCTAGTTAACCAACAGTCTACTTCCTCCTACCCCCTACTATAATTGCCTTATGTCTGTCCAATGCATTCTTGAATTCACCCAGTTTTTGACCCCACAACCTCCTCAGGAAGGCCACTCCATGCACCCATCACCCTCTCTGTGAAAAAATACTTCCTCACGTTGCCCCTGAGCCATCCCCCTCTATCTTCAAACTGTGCCCCCTTGTTCTTGCACATCTCTTTTTCTGAAAGATGCTATACTCTTGGACTTTGTTGATTTCCCTTGAGGTACTTGAAAGTTTCTATCATGTCCCCCTCTCCCTCCTTTCCTCAAGGGTATACATATTAAGCTTCTTTAGTTTCTCTTTGCATGGTTTCTGATGCAGACCCTGGACTGTTTCCATTCTGTCTATGTCCTTGAGGAGATGGGGTCTCCAGAACTGCACGCAGTACTCCAGATGGGGTCCCACCAACTGTCTGTACAGAGGGATAACAACTTCCTGTTTTTCTACTAGTGATGCCTCTCCCTCTGCATCTCAGTATCCACCAGCCCTCCTTACTGCCTACCTTTAGGTCAACTGATATGACTACCCCAGGTCCCTTTCCATTTTTGTTGTCGTCCCCGGCCATTGTGTACTCTTCCCTTGGGTTTTGTTTCCTAAGTGCATTACTTTGCACTTCTTTGCATTAAATCTAAGCTGCCATATGTTTGACCGTTCCTCTAACCTTGTCAAATCCCTTCTCATCCTTTCCACACCCCTTGTGTTTCAACTGTGTTGCAGATCTTTGTGTCAACTGCAAAGAGGCATAATTTTCCTTCCAGTCCCTCTGCAATGTCACTTATAAAGACATTAAAGAGGACCGGCACCAATACTGTACCCTGCGGTACCCCCCTAGTAACCTCTCTTTCTTTGGAGTGGACTCCGTTTAGTATTACCCTCTGCATCCTGTTGTCCAGCCAATTTCTTACCTAGGCTACCACCCTGGGACCCACTCCCAGGCTGGCTAACTTGTTTATTAATCTTTTGTGTGGGACTATGTCAAAAGCCTTGCTAAAGTCTAGGTAGGCCATGTCCACAGCCCCTCCCTCGTCTAGTACTTTGGTCACCCAGTCAAATAAATCTATTAGATTCATCGGACATGACCTTCCCACTGGGAATCCATGCTGCCTTGGGTCCTGTGCTCTGCTGGTCTCTAGGGACTCAACAATTCTTTCTTTCAGAAGTGATTCCATCATTTTCCTTACCACTGAGGTCAAAATAACAAGCCTGTAGTTTTCTGCCTCGCTCCCACTTTTGTAAAGGGGAATCACATCTGCCTTCCTCCAGTACTCAGTACCACACCATCCTCCCATGATTTGTTAAAAAAGGGTTAAAAAAGTACAGTTATGTAAGAACTTACTGTAACAGTAAATCTTCGAGAGAGGCTCTTGCAGTAGGTAATTACATATAGGACTGAATCCCAAGCAGCCTGGAGCAAAGAAAATGCACCGGGAGGAGGGAACTACTCTAAAAAAGTAGCACTAGCCGTGCAAGCCTCAAGACAGGAGGCCTTGCAAAACAGCCAGCCCGAAGCCTGCTCTACGGCGAGAGGCAATATCCAAACTGTAGTGTTTCGCAAACATATGGACGGACGTCCAGGTGGCAGCAGCGCATACGTCTGCCGCAGACACATTCTTGAAACAAGCTGCAGAGGCAGCTACTCCTCTTGTGGAGTGGCCTCTGACTTGACCCGGGAGGGTCTTGTTGTACTTGCCATAACAGAAAGTGATGCAATGAGCCAACCACTTAGACAGGCATTGCTTGGAAACAGCATTGCCTTCCATTTTGTGAGCAAAAGAGACAAACAACTGATCAGTCTTTCTGAGCTCCTTCGTCCTGTTGGTGTAGTATCTCAGAATCCGGTGAACATCCATAGTATGGAGTAAATATTCCCCTTGGTTAGAGTACTGCGTAAAAAAGGCAGGTAGCTCTATGGACTGATTTAAGGTAGACTCTGCTACTACTTTAGGCAGAAACTTAGGATTCGTGCGATGAGCAACTCGTTCATTGTGAAAAATCAAGTAGGGATTTTACACATCAGGGCCTGAAGATCGGAGATTCTTCGAGACGAAGTAATGGCCACCAAGAAGAGCGTCTTCCACGAAAGAAACTTCAAATCTGCAGAAGCTGCAGGTTCGAAGGGAGGAAGGGTAAGTTTCTCTAGAACAAAATTCAAGTCCCAAGGGGGGGCAGGAGTACGGATGGGGGGCCTTAGGTGGAGGACCCCTCTGAGAAAGGTCTTAGAGACCTCCAGTTGAGCAAAAGCTTTATCTGCGAAGGGAAGATGGTAGGCTGAGAGAGCTGCCATGTGAACCTTCAAGGAGGAATGGCTGAGACCCAGGTCGAACAGATGACGTGAGTACTCCAACAGAAAAGCCACTGAACAGGAGAAAGGTTCCACGCTCTAGAGGCTGCCCAATAGAGAATCTCTTCCACTTCATGGCATAGTGGACCTGGTGGAGGGCTTTCTAGCCTCCACTAAAATCTCCGCCACTTTGGAGATACACCAAATGGGATTGGGCTATACCTGCAGGAGCCATGCATGTAGTTGAAGGGATTTGAGGCCTGGATGGACCAGGGTCCCCTGATCCTGGGTCAGCAAACCTCGAGATAGAGGAAGAGGAGGATCCTCTGAATATTGTTGTAGAAGAGAGAACCAGATTTGCCTGGGCCAGAAAGGAGCGATCAGAATCATTCTCACTCCTTCTGTGGCTAGTTTCTGCAATACTCGTGGGATCAGAGGAATTGGGGGAAAAGCATAGACGAATCTGTCCTTCCAGTCTAGAGACAGAGCGTCGCTCCAGAAAGCGCCTCGCTCTGAACGAGTGAGCAAAAGATTGGAAGTTTTGCGTTTTGGGGGAGGCGAACAGGTCCACCTGCGGAGTCCCCCCAAAGCTGAAAGATGTCGTCTAGTACTCCTTGATCCAGTTCCCACTCGTGAGCCAGGGCAGAAGAGCGGCTTAGCTTGTCTGCCAGAGTGTTGTTGACCCCTGGAACATGAATCGCCGTTAGGTGAAGGTCGTGTTGTGTTGCCCAATCCCAAACCCTCATTGCCTCCCTGAATAGAGGGTAGGACCGAGTTCCTCCCTGTTTGTTGATGTACCACACTACGCACATGTTGTCCATCTGAATGGCTAGGTGGCCGGGAAGGATGTATTGGTGAAGGGCTTGGACAGCGTACAACACAGCCCAAAGCTCGAGCACATTGATGTGGAGAGCTTGTTCCAGCCTGGACCAGGAGCCCTGGGTCCAATGAGGTCCTAGATGGGCTCCCCAACCTTCGACTGATGCGTCTGTAGTCAGAGTCTGGGAGGGGAGGATGAAAGAAGGGGACCCCCGAAACAGATTCTCTCGAACCATCCACCATTGCAAGTCTCGCACCATCGGCGATGAGATCAGAACTAATTGATCTAGGTCATCCACAAGTTGATCCCACTGAGAGCGAAGAGTCCACTCAGAGATCCTCATGTGGAGTCGAGCTCGGGGGACCGTCGGAATGGCGGCCACCATGAGCCCCAGAAGACGGAGGACCGATCTCGCTGAGACCCTCCTGCGTTCTGATAGCAGGGAAATCTGGGATTGAAGAGAGGCCGCCCTGTCCGGAAGCAGGAAGGCCTTGCTGACGGTCGTATCGAGGATGGCCCCGATGAACTGTAGTCTCTGGGAATGATTCAGATGAGACTTGGCATGGTTGATGGTAATACCCAGGCAGGTGAAAACCTGCTGGGTGAGGGAGAGAAAACGCAGGAGTTCCTCCTTGGACGAAGCTGCCAGGAGCCAGTCGTCCAGGTAAGGGAACACCTGTACTCCCATTGTATGCAGGTGGGCCACTACCACAGCTAGGCATTTGGTAAAGACTCAGGGGGCCGAGGATAGACCAAAGGGGAGCCCCTTGAATTGGTAGTGGTCCCCCTGAAACACAAAACGAAGATACTTGCGGTGAGAAAGGCGAATGGGAATGTGCAGATAGGCATCCTGCATATCCAGTGCACAAAGCCATTGACCTGGCCGAAGGAGGGGCAGAAGGCTCTGCAGAGAGAGCATCCTGAACCTTTTGTATTCTACATAAAGATTCAGGGAACTGAGATCTAGAATCGGTTTGAGATCTCCCGTCTTCTTTGGGACCAGGAAGAAAGCTGGGGGATGGGCTCTAACGCTTGCTTCGAGAGAAGGGCCGAGATTTCTTCCTGGACCAAAGGAAGGTGTTCCCTTGAATAAGCCGACTTCAGAGGTGGGTGGCGGGGTGGTTTCTGAAGAAACTCTATGGAATGCCCTTCCGCTGTAAGCTGGAGCACCCAAGAATCCGTGGTTATCCTCTCCCATCCCGGAAGGTAGAGGGAAAACCTCCCTCCTACCGGTTCCTCTGGGAAGTCCAGAGGCGGTGGGAGAGGAAAGGAGTCAGGTGGTGTGGGGCAGCACCGCAGCTGAAGCACCCGCTGCTTTTTGGTGAGGGCTTGCTTGTGCGAGGCCCGGCGTTTGGTGGGGCTGATACGAACTTCCGCTGGGCGCTGCCGCGAGGAGCTAACGGTGGGAAAGAACTGGAAGGCGGGCGTCGGGACCGCCCCTTTATACCGGCGTCGTATGGCGCCGGTCACCCTGATGTGAGCGGTCCCTGCCAGGGACTGCTAGCTAGAAATTTTTATTGGTCCTGCCGCTGGCCGGCGTCAGTCCTATATGTAATTACCTACTGCAAGAGCCCTCTCGAAGTAAGACGTGGTGTTACTAGTTCTCCCCTTAATTCTTTCAGAATTCTGGGGTGTCTCCAGTTAGGCCCCACTGTCTTGTCCACCTTGAGTTTTAGGAGTTCCTTCAGGTAAGGTAAGGTAAAATTTTATTTATACAGTGATAAAGCCATTAGGGTTCCGAAAATCCCTATTCACAAGGCTTACCTGTTTACATAATACAAGAAACAATTACAACTTTACAAATGTTTGTTATAATACAAAAATACAAAACATACAAAACATTACAATTATTACAATAATGTCAAAAACAGGAACATGATCATTTGCCTGTTTTTGACGTCAGGACCCTTTCTTCTGTGAAAGGACTGGTATCGACCCCCCTATTCAGAGTACTTCTATTGTTTGGTTTAGGTACGCCCCCCTCATTTTCTTTTGTGAATACTGAACAAAAGTATTAGTTCAGTATATCTGCTGTTCACTGTCACCCTCTGCCCCCCATTAAGTCTCAGTATCCTCTCTTGTTCTTTTTTCTTCGCTCACTAATGTAACTATAAAAGGTTTTATCCCCCTTAACTGAGTTGGCTAGCTTTTCCTCAGTTTGCTCCTTTGCTATTCTGACAGCCTTCCCCGCTTCCTTCCGCTTTAACTGACAGAGTTCTCTTTCCTGCTCCTTCTGTGATTCCTTATACTTCCTGAATGCTATCTTTCTCTCCCTATGCCTCAGTGAGCCTCACATCCATCGTGGGTAAGCTAATGGAGACTATCCTGAAGGAGAGGCTGGTGGCCCTCCTAGAGGCCAAAGGACTACAGGACAGCAGACAGCATGGCTTCACACGTGGCGATCCTGCCAAACCAACCTGGTCGAGTTCTATGACTGGGTAACTAGGCAACTGGACAGGGGCCATGCAGTGGATGTCCTGTATCTGGACTTCAGTAAGGCATTCGACTCAGTGCCTCGTGGAAGGCTGGGAAGGAAGTTAGTAGGCACAGGGGCGGGTGCAAAGCTGGTGAGATGGGTAGGAAACTGGCTGCAGGGAAGGCAACAGAGGGTGGTGGTGGATGGGAAGCTCTCACACCCAAGGGCAGTGACGAGTGGTGTTCCACAGGGCTCGGTGTTGGGACCAGTGTTGTTTGGGATATTCATTGCAGACATATCGTGGGACATCAAGAGCAAGATTAGTCTGTTTGCTGATGAAACCAAGGTAGGCGCGGTGGTGGATGACCTAGGGGGATGGCAGGGGTTGCAGGATGATCTGGCAAAGCTTGAAACCTGGTCAGACACCTGGCAACTGGGCTTTAATGCCAAAAAGTGCAAGGTGCTGCATTTTGGGATGAAGAACCCAAGGAGGAGTTACCAGCCAGAGGGAGTGCAGCTAGCCCAGACAGAGGAGGAGAAGGATCTGGGTGTGCTCATTACAGGGTCAATGAACAACTCGGCACAATGTAGGAAGGCAGCTGCAAAGGCCAACAAAATGCTGGGTTGTATTGCAAGGGGTATATCCTCGAGGAGGGAGGAGGTGATTCTGCCACTGTATAGGTTATTAGTTAGACCACACCTGAGTACTGCGTGCAGTACTGGCGTCCGTATCTGAAAAGGGACATTAAGTTACTGGAGGAGGTGCAGCGCAGAGCGACAAAGATGATCAAGGGGCTGGGGGACTTATCATACGAGAGGAGGTTGAAGGAGTTGAACATGTACTCACTGGAGGAGAGGAGAGACAGGGTGACATGATTGAAACCTTTAAATACATGAAAGGAATAAACAAGACAGGTACAGAGGGGCTGTTCAAAGTAAGGGAGGGGAGGGACACCAGGGGCCATGATATGAGACTGGAGTGAGGAAGGTTCAGGAGTGAGATGAGGAGACACTTTTTTACAGAGAGGGTGGTGGCTGGGTGGAATGCGTTACCTGCTGAAGTGGTATGCAGTAGAACAGTGGACTGCTTCAAACGAGGATGGGACAGGACAAGGGGGAGGGTTAATGAAGGGGAAGGGTGGAAGGGAGGGGCAGCTGCAGAATAAGGGGTGCTAGCTGCACATTCGAGCAGACTTGATAGACCTCTAGGCCTTTATCTGCTGGCAAATTTTGTATGTTCGTATGTTCCCCGCCACCTCTTTTGAGAACCATAGTGTTTTTTTCCTTTGTTTTGTTTATTTGCTTCACACAAAGGCTTGTTCCCTCTGTGATGGCAGTTTTGATTTTGCCCCAGAGTTTTTCCCCCTCTCCTTCCTGCCCTTTTGCTTGTGCATTCCTTAGGCACTCTCCCATTCTGTCAAAGTCAGCCCTCTGAAAGTCCAGTACCCTTGCTTTTGTATGGCTTGACTCTATGGCTGTGTTTACTGTGAACCACACTGTCTGGTGGCAGCTTGTTCCCAGATGGCTACCCACTTCTAAATCTTTTTTCTTGTGCTTCCAAAATCATATATAGCAATTCCTTCCAAAACTATATAAGTTAATTCCTTGCAAAACCATATGTGGCAATTACTGATGTTGGTTTTGGACTTTTCTTCCTACATTTTTGTTTTTCTCAACCCTCTCCCTTAACAACCCCCCTCCCTTTCCTTCCTCCTCCCAGCCCCCTCTCCCACTTCAGTTCAGTTTATTGTAGGGAAAAAACTCAATTAAGCAGGTTCATTCACAAGGAGGTCCTATACTAGACTTTTCTATACCTTGCTTTTATGCTTTGGTACAGGTTTTGCTTTTTTCAGCTTCGTTATGCACTTTTGTCTTTATTCCATTTCCTGGATTAGTTTTGATGCCTAATTAGGATTTGTTATTCTCATTTATTAGACACTTTTATCAATATGGAAAGGAATGCTTCTTTTACAATGTTTTATATATTATGAACTTGTTTGAGATATCTGCACAATTGTGAAGATATTTGACATTGACAAGTTTTATATAATGGAATTTTTAAGAGCAAGGTGTCTCTCTAAGTAAATAATTTAACTAAGGGTATCTTAGAAACATAGAAGTTGACGGCAGACAAGGACCGCAAGGCCCATCCAGTCTGCCCATTTCTTTTTCTACCTTATAAATGTGCCATCGGCCTTTGCTCTGTCAGTGGCCTATCTATTCATACTCATTTGTATTGCTCCCTTATGCCTATCCCATGCCTGTTTGAAGCCCTGCACTGTATTCATAGCCACCACTTCTTGAGGTAAGCCATTCCACGATCCACCACCCTTTCTGTGAAAGATTTTTCACATTCCCCTTAATCAGCCCTCTAATCTCATGCTGTGTCCTCTTGTCCTGCTATTTTCTTATATTTAAACATGTTAGACTCTTTCACCTTGTTAATGCCCTTAAGGTGTTTGAATGCCTCGATCATATCACCTCTCTCCTCCTTTGCTCCAAGGGTATACATATTGAGCTCTGTTAATCTGTCCTCATATGTTTTCTGATGCAGTCCCTGCACCATTTTGGTTGCCTTCTCTGGACTGCCTCAATTTGGCTAATGTCCTTGTGAAGGTGTGGCCTCCAATACTGCACGCAGTACTCCAGATGGGGCCTAACCAGTGTCTTGTAAAGAGGGATTATTACCTCCCTCTTACGACTTGTGATACCCCTACTAATACACCCTAACATCCCCTAGCCTTACCTACTGCTTTAGAGGTCTGCTTGGATGATTTCAGGTCATCAGTGATGATGATGCCCAAGTCTCTTTCTTCCTTTGTGACTGCTAGCAACTCCCCTCCCAGCCTATAGGTGGCTTCAGGGTTTCTCTTCCCTATGTGCATGATTTTGCACTTCTTTGCATTAAATCCCAGTTGCCACTCTTCTGACCATTTTACTAGTTTATCCAGATCTCTTCTCATTCTGCCCACCCCATCTGGATCATCTCTGTTGCAGATCTTGGTGTCATCTGCAAACAGACAAGCCTTACCCTCTAGTCCATCTGCAAGGTCACTAATCTAGATTTATTTCTAGAACAATATCCTAATGAAGCCTTGGTTTGAGGTTGAAGTGCCAAGGGGTGCTAGATGTCCATAGTGCTGATTCATTGCTAGTACTTTGCACTTTTAATAAATCCTTCTGTAGCAGCAGTTTTTTGTGTGCTGGCTCTTACGTGTTTGCTGTGCTCTGATGTGTCTCGGTCATGCTGCAAGTCCAGCAGAAGCATTCCTTAGTTTGTGTGGGTTTCCAAAAATTATGCTTGTCTGATTTGGTTATTGTGGCTTACAGAATAGCTGGTAGAGCAGCCCAAAGGGTAGGCTACCAGAGTTCTAAACAATTATGCCTGTTTGACGTGTTTATTGAGGCTGGCGGGTACTGCAATCCCAATAGCAGACCAACAGTTTTCCAAAAAATTATGCATGACTGGCATGTATAGTAGGAAGATGTGGCTCTGAGTGACTAAAGCTAGGTACTGTGGAGTATACCCCTGAGAAGGAGGGGAACGCTTGGAGTGACTAAAGCCATGACCACTGGAATAGACCCCTTGAGGACGATGGGCTTGCCTTGCGGTGCACTTCAGTATTTTTTAAGATAGTTAAGTCATCTGACTCACTCATCAGCAACAATAATGCAGTGCCAGTGGCTCAGCAGGCTGCATACTCGCCTTTGAGACCAGAAGATCAGAAGGTTGTGGGTTCTAGCCCCACACCAGGAACTTGGGTTAAAATCCAATGTTGACACTGAAGTGCATCATGAGGGGGATGCTGTGCTGAGGTGCCATCTTTCAGGTGAGACATTAAACTGTGGTCCCATCTGCCTGTTTTAGTGGTTGTTCAGGTGGACATTAAAGATCCCATGGAACTTCTCAAAAAGAGTAGGGGCCAAATTTCCCCCATTCATTAAATAATACCACCAAGAGCCTAATCTGGTTCAATTTTACTTGGTTTCCATCTATACCATCCCCCACCCACCCCGGATAAGGCTGAAAATAGGCAGACTTGCCTAGCCCTCCTTTCCCGGCCAATAAAATCTAAATTAAATAAATAATCAAATTGGTTATCTTTGATATTATTTTCTTATTTGAATCCCCAGTCTCCATTTTCAGTATCTGAATTGGTCTCCAATGGGACTTTATGCAGGACTTGTGATGCAGATGCCCGTTTCGTCAGTGACAACAGAGATGTTATGTCTGTGTATGGGATTAGTAGTCTACTCGATGTTAAGAATGCGAGTCTCTCAAAATTTTTGGGTGATAGATTTGTCCATTTGTCATTAACAGCCACTGATGAACCAAATAGTCCTTCAGAATGGAAACTGGATGGTGGGCAGCCAGAACTGCTTGATGCCACAAAAGACAATGCTGGCAACCCTGAACATTTGTTGCCCTCTACATAAGTGGTTCCTCATCAATGTTCATGGTCTTTGAGTCAGTCAGGTATGCCTCTTCCACATGTTCTTTAGACCTGAAGTCCTCTTATTCCTCCGCTTCTTCAATACCCAATTGCCATAATACTGCCCACAGAGGGTTAGAACTGCTACTAGGGTGGTCTTTAGAAGTGCTGGTGTTAAAGAAAGTCAATGTCTCTATTGATGTGTCAGGATCAGAGTCAGTAAGGGGATCATTTTCAATTGATTGTGATTAATGAGGTTTTTATTCCATCCTTATTTTAGTTAGATTTGCTTTCAGCTGCAGTGCATATACTATTTCAATCAAGTGACTCTTGACCTTCTGTAATGCAACTCAACCCTTCCCATAAGTTCTGGGAGTCCATGTTTGTACCATGGCTCTAACAAGGTAGCACCTTCGTGCTCTCTGGATTCTTGAATTGATCAAAAAAGTGGGACTGCTTGGCTTATGGATGCCGTGTGACCACTAACAGCCTGGGTGGCATGTTCAAAAGACCATAAGATGAGAATCAGGCCACCCATGAGATGCCACTGCTCTGTTTCTAAGCTGAAGTAAGCTCCTGAGGTATCAAGAATGGTGTGAATGAAGCTACAGTCACACAGCACCTCGTACTGTTAAAACATACTCTAAATCACGCAGAGGGTTGCGTTTCGCTGCATGACCACTTCCTGCTTCATGTGGTGCTAGGGGCAGGTTATTTTTCATTTGTAGTTCCTTGCCATTAGTGAGCAGGCAAAATGGCATCAAATGTGGCAACACAAACATCAACTCTTTATTATTTGATTGGCTGAGAAAGTCCTACACTATCAGATTAATGCAAGGGCCCATGCATGGAACTCTGCAGAAACTGCCATCCTCTATCACTTATTCCAGTGTTATTGCTAGCTACGAAGTGACCTTTTAATGATAACTTGTGAGGCAATTTTATCTAGCAGATGGACCAAAATGTTAGTCGCAGTGTGTGCTTGTAACATGTAGGTTACTGATAAAGTTGCTTGCTGGTAAACATCATGGGTTGGTGGGGGCAGAGGGCAGTTCCTAAACCAGGTATATGGGGCCAAAGGCAAACCCGACAGTTGTGCCTAACAGGTTATTATGCACATGAAAGACATAGCAGAAGAGAAACCACTACTCAGTGTATCAAGTGCACTGCATCATCTTCTAAGTGTGAAACAGCTTGAGACAGATAGTGTGCAGTGGTATCCCTCAGTTCAGGCACAGCCTGGTTCAAGAAATATGTACGCAAACGAGCTTTCAATTTCAGAAAAAAAGCCTCTGTCATCAGCTTCCTGAACCTAGGATCCTCCACAAAAGGGTACGGCAAGAGATCAATTGCAAGCATTTCTACTACAGTGGCAATCAGTTTCCTGGACACTGACTAGGAGAAACTTTATGAAACATGCGAACAACTACACTATTGCTGGTTGATGAAATAACCTTTCCTGACCAGAATGATTTTTTTCCCACCACTTTCCCCACGACATGACAGAGGACAGCCACACACTCTCAAAGGTGACTCATTTTGTGATGACAGAGATGTTTTTTCTCCTTGATTTTTCTGAAGTGCCTGTAGCACCAACGTACCGTTCCTCCTCCTCTTCCTCCTCATCCCTGCCTGCCATTGTGCACTGATGAATAACAGGTGCTCCCAGTACCTCATCAGCCCAGCTCTGGTATTTTTCCCAAGATCGACAGAGGATTATGTTTAATGTGGATGTACTGCCCACCAGTACCAACATGTGATCCTTTTTTACCATGACTGACATGTACCTGGCAGAACCGGCATACTGCCACACTGCCATCCAATGGATCCATAATAAAACTGTCCCAGACAAAGGATTTGGACGGGCAGCGGTAACTTCCTGTGGCTGGAGTGGGGTGTTGTGGCAACTCAACTGCTTTCTCTCGCTGTGTGGCTTGTGACTGCTTTTAGGGTTTTTTTAATATCTTGGACTGGGTTGTAGGGGCACCATACAAGTGTCTGTATACCCCTTTTACATTTTTCAGAAACTTAGCCTTATGTAGAGTAGCGGCATCAGATACCTGTTGTCAGGGTCTTACTTGACTTTTGCTTTTCTTGGATTAACTTTCCCAGGGATCATCATCACCCTCAATCTCTTCTACTTCTTCACTGGTCTTCTCAGTCTCGCCCTCTTCTCCCTCCTCACCCATGGCAATCTTTTCTACTCCTGCCTCTACAATACCTTCATAGGTACTGGAACTATTGTGCGGGTAGGCTGGGGCTCACTCTTTCTGCCTTCCTCATCTGAAGTCATAGCAGCCAAGTCAGCTGCTGCACTTTTATTTGCTGCTTGATAGTTTGCTTTGATTGCTGCTTGAATATGTAACAGATCCCTCCTAGAAGGAACAGTACCAGCTCTCTGGAAAGTGGCCCTAGTTACACCCATCCACAAGGGAGGATCGCGTGAGCAAGTGGAGAACTACCGACCAATATCGCTCCTCTCCATCCTTAGTAAGGTACTAGAGAGATTATTGTATAACCAGGTAGTGGACTATGTGGAGCAACAAAAAATATTCACGACCCGACAGCATGGTTTCAGAAAAAAACATGGAGTAAACACTGCCCTAGTCTGTCTTACCTCAGACATCTATTCAGTTCTAGACAAAGGCATGCTCACTGGTGTGGTTTTTATTGCCCTCACCTAGGCATTCGACTTGGTAGATCATCAACTGCTCCTCATGAAATTAAAACACATCAGCCTTGATAGCCTGACACTGCAATGGTTCTCTCACTATCTTCAAGGAAGATCGCAACTAGTCAGATGGCAGGGTGCCATATCTTTTTTTATATTACTCCTGTTTCTCGCCCCTGTGGAGCGGACCCAGCGATCTCTGTCGGCCGGCACCCGCACCCCCGGACCAGGTCTGGTGCGAGAATTTATACGCCTCATGCACACGGGATTGGCCACACGCTGGTGAAGGTGCCTCTCGTGTCTGGGGGTGCAGGGCACAGCCATCAGCCACTGAGATCACCCTGCTATTTTCTGACATTTTCTTGCCCTTGGGGGCGGACATGCAATGGTGTCAGATGCACGGCCATGCTGACGCCCTTCCTGTTCCCCCCCATATCCAGGCACGCAACTGTAGTGCAGCTGGCCTCCACCGTCGCCACTGCAGTGTGATGCGTGGCCCCCACCCACCCCAGAGGAAGGAGAGCAGTCGCGGACGCCAATCCTTTCTCTCTGCCAGCCTCGGGCGGTCTGAGTCCTTCCCGAATCCGGGGTCATGGTGGAAAGTAGGTGGCGCCCAGCGCCTCAACCCTCAGTGCCACCGGGCCGGCTGCAGGGTGCCATATCTGATAAATGTCCAACATACATATGTCCAATACTTGCTCGATGGAGTATCCATGGGATCAATCCTGGGGCCCCTATTATTCTCCCTATTTATTAATGATATGCCTAAATATTGCAGTGAGGCAAATCTCACCGTGTAAGCCAATGATTCAGTATTATATAGGTCCTCCAATGATGCTGTCATAATGAATGACTCTCTGACGAAGGACTTATTGGTACTTGAGGGCTGGCTAGAAAACAATGAACTGGTACTAAATAGCAGAAAAACCAAGGCCATATAATTTGGACCAAAAAATTTAGGACAGGACCGGTCGCTACATCTGACTTCTACCCTCTCAAATGGGTCAACTGTTGACCCATTACCTTTCTGTTCCTTTCAGTTACCTTTCAGTGACTCTGTAAAAACTTGTATTATCTGTAATTAATCCAGGGTCGCCCTGAAAAAGGTACTGTTATGGTCTCAGTGGGCCCACCTGGTTACCAAATCTAAATAAATAAATACTTACCTTTACAGTTTGTTTCTTGCCTTGTATATTGTAGCCTGTATGTAACTATCCCTACTGAACTATGTTAACCTGTTGAGTGCTGCTGTTCTCCCTGGGACCCCCATGAAAATGAGGTATTGCATGTCATAGGGCCATCCCTATTGGAGTACTTTGACATAAATACATATAAATATCAATAAATAAATAAATAACTACAAATAAATAAATAACACAAGACCTGAGAAGTGCAACGAGACTGTTGCTTTACAGCCCATATAAAATAATTACTGACTGTTGTCTGGCAAAGCCCAAAAAACATTTTTTCCATAATATTTCTTTTAAAATGTATGCTGCCTATAAGTACTGCTGGGCACAACAGGACTGTTGCTCCACAGCCCTACACAAGCAGTAACTGAGTGTTATCTGGCACAAGCCGTTTTTTTGTAATATTTCTCGTAACTTTAAAACAAAATTTGTGCACTGCTTATAAGCACTCAATTGCACCACAGGACTTTTGCTTCATAGCCCCATACAAATAATAACTGACTGTGTCTGACACGCCTAAAAAGTTTTTTTTTTCTGCAGCATTTCTGTTTGTGAAAAAAATCAGCTTGCTTCCAAATGCACAGATATTGTGGCCACCAGGAAGTGGCCACTTATAATCAGTGGTCAGCACAAACCACTATAACTAAAAGCTGCACCAACATAAAACTGAAAATAGGAGTGGACTCTTTCCCTCCCCCAACAGATTTTGCTAAAATGCACTCTGAGAATAAGCACAGTTAAATCTCTGAAATCACCTACCAACACTTTCTCTTCGTATAAAAGCTTTTCAAATCCCCCCTTAAAAGTCTCAACACTCAAACTGAGCACAGAGTTCTACACAGACTACAATTGTTTTTCAAACTACAGTAATAGGACCGACTTTGCTCTGTATTGACAGACAGCAATCCTGCTCCTTCTGCTCTCACTCTCCAGCTGCACAAGTGTGGGGCACCACAGGGAACATCCCCCCTCCTGCTGCAGCTTTTACCATGCGACCATCCTTTTGGGCAGGAAATCAGTCATGTGACCTGCTCTGTGTCCTACACTTCATAATGTATAAAGTACTTTGTCAGCGAAGTTTCACCACTGTAAGACTGCAAAGTTCTAATCCATCTGTTTTGTGGCAAACACTGTGTAGGGTTTCCACCTTTCAATTTTTTTACCTGGTAATCTGGTTTTCATGATCTCTATCCAATAATTTGGTTTTACTTAGAGATAGTCAGGTTTCTGAGCCATTTTGAGTGCTCATGTAGTCGTAAAACCAGATTTTGTCATATTATTCATTCTTTTAGCTGCATGTCCAGGTTACAGACAAGGGACTAGATTTTTAAAGCCCCTGTTAGTCCCCATGGCTGTGGGAAAATCGCATCGGTCTATCTGTTTGCAGACGATACCGTGATCTATGTCGCCAAGCCCTCCCTCGAGCAAGCACAGATTATGCTGCAGCATGAATTTAATACTCTGCAGCATAACCTTCTGAAGCTAAAACTGCTACTTAATGCTAAAAAAACAAAATCCACGTTCTTCTCTTTCCAACTACATACTACCAATTCTCCGTCAACGGGGACCATGCCACTGATTACTACACTTCTGGGGTGAAAACCTTGAATCCGTAGACAGATTTAAATATCTGGGAGTGTGGATTGACTGTAAACTTTCCTTTACGGTGCATATTGAAGAGTTAGCAAAAAAACTTAAGTCAGAGACTGGGCCTCTTCTTTTGCAATAAACACCTACTAACTCAAGATGCCAAAATCCGGCTGGTACAGTCTACTTCCTTCCCGCTCCTGGACTACGCCGACCTTATCTATAGTCATGGTCCTAGTACTGCCCTGGCAAAACTGGACTCCTTGTACCACAGGACTATAAGATTCATAACTGGGGTCTCCTCACACATCACTGCTCCCTCTATACACTGATGGGTTGGTATTCACTCAAAACTGGAAGACTAAGGAACATGGCCTCCTGGACCTACAGAGCCCTAACAAATAAATTGCCAGACTACATCTGCAACCTTCTGATGATTTCACATGGGAGCTATTCACTCAGGAGATATTCCTGTATCTTACTAGTTACTCCAAGAATTAGAACACGATGCAGCTCTCATTCTATAAGCCATACTCTTCCTACCATCTGGAACACCATACAAAAATCCATTAAACTCCAAAACTTTGTCAGTCTAGAAAAATTCAAAACCCTCCTTAGACAGACCCTCCATGTGGAACACTGCACATGCTTCTCCTAAGCCTACACCCTCCCTCCGCCTAGGCTAACACTCCTTTTCTTAAGCCTCTAATCATTGTCCTTCAGTCGCTCAGTAATAATCTACTGTCCATAATTTCAGTCTCTGGTCAGTGCCCATGCAGTCATCATTTCTCCTGCACTCCTCTCTCAGTCCTACATGCCCCTATGCCTCTACCCCGTCTATGTTCTGTGCCCACCTTACCTGGTTCACTACTCTTCTTTACCTTTTCTACTAGTTGCCCACTCTGAGCTAGTGCATCTCTGCTAGGGTTGTATGTACAGGCTGTATGCTGTAATGTTTTTCAGCTTCCACCTGATGTAAGCACTTATGATGCATCTATTGTAATTGTACAGATGCCATCTGGTTTGCTGTATTCATTTGTTATATGTACATACTGTTGTTTACGTTTCAACAAGCATCATGCCCTTGCATGAACCATTCGTGTTTTCCTATGTTGGTATACTATCAGCTTTTGTACTCTTGTATGTCAATTATTGTATCATGTGTACATGCAGTGCGTCGCCTTGGGAACCTATCCAGGCTCACCTTATAAATTAGTTTTCTCAAGGGTGCTCACCTGGTTAAATAAAGAATTGAATTGAATTGAAAAAACCTGGCACAAATAGGACTTGTGGAGCTGCAGTTCTTCCTGCAGCTGCAATATTTTCAACGGGAGAGCCAGTTTACGATCAGCTCCCTAATTTACGGCAGCTTGCGGCTAATTTTTCAGCACAGCTGTAGGTAAAAGTTATATCTGGTGGGACCTGGTATAATATTCCCTGCAGCTGCACCAGCTGAAAATATGGAACTCCACAGGTGCAGAGATTTTGGTCCGCAGTGGCCATTGCAGACAAGGACTTAGCCCCGGGACGGGCTAAAAATCCAGCCCAAGTGCTTTTGTCAATAGCCCTTTCTTTCTAAAAACAGCCAAATTGGGAAGTGTAAAGTATGGCCATTAAGACCATTAGCAGATGCTTAATATTTTCCACTCTGCAGCTTAAAGGCTACCTAAACACTATTACCAAGTGCACTGTTCCCAAAACCCTCCCGTGGAAGTGTAGCAGAAAGGGAGAGCTGCTAGAAAATATAAACAGCTACCTTAAAATCAGGAGTTTAATGTGTTTTTTTCATTTTGCCACAATCAGGAAGCATTTGCACAGCACCACACCAATCAGAGCCTAAGGCTGCTAGGAACGTACAACAAGGCAATGTCATCTTCCTGAGGAGGTTGTGGAATCAAAAACAGTGGTGGAATTCAAGCATGCATGGGACAGTCATAAGGCAATTCTAGGGGGTTGGGGTAGGAAGAAGTAGGCTGCTGGTTAACTAGGATCTGCAGCTTATCCATTAGGTAGGGAAGTGGGCAGACTGGGTGGGCCAAGCGGTCCTTATCTGCCGTCAAATTCTATGTTTCTATCTATCTTAGCATGGCATCTCGTCCCTAAAACAGCAACTCTGGAGCCATATATATATATATATATATATAGGTAGAATAATCAGTACAGTACTGTATTTACTGTTATGCTGTTCAACTGTTTCTGCCACCAAATACCTTTCAGATATTTATTGCAGATATCACTGACACCTTAGTAAACGACACTATTAAATTCGCAGATGACCTAAAGGTGGGGAGGTGACTGTAGTACCCCGGAGCATATCATGTCACTACAGGGTGACTTGGATATGTAATTAATTGGATTCAGACTTGGGGCATGACACTTAACATTGATAAATGTAAAGCGATGCACCTTGAGCACAAGAACATAAAACATCAGTATAACTTAGGGAATGAAAACCTGTCTGAAACATCAACAGAAAGGGACTTGGAAGTCCTTATCTCTAGTGATTTAAAATTCACAGAACAAACAAATGCAGCCATTGGTAGGGCTAATAAAATGATATGGACTATACAAACAATACAACAACAAGGAATGCAAAGGTGCTATCACCCTTATACTGGGCATATGTTTGTCCACACATTGACTATTGTTCTCAGCTATGGTCTCTTCAAAATAAAACAGACAGTGGAAACCTTGAAGGAGTCCAGTGCAAGTTTACTAAACACATCACTGGTCTAAAAGAATTAAACTATGCTGATCAACTGCAATCAAGAAAACATATGTCACTAGAGACAAGGAGACATAGGGATGACATGTTAATGTTGTGGGAAGTCCTAAATGACCCAGCTCTTTTCCTGGAAATGGGCTTCGATTACAAACAAAACAGTAAAGAAACAAGAGGGCACCCACTACAGTTACGCAGTTTCCCTCACAAAACAAGTAAAAGACAATTCTCCTATACACAGAGAGTTGTGAATGCCTGGAACAATCTACCTTTACACACAATCATCAGTAAGAACAAGTCAGTCTTTAAAAACAGACAGCATACTTGGTTATTGAACACCATGTGTCCATATGGGTAAGGGTTTTGATGGGAACCTATATGGGCACCATGCCCCCAGTTCCTCAGTCAACCGCAGTACGAGATGTCACTCCAGTACTCACTGACCTAAGCAGCAACTGCAGTTGAAGAGGTCCTTTCCCGGGTCTGTGGAAGAGAACCATGCAGTCGGGAAGAAATCAGATTGTGGACACCCGAGTAAGCCTGTTTCTTTCATCAGCTGTGCCTAGTCCATATTCCCGTATTAACACTTTACTGCATTAAATTTAGAGTTGGCATGCTCCATTTAAATGCTAACCCAAATCACTATGGAGCAGTACAGTACACTGGCATGTTGATGCGGGTCAGTGAACAGAACAGAGAAAACAGAAGAGAAAAAGGGCAACGATCTACCCAGAAAATCGTTACGGGGAATGACCTTGACTGTAAGACTTGACTGTCCTGGACAGAAAGTAAACAGAAAGAGGGAAACGTATAGGGGGACAATAAGGGAAAAAGCATTCTCAAGATAGAAATAAGAAATGTAATTGCGCTCCTTCTGTACAGATACCGTGATCGTGTGATCTCTCTCCCTCCCCCGCCCCATCCCAGGTCACAGGAGTAGTGTATGTTGGTGTGTCGAGAGAGAGGGTAGGAGAAGGTGAGAGTGAAAGAGTTTTTGTTTTTGGCCACAGATTCTGCCTACTATGTAAATTAGTGATGTTTTACTTTTCTTTCTGCTAGCTATAGTGGTTCAAATTCATGCACTGTTGCATAGATACATAGACAGTGTCAGCAGATAAGGGCCTACGGCCCACCCAGTCTGCCCATTTGAGCTTGTAAATTCACTTTATATTTTCCTAGAAGTCTGTTGCCCCTTACCCTTGAACTCCAGAATTCCTTTATGTCTATCCCATGCATTCTTAAATCCCGTGATTGTTTCAGCCCCCACCACTTCCTCTGGCAGGGTGTTCCACTTGTCCACCACCCGTTCTGTGAAGAAATTCTTCCTCATGTTTCCTTTGAATCATCCTCCTTCCAACTTCATCCCATGCCCTCTAGACCTGGAACATCTTTTCTGATTAAAAATAGTGTATTCCTGCACCCTGTTCCTCCCTGTAAGATACTTGTATGTCTATCATATCCCCTCTCTCCCTCCTCTCCTCCAGGGAGTACATATTCAAGTCCTTCAACCTGTCCCCATAGGACCTGTGATGCAATCCATGTACCATCTTTGTTGCCCTTCTCTGAACCTTCTCTACCCTGTCTATGTCCTTACGTAGGTAAGGTCTCCAGAACTGTACACTGTACTCCAGGTGGGGCCTCACTAGTGTCTTGTACAATGGAATTATGACCTCCCTTTTCCTGCTGGTGATGCCCCTGCCAATGCATTGCAGCATCTTATTTGCTTTACCTGCTGCCTTGTCACACTGTTTCCCTACCTTGAGGTCATCAGAGATGATAACCCCAAGATCCCCTTCCTGCTTGATGCATGCTATATCCTCACCCTCCCAACTGATATATTATGCCAGGGTTTTTGCACCCCATATGCATTATCTTGCACGTCTTTCCAATGAATTTCAACTGCTAAACCCCTGACCATTCTTCAAGATTCTGCAGGCCCCTTCTCATTCTGTCTACACCCTCTGGTGTGTCCACTCTGTTACAGAGCTTTGTGTCATCAGTGAACAGGGAAATTCTGCCTTCTAGGTCCTGCACAATGTCACTGATGAAGATGTTGAATAGGACCGGTCCCAGTACTGATCCCTGTGGTACCCCACTGGTCACTCTTCCCTCTGTGGAGTGACAGCCATTTACCACCACCCTCTGTGTCCTGCCGCCCAGCCAGTTACCTACCCACTGCACTACTGTCCTACCCACACCCATATTCCCCAGTTTGTGTAATGGTCTTCTATGTGGCACAGTGTCAAAGGCCTTGCTGAAGTCCAGATAGGCCCCATCCACTGCCCTCCCCGATCCACCTCCCTAGTCACCCAGTCGAAAAATTCAACGAGGTTGGTCTGACATGACCTCCCCCTGGTGAAACCATGCTGCCTTGGGTCCTGTAGTCCGTTGACAACCAGATGTTTCACCAATCTCTCCTTCAGTAGTGCTTCCATGATCTTCCCCACTATCGAGATGAGGCTGACTGATCTGTAGTTCCCCGCTTCTTCTTTGTTCCCACTTTTGTATAAGGGGACTACATCTGCTATCCTCCAGTCTTTGGGTACCTCCCCTGTTTCCAGTGATCGGATAAACAGGATTGACAGAGGTTCAGCCACCACCTCTCTCAGTTCTTTAAGGACCCTGGGGTACACCCCATCTGGCCCCATTGCTTTATCAACTCTTATTCCTTCCAGTTCCTTCAGGACCCTTTCTCGTATAAAGGGACTTGTGTCCATTTCTGCATTATTCCCACCCCTTGTACCCCCTTCAGGCCCATTACCCTCCTCTTCTTCAGTAAAGACTGAGCAGAAATACCTGCTGCTGGTGCTGTTCTGCGGTCCTGCTTTCTGTTTTTGGCTGGTGTCCTATTAAAAACAATGCAACCGGACTCCTGATTATCTGAACTGATCTGATGTCGCCCAAGCAGTTCGGATAATCGGGACTACTGTATTGTGTGTAAAATTAGTGATACATATGTACGTTAACATCTTTATTGATATTTAACTTGTACACTGCACTCTAATGTACAAGTTAAATACTGATAAAAATGATAAGGTAATAGCGCTAATCTTATACACAATATATAAGGCTCCATAGGGAGCCAGTATTAGGAATGAGCTGCCTTGCTAATATGACACCATCGCATTGTACATTCCTGGCAGCCTTTGGCTCCGATTGGCACAGTGTTCTTCAAATGCTTTCTGATTGTGGTGAATTGAAAAAACTCACCGAAAATATATTACACTCTTTGATTATAAGGTACTTATTTATATTATCCAGCACCTCTCCCTTTCTGATATACTTCAACGGGAGGGTTTCAGAAATAGTGCACCCAGGGGCGTCATTTCAGCAAAATCATAGGGGTAGCAAGGTGGGGGAGGGGCACAGTGTGGGCAGGGCCAGAGAGGGTGGCATTTGCAACTCCCGATTCTAAAAAGTGTACCCTTCAGCTGTCACCACCCCTGGCCTGTCACCCACCATCTCTTAGGACTTATCTGGTCCCCAGTTGCTCCGTGGTGCACCCCAGGGTGAGATCACTGGGTCTGGCTACACCCTGGCAGAGATCAAAACCTCAGTTTGGGGGGAAGATCCTGATTGGTGGGTGTGGGGCCTGTAGGGTACCAGCATCATCCTGCTGCCCTGCCATTTTTTTTTCCATGATTTATTACTCGCTCATCTCAGAGTCAGTGGTGACAACTTCACATGCATGTGTGCAACAAACATGCAGAAGCTGGTAACTCACCTGCCGCAAGTGCTGCCCACTATGATGCCTTCCACGCTACCGTAGGAGGTGCTTGCACGGTGGCGCAGACAAGTCCTCTTCTTCAGAGAAGGCCAGAATCTGCTGGGATACTGGAGCTCTCTCCCTCCAATTGTCCCTCTGGTCACCCGGGCTCGATCCTGAACCCTGGGCCACCAGCGTCACAAGTGGCAGTCCATCTACTGATCTAATAGGATAGCTCCATGGTTTTACCATACTTATTGTGTCTCACAACCTCTTGAAAGATGGGATAGAGAAACCAGTCCATTGGCAGAGTGCGACGCTGGGGGCCCGAGTTCAGGAGTGAGTTTGGATCCTCTGGGGCCAGTTGGAGGAAGGAGGAAGAGGAGGAGGCGGAGGATAGGAACACCCCAGAAGATGCTTCTCTCCAGGGAGAGAGGGTCGCTGCCTTGGCTGCAGCACTGCCTCCTAGGTGACCATGAGTGGCAGCACAATGATAGGCAGGCAGGAAAGGGAGGTTATCAGCAGGGTGCGTGGGTATCATGCCATTTTGTGCATCCCTGCTTTGCCCCCCCCCCAGCATGCTGATAACCTGTTTGAGAAAGGGAATGATAAAGCCACAGTGTTCAAGGCAAAGGACCCCAGTACCTCCGCCTCCTTGTTTGTCCGCCACGTGACTACTCGATGAGACCTGGGATGTTTGAGGTATATCCTGTCTTCCACACAACCCCAGTGAGGGAGTAGCCGGGCATCATTAAAGCAGTGGTGGCATAGAGACGTGATGAGTCAGCCTGTGCTTTCGGCTCCTGACAGAGTGAGCATTGGAGTAGAAGTATGCGAAATAAACTTCCGCAGGTGGAATGTAAGTGAAAATCTGATTTTTGTGGAAATTCCACCTGTGCTGCCCAGTTGACCAAAACAAATAAAATAAAATTAATCCTGGGTAGCTAGTGGTCCCTCCCCACCTGATCACCTGTCTGCCTAATGTGAATTAAAAAAAAAAACCCTGGTGGCTAGAGGTCCCTCCTTCTGCTCTGCTCAATGCGATTAAACAAACAATACTGGTGACTAGTGGTCCCTCCTTCCAACCAATCATCCGCCCCTTCTGTGTCCAGCAGTAGTCAATAGAAATTAGACTGAGTATCCTGTGTCAGGGCAGTACATCTGAGCCAGGCCATTCTGCAAAGAGACACAGATGTAGCCATGACTCTTGATGAAACATCTTGGATGCCTCAATACCGTCCGCAGCCACCTGCTCCAGCTCCCTGGCAAGCTGGTCAGGGGCCTGTTTTGCTAGGGCCAGGACAGTATCCCATCTGGATTTCTGGTACCTAGCTGCATAAGCCATATAATTTGCCTGTCTGAGTCCCAAAGATGCTGCCATGTACTGTTTCTTTGCCATGGCATCCATCCTCCTGGAATCCTTTTCAGGAGGGTGAGAGGCTAGAGGAATATTAGCCTTGTCACAGGCTGCAGCCTGCACTACCCCCACATGGCTGCACTGCTGGGAGAGGAACTCCGTATCAGAGCCTGATAAAGCATACCTCTTGTCCATTCTTTTATCCACAGGAGGATAGAATGAGGAGTTTTCAGAATTTTTACTGTCTGTTTCCTAAAAGATTTGTGCAAGGAATAGACAGTCTCCAGACTCTGGAATATCCATCATTTCCACAAAATCAGGCTCTTCTTGATCATCAACAGCTTCTCAACAGGGAGTTGCAGAGTCTCAGCAACTTTCTTGTAAAACAAAAATGAGAAGGGACTCAGTTAGCCTGGGAGGGACACCCTGAGGTTCTGTCTGGAGAGATGTCCGTTCAATGGGCACATCCAGACTTTCAAAATCACACTCACTCTCCTCATACCCTCCTCCCTTCCTCCGGTTCATAAAAATCCTCAAAATCATAATCTTGAATCAGAACTGTCCAACCGAGCGCTTCCCTAATGGTGTCGGTTCGACGGAACTGGGGAAAGAGACTGACAATTTGAATAGCTTTGGCTATTTCCTCAGCGGTTGGAGAAAGAACTTTTGGCCCCAAACTAGCTGACTTTCTAGTCCTTTTAGTTGAACCGCCTCAGAGCTGGCTCTTCGCTTGCTCCGAGGAAGTATCGCCCTGGTCAGAGGGCACTTCTCAGGTTCGGGTTGAACCGAACCGGCTGGCCATCCGGGTCAGCGGACTTTTGGCCTCCCTTTCCCTGAGCCTACCAACTCTCTTTCCACGGTGGCAGCAGGAAAATTCTACAAATCTGGCAGTCTGCATTGAGGTGGTCAAACCCAGACAATATACATAGTAGTGTGGGTCAGCCTTAGCAAAGGCTTCCCCACAGAGGCCACAGTGCTGAAACCCAGTGGGTCCGGTTTTTCTTTTGGGTTTCTCAGACATAGTGCCAGCCTAACCAAAACTTGCCCGTTAATGGCAATCCGCCAAGCAAGACTTATCGGTTCCCAACCGTGTCACGGGTCGTGGAAAAAACCGTAATAAAATCCGTTTTTTTAGAACCGATAAGAACCGGGAACCGCACTCTAAAGGACTAGAAAGTAATTTTAAACCCAATCTGATCGGTTCAAACCGAACCGAAAAGACGTTTATAAGTTCCACACAGAAGAAAATAAACAAAAGCCTATCTATTACTTACAATACCACAGACAGAGCTTGAACCGACGACTGCGGTTAAATTTCGTAAAATAAACCGAGAATTACACTTTTAAACTGACAAACGAACCGAGCAGCAGGAGGAATCTCGGAGAGACTGTTCAGTGAGGAGTAAAGAATCTGACAGTTTAAGTTTGAGCTACAACAGACAGGGTGTTCAACCGAGCTCGCGCTCAAGATTCCATGCCCTGCATGGAAAGTTAACTCTTTCACCTCCGGAGCAGTTCTAACCTGGGGTTATACTGCATATGTCATAATATAGCAAGACTTCATGTTGTTCGAATGCCTATTCAGCCTGGATCTAGTAGACTGAGTTTGTGAAACAGTTATGCCGCTCTCTTTTATTACTTACTCAGTATTCACATATAGCCATGGATCACTGCATGGGAGCCTGTTTTACTGAGTGAAGGACTGTTAACCAGGATATCCCCATCTCATTTCATTATCAGCTGTGGGGGATTATTAGCTGCCAGTTGCAAAACCACCACAGAAGGGCAGAATATAGAAGGGACCTTGGTTTATTTTATTTTACTGACATTATTTTACCATGTAAGCTATGCAGAGAATTAGACAAATCTTGTTTACAGATGCAGCTGTGGGGAAGGAATAAGGGTAAGGGGTGGAGAACAAAGAAAAATAGGAAACAGCAAATTAAACACTGCAATAATAATAATAACATAGCAAATGATACAGTCAATGAAT
The DNA here is from genome assembly GCA_016271365.2 of Neoceratodus forsteri. NCBI lineage: Eukaryota > Metazoa > Chordata > Ceratodontiformes > Ceratodontidae > Neoceratodus > Neoceratodus forsteri. The sequence goes on along the minus strand of CM057456.1, from coordinate 747,249,435 downwards.
ACATTCTTCATTTTTTTTTTTGTATTACAGTTTTTGGCCAGGAAAGACACACTAAGCCAAGGCTTGTTTTCAGGTGCATCCTGGGAGCACAGGGAAGTTATGTGACTTGATCATGGTAACACAGTATGTAAGTGGTGGCTGTGGGATTCAAACCCCGTTTTCCAGGCTTGCTGCTCAGTGCTCCTAACTGCTATGCTATACTGCCTCCCTACATAAGGCAGCAGGACAGCATATAGACAATGATTATATGAATTGAGAGGGAGAAACCAATTAAGCAAGTGCAGGAAAGGACAAAATGATGCTTCCGTTTTAGCTTGGACATTTAGATTCTAGGAGTAAGTTATGTCAGATAGCAGCCAAGAACTGATCACAGCTTCAGCTGACTGCTTTTTGTGCTGGGGAATCTGCAACCTTTTGCCCCACTGTTATCCACTGTAGCATGCTGCAGGGGTCAGAGGCAGGGTTAAACAGATTGCTTAGGTAGCCATCGTAGACTATGAGCCTAGGTACCTGGCGTGAGACTTGAATTCTCAGTCTTGTACTCAAGGGGTAACAGTGTTACCAAATGAGTCACACTGACACTTATTTCAGTTCTCTGTTGGTTTTCTATCCAGGAGGTGGTCATACCTCTTGTATAGCCCTGCTGGAAATCTAATCAGCAGTAGCTGCAGAGCCCCTCAGTACTTGCCTTGTATTCAATAAACTAAACCTGCACAGTTCCACATGTAGTGATACAGACTGCCTTGTGACCTTTCTCATCCTCAACCCCTTCCCACCTGCTGTATCTTCACATTCATTGAGGCAAACGAGCAGTTAGATGTTACGCTCAAGAACTGAAGCTTGCTCAACTACAAATTGAGACAGGCACCTCAAAGCAGTGCCATGAACAAAAATACTGTGGAGGGGGCATTTTACTGAAGTATGAGTTTGTTTTAGTATCACGAAAAAGACACTGAGACATTCTAGGTGGAAAATGAATAATGATAAATATGCTTACATTGCCCTCTTCTGGTGGCCCCTTGATTGTTCACCACATAAGGATTACTGATGTACAGTACCATGGCAATCTTCTACAGTACTATATTATTACTTTGGTCAAAGAAAGTTATACTTGGTAGCCTTTTGAGTATGTATGCCTGTTTACAAAAGTGTTCTGTTGCTTAATTACAGCAGTGAAAGTGAAGATTTTTAAGAGCATTTAACCAGCCAGCCAGAATATCAGGGTTACAGCACCCTGGCTCATTGACAGATGCCATCAAATCTGCAGCATCCATTCAAAAGACAGGATCTCGGTCTAACTTCACACCAACACAATGCAAGAGTCTGCATCATACTGCCCCCTTAATGCCTAAGTGTCTTAAGAAAATCACATTTCTCAATATCAGATTTACACATTCCAAATATGACTGTGTTTTGGACAGTGAGACATAGACTTGTGTAGCTTTAAAACTGTCCTTTTCTTTACCAGTCATGCTATTAAAGAGGACACTGTTGTAATTAGGTTGAGAATGACAGTACTAGCTTTATCTTCAATGACATACAATCCATCTGCTGTGGCCTCACTTAAACTCTGTAATCAAATACATGTATGGCAATCCAGCTTGGATATTTAGAGACTTGCCTATAGTGTAGGAAACCCATCTCTTCTCTTTCTCTGCATCCTGCTCCCCAGAACTCTAGTGTTGTAGCACATATATGTAACCCACAAACCTACACATAACTCTGAGCAGTCAACACATTTGAACTTGGACTGACTGATGTTCCAGTGGTAAGTGCTCATGCTATCTTGCTATGCATAGGGCCTGGGTCTGATTACAGATTCTGAGTCCTAGTCAGTTAGCAGAAGGAAGAGACGTGTTGTCCATTTAAGAAACAATCCATCGCCAGGAAGGGAAGACTGTGGATGCTGCTGCTGCTTGAGTGCCCCTGGTAGCCAGTGTGGAAGGGTAGTCAGGTAGCAATGTCATTCTATCAAGACTGCCACCTGATGTACAGTGGCAACTCCAGGAACTGAGGAGGACTGAAACACGGGCAGGGTACAGAGGGCTTATGTCTGGGCAGGTAGGCTGCTTTAAATTTAGACTATGTTGCTGGCTATGGATCACGTCTGGGGTACAGCTTGAGCACAGCAGATTGTTGCCGGCGTATGTGCCCCATCTGACTTTGGCCTTAAGCTGCTCATGCTGACATGCTTTTGGGTGCTAGAATGTTACTTGTGTCCCACGCGGTTCAACTCCTACTGAGCCACAGAAGAGCCACTAGGCTGCTTCTACTTATCTCAGATAGCAGCCATGGCATACCTCACTGCAGAGGTAATGCCATAATAGATACTTTGTGTTGGATGGTGGGCAGGAGGTCCCAATCTCTTAGTAGGGAATTAATTGAAGTGAGCAGCTGTAGTGACAGTCGGAAGGTACAGAAGGAGTTACAAACATACGAAAATGCCAGCAGAACAGGTCTCACGGTCTATCGAGCCTGCTCGAGTGCGCAGCTAGCACCTTATAATGCTGCTGCCCCTCCCTTCCCCGCCATCCTATTACCCCATCCCCTATCCCAATTCCTCTTGAAGCTGTCTACCATCTTGTAGGCCACTACCTCACCCGGCAAGGAGTTCCACTTGTCCACCACTCTTTATGTGAAAAAATGTCTCCTCATCTCTCTCCTGAATCTACCCTCTCCAATCTCAGTTGGTGTCCTCTCGTGTCCCTCCCCTTTCTTCTCTGGAAAATCCTCTCTGTACTAGTCTTGTTTATTCCCTTCAGGTACTTAAAGGTCTCAATCATATCTCCCCTGCCCCTCCTCTCTTCCAGAGAGTACATATTCAACTCCCCCAGCCTTTCCTCTTATGGCTTGCCCTCCAGTCCCTGGATCATCTTTGTAGCTCTACGCTGTACCCCCTCCAACAATCTGATGTTTTTCAGGAACGGGTGCCAGTATTGCACGCAGTACTCCAGGTAGGGCATGACCAGTGACCTACACAGGGGAAGGATAACCTCCCTACTTCTGGAGGAGATCCCTCTAGCTTTACACCCCAGCATTTTGTTGGCTTTTGCCGCCATCCTTCTGCATTGAACAGAGCTGTTATTTATGCTCCCTGTTATGATCACCCCTAGGTCCTTCTTTTCTGTGGAGCAACCCAGCTGAACCCCATTTAAGTGATAATCCCTCCTCTGGTTCCTGGCTCCGAAGTGCAGAACCTTGCACTTCTTGGCGTTGAACCCCAGCTGCCATTTATCTGCCCACTCCTGCAGCTTATGCAGGTCCTCCTGCAACCCCTTCCCCCCCTCCGTGCCATCTACCACAACTCCCATCTTGGTATCATCTGCAAACAGATTGATTTTGCTCTGGATCCCATTCGAGATATCTGCAATGAAAATCCCGAACAATACTGGTCCCAGCACTGATCCCTGTGGTACCCCACTCATTACCACTCTCAGTGATGAGAGTCCCCCCACTACCACCCTTTGCTGTCTCCCCTCAGCCAGTTTCTGATCCAGGTCACCATTATTGGTCCTTCCCCCACATACTCCAGCTCCCCCCCAATCTCCCATGTGGCACTGAATCAAAGGCCTTACTGAAGTACAAGTACAGGATGTCCACAGCATGGCCCTTGTCCAGTTCCCATGTCATCCAGTCACAGAATTCTACCAGGTTTGCCTGGCACGATCTGCCCACAACAAACCCATGTTGTTGGTCGTCCTGGATACCATTTACCTCCAAGAAGCTCATGAGCCTCTCCTTTAGGATAATCTCCATGAGTCTGCCCACAATCAAGATGAGGCTCATTGGCCTGTAGTTCCTTGGTTCATCCTTTGACCCACTTTTATTGATGGGCACCATGTGGGCCATCCTCCAGTCCTGTGGTACACATCCTGTGTCCAGGGAGGTATTGAACAGGTCTGCCAGCGGCCCTGCAAGGACCTCTGCCAGCTCCCTCAGTAGTCTAGGGCGAATGCCATCTAGCCCAGGTGCTTTGTCCACTCTTAATGCCCTCAACCCCTCCAGCACACTGCCCTGTAATCTCTACATCTGTCGCCCCTCCCTGCCCACCCACCCCACTTGCCTGGACGATTTGCCCCCCTTCTCCTACGTGAATACAGAGCAGAAGTACTCATTTAGTGCCTCTGCCTGCTCCACCCCCTTCTCCACCCACCCCCCATCTTTCTTGATCCTCACAAGCTGGTCTTTGTTTCTCCTTTTCTCATCTGTGTAACAGAAGAAGTATTTTCCTCCTCTTTTGATCCCCTGCACCAGTATCAGCTCGCTAGATGCTTTGGCCCCCCTGACCAGTCTGGTGACCTCCCTACTTTTCCCTGTATACATCTTTATCTTCGCCCGTCACTATTTTCCTATACTTCCAAAATGCCACCCTCTTGGTTCTCACCCCTTCCATTATCTCCTGTGACAGCCAACAGGGTTTCTCTGCCCTGCCATTCTTGTTTTTTTTCCTAGTATAGGTCTCTATTGTCTCCACCAGCCTTCCCCTTATTATATTCCACTTATGATCTGCATCCATGTGTTGTTGGATGTCTGCCAGGTGCTTGCTCAGAATTTCCCCCATCATCCTAAAGTCTGCCCCCCTAAACTCAACCACCCTTGTAACCGTGCCCCCGTGTCCCTCCCCATGTTTAGCGTGAACCACACCAAGTAGTGGTCACTCCCAGCAAGTGGTTCCCCCACGTCTAGGTTTCTTACAGCTGCCATGTCGGCCCCTGTACCAGCCGTGTCAAGAAGCTGTCCTGAAAAGCTTCCAACAGGACCCCCTCTCTTGCACTCATGGTGGCAGGTGTACTCCAATCCACCCCCGGTAGGTTGAAATCCCCCACCATCACTGTGCTTCCCTTCCTGCTTACCCTTCAAATTTGATCTGCCAGTTCCTGGTCAAGGTCACAACCCTGTGATGGTGGCCTGTCCACCACCCCCATCCTCAGTGTCCTATTCCTCGTATCCTGGAACTGCATCCATAAAGCTCTGTCCTACCCTTCCTCCCTTACACATTTAATCCCTTCCCTCACATAGATTGTCACCCTTCCCCCATTCCCCTTGGCCCTATCCTTTCTCAACAGCCTGTACCCTAGGATCATCAAATCCCAGTCCGGGTACCGGGTGGCCCATGTTTCCGTGATGGCCGCTATGTCCACCAATTCCACCGCAAAGAGAGCCTGTAACTCCGCAGTTCTGTACCTTAGGCTTCTTGCATTCAGTGAGGCCACCTTCCAACCTGTTGCCTCCCCAACCTTACCATTCCTCTTCCTCCCCTTTGGTCCTCTCTGTGCCCCCTCCTCACTGCCTTCACCTCTAACTAGGAGGGTGAGCACCCTATGCTCCCCTTTCCGGACACTGTTTCTAACAATGGTCCCCTCATTACCCCCTTCCTAGTTTAAATCCCCCCTTGTTGAAATACACCCCTCCATTCCCTGTCTGAGTACGCTCTTCCCCATGTTGCTCAAATGTAACCTGTCCCCTGCGTATAGGTCACTGTTGTCCCAGGTCCTGCCCTAGTCTGACACCAGTCTGTATTTCCTGGTTCGGCACCAATCCCTTAGCCACCCACTGAACTCCTCTATCCTTTTTTTTCTCCCTGTACTTGCACATGGTACCAGTAGCACCTCAGAGAATGCCACTGACAGCCCCGCCTCCTCACACTGCCTACCCAACTCCTCGAATCTCCCCTTTACCACCTCCACTGTTTCCCCAGCCAAGTCATTTGTTTCCACATGCACCAACACGTGTGGTTTCATCCTCCCTCTGCTTTCGCACTTGAGAAGTGCCTGCCCTGCCCTGTCTGTGGTCAACCCCGGAATTGCCCTGACCCAGATATGACTGTGCCTTCCCCCCTTCCTCCCCATCTGATCCCCTTTAGTATGGAGTTCCCCAGCACCACTCCATCATTCTGATCCTGACCCCCCCTTCCACTGTGATCCCTGTCCACTACCCCCGGAACCTTGCTGCCTCCCTCTTTACATCCCTCATCTGCACCTTTTGTGCTCCTTGCTTCATTCCCCCCTGCTTCCTCCCCTCCTGTTACCGCCTCTCCCTCCTCCTCTACCCTACCCTTACTCTCCCATCTCTGTTTCCCATTGCAATTCCTGCCTCTTGGAACTTCCCTACCCCTCTCTGCCTCTCTCGCAGCTCCGATACCTCCCCTTTCCCTTCCAACACTGCAAACCTATTATTTGATAATCCCGCAATGGTGCCCATCACCTACTTCCTCCTTCCCTGTTCCCTCTTCCTACTGCCCCTCCACTCACCTCCCCCCATCCTCCTTATATCCACATCTTTAGCATTACAGTTCCCTCTCTGCATCTCCCCAACCCTCCTTAGCAGGGTAATTCCTGCCTCAACATCCCCCCCCCAATCTCCTTAGTTCTCTCTATAACCCCATTACTTCATCCTCCAATTTCCTTAGCCTGCAATAAATTGGACAGCCTCCCAGTTTCCATAAAAATTAATCCAAACAGCTGCCCCACACCCATTGCAACTCACTATCCTCCCTGTGCCTGCCACCCTCCCTCCACGGCACCCATCACTGCACCCTTTATTCTGCAGCCTCCACCCACCCTTATCCATTTCCGCCCACTTCTACTGCCCTTTGCGTGCCCCCCCCCCTTGCAGCCCTTTGCACCTACTCCTCATTATTCACGCTATTTAAGTGGTATCCTCACACCTGTCCCCTGTGATTGGCTTAAGTGTATCCCCACATCTGTCCCCCAGTCCTTACTCTCATACTTATATACTCTATTACTAGTCCGATATCAGTCCTTCTTTAACCCCTTGGTCCTCATTTGATGGCCTTTACTCAGCAACACATTAATACAATCCCCTCAGTGTACTGCATTAATACAGTACCACATGAGTACAATCCGCGCAGTGTATTGCAGCTCTTATGAACCCTAAATATTTATCACAGTCCAGAGTATGCTAGATCTGTAGCTTAGCATTACATTACCACCTTAGTATATATCAAATCCAAATATGACATCACATAACAAGGCTAGCTTTCATATCATATCATATCATATCATATCACATCATAACATTCACTGCAGGAGACCCTGTGGGCTTGGTAAACCTTTGTATCTCCACCCACCAACTCCTCGTGTCTGAACTTTTACCACCCGAGTATTAGCTTTAAGAGTTAGTTCATATGGGCAGTTTGTATCTCCACAAGCTCCTCCCTCATAGCCTTCAAGCCCAACATCCAGTGGCTTTTCAGTATTTAAAAATTTCCCATAACCAGCACAAGCCACCAACAGTTACAATATCACAGCCCAAGTAACAGTTGTAACTCACAGTACTAATTTAAACAGTTGTAACTCACAGTACTAATTTAAACAGTTATAACTCACAGTACTAATTTAAAGTACAAACTACGCAAATATAACAGAAGAAAATAAAACACAGCCACTTCCCTGACCACTCCCCCCTCTTGATAAGTGAGGTCAAAAAAAGGGGAGAAAATGTGTAAAAAAAAAAAAGTTTAAATTTCTCTTTCTGATATTGAATTTATAGAACTTGATTTTTGTGGGCACAGGTTACGTATGAATTATATGGTAGTGTAACCCCCCTGCAAATGGAGGTTCCCAAAAGACTTCCAGGAGCTTGCTTGAATGCTCCAAGCCTGAATGGTGTTTGGCGTTTAAGCCATTTATCAGTGAGTGTTTTTAGAACCTCTGGTACTGTCTCTTTAAGAGCTGTCTGCTTGCAGACATAATTAGTTTGTATGGAGGACTGTGTGTTTCTTTGATTGAGTACCACTCGAGCTGCTGCCAATTCACTCCATTTTGCAGTCACTAGGAGTGCAAAGGGAACCTATCTGAAAGATGTAACTGTTTGCCAGAAACCATTTAGAGTAATAATGAAATTACAGTTTGTCTAACCTGCTTTCTTTGCAGTCAGAACTGTGTCTGCCTAGTTCCCATTCTGGTTTTGAACTGCTGAACTGGACCAATCAGTGTGGGTAAGCTAGCTCTAAAATGGTGCCTTGGACGAATCAGAACTTGACTCATAATCTGAGCCAGCCACAAGAGGATTGTATGGGCAGTGACTTGGGAGATGAGTTTAGACTTCGCGCCTTTTGGACCAACAGGAGCAGTCTATTGTGAGTGATAGCCAATCCAGTCAAGAACTGGGAGGAACTCAAAGGAAGTGCCCGTTTTGTCTGTTGGAGTTTCAGTTGAGCTCTGGCGTGAAGAAGGAAGGAGCCCCTGTGCTTTTTCAGTGTGCAGTTTTAGTCGGAAACGTGTAAGGCCCAGAGTTCCGGTCTGCAGCTTGTGTAATTGCTTGTTAGGACTGAATCTGTCCTGTGAAGAGAATCAAAGGATATCTGAAGAGTAGAAACCAGGCTCACCCTGTAGAAGACTGGAGAAATTGCTGAATTGCACCTCGGTCTGTCAGAACTGAATCTGCTGTGTGTTCTCCGGTATTGTGCAGTAATTGCGATCGGGATAGAGAAGCAGCCTGCCTGGTATAGTACTTTCTGTTTTGCCATATAAATGTGTGAAGAGGCTTGTGTACCTCAAGTGAATCCTGCTGCCATTAAAGGACTTTTGCCTGTTACTGTTCACCATATAAATGTGGGAGGAGGCTTGGTTAGCTCAAGTGAATCCTGCTGCCATTAAAGGACTTTTGCCTGTTGCAGTTTGCCATATAAATGTGTGAGGAGTCTCGTGGAGCTCAAGAGTAGCCCTGCTGGCATTGAAGGACCCTATCTTGTTTGGAGGTCGTGAGTACTAATTCAGGGTCGCTCCCTGTTGAATTGCCACACTGAATCCAAATGGAATCACTGTACTGCTGACTGTTTAAACTAATTTTTTCTTTTCTCTGTGGGAAAGGGCCCCTACCAGCTGCCACGGTTTGGACTAGCCACTAGGGCTTGGGTACCCAGGGACAGTAACTGGTAGGGATAGGCCTGTGCACAGAGCCATAGGTAGATGAGTAAAGTATAAGCTAATTAACCTGATTTCCCCCTGTCCTTGTTATATTCCCCCCTAAATAAATCAGAGCTGCTTGTTTCAGCAAAGTTATACTGCCTGAGGTATTTGTCTGTGTTAAAGTATTGTACTGTGATTGTTGCACTGTATCTTATTTTACAGGAGGTCCCAGTGCCTGAACCAGCCCTGGGGGTAAGTGTATACTGTGAAGGTAATTCTGATATATTGTGTGGGCCACTAGTGGGAAGAAAGGAGGGTTGCAGTGTCCCAGAGGGCTGTGACCAAGTAAGTTTAACTACTGCAAACCCTGACCTCTGGGTGGAGGCACCCGCCACTGGATCCAGGCCCCTCAACCTGTTAGTGGCAAATCAGGCAGGGGTAGTAGCCCCTGGGATAGCGCCATCTAGGGGTTACAGTAGCAACTGTATAATGACAGGGTAACTATTTATCCTGTTATTATACAGTTGCTTATGGATACCTACCATGTTGCCTTTGCCTTAAAACATATAGTGATGCTCAAACATTCCTACTTTGCTGGTATTACCATGTAACTATTCAATTAGTTATTATGTAACTACACAGTAATAGCAGTTACAGCGACACTATCTACTTATTACATGTAGGCTACAGGATAATATCAATAGTCACCATGTTATTTTACAGTTACTACCATGTGCCTTGAAACATTAAGTGTACCTAAAGTGTAAAACTATTTTAGTCAGTTTTAGATCAAGGCAGAGTTCTAATATGAATGTTTTCATCTGCTTAGTACTTTAAGCAAATATCCTAGGTATATTCTCTGCCTTGGAATGCTAGAGTAGTTTGAATCAATCTAAGCATTGATTGCATGACCTCTGAGCCTCAGCTACCAGATAATTTTCAACCAAAGCAAAGATTCCACATCCTGGACTTCATTCTACATATTTGCTGGTTTCAAGAGAAGTAACAGCTGTTTCCAAGTCTATTTAGAATTGTACTTTGTTCCAGTTCAAGCACTCTTTGGTTTTGAATTAATTTGTTTTATTCTTCAGTTCTTGAGAACCGATCATGATTGGTTCCTTTTATCAGTTTCAGTTCTTCTTTGAAAGGGAACCAATGATTTTTCTCTGTGTTCTTTTATTCATTTCCAAACCACAATTAATGAAAAAAATCTATTTCATTTTCCCATAACACTTTATGTCACAGAAATAAAATGTACAGGCCCACCAGGATTTAAAAAGTATGCGTGCTATGGTGGTACGGTCTTTAAGGCTGACGGCCGTAATTTAAGCCTGAAGTGTTTGGGATCTAAGCATGTGATGTGGGATTTTGATTTCTGACTTTGAGTCTATCTAAAAACTGTTAAAAGGAAAGAAACTTAAAGGCGGTCTCTTTTAGCACCTGTGTCCACAAGACAGAACAATTTAGTTGGCATGGAGGGAACCAATAATCTAAATGTCTCTCCACAATATTCAGCTAAACCCTCCACCAGTGGCAGTACAGCTAAGGCCAGAATCTTTTACCATCCTAAAACTCTTTTAGTATGAACGTTTAGTACAGAAGATCTGCAGACGAGAGCAATTTGTCTCTTGGTGCCATTGGAGGTTAAAAAAAAAAAATCACACAATGAGAGGGAACTGGCGAGAGATCCAGGGACTAAACTCCACAGTATGGAAAGCAATAGTCAACTAGTCAGTGGGGGTGACCCGGTGAATCATCCATGTAGTAAACATGCTGCGGAGGCTCCAGCTGGACTGGCATGTCCCTCAGTTGACAGACAACATCCCTGGAAGAATTAATGAAAATGCTGCAGATTTTTCAGGTCATGCAGGATTTGCACAGACCTCAGTACCTCCATCCTTTTTCCCCCCAAGGAAGGTGGGGAAGAGGATGCCTTTGGTGAATTTTGCACAGACACATATTATGATGGCATCTTTCCTGCTAATTCAGGGGATAAGAAACAATATTTTATTTCTGCAAACATTTTAAAAAGCCTGCTTCACTACAGGCAATTGATTAAAAAATTGGAAAAAAAACATAAGCTGTACCTTGAGAGAGTGCTGTGTTTATACCTGCACATCCGTTTCCATTCGGATTTGTACAGACTTGCACAGATTTTTACAACTTGCAAAAAAACTAGGACTTCTTTATAATCAGCACCTACTGCCAAAGATTTAACACAATTATTTTTTATTACAATAAAGAGCTATTTGGCTGGAGCCCTGAACCTTTTCAGTAAATAAAATTAAATTCTTTATATAAATTGTGCACTACAACTTCAAATCATTTGACTTCATATCAGATATAGGCTTCCTATAAAGACTACATTCAATTTACCAATTTGCCTCTGGTCTTCTATACTACCTATGTGTGAGAGTGTGCCACAATAACATAAAGCACATATTGTTCATGTTGTGAAGGCTGGCCAAGAGACTTCCAGGCAGCAGCTTCAGATGTTTGTAAACTAAACGACCCCAAAACCAGAACTATGAGTAATCTAGTAGTCATGAGGAGGTCTCCTTGGCTTAGGAGAACCAACCTGTCTACTGACCCACAGCAAAACGTTTCTAATTTTCCTTTTGATGGAGGTTTTCAGTTCAGGCATAGAACAGAAATTTATATAGTGGAGGTCAACAAGCAAAAGATCAAATTTATAACCGTCAGCATCTTTGTTTTGATATGTATCGTATTAGCTTTTGTATTTGAGCAGGTTTCACTTACTGCATTGTTTGATGGTGGGTGTGGTGCATCCACCTGACCTTCTGAGCCCCTATGTTTTAAGCATCTCTTTTTAATGGTTTAGCCCTTTTTGCTGATCTTAGAATGTGATGCTTTTTATCCTGTAAATAATCTTTTCCTTGCACTTTGTCAGTCTTTTCAGTAAATGGAAATTAAATTTGTTATATAAATTGTGCAATACGACTTCAAATAATCTGAAACAATTTTTAAATTGTTATGGCTTGACTACTTAAATAAGGAGGTCCTGGTAATTGGACTACTCCCCTCCTGAAGAAGTGACATCAAGATGGCAAAATGCTGGGAGTCTGTCCATAGATATGTGCTATGCACTTCTTTGATTTGGTAATAAATATATTTTATGTTATGAAGTCTGAATGTGTGACATTTGCTTTGTTTGCTTTAATCAGTTCAGTTGGGTTTCTGGTTTTCACTTGGCAGCATTTTTGTTGAGTGGTGTACACGTTTTTGTTTTGGTTCTAAACAGAGCAGCAGAGGCCAAAATTACATGAGCCCTTACTCCAAGGGAGGTTATGGAAGAGGTGCACCAAGCAGACTCTACTTCCAAACCAATTATTCTGTAATAAGAGTGTGTGCAATAAAAGGAAAAGGTAGGAGAAGATGCAGATTTCAGGCTTCTTCTGCTCCGCCTGCCAATACTCAGTCTAATTCCTGACTGTTGAGCCAGTGCTGCTGTTTTCCAAGCTTAGCCAGTAGAGGACTGCATTTCCCTTTATCTCTTGGAATGAGAAAAAAAATCACTACTGACTTGTAGGTTCTGGAGACGACAGGAGAGGTACTTTCCCAGTCATTTGTAAAAATGTCGAGTCCTTATAAAACAAAAGACTTTATGAGCAGAAAAACATGCCTTTGCTTCAGACAGAAGTAGAAAAATTGTTAACTCTCAGAGCAACAGAGGATGTTCCAAAGTGCTAATTTGGGAAAAGATTACTTTTCAAGGTCTTTCCTAACAAAAAAGAAAAGTGGGGAGTGGCAGCCAGTTCTGGTCCTCAGAATTCTAAAAAGACACATGAAAATAGAAAAGTTCAAGAGGGCAACTTTAAAGACAGTCATTTCATCTTAGCAAATAGTGAATTGGTTATTTTCTGTGAATATAAAAAGAGACACACTTCCATATTCCATTATGTGAGAGTCACAGGGAGTTTTTAAAGTTCAAGGTGGGGCTGCTGACAATACCAGTTCAGAGCAAGGCTTTTTGATCTCACTTGAGCCTTGAGAGTATTCACAAAATACCTATCTGTAGTTGCAGCAGACTAGGGAGGCAATAGGTAACATGCCTTCCCATACCTCAATGATTGTTTAATTTGTGGTAAAACCTTTCAGGGGACTTAGATGTCTTTATAACAAACCACGGGCCTTCTTCAGTCCCTAGAAGTTCCCATAAACTGGGAGAAATCAGTTCTGAAACCCATGTAGTGTCTGGAATCACAAGTGCGGAACTACATACCATAAAAGGTAAGGCCGTTCTGTCCCTTCAAAGGGCATCGGACCTAGTGAATTTTGCTGCCAGTTTTGTTCAAGACCCACATAGAACAGAATAGGATTTTCACCAACTTCTGGGTTACATGTCCTTGACTACAGCTGTAGTCCCCTTAGCTAGATTAAAAATTAGGAAAACTGTGTGGTTTCTGAAATAATTTTGGCGTCAGAGAATTGCTTCCATAACAGTTAGTTCCAGTTCAGCCAAGGCTAGTATCAGCCCTCAACTTGTGGAAAGATTCTGCTGTTTTCAGAGACGTTTCCTTTTCCCTTCTAGAAAGCAATGTGATCCTTAGTGCTATATAGATGCCTTTCAACTGGGATGGGGAGGTCAGCTGGAAGGCAGCTCAGTAATTGGGGTATAGTCCTTTCAGGAGAAATTGGAACATATTAATCTTTTGGAACTGATGGCAGTGTTCCTGTCCCTCAAAGCATTTGTCAGTCAGGTTCAGAACTAAAGTGGTACAAGTCAGGACATGTTCCACATAAACAGATGGGGATAACAGATCTTCAAAATTATTCCAAGAGAGTTTGAAAATCTGGAACCTGGCATTCAAGTACTGATTTCAGATCACTGTAGCACAAAGAATCTCCAATGTCGCCCCATTACTTTCCATTGTGTGGGAGACATTTTGTGTCAGTCGTGTCTTGCCTGACCTTATTTTGCCTTTCAGCATTTTGCTTGCAGCATTATGTGTCACATTATTTTTGTCTTCGGCATTTTGACCCTGTGCCCTCTCTTACTGTACCCATATTGATTTTATGATTACAAATGTTCATAAAATATTGGGCCTCTTTTACAGGGTTAGAGGCTGTTTGTCTGTTTCTTCTAGAAGAACTTTGGCTCAATCCAGTTTTCTGTCAGTTATCAATTATGGTATCCCCCATACTCCACTTCCACTGATCTCTCATTAAAGAGAAATAGCACTCTCTACAGTGCTGTGTGTAACTTTGAAAGCTTTAGGGCACGCCACACACCACTGTACACTGTACAGCAGTATAGAAGGTCTTTTTACCAATGTTGTTTTCATTCAGTTTTTAATACGTTTTCAACATTTTCTTAACAGTAAAGTGACATTTTCATTTATGGTTTGATCTCAGGCTTTTTATCTATTTATTCCACAGGGCTAGCTTATGGTCACCCTGTCAAACTACCTTTGTACAGAATGTCTTTAGGATAAAGATCCTTCATTTTTGGTTTAACTATGCCGAATTGACAACATCTTTGTCGAAGTTTGGCATAGCAATATCCCCAATGTTGACAGGCAAAATTTCACCTGTCCAACACTGGAGTGTTTCTCTCATGGAACTGTGCCTCAACCCTCCCTCTTCAACAGATCATCAACCTGAGTTGAAGTTGATTTGAAGGGGAGGCAACATATGGCAAAAGGCAAAATTCCACCCTCACGCCCCCACAGCAACAATTTCAAAACCTATCGAATTGTCGCTGTGGGGATTTCCGCCATAACAGTTTCGTTGTTCGGTCGGCACATCCCTTTATTTATAGGGTCATCAAGTACTGTAACAGCCTTCCCAGTTCTTTTCGAAATGTTACTTCACCCAATGTATTTAAACAGGTGTTAAAAAAAAGGGCCTTGACAATTCTGTTTGCAATGTTTTTCATAATTTATGTATTATTTTCTTGTATTTCTATTTCTTGTTTGTATTGTTTATTTCGTCTTCTCATTCGGGTCCCCCTGAAAATGGGCATTTAATGTGCTTGGGGCTACCTGGTTATCAAATTTTAAATAAAAAATATATAAAAAAGGTAGGAAAAAACAAGTATTAATGGTAATACAGTTCAAATGTGTGCATATGCCAATTTAAAAAAGAAGTACAGACTTATGCTGTAAAATAAAGAACATCTGTATACATCACAATTGTGAAGTAATCTACAGGAAGCCATCTATGAAAAAGATGCAAGTTTTGGGCACTTGGGACACATGGCACAGCAGAACGCAACAAAGTATTCAATACAGAAGCCAATATAGCCCCCTAAGGATTGGCTTAGCCATTTTAGGAACATATACAAGGTTTCTGAAGGTACTAAAGAAAGTACAGAACCAGTGTGCACAGAGACAAAAGATTCATGTCTTCCTCTTTCACCTTTAGAGGTTATGGCACAAAATAAAAACAAAGCGCCAGGTCTGGATGCCATGCCAGCTGAAATTTTTCAAAGTAATGTGAAGTGGTGGGCAGAGCAGATGGCTCACACTTTCACAATTATATGTAGCCATCTGATACTGCCTGTAGGGTGGACTGTGGGAGTAATTGTTTCTCTCTTCCAAAAGGGATAACAAGCAGATCCATCCGGCTGTTGTCCTATCGCCTTACTTCCAATCTGTTGAAAGATTTATTTTAGAATCAGTCTATACACGTGAGATACCTGGATGCAGAGTAAAGGTCTCCTGCCCCCATATCAGAATGGATTCAGAAAGGGGTTCAGTACATTAAACCTGATTTTTACATTAAATTTTGTGCTAGGAAAACAAACGGTAAAAATATATGCTGCACTTCTGGACATTAAGGCTGCCTTCCACAGCAATAATAGAGCTGTATTATGGCAGTTCTTGAGAGAAATGGGAAAAGAAGAAAGGTGGTCTCCTTCTGCTGGCTACTTTCTTATTTTCTTATGCCATTAGCTATTGTACAACTACTTCACAGAAAAACAGAGGCCAGGATACAATATGCAAGAAATGGACAAGTAACACAGTCCATACTTACTGATAGTGGTGTCAAACAGGGGGTGCCTTCTGGCACCTCTTTTGTTACACTTATATATTAAATCCATAATAAAAGAGATCACTCATGGTGATATGTTCGTACTTTACATCAATGGTTAAGAAATAAACATTCTTACAGTATGCAGATGATGTGGTCTTACTTTCTCAAACCCTTTACTGTTAAGATGGAGACTTAGCGCTGCTATGAATCATCTACATAAACTGGCTTGGAAAAAAATATAAATAGGACAAAAATATTTAACTTTTGGTAATAGGTCTCCCAATAATTAAACCATGGTTAATTAATGGAAAGGAATTTGAGGAAGTAATTTATGTTATCTTGGTATAATTTTTGATAATAAACTTTCGTGGAAAGAACATATTAAATGTGTTAAAGTGAATACCCAAAAGACATCTCTGGGCATGAGCTAATTCACAAATTTGCTGGGAATTCTTTTATAGCTTTGAAGTCAGTTTATCAAGTGAAAATCAAAAGTCAAACAATGTATGGTAGCGAGATTTGGGGGCTTGGTAAAAGGACCCTGGAGATGGAGGTAGTCCAAGTTTTTTCTTCTGGACCTTAATGAATTTCCTTAGCAATTCAACATCTGCATTTATTAGACTGGAGAGAAGACTAATGCCTCTTAAAACAAATACAGTGTGTGGGTCTGTGAATGTTTTTGGATAGGATTGTAAAAATGGATGAAGTCAGACTACCAAATCTATGCTGGCAAGAAACATTAACAGAAAGATACAAAACAAATGAGTTTGGAAGACCTATTTCTATATTGCACAGGAATGGAATGCCTGAGATGTGACCAAAGGAGATACATATCAGGCACAAGGTATACATTTCAGAATCTGTTTAAAGACTTGTAGATGTTTCAGTTTAAAAAGACCTGGAAAAGATCCATATGTTAGAGAAAAACAAAATACATATATGACCCAATGCACCGAAAAGTATCTCATATGTATGAAAACAAACCGCATTGATATGTGTTTTGTAAATTTAGGATGGTAATGAGACTTTTAAAAAAGAGACAAACTGTGTATTAGTGAAGGCAGAACAGTTATGCTATTATGCGTATGTATGTCTGGTTAATAGCTTTAGCTTTTATAGAAGTTTTTTTTTATCTTGTGATTTATACATTGAAATAATGAAGTGAACCTGAACTGTACACGAACCTACTACTGCACATATGCCTCTCAAAGTAATGGGGAGGTCATCTGGTGGGATACTCAGGGTGAACAGGGTATGATCTCCTAAGGAAAAATTAGAATTGAGTAACCTATTGAAAGTGAACGTAGTGTTCTCCTCCCTCAAAGCATCTGTCAGGTAGATTCAGAATAAAGTAGTACAAGTCAGAACAGACAATACTACCACAATGTTCTACATAAAAAATAAGGGTTTCAGATCTTCAAAATTATGCCAAGACAGTTTGAAAATCTGGAACCTAGCATTTAAATACTGATTTGAGATCTCTACAGCACATCTAGCAAGGAAGCTAAATGTGCTAGCAGATTCCCTGAACAGATTAGGTCAGTCAACATGGATGGCATCAACTAGTAAAAGCTTCCAGGTGGCCCTGATGCCGACAGCTTGCAGTGCTATGATGTGGCTCAATGGAGGGAGATGTCCTCGGAGAAGACCTATAGTTCCAAGATAGGTACCCTTTTCTTTTTTCCCATCTCTCTGCTTTCCCTCTGACACATTTGCTGCTCTTTCATGGTATTAGTTCTTCCTGACTGTGGTCAGCTCTCCTCCCAAAAACACACGGACCTGCAAAAACTACTGTTCAGCCATTCCTTCAAACTTAGCCTTGTTTCTTTTGTTTCGTTCTGAAAGCATTTTTATTCTTTTGCGGGTTTCTATATTAGCTCATGCAATTACTGGAGCAACAGTAAAAGCCCCATTTGCTGAGATGCACGACTTAACCTCAAAATCTCCCACCAGTGCTGTTTTGCACTGTGACACAACTCCCAAGGAGAGGTCCATCTTTGGCACAGGAAGAGAAGTAAAAAAACAAGCATTTGTCAATGCCAAATGTTTGCTTGCTGGCATTGGCATTGGTAGTGCAGAAGTTACAGAGCTGCATAATAGGACTGGCAGTGAAGTATTAAACTGGAGCCAACCCCACCACCACCCTGCAGAGAGTGACATGCATTGAGGTGTGTCTTTGGGTCGTCAGGCATAACTGCCATGCCATTTCACCACACCCTACCCTGCAGACACTGACACGTGTCACGGTGTGCCTTGGGGTCTTTGGCCCTTATGCGCACCCCATTCCATCAGGAAATATGGTGAGATGGGTGCGGTATAGGAGAATGGGGTGAACTTTGGGGCCGAAGAGTCCAAGGCATACCTCAATGCCTCTCACTGGCTGCAGGGTGTGGAATGGTATGAGCATTACAGGCAAGAATCCCAAGTCACACCCCTGATGCCTGTCATTTTCTACAGGGTGGGGCGTTATGGTTGGAAACCCTAACAGCTCAGGCATTCGTTGGTATTTTCACTCCAAATTTTAAACATGTTTTTGAGACCCCCACCATGAACAGTGGCAATATCAGTTTGTTAGCCAAAAGCTGCTTATGCACAGCGACTATGGCATTTAGCACCACAGGTGCAAAACACATTCGAACAGGATGTGAAAATGACAGCTGTACTGTTCATGGGGAGGTGGAAAAATGGCAATGTTGCAAATCTGCAGTAAAATATTAAAAACTGGTGAAGTCATAGTGCAGTATAGAAACTGTGCAACGACACCCATAATGTAATTAGTGTGGGATTTTTACAGCAGATTGTCAACTCAGGCATTTTGGGACCTCCGATCATGAACAGTGTCACTGTGATTTTCTTTACCTGTCCCGAACAATGATTTCCCACAGCGACCACGCATCTCTGCGCTGAAAGTGTGAAAACACATTTCGGCCATGTTGTGAAAAATGACATCTGTACTGTTCATAAGGAAGTGTGGAAAAATGCAACTGGTGAAAATCTGGACTGAAAATATTACAAAGTCATGAACTTACGAGGGTGCGTGGAAACTGCGCAATGCTGACTTGTAACAAAGTCATTTTATGGAGTTTTGTCACCAGATTTTCAACATAGCCATTTTAAGACCTCTGCTCATGAACAGTGTAACTGTGATTTTCTTAATCTGTCCCAAACATTGCTTTCGCACACCGACTGCACCATTGTGCGCTACATGTGCGGAAACACATTTTGGGCGACATGTGAAAAATGGCAGCTGTACTGTTCATAAGGAAGTGTAATAAAATGGCAATGTGGAAAATCTGGAGTGTAAAATATAAGAAATTAAGAATCTCACGGAGCAAAGTATGAACGCAAGAACGACGCCAGAAACAGTCATTTTTAGGAGTCTTCATCAGCCTCAACATAGCCATTTTAAGACCTCTGCTCATGAACAGTGTCACTGTGATTTTCTTAATGTGTCCCATACATTGATTTCAAGACACCGACTGCACCATTGTGCGCTATATGGGCGGAAACACGCTTTGGGCAAATGTAAAAATGACAGCTGTACTGCTCATAAGGAAGTGTAATAAAATGGCAATGTTGAAAATCTGGAGTGAAAATACTAAAAATTGCAAACTTACGAGCGGCATGAACTGCGCAATGCACATCAGAAACAGTCATTTTAGGAATTTTCTCCACTGTACTCAACATAGGCTTTTGAGAGCCCACCTAATGAACAGTGGCAGTGTCGCCACATCAGTCCCGAAGGTGATTTGTGCAGTGACTGCGAAATCACCTTGGGCCCTAATAATGCCATGACAGTGCAATAATCTGTGAGGAGGGGTCCCAAACCCCATGTTGAAAATTTGGGCCCCAAATTCCCAAAATGCCTGAGATATGCAAAAAGTTGAAAAACCCTATCTATCCCATTATACAGCTTACCGGCATTTCTCAGTTCGTGGTTGGCTTTGAAGAATGCAGACGTGTTCCCGTCCACCAAGATCATCGCCGGAGGCAAGTATGGGGTGAGGGGGTGTAGGGAGGCAGGGTGCGCAGTGGGTGGGCGCAGGTGGGGCAGACACAGCGATGGACCGTTTTGATTTTCAGGTGTTTTTTTTTTTTTAATGAGGACGACACGGGACGTTTGCCACGCTGGGGTGGGCTCCCAGCGTGGCAGAAGGACGGCTGGTTAGGGGGCGTGGAGCCGATGGAGGATTGGGCACCCCCGTCGGCCACAGTATCTGTTGCCACGCTTAGGTGGGCTCCCAGCGTGGCACCCTGTACTTGGGGGAGAGAGTGGAGCCGATGGGGATTGGGCACCCCGCCAGCTATATGATGGTAGCTACGCTTGGGGTGGGCACCCAGCGTGAGCATATGGAGCTGTGTTTCGGGGAGTTTAGACAGCCGACGGGGATTAGCACCCCGTCGGAAATACAGTGTGTGTGCAAGTGGGGACAGCACGCAGCATATGTGTGTGTGTGTGG
Organism: Neoceratodus forsteri; assembly: GCA_016271365.2. Lineage (NCBI taxonomy): Eukaryota > Metazoa > Chordata > Ceratodontiformes > Ceratodontidae > Neoceratodus > Neoceratodus forsteri. The sequence continues at coordinate 747,229,103 of CM057456.1, read as the reverse complement.
TGTGTAGGGGGAACGCGATGAGCAGGCGATATCTTATCGCTGCTCACTGAAGCGCAGCTCCCCCTTTCAACTGTACGCCACTGCATTTTGGAGCTGTCCTAGACAGCTCCGGCAGGCATTGGAGAACTGCGGCCGCGCCTGCAAACACACTGACTGAACTGGAAGAGGGCTGACACACCTCTGAAAACGCGGATGATGGCACTATGTTTCCTGCACATGCGTGCAAGCAAACATAATGATAGCAGCAGCAATACAGATCTTATTGTTAGTACATTTATATTCAAGTAAAAACCTTAGCACTTCCCAAGGAATACCAGTAATCTCTTGCAGTAAGCATATTTTTTTTCTGGGGAGGGGGCACAAATAGCTACATGTTTAAAGGTCCAATTTAGGCTGATAGGTCACTAAGGGGGTAATATAGTCAGGTAGCAGTAAAACCTTTTTCACTAGAATGTTGGTTGTAGAACAATGCTGTGCTAGGTATGACAGCACTTTGCTCTCAGCATGAAAAAGACAATGTTATCCATGTAGTATGGAAATGTCATATATTTATACGAAAGTAACTGGGGAGATCATAGGTACAGATTTGTAGGTCTGGGGGATCATAGATATTGATTTGTAGGTCTGAAACTTACTAGCCAGGTATAAATAACTCTATTATCTTTACAGAACAAATGCTTAGCGATGTATCAGACAGTAATTCTCATTCATACTTTTCTTGCTTATAGAGGTTTTCATGGCTTTCACCTTGATTCTTGAACATTCAGCTTTGGTTTAGCAGATTACTGTCTTATGGTTAAAGCATCTTACATACTCTGGGAGAATGAAAACCTTGTGAGTCTGAACAAATCATAAAGGCTCCAGCTGAATCTGGGCTGCCTACTGTAATGCATGGTATGGCAGCATTGCACTGAACAACAACCAACCCACCCAGCTGGTCCCAACTAGTTTCTACTCACAGCACTTTTTTTTTTACCTTCTGTTTTTGCCTCTTTCCTACTCCAGCCTTCCCCTATATGCTGCCCCTCCAGCATCACCAACCGCTTTCTCTTGGATGTGCTACCTTTCCTGTACACTTGTGGCTTTCTGCTCCCAAACAGGTACGGTTTGTCCCCCTGGAGATGAATCCTTCAACTTACATTGAGGATAGGTAACCTGGTCCTTAGTGTGATCAGTGAAGGTGCCAGCTTCATCCTGCTGTGGCTGGGGCTGCATTTCCTCCACAGTTTTATCCAAACCCCTTGGATGCCAGCTCCGTGAGGGCATCACAGTCCTGACATGCACACAAAGCATGTCATAAAGCTGACGCCCACCCACATGCTCCCTCCCTTTCAGGCTCACAGCTACCCTGCCATCTGTGGTCAGACAGGAGTCAGTATTGCAGCCGGAGGTTGTAACCCGCCCCCACCAGAGAAGGACAGAATCCTGGGGAACCCCATGGCTGGCCCCCAACAATCTGGGCGTGCTTTCAAACATGGCTCACCAGCATCACAAGTGGTAGTGCTGCCACTGTGCTGACACTCGGAGCATTTGTTGGGACCTATATTAAAAATATAAACAAAAACAAATCTGAGGGACAACATGTGGTTTATACTCACTTGATTTTACCTGGACCCTGCCCATATCCTTTGGCTTCAAGTTTTCGGTAGAAGTTTCTCAGTTTGGCTTCAAAGTCCCTCCTGTAAGGAGCTGGGGCTCTGACACTCGCTCGCTGCAAGCCTGTCAGGGGAAACAGAATGATTCTCTGTCACTAAATCAATCGGCAGGCAGAGGCAGTAGGTCTATTATTGGAAGGTCCTGACCCTATGTTCAGAACCTGCGACTTTGCTCACAAGACCTCACTCAAGTCTCCAAATGTGTCGCCAGCCTGCAATGCTTTTCTTCTTTTATCAATCTGACAGGCATGCACAGAAAGGTACACATGTGCTGCTGCAAGCGGATCTCAATTCTGTTATCAACAAATGGCAATGAGTTCCACCTGCAAGGATGTATCACTAGATGTCACTCTTTGCAGAGTATAGTACTGTCCATTTCTATTTTCAACAAACTGACAATCTGATCTCCTATGAAATGGCAGTTTTGACCAGTTTTAACTAAACAGGGAACCGATTCTTATATCGTCCCACATTAACTGAGCACACTAGGTCAACTAATGGATGCTGTCACGCTGCTGCTATTTACACAGTGCTAGTTCCGAACACCCACAAATAATAGCTAATAAAAAAAAAACAATGTTGAAAATCATGCACAGAATTACATTTTCCTTATCCCTACATGCTTCATACCACTCTCACCCGGTCCCTACCCCCATTTTCAAAGACAGAACATAGCAGTTAGAAGCACAGCTTCCAAATTTTGGAAAGGCTTCAGCAGACAGACCTTCACCTTCTCAAGTCTGGCAAATTGGAAAAGCCCTACCAATTCCCCTTAGGCAAGCTCCTTACCTTGCCAATTTCCAAAGGTCGCTTCTTGAGCAGCTAAAAGTTGCAGGTGGATGCCTTCCCACCTAAAACCCATTTTTATCAAACCCACCAATGTTTACTGATTTGTTTGAAATACAAGCACCTATCTTCCTTCAACTCTTCATCCAGTGTGCATAAAGAAGCAACCCTTGAATTCTGTGACTATCATACTCTGATCTGCTGTGTTACTACTTGTTATCTACTGTTGCCATGAAATTTCTCACACAGTTAGTAAGTTTCCATGAAATTTCTTGCATAGACAGTAACACGCATTTACAAATCCTTTAGGAACCGATTCTTGACTATCCTTTTGTACTGCACGACACAGCAAGCAATGACTGTTCTTTTTACGTTCTATTGCACAGTGTCCGCTTTGTTTGCCCTTCAGTACCAAGAACCCACACAAAGTCAAAAAACTGTCCTCTTGGGACAATTGTGCCATCTATTTTCTAAAAATTTCTAAGAAAGAACAGTTACGTAAGAACTTACTGTAATAGTAGATCTTTGAGGGAATCTCTTTCATCAGGTCATACCTCTGAACTACTGCCGTCAGGTGCCACGAGCACATGAAGGCTTTTTCTATAGCAGTCTACTAGGGGCCACCCACTCTGACATCATATGACAACATCGCCTGGATATATAAGTGTTGGTGGTCCCACTCTCTCCTCAGTTCTTTCCCAGCCAGGGACCATACAAGCTAGGCCTCCCACTAGGGAACCGAGGAGAGAGAGGAGGTGCCCAGCTATGAAAATGCTGGAGCACCAGAAAAGCCAGTCTGGAGACAGAGATAGGAAGGGGATGGAGGGTGGGGTGGCATGACCTGATGAAAGAGATTCCCTTGAAGATCTACTATTACAGGAAGTTCTTTCATAACTGTACTATCTTCTTCTTCAGGAATATCTCTTTCATCAGGTTATACCTCTGGAACAAGCCCCAAGCAGTGCCAGCAAGCAAAACAGTCTGGGTGGCAGGAGGCCAAAGGCCTGAGAAAGAAGGCCCTGAAGCACTGCTAGCCCAAAACCTGCACTTCCTCTAGAGGCGATGTCCAGACTGCAGTGTTTTATGAAAGTGTGGACAGTACTCCAAGTGGCAGCAGTGCAGATCTCAGCTGCGGACACATTCCTGAAACAGGCAACCGAAGTGGCCATGCCTCTGGTGGAATGGCCATGAACCACATCAGGAAGTTCCTTACCGTACTTCCTATAACAAAAAATAATACAGTTGGCAAACCATTTGGACAATCACTGTTAAGAAACTGGCATGCCCTCTTTCCCAGGGCCAAAAGAAACAAACAACTAAGAGGACCTTCTGCAGTCCTTGGTACGGTGTGTACAGTACCTGAGGATTCTATGTACATCTAAAGTGTGTAGCAATGCTTCCCCTGGATTGGCATGCTCCAGGAAATAAACAGGCATATGGACTGATTGATTTAAAGTAAACTCAGACATCACCTTTGGGAGAAACTTGGGGTAAGCACGTAAAGACTTTGTGGAAAATCAAATAAGGCTACTTACACATGAGTGCCTGTAGCGCTGAAATCCTTCAAGCAGAAGTAATAGCATCTAAAAATAATGCTTTCAATGACAGAAAGCATAGCTTGTAAGACACGGCTGGTTCAAAAGGAGGCAGTGTCAATCTTTCCAGGACAAAATTCAGGTCCCAAGCCGGGACCAGATTATGGATAGGAGGCTTCAGATGGAGAATGCCATGCAGAAAAGTACAGGACACATCTAACTGAGCCAAAGTGTGGCCTTTGATGGGTGCATGGAAGGCCGAGATAGCAGACAGGTGCACCTTAATAGAGGAGTATTGAAAGCCCATATCAGACAGGGACAGGAGGTACTTCAGAACCTGGCTCACTGGACAGGTGAAAGGGTCCAAGTGACGGGAAGTGGCCCAGATGGCAAATCTCTTCCGTTTCATCAAGTAAGTGGCCCTGGTGGAGGATTTCCTAGCAGCCACCAGGACATCAGCCACCTTCTGAGACCCTAAACCAAGCAATGGCTACATCTTCAGGAGCCATGCATGCAGCCGGAGGGACTTGAGGTCTGAATGGACCAGGGTTCTCTGCGCCTGTATCAACAGGTCCCTTCAAAGTGGCAAGGGAACTGGAGGTGCCACAGCCAAGCATTACAGTAATGGAAACCAAATCTGATGTGGCCAGAATGGCGCCACCAGTATCAGAGTGGCCCCTTCCATTTGGAGCTTGATGAGCACCCTCTGAATCAGAGGAAAGGAGGGAAGGCATAGAGAAACCTCCCTTTCCAGGAGAGGGACAACACATCTCACCAGAAAACTCCAGGTCCTGAATCTAGCGAGCAAATTCGTGGCAGTTTAGCACTGAGCAGGGATACAAAAAGGTCTAACTCTGGATGACCCCATCTGTCAAACAGGTCCTCTATGACCGAGGTCAGCAGCTCCCACTTGTGCATTCTGGACTGTGACTGGCAGAGGCTGTCCACCAAGGCATTCTGGCCACCTGGAACATGGACAGTTGACAGTTCTAGACCATGGTCTAGAGCCCAGTACCAGACTCCCATCACCTCCCGACATAGGGGGTAAGAATGAATCCCCCCTTGCTTGTTAATGTAATAGACCGCACTGAGGCTGTCTGACTGCACCAGCAGGGGACCCAGAGAGAGATGGTTCTGGAAGGCCTGTAGGGCATACAGCACTGCCCACATCTCTAAGACACTTATATGGAGGTGGGCCTCCATCAGAGATAAGGTGCCCTGGGGGTCCAAAAAGGATCCAGGTGTGCTCTCAACCTAGACCCAAGACGCCCATGTTGAGGATCTGCTAGGGGGATGGAATGAGGAAGGGAACCCCTTTTAGAAGGTTGCTGGGGTCCATCCACCACTGAAGCACCTTGCGCACTGGGGAGAGGACAGGGACTGGCTGATCCAGATCATCAATGGGCTGATACCACTGCACCCTCAATGTCTACTGGGATATCACATGTGCAGCCTGGCCAAAGGTACAGTCACAATGGCTGTGACCATCAGGCCTAGCAGTCTCAGAAACACCCTGGCTGTGACATACCAGCTCTGGGCCATGAAGTGGACCTGAGCTATTAAGACAGTTCGCCCTGACCTGAGGGAGGAAAGCCTTTCCCCAAGCAGAATCCTGAACCACCCCTTATGTACTGCAGCTGTTGAGATGGGGTCAGGACAGACTTGGGCAAGTTGATAGTTATTCCAAGAGAATGAAGTAACTGCAGCGTACATTCTAGGGTCAGCAGCAGCATGTCCCTAGACTGTGCTTTCAGTAGCCAGTCATCTAGGTATAAAAAAATGTACAGGCCATCGTGTCTGAGGGACGCTGCTACTGCCACTAAGCATTTGTTGAAGACCCATGCACAGAAGATAAGCCAAAGGGCAGCACCCTGAACTGGTAGAGTGCCCCCCCCCCAGGAACAGGAACCTGAGTAACCGCCTGTGTGGGGGGCAGACCTTGATATGCATATAGGCATCCTGCATGTCCGGGGAGCATAACCAATCTCCCTGTTTAAGCAGAGGGAGGAGACCCAGCAGACAGACCATTCAGAGCTTTTTATGGATGTAAAGATTTAACTCTCTGAGGTCTAGAATAGGTCTCAAATCCCTGGTGCACTTGGGGGGCCAAGAAGAATTGGAACTAGACCCCCTTTGTTCCTTTGATGCCTGGGTCCTGGTTCTATGGCCCTTTTTCACAAAAATGTGAACACCTCCTCCTGGAGCACTGGAATGTGGTCTGAGTAGGAGTGGAAGGTACAGGAGGAGCTTTCAGAGGCTGTTCTAGAGCACGAACCAGTTTGATTAGCTACAGGATCCAAACATCTGTAGTAATGGCCCTCCACTGATTCAGATGGAGCAAAAAACAACCCGACAACCACCTCCTGGCTTGGGACAGGAGGAGGGGGTTCCGGCCAGGAGTCATATTGAAGTGGAACTGAACCTCCACTTCTGGAGCTTTTGGCAGGGACACTGGTGGTGGAGGAGGGGTTAGGCAAGGTGGAGCTGCCCCTGATCTTGCCCTGTGGTCTTGGTCCCTGACCTAGACATGTGCGAGACCTTACGAAAGGAGGGTCTTGGCCGATTCCTGAGCTAGGTAAGATGGAGAGAGTGGGCAGACCAACTGGCCCTACCAGAGGCCTGCAGGTCATTTATAATATTCTGTGTATAAGGGCCAAAAAGCTTGAAGCCCACAAAAGGGGCATTCAGAGCTTTCTGCTGGACGTCAGTAGCACGGCCAGAGACTCTCAGCCAGGAGTGCCATCTAAGGTAAATGCCAGTGGCTGCTGCTCTGGCAGCGGTATCGGCCATGTCATAAATGGCTCTGAGGAGGTGTTTATGCACATCCTCCATGGCCTGAAGAGACTTAATAAGCTCCTAGGAGACATACTCAGAAATCCGCAAGATCAGGTTGAAATTTTTAACAAGAAAATAGGTGGAATCAGATTCCCAAAAATAAACTTGAAACTAATATAAAAAGATTCTGCCAGATAGTTGACCAGTTGATTACTATAGAGATAGATCCAGCCAATATTTCTCAAGCAATAAACAGTATGAGAACATCTTATTACATTATAAAATGTTTAATAAACAAGATAAACTTAAATATCACAATTGGATTTATAAAACCTGTCATTCTCAAAAAAAAAAAAAAAAAACAGTTATCTAAGCTGGTAAGATAACTTAAAGAACACCCAACCAGATAAAATTTCAGCAATCTAAATAAATGTAGTAAATAATACAGAGGACATATGCAGAAACAAAAAAAGATACATCAAACTAAACTTTGGGGCAAAATGCTAAACACTGTATTGCAAAAGGATGCTAAAACCTTCTGGAAGTTAGCTGCAACTGGGACAAATAATTATAAAATTCAATAAGAGGCATCTATTACTGCTATACTGTGGGTTGATTACTACAGAGATATTTTCTATAAAGCAGTAAAACACCCATGTATCATGTTTATTTAATGAATACTGAAAATACTTAGTTTACTGTACATGAAACGCTCCTGACTATTAGAAGTTGTAAAACAAATAAAACTCTCGGTCCAGATCAAATCTCAATAGATTTCTATAAAACGGAGATAGAACAGTGGGCTGTTGTACTTACAGACTTGTTCAATAAATTTATAATGTATGAATATACCCCAGATTCACGGAAAGGCAGTTATATTATTCAAATTTACAAAAAATGTGACAAAAAGAATCCTGCAAATTATCAGCCAATAAGCGTAATTGATAACATGGCATAAATTTTTGTTAAAATACTATTGAACAGATTACAGAAATGGGTTACATAGAATGATAAAATATCTCTTCTGCAGGTAGGTTTTCAAAAACATGACGGGACAACTAAACAGACACTCATACTTTTGCATATCACTGAGAAATATTGTAAAATTAAAAAAAACTCTCTTTATAGCGTTTATAGATTTCTCTTCTGCCTTTGACTCTATATTCAGAGACATATGGCTTAAATTAGAAGAAGTGGGAGTAGATTAAAATTTAATAAACGTAATCAGAAGAATATATAATGAAACTTGGATTAGAGTGAGATACAATAACAATGGAGATATTATGGACAAAATTCATATAAATACCGGTGTCCTCCAAGGGTGCGTGCTAGCTCCAACACTTTTGAATTTGCATATAAATCAAATTCTGGTAGAATTAATCAACCTTTTGCATCATATGCCTAAAATATTACATCATTCCATCCCAGTTCTAGCATATGCAGATGATTTGTTACTCATTTCCACATCCAGGGACAGGTTACAAAGAAGCCTGTATAAGTTAGTGAAATTATGTAATTTATTGAAATTAATCATTAACACTCAGAAAACAAAGGTCATGGTTATAGGTACTCAAAAGAAATACAGAAGATTGTTTTTGGATAACCATCCCTTAGATTACATTAATCATTATACTTATCTTGGCGTTATATCAAATACATTCTCATGGTATAAGCATATTAACAACATAGCTGCAAAAATGAGAATTACATCTTCTGTGCTTACTCACTTTAATAGACTATATGGTGGTAGGTCAATAGAACCAGTGTTGAGGGTTATAGACAGTAAGTTAATAAACCAAGGGCTGTACGTGGCTGAGAACTAGGGTGATACTAATCTACAAACTGTAGAAACAATAGTTAACATAATTGACAAGAAAACACTGGGGTTACTAAGATCTGCGGCAAATGCACTGGTAAGGGCCCATCTTGAATCATATTTACAGCAAAAGCTCATATAAGGTTAATACATTTTTAAATTAAGATTATGGCTGCCCCACGGGCAACAATTATCGCCTCCTGTTTAAAGGAAAAAATAAAGACTCGCACTTCAAAGAGAGACGGATGGTTGTCTAATGTTTATTCTTTATTGCAGTAGATAAATATGATCTTTCATGATTAAGAATCTGGACAGAACACTCTATACAAATTCATGCTAATTATGTAAAGCGAGTTACACTCACGGTTTACAAAAAGCAAAAGAATTCGATTTACAAAAAAATTAAACAATTAAAAGTTTCAAAATGGTTAACTAATAATGTACAGGAACACTCCTTAAAGGAACATTTATCACTAATCGAGGACCCTATACACAGACAAATATTAACACTATATAGGTTTGAGTTGTTTCCTAGTAGTGTACTAACAGTTAGATATCACAGATCTCAATTTACTTTGGCCAATTGCTTGTGCTATTAAGGAACCAGAGGACCTACATCACATCATGATGAGATGTCAATGGTATGAATCTATAAGGAAGAAATACTTGTCAAAACATACTGCATCTTATATCATTCCAATCCATTATTTCCTGGATCTTATGTTCAGGTCACAAAATAAGCAAATCTTGATGGAACTGGTGAGATTTCTAGTAGCAGCAAAAAAAAAATTAAAACTAAAATCACTCAAGATTCAGTAAGAAAGCCATAATCGTTAATCAATCTCCATTTGGGAATTTTTTTTCTCATATAATTTTGAGATCTGTGATTACAGTTTATTTAAGGGGATGTAGGTAACCAAAACCGAAACATACCAAACTGTTTACGCTCTACTTTTCTAACAGGAAAAGACAGTTTGTTAGGGAACTTGGTGTCTAAGGTACCTCCTCATGTCCACTGTTATGTTTTCATTATGTGCTGATGCAGGTGAACTATTAAAAATGTCTGCTTTTGTATTTAAAGTGATATATAGTGTGTGAAGTGAAATGATTTATGAATTCTTTTAAAATGTAATTCATGTTAATATTTACATTGTTAATTTTAAAGAACTTGTTATTGATATCTCTATTTTTTTATTATGTAATGACATTTGATGTCGAACAATGACCCTGACTGATATGCTCCTATCTCTGGGGACCCTCTGGAAGGGCTTGGGCCGCAGCTTTGCCCTTCTTCCAGAGGGTATTCTGGTACTTGAGCACATGGGGCAGGTAACTGGCTATCCTAAGGCCTAAAGTGGCCAAAGTGACGGTCCTCTTGCCCCAAAATCCTTCTGGATACCCTGTCAGGAGGAAGGGAACTCAGGTGCTTGGGCACCTTGGACCTGTTATGAGCTGCCTTAATCACCACTGAGTCAATGTCTGGTTGGGTGGCATAGAAAGGGTGCCCCAGAGGGGTCTGATAAAACTTGCCAGTCCTCCTAGACATGGCAGGGATCATGTTGGGCCTGTGCCAGGCTGCACCGGCAGCATCCTGTAAGGCTGGCAGCAAAGGAGGTACGACATTAGATAAAGACTCAGGAATCTCCATAAATTTACCAGGTTCCTCCTGGTGATGTACTCCTCTTCAGTCTAGAACCCCATGGTGGCCTGGAGTTGCTTCATAACACTGATGAGGGAGGAGTCCTCAGGGGATATCTCAGCGTGTATTTCACCGAGTCCTCACTCCCTGAAGAGACAGTGGACCTGTCTGAGGAAACAGCCTCAACATCCGGCTCTTCATCCACTTCATCAGGGAGGATAAGGTCAAGGTGGAATTCCTTCTCAACATCTACCTGTTCTGAGACAGGGACTGACAGCAAAGATGCTGCCGATACCCTGGACAGCATAGAGCGAGAAGGTTGAATTGGTGTCGACAACAAGGCAGCACTCAACAGCAGTGGCGACAAGGGCCCTGGCCATGGAACAAACTGCTGAATAAGAGCCATGGTAAGGGAGGTAAGTACCATATTGAGATCGATGGCAGGCACAGGGGGCACCGCTGTCACCAGCTTTGAAGGTGGGGGCAAAGAACCCTGCACCGTCAAATCAGTGCCTGTTATAGCAGAGCAGGAGGGGCCCTGTGCCCATGGGTCTTGCTGTGCAGGAGGTAGCAGCGGCAGGGCTGGCACTGATGACTCAGGGGAAGTGGTGGGTGAAGTGCCTAAAATCCGCTACGTGTGGTATTTTGCATCTAACCTGTATTTCGTGTAATACTCCACAAAGCAAAGCAAATAACTACCCATCTCGAAGTTACTTCACCTTGTATTTTTGCAGTTTAAGGTGAATTTGCAGTGATTCATGGGATGTAAGGTCACATGTGCTCTATACTGTCTTGCACAGCCTCAGTTCATCGTAGTGTATGTAGTAGAAAGCTGATGACATTTTGCTCTCAGAGCTCTGAGATTCAAACCCTCTAAAAACCTTTAAAAATGCCCACAACATTTTGTGACAAAATTTAGTAGACGGATTGTAGTAAACCCGGATGTGGTCATCATCAAGTATTTATTGATGTTTTGTGAATACTGAATGTTAATTTAGTTGATTCAGTCTCTGTACTGACAGACACTGTAGAAGTGTACTTCGTCGGAGGGGCTGATCTGTGGTGCAGAAGGGAGATTAGTGATAAAGGCATTTTTTCCAACTGTTGTTGGCTATTGTTTTATTATTTTTGTGTTCAGGTAGACACACTACAACTTCACTGAATTGTTTATAAATATGTTCTGTTTGCTGGGCAGTTTTTCAGTCTTTTTACAGGATTGTCTGTGTTGTAGACAGTTTACTGAACAGTTAAAGTTTCTGTGCCTGACCTTAAATCTGTGTGCGTGCTATCAATTGATATGCATTTCACTGCGGCACTGGGTCTGCAATATCAGTACTCTGAATTTCTAAGCCTGTCTGCAACATATTTCCCTGCTTCTGTATATACAGGTACTACGTCCCCCACCCCCCCATCAAAACAAGGTATTGTTTTTTGACTGTGTGCTTTTTGAACATTGGTTAAGAATTCAATTACAGGTATTTTGTTGTGCTGTGCGGCTACATTTAGTGTTTTGCTTCCCAGCCACCCAAAAGTGGTGAAATATCAAGTTGCTGTAAATGGTCTGTGACATTTGAAAAATGCCCGCAAAGAGATGGTCAAGCAAACCAGATTCTGGTTGTGGCCCTGCTGCCAAGATGACTATTAGCAGCAGAAGTTGTTAAGATGAGCCAAGCTCATCAGGGGCCACCAAGGCTAGCTGTGTTAAGAGTGGTCATGACCGTAGCTGTGGCCATGGTAGTACTCAGCATAAAGGAAAGGAAGTAGTTGGTACAAGTAAAGGGATTTCTCCAACTATGTTTTTCACTGCGAAAACAGTCGCTTCAATGCTGGTTGGAGACAGCTGGTATTGTCCCTGCTGTTAGTAAAGTTAGTGACGGCATGGCTGATAACAGCATGAGTATTGCTACATGTTCAGCCCTGTTAAACTTAGCATGTGGAAACATGTTGAATCCGCAGACTTGAGTGCAGTTGATGTCCCACTCCCTACAGTACTTGAACATGATTCTGATCATTATGATGATTGACTCACAGTCTCACGTTTCCATTGATGTTGAGGTTAGGCAATCCAAACATTCACACGTCGATGAAAACCGTGTGGCTGATAATATTGAGGCTGCTGATGAACTTGGAATACCTCCGCAGGAGGACAGCCTCCAAAGTGAATTCATGGATAATGATTATGATGATGATGCTAGTGACCTCATTTGGGAACTGGAAAAACAAAGTGAAGGTGGCTGTTTGTAAACAGTCTGTTAGTCAATCGCCCCCTCCTCAAATTTCTGCCGTAGCTGTGTCTGTTGATGATGACCCTGAATTAATAGTCATAGATTGTGATGTTTAGTCAAAGTCCAGTTGTGCACGACAACAGAAATCATGCTTTACACCCCCCATTTCATTGCCACCAAAAGTGCAGTTACATGTGCAGCAGCACCAGCAGCGACATGTGAAGAGCAGGGCATCCAAATCCCTAGTTTAGGATTTTTTTGTACAACATGGCAATGATGAAACAGTGGCAATCTGCCAGCTTTGCCAAACGTGTGTGAAGCGTAGAAAAAATGGTAGCACTTTGGGCACTGGGGGCCAGCATACTCATCTGAAGAGCAGGCACATGGCACTGTGGACTCAGCACCAGAGGGGAGCTAATGCCCTAGCTGGGCGTTCACCCTCAGCCACCTTAGTGAGCACGGTATCCCCTTCCATCAGTATAAGTAGCCATGTCAGTACAAGTGGTGAAATAACACCAGAGGATTACTACAGGCATCAGGAGGATGATGATTTGGAATTTTCAAGCAGTGGTCAGAGTAGCAGTGGTGGTCCATGTAGTAATTCTACTACATCAACCCCTGTGCTTAAAACACGGGAAATAACCACATGTATTGGCTTGTCACCTGTGCATCCACCATCACACGTCCAAGGTACCCCATCCACGTCAGTTAGTAGAGTACAGCCATTTGGCATGCCACGTGTAAAGCAATGAACAATGAACAATGCAGCCCACGTCGCATAGCCTTTTTGTGCGCAACAGGAAATATTCACCCAATCATGCGGTTGCACGTGAACTCAATGATGCCCTAGCAGAAATGTTGGCAATTGACCTTTTGCCATTTTCCAAGAATGCAGGTTTCCAGTGCTTTGCAGCATGTGCATATCCTAAATGGAAAGTCCCGTCCCGGACATACTTTTCCACCCATGCTATCCCTGAGTTATATCGCACGGTGACAGAGTATGACCACCACTGAAATTACACAGCAAGTTTATGATCTCCTCATTCTGCCTCTCGATATGAGTCAGGAGCTGCACAGCCACTTCCACCACCATTTTCACAACCTCTACCCCACAGTACAGCTAGGTTCACCTGGGTCACAGGCTGCTGTGACAGGTCTTCCGCTTGGGCAGCTGCGGGACCAGACACATCTGCTGATTCCAGTTCCATTCGACGACGATGCACAAGTGGATGAGGTACCTCTGCCACAGCTGCAGGAGTGGCTGCTACCTCCTGCAGCTTGGTGTCCCACTCAGCACGGTGGTGAACAACTAGATGGGTCCTCTGCCCACCCGTGCCGAGGTGCCCGCCCTTGCACCACCAATGGACCAGCATGTTGCATATTTTGCAGCACACCACAGTGGAGTCCCCAGGGAGGCTAGTAAAAAAAAATTCCATACGGGAGAGCTCCGTGCAGGGCCCGGTACAAGCAGTGAGGCGGGGGGCACCAGATGACACCTGTTGTGCTGCCGGTTGTGGAGGGGAAACAAGCTGCTGCGGTTGCTGCTGCTGCTCCTCCTCCTCCTGCTACTGCTGGTCCTCCGGCTATTGCTGGAGGACCACTGCAGCAGGGTCTGTCTGTGGTTGCAGTTGAGGTCTCGAAACTGGGCCAGTGTAATCGAACTGTGTGGCCAAGGCCGCCCCGCAGTCATGGCCACCACTTTGCCTACCACGATCCATCGATAAATTAAACTGTCAACACAAAGGAAAAAAAAATACTAGTACATGTACTAGTAAAATAAGTACAGAAACTAAAACTAAGTACACCAAAAAAAAAAAAAGCCTTCCGAATTAAATAAAAGGTCCTGTACATACCTCTCAACCTCAGGACTCTGAAATGAGGGACATGAACACTTAAAATGAGGGACACAGCACCCTGAAATGAGGGACACCACGAGGGACATCAGAATTTCAGCTCTTTAATGATTTAACACACTGTTTAAGACCATAACATAGCCTGAAACTCAATGTAATAGCACTAAAGAAGGATCTGTGCATGTAATTTGTCATTTTTATGTAGAAAAACAACAATTTGCTCTGAAATCAAAATGCTGAAAATGGTCAGTGTGCTGTGATGCTGTCTGCAGCCATGCCATTGCTGCCCGCCTGCAAAGCCTATTCCTCAGTCATGCTCCTGGCCCTGTAGTTGTCTCAGACTCCCACCAACCACCATCCACCCAGATCCTGTCTCTTCTTCTCCAGAGGAGGAACAGTCCCTCCCTCCCCTCCAAGTTGTTCACTGATGATCTATCTGGAGTTACTGTCTGTGTGCAGATTGTCAGTGAAAGTCAGTCAGAATCCGAATAAAATAAATAACAAACAATAAAAATAAATTACATACAATTACGAACATACGAAATTTGCCAGCAGATAAAGGCCTAGAGGTCTATCAAGTCTGCTCAAATGTACAGCTAGCACCCCTTATTCTGCAGCTGCCCCTCCCTTCCACCCTTCCCCTTCATTAACCCTCCCCCTTGTCCTGTCCCATCCTCATTTGAAGCAGCCCACTGTTCTACTGCATACCACTCAGCAGGTAACGCATTCCACCCAGCCACCACCTCTCTGTAAAAAGTGTCTCTCATTTCCTCCTGAACCTTCCTCGCTCCAGTCTCATATCATGCCCCTGGTGGCCCTCCTCTCCCTTACTTTGAACAGCCCCTCTGTACCTGTCTTGTTTATTCCTTCATGTATTTAAAGGTTTCAATCATGTCACCCCATCTCCTCTCCTCCAGTGAATACATGTTCAACTCCTTCAACCTCCTCTCGTATGATAAGTCCCCAGCCCTTGATCATCTTTGTCACTCTGCGCTGCACCCTCCAGTAACTTAATGTCCCTCTTCAGATACGGACGCCAGTACTGCACGCAGTACTCCAGGTGTGGTCTAACTAATGACCTA
Organism: Neoceratodus forsteri; assembly: GCA_016271365.2. Taxonomy (NCBI): domain Eukaryota; kingdom Metazoa; phylum Chordata; order Ceratodontiformes; family Ceratodontidae; genus Neoceratodus; species Neoceratodus forsteri. The sequence goes on along the minus strand of CM057456.1, from coordinate 747,213,737 downwards.
TACAGTGGCAGAATCACCTCCTCCCTCCTCGGATATACCTTCCTGCAATACAACCCAGCATTTTGTTGGCCTTGCAGCTGCCTTCCACATTGTGCCGAGTTGTTCATTGACCCTGTAATGAGCACACCCAGATCCTTCTCCTCCTCTGTCTGGGCTAGCTGCACTCCCCTAGCTGGTAACTCCTCTTTGGGTTCTTCATCCCAAAATGCAGCACCTTGCACTTTTTGGCATTAAAGCCCAATTGCCAGGTGTCTGACCAGGTTTCAAGCTTTGCCAGATCATCCTGCAACCCCTGCCATCCCCCTAGGTCATCCACCACCGCGCCTACCTTGGTATCATCAGCAAACAGACTGATCTTGCTCTTGATATCCCATGATATGTCTACAAAGAATATCCCAAACAACACTGGTCCCAACACTGAGCCCTGTGGAACACCGCTCGTCACTGCCCTTGGGTGTGAGAGCTCCCCACCCACCACCATCCTCTGTTGCCTTCCCTGCAGCCAGTTTCCTACCATCTCACCAGCTTTGCATCCGCCCCTGTGCCTACTAACTTCCTTCCCAGCCTTCCATGGCACTGGAGTCAAATGCCTTACTGAAGTCCAGATACAGGACATCCACTGCATGGCCCCTGTCCAGTTGCCTAGTTACCCAGTCATAGAACTTGACCAGGTTGGTTTGGCAGATCTGCCACGATGAAGCCATGCTGTCTGCTGTCCTGTAGTCCTTTGGCCTCTAAGAGGCCACCAGCCTCTCCTTCAGGATAGTCTCCATTAGCTTACCCACGAAGGATGTGAGGCTCACTGGTCTGTAGTTTCCGGTTCATCCTTGGGGCCACTCTTGTGGAGGGGCACCACAGGAGCCATCCTCCAGTCCTGAGGTACACACCCAGAATGTAGTGAGGCATTAAATTGGTCTGCCAAAGGTCCTGCAAGGACCTCTGCCAGCTCCTTCAGTACCCTGGGGTGGATGCCATCTGGGCCTGGCGCCTTGTCCACCCTCAGTGCCTTCAAACCCTCTCGAACTCTGCTCTCCATGATTTCCCCATCTGTCACCACTCCCCCCGCTTCTGCCATTTCTCCCACCTTGGGTGTCACCCCTCTTCTCTTTAGTAAATACTGAGCAGAAGTACTCATTTAGTGCTTCCGCCTTATCACACCCTGCTTCCACCCAACCCCCTCCTTCCTAATCCTTACTATATGGTCCCTTAGCTCCTTTTCTCCCTGATGTACTTAAAAGTCCTTCTCCCCCTTCTTAACCTTGTGCCAGCCTGAGTTCCGTGGATGCTTTGGCTCCCCTTACTGCCCTTGGTCGCCTCCTTCGATTCTGTCAAGTACTCCTCCCTGTCCTCCCCCTCCTGTTTTCTTGTACTTCCTAAAGACAGCTCTTTTCCTCCTTACCTTTCCATGACCTCCTTGCTCAACCAGATCAGTTTCTTAGCCCTAGCCTTCTTGCTCTGGGCTTTGCAGCAGGTTTTGGTTGCCTCCACTATCCCCAGCTTTATGAGCTCCCACCTCTGGTTAGTGTCCATACTAGTTTGAATTCTGGCCAGGTACCCTTTTACCACTTCCCCCATCCTCCCAAAGTCAGCCCGCCTGAAGTCCAGCACTATTGTTGCAGATTCCACTCTTTCCTTGCCCATATCCAATGTGAGCCATACTGAGCGGTGATCACTCCCTGACAGCGGTTCCTCCGCTGTAAGTTCTCTCACAAAGTCCCCATTTGCCAGCACAAGGTCAAGGGTATTTCCTAACCTGGTTGGTTCACTGACCATTTGCAGCAGGAAGCTGTCCTGGAAGGCATCCAGCAGTACCTGCTCCCTTCTGTTCCTGGTTGTTGGGGTGCTCCAGTCCACTCCTGGCATGTTGAAGTCCCCCACAATCACCACACTACCCTTCTCGCAGGTCCTCCTGATCCGTCCTGCTAGTTCCCTGTCTAACTCCTCCATCTGAGATGGTGGCCTGTACACCACTCCCATTCTGAGAATCCTATTCTTGGAATCCTGGATTTGCATCCAAAGTGACTCCGTACTACCCTCGTCCCCTTCCTCCCTTACACACTTCAGTCCTTCCTTCACATATAGTGCCACCCCCCTCCTTTCCCAATCACCCTGTCCCTACAAAATAACCTGTACCCTGGTACAGACAGGTCCCAGTCATTGTATTGGGTGGCCCATGTTTCGTGATGACTGCAATGTCCACCTCTCCCTCTGCCATGAGAACCTGTAACTCTGCAGTTTTCCTCCCAAGGCTCCTAGCATTAAGGGTAACCACTTTCCACCCTCCCGCCATCCTGCCCTCCTTTCCTAGCATCACCAACAGTACTTGCCATTTGTCCTTTGTCACTGTTATGGGGATAAGCTCATTGGTTTCCCAACCTGTGGTCTCTGCATATCTCTTCCCCAACTGCCACCCCCACTCCTAGTTTAAATTCCCAACTTCCTCTATGTACTCCTCCATCCTCTGTTTCAACACTTTCTTTCCCTCCTCACTCAAGTGTAGTCTGTCCTTGGCATAGAGACTACTGTCCTCCCAGGTCCCTCCCACCCCCCAACAGCCCATACCCTTTAGCACAACACCAGGTTCTTAGCCATCCGTTAAATTCCTCTATTCTCAGCTTTCTTGTTGTGCTTGCCTTTGGCAGGAAGTATCTCTGAAAAGTTACTGATCTTCCTGCCCCTCACATAATTGTGCTAGTTCCTCAAACCTCCTCTGGACTATATCCACTGTCTTGTCAGCCAGGTCGTTTGTCCCAAGATGTATAATTAAATGAGGCTTGTCCCTACCCCTTCTAGCATATTTCAGAACAGACTGTCCCACCCTTTCCGCTGTCATTCCTGGCATGGCCTCCACCCAAATGCGACTATGCCTCTCCGCCTTGCTACCCACCTAACTCCTCTTAGTATTGAGTCCCCCAGCACTAAGATTCCACCCCTCTTACTCCCTGCTTGCTTCCATTCATCTCCTGTCTCATTTCCAGCTCCTCTTCTTCCTCCTGCACATCATTTCCCCCTTTTACCCCTGTTGCAATTCTCCCAGCAGAACTTCCCCCCGCTCCAGTTTGGTCCAGGCATTTATCAATTACTCCTCTAATTTCATCACTTTCCTCCTCCACCTTCTTCCTCTCTAGCAGTGCACAACTATTTTCTGAAGGCCCTTCACAAATGCCCACTCCCTCTCTCTTCATAGTAACCTGTTCTCTCCTTTCCACTCCATGACTTTTGCCACTTCTTCGCCTCCCCTCACAAGTCCCTATTGCCTCCTTCCATTTGTCTTTTGTCTCCTGACCTGGTTTCTTTCTCTAGTGAGTCAAATCAGTGTAGAAGTTGTGTGTCTGACATTCCGTTTTACAACAAAGCTGCTGATGACTGCATGACCTGCCACAAAAAGTAAGCCCTCTGTCCAGGCCTGGGCTGTGCTGTTTTCACTAGTGTACCAACCACTGTTGTACTGTAGCCTGGCCTGTACATGATGGTGAGATGATACATAACAGTACAGAATTGCTCATTATTAATTTATTAATGTATTACTTGATGACCCTGAATTTTTGTCTTAGTTTGATGATGACTGTGTGAGAATGAGATGGATCAGATGGACCTACCTCTTCCTCTCTGACAGGCTGCAGCAACTGCAGTAGTACTGTCCCACAGTCTTCCTGGTTGGCTTGCTCTGTTTGTCTCTGTAACTCCTGCCCTCTGACTCACCTGTCGCCCGGCTTGGATGGTAATCTAACGGTCAATCAACAGACGGATTTAGGCTGCAGCCACCACCGCAGCAAGAGAACGAGTCCCAGGCTGGCCCGATGCCCCAATCTCAGCAGCTGGCACGAGCACACTCCATATCATCTGTGGGTGGGACAGGGACTACAGTGGGACCGCGACCACCGATCTGATAGATCCTGAGTCCGCAGATTCGCCACTAGGGCAGGCAACACAGCGAGCAACCAAGGGAAGGCAAGCACAACTTTTATTTAGCACAGGGGCTGCAATCGTCGATAACTCCTTCCACCTCTCTCCATGCGACAGTGTGTGCCGTCTCATCAAGCGCCACCACATTGCCGTCATACACTTCCTTTCCTGATTGGCTCACTGTGCAGAGGAGGAGGAGCTGACTCACCCAGTGATCAATCAGGTGGTGGGCCTGACTTGACTGACTTCTAACTTGCTTGCTAAACAAATCAGCAAGTTCAGCAGTGCTGCCGCTGGCCCACCACAGTGTGTGACTGTCTGACCCACATGCTCGCCCCCAGTCCCATCTCGCAGACGCGTACACAGGCACAACTACCTACATTTAAAGGTCCCACTGATTGTCACTGTAAATGCGGGACAATGACAGGTGCTGGTGGGACAGCAGGACCACTTTTGGAAGTTGGGCCAAATGAGGGATGTCCGCACAATGCGGGACACTTGAGAGGTATCGTTCTGCACCACTACTACTAAAACTGAATCACCAACGGTTTAAACACAAAAAAGTTAAATCGAGCTGCTTTTAGCACTAGTCAACACAGACTGCACAGTACAGATCTGCTGCACACCTCTCTCTACAAGAGAAAGTGAAAGTAAAACACTGACTTCCTACCTATTTAACTGCCTCCCTGAATCATGTGATCTGAAGACCTGCAGAGACAGTCAGGCATTTGATCAGTGGCCTGTTTCTTACCAACTTCGCCTTCTCAGACTGGAACTCGAAGTGGCCAATGCGAAGTCCATTATGGCGAAATTTCGACTTTTTTATGGGAATTATGTGTAGTGCTATTTGAATCCGAAGTGAGCCACTTCGGGTTCACTTCGCCAGCAAATTAAAACTTTGCTGCATCTCTACCCAGGGGTCAATGGTCCTTCATCAGCGATCAGGAGGCTGGGAGAACTCACTGCTAGGGAAGGCTTGGAGGAAACTAAGGCCTCTGCGGCAGGAGAGGAGGTCGCCAAACTTGGAGATGGCGCAATCCCGGATAAAGTGGAGGAAGCCAGTGGGGATCAGAAGCACCTCTGGGGGGGAACGATCCTTGGAATGCTCCTTGTCACAGTGAGAGTGTTTCCCTGAAGACTTGTCTTGGGCCTTAATGGCCTGACAGCCCAAAGAAAAAGAAGCCGGTGACTGAGAGGGGCGGGCCCCTGATGTCCCCTGCTCTGATCTGGCTGCTTGTTGCTCCATCAGAAAGTTCCGCGGGGCTTATTTACGTTGTCGCCAGGTGGTGAGGTTGAACTTCACCACTGCTGCCTCAGAGGAAGCCAGTAAGAAGGGGCAGTTGGACGATGGTGGGCTCAGAGAGGGTGAGGGAGGTTGATCAGAGATGCATCCCACCTGTGTTTCCACTCCACAACTCCTACACCATTCCGGCAGAGTGAGAATATCCCATGGAGACACCAGCAGTGGTGTACAAGGTGGATGAGGAGAACCTCCACAGTGGTGACCCCCGGAGGGTGAGGCACAGATCCGCAGAGGAGAAGGAAGCAACTCCTAGTGGGGGACTCTATTATTACGGGGTAGAATTAGTGGTAGGAGAGGGGGGAGAGAGAGAGAGAGGTTAGGTGCCTACCTGGTGCCAGGGCTTGGAAGGCTAGGAAGTGAATCCTAAGAATCGCTGGGGTAGCAGTATGGGAGGGGGAGCTAGACGTCATTATCCACCTGGCAACAAATCACCTAGCTGAAAATGAAGTTAGGGCAGTGCAGAGGGAGTTCATGGAGTTGGGGAGGGGTCTTAGACAAGTAGCACGCATGGTAACCTTCTTGGAAGTGCTACTTGTCCATGGCACAGGTCAGGCCAGGGTACTCTGCGCCATGGGATTCAACAAATAGCTCAAGAACTGGTGCAGAGTTGAGGGTTTTGACTTCATTGGGGACTGGGGGCCCACCTGGAGAAATGCAGGCTTGTATGCAAGGGATGGTCTGCATCTGCCCTGGGGACCAGGATCCTGAGTTAAAGGTCTAAACAGTTCATTGGCAAGCATTTAAACTAGCCAAGGGCGGAGATAGACATATGGAAGGAACACCAAACTGCCCCCACCGATTAAGGCAGACAGACAAAAGGATCCTAAGTATAAGAAAGCACAAGGGACTGATACAGGGGGTAAAACCAGGAGGTGCTCGGAGGGAAGGCATAGGATAGGAACAAAGAGGGGCATAGCCATCAAAACATGGAGGGCCATGTGTACAAATCCCCGTAGCCTGAGTAACAAGATTCCCTGACCTAATGGCCATGATGGCAGTGGAAGACCTGGATGTTGTGGCAGTCACAGAAACATAGTACACGTGAAGCCATGACTGGGATATTAACATACCAGGGTACACAGTCTACAGGAAAGACAGGGAGGACAAAAGGGGAGGAGAGGTAGCTATCTACATCAGAGAGGGGATCAAAGCAACAGAAATAGAGGAAAAACAGGGAGGAGGGAGGAACTGTGGGTCACCCTGCAGACAGGACATAGCACCACTATCAGCACAGGGGTTATCTACAGATCCCCAGCACAGGGTGACAAAACAGACAGGTTAATGGTAGAAAACAGCCATAAAATGGCTGAGAAAGGGGAAGTGTTGGTGGTAGGGGACCTAAATATGCCAGATGTTGACTGGAACACCTATGCTGCAGCCACATACAGGAGCAAAGACATCCTGGATGCTCTGCAGGGGGCATACCTCAGACACCTAATGGTGGAACCCACCCATGAGGGGGTGATATTGGACCCTGTGCTCACTAATGGGGACAAAATCATGAATGTATCAGTAGGCAGCCATCTAGGATCCAGCAAGCACCATACAGTATGGCTCAGGGTAAACACAGTAGAAGAGACAAGTCACACAAAAGCAAGGGTCCTAGACTTCAAAAGGGCCAATTTTGCAAAACCGGGTGAATGCCTCAAGAAAGCACTGGAAAAGGGAGAAGGAGGGGAAGTGCAGAAGCAGTGGGAGACCCTTAAGAGAGCCATAACAGAGGCAACTAGCCTTTGTGTAAAGCAAGTTCACAAAGCAAAAGAAAGAAAAAACTATTATGGTTTTCTAAAGAAGTGGCAGAGAAGGTTAGAGAGAAAAAAACTGGCATTCGAAAAGTACAAAGAAACACAGGAGGATGAAGACAGGGAACTGTATCAGACAAAGTAGAGGGAGGCAGGGAAAGTGGTCAGAAGCACAAAGGCCCAAACAGAGGAAATGATAGCCCAGACAGTAAAGGAGGGGGAGAAAATCTTCTTCAGGTACATTAGGGAAAGAAAAAGGACCAAGGGGGGATAGTGAGGCTAAGTAAAGGAGGGGGGAATGGGTAGAGGGGACCTAGAAAAAACTGAGATCCTGAACGAATACTTCTGCTCACTATTCACTAAGGAAGGGAAGGGGAAGGGACCAAAATTAGTCAGTAGAAACACACAGGGAAAAGGGGTGGACACCAGCCCATTCACAGAAGAATGAGTGCTAAAGGAACTATTGAAACTGAAAGTGAACATGGCAATGGGGCCAGATGGGATACATCCCAGAATACTAAAAGAGCTCAGAGAGGTGCTAGTGACACCACTGGCAGCCCTATTCAACAAATCGCTGGAGGAGGGAGTGGTGCCAGAGGACTGGAGGAGGGCAAACGTGATATGCCTACACAAAAGTGGGAGCAAGGTAGAGGCGGGAAACTATAAACCACTCAGTTTGACCTCTGTGGTAGGGAAGATGATGGAATCGGTGTTAAAGGAAAGGACTGAAGAATATCTAGACACCAGCGAGGCACAAGACTCAAGGCAAAATGGGTTCACAGCAGGAAGATCTTGTCAAACTAATCAGATATATTTCTTTGACTGGGTGACAAGAGTAGTAGATCAAGGAGGGGCGGTGGACACGGGCTACCTAGATTTCAGCAAAACATATGACTCAAGTCCGCACAAGAGGTTAGTAAACAAGTAGGGCAATCTGGGAGTGGGTCCCAAGGTGGTAAACTGGGTCAGAAACTGGCTTAGCAATAGGACACAGAGGGTGGTGGTAAACTGTGTTCAATCTGAAGATAGGGGGGTAACCAGCAGGGTGCCACAAGGCTCAGTCTTGGGGCTGGTCCTCTTAATGTCTTTGTTTAATGTCTAGGGCTACCGGGGGTGGATATGTGCCGCTTGCAACTAGTGCAGAACGCGACAGCCAGGTTGTTGACTGCAACCCATAGATCCAGTCATATACACCTATGCTGCGTGAACTGCACTGGTTGCCGATACAGTGGCGGATCACCTTCAAGGTCGCACTGCTGACCTAAAAGGCCCTACATGAGCAGGGACCCCACTACCTGAAAGAGCTCCTGTCTCCTTACTGTCCCACCCGCTCACTCCGATCCTCCGGCGAGGGATTGCTAGAGATTCCCAGGGTATCCTTAAAAGTATCAGGAGGAAGATCTTTGGCCTTCATGGCACCTACCCTGTGGAATTCTCTACTGTGCCAGATACTAGATAGCCTGACCGTGGAAGGATTTAAAAAATCCTTGCAGATGTACCTGTTTAAGCAGGCATTTGAAGGGACTTAGTGAATCTCTGTTATAATGTTTTATCTGGTTTTAATGTTTAATGATGAGTATTTATTTTGATGTATATTGTTAAGGCGCCCTGAGCTTTGAAAGGGCACCTCATACAAATAAAACTTTACTTACTTACTTAATAAGCGACACTGCAGAAGGACTAGAAGGGCAGGTATGTCTCTTTGCAGATGACACTAAGCTCTGCAATAGGGTTGACACTCTAGGAGGGGTGGAGAAAATGAGAAGGGACTCAGGCAAGTTGGAGAAGTGGTCAAGAGTCTGGCAGCTCAGATTCAATGCAAAGAAGTGCAAAATCATGCACTTTGGGAACAAAAACCCAGGGGAGGAATACACAATTGTGAGGGGGGTAGTAACAGAAACAACCAAACTGGAAAGGAACCTCGGGTAGTCATAACTGATGACCTAAAGGTAGCCAAACAATGTGAGAAGACATTAAGGAAAGCTGGTGGGATGCTGGGGTGCATAGGGAGAGGTATCACCAGTAAGAAATAGGAGGAGGTGATGCCTCTATACCGACAGTTGGTGAGACCTCACCTGGAGTACTGTGTACAGTTCTGGAGACCTCATCTACGAAAGGACATAGACAGGATGGAGGCAGTCCAGAGGAGGGCAATGAAAATGGTGCAGGGTCTACACCAGAAACAATATGAGGAGAGACTGTGGGAACTCAATATGTATACCCTGGAGGAAAGAAGGTGGGGGGGGATATGATAAAGATTTTCAAGTACCTCAAAGAGGTTAACAAAGCTCAGGAGGGCAGTGTCTTTCAGAATAGGAGAGGTGCACGAACAAGGGGACACAATCTGGGGCTAGAGGGAGGAAGACTCGGGGCAATGTGAGGAAGTATTTTTTCACGGAAAGGGTGGTGGATGCATGGAACAGCATCCCTGAGGAGGTCGTAGGGGCAAAAACAATACAGGAATTCAAGAATGCATGGGACAGACAGAAGGCAACCCTAGTGGTAGGAAGGAGTAGGTAAGCAACAGATCAAATAGGATCTGGAGTTTATACAATAGGTAAGGAAATGGGCAGACTAGGTGGGCCAAGTGGTCCTTATCTGCCGTCAAATTCTATGTTTCTATGTAGAGCTTGCAGACAAGGGCATTGTGGCTAGGCCCAAGGCAGCAGACACAGAGATCGTGGTCGTCTGTCGAAGCAACCTTCTTTCCACAGTGACAGAAGAGGGTAGACGAAACTGCAGTTCTCAACATACAAAAAGTAAATCACTTTGAAATACAGTGATTAGAAGGCAATGGAAAAATAAAAGGTAAGTAAATTGCGGCGATCGACTGAACAAAGAAGCTTTCGTGAAGTCCGTGCGAGTAAGGTTGATGGCGAGAAAGAACTATGGAAGGAGTGGGGCCGCCCACGCTTATATATCCAGGTGATGTCAGTGTATGATGTCAGTGTATGATGTCGTAGTGGGCAGCCCCTAGTAGACCGCTACAGAAAAAGTTTCTGTGTGATCCTGGTACCTGATGGCATTAATTCAGAGGTGTGACCTGATGAAAGAGATCCCTGAAGGTATAAATAAACAAACACATTACTACATAAGTTAACAAACCCAACCAATGTTTAAATAAAATACAGACACAATTAGCTTGTGGCAGCTGGCAGTGCCCTGTGCCAAGTATGACTAGTAAGTATATGTATCGACAAGGCATACCCCCAAGATACCGTTTCTTGCATGCATAAAAAAGTACAATATACTAATATTACAAGGATTTGATTCCAGTGCTTAGTTTGGTGCCAAGTTCCCAATTTGCCTCAGCCTTGAACTGAAATGGCTGTATTTGGGGTGGGGTGGAGGGGCGTTAATTCAGTCTTCATGCTCATTTAATGAACTCCAGCTGTGCCAAAGTGGTAAACCATTGACTCTGTTAGGGTTCTTGTAATGTGGGTCACTAGACTGTCCTCTACAAAATGGAATGAGGCCACCAAGCAGACGTCAACTAATTACTTGGGGTGAATTAACTTTCCTCATAGAAACATAGATTTTGACGGCAGATAAGGACCGCTAGGCCCATCTAGTCTGCCCATTTCCCTACCTACAGGATAGGCCGCAGATCCTAGTTAACCAACAGCCTTTATCTTCCTGCCCCCCACAAGAATTGCCTTATGTCTGTCCCATGCATTCTTGAATTCTCCCACAGTTTTAGACCCCACAACTTCCTCAGGAAGGCTGTTCCATGCATCCACGACCTCTCTGTGAAATAATACTTCCTCACATTGCCCCTGAACCGCCTCCTTCTATCTTTAAATTGTGTCCCCTTGTTCTTGCAAGTCTCTTTTTCTGAAAGATGCTACCCTCTTGGACTTTGTTGATTCCCTTGAGGTGCCTGAAAGTTTCTATCATGTCCCCTCTCCCTTCTTTCCTCAAGGGTATACATATTAAGCTCCTTTAGTCTCTCCTCATACGGCTTCTCTTGCAGACCCTGCACCATTTTAGTTGCCCTCCTCTGGACTGCCTCTATCCTGTCTATGTCCTTGCGGAGATGGGGTCTCCAGAACTGGACACAGTATTCCAGATGGGGTCTCACCAACTGTCTGTACAGAGGGATAACAACTTCCTGTTTTCTGCTGCTGATGCCTCTCCCTATACATCCCAGTATACCCCCGGCCTTCCCTACTGCCTTCTCACATTGCTTGCTAACCTTAAGGTCATCTGATATGATTACCCCAGGTCCCTTTCCTGTTTGTTGTTGTTACTACCTCCCACCCATTGTGTATTCTTACCCTGGGTTCTTGTTTCCCAGATGCATTATTTTGTACTTTTTGCATTGAATCCTAGCTGCCATACGTCTGACCATTCCTCCAACCTTGCCAAGTCCTTTTCATCCTTTCCACGCCTCCTTGTGTATCAACCCTGTTGCAGATCTTTGTGTCATCTGCAAAAGGTATACTTTTCCTTCCAGTCCTCTGCAATGTCACTGATGAAGACATTAAAAGGACTGGACCCAATACTGAACTCATGTACCCCACTAGTAACCACTCTTCTTCAGAGTGGACTCCATTTACAATTACCTTCTGTGTCCTGTTGTCCAGCCAATGTTTTACCCAGGCTACCACCCTGGGACCCACTCCCAGGCTGGATAATTTGACTATTAATCTTTTGTGTGGGACTGTGTCAAATGCCTTGCTAAAGTCTAGGTAGGCCATGTCCACAGCCCCTCCCTGGTCTACTACTTTGGTCACCCAGTCAAAGAAATCTATTAGATTCGTCTGACATGACCTTCCCGCTGTGAACCCATGCTGCCTTGGATCCTGTGCTCCACTGACCTCTAGGTACTCAACTATTCTTTCCTTCAGAAGTGACTCCATCACTTTCCCTACCACAGAGGTCAGACTGACAGGTCTGTAGTTTCCTGCCTCTGTCTTGGTCCCACTTTGTGAAAGGAATCATCCGCCTTCCTCCAGTCCTCGGGTACCACACCATCCTCCCATGATTTATTAAAAAGAGTAGCCAGTGGTTTCACTAGTTCCTTCCTTAATTCTTTTAGAATTCTGGGGTGAATTCCATCAGGACCCATTGCTTTGTCCACCTTCAGTTTTAGGAGTTCTTGCAGAACCCTTTCTTCTGTGAAAGGACTGGGATCGACCCCCCTATCAAGAGTGCTTCTGTTAATTGGATTAGGCACTTCCCCCTCCTCTTTTGTGAATACTGAGCAGAAATATTCATTCAGTATTCCTGCTTTTTCACTGTCCCCCTCTGCCCACCCACCGTTCATTCTATTCAGCCTCACTATCCTTCCCTTTGTCTTTCTACTGGCTGATGTACCTATAAAAGGTTTTATCCCTTCTTAACTGAGTTGGCTATCTTTTCCTCAGTTTGGGCCTTTGCTATTCTGACTTCCCTCCCTGCTTCTTTCTGCCTTAACTGGTACAGCTCTCTGTCCTGCTCCTTCTGTGTTTCCTTATACTTCCGAATGCTATCTTTTCTTCCTGACTTTCACAGCCACCTCTCTTGAAAACCATAGTGGCTTTTTCTTTCGCTTTGATTTGTTTATTTGCTTCACACAAAGGCTTGTTGCGTCTGTGATGGCAGTTTGATAATTCCCATTGTTGCTCCACACCTCCTTCTAGCCTGTTTGCTAGTGCTTTTCGGAGGCACTCTCCCATCTTACAAAGTCAGCCTCCCAAAGTCCAGCTACCCTCACTTTTGTATGGCTTGACTCTGTAGCTGAGTTTAACGTGAACCACACTGTTTGATGGTCACTTGTCCCCAGATGGCAACCTACTTCTAGATCTGAGATCCTCTCACTGCCCCGTTTGAGAGTCGAGGTCTAAGATTGCTCCCTCACAATGGGTTCCAAACTAGCTTGTCTAATGCCTGCCACCTGTAGGGCGTCAAGAATGGCCCTGCTCTTGGATGTGGCTGCAGCAATGTGCTCCAGTTAACATCTGGCATATTCAGGTCTCCATCAACAGTATCCCCTTTCTCTGCCATTCTAAGAATGCCTTCCATCATATCCTTGTCCATTCCTTCTCCTGACATAGGGTCTGTACACAACCCCTGTGCGGATTGTGGTGCCCTTTCCAGTCTCCAAGGTGACCCACAGTGCCTCCTCTCCTCCCTGTTTACTCTTTTGTTCAGTTGCTTTTATCCTTCCTTTACATAGAGAGCTATCCTTCCCCTCTTCTCCCTGCCTGTCTCTCCTGTAGGTTATGTACCCTGGTATGTTAACATCCCAGTCATGGTTCTCTGTACCATGTTTCTGTGACTGCTACGATATCCAGGCATCCCTCTTCCATTAAGGCCACCAGCTCAGGGAGCTTGTTGCCCAGACTACGGGCATTGGTACTCATTACCCTCCATTTCTTGATGGCCTTACCCCTTTTGCCCCATCCCTGTCCTTCTTGCCTTTGTCACTTTCTCCATTTACCCCTGCCCTTCTCCCTATCGACACCTCCATGTTGGTGTTTGCCACACTTACTACCGTGATTGTTTGGGGCTAGGATTTTCCTGCTCCTTTCCAGTGCCTCCCCTTGCTAGTTTAAAAGCTTGCCAATGAAGCATTTAAACCTATCACCTAGGATCCTGGTTCCCTCCCGGACAGATGCAGCCCATCATGCCAGTATAGGCTTGCATCACTCCAGGTGGACCCCAGTCCCCAATGAAGCCAAATCCCTGAGCTCCACACAGTTTTTCAACCACTGATTGAATCCCATGGTACGGAACACCCTAGCCTCTCCTATGCCAGATGGGTAGCACCTCCGAGAAGGTTACCTGCGTGCTACTTGACTCAAGGCCCTCCCAATTCCACAAACTCTTCCTGCACTCTCTAATCCCTTTCTTAGCCAGGTCATTTGTCCCTAGGTGGACAATGACATCCAGCTCCCTCCCTGTGCAGCTGCTCCGGCAATCCTGAGGATTCGCCTCCCTGTCCCTCCAAGCCATGGCGCCAGGCAGGCACCTACCTCCCTCTCCCTTCCTTGCCCAGTTCTACCTTCCTAACAATGGAGTTCCCCACCAGGAGTTGTTCCTTCCTGCAGGGTCCCTGCCACCCTCCTGTGGGTCTCCTTTGTGGAGGTTCCCAGCATCCTCCTTGGTCTCCACTGTAGGTGCCTCCACAGAGGAACCACACTTTGCCAGAATGGCATAGGAATTGTGGAGAGGTACAACTGGCGGATGTGCCTCGCTCCACCACCCTCACCCTCCCTGAGCCCACTGTGGTCAACCGCCTCCTCTTCTTGGCAACCTCTGAGGCAATGGGTGGCACTGGTGGTCCCTGGATGGAAGAGGAGGTTCCACAAATCCTGGCCAACTCAGCCTGGAGATGAGCAACCTCCTCCTCAGCCCAGAGAGGTGCCTGCAGATGGGACAACACCGCATCCTCCAGAATATCTCCGGAAAACTGCTGCCCACAGCCACTGCACTGCACCACTCCAATCATGTCTTATTTCTGACCCTTAACTGTTTGCAATCCTTACTCTTTCGTCTGTTTTTTCTCTCTCTCCCTTACTTTCTGCCTGTGTGCCCTTTAAGCTCCTGATTGTCCTGTTCTGAGACAAGAATATCCTATATTTCTCAGTAGACCACTTGCTTGTTCAGAGGCAGACCTCCAGCAGCTAGAGGGGCGGAGAGCTACTCTTGCCCTTCTAGGATGGTGGGTCCTGGTGGGTCTGTGATCACTCACTTCCTGCCCCTAAACAGGAAGTTCCTGTTGTCAGTCAAATCCTGTGCCTATAAAAATAGAACTAGCTTTGGCTGGGGAGTGGAGGGGAGGGAAGGAGGGCAATATAGTCCCAGCAGAAGTTCAGTCACACAGCAGTCCTTTCTCTTGGTGTCTTCTGCCAAGCTATTAGCAGAATCTTTCTACGGCAGTCTTTAAATGTAGCTTCCTTCTAGCTAAGCCACTCCCCTACCTTACCAGATCTTTCTACAAGTAATTTAAACCTCACAGCAGTTAAGTCCTTTCAGTCACCTGAGATTTACACCTAGATGACTTTTCAGTTACCCACTCAGTTCAGTTAACCCAAACACACACTTTTTTTTGTTTTTGTTTTGTATGTTAGTTTTTTTACCCTAAATTAAAGGTCCAAATACAAAAGTTCTTCTACTTTAGTCCCAGCAGAGAAGTTCAGTCACACAGCAGTCCTTTCTCTTGGTGTCTTCTGCCAAGCTATTACTAATATAACTAAAGCTATCCTCAATATGGTTGCAGTTTCCCTCAGCAGTCTATCACCCTTTCCAGCCATCTGTGCGCCGGTCTAAGTGCGCCTTCAATAGGGCGCCAAAATTCCAAATTCGCTGCCCTTTCCCTGAGGTCCGCCCCCCCTGGAGTTAGAATATTTAGTTAGGAGGGTGCGGGGGGCACAGCCCCCCGCATTATAAGTGGTGTGCGAAATTAAATCCCTGGCACCCTGATGGGCGCATTCCGATGGTGGAACCATCTATCACAGAAGAAGACAAGGATACGTTCCGCTTAAGATGTCATATCGCAGACTGAAGGGAGTTACCCCAAAAAAGCCTTCTCCCCCCACCCACATCACAACATAAAAAACAGCAAGGCCGATTAATTTATTGTAGTAAACTTCACTGTTTTATTTTTAGAAGAAAGAGCCAGTGCAATAACTAGCTAGAGTTCTGTTATAAAACAAAGCTCACTCTACCAGCCCACTAAGTAACAGTAACACAGTAGTTTAAGGCCTGAAAGGACTCTAGGTCCATCATGTCCACCCCTCTGCTTCATAAGCAGACAATGTATGAATAAGTACCTATCCACTCTAGTATCGATGGCATTTAATGTTTCTACTCTTAGGCAGAAATGTGTCCAGGTTTACCCTGAAGGCCTGTGCTGTCTTCCTATCCACTATCATGGCTAGTAGGTTGTTCCATAGATTCTCCACCCTCTGGGAAAAGAAGTGCTTCCAATCACTGCCCTTACATTTACTACCTGTGAGCTTCACGCTGCGTAGCTGCATCCTGCTAGAGGACGCCAGATCCAAGAGTTCTGTCTGTTGAATCTTGATGATAACCCTTGAGTATGTGAGAAACTGAAACCATGTCCTTTCTGAGCCTCCTTGTCACAACATGATCAGGTTAAGGACCACCAGCTTCTCCCCAAAGCTTCTGCCTTCTGCATCACCGATTACTTTGGTGACCCCTTTGGTTGCACCATCTCTTCTGCTTCAAAAAATGGAGACTTGTTTACACTCGCTCACAGCTGGCAGACCAGAATGGATCAATCCCAGAAGTTTCATGTAACTTGTAGACTACCAATCTTAAACAGACAGGGTTGGGTCCTGGGCCAAGGGTCTTTAGCATCTAGGTAGACACTGTTATGCTATTGTAGTGAATCTCTCCACTGAGGACATGAGGTTACACCTTCCCCTAAAGACGCAGCTGCTCAGGACCCAGCTGATCAGTGCTGACTCTTCCAGCTGCATCATTTCCACTGAGAATAGTGTGCAGATGAACATAGGGACTGTCATACTGTAATTTAGCAGCTCGGAAAAAAAGTTACATTTTTAAAATTAAGTTCTTTTGGGCAGTCAGGGTGGGTTTCCTGCAGGTGGTTGCGGAGCTTTGAGGGACTGGGGAAAGAAAGCACTGTTTCTTTCTTGTAAATCTTAATAAGTAACGCAAAAATACTGATGGATTATCTATAGATTAGATTAAAAAACAGCCAACTAACTTAAAGGGCATAATTCAGTCTCAGATTTCAAGTGACAAACAAAATACTAAGGCTTCCCTCCATGGTTTATGAAGTTACCAGAACCTATTGATTGAACTATAGCCATGTAAGTCACAGTAGGCCATAATTTATTCTACTGTATATATGTAACTGATGTCCCAGGCATGGAAGAATTCATAACTTTATAAGCAAATGTGACGGTACCAGGTATTGGTCAAGCTGCTTTGTTAATTCTTTGAGACCCTCTAAGAAATTAGGAGAAATTCTAACTCAGTCAATGTTACAGTACACCACTTTTGATGTGCTACTACTAACAGATGTGCCTGCTCCTGTCTGTGTGCAAGCTTTGCACGTGACCACTGTTGTGACAAAAGCGACCCAACCCTCCTTTTTTCTAACAGATCAGAGAACACCCTTAAGAACAGAACTCCTTTCATGCTGATGACGAGCTTGTACTCTGCAAGCCTCTTGAATGTGGTATCACAAGGCTGCAGCTGCTGGTGCTGCAGATGTCCGTGGAACACATCTGTGTCAGTTTCTGCTTCTAGCAATACGCATTTCCAGTAAGCGTCTGTAAATGAGGAAATGGTGCTGCCAAAACCACCCCCTCACTGACAGGTGCAATTTTGCAAGAGTTTATGACACTGTATCCAATTTTAAAATCCATTCCAAGATGTTTTAACATGAGGGGAGACAACAACAACAACAACAACAACAACAAAAATATAATCTGTTCACTGATTGTAAAAGGAATTTCACTGTTCAAGTTAATTTTCAAAGTGGAAGCCTACACTTTAAAAAGTAGTTTTGTGGGACAGCAAATGCATCTTGCAGTCTACGAATGCATGATATATATTTACAACTTGCACATAGCTGGGTTGAAGTCATTTACAAAATGGTGTCAAGTCAGTTCTGACTCCTCAATGGTCAGGACCCTGTTACATAGTACTGCGTTATTCTAGCATACATTCTTGCTCAGAAGACAAGATGGGGTGTCTTAATCGAAAGCACAACCAGCTGGGGTAAAAAAGGTCAATATGCTAATTACATATCCGCAGGGTCAAAAAGGTCACAATGGAAGTCAAACAACACAGCAACATCAAAAACAAAGCATGCAAATTAAAGGGAAAAAAAGCACTGATACTCCAACCCCCTTCCCCGGAAACACTGTTAAAGAAATCACCTACTGTAAAGGAAATACGTCCACAACTTTGAAAAACATACAGTGCTTCCTATTCACAAATCCAGACCCCCCAAAAGCCTCAATGCATCTCGCACAAAACATTTAAACACCTCATAAAAACACAAATTTCAAAACTATGATTCTACACAAGTACATAAACATGCATGCATACATCACTAAACGATAAGCAAAACGTTTACAAACCTTGCTCTAAAAGCTAATAAAATACACACATACCCAGAAACAAAGGACATTACTGCACCTGAATGAGGTCACACGACATCTAATCAATCGGCTAGGCTACCAGGTCTGACATCACAAGGAAAGAACAGGAAGCACAGTCCAAGCTTCCAGCTTAGCCTCATTGATCACATGAGAAGTTCTAGAAGTTAACAGTCAGTAACACCTATTTAAAGGGAAACACCACTGAACACACTGTAAGAAAGCTCTGTTACCTGGTGCACTGTGCATCCTGTGGTTCATTTTTTCTTAGCAAAGTGCTAGGTCTTTCTTGGAAAAATTAGTTTTGAAACCCCCTTACACGACTGACATTGTTCGCCATGCCGCGTGGCTGCACTAACTGGAACCACACCAAAAAAGTAAACATTGTGAGTGGGTGCATTTATGTGGTGCCACGCTCATCTATGTCACACTGCCATCTGCCCATCTGTAAAGAACACGTGCTTACATGACCGCGCTTATGCTCCCCAACTGTTCAGGAAGTGCCCTGTATTCTCCTTATTTTTTTAGTTATCATCTACAGTTCACCAAGTTGTGCACGTCATTGTTTGAAAAAACTAAATGTCCCATATACACTCGCTAACTTGGATACTGAAAAAACATCTTACTCTTGCAGTCACTAGCCTGCAAAATGGATGTGGGCATCCAGAGTTGTTTTTTCTGTGCAGCGCCATTATGCTCCAGCATGAGAGGTCACGCAGGCTTGAGAGGTCAACAGACATGTAAATATAGTGAGCATAATGGCGCCACACAGAAAAAACAACTCTGGATGCCCACATCCATTTTACAGGCTAGCGACTGCAAGAGTAAGATGTTTTTTCAGTATCCAAGTTAGCGAGTGTATATGGGACATTTCATTTTTTCAAACAATGACATGCACAGCTTGGTGAACTGTGGATAATACCTAAAAAAATGAGAACACAGGGCACTTCCTGAACAGTTAGGCAGCACAAGTGTGGTCATATAAGTGCATTTTCTTTACACATGTGCAGATGGCAGTGCAACATAGATGAGCGTGGCACCACATGAATGCTCCCACTCACGGTTACTTTTTCGGTGCGGTTCCGGTTAGTACAGCCGATGTGGCATGGCGAACAACGCCAGTCGTGTAAGGGGGTTTCAAAACTCATTTTTCCAAGAAAGACCTAGCACTTTGCTAAGAAAAAACGAACCACAGGATGCAAAATGCACCAGGTAACAGAGCTTTCTTACGATGTGTTCAGTGGTGTTTCCCTTTAAATAGCTTGTGTACTGCCTAACACTAACATTCATTTTTAAAAGCAGTCAACTATTATCTTTTATAGCTGAGGTGCTTTTTCTTTTCCATCTGGTTAATTAGAAGATTGTTTTTTACTTAATGTTAGTATGTGTGGTCTGTGGAACAGCAACCTTCCTGCAGCTGACATATCTAGTTCTATTCCCCCACTACACTATCAGCACTGTGACCTCGCAGACTGTGACATCACAGCTGCTCAGTAAGCGCCACTCAGTAGCTGACAGGTCAGTCACCTGTGATGTCACAGTCAGCGAGGTCACAGTGCTGATGATGTAGTGAAAGAAGTAGAACTAACTGAGTCAGCTGCCAGGGAAAGTGCTATTCCACACATCCAGCATAATACCATGACATAGTACACTTCCTAATGAGCAAATGGAAAAAGAAAAATACTTCAGAAATAAACAGCTACATCTAACTACTTCTTAACATTTGTAACATTCTCCTGGCTGTTATTCTTGATTCTTCTAGCTCTTTAAAGCAACAAAACAGCCCACTCCCTTGCAGTGCAACTGCACCAAATTAGTGCAGCATACCAGCTGCAACCTACCCCTGCAGCATATCTAATTACACTAAAGTCCTAAAGGCTGCCGTTTAAAGACATAGCACCAAATTACAACACTTCTACACTGCTAAAAACTAACTTTACTAAACATTTTATAAGTGGAATACGGCAATTCCACTGGAGGGATTACGCTATGTCAACGTACCTCAAGTTGGTTGAATTCCTAAGCCCAAAGGGCTCGAGACTCGTATTCACCGTTCAGTATGTTAACACTGCATAATCCTCCCCCCCCATTATGCCTTATTCCTTACTTAGAAGTAGGTGAACCCAATGCTCCAGATAATATCGGCAGGTCGGAGTCATTTACTCACCAGTTTTAAAATATAGTGAATAAAAGAAAATTGGGATGCCTATGACTGCTGTAAATCTGGAAAAAGCTGCTCCTTTTGAATCACCAGTTATGCTATGAAGAACTATTCCATGGAGTGTGGAGTATTTACAGATGTTGGGTGAGTACTGGTACACATTAAAACAATTTTCTGAACAGTATTTCCTAAAATGAGGTGAGTAAAATAGGTCGGTACTCCCCTTATCTGAAGCCCTGGGTGGACCCATTCTTTTTTCCAAAGGATAGGTCTGTGAAATGTACATTGTGACTAGTTTGAAAACAGCAAGCAAACAGCACCATGCTTTGTTATGAAAATGTACCCCCTGGTCCTAGAATGTATTCTTCTTGTAAAATTCAGTCTGTCATCTCTAGTTACCCAGTCCAGGTCCCATATTACTTAGTTTTTGTCCAAAACAGTCACCAACAGCAGCTCCAGTTGCAACTCTTAATCAGCACTGATTGCAGACTCATGCATATTCACTTCTAGGTACACTCTTACTCGTTACCTATCCTAGCTATCACGTGTTCATATTTATTCACCAAGAACTGGATTTTCAAAGACGTGTGTCACCGTCACAGCACTCTTGCACATCTTGCAGCATAACTGTGACACCATATCAACAGTGGTCTCATGTTTGGCACAAGTGCCACAAGTCGAGCAAAAAACAATGAGACATGCATCAAAAGAAATGACACACGGCTCACTTTTTATTGCAAAGTGAAGAAACTGTTCCCAAACATTAGAAAATAACACACAAACATTTAGGCGCATTTCTGGTGCTGCAACTCTAGCAGAAAAGCTACTGCAAATCTTGTGGCAGATTGTTTTTAAACGCTATCCCCAATTACTTTTTTATTCATTTAGTGTACTTATTTATTTTTGGTTTCCTGGTACGCCCACTGGCAGACTCCTTTTACATGGGAAACCCAAACTACAGTTTAAGCAGTGTAATAACACAAACAATATGTACAGAAAGAGAACTCATAAAACCCCATTTGCATTTTTATTTATTTATTGAATTTTGCTGACCTGGTAGGCCCACTGAGACTAGAAGTCCCTTTTACTGTTTTCAAGAAGTGCCATGGGGTCTTTAACGTCTACCTGAACAACCACCAGAACAGGCAGATGGGACCTCGGTTTAATGTCTCATCCGAAAGACGGCACCTCAGGAGTGCAGCACCCCCCCTTCTCCCAATGCTGCTGTACAGTGTCTGTATTGGAATTTAACCCAAGTGCCTTATGTGGGTATAGAACCCACAGCCTTCTGATCTTCCAGCCTCAGAGGCAAGTGAGGAACCTGCTGAGCCCCCGACACTGATAATTTGTACTACTTGTATTATGCATCTGTACTAGTCAAAAACAGAAAGCATTTTTCAAGGGAGAAAGTATAATGATTTTCATGCCCAAAATAGCTACAGTATATGGTCAGGGGTTGCTGTGTATGGAATTCTATACACACACAAGCTCTGTTGTACCACAGTAGATCTATAACTACTGTGTTGTTGTACCACAATACTTACATCCCTGAAGTAAGCACATGCGGTAGTCACACGGCTGTGTGAAACAAATTACATGCAGGACAGCATGGGCTCAAGCAGTGTACTTTCTCGTTGGGCGGCAGGGTGAGCAACTAAGGAAAGTGCATGGAGAGCCATATGCCAGACCAACTCGACCATGCATCCATCTAGGGTATTGTGATGACATCAAGAACCTCTTGAGCTTAGCTCTTAGGTCCCTATGATGTCATCACAACCACTCGATGGAAACACAGTCATGCTGCGTACGGTTGCCCATACATTTGACCACCCAGTATAAAGGGGCAGTTTCTAGTGCTTTATGCTGTTCACTTTGGGATTGATGAAACAAGGGAAAGCATCACTCTGTTAGAAAATTACAGCAAAAAACACCCAGAACAATGCAGAGACCAATGGCATTTTTAGATGAGTTTAATTTTATTTACACAGGATAGCCAAGCTGCCATACAAAACCTCGTTTCCAGTGAGTTCCTGCTTTTATCCATTTCTGCCACTGGATGGACTGGAGCACTAGTAGGTTAGGTGACTTGCTCAAGGTCACACAGTGAGTATTTGGCTTTAGTGGGGTTTGAACCTGTGATCTTTTGGTTCCCACGCTGGTGCTCCAACCACTATACCATACTGCCTCCTTTTAAAGTAACGCAGAAATCTGAATTTTAACATGATACTCACCGGGAATCTGCTGGCCCCAATTCCAAGTTTAGTGCTTTTGGTGACACTGAGGTCACATGACTACTAGCCAGATCAATGTAATGGGAAATATTATTTCAATTAAGGTAGTGTGTTGTGTTCTGTTTAGCCCAGTTGGCTTCTAGTTAAGATGAAGTAGCTTTCTACTTCATTTTTTTTTACTTTTACTACCTTGTTGAACAGCTCAGCAAAAACTGTGGGGAGTGGTTAAGGAACAAAGACTTTACAAACTCAGTGTACAGGTGACTAACCGTCTCCATAAAAAACTCTGAGTGTTTTAAGTATTGAACCAATTCACTGGCCTCATATTGTACCTTACCACTGTTATATTGTGTGGATTCTCATATAAGAGAGGCTGTACTTAACCTGTGTAGCCAAGCAGCATTTTAATAAAGATAAGTTAAATGAAAAGAAACGAAATAAAACATAACTGCAATGATTTCTTTAATGTCACAGCTGTATCGTCGACTTGTTTGACTGAGCAAGAATGTTCTGCAATTTCTTTTTGATGAAAACTAGGGAACAAGAATCCCTAAAACATGTACTATTAACCATGGACTCCCCCATGCAAGGAGGTGATGACAGGACACACAGCCATACCTCTCAACCCTTTCATCTCCCAAATGTGTGGCAGGCTGTGTGACAAATGAGCAAAATGTGTGACATACCATCAAACATGATAACTATAAGCTCAAAAAACAGCAGATATTAAAGAACACATAATATTTGCTGATAACCAAGCTTCATAAATTGTTATGAACTTCTTCTTTAAAGTCTCAGAGGGCGGCCCAGTGGCGCTGAGGGTTGAGGCGCTGGATGCCACACCTCGCTCCACGCCGGTGACTCAGGTTCGGGAGCAGACTCAGGGCCACTGGGGGTCGGCAGAGGAGGAGAGGGATTGAGCATCTGAGGGACTGCTCTCCCTCTCCAGGGTGGGGGATATCAGTTGTCAGTGCACTTTCGGCCCCTAGCAGAGGCTGGGGAGGTGCACTGGCACTGTGTAATGCAGGGGCTGAGCTGGGGCATGGCGCTGAGAAGGAGCACATGTGGATGCGTGCGCTCTCCTTCCATTGGCGTCACTGCATGCCCCCACTTATGCAGGGCATAGAACAAGGAAAAATGGCGACCGGTCACAGCGGCTTGATGGCCATCCTATGGGGCGCCCGGCTAGAGGGGCGTCATTGTACACTGGATCCGGTCTTGTCAGGACAGTAGGGGGCTCTCCGCCAGCCTGCCATGGGGGGGAGCCGCGGGTGTAGAAAGCGAATGTCCGTAGGAGCCGGGAAGTACTGGACAGTGGCCGGATGACTAGGATGCACAGACGAACAAGGCAGACTGGGTGCCAAGGTAGGAGAAAAAGGACTAACAAAAAAAAAAAGAAAGTCTCAGTGGGCAATGCAGAATACCACCTTCCCCATGTGGGCCAGAGGGTTATTGAAAGGTTAAATGAGTGAAACACCCCATAATGTGGGACAGCCGAGAGGCATGCACGCAGTTTAAATCCATAAAGCAATTTGCATGGCCTGCCCATAGTAGCTGAAAAAGTGTTACCTGGGGAGTTCTGAGGTGAAGAGCCAGGAGAACAGCGAGGCGAGAAGCTGTAGCCAGGATGAAAGGCAGCCTGCAGAGGAACGTAGGACATAATCTCATCGTCAAAGAGGCTAAAAGAAAAAAACAAATTAATCTCATCAGGGGACAAATACAAACACAATCAACATGCATTTTGGCTGTAAAACAATGGAGCTTGTAACATGAACAATCTGGTTGCCATCTTTTATGCTGATTAGGAGCCTGAGGATATTTGCTGGCTGCTGGCTACGTGAGGTCATGGGCTAAAGGTACCCCGAATGCCCCTGGATACTGCCACATGTGGGGCTACGTGAGGTCATGGGCTAAAGGTACCCCGAATGCCCCTGGATATTGCCACATGTGGGGCTACGTGAGGTCATGGGCTAAAGGTACCCCGAATGCCCCTGGATATTGCCACATGTGGGGCTACGTGAGGTCATGGGCTAAGGTACCCCGAATGCCCCTGGATATTGCCACATGTGGGGCTACGTGAGGTCATGGGCTAAAGGTACCCCGAATGCCCCTGGATATTGCCACATGTGGGGCTACGTGAGGTCATGGGCTAAAGGTACCCCGAATGCCCCTGGATATTGCCACATGTGGGCTACGTGAGGTCATGGGCTAAAGGTACCCCGAATGCCCCTGGATATTGCCACATGTGGCCAAGACCAAATCCCCCAGCCACCCTGATCAAAACCACACAGAGGAAAGTGATGTGAGTGGATCCCTTGCTTCACGATGAGCATGGGATTATCGGATAGCTAGTCCTTTAAGGAGGGGAAAAATATTTACCCCTTTTTGCCACATCCAGGCCCCCAGCACATTCTGCCTTACAGAAGTTCTGGGAGTAACAGCGAAGGGGGCAATCAAGCCCCACAATGGTCTGAGGGCCATGTAGGGAGACCATACAAATATTATGGCAGGGTTCCCACCTCTAGTGTAATATTGCTGCCTTCTGCACCACCTCTATAGCACTGAAAATCTTTTGATTTTTTGGCACTGTGTGAACATCCCCACCCCACCCTTCCCCCCAGTCTGCCTGTGACCCAACGAAAGTGTGGGTGGAAGAGAATCAGTGTGGAGGCAGACTTGTGTGTCACTGTGGGTGCCGCAGGATGCTTTGTTAGAGCAGTGACTGCACGCCACAGTTTTTGCCGGCTCTCTGCACCTGTAGATAGGGTCAAAACCCTTTGTGGATAGGGTCTTAGATAATTTTGCCTTCTTAAGATATGGTGCCCAAGTCTATGTTTTAAGGGACTGTCATAAAAGTGCTAAAATGACAAGTTTGTGCCAATCCCTTGCCCGCAACCCCCTGAGCTGTGCTCAATGGTGGGTCATGAAACCCTTCCATGCACTGTCAAATCTGCCTGGAAGGGGCAGGGACTGCCATGCCAATGGCTCATGGATCATTAATAAAGTTTGACAATCCTTACTTGGATGAGTGCAGTAGTTTTCTGACAGCCCCTGCTCTATAACTGATCAGGACAGGCATAAGGGGCATCAGAATGCTGCGCCCACAGTATAAGAACTGGTGGGAGTGGAGACTAAAAAAGGACCAAGATGTAAAGAGATATATGGGCAGTGGAAGCCAGGACTGTGCTTGGGCTGCAGTTAGGGAGGAGAGCCACTGGACCACCAGAAAGAGAGGGACACAGTCACCAGGAATAGTGACTCTTTGGCCCAGAAGTGGGCCTAAGGCAGGGTTGGGCAGCTGTGGAGAGGGGAACAATAAGTGTACATTAGTAACACCAGTGCCACGCAGATTTGTACAAGACACAGCGCCAGGTGACTGCCACTATGTCTTATACAGACCTCAGTGTCAGATGACAGAAGGTACAAACATAGTTTGTTGAAACAAATTTGCATTCTGACAATATCACAGGGAGCCCTCCCCCCTGTGACTAGGCTTCCCTTTGGTATATAGCTGCAACTTGGGATAGAACACCTGATTTGTGTCCCTATAAGCTGCCACTAAGAACTGGGCCCCACGTCATTCTAAAACATTTCTAAAATGCTATACAACTTAAACAGCAGTGCATGTTAGCGGTAAACAATTTGACCTACAGTATACTTTCTTACACTATTTCAGATTGACCCTTATCTCCAGTTTTGTATGATTTTGTTTTTTTTGATTTTAAGCCCGCTTTAGCACTTTCTGTTACATTTGAAATAATAAAAGGAGTACTCTTTTTAATATAATTCGGTGCAGGTTTTTTTTTTTTACTTTATTTTATTTAAGCAATTATTTTATCCAACATCAAAAAAGAAAAAAAATAATACATCCATAACATTGACAGTAGACAATGTGAATCCATAAAAACCTAAAATAATACAAAACCCAAACCCTCTATATTCATCCCTCCCCCTTCCCTCACTAATGATAACTAACTTAGTAAACAGATATTAAAATGCAGTTTCCAGACCTACAGGGAGGATACAGAAGTAAACTTAATCATACTAGGTATTAAAGAACATTCTCAAACTAGCCCTCAGAGTCTACTACTTAGAACACAAAGTAAGACAAATGAACCTTTGACCCAAACCAATAAATTATATATCTTATCCCATCTAAGAAAAAATGTTTTAATTCTGTTATGGAATAAATAAATAAGTTTTATAATTTCTAGATTGTGTATGATGTTCACTGTCCATTCTTTCATACAATAATCTGCTTTGTCTAACCAATGTCTTACTATAAGTCGCTTCACTGAAACAGTCATTATGGATAAAGAAAATTTTTTAGCTACACCCTTAATTGAATTAAAGTGCAAGATGAGGTGTCATGTCCGACACCTAGGCAATAAATGCACGTTAGGTGGGGATCGGTGCGCAACATCTTCTGGCTGCAGGTACACTGGCAAAATCCGGGGGACGATTTATGTCCATGTCCAATGCGCTACAATCGGAATCGCTAACTCAAACAAGTTTTAAAGTTAGTTTCAGTAAAAAAACGACGCTTTAAATCCAGGGCCTACGAATTGCTGTTAGAGCACAAGGGAACCTGTATCTTCCAGCGGAAAGGAATATCTGGCATCATGAGGCGGAGCCGAGATATTTACCACCCGTGTGAGTGGGAGGAGACAGCTTGAAGACTTTCCAGCAAAATTTAAAGGGGAAAGGGACATGCCAAGAAGTGTGGATGAACAAGAAGTGTGGATGAACAACATATCCACGCTCCTAGAAGTAATAATTCAGTTCAGTGTAGTCTAGAAAACAACCTCCTTAATTCACGGAAGCTGTGGCTGCTTTCTCACTCTCTGTGACTTTGAATTAAAAAAATATAAGCAAGACGTGATATGTGTTTTAGAACTTATCCATTCTGTTTTTATGATGTGATTATAATGTGAAGTATGCGCACATTTTTGTTGTCTATCTATGTGTAAATTAATCACTCTACTAATTGAGTCTTAATATTTGGGCAGTTAGGCAATTTTCATTTGGGAATGACCATGTAATTATTTAATTAATCAATTGTCTAACTAATTAATCATTTAATTAATTAACCAGATGTGAAATGGGTGTGGTACAGATTACATTATTATATTATTTACAGCCCGGCACCGTCGGACGTGCTTGCACCCTTTTGCTATAATTAGGGATATAGAATTAATCTTTTGATTGAATCTTAGGCAAACTGGACTGTTGTAATCTGTAAAGGAAAAGGTTCTTCTGGTGCAATGCAGACTGATGCAAACAGTAGGAGCCATGGAGGTTGGTCTGCAGGTGCGGGGCGTAGCATGCATCCAGCAATGCCCATGAAGGCAAGCGGAACTGACAGCAGTTGGCTGGATTGGTTTGTGGCACTTGGCACCAATCATTTGGATAAAATGACCTGCAATAAGTAGACTGACTCGGGGCAAGACATCCCATTCTCTGCTTCAGTAGTAGACGACAGGAGTGGCTGAAATGGGGTGGTCAGTGGGGCATGGAGCAGCATGCATTGCATGATGCCTCTGTTGGATCTACCCCCAAAAACAACAATGGCAGGCTGCCAGGTAGGCAGGCAGGGGATACGCAGCATCCGGGTGGGTCAAAATGTGTGGGACATAGTAATCTGGGAGGGGGTCATATGGCCGCATTCTGTCTGGCTCCCCTTTGCTCGTCCTGTCCTCTGAGTAATGGTGTAGGACTGGTTTGCAGTTCGGGTGTGGAGTGGCGTGGCTTGGTTCCCAGCAGACTAAAGGAAAACCTGGATGGTAACCTAAGCACCAATATGAGGTAATGTGTTTGGGCCAATTTTGCTAGTTGGTTGACTACGTTTTATGTGTGAGATAATATAAAAGAATTTTTACAATATCAGCATTATTAGGGAATTTCCTTTTGGGCACTCCCTTGGCTACGTATTAGCCTATTACAGGTAAATGTATGGCATTAGTATTATTTTATGAAATATGTAAAGTGGACCAAGAGTGGTCTGCCTATATAGTTAATAATAGAATTATATAACTATTACTATTAAACATTAATGTAGGAACCAGTTAGAGATGTATAGAAAATAATTGACAAATGTTTAATGGCTACAATGGACTGATGGAGAATGTTCTTTGGGTGCTAATGGTGAAATTAATACATGATCTTTTTCAAAAGTGGTCTGTGTGGCCTCAGGTTAGGGCTGGAGTTCCAAGTCATGGTCTGGATCCAATACTGATTTCAAGATATCTGTATAATGAAATGACCCAATGTGAAGGTATGGATCTGGACCAGGTGACTCATATCTGATCCTAGGTTGTTCACCAGGTGGGAACAGAAACATGGGGCGTAGTCTGTGGAGCACAGGATAGCATGCGCTATGGGGTGCTCCTGTCAGACCTACCTCTGGTGGGCTCTATCAGTGGACACAGGTTGGATCATTTTGTCGCTAGTGCCTAAGGTCTTCAATTCCGACTGGGCCATAGTAATTGAAACGGGTACCTTGTTTTTTGGTTGGGTGTTCTGTGGCCAGGTACTGAACCCAGTCCTTTCTGGGAGACCCATTTCTGACTCACTGAGCAAAGAGCTAGTTGATTATTACACATTATTACATTATACTACTTTCTCTAAATGTATAAAAGGTTTTTATTTTTTGTTTATTAATGTTTGTATTTATATGGTAAAATGTTGTAAAAACCTGAATGTTTGCCCATTCTGGTTGAACAATATAACTTGAAACTTAAAGTTCTCATGTAACTGTACTATCTTACTTTGAGGAAGGCTCTTGCAGCAGGACACACCGATAGGACTGAGTCCCAAGCAGTATTTAGTATCACCAGGCTGACAACACTGGGAGGAGGAGGACAAGTCAGCAGCCAAGAGCTCATGACAGAAGGCCTTGAAGAACCGCCAGGCTGAAACTGGTCCTGTGCCTATAGGCGATGTCCAGACTGTAATGCTTGGTGAAGGTGTGGACAGAACTCCAGGTGGCAGCTGCACAGATGTCCACAGCAGACACATTTCTGAAGCAAGCCATGGAAGCAGCCATACCCCTGGTGGAATGGTCTTTGACCCTGGAATGGGTTTGTTGTACTTGCGGTATCAATAAACAATATAATTCGCTAATCACTTAGACAAACACCATTTGGAAACAGGTGCGCCTCTCTAGGGGGCAAATGAAACAAACAATTGTTCAATTTTCCTTAAAAACTTGGTGCGGTTCATTTAATACCACAACATTCTGTGAACAACCGATCTATGGAGCAACACCTCCCTCTTATTAGAATACTCAGGAAAATAAGCTGGCAGGTAGATGGATTGATTTAAAGTAAACTCCAACACCACCTTAGGGAAAAACTTGGGATTAGTACACAAAAGATACCCTGTCTTTGTGAAAAGTCAAATAAGGCTCCTTGCACATAAGAGACTGAAGCTTGGAAATCCTTCGAGCAGAAGTAACAGCAACTAAAAAGAGCGTCTTCCACAACAGAAAGCGCAGCTCACAACTCACGGCAGGTTCAAAGGGAGGTAAAGTGAGTTTCTCCAACATAAAGTTGAGGTCCCATGGAGGGACCGGGTCCTGAATGGGAGGTTTCAGATGCAAAATGGCCCACAGGAATGTGTGGGACACTTCAAACTGGACAACAGCTTTGCCCTCAATAGGTGCATGGTATGCAGAGATGGCGGAAAGGTGCACCTCAAGGGAGGAGTACCCCAGGCCTGAATTCGAGGAAAAGGAGGCACTTCGACACCTGATTCACCGGGCAGGTGAATGGATCCAATTGGCAAGCAGTGGTCCAAATGGAGAAGCACTTCCATTTCATAGCAAAAGTGGCCTTGGTGGAGGGTCTTCTGGCCACCACCAGGACGTCAATAACCCTAGAGGATACCCCAAAGCAGGCAATTGCTAGGTCCACAGGAGCCACATATGGAGATGCAGGGACTTGTGGTCCAGATGGCAGAGGGTGCCATGGTCCTGGGAGAGCAAGCTGGTGAACAGGAGCAAGGGCACTGGAGGTTCCACTGCTAGCTGCTGTAGCAAGGGAAACCAAATCTGGCACGGACAGAAGGGAGCTATGAGAATTATCTCCGCTCCTTCCAACTGGAGCTTGAGCAGAACCCTCTGCAGGAGTGGGAAGGGAGGAAAGGTGTACAAAAATCTCCTCTTCCAAAACAGGAGCAATGCATCTTGCCAGAAAACGCCAGGCTTGGGATCAAGCGATCAAAAAGGTAGCAGTTTTGCATTGAGTGGAGAGACAAAGAGGTCCAACTCTGGACGGCCCTACCTGCTGAAGAGATCTTCGACCACTGAGGTTAGCAGTTCTCACTCGTGAACCCGCGATCTGGAGTGGCTGAGACTGTCGTCCAAGATGTTTTGAACACCTGGAATGTGCATGGCTGAGAGCTCCAGATTGTGCTTGATGGCCAAGAACCAGACTCTCAATGCCTTCTGACACGGGGGCAAGAATGGGTCCCACCCACTTGTTGATGTAATACACCATGCACAAGTTGTCCATCTGCTACAGCAGCAGACTGGGAAGGGGACGAGCCTGAAAGGCCTGCAGGGCATAAAGACCTGCCCATATCTTCAGGACATTGATGTGAAGATGCTGCTCCACTTCCGTCCTGGTACCCTGGGTCTGATGATCGGCCAGATGGGCACCCCAGCCCAGGCTGGATGTGTCTGTCATTAGAACCTGTTGTGGGGTTGAAAGCTGAAAAGAGATGCCCCGAAGGAGGCTGGCCGGGTCCAGCCACTATGACAGAGTCCTCCGGTCTGGGTTGGAGACCAGGACCAATTGGTTAAGGTCGTCAATGAGCTGGTCCCACTGGACCCTCAAGGTTCACCGAGGACCTGCATATGCAGATGGGCCAAGGGAACCATGGCAATTGCCGCCACCATGTGGCCCAGAAGGCATAGGAAGACCCTGGCGGGAACCTGCCGACTGGAGGAAACCAGATGGGCCTGCATCATCTGTCACTCTGCTCTGACCTCTGGAAAAAGGCCTTGCCCTGACTGGTGTCCAAGATCGCCCTAATGTATTGGAGGCGCTGGCAAGGAGAGAGGCAGGACTTCAGCAGATTTATGGTGATCCCCAAGGCCTGGAAAAGACTGAAGATTGATTCCATGGTCTGAACTAAGCGTTCCCTGGAGGGGGCTGCACGCAGCCAGTAGTCCAGGTAGGAGGACACACAGAAGCCCTGCCTCCTCAATGCGGCAGCCACCACTGCCAGGCATTTGGTAAATACCCGTGGGGCTGAGGAAAAGCCAAAGGGAGGGCCCTAAACTGATAATGGGATCTCTGAAAGTGGAAGCAGAGGAAGCGACGATGGGAAGGAAAGACCTGAATGTTCAGGTAGGCATCCTGCATGTCCAAAGAACAGAGCCAGTCCCCCTTGGTGCAAAAGGGGTAACAGCTCCTGAAGGGTGACCATCCTGAAGCACTTGTACTTGATCTACAGATTCAGATGACTCAGGTCCAGGATAGGCTGAAGATCCCCAGTCTTTCTGGGGATGAGGAAGAAGTGGGAGTAAAACCCCTTCCCCTTTGATCCTAAGGGACAGGCTCTATGACGCTTCTTGAAGAAGAGCCTGAATTTCCTCCCAAACCAGAGACGGGTGTGTGGGGGGGGGGGAATGTGGAGGAAACTGGAGGGATTTCTGGTGGCAACTCTAGGAACTCCAGAGTGTGACTGTGTTCTATGATCTGGAGCACCCAGTTGTTTGTGGTGACTCCCTGCCACCCTTCCAGGTGGAGGGAGAAACAACCCCCGACCACCTCCCTCAGATTCTCGGGGGGTTGGTTAAGGCATCAGGGGTTGGGGGCGGGCATGGGCAGGGGAGACGCAGGTAGCCCTGGAGGCTCTGGCGGCAGTGGCAACAGGGACCGCTGAGGCCTTACGCTTGTGCAAATCCTTGGCAGGCTAGGTCTGAGATTGCTTGTGGAAGGACCTGCGAAAGGGCTAATGTTGGCTAACTCTAGGTTGGGTGTGATAGAATGGAGTGACTTGAGGGCCTGCCCAGACTCCTGCAGAGTAGAGATGATGTCTTGGACATCTCCCCAAAAAGGACCGACCCCCGGAAGGGGGCATCCAAGAGACTAGCTTGCACATTCAAAGCAAAGCCATACACCCAGAGCATGGAATGGCACCAGAGGAAAACCCCAGCAGCTGCCCTGTACCCTGAGGCATCCACCACATCATAAGTGACCTGAAGGATATGGCTATCAACATCTGAGCCTGACTTCATGAGTTGGGCAAACTGCGTCTTGGTAGGGTACTCAGGTAGGGTTTGCACCAGATCTCTGGCTTGGTTCCAAAGAACATTTTGATATTCAACCATGTGGGCCAGATAATTTATGGCCCAAACAGCCGGAGTGGTAGAGGCAAAAACCCGTTTGCCGAAGTGGTCCAGCTGCTTAGACTCATGGTCTGGGAGAAGAGTACTAAGATGTTTAGGCTTCTTAGTATGGTCACGCGCCACATGAATGACCACCAAATCCGCCTTGGCATGGTAAAGGTGGTCTGCCTTTTTGGCAGAAGATGGGTGGTTGAAGGGTGGTTACAGGCTGCCCTGGTAACATCCTTGTAGGATTAGATCAAGGGGGAACAACCACAGGAAGGGTACCATGCTGCCAGAGGTATTGTGCCAAACAGTGCCTCTCCAGGTCCTGTTCCTCTGTCTCCCAGCCCATAAGGGACTGGATGTGGTGCATGACATCTACAAAAGATGGATCGTCGGGGGGGGGAGACTTGGGCACCTCTTTAGGCTTTAGGCTGGTCCTCCCCTTCAGAAGAGTCGCCAGGAGAGGAGGAGGAACCCGAAGAATCAGAGTCATCCTCAGTGGTATCCGAGTCTGGGACTGCTGCAGGCTGCCAGCATTCGTCCCACCTAGAACCCAAATCAACGTCAGGTTAAGCCCCTGAAGACCCCAACATTCGGGGATCCCTAGGACCAACCCTGTCTGGATCCTGGGGCTGAGGGTCCTGGTGAGAGCAGAGTGGAGAAGCCAGTGACAGCCCTTGAGGGGTGGGGTCTGGCACTGCTTAAAGGACCACCACACCAAAAAAAAGGGCATTATAATCCACCTGGGGTGCAATATTGTTCACCGGCAGGAAAGGCAAGGAGGGTAATGATGGCTGAGGAACCAGCGAAGGGTACCCCGGTGAAGGGCTGCCCGGCACTGGTTGAGGATCTGGTGTTGGCCTGAGAGGCATCAGCTGCAGTGTAGGTAGTGGCAGGGGCGGTGATGGAGTCGGGCCCACAGGCTGGGGCTGGGGCTGCGGCAGCACTGGCAGCAGCCTCACAGGTGATGGCCTGGAGCGTTCGGGGGACTGAGCCCCCAACATTGGACCAGCTGGAGAAGCTGGTGCCTGAGGGAATGAAGACCCCTGTGTCAGAAGTAGAGGCAATGCTGGTGTGGAGGAGACGGTGAATGCCTGCTGCAGGCATTGCCTAATAGGGCTAACATCAGTCACAATAGTGCAAAACCGATGAAGGCAGAGCTGTGGCTGGGAGGGGTGACGGTGGTAGAACCGACACCCAAGACACCAACAGCCGCCAAGCCACCTGGCTGAGAGCCCACTGAAGATATGGGCCTGAGCTCCAGGGGCAACGGGTGCAGAAAACAAAGTCCCCTACCCA
Source organism: Neoceratodus forsteri (assembly GCA_016271365.2). NCBI lineage: Eukaryota > Metazoa > Chordata > Ceratodontiformes > Ceratodontidae > Neoceratodus > Neoceratodus forsteri. The sequence continues at coordinate 747,179,669 of CM057456.1, read as the reverse complement.
AAAAGAGCTGCTGCCCAAGATGGAAATAAGGGCGGGTGACAGAGTCACCAGGAGCCTGGAGGAAGACAGGGCTGGTGGGGCTGAAGAGGTCAACCCCCCATGGGAGGACGACCCAGACACGGACGAAGGCAGAAGAGGCAACCGCAAATGGGAAGTTGACTGGTCCCAGTCCCAGTGTTTGTCTCGGTACTTATGCTTCCCTGACTTCTCCTTATGAGAACAAGAGGCCCCGGAGGACTGTGCCAGAGAAGCTGAGGAGCTCCTGGCCTGTAGCTCCTTCTCCATTGCAATCAACTTCTGCTTCAAAAGATGGCTCTCCAGCACTTTTAAGCAATGTCTCTGAGTGGCATGGGTGAATTTTTGGCAATGCTGGCAGGCTTCAGTGTCATGGTTGAGGTCTAGACAGAAGACACAAGCAGAGTGCCCATCCTTTCTAGTGATCTGTTTGCCACAGGCACACATTGTGGAGTGGCTGGAAGACAAGGCTGGTGGAGAAGATAAACTCGAAGAAACACTGAAATTTCAATGTTTCAGCGAAGAACTGTAAAGAATTGAAAAATAAAAAGGCATGGCAAGTGTGGGTAATGGCAGTCAACTGTAGCTGCAGCATCCTCTAAGGTCTGATGTGCATGGGTCGATGGTGGGAAAAGAGATGAGGTAGGTGTGGGGGGCAAGCCCACCTATAGAGGCTAGGTTGATGTCAGCTGACTGATGTCGTCGGTGGGCGGTCCCACGTGGTAGACTGCAAGCTAGAAGTTTTCCGTGTGGTCCTGGCGCTTGGCGGCTTAGTCCTATCGGTGTGGCCTGCTGCAAGAGCCTTCCTTGAAGTAAGATCTGCACACACAAGTTGCCACCATGAAACTTTCCACATATTTAGAATGAGCCTACTAGACAACGCATGCAAAATGTCAGCTAATTTCATCAAACACTGCTGGAGCCATTACGGTGCAACGTTAGAGGTTTAACATAGACCTTATCGCTCAGCCCTAACTATACTGGCACTACCGTACCAGTATAATAACAAACAGAAGTAAGTATACAGCGGTAGTGAAATATTTGCAAAAGTTCAACAGCGTTCTTCAGCAATGGAGTACCAGTGAGCAGTTGATGGCAGGAGAAAGAATTGAGGCATGCTTGGGAAACCGATGTGATACACACGCCGATGAGGCGCATCGATGTAGGCAGCGTCAGCCTGCAAAAAGTTGCTGGGTGGTCCTGATGCTGACAGCTTACAGTTCCACGATGTGGCTCAATGGAGGGAGATATCCTTGTAAGAAGACCAGCATCTCTGATATCCACTCCTGTGGTCCTAAGAAGGACTGTGCAAGACTGGTTTGATGCTTGGGCTGCCAAACAGGGGTCACCTTGTAGGCTTTTCAGAGGGCTGACTCAGTAAAATCCTCAAGCAAAGGCAGTTGATTTCTCTTCCATGTCTGTAAATAACACAGGAAGTCGGGACCCTCTGCCTCCTCTGGGACACTCACCAGTCAAAGATCGGAGGCCCTTACCTCATCCTCCAGGGCGTCCAGTCTGCTGTGCATCGAGCAATTCTCTGTGTCAACAGGGATACTGAGGCCATTGTCACGAGGTGTTAAACCTCTCAACATGCTTCATGTCCATTTGGGATCGTCATGCCCCACTTAAGAAAACCAGGGTTCGAGGCTCTCACCTCCCCTGGATCTCTGCTGAGCTACTAGCCTGCTTGCGGGCACACGATCAGGCCTGGAAGATTCACCAATCTTCTGGGTCCCCTGCTGATTACCACAGATATCGACCTTTACGCAATGCCTGCATCAGGGCAACTAAACTCGTCAAGGCTGATTATTTTACTTCCACCTTCCAAAACAACATTAACCACCCATCCAAATTTTGGAAGGTCTTCACTCCTTTTTCTCCCCTACAACCCAGTCTGCACCCCTTCCCTTAAGGTGAGTGGGGCCACCATCTCTTAACCCTCTGTTGTTGCTGCTGAATTTAACAACTTTTTTACCACCTGTGCCTCCACCTCCTCTCCTCCTTCCCCTCTTCCCTCCTCTCCCCCGTCACCACCTTCTACTCTCCTCATTCTCTTTCTCCACTGTTACACCTGCTAAGCCCTTAAAGCTCTACTTGCTCTAAACCCTACAAAGGGCACTAGTCCAGACTGTCTGGACCCAAAGCTCTTGCACCTCTCTGCCTCTGCTATTTGCCACCCTATTGCTCTACTCCTCAACCGCTCTTTCTCTCTGGTTGGAAATCAGCCACTGTCATTCCCTTCCCTAAGGGTGGTGACCCCTCAGTTCCGGCAACTGCCACCTATTTCTTCTCCTACCTTACAACCCAACAGCATGTGGTACCTCTCAACGCCCGCATTTCTTGACTCCTCTTCTCCTCACCCCTTTCCAGTCTGGTTTCCATAAATCTCACTCCACATCTACCTCCCTCTTCAGGCTCACTGACGCCATCCTGACAGGTATGGACCAGGGCCTGGTAAGCTTTGCTATCTTCATCAATTTGGTCAAAGCCTTCGACACTGTAGCCTACACCCTCCTCCTAACCCAGCTCTCTGCTGCTGGGCTCTCTACTCAAGCCACAGATTGGTTCCATTCCTACCTCATGGGCCGAACTCAAGCTGTCAAAACTGGAAACTCTCTGTCACCCCCCACCCTCCCTATCCACACTGGCGTCCCCCAAGGCTCAGTGCTTGGACCCATCCTCTTCTCCATTTTTCTAAATTCCTTCCCCTCTGCATGTACATCTGCATCCATACACATGTATGCTGATGACACTGTCATATGTGCCTCAGGCTCCTCCATACCAGACCTGACAAGCAGACTCCAACTGTCTTTCACCAATATCCAGCACTGCTTCCAGTCAAATCAGCTTTCCTTAAATGCAAAAAAAAAATATCTTTATGACTTTTGGTACTAGACAAAAACTCTAAACTGCCAGCCCTGCCCTCCTTCCACACTCTGGATGGAACTAGCCTTGAAAACGTCACAACTTTCAAGTACCTAGGAGTCTGGCTCGACAGTCATCTAGACTTCTCTGCTCATGTGGAGTACTCACACAAAAAGCTTCACCCTAAACTTGGTGCACTGTATAGGAACCATGGATGCATCCCTCTGCCGGCCCGCAAAGCCACTGTGCAGAGAATGATTCTTCCCCTCTTTGACTACAGTGACACTATGTATGCTAATGCTCCCAAGTGTACCTCGGCCCGACTGGATCCACTCTTCCACTCCTTCTGTAGGTTTGCCCTGGATTGTCCCCAAACCCACCACTGCCACCTCTACAGCTCTCTCACCTTTCCCTCCCTTGAAGCCAGATGGCTTGCTCATTGCTCCTCCCTTATTGCTAAGTACTGGCTGGGCTCCCTCCCATCCTACCTTGTGTCTCTTTTCTCCTCCCCTTCAAACCCCTCCTACTCTCTCCGTAGCTCTAACCTCCACTGTCTAACTCTCCTGTCCAGGCGGACCTCGGCTGGGCAAGATGCTTTCTCTTTCTGCTTTCCCAAACTCTGGAACTCCCTCCCTGGCCCTATTTGTTCTGCTACCTCCATCCACTCCTTCTCCAGTCTTATACACAATCACTACACCCCCTCCTGTAACTGCCCCTGACTTCCCCACACTGTTGATTGCCCCCATACCTTCCTCTTCCTGGCTCTCTACCCCCCTTCTCCCCCACCCCTGACTCTCACTACTACATATCTCCCCTCCACCTTCCTACCATTCCTTTACCTCTTCTACCTCCTCACCCTAATTCTGGATCTCCTTGTCTGCTTCCTATGTCTAGCTTCTCCTTTCTCCCCCTCTCTACTCTTTGCCCTTTGCTAGACTACCCTTAGCCACTTGCACTAACCTGGTTCATTCCTTATTCTGGTAGGCAAATGTTACCTACTGCTGTTGCTGCATTTTCTGCAAAATATTCCACATGTACTGTACTGTATATGCTTTTGTGCATTCAGTGTATGTTATGCGATGTTAATTTATGATATATTGTATAAAAGTGTGCCTTAATATGAGTGAATATTCTCTGCAAATATTTTATGCTGTACGGATATGTATTTCTCCTGCTACCCTCTCCAGCAGGACGCTTCTGGAAACAAGTTGTTTACAGCTCAGTATGTCTCTCTTGGTGAAACTTTTGAAATAAATAGATAAACGAGAGAGCGCTTATCTGTGTCCTTAACTTTGGCTGGCAGGCCCTTTATCGGAACACCCTAAGCCTCCAAAAGAGTTGAGTGTTCCTACAGTTTTGGATTCCAACCCCTTTATGGATTCCAACATCGCTTTCCATGGGGACTTCTTCATCTGACCAAACTTGTTGACTCCAGTGCCACCTGCTGCCTTGTGGGCCTGTTTCTGTGGCATCGGCTGCAACTTTTATTTATTTTACTTATTTATTTAGTTTTTGTTGACCGGGTAAGTGCACTAGACAAATTCTGGCTATTTTCAGGCACGACCCGGGGGAGGGGGATACAGATGAATGCCAACTGACCTTGAACCAGATTAAGCTTGGAGCCCCCTTCTTGCTGCTGCTCTGGATGGGCCATTCTGGCAAAAAAAGATATCTGCCCAGGCCGTGGAGCATGAGGTTGTACTGTAACACACTTCCTGCTTGGTATGTGGCTCTCTAGTGCCCCCTTCCCAAGTCTCACCCATATTAAATGGAGCGCCCCTTTTATTATTTTAAACGTAGAAGAAGAAGCGCTAAAGCAGACTCAAAATGGGAACAAAAAGAGTGTGATACAATACAGGAGGTAAGGGCATTCTAAAATAAAATAAACAAGTACAGTACATAGGTCAAAATCAGCACCACAGCATACACTGTGTATTTTATTAAAAGCTTACAACAGCCCCACGAATTGTGAGATTGCTTAGAAAAGGATAGTCATGTGTCAGTTTCCCTCCATGGAAGCCACAGGGGAAAGGAAACTGCATGCTAGGAGGCAAACCAAAATTTCAGTCTTAAAGAAACTCCAAATTCGATGAGTAGAATATTGAGAAAAATCCAAACACAGCTCCAGCTCCTACACTACAACATTTTAAGGTATTTCATTTAAAAAAAATCAAAAAGGGGCTGCCCTGGTTTCAGAAGCGAACCCGGGAAGTCACGCTGGGAGCCAGGCTATGGCTGAGACAGCTGTCGCTCGGCAAATCTCCAGTCAGGGAGGGTGGCAGGGGTTCCACCCCACAGTGACCTATGTGGCTGGGAGAGTAGCTTGCTCCTGCCACAGGGGAAGCTGTGGCTGTGTGAGGTCAATAGAGGCATCACCCCCACCAAGGAAGGCGGGAGGGAAAAAATGTGGGAGAAGAACTCAGATATCCCTGTGAAGAGGGTATATCCCTGAGTAACAAGCTACTGGCCAAGGAGAAAAATCAATATAAATAAAAAAAAATTAATTCATGAAGGCTTGCTTCTGTCAATTAGCACTAATGACCGGTCTGTGAATGAAAAGCTTTTCTTTCTCATGTAACCCCCTTCTTGGCAGGCAGCTTACCTGGACTGCTACTGCCACCCCCTGAGGTCCCCGCACTGCTGCCAGCTCTCCTTTGCTTGAACACGTGTGTGATGCAGGGACAGAGTTGGGCAGCAGCACAAATCTGCAGCACCTCCTCCACCCTTCTTCCAGTGGCTGTGGCCACATTTCATTAACCTGATCCCCCGACTGTAGCAGAGGGGACTGGGAACCAACACTGGGTGCACTCTTTTTTCTGTTGCCTCCTGTGCCATACCATATTCTGCCACCTATGGCACCCGAGAGACAATGCATGCTGCAAGGGCTCTTCCCCAGCACTCTCTCTTCTCCCAAACCTGATGTCATACTTGCTGTACCCACAGCCTAGACCAACTGGCCAGATAATAGCCCTAAAGGGCTGTTAAATACTTGGGGAACCAGCACACTTACTGTGGCCAATGAAACAAAGAACATAATGACTCTTGCGCACAGGGCTCCTACAAGAACCAGGGGGCATTGGTCTTTTTGACCCCTAACCTCACCAGCCAACAAGAAGGAGGGCTGAAAAGCCCAGCAAGGGACTGTAAAGGATTGTGGGAGGATGATGCAATCCGGGACCCTCCCACATTGACTGGCAGGCTATGAGGGTCAATCAGAGGGCAGGACAGGGCAGAAGATCTGATGGACAGCCCTGCCCGCTCAGTGGGACACTGAATTGGAGGAAGGCATTTCTGGATTCTCAGGAAGCTCATGGCAGTTGGAGAGAGACACTGAGATGTTCAGATCTGCTGCTAATGAGACCAAGCGAGAGGTCTAGCCAGGCCAACAATCCTGTGAACCCTCACCAAGGTTCATCCTGCAAACTCACAGTGAGCCTTATCTTGGGCTTACCCTGTTCAGGGAAAGGCAGCTGTGTAGTGAAAGCTGTGAAGTTTTGCCAGATGAGTACCTGCTGGAAGAACTTACTGACAGTTTGAGCCTGTGGGGCACTGCAATGTACCGAACCAAAGCTGCTGAACTGTAGAAACAGAGAGCAAGAGACTTACATCCTACCCAGGTTGCTTTGGAGCCAAGTATGAGGCCTGTTAGTCCTTATCTAGTGGGTGAATAGGGGAACAAGAAGCCATGGGGGGCATGCCTTGAGTACATGGGCACTCTCAATCCAGAGGGGAGTCAGATTGTGGAGTTTGCTCCTCGGGCGTAGGCTCATTGGGAGCCAGGAAGCCACTGCGTAGTGCTCTTATAACAGAGCTGAGCCAGAAGGGCCGTGTCCTGAGAGATGTGAGCCAGAAGGGATGTGCCCTGAGAGATGTGAGCCAGAAGGGCTGTGTCCCAAGAGATGTGAGCCAGAAGGGCTGTGTCCCAAGAGATGTGAGCCAGAAGGGCTGTGTCCCAAGAGATGTGAGCCAGAAGGGCTGTGTCCCAAGAGATGTGAGCCAGAAGGGCTGTATCCTGAGAGATGTGAGCCAGAAAGGCTGTGTCCTGAGAGATGTGAGCCAGAAGGGCTGTGTCCTGAGAGATGTGAGCCAGAAGGGCTGTGTCCTGAGAGGTGTGAGCCAGAAGGGCTGTGTCCTGAGAGATGTGAGCCAGAAGGGCTGTGTCCTGAGAGATGTGAGCCAGAAGGGCTGAGCCCTGAGAGATGTGAGCCAGAAGGGCTGTGTCCTGAGAGATGTGAACCACAAAGGCTGTGTCCTGAGAGATGTGAGGCAGAAGGGCTGTGTCCTAAGAGATGTGAGCCAGAAGGGCTCTGTCCTGAGAGGTGCGAGTCAGAAGGGCTGTGTCCTGAGAGAGGTGAGCCAGAAGAGCTGTGCCCTGAGAGGTGTGAGCCAGAAGGGCTGTGTCCTGAGAGATGTGAGCCAGAAGGGTTGTGTCCTGAGAGATGTGAGCCAGAAGGGTTGTGTCCTGAGAGATGTGAGTCAAAAGGGCTGTGCCCTGAGAGATGTGAGCCACAAGGGCTGTTTCCTGAGAGGTGTGAGCCAGAAGGGCTGTGTCCTGAGAGATGTGAGCCAGAAGGGTTGTGTCCTGAGAGATGTGAGTCAAAAGGGCTGTGCCCTGAGAGATGTGAGCCACAAGGGCTGTTTCCTGAGAGATGTGAGCCACAAGGGCTGTTTCCTGAGAGGTGTGAGCCAGAAGGGCTGTGTCCTGAGAGATGTGAGCCAGAAGGGTTGTGTCCTGAGAGATGTGAGTCAAAAGGGCTGTGCCCTGAGAGGTGTGAGCCAGAAGGGCTGTGCCCTGAGAGATGTGAGCCACAAGGGCTGTGTCCTGAGAGGTGTGAGCCACAAGGGCTTTGCCCTGAGAGATGTGAGCCAGAAGGGCTGTGTCCTGAGAGATGTGAGCCAGCAGGGCTCTGTCCTGAGAGGTGTGAGCCAGAAGGGCTGTGTCCTGAGAGATGTGAGCCAGAAGGGCTGTGTCCTGAGAGATGTGAGCCAGAAGGGTTGTGTCCTGAGAGATGTGAGTCAAAAGGGCTGTTTCCTGAGAGGTGTGAGCCAGAAGGGCTGTGTCCTGAGAGATGTGAGCCAGAAGGGTTGTGTCCTGAGAGATGTGAGTCAAAAGGGCTGTGCCCTGAGAGATGTGAGGCAGAAGGGCTGTGCCCTGAGAGATGTGAGCCACAAGGGCTGTGTCCTGAGAGATGTGAGCCACAAGGGCTGTGCCCTGAGAGATGTGAGCCAGAAGGGCTGTGTCCTGAGAGATGTGAGCCAGAAGGGCTGTGTCCTGAGAGGTGTGAGCCAGAAGGGCTGTGTCCTGAGAGGTGTGAGCCAGAAGGGCTGTGTCCTGAGAGATGTGAGCCAGAAGGGCTGTGTCCTGAGAGGTGTGAGCCAGAAGGGCTGTGTCCTGAAGATGTGAGCCAGAAGGGCTGTGCCCTGAGAGATGTGAGTCAGAAGGGCTGTGCCCTGAGAAGTGCGAGTCAGAAGGGCTGTGTCCTGAGAGGTGCGAGTCAGAAGGGCTGTGTCCTGAGAGGTGTGAGCCAGAAGGGCTGTGCTGCTACAGAGCATCTGAGGGAATGAAAGTGCTGCATCCCCAGACCACTAGGCTCCTGTTCCTGGCTGCTGTTTGCCCTGTTGCTGTGTGCTATCCCGCCTCAGCTGAAATGCTGCATTCATGGATCATATGAAAGTTTGCACTTTTCCAATTTTGGATTACAGTTACTGCAGTTGGATTACAAGTTGGTTTTCAAGCATTTTCCATTTGAATTTCAAGCTCTTTAAATTGTGCTAGCACACTATGGCCTGCGGGGAGGGGTGTTAAATTGCAAGTTTGCTCATTTTCATGAAGTGCACTACTGAAAGAACACAGGCAGTGTAGCTACCAGGACTCTAATGTAATTTCTGGGTACTCAGAATCATTGGTTATTGTGTCATATCTGAAACTGTAGTTCTACTACTGGTCCCAGCTGAAGAGTTGCCGCACCCTGTGTAGTATAATTCCTCTTTTTGTGCTTCTCGGTTGGGCACGTGCTTTACTGTGTGGAATCTGAGAGTGTGGTAGTGACCCAGAGTACAGTGGCTCTCAGGGGGCATTGCTATGGGGTGGGAGAGCTCAAGGTGACTGGCAAATGCATAACCCCTCCTTTTCTTCCAGCTTTGAGGCCTGTGTTCTTAAAGAAAAGCACTATTAATTTGTTGAATCTCACTTCTGTGTATGTGCTCAGTTTGTATAACCTAACTGAAGTGTTTACTGGTGAAGGTAACAACTGTCTTAGTGGTCCTAGGGGGTGGTCCAGTCCAGTGAAGTGAGGTGGGTAGGTACTGCATCCCACGGAGTGATACTACACCCAACATCTGGCCCACTTATTCTCTCAGGGTGGAGGCACCATGCTAATTATTTGTTCTGGGATGACCCCCCCCACCACCACCACCACAGGAGAAACAAATGAACCCAACCCCCTCAACCAGGTAGGCCCTGTACAATCCCCAGGCAGGGGTGTGAACCCGGACATGGCAACTCGAGATCATAACAGTGTAAAATTTTAATAAGCAGAGCATTCCGCTTCAAACAGCAGAGGGTACATATACAACAACATTTTTTAAAATGCACATTTTTTACATCCCTTAAAAAAATACCTACTATACTGTGTAGTATAATAATATATTTATAGGTGCACTGAGGTTGTCTCTTCTGGTTCAAAGAGCACCATCTCACAGGTTCATATCCACTCTGTTCTGTTATATCTCTCTCTCAATTCCTGAGGGCACTCTGCAACTATAGTTTAAGACATCCCCAGTAAACTTATAAACGTACTATATACTCGACATTTCTGAACCACTTCATTTGTATTAGGTTATAGAGGTCTTTCAAGAGGAATTTGTGCAGTCATTGTACAAACTCTCATCAGGAACTTTTAAACCCTTGTTGATTTAGTGCCTTTACTTCCTTAAAAGAATTTCAGCACCACAAAAACAATTCTGGAATGAATGAAAGACATTATGACAGGATGCCAGCAGAACAGTATGGCGTAGCTACACATATAGCTTCCGTTTGAGTTACCTTAACAACATCACTAAATCGGCATCACACGACAGTTTTTCGACACCATGTGTGCCCTCTGTTCGAATATAATGGATCTTCTCCCTATGAAAATAAAAGAATTAAAATAGTCAACATGAATAAAGAAATAAGTCGATTTCTAACAGAAGCAGAAGATTCTGCTGTAGTTAAAGGTTTAGAAAGTCCAGCTCCATGCGTGGAGGGCGAACCTCTGATTTTTGTTCCTTTATACACAATGAGCCATGACGGGGTATGCTTGGTGCTGGGATAACGGTATGCCTTGGGTGGTCCGAAGCATAAGGCCAAAGGCCAGGTGCCTCCACCACCCGAGAAATGTCATTATCTCAGCACAACGCACACCCTGGAGTGCTGTACCGTGATTCCTAAATGGGTCCATTAGGAAAAGTAAAGAAATAATTACAATTTTTAATATAAATAGGTAAAAATTGGAAAAAAATGTAAATAAAGGAGAAAAAAGATAAAAGTAGTCCTATTCAGCAATTGTACTTTTGCTGTTTGGCCAGTAGATGGCAGATACTGCATTTTTTTTAAATACAAGTACGTGAACTGAGGTATATTGATATACCTGTACCTAATGTAAACAGGTCAGTGAGGTCACAAATCTTTCACCAGAGCTGCTATGCTGGGATATCAGCACTGAGTTCTGAGCGCCTCAGCCAATCAGGTTTATTTATTTATTAATTTATTCTTTGTTAACTGGGTAAGGCCCACTAAGCACAAGTGCCTGTTTTTCAGGGGTGACCCAGGAGCTTTGGGCTGGTAAAGCAACTTGCTCAGAGTCACACAGTATGCAAGTGGAGGTTGTGGGAATCTAATCCAGGTCTGCAGGTACCAAGCTCATTCACAGCGCGTTACTCTAACCTCTAGGCTATACTGCCAGGTTTCTGGATTTTTATATCGATTTTATAATTAAGCAATAAGGCACAACAGCAGGTGCATTGTGGTGGGATAATGGCAAGCCTTGGGTGAGTGAAGCAGCAGGCAGAAGGCCAAGTGCTTCCATCACCAGTAAAGTGCCATTCTCCCACCAAAATGAACCCACTAGAGGGCCTTCTTGTGATTATGAAATGAATCCATCGACAATGAAGTAAAGAGATTTCTTTCCCAGACATGTAAAGACATTTTAGGATTTTTTAGGTAATTTAGAAAAAAGAAATAAAAGAAAAAATGTAAATAAAAAGAGGAGAACAAAAGTATGATTAGATGCTGCAGTATTAATGTTTGGCCAGTAGATGGCACCTACACTGCAGTGAAGCTGATCTGATTTTTTAAGAGCATTTGCCAGTCCACTAAGGGGACTGTGGCAGCTTCGGCACTATGCATATAAGCAAACCCTTGTTGAGAAAACCATCAGGGCTATACGATGCAGTTGCAGGTGGCAGCAATTTTAAGCACCTCATCAGCTAATCGTGCTTGGCAGCACAGCCTGTGGCCCCATTAGACGTGAAAAAACACTGCTGAGGCACCAGTGGAGAAGAACTGTGTTGTGGGCTAGCCAGGCTCAGCCCAAACTGATTCCCCAGCCCCACAGGGCCTGAAAAACATGGAAGAGGCAGAAGTGGAGAATTGCAGTTGTGGGTAAACCACAGTTGGCAGCCTATATAGCTAGTAACAGATTCAGTGGCTTCAAGCAGTCAGTGGGACTTTGTAATAAGACATGGTGGAGTTGCTGTCAGAGGCTGGAGCAGTGTCGGGGTCTGAGGCCGGAAAACAAAGTAACAGTCAGTGATAGGTGGTCATTAATTATGCCAAGGCCAAAATGTTCACTTTGGGCATTTCAGACCATACAGAAGGGTCTGGCTATGGGAGTGACTGCTGCATTCTTTTGGGCTGGAGGCACTTTCAGCTGGGCTGCTGTGCTAAGGTAACAGCCCAACTGAAAGCACGTCTCAGGTTTCAGGCTCTTAGTACATCATAAAACTGCAGGCAGAATGACAGCCTTGTGATTGACTGGAATGGTGAGGATACCACATAGTAATCATATGGGGAAAAATCATTTGTCCTGCAGTTGCATGATATCAGGACATATGTGCAAGGAAACAGCTGTAGGTTTTTGTGAACAAAAGTGCTTTACCTACATTTTATATTAGTGAAGAAGCAGTTGGGGGGCATTTTGCAATCGCACCTCAAAAACAAACAACACTAGTCCTCATCCTTTATTAGCTTCCAATGCCTTCACAGGTGAAGCTTCAAGTAACATGAGGAAGATTTGGTACTGCTGGGGGACTGAAATGTTCGACATGCGATTAAGGTCATAAGATGAATGAAAATTAAGTTTAAAATTATACAGTTACTAATTATATGTTGTGTAGCAGTACCAAAATTCAGAAAACAGTAAAAAAATTTTTTTTATTAAAATTGTTTTTTAAAACTGTCAAGTAATTTTATGTATTAATACAAAAAATTAGTATCAATACAAGTCGATTTCTACAAAAAAATAGTACCAACACTATGTATTTGCTATTTTTTGTCTGTCACAAGTAAAAAACATGTATTGAGGGTCAAACAGCACCACTACATATAGAACAGTATCAATACAGAAAAATATCATCCAGCTAATTCTTACCGACTTGACCCAAACTTTCATAAACAAGAAAAAAAATCAAGTTTCTAGCCCCAATAGTTCCAAAGTTAGACCTTTCAAAAGACAGCTCCTTTAAAATGTGATAACTTTAGAACAGAAAGTACAGTTACGTAAGAACTTACCGTAACAGTAGATCTTCGAGAGAGGCTCGTGCAGTAGGTAATTACATATAGGACTGATGCCAGTAGGCGTCAGGACCCCACGGAAATATTTTTAGCTAGCAGTCTCTAGCGGGGGACCGCCCCCACGTCAGGTGACCGACGTCATGCGGTGTCAGTACAAAGGAGCAGTCCCCCACGCCTGCCTTCCAGTTCTTTCTCGCCAAAGGCCAAAAGGCGTAGATGAGAGAAGCGGATATTTCCCATCCTGGAAAAGGAGCTGAAAAAGCTTAGGGGATGGAGGGCGGAAGAAGAGCCTATCATGCAGAGCCTCTCAAGATCTACTGTTACGGTAAGTTGTTACATAACTGTACTATCTTACTTCGAGAGGGCTCTTGCAGTAGGTAATTACATATAGGACTGAGTCCCAAGCGGTTTGGAACAAGGAGAAGCAAACGGGAGGAGGAAAACTACTCAGGAGTAGACCCTCGGGCTGTGAAGGCCTTAGGCAAGAAGGCTTTGCAGAACAGCCAACCCGAAGCCTGCTCTATAGCAAGAGGCAATGTCCAAACTGTAATGTTTTGTAAAGGTATGGACAGAAGTCCAAGTTGCAGCTGCATAAATATCAGCCACTGACACATTCTTGAAACAAGCAGCAGAGGCAGCGATCCCTCTTGTGGAGTGTCTTCTGCATACCTCTCAACTGTACCACATTACGAGGAACGTTCCTCATTTTACTTCACAAAAGCTCCCTGTTCCACATTATGAGGACTTGTCCCACATTCAGTGTCAACATTTTAAAGCAAAAATCTTTAGTAAATGATGCAAAAAACATATTACTCAATTAATAACAGACTTTCTGAACATAAATGCAAACATTTTAACAGTGTTCTGAGCTTCTTAGGTAAAGATTTGATTGAGTGTTCCACATTTTGCTCATTTGTTCCACCTTTTGAGAGGCAATGTTCCACATCTGGGGGACAAAAGTTGAGAGGTGTGGTCCTCTGACTTGACCTGGCAGGGTCTTGTTGTACTTGTCATAACAGAAAGTGATACAATAAGCCAACCATTTAGACAGGCATTGCCTTCTCTTTTATGAGCAAAAGAGACAAACAGTTGATCAGTCTTTCTGGATCCTTAGTCCTGTTGGTGTAGTATCTCAGAATCCGGTGAACATCCAGAGTATGCAGGAGGTACTCTCCTTGATTGGAGCGCTGCGTAAAGAAAGCAGGTAACTCTATGGATTGATTCTGTGTAGATTCCACTACCACCTTGGGGAGAAACTTCGGGTTGGTACGCAGAGCCACACATTCCTTGTGAAAAATCAAGTACGGGATTTTGCACATGAGGACCTGGAGCTCGGAAATCCTTTGAGCAGAAGTAATGGCCACAAGGAAGAGAGCCTTCCACGAGAGGAACTTCAGGTCTGCTGAGGCTGCCGGCTCGAAAGAAGGCAGAGTAAGTTTCTCGAGAATAAAATTCAGATCCCAAAGAGGGGCAGGAACTCAGATAGGGGGTCACAAATGGAGGACCCTCTCTAAGAAAGGTCTTAGAGACCTCCAGCAAAGCAAACGTCCTATCTGAGAACGGGACATGGTACGCCGAAATGGCTGCCATGTGAATCTTCAAGGATGAATGACTGAGACCCAGGTCAAAGAGGTGTCGCAAGTAGTCCAGAAGCTGCCCCACAGAGCACGAGAAAGGCTCGAGATCGTTAGAAGCGGCCCAGATAGTGAAACATTTCCATTTCATGGCATAGGTAGACCGAGTGGAGGGTTTTCTGGTCTCCACCAGGACCTCAGCCACGCTCGGGGGGGGCGAGGGCCCGAACCGGGCTTGAGCTACATCTGCAGGAGCCACGCGTGCAACTGAAGGGACTTGAGGCATGGGTGGACCAAGGTCCCCTGATCCTAGGTCAGCAAATGTTGCGACAGAGGAAGAGGAAGAGGAGGTTCCTCTGAGTACTGTTGCAGAAGAGAGAACCAAACTTGCCTGGGCCAGAAAGGAGCGACCAGAATCACGTGAGCTCCTTCTGAGCCGAGTTTCTGTAAGACCCTCGGAATCAAGGGAATCGGGGGGGAAATCACAGACGAACCTGCCCTTCCAGTCTAGACAGAGCGTCTCTCCAAAAAATGCCTCGCCCTGGAGCGAGCGAGCAGAAGTCAGGAAGTTTTGTGTTTTGAGGGGATGCGAACAGGTCTACCTGTGGTGTTCCCCAACGAAGGAAGATATCGTCTGCTACCCCCTGATCTAGTTCCCACTTGTAAGCGTGAGCAGACGACCGGCTGAGGCGGTCTGCCAACGTGTTCTCGACCCCCAGGACGTGGATAACCGTGAGGAGAAGGTTGTGCTGCACCGTCCAATCCCAAACTCGCATCGCCTCCCTGCAAAGAGGGTAAGAACAAGTTCCTCCCTGTTTGTAGATGTAGCAGACCACACACACGTTGTCCATCTGGACAGCCAGATGCCCGAGAAGTAGATTTTTTTTATTTTATTTAGCTTTTGTCAACCGGGTAAGTGCACTAGCCATAAAATGACTAATTTCAGGCGCGACCAGCAAGAGTACAGACATGCAGAAACTTAACAGGATAACAAATTATAAGTGTTTTACATACAATGAGTTAAAGAGGATACAATATATCAAAACATACAAAGTAAAGCGCTTTACATACAATGAGTTAAAGTGGATACAATATATCAGAGACATACAGAGTAGACCATTCATAAGTTCATAGGTGCCTACCTATGCAATGAATAGAGAGGACCTTGGACAATAAATTATCAGGTGACATATCACATGAACAGAACAAGGTACACAAAAACAAAAACAGGTAATACAAAAGGAAGAAATAACCACTGAGAGCAGGGTTGTCATTAAGGAAAAGGTCGGTAAGTGAGGAAGAGGGGAGCAAGCCATGAAATAAGATTATACGAGTGTATGTAAGTGTAAGGGAGATGCCTGCAGTACAAGATTGTGTATGGGCAGGGAAAGGGAGCCGAGATAGGCTGAGGCAGTAAGAGGGTTATATAGAGATGAGGAAATACTATTGTATGGCCAGAGACATCAGTCATTAGGTAGGGTGAAAGCAGGAACAGGTATCAGCAATCAGCAGATTCGAGCGCAGTTTTCTCTTAAAGCATGTGTGGGAGCTAGAAAGTCTAATGTCGAGGGGAAGGAAATTCCACAGCTGTGGAGCTGCATGCTCAAATGCAACAGTTCCTTTCCTAGTGCAGCACCTCGGCAAATTCAGAAAGGATTTATCAGCTGATTGTAGACCATGGAGTGTGTCCTGAGGAACAAGCATAGCTGCAAGACACCTAGGGGTCTGATTTCAAATTATCGAATCAATAAGAGAGCCAAGGTAGTATTTCCTACTAGCTAACGGAGAGAGCCAACCAAGATCATTATAAAGCTGACAGTGGTGTTTAAGCCGAGGAGCAGAAGAGGCATAGCGACATATGCTGTTATACGTAATATCCCATCTGAGTAGGTCAGTTTTATGAGCAGCCCCAAATAAGGGAGCCCCATAGGTTAGGGTGGGGAGCAGAATCACCCTTGCAATGGCCATGTTAGCAGATGGCATGAGCATATAACTAGTCTTATATGCAACACCCAGTTTGGAGTTGACAGCTCCGCAAACAGACTGTACATGAAGATTAAGATCAAAAGATTGATCTAGCAGGATGCCCAGGTACTTGAAAGAGGTCACACATTCCAGTAATTGACCTTCTAAGTCCTGCACCATCAGTGCTGTTGTGCAAGCCTGGAGCTTTGGGGTCGATCCAAGCAGCATGGCTTTAGTTTTGCTAGTGTTGACAGCCAGTTTTGGATATTGTTAAAGTCAGAGGAAAGGGTTGTGTTGATAGTGTCTATATTAGTAGAACTTGTATAGATGACAAGATCATCAGCATATAGAATAGCAGAGCAGGATTTTAGAGCAGCTCCAGTGTTATTTATATAAAGAGAGAATAGGAGGGGCCCTAGGATGGAGCCCTGAGGTACACCAATGTTAATGGTGGTACTGTTCGATAGACAGGAATTAAATTCCACCACTTGCAAAAATTTACCTTGGCGTTACCGCATCCAGTGTGCCAGTGGAATGCATGTTCTCAGTCACCAGGCTATTGTTGAATGGTAAACGATCGAGCATTGCCCCATACCGTCTGAACTACACGTCATTCATTCACGATAACTATCCACTCTTTCTCCCATTGCCAAATAAAAAAATACTATGCTCCTCGGACACTTTTTTTGGGGGAAGGGAACCTGTCTGCTACAGTAAGACTCACCACCTGCACCCACCATGCCCTGTTAAAAACACTACCTGTTACTACTCTGGTTAGACTACAAACAAGAGGTTCCTTCAGATATGCCACCCTTCTTGGAAGTTGGCACCAATGTCAAATGGCTTCTTAGGCGCTAGCTACCTAGATCATACAGCTTACAATCAGGAGCAACAGTTTGCTAATGTGGGGTGGGGTGGGCATGCGAGTTTGCACACTGTACAGTGATTATTATTTTTTTTATTGCTGACCGTTCGTTCACCTTTAATAAATCTTTAAAGAATGTGAATTTATTTCTTGCAGGTTTATATATGTATGTACTGTTGCTAATGTGTGAGACTTCACTGTATCCTTAATGGGATACTGTCAATGGAATCTCTCACTATTATTATGTTTAAACATTTTGCTGCTGAGGTGATTACTGTATGTACTGCAGGTCATCTAAGCCTGCCTCTTGCGTCAGTGATATTTCTGTATTATGTAACATATGCCAAATAATTAATCATTTATTAAATGATACGCGATTAAAGTATGTAAAACTATAATAAATAAAATTCAGCGATGACGAAAGTTGAAAAAATTGGTTGTATTTTCTTTAGTTAGTTGAAGTCACAAATTTCAAACTAGTTGGAAAAGTTAGTTGCAATATGTGTTAAGTCAGTCATTATTGGTTTTTCAACTGACTCCTGGGTCTAGGCAGGAGACCCTGCAGAGAGAGCATCCTAAACCTTTTGTACTCCACGAACAAGTTCAGGGAGCTGAGGTCGAGAATCAGCCTCACGTCTCCTGACTTCTTTGGGACCAGGAAGAAATGGGAATAGTACCCCATCCCCTGAAGAGGAAAGGGGACGGGCTCCATCGCCTCCTTCAAGAGAAGGGAGGAAATCTCTTCCTGAACCAGAAGAAGATGTTCTGGTGAGTACGACGACCTGGGGCTGGTTTTCAAGCAGGTTTCCGAAGAAACTCATTGAGTGTCCTTCTGCGATCAGCTGGAGCACCCAAGTGTCTGAAGTTATCCTCTCTCAACCCGGAAGATGGAGGGAGAACCTCCCTCCCACCGGTTCCTCTGGGAACCCCAGAGGCTGTGGGAGAGGTAAGGAGTCAGGAGGTGTGAGGCAGCGTTGCTGCTGAAGCCCCCACTGCTTTTTTTAGGCGGGTGGGCTTGGCAGCTGGAGGGGTCCAACGTTTATTGGCCCGCTTTCCCTGAGGTCTCACCTTCTGCTGATTACGTCTGTGAAAGGGATGACACTGTGTCTGAGGGGGTTTGTACATGGAGTCCACAGACTTCAGTGCAGTCCCCTTCTCCTGCAGATCAGTAATGATGTCCTTGACTTCACCACCGAACCCCTGAAAGGCGCGTCCTGGATAGCGGACTGCACTTCCGGGACCAATCCTGACACACAGAGCCAGGCATGACACTGTAAACCCACGGAGAAAGACGAGCTCCTACCAGCAGCTTCCATTGCATCGTATGTGGCACGAAGAATGTGCCGACTGGCCGAATGTGCAGAGCGGACAAGACCAGCCACTTCCTGCTTCACCTGAGATTCAGGAAGAGAGTCCAACTTAGATTCCACCTCACTAAGAATTGCCTTCTGGTAATCCCCGCTATGACCGACATAATTTAGGGCCCTGATACCCAGAGTGGAAGAAGCGTAGACCTTCTTCCCATACTGGTCCAGAAGGCGGGATTCCTTGTCAGGTGGCGACGAGCTCAAGTGTTGTGGGTTAGCTGACCGGCGGTGAGCAGCGCTAATCATGACCAAATTAGCTCGAGGGTGAGAATTAAGGGGGTCAACACCCTCGGGAGCCTGGTATAGCCTGTCTGACTTCCTAGGAAGAGGGGCTATCGCCGACGGTTGCTTCCAAATAGTGGAAACAAGGTCGGCGTGAGGCTCAATCCAGGGTGGCACCAAGGTCGGAGCGGTCTTGGGCAGATCCAGGTGTGCAGTGAGTTTTTTACACTGTGGATCCGGCTCCAAGGAGCACCACTGATGAACCTCCTAGATTTTGTGCAGCAACTCCTTGAAAGAAGGATCCTCAAGAGGAGACTTCAGAGGAGTCCTCGGCCTGGGCTTATCCGGAGAATGAGGCTCATCATCCAGGTCGGAACAACCATCGGAGTCGTCCGAGGTGTCCAAGGAGGAAGAAGAGGAAAAAGACTCCATCTGCCGGTGTGAGGGAGGAACGGACCCCTTAGGAAGCCCTCAGGGAAGCGTATCCTGCCCTCTCCTGGAACCAGAGGGCTCGCCTCTAGTATCTGGAGTAGGGGAGGGAGTCTGATGTCTCGGACGTATGGGGACCAGAACCAGTACCATCATCGGGAGATGACTCTCCACCTCCCTGGTGAGCTGAGCCTTGGCCTCAGCCCACCAGGAGGCTAGAGTTTCCTTCAAATCCACCGGCGGCTGAGGGGGTGGTGGAGGAGGAGGAGGAGGGGGGAGGGGTATGGATATTGGGCATATCCGTACTGCACGTATGCATAACCAGACAGCGGGAACCCCGGTGTCAGGTAATGAGTCACCGTGTACTGTGGCATCGGATATGCCGGCGTCGGGTACTGGGGTGCCGGATACTGTGGACCCAGGAATCGGGGGGTCTGCCGGGACAGACGGCCTGGGAGGGCACCCAGCAGGCGGGCCTGGAAGTGGAGGCCCGGCAGGCGACTGGCCCAGTGTGGGGGCGGAAGAGGGGTGTCGCCCGGCGACGGGAGGACCGGCGTTGGAGCCGGTGTCCAGGGAACCAATGTCAGGTCGTCCGGCCCAGCGGGAGGGAGACCTGACGGTAGCATGGTAAGATCCCCGGCATCGCCAGGGGAAGGAGGGGAGAAATCCCCGGGGTCAGGCTGAGGAGACGCTGGGTCCTCGGATGACAACAAAGGCTGTGGGAAGCCAGGAACGGCGGACAGCTTGGGGTCCATCGTCGGCTCTGACCCCGTGCGAGCATCGGAAGGTCCAACGTCCGACTTACCAGCGGAGTCCAGGCGGGTGTCGGAGGATCCGACGTGCGAGGAACCATTGCCCGAGGCAGGCCACGATGGGGGAGCAGTCTGGTCAGGCGGAACAGGGGTCATGCGCTGCCCCGAAGGGTTGAGCGACTTAGCGGCCTTCTCTGGGCGGACGTCAGAGGAGCTGATGTCCGGCTTACCTGAGCCACTGCGCACCAGTAGGCCGCGAGGTGGCGGTCTTAATGGGAGCGGGAGGCCTTTAGCCTGAGGCACCTGGCAATTTAGCGAGCCAGACGGACGCTCGCCTTGGAGGAGAGCTGCCCTCCGGGGACGTTACCTTCAATACAGCAACTCCAGCTGAAGTCACGGTGGACAAGGAGTCCTGGTCCCGGTGCTTCTCCTTATCTTTCTTCTTACGATGGCCCTCAGAGGAAGTTGAAGCTTGATGGATCTTTTTTAACTCCTTCTCCATGGAGGTCATTTTCTTTTCAAGGATGTGGGCCTCCAGGGACTGCTGCCTCCATCTGCGGGTGGCGGCGTTGAACTTCAGGCAATGCTGGCACTTCTCCATGGGGTGAACCGGGCCCAGACAGAAGAGGCACTGGGAGTGACCATCCTTGTGCGGGAGTTAGGCGCCACACGAGTCGCACTTATTCTTGTGCTTGGAGGGTGTAGGGGATGACACACACCACTGAAAAACTGACTAAAAGTTGAATTAAATCGAGAAAAAAAATGATGGTAGAACTACCGATGACAGACTGACGAGCAGTGAACTTTACCGTGAGGCGCTTGCACAAGCTAACGGCGGGAAAGAACTGGAAGACGGGCGTGGGGGACCGCCCCTTTATACTGACGCCGCATGACGTCAGTCACCTGACGTGGGGGCAGTCCCCCGCCAGAAACTGCTAGCTAGAAATTTTTCCATGGGGTCCTGCCTCCTGCCGGCATCAATTCTATATGCAATTACCTACTGCAAGAGCCCTCTCGAAGTAAGATCATACATACTTACCGTAACAGTAGAGCTTCGAGAGAATTTCTTCCATCAGGCCACACCTTTTGAATGTTACTTTTAGATACAATCATGTCTGCTCGAAAGATTTCAGAGCTTCAGGCTCTAATGTGTGAGCCTCCTTATTTGATTTTCCACAAAGATGGAGTCTCTTTGTGTACGAATCCTAAGTTTCTACCAAAGGTGGTATCTAATTTACAGTGAATCAAATGATGCACCATCCTGTTCATTACTCTGAGCATGCCAATAAGGCTGAGGCATTGCTCCATACTTTAGATGTACACAGAAGACTCGGATACTATGTTACTCGCACCGAGGACTGTACAAAGTCCTCTCAGGTTTCTGTTTCCTTTGCCCCTGGGAAAATGGGTGCCTCTGTGTTTAAGCCGTGCCTATCCAAATAGCAGGCACATTGTATTACTCTGTTATAGGAAGTACGGTAAGGAACTTCCTGGTGCTATTCGTAGTCACTCCACAAGGGGTATGGCCACTTCTGTAGCTTGTTTCAGAAATGTTTCTGCTGCTGAGTTTGTGCTGCAGCCAAATGGAGAACTGTCCACACCTTCACCGAACCTTATCGTCTGGACACAGTCTTTCACAGACGTGCTGGATTCAGACTTACTGTACTGCAAGGCCTATTATTCTGAATATATATCGGACTGTACCATCTTCCCTATTTTTATTGTGCACTGCTTGGGAATCATTCCAAAGGTGGGGCCTAATGGAGGAGATATCCTAGAAGAAGACAGAACAGTTACCTACAGTACTCCCTTGCTATACTGAAACTTGCTATACCAAATCCTCGGTTATAGCGAATGGTACTCCTTGTTCCCAGCTCTAATAACCAATAATAATGCAGTCAGAAAAAGCAAAGGAGCAGCGTAAAATAACTACCCTTCTGGACAGCAAACAACCTCACAACAGGGCACCAGTTCCTCATTTTTTATTTGTACGCTAGCAATACAAATACATACACTTGGGTCACAATCAGCCATAATTTAGCTTTTGTAACAAGAATCCAGAAGTGAGAGTCATTGTCATGGACATAATGACACCTGGAATCAGATACTGGACTGTACTGTAAGTGTGCTTTTTTTTATGCACACTGGATCAAGGAGAACTGTCTGGAAGGATCCAGAACTTAGTTTGGGTCATAGGGTGCAGTTTCGGTATCTCTGTATCTTCATAATGGTGATGAGGTGAGTGGCAGCAGTGCAGTGCGGTGAATCATGTTTCTGCGAGCAGTAGTGGTGAGTGTAGCATGAAAGGCAAAAGACACAGTGATTTTAAAACAGTAGTTAATAGTTCTTAATGGTACAATATGTGCATCTGCAGTAAGTAGCCACACTAGATAATCTGCAGTATCTCTGATAGTGCCAGTGAATGTAAGCGGTGGTGGTAGCAGTGAGTGTAGTGTACAGCAAATGACAAAGTGATTCAAAAGATTAAAATTACTGGCCGGCCCGCCAGTGCAGCGGTAGGGTTACTGCTCGCGCGCGCCAGCGACCCAGGTTCGGGAACGGACTCGGCAGCTGGAGGGCCGGCCGGGGAGGAGGATTGAGCAGTCAGAGGCCGCCTCTCTCCTTTGGTGGTGGGATGCGATCCCGCTACATACACCACCTGAGTGACCACGGGTGGAGGTGCAGCGAGGACCGCATGTAGCAGGAAGGGAGGATGTCTGCCGGAGCCGGAACGTTAGCACGCCAGACGGCGCTGTTCTAGGCTCTCCTTATGCGGCAGACGCCCCATGGGGATGGACGAAAAGGGAAAAATACCTCCGGCAAAACCCTGTAGACGGAGCTTCAGGCCCCGATCCCAGGGCCCTGACGGCACGGGCGATGGATCCCCGACGAAATCACAGACGCTTGGGTGGTGGAAAGGGGGGGCCCGCCTCGTACCTGGGGGTCAAACCAAGGCAGCGTGGGGATGACTGCACCATGCCGGGCAGACGAAGCAGGGACGCGACAAGGTTGAAGACTCCTGAAGGTGAGGAAGTACCTGGCCGAGAAGGGGGCATAAAAAAAGAAAATATAAAAAAAAAAAAAAAAGATTAAAATTACTAATACTAACAAATTACTTTATCAGTGTGTATAAAAGTGTTTGGACATGGACTGTGGGAGAAACATCTTTATTGGCAGTGGCAGAATGGTGTTAGCATTTAGTACAGGGCGTCCCTCACTGTAACAAACAGGGAGCTATAACAAACTCTTGTTATGGCTCCCAATCTGTTCGTTATAGCAAGGACTACTGTACTTACCATAACAGTAGCTCTTTAAGAGAATCTCCTCTATCATGCCATGCCATCCCTCCCTCCCTCCATCCCCCTTCTGCTCCAGTGAGGGTTACATCAGATGGTGTCCCTGAAACCTACTTCATGCATCCTGTATCCAGCCCGACTCTCCTTGAATACCTGGTGCTGGTTTTAAATCCTGGTTCTCCACAGTTGGAGGTCCTCAGAGTCTAAACTCCAGCAGGAACTGACGAGCGATGGGGCCGCCCACGGTTATACAGACACAGATGTGGTACATCATCCTGGGCAGCTCCCAGCTAACAAAAGTTTCCGTGTGGTCCTAGAGTTGACAGATATAGTCCACAGTCCAGTAAGGGAATTTATTCTCATCCTCCTACTCAGCACAGTGCTGCAAAGCAGTGATCCCTCAGTAGCATTTGCTATGACAGGCTGCCAGTTGAAAAACATGCAAGCAATCTGTGTTTCGAGCCAAGTCGGCAAAGTGCGAGTGAAGAAACATTGTAGTAACTGGATGTGATGTCACACTCATTTTTTACAGCTTTTGACTGCACCAGCTGTTATACAGTATTAATTGCCATGTACATTGCAACTGCCCATACTTTATCATTTGAATACTGCAGCATGTTCATAAAAGAAAGGGCTTATAAACTCTGGCTTTGCCAAAGGCAAGGCATTGGGTCTTTTTCTTGACTCATCGCCTATGCAGATTTATACAGTAATAAAAAGGAATGTGCTGTCATGATGCTGCTTATGGAATGACAAATGCCTCAGATGCACTTGCAGGGGACTTTAATCCAGGGGAATTTTTTTTTTATTTTAAATGTAATTAGAACTTTGAGTATATGTGAAGTATGTTTAATTCCCAGTGTGATTTTATTTTTAAAGTTCAAAATTTGATTGTATTTTCAAAACACAAGATACATACATGAAAATCAAAAATCCACCCATTACATTTTACATAAGATACGACTTGCGTGTACTGTAAGTACTTGGATTACATCAAGGTGTGCAGTTAAAGTGCCCTAACTAGAAGGATGGCTGCAGCAGTCTTATAAGCCTGATAATTCTGTATTACATGCTATGTCATTGGTAACGGTTAGTACAAGCAGTGCATCAACCTACTGGTATTGAGAAATGATAGGCTACAGAACTTCTTTGTATGTCTGCTAATACCTAAATAGCCATCATAAACTCTTCGCTTGCTACTGCTTAGTGATGAATGGTTGTTTCACGGCTATGTACCATGAAACTTTACATGAATGGCGGCTCACAGACGGTTATTTTATAGGCCCCACAAGCCAAGATCCTTCAATTAGTTGGGTGAACCACAAAACCTAAAATTAAACATTTGGCTCTAATTACCTGATAGTGAATTTTCTGAGCTGTTGCAGGATTGTATGCAACTTTAATCTCTCCACATTGATAGCTGCCTTTGGGAGACTGAGGTGCACTAATATGAAGTTTAACCTACGCCTTGTCTTGGTAGAGGATTTGACCCTCTGGATGGGTTATTGCTAAATTGCTGTAAATATTTATACATGGGGTTCTAGATGAGGAAATGAATATGCAAAGTATTGTTGGTAAGGTGGGAAAGTCTGTCAAACGTGGCAAGTTGAGCTAGACTAGCCATGAATTACAGTGAATTTTTTTGATTTTTTTTTTGTGTGTGTTTGTTTTCAAATAGTTTTATTTTTTCCTTATTTAAGGTCCTTTGGTAATGTTGCCTTTTTCTCACCTGGTTTTAGTTTCTTTGATCCTTCATGGCCCCTTGGGTGCCCCGCTCCTTGGGGCCTCACAAGTGTCCCCTACCTGCTTGCTGGACTCACCTCCCAATGTCAGTCCCTACCTCCAGGCCCCCTGAAGTATCAGTCACCCCGTTCTGTTCCAGCTAATCACTCATGGTGGGCCTCCCGAGGCACTTGTGATGTCTGGGGTGCCAGTCAAAGCAGGGCTGATGCATTGGGGGGTCAGGTGGCACGTGAAAAACATGAAGCCCATCATCTGGAGCACAGTAGGTGGGCATTTGCCATGTTCTCCTTCTCCCCACGCCTCCCATACAAGGGTGTGTACTCTGCAATATCCTTGGTGGGGGCGTATGGTCACTCACAACACTAAGTGTGCCTCTGCCAGGTCACCAAAAGGAGCTGTTCCAGGAATGGTGCCCACCAGTCATAGTATCATAGTAACGTGTCAGCAGAAAAGGACCATCCTGGTCCATCTAGTCTGCCCATTTTCCACCTGCCCCACTTGTCTCCCCTTCCCAGGGATATTCTCCTCTGCCTACCAGCCAACCCCTTGTGTCTGTCCCACACCCTCATGAATTCCTCCACTGTTTCTGCACACACCACCTCATTAGGTAATCTGTTCCAAGGTTCCACCACCCTCTCATTGAAATAACATTCCTTACATTGCTCTTAAATCTTCCCCCTTCCAATCTTAAATTATGACCCCTTGTTTTAACTCCTACTTTCCTTTTGAATAATCTACCTTCATTCACTTTATTTATTCCCTTCATATATTTAAAAGTCTCTGTCATGTCACCTCTATCTCTCCTAACCTCTAACGGGTATAGATTTAATTCTCTCCATCTAGTTTCGTATGGCTTCTCTTGCATACCTTGCACCATCTTTGTTGTCCTTCTCTGAACCCTCTCCAACCCATCTATATCCTTTCTTAAATGAGGCCTCTAGTACTGTACTCCATACTCCAGGTGTGGTCTGACCATGGTCTTATATAAAGGCATCAATACCTCCCTCTTCCTACTTGTTATACCCCTTCCTATGCATGCCATCATTCTAGTAACTTTACCTACTGCCTTACTACATTGGTCTCCTACCTTAAGGTTGTTTGAGATTATAATCCCCAAATCCCTTTCCTGTTCTGTTTGCTTTACAAATTCTCCCCCCAGTGAGTACTCAGCCAGTGGATGTTTACGCCCTATGCGCATCACTGCACACTTTTTAGCATTGCACTTCAGCTGCCAAATGTCCGACCACTTCTCATGGGTTCTCAGATCTCTCCTCATGGCCTCATCCCCTCCAGCTATGTCAACCCTATTACATAACTTTGCATCATCTGCAAAAAAAGACACACTTTCCCTTCATGTCCCACTGATATATGTGTTTAAAAAGGATTGGTCCCAGTACTGACCCCTGAGGAACACCATTCATCACCCTCATTATCCTAGAATGTACACCATCTACCACCACCCTCTGACTTCTATCCTTCAGCCAGTTTTCCACCCATCCACTTATCTTCTGTCCCACCCCAGGCTCTCTGTCTTATTTACTAGTCTACGGTGAGTCCCTTCCTCTCAGGGAGAAGAAAAAGAGTGTTTCACACACACAGGAATGGAGCGCGATGATTGGTCAGGAGCATCCACTTGATCTATAATCATTTTATGTTTGCTTGCGCACATGCGCACAAGAAACATGTTGTGACAGCTTGCTGGAGAAGCAGGTTGTGGATGTGCAGTCATGTTGTGGCCAATGCCGCCACTGCTTTTGGGGGCTTGTCTCTGTGGCACCAATAAATGAGCATGCTGTCTATGACAGCAGCTCAGAAGCGTGCCACCAACTTGAAACGATTTCGCCGCTGCACTGAGAGAGCGCCCCCTCATTGCAGGGGGCATGCCTTGCCTGGTGTTACATTTCAATAAACATGGCGGTGGCTGTCGCCGTCCGCCTCTCACAGTCCCACGAAAGCTGACATGAGGGGTGCCCAATCCCCCTGTCGGCATGCCCCCTTCTCAGTTCATTTGCCAACAGGGAGCCCAATCCCTGTTGGCATAATGTCCCCCCATAATTTGTCTGCCAAGCAGGGTGACCAATCCCCCTCTGCATCATGCCCCTCCCAAACATGGATCCTTTTTCTTTGCCAACGGGGTACCCAATCCCCGTCAGCTCCAGTCCCCCCACCCCAAAAATACAGGTGGCATGCTGGGAGCCCACCCTAGCATGTCAAATGTACCTGTAAAACAAGAAAATCTTCCCACAAAAATTATATATTTTTTTTAAACCTGTAAACAAGAAAATGGTCCCTTGTTGTCTGGGGTGCCCCCCTCCCCCAAGCCGCACCCATCCTCTGTGCACCCACCTCCCCTCACCCCATACTTACCTCCGGAGCTCGGGCGAAACGATCTTCGTGGAGCGGGAACACATCTGCACTCTTCAAACCATCATAACTGAAGAAATGCCGTAAGCTGTACAATGGCATAAATGGGGGGTTCAACTTAGGTGGATATTATGCCATTTTGTGACTTTTAGCATCAAATTTTAAACATGAGGTTCTTGGGACCCTCCTCAAGAACTCAGTCACTTTCATGTTATTATTCGGTCCCAAAAGGTGATTTCGCAGTTACTGTGCAGAATCACCTTCTGGGACCGAGTAACGCAACAACTGTGTCACTGTTCATGAGGTGGGCTCCCAAAAAGCCTATGTTGCAAATTTGGTAAAAAAATTCCCAAAAATGACTGTTACGAGCGTGCATTGCGCAGTTCCCATGCACTCTTGTAACTGCGAGAATTTTTAATATTTTCACTCCAGATTTTCAACATTGCCATTTTTCCACACCTCCTTATGAAAAGTACAGCTGTCGTTTTTCACATCTGGCCTAAAATGTGTTTTCGCACATGTGTCGCACAATGGCGCGGTCGCTGTGTGAAATCAATGTTTGGGACAAGATTAAGAAAATCACAGTGACAATGTTCATAAGGAGAGGTCCCAGAAAGCCCATGTTGCAAATCTGGTGAAAAAATTCATTCCCCAAAATGACTGCATTACCAGCATGTGTTGTGCAGTTTCTATGCACGCTCATAAATTCACCAATTTTTTATATTTTTACTCCAGATTTTCAACACTGTCATTTATGCACACCACCTGATGAAAAGTACAGCTGTCATTTTTCACATCCTGCCCGAAACATGTTTTCACACCTGTGGCACACAATGGGCGTGGTCACTGTGCAAAATCAATGTTCGGGACAGATTAAGAAAATCACAGTGCCACTGTTCATGAGCGGAGGTCCCAAAACGCCTTTGTTGAAAATCTGTTGTAAAAAAATCCCCACGATAATTGCATTACAGGTGTGTGTTGTTCAGTTTCTACGCACACTCGTGACTTCACCAATTTTGTTATACTTTCACTCCAGATTTTCAACATTACCATTTTTTTTATACCTCCTCAAGAATAAGTACAGCTGTCATTTTTCACATCCTGTTCGAAATGTGTTATCGCACCTGTGGCGCCAAATGGCACAGTCACTGTGCAAAATCACCTTTCGGCTAACAAACTTATTTATTTAAAAGTTTTGCAAGGAAGGTATACTGAGTGGTGCAACGCTCGATTCCAGATGCATCCTGGGGTTGGGGGGGGAGTGGAGAACAAGCAAATACAATATCACAGGATATACAGACGAATTACATTACAGAGAATACACTAGATAAAGACATTATGCAATTATAATACATGGAATGACTTAGATTTGCATAGTGACTAAGTGCAGCTTATAATAGTGTCACTGTTCATGCGGTGGGGCCACAAAAAGCCCATGTTGAAAATCTGGAGTAAAAATACAAGAAACGCCCAGGGCGTTAGGGTTCCCAACCATAATGCCCTACCCTGTAGGGACTGACAGGCGTCAGGGGGTGTGACTTGGGATGGTCGACAGTAATGCTCAGGCCATTCCACCCCCAACCCCACCCTGCAGCCAGTGACAGGCATCGAGGTGTGCCTTGGACTCTTAGGCCCCAAAGTTCACCCCATTCTCCTATACTGCACCTATTTCAGCATATTTCCTTATGGAATGGGGTGAATGTAAAGCCCAAACACCCCAAGGCACACCTTGACACTTGTCAGTGTCTGCAGGGTAGTGTGAAGTGAAATGGCGTGAGCGTTATGGGTGACGACTCAAAGGCACACCCCATGCCTGTCCATCTCTGCAGGGTGGGGGTGGAGTTGGCGTCACTTCAGTACTTCACTGCCATTCCTATTCTGCATCTGTCTAACTCCTGTGCTTCAAGTGCTAATGCCAGCAAGCAAACATGCGGCATTGACAAATGCTTGTTTAATAACTCATCACTTCCTGAACCCTGTGACAATAATTTCTGTAGATAGGAACAAAACAAACAGCTGCACATTTGCACAAATTGTCTGTCCCCTTTAATATAAACAGACACAACAAGGGGAACGCATCATGCTCACTGGCCCTTTGCCTTTTAAAAATTCGCCCTGCAGTCCTTTCAATTACATTTTTTAGCACATGAGACACTCTTGGAAATGCCCAGGGCAGGGTATATGAGGTGCATTAACTTGTTAGTACCTGAGTGCGTGGTTCCGAGATAGGTTTGGCTGTCGGTCCTGAAGCATCTTGAAAATGTTTGGCTGACGCAAAAATGCTACAATCTTTTCATTATATCCTGCAATTTAAAAATATTTGAGAAAAGATTATTAGTTTTCGTTTCTTGTGCCTCCAAATACTAATTTTATATTGTCTTTTTCCCTAATGATAAACATGCTACTGGATTATTGTTGATCTGCAAAAGTCCAGCCATTGACAGTTGCATCTGTATGTTCTTTATGGATTCTTTAATATTTAATCCAGATCCAGTACATACTCACCTTCTAATGTTCCGAGAACACACTCTAATCACTGTAGAAAACAAACAATACTATGCTCTAATGTGCTGTGCTGTGCTGTGCTATATGTTAGAGCAAGTTCAAAGGTGAGGAACAAAACCGATCAATGGGGCAGAGGATTTAAACTTTAAGGACAGACTATCTGACCTGCAGTTATACACAGTAAAGCAAGGAAAGCTCCCCAGGAAGACCCAGGGGGCACTATAAGGCAAAGAAAAACTCTCAGAGGGTGGGGCTCCATCTCACAGCAACCAATAGGTAAGTATAGAAACATAGATAGAAACATAGAAGTTGACGGCAGATAAGGACCGCAAGGCCCATCCAGTCTGCCCATTTCTTTTTCTACCTTATAAATGTGCCATCGGCCTTTGCTCTGTCAGTGGCCTATCTATTCATAGTCATTTGTATTGCTCCCTTATGCCTATCCCATGCCTGTTTGAAGCCCTGCACTGTATTCATAGCCACCACTTCTGTGGTAAGCCATTCCATGCATCCACCACCCTTTCTGTGAAAAGAATTTCTCACATTCCCCTTAATCGGCCTCCCCTAATCTCATGCTGTGTCCTCTTGTCCTGCTATTTTCTTATATTTAAACATGTTAGACTCTTTCACCTTGTTTATGCCCTTAAGGTGTTTGAATGCCTCGATCACATCACCTCTCCCTCCTTTGCTCAAGGGTATACATATTGAGCTCCGTTAATCTGTCCTCATATGTCTTCTGATGCAGTCCCTGCACCATTTTGGTTGCCCTTCTCTGGACTGCCTCAATTTGGTTAATGCCCTTGTGAAGGTGTGGCCTCCAATACTGCACGCAGTACTCCAGATGGGGCCTAACCAGTGTCTTGTACAGAGGGATTATTACCTCCCTCTTACGACTTGTGATACCCCTACTAATACACCCTAACACCCCCCTAGCCTTACCTACTGCTTTAGAGGTCTGCTTGGATGATTTTAGGTCATCAGTGATGATGATGCCCAAGTCTCTTTCTTCCTTTGTGACTGCTAGCAACTCCCCTCCCAGCCTATAGGTGGCTTCAGGTTTCTTCCCTATATGCATGATTTTGCACTTCTTGCATTAAATCCCAGTTGCCACTCTTCTGACCATTCTGCTAGTTTATCCAGATCTCTTCTCATTCTGCCCACCCCATCTGGATCATCTACTCTGTTGCAGATCTTGGTGTCATCTGCAAACAGACAAGCCTTACCCTCTAGTCCATCTGCAAGGTCACTAATGAAGATGTTGAAGAGGACTGGCCCCAGGACTGATCCCTGAGGTACCCCACTTGTGACTTGCATCTCTTCTGACTGTATACCATTTACCACCCTCTGTTTTCTGCCCATCAACCAGTTTGCCACCCAGTTGACCAACTTCAGACCCACCCCGAGCCTACCCAGCTTATTTATCAATCTTCTATGTGGAACAGTGTCAAAAGCTTTGCTGAAGTCAAGGTAGGCGACATCAACTGCTCCCCCTTGGTCCACCACTCTGGTTACCCAGTCAAAGAAATCTATGAGATTAGTTTGACAGGACCTTCCTTTTGTAAACCCATGCTGTCTTGGATCCTGTGCCCCTATGGATTCCAGGTGTTGCACTATCCTTTCCTTAAGGAGTGCCTCCATAATCTTGCCCACTACTGAGGTAAGACTGACCGTCTGTAGTTCCCCACCTCCTCCCTGCTACCACTCTTGTGGAGCGGGATCACATGAGCCCTTCTCCAGTCTTCTGGGACCTCTCCTGTGCTCAGAGACTCACTAAACAATTCTGCTAATGGCTCTGCTAGTTCCTCCTTTAGCTCCTTAAGTACCCTGGGATGTATGCCATCAGGTCCCATTGCCTTATCCACCCTGAGCTTAGCAAGCTCTTTGTAGGACCCTTCTTTTTGTGAAGGGAGTAGTGCTCACCTCCCTCCCCCCTGTGTCCATGATGCTGAGCTGTGGACCCTGCCCTACCTTCTCTTCAGTAAATACTGAGCAAAAGTATCTATTTAGGATAGATGCCTTTACAGGGTCCTCCTCCTCACATGCTCCCTTTCCTCCATTAAGCTTAGCAATACCCGTTCTGGACTTTCTTCTTTCACTAATGTATCTATAGAAAGTCTTGTCACCTTTTACTGTTCGTGCTAGTGTTTCCTCAGTTTGGGACTTTGCCTGCCTTACTGCCTTACCTGCTTCCCTTAGGGCAGTTTGGTATGCCTCCCTATCTTCATCCCGCTGTGTTCCCTTATATTTCCTGAAGGCCAGCCTTTTGGCTCTGACCTTTTCTGCTACTGTATTTGAGAACCAAAGTGGTTTCCTTTCTTTTGCACTTCCTTTTCTGTCTAACACAATGGGATGTTGCTTCAAGTATTGCATCCTTAATGCTTGCCCACTTTGCCTGTACCCTCACCTGTGTTTCTTTTGCCAGGGCTAGCTTAACTCTGTTGGCCATCTTATCAAAGTCAGCTCCTCTGAAGTCCCATATTTTTGCCTTGGAATGGGATGATTTAGATGTAGTAGCCAAATTGAACCATACCATGTGATGGTCACTGGCCCCAGGTGACCTTCTACCTGGAGATCTGTGATCCCTTCTTTGTTAGTCAGTACTAGATCTAGGATAGCCCTGTCTCTTGTGGGTTGCTGTACCAGTTGTTTGAGGCCCTCCCCTGCAGGGAATCCACTATGAGTCTAGTTCTGGCAGATGTTCCTGCTGGTATTGACCAATCTGTATCTGGCATGTTGAAGTCTCCCATTATCAGAACCTCCCCTTTAGCTGTCATGTTTTGTATATCCTCTAACAGTAATGTGTCTATGTCCTCCCTCTGGGTGCAGACAGAGCCCTCTCACTGCTAATGATAAACTGAATTTATTTTAATTTCCAAGCCACAGTTTAATCAGTACCTGACGTGCCACTGCATAGTCACTACTCCCTTAGGCTGTGATCCTTTAGGTTGAGAGCAGTTTTTCATTCCTTAACATAATGAGCAGCAATTCACCATTCGTGCTTTCATAAACCCCAACTTGATGAAAGACACCCCACCTTACTACACACACTGTATTTATTTATTTAAAATGTTGGTAACTGGGAGAGACACACTGAGCCGAACCTCGTTTCCAGGTATGACCCCGGGGGAAAGGAAACAAGTGGATGGCAACAAGCAAGTAAGTAAGTAAAAATGTATTTATAAGCGCTTTTCAGAAACCAAAGCGCTGTACAATAATTACATTAAATAATAAACAAATATTATAATAAAATCAATCTTTAAACGCTTTTAAAAACAAAAAGGTTTTTAGCTCTGATTTAAAACTCTCAACGGTCAGGCAGCCTCATATTCGGCGAGGTAGAGAATTCCACAGGGTGGGGGCAGCGTAAGAAAATGCACGTGCCCCAGATGTCTTTAATCGAACCCTGGGAATCTCTAGCAATCCCTCGTCGGCGGATCGGAGTGAGCGAGAGGGACAGTAGGGAGTAAGGAGATCTTGCAGATACCGCGGTCCCTGTTTGTGTAGGGCTTTATAGCTCAGTAACCCGACCTTAAAGGTGATCCGCTACTGAACCAGCAGCCAGTGCAGTCCGCGCAGCACAGGCATAATATGACTATTTCTAGATGTCCCAGTCAAAAGCCTGGCTGCTGCATTCTGCACCAGCTGCAAGCGGCGGATATCAACCCCTGGAAGCCCTAGGTACAAGGCATTGCAGTAGTCAAGGTGAGAGGTCACAAAGGCGTGGACCAAGGTAGGAAGGTCAGCCAGAGGAACCAGGTGTTTCACCCGCGTGATATTTCTAAGATGGTAAAATGAGGATTTGACAACGGCCGACACCAGAGATTTTAGGGTCAGGCCGTCATCTATAATAACGCCAAGATTACATACCTGGTCTGCGGTTGAGAGTTGGACACCATCGAGCCATATGCCCAATGGAGTCCCAGCCCTACAACCCGCCTCAAGGCGACCAGGGTCCACAGCCAGCACCTCAGTCTTATCCGAGTTTAACTTCAGCCAGCTGGTACTCATCCAATCTTTGATTTCAGATAGACAGTTGTTAAGCACAGAGATCGCATCTTCCTGTCCAGGATTGAAGGACAGACACAACTGGGTATCATCTGCATAGCAGTGAAAACCCAGATCGTATCGTCTAATAATGTCTCCCAATGGCAGCATATATACAGCGAACAACGTGGGTGCCAAAATGGAGCCCTGAGGCACCCCACAGGATAGGGAGATGGCGTCAGAGGAATAAATTCCAGTAACAACCCTCTGCCTCCGACCCGTGAGTAAGGATTGAAACCAATGTAGAACTGTACCAGTCAGTCCACAATAAAGCCGCAGGCACTCCAAAAGCACACCATGGTCCACAGTATCAAATGCTGCAGAGAGATCAAGAAGGACTAGAACAGTACGAGCCTTTCGATCTCTCACAATCAGGAGATCATTTAAAACCCAGACAAGGGTGGTCTCGGTGCTATGTCTTTTCCTAAATCCCGACTGAAGAGTATCATAGACATTGTGATTTATAAGATGGTCATCCAGTTGTAGTGCAACCACCTTTTCAATAACCTTACCCACAAAGGGCAGGTTAGAGATAGGTCTGTAGTTAGCTAAGCAATCTGGATTCAATGAAGGCTTTTTTAGGAGTGGTCGAACGACCGCCTCCTTTAGGGGGTCAGGAAAGATCCCCTGCTCCAAAGATTTTCAGACAATTTCAGCAAGGATCGGACAGATAGTATCTACGCAACCTAGTAAACAGACAGAATACAATATAGATATAGTAGTTCAAGTAACTAGAACTAAGAGGTAATAAATTAGCAGTGATAAACTGGCAATAATGTGAGACATTTGTAGCACAAAAATGTGCATGGGGGCCAGATGTAAAGGAGAAACTACTGTGTGGGAGGTGGAAAAGATCATAGGGGTATGAGCGAGGTGAAGATTGCTGTAGGCATTAGGAATCCGAGGGACTCAGAGGGGTGAGGAAAAGTGGAACGCAGAAGGAAAAAAGGTAAGAATGTGTGGAGAGAGAGAGAGAGAGAGAGAGAAAGTGCCTCACCTTGGCGGCCCGGAGGAGGAAGGACAGGAGGAAGAGGAACAGAGGGGTTGAGAAATGATACTTTACAGAGAGTGCAGAGAAGGAGATAAATGAAAGGAGTTTGGAAGAGAGTTCCAGAGGAAAGGGAGACGATAAGAGAAGGCTGCCTGCCCCCAATCTGAATGAAGACAGGGGAGAGAGAAAGTACGGGGGTCTCTGGAGAGCAGCTGATAGGAGAAGGGGGATGATGGGGAGAGGAGAGATGAGAGGTAGAAGGGGAGAGACACAAACCAAAATTTGGAAATAAGGGTGGTGGTGTGGTGTTGGTGGCATAAGTGCAGAGAGGGAAGAGTGTATGGATTAAAATAACCACTTCTTTGGCAGGGCCATAGCCAGCCTCCAGCCAGAGTGGACATGTCTGTGTGAGCTCCAGCAACAGGAGTTCTAAGCTTAATTAAACACATATTGTTTTTATTTTTTGTATAATTTTTTTATTGATATTTTCAGAAGATAATACAGATATCAAAATTGATATATTGTCATCACATACCACATTAACTCTATTCCAATATCATCAGTTATAGATATACATCCTTTCCATGCATTGCTGTCATATTAAGAATTTGTCACTCCTGTATTTGTAAGAGTTATACCTTAGCTGATTATATTACTAGTTATCAAATGATGTGTATGCTAATTAATTTGTATACTAGTGAAGTCAAACAGTTTCTACAAACTTACATTAAAGGAAAATTACAAACACAAACTGAGAAAGACAAAGGTGACTGCATTCTGTGGCTGTTTTTGGTTTCGACCTGTAGGTAGATAAAATGTTTTGTCTACCCACTAATGATAAATATTTTCTTCGACCCCATGTGTTGTTTATTGATTTCCTCTTTTCTTTCGTTAACTATTTTTGACGGGAGTCGACATTTCCTTGGTGCTCAGCAACATTCGCCAGCTTTTCTGTTCATAAACTGGAAATGCAGAGGTCAAAAGGCACGCAATCACAGGAGAATATCATGTTCAAAGCTAAGATGGGTCCAGTTGGGGGCAGCTAAAGGGACTCTGCTACCTCTCGGAACAGCATGTAGGATTAGGATTAGAACTGCAAGACATTAAAAATTCTCTGTTTACTATAAAAAGTCCTGAGCACAAATCTGATGACTTGTCAGACAGAAAGGTCACTGGGGCAGAGTTGGTCAATGGCAGTGACGGGTCAGATCTGAACAATCTCTGGCAGCAATGGTGTCCTTAGTAACGGACAACAAACAGTTGTGGCTGACACTGGAGACTATGGAAAACACTTTGAGAGAAACAAATATTCCCTAGTTGGTCTGCTGGAGACATCTGACTCTTAGAATCCAGTTTCCTTATTTGAGAGGGTGGTTATCCTACTGTAGTTCATTCAGTGGGACAATCCTCCAGTAGGTAGAGTTTTTTGATTGGGCATACAAGTCAATATTAAAGACATTAATGTTTATGCTCCACAACATAGTCATCACATTTATGAGGGCCGGCCTAAGGGGTCATGTCTTGCAGTCAGACCATAACCATAAGGAGATGATGGCAGATGAAGAGTTTGTGCATTTTTATCCTGACATCTAGTATGCCACAAGGCTTCACAGAAAGGAGTTCAAAACTACTAAGCAACAACCATTGGCCCTGGATCTTTGGTTTGCCATCCTTCCCCTAGCACATCTGTGGGTGAGCACCGGATCGAAGACATGCATGCTTTTAACCACCATCCCGCCCACACACCTCCATGATGTTGGGAGGAAGATACAGAATCATGAAGTGGATTAAGAGACGTTAATGATGGATAATGACTCTGCAGATGAACTCGGAGAGGCCAACTCAGATATGGATAACTGTGCTGGCGACCTGTGAAGGTGGCATGATAATATGGGACCAAGTTTTAATCTGTTTTATGGTGAATTCTTCTGTTTGAGGCTTATAATGCCTGGTGCTGGACTTAAAAACTTTCAGTGGGTTATTTTTGGGTTCCAGGGCACAAGGGGGATGGCATCATAGCACCGGCATTACAGCACCTGCGATGTGGCACCTGGAGGAACCACAACCAGGCCAGTGCATTGCACGTCTAGGAGGGTGATGAGCAGGAGACAGCAGGCAGAGGCGCCTCACACTGAGGGTGCTGAGGGAGATGCAGGAGACCACCCAGGAGAAAACCAGAACACTGCACCCCACCCCCAGCACCCGCCTTGTGCTAGTGAACTCCCGCCCCCCCGCGGCCAGCTGCCTGGTCCCAAGCACCCACCGGTAAGGGCTAACAGGCGGATGCCCCACTCCCGTCTAGCACCCCACCTGCCACCCAATCACCCCCTGTGCAGTATAGTACTAGGGAGTGGGCCACCGGTAAAACCCTCCGCACTGCTCCATGGCCGGTGGACCACTGGGCTGTCAATACAGCCAAAGCTGTGTCCCTATGTTCTTAGTTTTAGGTTGACATATTCAGATTTTGGACACTTACTTTCATTTAAATGTTCTCACCACAGATTTCTCCATTTTGTTGAACCCCATGACTTTGTCTACTTAATATTTCCAATGTTTATAGATAATGGTTTGTTGCAAGTTGTAACAGCAACTTTATTGCATGCTTTCTTTCATGTCCTTTACTGGCGTTTAGCCTGCATTAGCAGCCTACGTTTTCTTTACAGTCCTGTAATTCTTTATAAATTTATGCAGATTTGCCCGAAGGTTCGGTCAGGGTACTGTGATACAGTTATTCACTCTGTTATTTGTGAATTTATTAGCAAAAGTCTGTTTCAGCGATTGCATGTGTAAAAATTTATTTCTATTTAAAGATTTCAGTGACCCATCCCTAATGTGATCATAGCTGTGTAGATACCTTGATAATCCTTAAGTTCCAAATTCTAAAGCTTTCCAATAGCCGCCTACAGAGAGCAAGCTTTGGTCAGACAGAGTCACAGTGGCTGCTAATGCAACAGTATTGCTATAATGGGTTACCTAGCATGCTATGAAGCCATAATAACAGGAAAGAGTTGTCGAGATGGAGCTACGGGGATGGAGCAAACGTACAATGAGGGATCTGATCCCAGTATGCTGGGAATTGTTTTTGTTATTTTGGGGGATGTCTGGTTCAGGTGGAAGGGAACTGGGAGCAATGGGGCCATTGTGGGACTGGATGATGGATATCAGTATGCTCAGATTAGTTTTTTCAAATTTTTAGGGGGCCACTGAGCATCCAGGAATGTGGCAGCTGTTGGGAAGGGGCAGGAAGAGATCAGCTGGGTAGCTGGAAAATGTGCATTCTACCCAAGTGTTTCAGTAAAAGGCTAGCTTGGCCACAGTGACCTGTGATTTCCTACTGTTCCCAAGACCCAGGTGTTTCAGCAAAACACTAGCTTGGCTGCAGTGACCTGTGATTTCCTACAGTTTCAGGAACCCAGGTGCCAGCCAAAAGGGGAAAAAAGAGGCTGGAGCAGCAGCACCTTGTGTTATCTATTGCATCTGCATGTGTGTTGGGGGGGCTGAGTAGCTGGAAAATGTAAAAGCTGCCCGTGTCTGTGTTTGGGTGGGGGTGATCAGGATTGGAGGTCTGCAGAGTATATAGAAAATTATTAGCTGTTTGGATGGGGATGGGGGTACATTTCTGGAATATTTTTGTTTTACATTTTCGTGGCTGTCTGGGTCAGGAGGGAGGGAGCTAAGAGGAATGGAACCACAGTGAGACAGGGGGTTGGGTTTCAGTAAGTGAGAAATGTATTTATTTATTTATTTTATTTAAAAGTTCATAACTGGGAAAGGCACACTGAGCAGGGGCTTGTCTCCAGGTGTGACCTGGGGAAATGGGGTACAGGAAAATAAATAATCACATCATATAAGCAGTTGAAGACAGTAGAGACATCACTATAACAGATAGCAGTAGCAAGGACTAATACAATACTAATATACTACGTTTGACCTGTATACAATGAGGATCTAAGGGTGGGTGAATCAATACAGCTATACAGTTATGTATAAAGCAGCTGGACTGGGCAGAAACAGCTTCAGAATTATGCTCGGGGGGGAGGGGAGGCAGGTGCAGGGTGAGGGAGGGATGAGTTTTATTTGCTGCTTGAGGGATGGGAATGAGGGTGAGTCTCGAAGGCTATGGGGTAGTTGGTTTCAAAAAAGAAATTTGTGACAAACCACCTCTCTCTGGGCTGTAACAGCTTTCAGAAAGGTGTCTGTCTCTGTTTATTAGCTGCCACCAGCTGGGTTCAATAGCAACCCCCTCGCACATAGCTGGGAGGTCAAACATGCAATTGCACAGACCAACGTCGGGTAGTGTGCCTTTCAGGTAGCGGATGCTAACAGAGTTTTTGCCTCAGCCAGTGGAAACCATAAAAATACCTTAAAAATAATTTAAGTCACAGCCACGGTTGTTGCGTAAAATAAATAGGTTTTTACTTAAAGAAAGTCAAAAGTTGCATTACAGGATGTCTTAACATAA
Source organism: Neoceratodus forsteri (assembly GCA_016271365.2). Classification (NCBI taxonomy): domain Eukaryota; kingdom Metazoa; phylum Chordata; order Ceratodontiformes; family Ceratodontidae; genus Neoceratodus; species Neoceratodus forsteri. The sequence goes on along the minus strand of CM057456.1, from coordinate 747,140,435 downwards.
GAGAGGAACACTGTTACAGGAAAAATAAACAAATGGTTTTAAATAACAGATGACAACAAGAAAAAGGTTATTAACTAAGGTATGGTATCCTTTCTTACCCCTGTGCTACGCTTGGAGAGAGAGAGACAGCATTCCTATGCTTTCTGTACAGCCCTAATGAACCTCCACAGCCAAAAAAAGACTACTGTAATGTAGTAGATGTGAATTAATCATTAAAAAACTACACAAAGCCTCCAGTTAAAATAATGTTTATTAGACAAGCAGTTGAGTAAATCAAAGCTTAAAAAAAATGAACCCAGTTAAAATACAATACACTGCATCAAGCATGGAAACAACTAGTGAAAGTGCATAAGTGCCACCTGCTGGTAGAATTGCAGAGGACAGCAAACACTGTTCTTTATTGTACAGTTTTGTGAGGCACATTTTACACCTTGCATAGCGGCAAAATACAGGTTACTCACCTGTAACAGGAGTTCTAGGAATGGTATATGTTGTTCATCCACGCTGTCTGGCAGGTTCCTTGCCACTTTAAATCTTGCTGGAAGGTCTTCAAGCTGGCTCCTCCCACCCACCCGGATGGTAAAACTCTCGGCTCCGCCCCATGACGCCAGATCTGGCCCGCTGGAAGCTCAGGTTGTGCGTCGAAGCCGGGGAGGTCGGGTGGGTCGTGTGGATGAACAACATATACCATTCCTAGAACTCCTGTTACAGGTGAGTAACCTGTATTTCTAGGGACATGGATATGTTGTTCATCCACACTGTCTGGCAGACTCTAGCAGTTCTCCGGGAGGAGGAGGCAAGGCGACACCCCTACTTAGGAATAAAGACTGGAGAACTGAGGCCCCAAAACCAGCATCCCAGCGTGACTCAAGGTCGATGTGGTAATGGGTAATGGGTAATGAAGGTGTGTGCTGACTTCCAGGTAGCAGCCCTGCAGATTTCCTGGATAGGGACGTCCCTGGAAGCAGCCACCGATGCAGCAGTATGGCGGGTAGAATGAGCTCTTATCCTTCTGGGAGACTCCATGCCCGCCAACTTGTAGCAGAGATCTATGCAGGAGGTGACCCACCTGCTTATCGTCCGCTTGGCTGCAGGTCTGCCAGGTGCGGCTTCAGCGTAGGTGACAAACAGCTGGCGAACCTCTCCCCGAATATCAGCCATGCTCTCCTTATAATAAGCGAGCGCCCTTCTAGGGTCCAAAGTATGGAGCCTGTATTCGGCCTCCGAGGTGTGACTGGGGTAGAACACCGGCAGAGTCAACACCTGGTTAAGGTGAAATCGACACTACCTTCGAAGGAATTTCAGGTGGGGCGCAGGACATACCTTGTCCCTGTGGAAGACCAGGTAAGGAGACTAGATGCAGAGCACCTGGAGTTCTCCCATCCTTCTGGCTGACGGATAGCCACCAAGAAGGCGGTCTTCCACGACAGGTGAGAGAGTTCACACCTGTGCATTGGTCTGAATGGCTTGCCCATGAGCTTTGCCAGTACCAGCAGTAAATCCCACGGAGGTGGAGGTTCTCGATCGAGGGAAATGTGATCAAGGCCTTTGAAAAAGCGCTAGACCACCTTTCTCCTGTGCACCGATTCCCCTGGCCCGCGACCGTAAGCAGAGATGGCTGCCAGGTGCACCCTTAGGGTCGTCGACCTAAGCCTTGACTAGAAAGGGACCATAAATAGTCCAAGATGCTTGCCAAAGGACAGAAGGAAGGGTCCAAGCCCTTGCTCTTGACACCAAATGGAAAATCTCTTCCATTTGAAGGCATAGCATTTCCTGGTCGACTTCTTACGGGACGCCTCAACAACATTGAGGACCTCGTCGGAAAGACCCAAGGCCTGGAACTCTAGCCGCTCAGGAACCAGGCCGTCAGGTGCAGGGATTGAAGGTCCGGATGGAACACCTTCCCCTGACTGACTGAGAGCAGGTCCGGGCGAGCTGGAAGCTGCCTCGGGAGCCTGGAGCTGAGGCTGAGGAGATCTGGGTACCAGAACTGGCGGGGCCAGTCTGGGGCTATCAGAATCACCTGCGCCTTGTCCCTCCTTGCTTTGAGAAGCACCTTGTGAATCAAGGGAAATGGGGAAAGGCGTAGAAGAGGCCCGGGGTCCACAGCCTCGAGAAGGCATCCCCCTGCAGCGAGCCCTGCTGAGGGGGGCGGGCATGAAACAGCCTCAGCTTCGCGTTCTCCTTGGAGGCAAACAGGTCCACCTGAGGTGTGCCCCAGTGGGAGAACAGATCTTGTACTACCTCCGGCAGGAGAGACCACTTGTGAGATGCAGCCCCTATCCGGCTCAGGGCATCGGCCAGGGTGTTGGAGGCTCCTGCCACATGAATGGCTAGGAGATCCGCCTCCAGGCTGCGCACGAGTGACCAAATGCGGAGAGCTTCCTTGCAGAGAAGCATGGAACGCGTCCCGCCCTGGCGGTTTAGGTAGTACATGGTCGTGGTATTGTCCGTCTGGACTCAGACCACTTGACCCCGGAGAAACGGAGCAAAGGCGATGAGAGCTAGGCGGACCGCTCCGAGCTCCAGCAGGTTGATGTGGCATCGGACTCCGTGGGGACCAGAGGCCATGCACCGTGTTCCCCCAGATGGGCACCCCAACCCATCAGAGAGGCATCGGCGATAGAGAGACAGTCGGCTCGGGGACAAACGGGATGCCCTCCTGCAGATGAGATGGAACGGTCCACCACCGGAGAGCATTCCACATCTCCTGGGTCACCATCACTAGCTGGTCCAATGGATCACAGCGCCAGACCACTGGCTGGCCAGTCCTCACTGAAGGGCGTGGCCAGCGTGCCCAACGGACCACGCTGCAGGCCGCCATGAGACCCAGGAGGCGCAGGAAGTCCCGGGCAGGGCGCGATTGCCCAACCACAAATGATTGGGCAAAGGAGGTAAGAACCTCGGCCCTGTCCGCCGGGAGCCATGCTCTGGCTCGAAGAGAGTCGAGCTCTGCCCCGATAAACAGAATCACCTGCTTCGGCTCGAGTTCCGACTTGGCCTCATTGATGAGAAGGCCAACTTGAGAGCAAACCTGGAGGGCCAGATCTCTGAACCGCTCCACCTCCTGTCTGGAGGGGGCTGCTATCAGCCAATCGTCCAGGTAAGGGTACACCCGGACCCCTCGGCGCCGCAGGAAAGCTGTCACCACTGCAATGCATTTGGTGAAGACCCTGGGAGCTGGAGACAGGCCGAAGGACAAGGCTCGGAACTCGAAGAGGGATCCCTCCGCTCGAAAGCGAAGGAATCTCCGATGTGACGGACGGATAGGGACGTGAAAGAATGCGTCCTGCAGGTCCAGAGAGCAGAACCACACGCCGTGTTCCAGGGATGGTATTATCTGAGCCAGAGTGACCGTCCTGAAGGTTCGAGACCTTAGGAACTTGTTCAGGTTGTGTAGGTCGAGAATGGGGCGCCAGCCCCCTTCCGTTTCGGAACCAGGAAGTACCTGGACACAAACCCCGATCTGAGGGACGGTCCACCACCTCCCTGATCACCTCCTTTTGGAGGAGGAGAGCGATGTCGGCCCGACGAGCCGACAGTGAGGCTGCGGACCCCGAGGCCCCCCGAGGTGCGACGGCTCTGAAGGGCGGGGCCTGCTCGAATTCTAGAGGCAGGCCTTTTCCCACCACCTCCAGCACCCACCTGTCCGTGGTAATAATGGACCAGGCGGAAAGGAAGTGCCGGAGCCGTCCCCCCACGGGGGGAACCTGGGGTGAGGTGACGGGTTTGGGGGCGACACCCCTCAGCCCGTCACTGGGCAGGCTTGGAGGAGGGACCGCCGAGGACCTCCTGGGCCTTACCTCCTGCTTCCTGTTGGAGGAAGCCCCGGCTTGGGTTTGGGATGCCAAGCCCGAGCCTGCTGGCCCTGACGTTGCTGGGCCGGACGGCCGCTGGCGAGAAGGACGAAAGGGCTTAGGCTGTGGTTATGCCTTTGTCCTTCTGAGCGGAAGAGACCGAGTCCAAGGTAGCATTGGACTTCTCGATCCTCTGCAGGTGACCTTCCACCCCAGGGTCAAGAGGTCAGTCCCCAAAAGGAACATCCGCCAACTTGTGCTGTATCCGGCAAAGGTGGATATCCTCAGCCAAGCCCGACGACGATAACCACTGCAGCCACCACAGACCTGGCACATGAGTTCCAATGTCTAAAGCAGTCTGGAGCTGCTGTTTGGCCACTGCCCTGCCCTGGTCCCGCACCTGCCTGACCGTGGTCTGCAGATCCGCGGGAAGATGAGGGACGACCTCATCCAGGGAGCCCAACAGGGCATGAGAAAAATGTGCCATGAGAACGGCCGAACTGGCCTGGCGAAGGCCGAGGAAGGACGCAGCATAGACTTTTCGCCCGGCATAGTCCAATTTCTTGGACTCCTTGTCGGGAGATTTGTCCGCATCCCTAGCGTTCCCAGCACACCGGAAAACGCTGTTGGTAACCAACCCCTCGGCCGAGGGGTGTTCCGAAAAACCGGACAGGGAACCGGTAGGGACTGCATACTTCCTGGCCATCCTGGCCGAAGGCGCAGGACAGGAAGCAGGGCGCTGCCAGAGCTCCAAGGCTGGACCCACTATGGCCTCAGCCACCGGAAAGGCCTCCGTAGGGGAATCCCCTCGGTCCAGAATCTCCGTGAGGGGATACCTGGCCCGTTTAGAAACGGGTTCGAGCTTCATCCCGGTGGACTCCGAGATGAGCTGAAGCAATCCCAGGAAGGACGAAGGGTTATCGTCCACCGACTGTCCTCCTGAGGACTCCAAGTCCATTCGCTTGGAGAAAAGGGAGGAATCGCCTTCAGACTCGGAAGAGTCCTCAAAGAGCTGCTCGGCCTCAGCCACCCTCCACCTGCCGAGGTCGATCGGAGTGAGGGTGACAGACAGCCTATGGGGCAGTCCCTGAGCCGACCGAGAATTTTGGTCGGAGCTCCAACTAACGGCTGTGAGGGCGGAGGTTCCACCGAATCGGTGGGAAGCTGGTTTTGGCCGAACAACCGCCTGGGCACAGGCCTCGGATAAAACGAGGGGTTGCTTTGGCTGCCCGTGACAGCCACTTAATGGTCAAAGACGACGCGCCGGCTTATTCCCTGGTCAGAAGAGCTGTTGCCACATGAGTTCCTCATATCTTCGACGCAACTTGCGCCAAAGCCTCCCCTCGTCCGAGGAGAAGGAAGAGGATGAGCGGCGGCGCCGCTTGCCGCGGTGCCGCGACCGCCTATGACGGCGGGATTGGCTGGACCGCCAGACGTCTGATTCGGAGAACCTCGGTTTGCCGAGATGGTGCGGGAGGTGTCGCGGGAACTGAACTCCCTCGGTTCGAAGATTCAACCAGGCTCCAGACCCAGAGGCACAGACGAGCAGATCGGGATCAACTCCCACCGGGGAACTGGAGGGGGGATTCTCGGCTTCTCCAGCCGACAACTCGCCCAACGGGTCGAGAAAATCTCGACTGGCCGACGGGAGTCTCGGTCAACTGGCCTGACGGGACACCGTGAGACCAGTGGCCGAGCGACGAAGTCGCATCAAGCCCATCGCCGACATAACCGGGAGAGGGATCTTTCCGTCTCCCAAGAGCGCCGACGGTGAGACTTACCCTTGTCTCTCTTTTTGGACCGGGAAAAAGGTCCAGAAGAAGTTGGACCCTCACCTTTAGTCGAGAGGGTCAGACAAAGCTCCTTAAAAGAAGCTGAATAAGAAGCACTGAGAGAGAGCGGGACAAATGCCGCAGCCGAGGTAGAAGCGGCCTGCGCCGCCTCCTCTTCGAGGGCGATCATCTGCTCGAGCTGATCCGCTGAGCCCGCCGCCGTGGACACCGCCGACCGAGCCTCTTTTGACTTTACCGGAGGAAATCGCTTCTCGGGACGCCCCAGTTGTAAACGGGCAGCACGGTCTTCGAGGACGTAGGCCGAAAAGGAAGCGCACAGGTCGCAGGCCTGCGGGTCGTGCTCAAGGCCCAAGCAGTAGACGCACGTGAGTGCGGATCCGTCCGAGACATCTTCTGCCCTCAAGGGCATCTCCGAAACCGAGTCGATCGGTCCATCGTAGTCATGAGGGAGAGAAGACCAAGTCTTTTAGCAAAACTTTTAATTTCAAAATTCAAGAATTAGGAACCAGTCTTATACGCAGAGCGTTAAGGAGGGAACCTGAGCTTCCAAGCGGTAAGGAAGATCTGGTGTCATGGGGTGGAGCCGAGAGTTTTACCACCCGGGTGGGTGGGAGGAGCCAGCTTGAAGACCTTCCGGCAAGATTTAAAGCGGCAAGGAACCTGCCAGACAGTGTGGATGAACAACATATCCATGTCCCTAGAATGACAGTGTTCCCCTCTGCCAAGGGGGGCCAGTAGGAGTTCTGACGTGCGGGGCAGCAACTGGCAGAGGGCCACTGGGAGGAATTCCGCCATGTTGGGTGACTACTGGTAAATTGTCCAACTCTCCTGAGGGGGACTAGGAGAAGTAAAAAAAAAAAATGTATAGGATCAGTTCATAAACTAATAATCTAAATACATTAGGTCATTAGTTAACAAACTAATCCATCATATTATGTGACTGTTCCTGCCTACTTTTTTCTTGGTCAGTACAAGACATGGATTTATTAATTGGCTAAAGACCTAATGTACTGATCACATGTTAACAATGTAATTCATTGCAAACTTTATTTATCGTTAGTGTCCCTGCTGCCTAGGGAGACCAGGAGGAGTTCTACTGCTCTGGGTGGAAATCAGAAGTGTCCCTTTCTGTTCAAGGGAAAGCTGGGAGGACTCCTTCCGCTCTGGACAGCAACTGAAAGTGCCCCGTTCTGCTAAGGGGAGAACTGGGAGGTGTACTGATGCTCTGGGCAACAATTAGCAGTAACTGGGAGGCAGGCAGAATCACTGCAGTGGGTGGGACAATCTGAATGTGGACCAGGGCAGCAGGTTAGTGATCGGGAGGTGGATGGGAACAGGGCAGTGGATGGGACTATTCTGACTGGGGTCATGGAAAGGGTAGCACACTGAGCGGCACTGAAAGGTCTTGTTGTATGGAAAGAAGGGTGGACAGTGCAGCAATCCATTGCATACTAGTTCTGATGATGTGGTCTAGTGGAATCACAGATGCAAAACGCAGCATGCATCATTTCCGTTTCCACTTTCCTATTATCTCTCCTGAACACATTACGTCATGCACAGCTACCCACACTACGTAAAAAATGTAATGGAATGCAGTTTGCATCAATGATGCATACTGTAGCTGAGTGCCTCTGGAGAATGCCTCTGGAGTTTCTCTTCTCTCAATAAGGAGATCAATCACCTGGTAAGTTTGTAACAGTGGAAATGCATGGAGGAGCCAGTTCTGCAATTACTTCTCCCCTCTCTACTGACGCTCTCCTCTTCTGGTAAACTTATTATCCTTGGGGACTTCTGTTTAAACTGGTCCTCCCTTTTTCTCAAATCCCTCACTCAAAAGGCTGAGTCACCTGACCTTTCTCAATTCATCTCTGACCTCACCCATCACAACCCTCACTGCTCTAATCACTCTCTTCTTGGCTGAATACTTTCTTACCATCCCCACATAATTTGTGTTGCAGGCACCCTTCCATACTTCATCAGTAACTATTAGGAATAGGCAGAGTGGCTGAAATTCGCTTTAAGAGTTATTTCACTAATTTCACGGAATTTGCCAAGTTGTGAGCAGCACAGTTGCCATTTTTGGCAAATTTATCAAAATTCACTCATAAAGTGGACACTCTGATGAAAATATGGCCAATTCGCAGTACACACTTTGCAATTTCTGTGAAAGTCAGAGTTTTTAGGGTCTGCAGAATCTTTGCAAAGACTCGTGAGGGCAAATTTCAGCCACTTAGCTGCCCCTTCGTTGGTGAAGTTTAAATTCACAACATATCTAGTGACTACTGCATGCTCTACTGTATCTGAAATTCTTCGCTCCAAAGTACCCCTTCACTGAGGTATAACTGGACCTGTTCTCTCAGGCCTCTAAACCTGGCCAGCCTCCTGGATGATCTGCAGTCCTCCAGCTGGACTCCTTTTGTCAACTACATTGACACACATTGCCCTCTCCCGCTTTTCCTCCCATTTCACATTTGCCGGTGACAAGCACTCCCCCAAGGAGATCTCGAGTATATGGGCTCCATCTGCCTTGGGTCAGCTCCAAGTTCACACCACTCAGGGCGTGTGACTCTGCCTGGTCCCTCTGTAAGTCCTCTGGTTTCCACGAGGACTGGCTGAAATATCATCAATTACATAATGCCTGCACAAAATCTCTCAAACAGGTATAAGCCAATTATTTTCCCTCAAATCTCCAGAGCAATATTAATTCTACAAGTAGGTTCTGGGGGGTTATTCATTACATATTTGAACCCCCCTCCTACATGTCCACACCTACATTCAAATTCGGCAACCTTCCCTTGGTCTTCCGTGAGCCCTCGGAGGTTGTTGCTGCTTTCAAGACTGGTTTTTCATCTTGTGCTCTCCCTACTCCTCCCTCTCTTTTTTTCCTTACCTACTGCCACTCCTTCCCCTTCCCCTTATTTGTTCTCTCTCTCTCTCTGTCTCTCTCTCTCTCTCTCTCTCTCTCTCTCTCTGTCTCTCTCTCTCTCTCTCTCTCTCTCTCTCTCTCTGTCTCTGTCTCTCTGTCTCTCTGTCTCTCTCTCTCTCTGTCTCTCTCTCTCTCTCTCTCTCTGTCTCTCTCTGTCTCTCTCTCTCTCTCTCTCTCTCTCTCTCTGTCTCTCTCTCTCTCTCTCTCTCTGTCTCTCTCTCTCTCTCTGTCTCTCTCTCTCTCTCTCTCTGTCTCTGTCTCTCTCTCTCTCTCTCTCTGTCTCTCTCTCTCTCTCTCTCTCTCTCTCTCTCTCTCTCTCTCTCTCTGTCTCTCTCTCTCTCTGTCTCTCTCTCTCTCTCTCTCTCTCTCTCTCTCTCTCTCTCTCTCTCTCTCTGTCTCTCTCTCTCTCTCTCTGTCTCTCTCTCTCTGTCTCTCTCTCTCTCTGTCTCTCTCTCTCTCTCTCTCTCTCTGTCTCTCTCTCTCTCTCTCTCTCTCTCTCTCTCTCTCTGTCTCTCTGTCTCTCTGTCTCTCTCTCTCTCTCTCTCTGTCTCTCTCTCTCTCTCTCTCTCTGTCTCTCTCTCTCTCTCTCTCTCTCTCTCTCTCTCTCTCTCTCTCTCTCTCTCTCTCTCTCTCTCTCTCTCTCTCTCTCTCTCTCTCTCTCTCTCTCTCTCTCTCTCTCTCTCTCTCTCTCTCTCTCTCTCTCTCTCTCTGTCTCTCTCTGTCTCTCTCTCTCTCTCTCTCTCTCTCTCTCTCTCTCTCTCTCTCTCTGTCTCTCTCTCTCTCTCTCTCTCTCTCTCTGTCTCTCTCTCTCTCTCTCTCTCTGTCTCTCTCCCTCTCCCTCTCTCTCTCTCCAGTTTTGGCTTCAGATGTCTTGTCTGCTCTTCTTGCTCTTAATCATTCCAAAGGCATCAGTCCTGACTGAAACAGAGAACAGAATGAGACCTAGAATGGAGTCTGGATTATCAACTTTATTTCTTTGTCCCCTGCCATTGCTGCCCCCCTTCTGTGCTGCTAAATCTCTTTTCAGCATTGCACTGTTCCCGCTTGCTGGAAACAGGCAACAGTCCTTCCCCTCCACAAAGGGGGATGACACCTGTACCCTGGGAACTATCACCCTATTTCTTTCCTCCCCTTACTGACTAAACTTCAGGAATAAAAAATTACTCACTATAGTAATTATGTTTCTTCCAGGGGATCACTCAGTCTGCTTAACTACTGCAGTCAGCCTCCAGTGTTAAACCGCTCTGGAGAGGATGGAATGTATGTAAATGATGGAACTCTCATTGGCTCGTGCCAGTTTCCAACTGCTACCCCTAGTAACTGCTGCACTCTGTAGTGCTCAGATTCCTTACAAAGTCTAACAACTGAGGCCTACTAAAGTACAGTTACGTAAGAACTTACCGTAACAGTAGATCTTCGAGAGAGGCTCTTGCAGTAGATAATAACCTTGAGGACTGTGCCCCCTGACATCAGGACCACACGGAAACTTTAGCTAGCCGTGTCTGATGGGAGACTGCCCACCCGACCTCATATGATGGATGTCAGCGTGACCCTATATAGTGGGCAGTCCCCACACTTGCCTTCCAGTTCTCCCGCCAGAGACCTCCAAGGAGGAGCAACAGTAGAATGGAAAAGAGGTTCCTGGAGTCCACAATGAGCTCATAGAAAAAGGGCAGCAAATAAATTTGGAGGATGGAGGGAGGTAAAAAGGTTACCTACTGCAAGGACCTCTCTCGAAGGTCTACTGTCACGGTAAGTTTTTACGTAACTGTACTATCTTACTTTGAGAGGGCTCTTGCAGTAGATAATAACCTTGAGGACTGAGTTCCAAGCAGTGTGAATCAGAAGAAAAAATGGAAACTTGGGAGGCAGGAATGGATCTGCGAAAGGCAGACAAATCAGGACAGCAGACCCTGTAGAACAGCTAGGACAAAGCCTGCCCTGTGTCTAGAGGCAATGTCCAGACTGTAATGCATTGTGAAAGTATGGACAGAACTCCAAGTAGTAGCAGCACAGAAGTCAGCGGCTGACACATTCCTGAAACATGCAGAAGAGGCAGTCATGCTTCTGATAGAAAGCCCTATAACCTTCCCCGGAAGGGTTTTACCATATTTCTGGTAACAGAAAACAATACAGTTTGCCAATCATTTGGATAAACATTATTTGGAAACTGCAGCACTTTCTCTTTCGCGTGCAAAGGAAACAAAAAGTTGGTCCGATTTCCGGACGGACTTTGTCCTGTTAGTGTAATAACGCAGGATTCTATGAACATCCAGTGTATGAAGAATCGCTTCCCTCCAATTAGAATGCTTGGGATAGTACACCGGAAGTTGAATCGACTGGTTCAACGTAAATTCTGAAACCTTTTTTGGCAAGAACTGAGGGTTAGTACGAAGAGCCACCCTGTCTCTATGAAAAACTAAGTAAGACTCCTTACAAATCAGGGCCAGAAACTCTGAAATCCTTCGAGCAGAAGTGACTGCCACTAAAAAGAGCAATTTCCAGGACAAGTTGCACATATCACAGGAACCAGCCAGTTCAAATGGTGGCAGAGTCAACTCTTTCAAAACAAAATTAAGGTCCCAAAGTGGCTCGGGGCTGCATACCAGGGGATTTAGGTGGAAAATTCTTTTGAGAAAAGTTTTGGAAACCTCCATATCAGAGTCGAGTAGCTCAGGCCTAGGTCATAGAGGTGCAGGAGATATTTATTTGTTTTATTTATTCAATCTCGGATTACAATACTTTTTGAGTGCAAGGCACTCATTTACAAAGGTTCCATGTCAGTGGGAAGGGGTGAACACACATACACAGGCGGTAAAACAAAGACCAGGTTTAAAAAACAGTAAAGTACATACTTTAATTATCTAGAATTACTCCATGATATGAGGAACTGGACACAAAAAGTGGTCCCAACCCTTCGAGGTGGCCAAAATGGAGAAACGCTTCCACTTCATGGCATAGGTAGTCCTCATAGATGGCTTTCTAGCTTCTACCAGGACCTGTGCCACTCTGGAAGAGACTCCAAATCGTGAAGCAGCTATGTCCTGAGGTGCCACATGTAAAGGTGAAGGGATTTTAGTCCTGGATGGACCAGTGTGCTCCTCTTCTGAGTCAGGAGGTCATGGCAGAGGGGCAGAGGAATCAGGGGTTCCACCGCTAGCTGCTGAAGAAGTGGAAACCAAACTTGGTGAAGCCAAAAGGGGGCAATCAGAACAATAAGGGCCCCTTCCACTTGGAGCTTGTGCAGCACCCTCTGCAAGACCAGAAAGGGAGGGAAGGTGTACAAAACCCTCCCTGTCAAGCAATGTGATAGCCTGTCTCGCCAAAACACACCATGCCCGGAGCGAGCAAGCAAAACTTGATTAGTTTTACATTGTATGGGGAGGCAAACAGATCCAGGTCTGGCCAACCCCACAGGTCGAAAATGTGGTCGACAACCTCTTGCTTGAGCTCCTACTCTAGGGCTCTTACTCTGGTGAGGCTGATACTGTCTGCTAGGACATTTTGCACACCCTGGACGTGAAATGCTGTGAGGTGAATCCGATGCAGGACTGCCCAGTTCCACACCTGCATCGCCTCCCTGCAGAGGGGATATGAGCGAGTGCCTTCTTGCTTGCTGAGGTACCAGACTACAAACATATTATCCAACTGAACCAATAGTGTGCCCTGGTGAAACAGGTGCTGGAATGTTTGAAGGGCATTCAGAATCACTCTCATCTCCATACATTTATGTGCAGGGAGAGCTCTAACTGGGACCACTGACCCTGAGTTTTGTGGTTCCCCAGGTGAGTGTCCCAACCCATCCCTGATGCATCTGTGGTCAGAGTCTGGGTGGGAGGAGGGGACTGGAAGGGGATCCCTTTGGTAAGATTGGTGAGATCCTGCCACCATATGAGATCCCACTGCATTGAATTGGAGACCACGATCATGTGGTCCAGGTCATCCAGCTTCGATCCCACTGTGCCCTGAGCATCCACTGCGAGATTCGCAAGTGGAGCCTGGCTAAAGGAACAGTGGGGATGGCCGCTGCCATGAGGCCCAGCAGATGAAGAATCGACCTGGCTGAGACCGTCCTGCTGGAAGCTACCAGATGAGCCTGCCTCTGCAAAGTGTCCGCCCTGTCCAGAGGGAGGAAGCCATACCCTGTACTGTATCCATGACAGCTCCAATAAATTGGAGGTGTTAGGAAGGGGCAAGTTGGGATTTTGGGAAGTTCACAGTGATCCCAACCTACGTAAAAAGATCCAGGGTAGCAGAGAGGGAGAGTTCCAGCTGCTCCCTCGACGGGGCTGACAGGAGCCAGTCACAAAAGTAAGGGAACACACAGTGGCCCTGATGCATCAGGGCCACTGCCACTACCACCAGGCACTTGGTGAAAACCCAAGGTGCCGAGGACAGGCCAAAGGGGAGGGCCTTGAATTGTTAATGTTCCCCCTGAAAGATGAACTGGAGGTAGCAGCGACAGGCCTGAAAGATTGGAATATGCAGGTAGGCATCCTTCATATCCAGAGTGCACAGCCACTGTCCCTAGTGCAGGAGGGGCAGCAGACATGGGAGGGTCAGCATTCAAAACATCTTGTACTCTATGTACAGGTTTAGAGCACTGAGGTCCAAAATAGGATGCAAATCTCCTGTTTTTTGGGGAACCAGGAAGAAGTGGGAGTAATACCCTTTCCTACCTGAAAGGACAGAACAGGCTTTATTGCTTCCTTTTGAAACAGAGCCTTGATCTCCTCTTTTAGTAGAGGGATGTGCACCTTTGAATGGTGGGACACTACTGGGAGCCCGTCTGGAGGTTCTTCCAGAAACTCCAGGGTGTGGCCCTGTCCTACCAACTGAAGGACCCACAAGTCGATGGTTACTGCCCGCCACCCTGGCAGATGACTGGAGAACCTACCGCCCATGGGCTCCCCCAAGGGACATGGGGGAGAGAGGATGGACCGCAAAGGGGGGGGGTTAGGTAGAGCTGCGCTGGAGACTCTCTGGGCCTTTGCAGGATGGGCAGCTGTGGCAGATGGAGCCCGATGTTTGGGCTGATGCCTGGCCATCTGTTGCTGTTTCGTCTGCCGCTTTGTTTGATGATGAAAAGGCTTTTTGGCCTGAAACTTAGGGTGGTACACAGTATGGACAGACCTAAGGGCCTTGCCCTTATCCTGCAGGTTGCTGATGATGTCTTGAGCATCACCCCCCGAAGAGGACTGAACCCCTGAAGGGAGCATCCTAGATGGCCGCCTACACATCCTGTGCTAGACCAGACACTCTCAACCAGGAAAATCTCCTGAGGCTAACCGCCGTAGTGGCGCCCCAACTGAGGATTCCACTGCATCATAGGTGGCCCTGAGAGAATATCTACATGCCACTTTGGCAGACTGAATGGAGTCTGCCAGAATGAATTTTGACTCTGAGTCTCGTAGTGCCTCAATGGCCAGAGTGGCGGAGCTAGAGGAGGGGCTGGGGGGCGGTCGCCCCTCCTGGCTGCCCCAGTGTGAGTAGTGGTGCCCCACCACTATCTTTATTCACTGTTTAGTGCCCAGTGTGGAGCCCATGATTGACTGAATGGCCCCCCCTGGCTCCCAAATGCTCCCAAACCTGGCTCCGTCAGGCCAACTCCCATTGGTTAAAAAGAGAGTTTTGGTAGACCAACATGGGCTACATAGTTCAAGGCACACATTGCCAATGCTGAGGAGGAATAAAACTTCCTACCAAATTGGTCCAGCTGTCTCGACTCCTTGTCAGGAGGAGAGGTGCTCATATGCCTTGGAGGACCAATCACAGGCCACAGCAATGACCACAGAGTCCACCTTAGGATGGACACTAAGGTGGTCCTTCCTCTCTGGTGTCAGTAAGTCCGTTGGCCTTCTTAGCTACCACCGGTATTGAGGAGGGCATCATTCAGATGGTGGATGCCAGATCCTCTTGCAGTTCCAACCAGGGGGAGTAAGGACAGGAGCTGCCTCCTGCACGTCTAGATGCTCTGCTAGCCTTTGGCGTTTTAGGTCCTGAGCATCGGACTTCCATTCGTGGACTTCTGCTATTTTCTTGAGCAGGTCCATGAAAGAGGGGTCCTCAGGTGGGAATAGGGGACTCCTTAGGTCGAGGCTCCTCCATAGGAGGAGTCTCAAACCCCGACACCACCGAAGAGGAGGAATCAAAATCAGAGTCCAGATCCGAATCACAGGACGTCAGGTTGGGCTGATTCCCAGGGGTCAGGAGGCACTCTCACCTGCATCCAGCCTGATGGCGGCTCCTTCTGAGGGCCAGGTGTCAGAGGACGCTTGGGCGTAGGGGCAGGCCTGGGTGGCTGGACCCCCAGACTCTGGGGAACCTCCCAAGGAGGCTGACGGCTATCCAGCTCTGATACGAGCTGAGCTTTGGTATACAACCACCAGGACTGGAGGATAGCCATAAAGTCCATTGGAGCCTGAGAAGGAGGCTGAGGTGGGGGGGGCTGGTAGACTGGAGGGTAACCCGCAGGAAACCCTGGCATCGGGTAACCCGGAATATGAAAGAAGTGCGACGGGTACCTCGGCAGAGGATAAGTGGGCGAATACCCCAGTGTCTGTAATCCTGACAGGGGATAGCCCAATGGGGTGTACGTCGGGAAATGAGGCGTCGGATATCCTGACGGAGGGCCAGATGGGGGGTAACCCGATGGAAGGCCTGATGGTGGTGCCGGTGGCCCTGATGGAGGGCCCTGGGGTGCCCCAAAACCCGAGCCTGAAGGACCCCGAAGGACTGGGTCAGACATCAGACTGGCTGGCAGCAGACGTGGCATTGGAGTTGGAGTCTCCATCATAGAAACTGGCAGCAGGGACTCCTGAGGGTTACTTGGGACCTCCAACGATAGAGCTGGAGGTGAGCCTGGAAAAGTGCCACCAACAAATGACCCCCGTCTCCCGCTCCTCTCCAGTCTGGGGAGGGCAGAGAGAGCTCTTCCAACAGGAAGGAGGGGGAGGCCCGGTAGGGGGACCCAACTGGGGAGAGCTGAGCCAAATCCAGCAACTGGGTATCATTGGGGCCCTTGCTGGACCGCGACACCAGATCAGTCGGGCGGACGTCAGTTGAACCGATGCCTGATTTATCGGCCATAGCGGTCAGGCAGACGTTGGAAGAGTAGACGCCCTATTTATCGACCAATGCCAGGTGGGCCCCAGAGTTTCCAGAGCCCGATGACACAGCTTGGGCTGGGCATTCATCAGAAGACCCGACGAGCAACTTATCAGCCCCGCCAGACACAGTAGACCCGCTGGTGGAAAGGGGCCTTAGTGCAGCAGAGGTCTTGGACGTAGCTGAGGTGCCCGCAGCCACCGTAACTAGTGGCAGTAGGGGATCCAAAGATTGTTCCTGAGGCGGGGCAGGCTTGGTTGCAGCAGCTGACTTCCCAGAGGAAGAAGACCGCCACTCACCTGAGGGCGGCTGCGGGTTGGAGGGGTGTCCTGGTGTTTCTCCTTTTCCTTCTTCTTATACCTGATTGATTCTGAAGGCAAGGACGAAGTGCTACAGAGTTTTGGAAGCTCTTTTTCCACTGAGGCCATTCTTTGCTTGAGTAAGTGAGCCTCAAGGGCCTACTGGCGTCATTTCTGTGTGGCCTGGTTGAAGTTGGAAAAGGCCTCACAATCCTCAACCTTATGCTCCGGGCCTAGGCAGAAGTAGCAGAACGTATGGGAGTCTTTGTGCAGAAGCTGCGTGCCGCACAAAGTGTACTTATTTTCATGTTCGATGCTAGACGACATTCACAAAAACTATGAAATACTGATAAACTGAAAAGAAAAAACACTCATCCAATAAGCAGTCTAACTGCAGCGTACGATCTCCGCGAGGTCTGACGTGAACAAGTCAATGGCGGGGAAGAACTGGAAGGCAGGCGTGGGAAATGTGGTCCTGACACCAGTGGGCGCAGTCCTCAAGGTTATTACCTACTGCAACAGCCCTTTCGAAGTAAGATCTAGCTATACTATCTATTACCCCTTCACCATAAAGGGATCACCTAAGAAAAAATTCTCTCTGTAAAAAGGGACAACAATTAAACACAACTGGTTATAAAAGACTGTTAACCATACATTTTTAACAAGGTTGTAGGACAGTAGTGACCAGCAGGGATGCGAGATATAGAATCCCTTTTTCCTGGTCCTGGTAGGGGAGGGAGTGTGGGAGCTTAAGCAGACTGAGTGATTCCCTGGAAGAAACATTATTACTATGGTGAGTATTTTTTTCTTCAAATCCCAAGAATCACTCAGTCTGCTTAGCTATTGCAGACTACCAAGCTGTACCTTTGGAGGTAGGGCAGAGAATCTATTTAGGAAAAATGCTGTGCAGCACTGCTATGCCAAACCTGGCATTACTTATAGACTGTAAGTCTAAGCTGTAGTACTTGGTAAAACTGGGAACAGCTTTCCATGTAGGTGCCTTGCAAATCTCCAGTAGTGGGATATCCCTTGCTATAGCTACTGATGCCGTGCCCTGTTAGAATGTACCCTG
Source organism: Neoceratodus forsteri (assembly GCA_016271365.2). NCBI lineage: Eukaryota > Metazoa > Chordata > Ceratodontiformes > Ceratodontidae > Neoceratodus > Neoceratodus forsteri. The sequence continues at coordinate 747,123,441 of CM057456.1, read as the reverse complement.
ACACCCAGGGGTAGCTGCCTACCAACTTTAGGGTAACAGAACTGTATGCAGGCCACTATCCAATGTGCAATGGTTCTTTTTGATACTGGGTTGCCTTTACCCATTTCCCCGTAAGGAACAACTGAGTTGACTCGGGTCTATATGGCTTGATTCTGTCCAGAGAGTGACAGAGAGCCCTCCTGACATCTAGAAAATGTAGTCTGTGTTCTCCTGAGCTGAAGTTGGCAGTGAAAAGACTGGCAATGTGATAGACTGGTTCAGATGAAAATCCGACACCACCTTGGGAAGAAATTTCCTATTAGATCGCAGGACTACCTTGTCTCTGTGAAAGGAGATATAGTTCAGGTATGTACACAGGGCCTGAAGCTCACTCACATGCCTGGTAGAGATCATGGCTGTCATGAACCCACGTCTGGGGGATGGGTCCACTGAGCTCACAATGCCCTCCCTTAAGTGCAATCAGTGACAGGGGGTCAGGAATACCCTCCTCATGTCCTTTTAGAGTGCTCACTGATTTCACAACTGAACACTCACCATGAGGGCTTCCTTTCTATCTGGGTAAGAGTAAAATACAGTCTCGAGTCTGTAGCCAGGTGAGAACCCTCCTTAGTTGCTGTGCTGGGTGGAGGACCCAGAAGTTACGAGCTCTTCGGGGCTATTCTCGTAACCCTGATTGTGTCTTCTTCCACAGGTAGTGCAGGAATCTGGTTCAAACCCTACAGACCCCTTCCAAAGACCTTGCATACTTTCCCTACTTTCAGGATCCTAGTCTTTGGTAGCGTGTATGGCACCTCAGCACTAAACAGGAGTGATCCAGTTTAAATAAACCTTTCCAAAACCTCACACACAACAACTCACTCCCAGGCAGAAGTACTTAAAAAAATAAAAGCAAAAGCTTTTACTAATTACTTAAATAAGTACCATACAAACAAAATATTTAAATATTTGATTACAGGATAACTACAAAAAAAAACATTCAGAACGAACTAGTGAATTAACTGGATAAGTTCTACCTTTTCTGTAATGAATCAGAGTCCAGAAAATAAATGAGTTTTTGCAAAGTCTCTCTCTCTCTCTGCTGTGTCTTAGAGTTCCAGCTTATTCTTGTGGTCACTGGTCCTCAGTGTATCTGGCAGTGTTCAGGGGTCAGGACATTTGGCTTCTGTCCAGGATCTCTGTTGAAGTGAGCTTATATAGGTCTTAACATTTCCAGGTCCAACTGTTCATCTCTAGGCCAGAAGGGGTCTCTCTTACGGTTTTCCAAAATCTTCAGTGAACCAATATTATCAATATTTAAATTTTCCACAGCCCCCCTCCCTGGCCTTGCTTTTGATCTGTATTCCCTTCCTGACCTATTAAAATGGAAAAACACTGTGGCAACTGGAAGACGTTTTTAATAAAAGCTTCCTAGACTGGATGTCTCCAAGACCCTGTTCTGAAGGTATTTCACTTTGAGATGTAAAGTGTTATGACAGAGGAGGTAGCTCTCCCATCTCCTGTCATTATAAAATTTTCCCACTTTGAACAGCTACCAGGAAATTCTAATCCCCTATTTACATTTCAATAACTGTTTACCTCTAAACAAGACTTTGTCTCTGGTAATGGGAGATGTCAGACATTTTGAAATACACATCAGCCCTTCCCAGGTACCCTTTGCAATAAAATGGGCATCTTTCTCACATACCTTAGGCCCTGACCTTTTTGGAGACTAAACAAAAAAAAATTAAAGAAAAATATGACAGTAAATGACAGCAGTGGCCAAATCACCACATCCCTCCCTCCTCAGACTGAATCTGTGGAAACATGCTCCTATTGTATGGCAGGGTTTCCACAATTTGGTTACTGTTCTAACTGGTGAGATAGGCCATTTGCGTTTGCGTTGGTAGACCCTGACCTGTGCGTAATGGTCATGTCATAGGCTTGCACAACAATATTCCATCTGAGGAGCTGTCCATTTGTTTTGCTCATCTGATTTAACCGCACCAGTGGGTTGTGGTTGGTCTGTACCTCAAAAATCCTCCCACAGAGGTACAGCTCTAATTTCTTCAGGACCCATACCAGCACAAGGCATTCCTTTTCTACTGTGGCGTATGCCTGCTCCCAGGGAAGTAGCTTCTTGCTAAAGTACACTATCGGGTGGTCTCATCCCTGACTGGATGTCTGGCTGAGGACTGCTCCAATCCCCACATCTGAGGCATCCATCTGTACCACAAACTGCCTAGTGTAATCTGAACTGGCCAGCACAGGGGCACTGCACAGCGCCACTTTTAGCTGTGCAAAGGCTCTTTCATAGACTGGATCCCAGTTTACCTTTTTGGGCTGTCTTTTCTTTAGCAAGCTATATAGGGGAGCCACCAGGGTACTGTACTTGGGCACAAACTTCCGGTAGTACCCTGCGGTCCCTAGGAAGCTCCTTACTTGCTTTTGGGTTTCAGGCAAGGGCCACGCCTCTACTGCCTCAATCTTTGCTTGGTTGGGACAGAGCTGCCCCCGCCCCACTACATGGCCTAGGTATGCCACCTCCGCCATAGCCACCTGGCACTTTTTGGCCTTTTCAGTGAGCCCTGCTGCCTATATCCTGCCCAACACTTCCTTCAGAATGGACAGGTGTTCTTTCCAGCTGGTACTGAAGATGGCAATATCATCCAGATAAGCCACTGCGTACTCTTCAGTGCCCTGTAACGCCTGGTTCACCAACCTGTGGAATGTGGCAGGAGCGTTCTTCATTCCAAAAGGCATTACAATGTAAGCCGCTTATCCCGGACAGTTTTGTGCAGCTTCATTTTGTCTGTCTAAAGCAATGCCCATTGTTGCTGGCAGGGGGCAGCATTGCCTATCAAAATGCAACTCATGATGAAACCATACGAAACCACATAGAAAGAAGCTGTAAGTTTTATATGTGCAGTCCTGTATGTGCATTTTTTTGCAGGGTACAGTACAGGGTATAAAAAAATCCAACTTTTATTTCAGTTGTGAATGGGAGGCTAAACCGCAACAAAAGAAGCAGTATGTGCAGTCCTGCATGTGTGTCTTGGCAGGGTACGCTACTGAGTTAACTGAAATACAGTACTGGGTCAACTTTAATTTCAGTTGTGAATGAGAGTTGTGAATGGGAGTGGGGTTAGTGGTTGAAGCACAAACAGAACACACTGAACAGCAATTGCCAGCAGGTGAGAGAACTAGCTAAGTTCTGAAGTGCTTAGTTTAATAGCTGGGATTTGTACCTTCACAACTTGTTAATTTAATCAGTTATCATCCCCAGGCGCTGAACACAGAGGGTTTAATGGCTCACTTAGCATTAATCACCCCCATCGGCTGTCTGCAATTGACAGCAGGCAAGGTCTGCACAAACAGGTATAAATTAGTTAGTGCTTATGGAAAAGGTTTGGGTTTTCCATTTTTTGTCCGTGTTTGACGATTGTCTATGGTATCCATGGCTGCAATAGGTGGAGTCGACTGTAGCCAGAATTGGAATATTCTTACTGGAGTGATGAAGGCTGACCGTTCTCTAGCTCTGGCAGTTAACTTCACCTGCCAGTACCCTTTTAAGTCAGTTGTGGTAAGGTATGTCGCCCCCTCCCAGCTTGTCTAGTAGCTCATCCACCCGTGGAATTGGGTGGGCATCAGACTTCGTGATTGCATTGAGTCCACAATAGCCTGCATAGAAGTAAGGAGACCCATCTGGCTTGGGGACGAGGACTAAGGATGGATCGATCATGTGAGACAAACAGCCACAGCTATTGGTCTGCTCCATGAGGCAAGCTGGAAGGGAGCAGGGCAGAGGCATCATTTTGTGGTGTGCAGAGAGAACGAGTGACACGGTTAGACAATGTGCAAAAAGGAAAACAAACATAAAGATGGCAGAAAGGTTTCCTTCTGAAGAACCCTCTGCTACAGTGCTGGCCTTCCTGCTTGCATGGCTTTGGAATTCTGCAGGGAGGGGACAGGCCATGGAGAGGTGTATCCGATGTGGCTTCTGTGGAGAGAGGGTAGTGAAGCTCCCACTTTGCTTGAGCTGTACAAATGCTACCTTAGAGTGACAGCCCAGTGGTGCAGAGGGCTGAGACATTTTCTGTCTTACCTTATGCTACGCCGGCAACCCAGGTTTGGAAACTACCTTGGGTCATCGAAGAGCTGGCATGGGGGGAGGGTCTGAGCAGGACTGAGCTGCCTTGCAGCGGCTCTCCTCTCCTGGGGGGGTTTCCCTTGTGCAGTCCCACCATCACCGGGTGGAGGTCCAGTGGTGGCGCAGGCAGGCATGGGCGACCGATGGGGTGGGGCGCCCCGCAGTGCGTGGCACGCATGTGCCTCCACTCGTGCACACTCGCACCAAGGACATGAGGGCAGGCGGGACAAAACGATAAATAATTGAAAAAAAATGCCACCTTAGAGGGACTGTTTGAAGGTTTGCCATTTGGGTATCCTTGGGCCTACTCTGTAAGCACATCGGTGGGCATGGCCTCGTTGCTCTCCCAGGGAAGTCTGGATCTAGGAGAGGAAGCGAGGTTGGAAGTACAAGCTGAGGAGTTGAAGCGGGAGTCTCCTGATGTAAAGGTGGAGGCTGTGGAGGAGACAGTTGAAGAGACCGAGGTGGGGCATAGTCGTCTGCCCAGCTCCACCCTGCTGGCGGTCGACTATCCCCGTGGCAGAGGGAGAGGTAGGGGACTGCAGAAGTCAGCTAGTGACTCTCCAGGGCCCAGGAGGTCACCCATGGCTTCCCTGCCTGGCGACAGCAGATCTACCAGTGCAGTTAAGGCAGAGGCTCCTCCATTCTATACCCCGCAGCCTATTGCAACCATAGAGCCCCAAGCTGATCTGGGTTGGAATAACACTGCCCTGCTGTCCCTGGGAGGACAGCTTGAGAGGTATCGGTTTGCTGATCATGAAATTCAGAGGAACATTCCATGGCCTTTCCAGTGGCCTGCCGTCACTTTGATAGATGCCAACCCATACCTTGCGGTGCAAAGCAAAGCCTTAAGGGAAAGAATGGATGGTCTACTGAGAAGTGGCCCTTCAAACCACATGTATAGGACCAAGGTGTGGCTGGAGCCGGGGGTTGCTCGTCGCACTAGTGTAAGAGAACTGTCAGAGTGGTCACAAGCTGAGAGGTGGGTGAGAAGAAGTATGCATGTGAAGTACCCCACCGTGGAGTACCTCTACATTCCAGAGCATCTATGGGACATAATCGGGGAGAAAAGTGTAGATTGGGTCTTTAACACCATGATTCAAAAGCTGCAGCAGCAGCCTAAAGCCCCAGGAAGATATGACCAGGCACTTATCCAGAAGGCGCATTCCCTGTGCTTCTCCATACCATGAGTTCAGCTCACGCTCTTTAAACATTTCAACAAGGTACAGGATCTGGCAGGTTGCCGGATGAAATATTATGTCATCTCTACAGATTCCTTTGGCCAAGAAACAACAAAGCCGGATCCTTACTATTATTTCCCCCACGGCAGTGGGCCTGCTATTTAAAGGGACAAGATGACTGTGCTCCTTGATTGTGGATTGCAAGGTCTGTCCAGTTTCTGTTTTGAAAGCTTGAAAAGGAAGACAATTTAAAATCACAAGGGTTATTGTTCTGACGTGTTGTGCCCAGGGGAGTGTGATGGCACCACTGTGGACATCAAGACTGTGGCTATACTCTTTTTTCCTCCCAGAGACTGTAGTGTGCCTGGTTGAAAAAAAAGAGACCATTTTTTTTTCCCTTAAACATTTTAAAGTTTGTTAGTAATACTGCTCCTGGTTGTAGTGGTCTAGTAAATCATTCATTCAGTACAAGCACCACCTCTGCATGAATGGTGAGTGAATGATTATATGAATGGAGTGTGAGTGTGGTGGTAAGCTTAAGGATTAAACATTACAGATTTAATCTGCATGCTTAGTTATTTCCGATTTGGATAATAAGATTACAGAGATAGCCTGCCCAGAAGATGAAACAGCTTACTCTTTTTAGAAGTTCTACACCTGTTTACGAAAATATGAAAGATTTTACTGTCACTGGACCAAACTTGCTCCACTGGGCAAGTGGTAGGTAGGGAGATAGGAAATGGGGGTCTGTCATGCCTGAGAGAAGAGTTCTGGGATGGGGTGTGGAGTGTGCATACCCACCTTTTCCACAGTAGCTTCTTGGAGGTGCCCTTTTCTGCCTCATTTCCAGGAGGAAATGTTTTTTTTAATGGAAGGAAGAGTGTAGCCCCCTCGCGGTGGGCTGAGTAACTGTTTTGGGCTTTTATCCTCCTCTCTGGATAGGGCCCCAGGTTAGTCAGCTTAGTAGCTATACCTTTCTACTGCCACCAGAGGGCAGGGTTTTGATATTTAAGCCTAGGTTTTCCCGGGTTGAGAGAACAGGAAGAGCGGTGGTATTGAGAAGAGGCAAAGGTGGCGGGTGGCAACCCTCTCAGCCCAAAGAAATCCGCTAGCAGCCGTTGGTGTGTGTGAGGAGGACTCTGAGGAGGGCTATTAGAAGTCTGGCGGTCATGGGACCAGGGAGTTTCCATCAGCTGTTGCAAGAGGGAGGAAGGAGGAAAAGTGATTGGAACCTGTTTGTTGTAGAAGCAGTGGTCCCAGTAACCAAAACGATATGGATGGAGTTTCCAAGCAGTGGGGCTGTTGCAGTGGTGGCAGGGCCGCAATAGGGTCCTCTGGAGGTGGCAGGTTTGGTGGACCGTTCCCAGGTGGCACACTACGTGGTGGGTAAGTTCAGAATGGGGAGCTGCATCCTGGGATTTGCCTTGGGGCTTGTCGTGCCCATGTCTGGGGCAGGCCCATCAGACCAATTTTAGGGACATGGCTCTTCGGGAACTGGCAACTAATGTAAGGAGGGAACCATCGTTCAGGCTCTGGTTCAGTCCTGGGTGGGCTCAGAGGACAAAGGAGAGGTTGGCACTGGTTTGGCTCAGTGGATGAGCGGGTATCTGTTTTGGGTGCATCCGCAGAGGCATTAGGCTGCATACACCCTAGGTTCCAACTGGCTCAGCTGGCATGGGAGGAGTAAGGAACTCCCCCATTAGGAGGATCAAACAGCAGTGAAAAAGTGAAAACAATCTAAAGGGGTTGTCATTCTAATGAATGTGTCAACTGTGACCACTGTATTTCAATACCCATACCAATGAATATGTAAACTGTAACTACTGTTAATCCTATGCATTGTACCATATGTAATTTCTGGATTCTCAGCTGTAATTACTGTCTCTTCAATGTATGCTATAATTTTAACCACTGTATTATCGTCCACTGCATGAAATCCCTGCTGTGACTAACCCGGGTCGCCCCTGAAAAAGGGACCGCTGGTCTCAGTGGGCTTACCCGGTTACCAAAATCTAAATAAATAAATAAAAATCTCTGCCCAAGGGAAGTTCTCAGTGTGCAGCCAGAATGGTCTATATTCTAGATCCTTAAGAAATGTACATCTTAGTAGCTGTGGTCAATTTTCTATTGCCCAAGTGCCGACTGTGCCCTTGCCATTCTGTCAGCCCCATGGCGTTGCTCCTTATTATCCATTATTCTTTGTACACAGTCATTTTCTGTCCAAAATAAAGTATTTAATAGTTGCTATGATTTTTTTGTGTTGTATGGTTTAATGAACTAATTATCCACACACATTTTATTCTTGCCCTTTGAGTGCTACATAGCCCACCCTCCCAGGTTCAAGGTCAGTAAGATCCTGTTTGGCTCTGTGATCCATCTCCAGGGTAAGACAAGGCTTTGTGAATGAGCTAAGGCCTTTTATTTTTCCGACAATGTGGAAATGCCAGGAAGGTTTTTCAGGTCTGTGCCCCCCACCCACTCCCAATAACATCAGGGTCCCTAGACAAAAATTGAGGATGGGGGGGGGTTACATTAAGTTTTCAGTCTACATCGATGCCATCTTCAAGAAATTACTTCCCAAACTAGTTGCCCTTTATAGGAACAAATCCTGTCTTCCCTTCCACTACCAGTTCAGTGTGAAGTTGTTCTTAAACTGGTTCTCCCACTGTCTTACTACATGAATGTGGTCGATGGTGGTGCCTCCAAATCTACACTAACCAGAATGGATTCTATCCTTCTCTCCTGCCAGTTTGCTTCTGGCTCTCCTCCTCTTACTTATCACTGTTACCTATATCAGCTCCTCGCCTTTCCCTCCCTATCTTCAGGGACCTATCCCACTGCTCTTTTCTTCTTGCTAAGTACTGTTTGCATCCCTTCCCTCCTACCCGTTTGACCTTTTTTCCTCCTCTGCTCCTCTAACACTCATTCCTTCAATATCCTGTGTTGCTCTATCTCTCAACTGGTAAGTCCACATTCTCAGTGTGGCTGCCTTCTCTCTAGAACTCACTCCCCTCCTTCCTTAGGGATCTGGGTCTGATGGCATCCCCCCTCGTGCTTTCTGGATTTAGCTGCCCCCCCAACACATTTTCAATTGCTCCTTCACCTCTGGTATTTTCCCCTCACTCTGGAAGCGCAGTATTGTGATTCCCATGCACAAAGTCAGACCCATTGTTTTTACTGCAAACTATCGACCTGGCTTCCTACTCCCTATTCTCTCAAAAGTTCTAGAAAGACTTGTTTCCAAACATTTATCAGTCTCTAAGCAGTGTTTCTTTTCTGATTAGCAATCTTGTTTTACACAGAAACATAGAAGCTGTCGGCAGATAAGGACATATTAGCCCACCTAGTCTGCCCTATTTTCCCTACTTACTGTGCCACCGCAGACTATACCCGATCTCCGCTCTCCCCCCCCCTTGCCTTATTTCTAAGGTCCCCTTGTGTCTATCCCATGCATGCTTGAATCCTGTTACTGTTTTTGAACCCACCAACTCTGCTGGGAGGCTGTTCCAGGTGTCCACCACCCTTTCCATGAAGATGCATTTCCTCACATCCCCTCTGAGTCTCACCCCCCCAGCTTCATAGCGTGACCCCTTGTCCTTGCATCTTTTTCTATATAAAATGCTATCCTCATGTAGCTTATTAATACCTTTAAAGTGTTTGAACGTTTCTATCATGTCCCCACTTTCCCTCATTTGCTTTATAGAGTACATATTTAATTCCTTCAGTCTTTCTTTGTAGGGCTTTTGATGTAAGCCCTGCACCATTTTGGTTGTCCTCTTCTGTACCGCCTCCACCCGATCTATGTCCTTCCAGAGATGGGACCTCCAGAACTGGACAAAGTACTTGAGGTGGGGCCTCACCATCGATCTATACACGGGTAACACTACCTCCCTGTTTTTGCTGGTGATATCCCTCACTATGCACCCAAGCATCTTGCTAGCTTTCCCCACTACCTAATAACACTGCTTTGCCACCTTCAGGTTATCAGAAATGATTACCCCAGGTCCCTTTCCTGTTTTGTGGTTGCCAACTGCTCCCCGCCCAATTGGTATGTTGCCCCTGGGTTTCTGTGCCCCAAGCGCATGATTCTGCACCTTTCTACACTGAAACCCAGTTGCCAAACCCTTGACGAGGCTTCCAGCTTTTTCATCCTTCCAGCCCTCCTGTAATGTCGCTAATAAAGACACTGAAGAGGACCAGGCCTAGTACTTGACACCTGTAGAACCCCGCTGGTCACCTTGCCTTCTTTAGAGTGAACACCATTTACCACCACCCTCTGACTCCTGTTGCTTAGCCAACTTCTTACCCACTTTACAAATTCTGGGCCACTCCTAGGCTGCCCAACTTGCTCAACAGTCTTCTGTGTGGAATGGTGTCGAAGGCCTTACTGAAGCCCATGTAGGCCACATCCACTGCTCCATCTTGATCCACTTCCTTGGTCACCCAGTCAAAGAACTCGATCAGGTTTATCTGGCAAGATCTTCCCCCTTGTGAAATCATGCTGCCTCGGATCCTGTAATCCACTGGTCACAACGTAATCCCCAATCCTTTCCTTCAGTAGTGATTCCATTACTTTACCCACCACTGACATCAGGCTGACAGGTCTGTAATTTCCTGCCTTCTCCCTATTACCACTTTTGTGAAGTGGGACCACATCTGCCCTCCTCCAGTCCCCCGGAACTTCCCCCGTATCTAGGGATAGGTTGAACAGGGCTGTCAGAGGTGCAGGACGGCACCTCCCTGAGCTCCCTCAGCATCCTAGAATGTACCTCCTTAGGCCCCATTGCCTTGTCCACTTTTAGTTGTGCTAGTTCCTTGAGGACTCCATCCTCTGTAAAAGGACTAGTGTCTGTCTCCCTTCCTTTAATGCCCTTGTCCCTTATCTGTGGCCCGTCACCTACCCCTGCCTCTGTAAATACTAAACAAAAGTATCTGTTCAATATGTCTGCCTTTTTTTTTTGGGTCCTCTTCCATACAAACCCCTCCTTTCCCTTTTAGGCTTACTAGCCCTCCTTTGGTCTTCCTCTTTTCACTTATATACAGTACCTAAAAATGTTTTATCCCCCTTTTTTACTGACTTGGCAATATTCTCCTCTGTTTGCGCCTCTGCGCTCCTAACTGCTTTCCCTGCCTCCCTTTGTTTCTCCAGATTTCTCTCCCTATCCTCCCCCTTCTATGTCGTCTTGTACCTTCCAAATGCTAGCATCTTTGCCCTTACTTTCTCTGCTACTTCTTTAGAGGACCATAGCAGTCTCTTTTTTTCCTCTTGCCCTTGTTAACCTGCCTGACACAGAGGTTTGTTGCCTTCTCACTGCCCTCCTTTATTTTTGCTCACTGTTCCTTGATTCCACCCAGTTTCCCTTTCCCTGCTTGTTTCGAGCTGCTCACTCTACATCCATGTCACTGCCAAGACTCGCTGATTCTGCTCTCTCTGGCATGGATATGGGCCTTTCAATCGGTTTCATATCCTTTGACTTGATCAAAGCATTTGACACGGTTAATCATGCTCATCTTCTAAATAAGCTCACTGACTCCAGCCTCACTTGTTCTTCCCTTCCCTTCCCTTTCCTGGTTCTCACCATAGCTTTCAGACTGCATTCAGTTGGTTTCTACTGGCCTAGCTGTCTCTGATCCCAAGCAAGTTAGTATGGGGATCCCTAAGGCTCTATTTTAGAGACTCTGCTTTTCAATATTTTTATTACTGTCCTTCCACAGACTGCAAAATCTTGCACTATCCATATATATGTGGAAGATACCATCCTTTACACATCTGGTTACAGTTCTGTTGATATCTCTGCTGCACTGCAGTCTGACTTTGATTGACTCTTGGACTGGTACAAAGCAAACGAACAGCGTAGCTCTAAATCAATTCAAAATTGTCTCCATGCTCTTAGGTACCAAAAAATGGCTGGCTGGGTGCCCTGACCTAACCATTAAAACCCCAGATAGTACCTCCTTGAATTCAGTGTCCGAGTATATCTTGGTGTCATACTGGATAACTTCCTTGAGTTTTCCACATATATGCAGACACTGATTTTGAAATCATTTACAAAGCTTGAAGCCCTTTGTAGGATGGGTTACTGTCTCACCCATGGAATGTGGAACTACCCGGTTGAGCGTCTAATCCTTATTGTTGTTGATTTTGGTGATGTGCTTTATGATATCTCCCCAAAAAGCCAGCTAACTCTGTTTAATGCCCTCTGTATGTTTATCCTTCACTTCCCCATCTGGACATACCACTGCACTCTTTATGACCATTTGGGCTAGCCCTTACTGAAGGACAGATGTGTGCAACACCTCACTCTCTATGGTTTTAAATACTGGCAAAATAAGCTACCCAATTATTTGAATACCCTGCTCAACTTAGTTGCTCTGTTCATGCACCACCTTTGCTTCCATTCAGGAAACAGATTCCCTGTTCCAAGGCGAAAACTAAATTCTGGTCAGCTTGCTTTTAGCCATAGACTCCCACAGGTCTGGAATAACCTTTGCCTTGTATAACAGCTCACCCACCAGAATTGCCTCAGCTAAAATGTTCCTCAAAAAACTAATTATGTTCTACGGTGACTGTACTTGACTGTGCTTGCTAGTGTTATGCTTCACAGGCTCTCACTTGTAGCCTATACCAATTTAATTTTTTTTAATAGATTGACTGCTTTACCTATGTCTCACCCCCTTCCTCTAGATCGCATATGTAAATAAGATTATTTTGTATTTTGTCTCTCTCTGTATGTTTACCTGGTGAGACAGTTTTCAATAAATAAATACAAGCTTGTAACTCGTGTGTACCCAGAAAGTACTGTTCACAATGTATTTTCATAGATACATAAAGGTTGATGGCACAAAAGGGCTCTTGGCCCATCCAGTCTGCACACACTTGATAACTATCCTGCCTTGTCCTTGTGACAATCCTCCCCTTTCCAGCTGTCCACCCTTTCTCTAACAAAACCCACGAGCATGTTCAATCCCTGCTTGGGGCTGTGGATTGAGTTGGCCTGAACCACTTCTTCAGATAGCTTATTCCACTTATCCACTACCATTCCACGAAGAAATCCTTACAAATGTCCTCTCTGAATCTCCCCCCGCACATTCTTCTCTGTGCTTGACAATAACATTTTCCTTACACAAAGAAACCTAGATACAGTACCTCCAAATCAGCAAAGGCACTTTTGATGTTGTGGGTAATCCAGAGAGGTACAAACAGATCAAACTAAATGATTGCCTGCCCCCCTTTGCATTGTACCCATTCCATTTTTATATTTGTATATATATTTTTTTCTTTTTGTATGAAGACTTTTCTGCCCAGCCAGCCTCGTGTCCCCTCCTCAGAACCTCCAATGAACTACCTGGCCTCATCCTCCACTGACCCATCTGTTGCTGCCTCTATTCCCAACTGTTCTTCCCTCCATGGTAGGTGCCTTTTTTAGGGGGAGGGGCGCTTCCTCTCCCTGGCAACCGTCAGTATCCAGAACCAGGAAGTGGACTATGTGGGGTGGGGCCTAAGTGTGCTGACTTTCCATCACTGAGGCAGAGGCTGGACTGTTCTGTCCACTGTAATGCCACCCTCTTTGAACCCCACGGCACCCATCCAGCCACCATGAGCCTCCCAGACAAGCAGCTTCTCTTGCGGCTGGAAAGTGAATCTTCCAGGGTACTAATGCTGGGGTTGCTATTGCAGTGGAGATGAAGCACTAACCTACCTGGTGGTGAAACTTCCAGGGTACTAATGCTGGGGTCGCTGTTGCAGTGGAGATGAAGCACTAACCTACCTCGTGGTGAACCTTCCAGGGTACTACTGCTGGGGTCGCTGTTGCAGTGGAGATCAAGCACTGACCTACCTGGAGGGGAACCTTCCAGGGTACTAATGCTGGGATTGCTGTTGCAGTGGAGATCAAGCACTGACCTACCTGGAGGTGAACCTTCCAGGGTACTAATGCTGGGGTTGCTGTTGCAGTGGAAATCAAGCACTGACCTACCTGGAGGTGAACCTTCCAGGGTACTACTGCTGGGGTTGCTGTTGCAGTGGAGATCAAGCAATGACCTACCTGGCCAGCCCGTTGGCACAGCTGCAGTGCCACCATTTGTGACACTGGCCACTGGAGCTTGGCAATCAGCTCAGGTCATGGGGAAGGGGAGGGGAGGACTGAGCATCCCAGGGGATGTTCTCCTCCGGAGAGTCACCGTTCCTGCTGCTATACTACCACATGGGAAACGTATATGTCAGTACAATCAGAAATGTTGTGGGAAGGGAGGACACAGGCTGGAATCTAGGCATGTATATGTTCCATGGATCTCCAGGAGTGCCTGTGTCCTCGAGGGAAGGGAGAAAACAGAAAATGGGCCCGCAGCCAGCCTGATGACAGCCTGCGGTGAATCGAAGTGGACTGAAACTAGAACCCTCAGGAGCCAGCATGACAAAGATATGTACAAGGAGGATAGGGAACGCTCCCTCCTTCCCAGCCCAGGGGGACTGAATTCGAGGCAGAGTGGAGGCAGGGCACCTGTAGGGGACTGGTATTTGGCCTAGCTATATCACACTGGAGGCCCCTGAGGAATAGGACTGGCTGGGCCGTAGAAGGGGGCATAAACAGAGAATAAAAAAAAGGGCACTTCTCTACCTGATTGTGGATCACTGATGCAACAGCAATCACTATTCATGAGCCACTCATTTATTGGTGTGCTGGGTTTGCTCCCAAATCAGGGTCCCGGCACAGTAGTGCAACAAGCTACCCTAAAGTCCATTGAGGAACCCCTTTTTCCTGTTTTTTAAATGCATGCTCAAGAGTTGTTTTTTTTTTTTAATACTGATCATCATAAAGAAAAAATGGTTTGCACAGTTATTTGTGTTTATAACACATATTCAACCTGTTTGATAGGTGCACACATGTCTGGAAACCGAACTACTGTAAAGAAGGTGGTGCCATGCACTGCAACAAAGACACACCGAATAACAATTTCCATACAGGGAAACACACCAAGAATAAGAAATGCTCTAAGCCAATATTATCTTCAATCTATTTTCTATTTCTCTTAATGGAAAAAAAAATATTTACAGCCCTTGTCCCATACTGTGTAAGATTTGGCACAATACTCAGTTTGCAACTTACAGTAACATCAGGCCTTCCTAAGTCTTTTGGGCTGGCAGTATAGCCTAGAGGTTAGAGGAACAAGGTGTGAGCGAGCTTGATACATCCAGCAGACCAGACCTTGGTTTGATTCTCACAACCTCCACTTGCATACTGTGTGACTGAGCAAGTCACTTAACTGCCCAGTGCTCCCAGGTTGCCCCTGAAAACAGGCACTTGTGCCTAGTGGGCCTTACCCGGTTACCAAAGAATAAAATAAAAAAAAAAAATAGATAATAAAGACCCCTTTCAAAAATCGTTCATAATTATTGATTACTGAGTTGTTCAGAAGTGAGGATCAAAGGACGTCCAACAACCTGTGTGCACACAAACTGATGTATTGTGCTAAGCTTACACAGTATGGGAATAGCGAAAACAGTGATTTAGTGTGCCAGGGTAGTAGTGCATAGCACCACATTCTGTTTTTTATGCTGATGTTCATATACACTATAATTTGGCGTCAGCAGTAATGATAATATTAATAATATAGTGAAACTGAGTGTCATCCATCTACTTATCTCCTGTTGTGGAGCAGCTAAGAGTTAAAATCTTCACTCAAAAGCAAGTGGACATTAAAGGAAGAATTCATCACAGGATATAAATTTGTGATCTGACATAAACGGTAAGTCCAGAGGTGCATATGTTTTGACTGGATACCACTCCAAGCAACACTAGTGAACACAGACTACGAACCCGCAAGTCTGAGGCAGACTGACCCAAAGCCAATCTAACCAACCTAATCAGCTACACTGTCAGTCATGTGGACCTGAATGAAACTTTTAAGCAAGCATGTCTGGATGAAGACAAAAAAGTATCCGGTTGTTCACTGGTGATATCAAGTACCATAGTGAAGTGTTGATGAAACTGATGTGCTACGTCAAACTGACCGTAACAGTTGATATGATGCTGGTACCAAACCAGGATACAAACTTCAAATGGTAAGTCTTTCACCTAGGGCCTGACCCCCATATTCCATTTCAGTGTCCCTGTTCCCTAACCCTGTGATCGCAGGGCCCTGCCAAGTCCTGCCCATTGATCACCAGCCCCCAAGCAGGGTTTGCAGTTTTGTTTTTCACATTTATTTAATGAATATGTTCTGAGACCTGTCTATGATTTCTCTGGTTGAGAGCTTACGCTGAATACACCTGAGTGGGTACTTCGTCAGCAGTAATCATCAGACAGCCCTATTGTCCTACTGAAACCTCATTAGATGAGCTGTGTCTTTGCTGCATACCACTGACTGGGTGAAGTCTGCACTCAGGGGAGCTGGGGTTGGATACCAGGAATAGGATGTTACTTACCTAGAGGTAGTGCTTCCTGGTGGTGCTGGTTCCGAATGGCTGCCACCAGACTGTTACCTGGCCTGGCCAGCAGTGATGCGCCCCTATTCCTGGAAACCTCTGATGCCTGTAAAATAATAACAAATTCACATACATCAGCAATGTGCTGAACTGCCTGCAATTTGACAAGTTAATGAACTGTGGTACCCATACCTATAAGACCATCACTACCTAATATGGGACACCATGTAGAAAAACAGGTCACATGCATGACATACTGTTTCATATTTATTTTCTTTCACTTTCTCTCTCATTATTTACCTACCCAATGTAGCTCACATGAGATACAAAATCGGAATTTCTTATTAAGTACTGCTTCTACCTACCTTTTATATCTGGGGACCAAGCAGGTGAGCCATAGAACAGCAAGTGATACATGAAAAAAGCCATGTAAGCTGTTTGTGTATTTATGTTGCACATACTGACCGTGCACCTCTCTGAATCAACAATGGTAGTGGGATGGGGCCATGCGCACGTTAGTGTGTACAGAGCATCATGGACAAGTAAGGGGCCGTATTTATAGAGCATTCATCTTGGCCATGGATGTCCCCCCCCCCCCGTCTACCATTTAAGGAGTTCGAACACTCCAAATGGGTCCAATATGAAAATGTCGGCTGAGATAACCTAGCAGTGTGTTTAATGGCAGATGCCACCATAGAGACAGTGCTCATTAATCTGACAGTAGTGCAGCAGGCGCCTGTACAACCCATAGTACTCCAGAGCTGCTGGGGAGTTGGCCATTAACATCTGGTCTACTGCTTCTCACGAGCAACCAGCTTCATTATGTTAGAGATATATCACGGGCCACAGAAGTCCTTCACCATTACCAGATCCATACAATGCTAGGGTCTCAAGGGGCAGATCTGTCCACAAACAAAAACTATGAGAGGGTGTAAAGGCCACTGTCAATACAGCTGACAAAACCACAAGGACCACAGTGGCCATAAAACACAAGTGGCATGAACTCCATAGCAGCATGAAGATGTCTCTCCATTTCGCCATCAGTGGGGGGTGAACAATGTTCCAGAGTGGAGTCCTATTTACAACATTGTGGTTTACACCTTGAGTCAACAATCAGTTGATGGGGAGGAGGATGGCATCAACACCCTGGATAAGTACTGTAATGTATCTGCGACACATAGTAGTGACCACCAAAGCACACAGAAATAGTGTAACCAGCCTCTCTCTTCACCCAGCTCATGGCTGGTTGCTAGACAGCACTCAAGGAGTAAAGCCTGACCCTGAGAGTTGTTCTCTAGTGGGCCCCAGCCTGGAAATAGGGTGTCTGGATTTTGTTTTCTGAACTGCCTCACTCAGCCAGCAGCAGGAAGCTTAGGCACAAATATTCATAGCCCGGCTCTCCCTACTGTGCACTTTAAGACAGGAAGGCAAGTTCTGGGCTCAGAGACAGACAGAGGGGGAGTTCTGAGAGAGAAGACCAGCAGGAAACTCCAGTCGACCCGACTGCAAATGAGCCATGGGAGGGTCCCTGGGTCCAGATGGCACTGGTTCTCTCTGGCAAGGTCTCTGGAGGTCCGGAACCCAGTCAGGATTTCAATAGGAAGGACACCCCCTATAACACCAACTAGGAGGAGGTGGACTGCAGAAGCCCTACCTCCACCATGAAGTACGCATTAATAAGGGCACGTTTGTGAGTAAACCTTTCGTTTAAGATGGCGTGTGTGTGTGTGTGTGTGTTCAGGGAGCCCTGATTAGAGTTGTGGTTGGTAAGTCCCCAGGATGGGGCCAGGCAAGGAAGCTTGTTCTTTGGGCTACTAGGACTATAAGTGACATTGTCTGAGGGATTCCCACGTGACCGGACCAGCTAGCACAGAACATAAGAGTAGGTCATAGTCTAATGTACTTAACCAAATTTGACTCCTACTGTCTGGCACAAAACTGAGGATGGGCATATTTAACCCCAGGGTAGTTGTCACCCTGCATAGGAGGATGCCACCAAATACTGGTCTTGGGAGTGCCAGGGCTTCAGGGACCCCGTGCATGGGAAACAGGGAACATGGAAAATGGAATGTAAATAATGATGGTATGGGGCCCTATGCATGAACGAGGGGAAAGTATGTGACAGAGGTGCATACCCCGCACGTGCAGCTCCACGGCCCAAGAAAGGTGCAGGGTGCATGGTATTCCTGACTGCATGCACCTGCCTGTGCCCCCCGTGTGCAGGTGTGTGGAGGGCAGACGGGTTGGAGTAGCAGACACGTGTGGGCAGCCAATCGGATGCCTGTCCTGGGTCCCAGAGTAGATCCCTTGCACAGGATGGCATGGGCCCAGGTGCATGAATAGCTGACACTGGCACCCAGGCAATGCGTGAGCAGACAGCAATGTCTAGTGGTCTCCCAAGCCTGTTGCCCACCTTCGCGGCACCATGCCACATGCGGCACACAGATGCCCACCCCCAGCAGTACTGAGTAACACCCCCCCAACACAACAGAACACCTGCCCCGGTCCTGGCAGTACTGTGCAACACTCCCCACCACCAACACACACAAATGAACACTTGCCCTGGTCCCAGTAGTATTGTGCAATGCCCTGCCCCAGTCCTGGCAGTATTGTGCAGCATCCCCCCCCCCAAACACAACTGAACACCTGCCCTGGTCCCGGCAGTAATGTTCAACACACCCCCATCACAACTGAACACCCGCTCAGGGCCCAGTATCATGACCCCTCCCCACAAAGCCATGACCTTGGCCCATTAGTCAAGGATGATCCCCCTCCCCAACCATAGCCCTGTCCCGGCGGCCCCAGTCCAGTAATGCCTGGCAAGTTCCCCCTTGATCCCCACCCCTGTCATTGGTGGTTAGCAGGCCCCCCCGGTGGCATGGACAACACCCCCCATCCCCGATACTAGCATGTTGGTGCCGTCGTGCGTGACGGATCCCTCCACACATCACTGTGGCTGCCCATTGTCGGACTGCTGCTAGGAACATGAGGGTGACACACTCCCAGCATCAGTCGGACAGCGAGCAGCTGAGGTGGCATGTGGAGGAATGTGCCACTTGTGGCAGCACCGACATGCTGGTATGGGGGATAGGGGTGGTGGTATTGTTGGTGCCGCCGGGGAGAGGGACCCACTAACCACCAATGACTGGGGCGGGGATCAGAGGGGGGGACTTGCTGGATATTACTGGACTGGGACCGCCAGGACAGGGCTATGGTTGGGAGGGGTCATCCCTGACTAGCAGACCAAGGCCATGGCTCGAAAGGGGGGGGTTGTCTTGATGCCGGGACGGGGCGGGTATTCAGTTGTGTTGGGCAGGGGTGTTACACATTACTGCGAGACTGGGGCTGGTGTTCAGTTGTGTTGGGGGGTGTTGCACAATCCAGCCAGGACCGGGACAGGTGTTCAGTTGTGTTGGGGGGTGTTGCACATTACTGCTGGGACCGGGTGGGTGTGCTGTTGTATTCGGAGGATTTGCATACTGCTGCTGGGGCCGGGCAGGGGTTCCACGTGCATGAGGCTCAGAGTGAATGGCAGTTGCAGCAGAGTCCCCCCTGCCATAACCTGTGCCCTCCTATGCCCCCCTGTGCACTGCAGGCACCTTTGTGCATGGCCCGTAGTGTGGGCAAGGCCCCAACATTCCCCCCAACCACCCTCGGTGCGTTGCTGCCCGCACAGCTAGGGGATCCACCGTGCAACTGGCTTGCATGCCATTTGAGAATGCCACCAGGGACCAGCAGGATCCCCGCTGTGAGGCATTCTGACTTACGGCTGCCTACATGCCTCGGATATGCAGCAAATAGGCAATTGCTTTTTTTGTGCATAGGGTCCATGGAAAGTAAATTGACATAATAGCAGCAGCAGAAAAGTCCTTTAGCTCAAATAAAGCAAATTCTCGAACAATTATAGGTACAGTGTAGTGTACCGAGTGTATAAAGTGTACGCCTACTGCAGAGAGTATGTACAGTGCAGTATATTGAGTGTAGGATTAAGCCTACTGCAGCATGTGGGTACAGTGGAGTATATTAGGGTGTAGGTAAAAACAAGTGAAGTGAAGGCAGGATAATAGCAAGTGCAAATGTTATGACTTGGAAGAAACTGAATGGTGAGGGTAATGCCCTGAAATGCTGAGTGACAATGTAACAGCATAATTAATACATCCTGCTTAGTCTCACCTCCTGATCTCCATTTGTGTGTGGGCTCATGGTTTGTGGTGGCCTTCAAGTGTACACTGGTCGCCCTGGTCCCTATTTGCCCTTATCCGGTGGTAAAGAAATGTACAGGTTTTCATGGCATAAGGCAGGTGTTCCTCTGAACAAGAAATGCCACCATATATTCTGCCATAGGCTAGCAGTATAGCATAGAGGTTAGAGAAATGAGCTGTGAATGAGCTTGGAACATCCAGCAGACATGGGTTTGATTCCCACAGCCTCCACTTGCATCCTGTGTAACCTTGTGCAAGTCACTTAATCTCACCAGTACTCCTAGTTTGCCTCTGAAAACCACAGATCTATATAATATATATACATATCTATATCTATATATACACACATCTACAGTATATACCTTCATGCAGGAGGTGCCAGGCCCTTACATTAGCATTCCTCTGCCCACAGATCTTGACCCACCACAAGATATGGAGCAAAATGGGGTTTACAGCCAATCTTCTAGTCCACCAGAAATATTGCCTGGATCCAGTGGAATACCCCCTACAAGGTTCAGTTTAAGACAGCCGCAAACAAATGTTCCACACAACACACCTTCCTTGCACTCACTCTGCATTAACACATGCACCCCTTTTGTAGGTGAAGTCAACACCACAGCACAGATGGGCCGGCCTCGCCAACACCATTATCACCAGCCAGATGACGGGCACCACAAAGGACAGTGGCCTGGCATAATGCAGCCTGTGGCCCCACCCCAAAACACCAGTGGAGGACACCAGAAAAACACAGGATACCATAGGAGAGAACACGAAGAAACCACCATACTCAACAGACACTCTCAATCAATCAATCAATCAATCAAGTCTTTATTTAACCAGGCGTTCATCGTTGAGCAGAAGTTCATTTGCAAGATGGACCTGGGTGGAGCATGAACAAATATATATACAGGTCAACACAGATATTTACAAGGCAATACAGATGTATACTCCCCTTAACACCCAGGCACCAGTCTACACTCCCCCGGTCCAAAGCTGTACTAGCACTATCAAAAGACCCACTCCTGTTAGCACTCATGACCTAAGCCTTGTAGCATACTCCCAACACAATGCAAGACACCACCCTGGGGAGCACCCCAAGCATGCAGACAGACAGCAGTGATACCCTGGAGGTCACATCAGAGTCCAAGGCTGTACTCACTGACACCGGGACTCAATGCCTGGATAGACTCTACCCTGAACTTAAGCTGCTGGAACAGCAGCAGCTACATATAGCAAAGATTAACCAGCAAGAGCTGAGACAGTTACACATAGCGGTGAGTACCACATGTACTGTAGAGAGATTGATGGCATGTGCCTCGAGCTTTGTGGTACGCATACCAAACTGGAGCCATGTACAAAGAGATAGCTACCATCTGGCAGATGCTAGAAGGGGCTTTAATTGCCTGTCTTATGTATTGGAAAGTAGTCTTTACACAGGATGTTATGGCCAGCTAAGGTTGGTGGCCAGGGCACTCTAGAATCCATGACCCAAAAAGTGATGTACTTGCTGTAATACCAGAGAGCCAAAGCACTAGGCAAAGTGCAAGGCATATGTCAGGAAAAGTCACATAAGGTTTTCTTGACACTACCATGACCCTACCCACCAGCAAAACAGAAGGCCAAAACACTGGATGGCACATGGCACAGTATACTGATAAGCCACAACCTGCCGAGTAGCACCCCCTCTGGGCACAACACAAGCATATACACACATCCACACTTTTATGCATAAACAAACTGCATATATGACCACTGAAACACTGTTTCACAATGTACTGTGTGCATAAATACAAAGGTGGGTAAGGACAAAAAAAGACTAAAAAGCAAGATTTTTAAAGTCCTTTTCTGTCTTTGTGCCATGATTCTGGCACACTCTCACCATCTTTCCTTAAATGTCAGACCACCTAAAAAAATGGTCTGACTTTCATGTGCAAATGGCACAATCTGTGGCACTTTTGTGCCCACTTGCATCACCAAAGTTGGATACCGCTGGATATCACCCCTTTTTCAGATTTCAGATGCCACTAGATACTGACTGAATTTGACCAGGGATCTGATCATCACATATACCATGTATGGATTGCTTCAGAACTACAGCATCCAATCAGATCAGCGAGATTTGTTGACTGGATCCCATCTGATCCAAATTATCCAAGGGCCGGATTCAAAAAATCCTTCTCTCAGACTGAAAATTTATCTTAGATCCCCACATCCAACCTTGGATTTCCAAAATGTGGCTACAGATCCAAAATCCTAGCTTGGTCAGATGGAGCTCAGATTTGGAGATGGAAAGCAGGACTATCCATTGGAGGACTCTTGGATACAAAATGGCACTACCCAAACACACTAAAAGTGATGCATACATTGTCCTGCTTCTTTGACGCAAGCTGCCGTAAAGCAGAGAAAACATGGCAAATCTGTCCAAATCTTTGAAAACAGCACCCAAATGTTCTGGTGCCTCTGGCATGATAAAGCTGCATCAGAAATTGGGAACTGCCCTGAGTAATGTCTTTTGAAAATCCTGCCCCATTAATTTGTGGAGTGTGCCCTGTTATTGCTATGTTATTTTACACTGGCCTTATAGCACTCTCCCAAACCCTTACATCTCTTTTGTTCATACAGCAATAACTCCCTGGAAAAAGTTCCATTTGGTTTTTAAACCCTGCGATAATACCTGCATTGACAACATCACTGAGTAGACTAATCCACCCCTGCACTACTCATTCTGTGAAGAAGTACTTTCTAATTTCCTTAATGAATGTCCCCTTCCAGTTTAAGTTGGTATCGCCTGGTAGTTGTATCATCTGGTAGTTGTGTTGTTCCTTAACTTCAGTAACCCTGTGGAGGCCACCCTATTATATCCCTGCATGTATACATATTGTATGTTTTTTATTATATCCCCCTTTCTTTCCTGCCCTCCAGAAAATACTCGTTGAGACCACCCAAACATTCCTCCTATGTCCTACCCTGGTGCCCCTGTATCATTTTCATAGCCTTCCTCTGGATAGTTTAACCCCTTTCTGCCTTCTACAGATGTGGGTTCCAAAATTACATGTAGTACTCCAGGTGTGGTCAAACAAATAGCCTGTGTAGCAGCAGGTCCCTCTCAAAAATGAGCTCGCTCAATGGTGTTCGCCTGACTAAATAAAGATTTTGACTGATTGATTAATTGATTAATATCATTTCTTTGCTGTGACTAATGAAACCCTGTCTGAGGCTTCCCAGCACCCTGCTGGCTTACCCACATGCTGCACTGAATTGGGAGGAGGCTTTCAGACTATTGTTAATATCACCCGCTAAGGTCCCTTTCCTTCTCTGACTGCTCTACTGTGACCCCACTGATGCAACATTCCAGATGCAAATATTTGTTTTCAATGGGGGCTATTCACAAAGGTGCAGAGTGGGAACACACTGTGTAAAACCGGCGCGTATCCCACCCTGCACCTGCTCGCACCCTCCTGCATCCACTACATCCCCAATGTGGTATGCTATAACCAATTACACCCCCTATGCACCTTATCCCCTGGCCAATCGTGCAGCTCCACACTGGGGTGGGCTGGGGAGTGGGGTAGGGGCTGTGCCAGTACTCCATGCGTGTCACTAGACTGCAAAGTGCTGCATGTGGTGAGCCGGCAGCTACACAAACAAGGGGCAGTCACGACCCCTGGCTGCCAGTTATGCGCCCCCACAGGGAGGCAAGCGCCGGCTGCAGCGGTGACGGCAGAGGACATCGGCCCCCCCAAACGGATGTCCCTACCGTCAGGACACACTGGGAGGGCTTGGGGCAGTCAGCCGAAGTACTCCCCCAACATTGCAGCGGGCACCCTGCATGCTGACAGTCAACATGGCGCCCCACAGGCGCAAGGGATCCCCTTCGGAAGCCAGACCGGGCAGCCAACTGGCTGTCGCCCAGATACACTGCACCACACCTGCCTGACCCCCGCAGACGAGCCGTGTAAGGGAGTTGGGTGAGGCTAGTGCTTGTGAATGCGGTCCCCGTGTAGATCTCCCAAGGGTGCGGAGCTCCGCTGGCAGGATACACACCTTTGGCACGCATTTCCCACCTGTTTCTGAACAGCCCCCAATATGCATTACATTACATTGTTTGGCATTACATTTCAATTTCCAAATTGTGCATTCTTAAATGGAACACATCCACCACCCACTGCTGCTGTGCTTTATAAGCTATAATATGTATCCTGATGTCTCCACAGATGGCCTAAGAAGGGGAACATGGCACATCACCATACCCATGGACACCAGACTCTGCCCTATCCTCTCCTTCTTCAAGTAAGGCTACATTTTTAAACTATGTTGTGCAGCATGCAGACACCTTCCTAGCTGATGGCAGTAGTGTGCAGCCCATGTTGTCCAGGTATCTGAAGCCCACTGTTTGCATGATGAACACATTTTCAATGGCCCGGTGGCGCTGAGGGCTGAGGCTCTGGATGCCATGCCTCACTCCACACTGGCAACCTGGATTCAGGAATGCACCCAGGCCGTCAGGGGTTGGCCAGAGAGGGAAAGAATCAAGCGTCCAAAGGACTGCTCTCCTTTCCCTGGGAAGGGACTGGGGTCTCCATCGCGCTGCAGCAGCCCCCTGTGGAGATCAGGGGCACTACAGGAGCGGTGCACTTGTGGGGTGAAGTGCGGTAGATGTTGGCACGTAGTGCCTTGATGTCATTGCATGTCCACACGTCAAGGGTTAAAAGCAGGAGGAAAAATGGCAGTCGACTGGGCAACTTGATAGCCGCACTTCACCACCCATGGGGCCTGTCGGGGAATCGCACTGCGGTAGTGGTTCCCAGCCCGGTGCGGGGGGACTAGGGGGATCCCTTCTGCGGGTATGGCGTGCACCAGCCGGTATGTGAGTGAGCCTGCGGGCTGAATGGGGTTGAAGGCAGTGGCTGGATGTAGGCAGGCTGGGCTGCAGGGAGTAGAAATAAGAGATTAAAAAAAAAGAACGCATTTTCAATGATGCTCTTGCTCAATTTATGCACTCTGTTGTATTTAGCCTGTGCTGCTGTGGTGGGGTTCAGGAATGACAGCATCAGGCATGTCCTATGTGGGTAACTCCTGTCACCTGCGTGAAAAAACACTGATGTCAGGCATATGGTATGGTGAACACATGTCGACACACCCGGATGTTGCTTTAAGTATTCCTACTGATCAGACACCCCAGGTCAAGCAGCAGTGAGCACAGGAGTGGAACAAGCTATGACTGGGCCAAGATATAGGTATCATGTATTGATAAAGGAAACTTGGCACACAAATCTTATGTTTTTTTTGTAAAAATTAACTTGCTTTGAAATTGCAAATGACTAGTTGTAGTAATAGCAGAATCATAACTGAATGTTATTTTTCAGAGAAGCACTTTGATGCAGCTACGTTAAGGTGCTAAGTAAGCAATAAGCCACAACAGGTTGTGCAATAAAGAATTTTATAAAGTGGGCCATGAAAATCCTGTAACCTTATTGGTCAACACATGTCACATGGCCATTGATTATTTTCTGGCAACTACACACCTCACCTAAACTACATAATTTTTAACAAATAAAAGCCCATTTTATAAATGGTATAGCACACTCCAGGGTGTGTGATCTTAAGGCAATAATGTACTACTCGGGTGGGTGTAGCACTCAGCTGTGCCTTGTGCCTAACAATCACCCAATGTGTGCATTATTCCTTTATAATCACACACCCTGTCATGTAGTATCCCTATCTTGATGCATGCCCCAGGGGTGTGAGGTATGTGGCCAAAGAGTGCACTGCATGCATGCCCCAGGGGTGTGAGATATGTGGCCAAAGAGTGCACTGCGGTCCTTTATAAAATGGTGCTTGGTCAGTTCTGTCTACTAAGTGGTCAGGGCCCCATTACTGTGTTAACTTAGATTATACTCCTGCTCAGAAGACATGATGGGGTGCATTAATCAACAGCACGACCAGTCAGGGTCAAGAAAGTCAATATGCTAATTATATATCTTCAAGGTCAAAAAGGTCACACTGTAAAAGAAATCCATCCAAACACAAAATATATTTCAAAACTAGGATTCTACATAACAGAAACATGCATACATACATCACTAAACCATCAGCAAAACATCTATAATAAAATCTCCACTTACCTAGAAACAAAGGACAGCTCAGAGTCTCTGCTTGAATCTCAACTGCCCAGCAGTGAACCTGAATGGAGATAGCCTATGCTACCAGGTCTGATTCAGATCACATAGGAACAACAGAAAGCACAGACCAGACTTCCAGCTTAGCCTCACAGATCACATGGGAAATACAGGCAGTTACAAGTCAGGAATACCTATTTAAAGCTACAAAATGACCCACTCCCTTACAGTGCAACCGCCCCCACCTAGTGCAGCTTACTTGCTGCAATATGCTAATGCCCTAAAGGCAACCGTTTAAAGATACAGCACCAAAAAACAGCACTACTACACTGCTAAAAAATCTAACATCACTAAACAATTTTAGGGGAATGCGCCAGTTCCATCAGGGAGATTATGACATATCAGTGCACCATGTGTTGGTAAAAGTCCCTGGCCCCTCAAGCTCAGGACTCCAAAGCAACCACTCGGTACGTTAACCCAGCATAATTCCCCTCTGCTATACCTTATTCTTTACTTAATGCACAACCCCGTTATGTTTTTTTTTTTCTTGCTGCATAAAATGGCAAATTTAAAATGAGTATGTAAAACATTTAATAAACTGGCAAACACTGTTGTGCGAGTACACTAGAACAGCAAATTTGTTTTTATAGTGTCAGGAATGAATTAACAGTCCATTGAGACCCCAGTGTGACAGGTTCTGACAATTGTTACTGCTACTGATCAAGAGCTACAACTCAGCTATGCAGCTCCAGTTTTATACAAGGGGCTAGAGTACATTCAAGATAGAAAGAAAAAGGCAGCAGTTAATGAAAGACAGGCAGAGTGAAGTCTGTATCAAACGATGCATGTATTGAGAGAGAGAGAGAAAGAGAAAGAGAGAACATATACTCAGAGAGAAACATAGAAACATAGAATCTGTCAGCAGATAAGGACCATACAGCCCACCTAGTCTGACCATTTCCCTACTCACTGCTGCAGCCCCAGATCCTATTTGATCTGCGGCTCTCCTGCTTTGCACATCTCTAGGGTACCCTTATGTCTATCCCATGCACTCTTGAACCCTCGTATTGTTTTTGCACCCACCACTTTTGCTGTAAGGCTGTTCCATGGCTCCACCACCCTTTCAGTAAAAAAAGTACTTCCTAACATTACCCCCAAGCCTTCCACCCTTCAGCCTCATTCATAGTATGCCCCCTTGTTATTGTGCAGTTTTCTCTGAAATATGCTTTCCAAAGCACATAAATAAAACAAATAATTGCTTAAGTAGGCATGTCAGATAGGTAATTAGCTCTAACTTGGGATATGAAATAAGTTCAGGTACTGAGCAATGCACTGATAGCATTTTAATGCACGCTTAGGTGACGTCTCTTGGCCAGTAAAGTTTCTAAAGTTTTCCTTGCCATTTTATACATAAGCAATAAGACATGACAGGGTTTGAGTTAAACTGAGGTAACCACACGCCCAGGGGTGCAGTGTGGCCCGAAACTGTGGGCAGAGAGCCTTACAGTCCCTGAAAGTTCAGTCATCTCAGCCTAACACACCCTGGAATGTCTTACTGGACTTATTAAATGAGTTTTATAGTTAATAAATATACACAGACTAGAGAATAACAGTTAACTCAATGTTTTGTTTAGGCAGACTGTTACTTTTTAAAGGATTAAAATAGTCGTAAAACGTGCAAATGTAAAAGTTAAAGTGCAGAGGTATAACCATTAATGTATGGTTAATTGGGTGGGCCGGCAGGCTGGCACCAGTACTTTTTTCCCCTGTAAGTTAGGCTGAGGTAAAAGCACAGGTGACAGCCTGTGTCAAGCAATCAGTAGCCAGCATTCTATGTGCCCATTTTATAAGACACTTCACAGCTTGCAGTAATGTCTAGAGGTTACAGCAACAAGCTGTGAATGAGCTTGGTACTGTACATCCAGCACACCTAGGTTTCATCCTGCCAACCTCTACTTGCATGCTGTGTGACCCCAAGCAAGTCACTGAACCTCCCAGTGCTCCCAGGATGCACTTGGAAATGAGCTTTGACTCAGTATGCCTTTCTCAACCAATAACTGTAAAAAAAAAAAAAAAAAGAATGAATAAATAAGATTTCTTACTGCATCACTGAAGGCAGATTTTGATGTCTGACCATGGACAAAGTTGGAAACGTCTTCCTACGAAGTAACTCCTTAAACCTTTTTTCTATTTTTAACCTTAAGGGCATTTTTCTTTTTACAGAAGTCTAATGCATGTCCCCCCTTCCCCCCAAGAGGAATACTGCAGTACCACCTTAAACTTACCTCACCAGCACTGTAGCTGCGGAGTCGCTGTAGATGCTGCCTGTGTGTCAAGTGGTTTGGAAGGCGACCATTTTGCAGGGGAATTCTGGGATCTATAAATGTTGTGGCCCGGCTATTGTGGTCAACAAAAAAAGACTGGAACAGAGGAAAAATGTTTTTGAGACTCAAAGTTTTATAGCTATCTGTAAAGACAGATTCTTTACCTCGTATGCTCAACAGTCACCACTTGTCTCCTAGTTACTGGTACGGTATTACACTTTGTCACTTATGCTGTGTATTTTTATTATTTTATTATCAACGATGTTCCTGCTACTATTTCTCTTTGCACTTTTATTTCTATGCATTACTGTTGTTCCTATTTGTGTTCCCTGCTGTCTATTCTTGAATGTTACTACTATGTCCATGATGGTGTAGACGGAATCCCTTCGCCCTTGACTGTTTTTGTAACTCTCCCCGGTCCTGCTTCAAAGCAGGCATATGTATGCCTAGAGTACCTTACCTGAATATCGAAAACAAAAAAATAAATAAATAAGACATACAAGTTCTCAACTATTTAGAAGCCACAAGTTACATGAATCAAAACTGTTAATACTAGGGTTGGATTATCGTACAAGGCTACTCATAATCTCACTCTCAAGGCCCCACTTGCCACTGCACATGGAATTCTTCTCAAATTTATGTACGGGGTACCTGTGTACTCGGCTGCTGTCAAGGCCACCTTAAGGAAATGAGATGCGACTTATAACAACATATGCTGCTTTGCCCTGGCTACATATCGCCATGTCCACCACTGTACTCTACTACAGGTTTGGCTGCCTCCCCCCCTCCCAATGTCTACGGGACATCACCCTGGACAGTATTGTCTACAATGTCATTCACAACCAGCATCCAATATCCATTGGTGCAGCAGGGCTCAGTCCTGGGAACAGTCCTCTTCACTGTCTTTATAAGTGACATTGCAGAAGAACTAGAAGGGAAGGTATGCCTTTTTGCAGATGACACCAATATCTGAAATAGGGTGGATACTCACAGGGGGTGGGGAAAATGAGTAGGGACCTGAGAAACTCGAGGAGTGGTCAACAGCATGGCAGCTGGGGTTCAATGCCAAGCAGTGCAAAATCATGCACCTAGAGCACAGAAATCCAGAAGCGGAATATAATATGGTGGTGGGGGGAGGTACTGATGGTCACTAAGCAAGAAAGAGACCTTGAGGTTATTATACCCAAGGACCTCAAAGTGGCATGGCAATGTGACAAGGCAGTGGGCAGGGCCAGTGGGGTGCTGGGGTGCACAGTGAGAAGCATCACCAGCAGGAGAAAGGAGGTGGTGTTACCGCTATATCAATCACTAGGGAGATGCCACCTGGAGTACTGTGTCCACTTCTGGAGGCCGCATTTCAGACAACACACAGACAGGGTGGAGGCAGTCCAGAGGAGGGCTAGTAAAATGGTGCAGGGGTTACATCAAAAGTCCTATGAGGAGAGAATGAGGGATATCAACATGTACATCCTCGAGGAGAGGAGAGGAGGAAGGGGGGGGGACATGATTGAGACCTACAGTTACCTCATGGGGTGAACAGAGTACATGAGGGGAGTCTACTTCAAATGAGGAAGGGGACCAGGACATGATGGCATATGATGATGCTGGAGGGGGGGGTGCAGTTTATGAGGGATGTGTAGAAGTACTACTTCACTGAAAGAGTAGTGGATGCCTGGAACAGTCTAGCAGCAGAGGTGATGGGAGTGAAAACAGTGTGGGGCTTCAAAAGTGCTTGGAATAAGCATAAGGGAATATTGGTAAACAGGTGGGAGGGGTGGTCGACAGAGACCAGATAGAGTCTGCAGAGACAGAAAAGGCAGGGAAAATCTGGGCAGACTAGGTGGGCCAAACTATCCTTTTCTGTTGACTATTTCTGTTTCTGTGTGTTTCATTGCCTCACTTCTGCTGCACAGTGCCTACTCCTTAAGGTAGGCTGATCAATCCCTCCTGTCTGTCCCTAAAATGAGAACTAATTTTAGGAAGCATTGCATTCTCGATTTTCAGCACAAGGCTATGGAACTATGTCCCTCACAAGATACAAATCTGCCAACCAGTCCAGGGTCTAAGCAGCTGCTACCATCTGTACGTACTTAATGCCCGCACTTGTTCCTGCTACTAGCTGGGGCTGCTGTTGGGAACTGTTTGTAAGCTTCTTCTGTGAGCAACCTTGATTTCATCTGATACCCTGAATATACTGCATTTATTTACAATAATCGCAACAAATTCAAATAAAATTTAACCAAATGTACAGGCAAAACATTGATAATAATGGTCAGAACATTTTAAATAAAATAAATAGAAGATCATCAAATGAAACTTGGAAATGCAATGATAATTTTCCATAGATATCAAGCATAAAAACAAGTTACTCAACTGTAACAGTAGTTCTAGGAGTTGGATATGTTGTTCATCCTCACATCTGGCAGTGTCCTTTCCCTTTAAGATGTGCCAGAAAGTCTTCAAGCTGGCTCCTCCCACCCACCCAGGTGGTATAACCCTTGGATCCGCCCCATGATCCCAGATCTTGCCTACTAGAAAGCAGAGTGTGAGCACCAAAGCTGGGGAGGTCGGGTGGGTAAGTGTGGATGAACAACATATACCACTCCTAGAACTACTATTACAGGTGAGTAACCTGTTTTTCTACAGATGTGGATCTGTTGTTCTAGCCACACATCTGGCAGACTCCTAGCAGTTCTCCAGGAGGAGGGCAGCAAGGCACACACACCCTACTTCAGGAACAGAGACTGGAGAACTGAGGCCCCAAAACCAGCATCCTGGCATGACTCAAAGTCGATGTGGTAATGGGAAATGAAGGTGTGTGCTGACTTTCAGGTAGCAGCCCTGAAGATTTCCTGGATAGGGGTGTCCCTAGAAGCAGCCACCAATGCAGCGGTATGGTGGGTGGAATGAGCCCTTAGCCCTACGGGAGGCTCCCTACCCACCAACCTATAGCATAGATCAATGCATGGTGTAATCCATCTGCCAACTATCCGCTTGGCTGCAGGTCTGCAGGTGTGGCTTCAGCCTAGGTGACAAACAGCTGGCAAACCTCTCCCCGAACTCTGGCCGTGCGCTCTTTATAATAAGCGAGCGCTTGCCTCAGGTCCAAGGTATGGGGCTTGTATTCAGCGTCCGAGGTATGATTGGGGTAGAACACCAGAAAAGTCATCACCTGATTCAGGGGAAACTCCGACACAACCTTCGGAAGGGACTTCGGCTTGGGATGCAGGACAACCTTGTCCCTGTGGAAAGCCAGGTAAGGAGACTCAATGGAAAGTGCCTGGAGCTCCCCAAGCCTTCTGGCTGACGTAATGGCCACCAAGAAGGCAGTTTTCCATGACAAGTGTGACATCTCACACTTGTGCATTGGTTCGAATGGCTTGCTCATGAGCTTTGCCAGTACCAGCAATAGATCTCACAGACGTGGAGGTTCACACACCGGAGGGGATGTGTGATCTAAGCCTTTGAAAAATCACCAGACCACTGTCTTGTGCGCCACCGACTGCTAACCGGCCTGCGCCTGGTAAGCAAAGATGGCTGACAGGTGCACCTTGAGAGTCGTCGACTGAAGTCACCCTTTGGAGACAGACCACAGGTAGTCTAAAATGTTGGCCACAGGACAGGTCAAAGGGTCCAGCCCCTTGCCCTGACACCAAATGGAGAATCTCTCCCACTTGAAGGCATAGCATTTTCTAGTTGACTCCTTCCGAGAAGCCTCCACGACTGTGAAGTCATCTTGAGAGAGACCCAAAGCCTGGAACTCTAGCCGCTCAGGAATCAGGCTGTAAGGTGCAGGGATTGAAAGTCCAGGTGGGGTACCTTCCCCTGGCTGATGGAAAGCAGATCCAGGCATGTTGGCAGATGCCTCGGGAACCTGTTGCTGAGGCTGAGGAGATCAGGGTACCATTACTGGTGTGGCCAGTCTGGAGCCACCAGAATCACCTGTGCCTTGTCCCTCCTGACCTTGAGTAACACTTTGTGTATCAAGGGAAGTGGAAGGAAGGCATAGAAGAGGCCTGGGGTCTATGGGCTTGGGAAGGCATCCCCCTGCAGCGAGCCCTGCTGAGGGGGCAGGCACAATACAGACTCAGCTTTGCGTTCTCCCCGGAGGCAAACAGGTCCACCTAAAGGATGCCCCACTGGGAGAACAGACTGTAGCATACCTCTGGATGGAGAGACCACTCGTGAGATGCCTCGACCACCCGGCTAAGAGCGTTCGCCAACTGATTCGAGGCTCCTGCCACATGGATGGTTAGGATATCTGCCTCCAGACTGTGCACCAGAGTCCAGGTGCAGAGAGCTTCCTGCACAAAGGCCGGCAATGAGTCCCTCCCTTTTTATTGAGGTACTACATGGTTGTGGTGTTGTCTGTCTGGACTTGAACCACTTGACCCCAAACAAATGGAGCGAATGCAGTCAGTGCGAGCCAAACTGCTCGGAGCTCCAGCAGGTTGATGTGGATCTGGATTCTTCGGGGGTCCAGAGCCCATAGACTCTGTGTACCCCCATGTGGGCACCCCAGCCTAGGAGAGAGGCATTGGTCATCAGGATGACCATCGGCTTGGGGTCGACAAACGGGATCCCTTCCTGGAGATATTCTGAGACAGTTCACCACTGGAGAGTGTCCCACATCTTCTGGGTCACTGTGACCAACTGGTCGAAGTGACCTCTGCGCAGGCACCACTGGCTGGCCAGCTCCCACTGCAGGGAGCGCAAATGCCACCAGTCCCATCAGACCACGGAGGTGCAGGCTTCCATGTAACCCAGAAGGTGCAGGAAGTCCCAGGCAGAGCACAAGTGCCCAACCTGAAATGACTGGGCATAGGAGAAGAGAACCTCTGCCCTGTCTGCTGGGAGCCAGGCTCTGACTCAGCAAGAGTCGAGCTCTGCTCCAATGAAAGTTGATTACCTGCGTGGGCATGAGTTCCAGCTTGGCCTCGTTGACTAATAGGCTCAGGTATAAGCAGGTCTGGAGGGCCAGATCCCAGGACCACTCCACCTCCTGCCTGGAGGGACCTGCAATCAACCAGTCATCCAGGTAGGGGTAAAACTGGACCCCTTGACACCGAAGGTGGACTGCCACCACTACAATGCATTTGGTGAAGACTCTGGGGACCAAGGAAAGGCCAAATGGCATGGCCTGGAACTCGTATAGGGCTCCCTTTGCTCGAAGGCGGAGGTACCTTCGGTGGGACGGACGGACCAGGACATGGAAGAATGCGGCCTGGAGATCCAGAGAGCAGAACCACATGTTCTGCTCCAGGGATGGTATGATCTGGGACAGAGTTACCATCCTGAAAGTGCGGGACCTGAGAAATTTGTTTAGGTCATGCAGATCTAGAATGGGATGCCAGCTCCCTGCCTGTTTTGGCACGAGGAGGTACCTGGAGACAAACCCTGGGTGTGCAGGAGGGTCCGCTACTCTGACCACTATCTCCTTTTAGAGGAGTTGGGCTATATTGTGTCTGAGAGCCAACCGAGTGTCTGCGGACACCAAGCCCTCCGGTGGCGCGCGGGCTCAGCTTGGAGGGTACTGCTCGAATTCCAGAGGCAGACCCTGACTGATGACTTCCAGAATCCACCTGTCTGTGGTAACAGTGGACCAAGTGGAAAGGAAGTGGCAGAGCCAGCCCCCCACGGGAGGACCCAGGGGAGGTGTGACAGGTATGGGGTTGGCAACCCCCATCCCGTCACTGTGCAGGCTTGGTGGAGGAGGAGGCCCCGACCGAAGAGCCACCAGGACCTTTGCCTCCAGGCTTTCGTGGGCACGGAAGCCACTCACTTGGGCCGGGGGCATCAAGACTGAGCCTGCTGCTGCCCAGACTGATACTGAGCAGGCTTGGCTGCAGGGGTGGAAGGCTGAAAGGGCTTATGCTTCTGCTTGGAGCCTTTAGAGTCCTTCTGGATGGACTGAACAGAGTCCAAGGTGGCACTGGACTTCTCTATACGCTGGAGGTGACCGTTGACTCTGGGCCCGAAGAGGCCGGTTCCCAGGAAGGGTACATCTGCCAATTTGAGCTCAGTATCTGTCGTGAAGGTCAAAATCCTCAGCCAAGCCCTACGGCGCATGGCGACGGTGGCCGCTACTGAGTGGGCACAAGAATCCCCGAGATCCACAGCTGTCTGGAGCTGCTGTTTGTCAACAGCTCGACCTTGATCCCAATCCTGCTTGACCGTAGGCTGAAGGTCGTGAAAAGAATAGGAAGCACCTCATCCAGGAAGCCCAGCAGGGTGTGGGAAAAATGTGCCATAATAATGGTCGCTCTCGCCTGACGGAGACTGAGCGAAGAGGCAGCAATAACCTTTTTTACAGAGTAGTCCAATTTCTTGGACTCTTTGTCTGGAGGTTTGTCCACATCCTTGTGACCCAAGCGGCGAAACATGGAACTGGTTATAATCTGCTCGGCCAACAGGTGTTCTGTGAACCCCAAGAGGGAGCCTCTGGAAACCGCATATTTGGGGGCCATACGGGCCGAAGGCACAGAGCAGGAAGCTGGGTGCTGCCAAACTTCAGGGCCAGGCCGACAATGGCCTCAGCCACTGGGAAGGCCTCTGTCGGCGAATCCCCCTTATCCAGGATGTCAGTAACTAGGTAACGCGCCCTCTTCTGGACAGGCTCCAACTGCATCCCTGTGGACTTGGAAATGAGACAGAGGATGCTCAAGAAGGACAATCGGCCTTCCTCCGCCAAGAGATCCCCTGCCAACACTGCGTCCACCAGAAGGGAGTGGAGCAAGGAATCATCATCGGACTCCGTAGAGTCCCTGCACAGCGGCCGACCACCCTTGTCAATTTCCACCCTCCGTGGGTGGTTGGGCATCAGAGTGACTGACAACCAGTGGGGAGGACCCGTGGCCGACCGAGACTCCTTAGTCGGGGCCCCGGTGGAGGGCTGTCAGGGTGTTGGCTCCACCACAATTGGTGGAGAAGCCACAGCAAGCCGGGGCGCCACGGTTTTCACTGGCTCCAAAGGCGGAGGGGTGGTGTCAACTTGCTCCAGGGGCTCCAGAGGCATAGGCGTCGGCCTGGAGGGTGACACCAGGTAATTGCCAGAGTTAAAACTGGGGCAGACTTCTGACCAGCCAAGACTAGCTGTTGCCACATGAGGGCCTCATAGCGCAGACGCAACTTGTGTCAGAGCCTCTCCTTGATCAAGGAGGATGAGGAAGAAGAATAGCGGCGGTGCCGCTTCTTGTGGTGCCGAGAGTGGTGACGGTGGGTTCTTTGAGACCCACTCGAAGAAGTCGACCAAGACCTAGTCTGAGACCATCGGGGGGACTGACGGGTTGCTGAGAAGGAGACAGGGAAAACCGTGACTCCCCCTGGTCGATAGGAGCTTTGTGAGCCAGCCCCTCAGGCTGGGTCGGCTCTTTGGCTGGCAGGACTGGAGTCCTGAATAGAGAATTGTCGGCCTCGTCGAGAGAAAGCAGGTCAGCTGGGTTGAGAAAAATCTCAGCTGGATCGTCGGCCCGCGTCTCGGCAGGCTGGCCTAACAGGGGCACCGTGAAGCCAGCGGCTGAGGCCGCAGTTTTGACTGAAGTCGAAACTGCAGTTTCCTGAGACCATGAATGCTCTCAGTCCCAAGAATGTCTACGATGAGACTTCTCCTTATCCTTTGACTCCTTCTTCTTTTCTCGGGAGCGCAACCTGTGTGAAGCTGAGGGGCCCTCTCTCTTAGTTGGGAGAGACTGGCACAGCTACTTGAAGGAGCCTGAGAAAGTGGAGCCCAATTTCAAGGGGCTGAAGGCAGATGCCAAAGAGGAACCTTCTGCAGTGTGAGCCGCCTCCTCCTCGAAGGCCTTCGTCTGTTCAAGTTGCTCAGTGGACCCCGCGACCATGGTGACCACCCAACCGGCTTCTTTAGATTTGACCGGCAGGTTAAGTTTTTTCTGGATGGCCCAACTGCAAACGGGTGCCATGATCATCGAACACATTCGGTTGGAACACGTGACAAAAATCGCAGGCCTGGGTATCATACTCATGTCCCAGGCAATAGATGCACGTGACGTGCAGGTCAGTGCGTGACATCTTCTGCCCACAAGGGCACCAGCTAAACCCAGGCGAGGACTTTTCCTCCATCGCATTCACAATCAAAGATCATTTTGGTGAAGAAACTCTTATGAGTTTAAGTTTTGAAAGTAAATCCGAAGATTTGAGCACCAGGGCCTACTCAACGTGGGAGCGGTAAGGAGGGAACCCGTTTCTTTCAGCGGAAAGGAAGATCTGGCATCATGGGATGGAACCAAGGATTATACCACTTGGGTGGGTGGGAGGAATCAACTTAAAGACTTTCCGGCATATCTTATAGGGAAAGGACACTGCCAGATGTGTGGATAGAACAACATATCCGCGTCCCTAGAAGGATTTTTTCACTGCATTATGCTGCTGCCAGTATATGCTTTATATTCTCTCATTTGCTTAATGTTATTGTCATGGTACAGTATTATTATCCTGATTGTAACCTCCCGGGTCATGTCTGAAAATAGCAATCCCCATTCTTGGGAAAGAAGACACCAATACAGAGGGAGCTGAACAGGAGGTTGCACTGCCAGATGCTGCAGAAGTGGAAACCAGATCTGGTGGGGCCAGAAAGTGCCACTAGTATTAGGGTGGCATGCTTCATCCACAGCTTGAGTAGTACCCTCTGTATGAGAGACATTGGAGGAAGAGTGTAAAGGCAATCTCCCTTCTCAGGAGAGGGACAGTGTGTGTTGCCAGAAAACTCCATGCCCTTGAGCGAACAAACAAAAACATGGCAGTTCCACATTGTGTGAGGGAAGCAAAAAAGGTCCAAATCTGGATGACTCCACCTTACAAAGAGGTTGTTTTCCACACAAGTCAACAGTTTCCATTCATGAGTCAGGGACTGAGACCTGCTTAGCCTGCCTGCCAAGATGATTAAGACACCTGGGAGAAACACACCCGACAGCTGAATGCCATGAGACATGGCCCAGTACCACACTCTAAATGTCTCCCTGCACAGTGTGTAAGAATGAGTGCCCTCTTGCTTGTCAATGTAGTACATAACATTGCCATTGTCTGTCTGAATCAACAAGGGACCAGGGCTGAGATGAGCTTGAAATGCCTGTAGGCCAAGAAGAACAGCCCCCATCTCAAGAATATTAATATGAAGATCTGGAGAACCAAGGCAAGGACAGAAGAGAGAATAGCCAACTCAGTCAAAGAAGGAGATCAAACCTTCTTCCGGTACGTGAGCGAGAGGAGAAAGTCAAAGGAGGGAATAGTTGGGCTGAAAAATATAGAAGGGGAGGGTTGGTGGAAGATGACTGTGAGAAAGCGGATGTATTAAACAGCTATTTCTGCTCAGTATTCATGGTAGAGAAGGATGGGGAAGGTAGGCAAACCAGGGGAAACAAGGTGGTGGTGGTGGTGGGGGGTGTTGACCCCAGTCCATTCCAGGAAGAGGCGGTCATGAGGGAGCTGAGAGGCTGAAGGTGGATAAGGCCATGGGGCAGGATGAGGTGCACCTCAGGGTTCTGAGGGAGCTTTGTAAAGTACCAGCAGGTACCTCTGACCAGCCTCTTCAACAGATCCTTGGAGTCAGAGGAGGTCCCCAATGACTGGAGAAGGATGGATGCGGTCCCCTTACATAAGGGTGGGGAGAAGGAGGAGGCAGGTAACTACAGAACGGTGAACTTAACATCGGTGGTAGGCAAGTTCATGGAGAAACTGCTGAAAAAAAGAATCACTGGCTACCTAGAAGCCAGTGGCCTACAGGACCAACGGCAACACAGGTTCACAGAGGGCAGGCCGTGTCAAATGAACTTGATAGATTTCTTTCACTGGGTCACCAGGGTAGTGGACCGGGGGTGTCTGTAGACGCTGTGTACCTCGACTTGCTGAAGGAACTTGATTCCACACCGCACAGGAGACTACTGCACAAAATGAGGTGTCTTGGGCTGAGGTCAGTAGTGGTAAGGGGGATGCAAAACTGGCTAGGGGGCAGATGGCAAAGGGTAATAGTGAATGGGGTACCATCAAAGGAGGTACCAGCGGAGTGCATCAAGGGTCAGTGTTGGGGCCACTCGTATTTAATATCTTTATAGGGGCCATAGCGGAAGGTCTGGAGGGAAGGGGATGTCTATTCACAGATGACATGAAGGTCTGCAATACAGCTGATACACCTGAGGGAGTTGAGAGTATGCGTAGGGATCTAGAAAAACTAAAAAGTGCAAAATCATGCACTTGGGCAAAAAAAAAACAGAGAGCAGAATACCGGATTTGGGGGATGGGGGCATGCCCTAGAGGAAACCGAGCTGGAAAGAGAACTTGGTATTCTCATTTCACGAGACCTGAAGGTGACAAAGCAATATGAGAAGGCGTTGGCAAGAGCCAGTAGGATGCTGGATCGTATCAGTAGGGGAATCACTAGCAGAAAGAGGGGGTTCATACTACCCTTGTACAAACAACTGGTTAGGCCACACCTTGAGTATGGAGTCCAGTTCTGGAGGTCATACCTCAAGAAGGATGTGGCTAGGGTGGAGCAGGTCCAGAGGAGGGCAACAGAAATGGTGAAGGGCCTCGGACACCTGTCATACGAGGAACGGCTGAAGGACCTAAACATGTACTCCCTAGAGCAGAGAAGGGAAAGGGGGGACATAATTGAGATCTTCAAATATATCAAGGGTATAAACAGGGGACACGTAGGGGACATTTT
Organism: Neoceratodus forsteri; assembly: GCA_016271365.2. NCBI lineage: Eukaryota > Metazoa > Chordata > Ceratodontiformes > Ceratodontidae > Neoceratodus > Neoceratodus forsteri. The sequence goes on along the minus strand of CM057456.1, from coordinate 747,084,385 downwards.
CAAGCTAAAGGGGCAATCAAAAACAAGGGGACAGGATTTGCCGATAGTAGGGGGAAGGTTCAGAGGAAACATTAGGAAATTCAGCTTCATGGAGGGGGTGGTGGGTAGCTGGAACAGACTCCCGGAGAAGGTGGTGGGAACAAGGACTGTGGAGGGATGCAAGGGAGCATGGGATAGACACAAGGGTCTGTTGGAGCTGGGGGGGGGGCATTAGGAAATAGAAAAGAACTAGCAGTCTAGCTAGGTAAACTGGGCAGACTGGGTGGGCCTGGCGTTCCTTTTTTGCTAACACATTCTGTTTCTATGTATGTTATGATCTGACACCAGACTGGACCATGTGCCCTGAGTCTGGAACGACCACAGATGTGTACTCCAGCCAGACTCTGAGGCTTCCATTGTCAATATCTGCAGGGGAGTCAGATGAAAAAAACTGGATGCTCTGTAGTAAGTTTAGGCGTTCCACCTACCATAGTAGTGCACGACATAAAGTGGACTTAACCAGAACTATCTGGTTCGGTTCATCCAACTGGGCCTTGAGGAGCCAATCATACAGCTATGGGAAGACATACAGATAAGGGTAGACATACAGCCCTTCCCTCTGGAGGGCTGCTGCCATTGCTGCTAAGCATATGGCAAATACCACGGCATTGAGGATAAGCCAACGGACAACATTAAGCACCAATAATAACTGCCCTCCAGCATAAAGCGGAGCTACTGTCTATGGCATTTGCATATTTTGATATTGGATTTGTATACTTCATATCAAGACCACAGAGCCAATCCACTGTTTGTAACTGAAGGAAGAGAGCCTGAAGAGAAACCATCTAAAACTTTTTATATTCAATGTACTGGTTCAAACCCCCTGTTCAGACCTCTTTGGTCCAACACAGGACACAAATCTCCTGTCCCCTTGGGAACAAGGAAGTATCGGGAACAGAATTCCCTTGTTTGTCTCGTGAGGGTGAACAGGTTCTATAGCATGCTTTTGTATCAGTGTCTGAACCTCTGTCAGCAGAAGGGACAAGTGGCCTGGAGGGTAATGACAAGGAGGTGGTGGATGCACTGGAGGGGTAGACAGCAGCTCCAAAGCATCCCCATTTCTACAATTTCCAGTACCAACTCAACTGTGGTGATCTCCTCCACTTTGGTAGGTGAAGGGAGATCCTCCTCTCCCCTAATCTGCACACCTGGAGGCAGAGGCAGAGGTGGAAGGTGCAGGGTCAGAAGGTACTGGGAGCCGCAGGGGCACCACCCAGACTGATACCACTGGATGCCTTTGCAGGGGCAGCTGGGGGGAGGGGACATAGGAGAGGACCCCTACCTTAAGCACAGGGCTTCTGATGTGAGGCACGGTAAACACGGGTAGCAGGACTATAGAAATGAAGAAACACAGATCTTGACGGCAGATAAAGACCGCCTGGCCCACCTAGTCTGCCCATTTCCCTACCTACTTAAACTCCAGATCCTAAATTATCAGCAGCTTACACTCTCTTTCCTATCACTAGGGTTGCCTTCTGTCTATCCCGTGCATTCCTGAACTCTCCAATTGTTTTAGCCTCTACGACCTCTGCAGGGAGGCTGTTCCATGCATTCACCACCTTTTCTGTGAAAAAAATACTTCCTCACATTACCCCTGAGCCCCCCCCCCCGCTTCATATTGTGACCTCTTGTTCTTGCACATCTGTTTTTTTTTTTTTGAACGATGCTGCCCTCCTGGACCTTATTGATTCCCCTGAGATACTTGAATATCACTATCATATACCCCTTCTCCCTCCTTTCCTCTAGGGTCTACATACTGAGGTATTTCAGTCTTTCCTCATATGTTTTCTGGTGTATTCCTTTCACCAGTTTTGTTGCCCTTCTCTGGACTACCTCCATTCTATCAGTGTCCTTCTGGAGATGCGGTCCCCAGAAATGAATACAGTATTACAGATGTGGCCTGACCAATTGTCTGTAAAGTGGCATCACCACCTCCTGTTTTCTACTGGTGATGCCCCTCCCTTTGCACCTCAACATCCCTCCAGCCCTCCACACCACCTTTTCGCATTGCTTGGCCACCTTCAGGTCACCCATTATATTTACCCTCAGGTGTCTTTCCAGTTTTGTTGTTGTTAGTATCCCCCCCCCCCATTTTATATTTCTCTCCAGGATTCCTGTGTACCAAGTGCATGACTTTGCACTTTTTTGTATTAAATTTAAGCTGCCACACTCTTGACCACTCCTCCAATTTGCCTAGGTTTCTTCTAATTTTTTCCACCCCGTCTGGAGTGTCCACCCTATTGCAGATCTTGGTGTCGTCCACAAAGAGGCTTCCCTTCCAACCCCTCCGCAATGTCACTAATGAAGACACTGAAGAGGACCAGCCCCAGAACCAAACCCTGTACGCAAAGACCGTAAGTCCAACCAAAACAAAATTTGGCAAATCAAGAGATCTACTATGCCCCACTGTGTGCACCCCAGTTGTCATCCCCCACTCCTGAGACTGAACTTCATTTACCACCCCTCTGTGTCCTGTTGCTCAGCCAATTTTGGACCCAGTGTACCACCTTGGGACTTTCTTACAGACTGCGCAACTTGTTTACTAGTCGCTTGTGTGGGATGGTGTCAAATGTCTTGCTAAAATCTAGGTAGGCCATGTCCAGTGCTCCTCCCTGATCCACCACCCAGTTACCCAGTCAAAGAAATCTACCAGATTTATTTGACAAGAGCTCCCTGCAGTGAATTCATCTATGAAACATACCCTTAACATGCTCCCTAAAGGACTGAAGAGTCAGTGATTTAAGGGATCTGATAGTCATCCTAAAGGACTGAAGGTTTTGCAGGGTGGATTCTACATCAGTCCCAATCAATCAATATCGAGCCCCTGAAAGTAGCATTAAGGACAGACTATTGCACATTAGTGGCAAATCTGCCATTTGTAGCCAGGAATATCTCTGAAGACAAACACCAGGAGCAGCAGCCCTGGCTGAAACATCAGAGGCATCATATGCAGAACGCAAAAGACGGTAACCAGTGTCAATACCTGCCATAGCAGTCGTCAATAAATCAGCCTTGACAGAGCAATCAGATAATGAAGCAATGGTAGTCATAGCAGACTTCCAGAGGCTGTTCTGGTATTTTGTCAAATACGGGTGTAAATGTCCTCTTGCCCACGACATCCTGCCTCTGGGATTCCTTATCAGGAGGTGGAGAACTCATATGCCTAGGTGCTCCAGACCTATCATGAGCAGCCATAATGACTACAGAGTCCGTCTCAGGCTGTGAGATATAGTAGGACTTGGAAGAAGGCACAGGGGATTGCTTGTCAGTCTTTGGAGGAACTGCAGGAAAGGTACTAGGCATGTGCCATGCTGCAATTGTAGTATCCTCCAATGTAGGATAAACCAGAGGTATAACTATGGAAGGAGTAGTAGGGACCTCCAGGAATTCAAGGAAATTGTGCTTAGTGAAGTCTTCCTCCTCAGCAGTAAAGCCCATGGCACTCTGCTTTTGTCTCTGCAGTGTCTGGAATGAGGCATCCTCAGGGGGAGACCTAGGTGTGTAAACAACTGTCTCCTCGCTACAAGATGATAAAGTAGAACTGGAACCCAGACCACCCTCAAAATAATCTATGTTCCCTTCCTCCTCCATAATAATAAGGAGATCAGGATAATATTTATCTTCAAGGTTTGGAACAATGACAGGAGGAGAAAGAGGAGCCAGTGCAGTAGGCAGTGGCTGTGAGGGAGGAATAACGTGTGCTTTGTTAGCTACCCATCAATGATGACAGTGAATGCAGATGGCACAGGCCCCATCAATGGCACAGCCGTGATTGTCGGCAGAAGGGTCGGCATTAGACACTGAAAGAGCTCTGACACAGTAGCCAGCACAACTTGTGAGCCAATGATGCCTTTTAAAGGAGTGGGAGTGACTGTCATCAATGGGACAGTACCTGTTGACAGAGGCTGTGAACTGCCATTAGTAGGTGTGAAAGAGTGAATGCCTGGCCCCAATCTTGATGTTTCTCGGACAGTCAGGGGAGGAGCTTTAGGAGACATGACCTCCAGAGCTGATGACAATAAGGACTTACACTCTAGATGGAGCGGGGGACCTCAACGTCACCGGTGAAGCAGGAGCTTTAGCCTTATGCTTGTGGTGATGGTTGGAAAAGGAGGACTTGGAAGACTTGTCCTTGTCCCTGGAGTTCGACAACTGCATTGGCAATAGTGTCACTGAATGCCAGGGAGACTTCTTGGTGGCAGCAGTTGACAAATGAGATGGAGAAGCCGTGTTCAAGCCCAAGACCTTGTCAGGGGCATTCATAGCCTTTTTTGCAATGAAGGTCTCAAAGGCCTTCCAACAGGGTCTTCTCGTGGCATGGTTGAAACCTTGGCAGATCACACAGGTATCATGTTGTCAGATAATCCCAAACAGCAACACAGCTCAAGTATGCATTGCCTCTGTAGATCTTCTGGTCACAGGTACAAAACCTAAATAAATGGGTTTTTTTTTTTAACGGTGGCATATAACAGCAACAGTAGTTGAAAACCAGGTAAAATAAAAGTTGAGTGAACAACAGTGCTGTTACTCTGCATGATCTGATGAGCGGTTGACAGTGGGAAAAAGAAATAAAGGGTGATGGTGTTGACAAGTTTATATAGGTATCAATACTGTATGTCAGCATAGGTGGCCCCTGGCTAGCAAATGTTTCTGAGTGGTCCTGTTGCTGATGGCTTACAGCTCCAAAGGTGTGGCCCAATGGAGGAGATACACACGATGATTTGCTTTTGTTAGTCAAAACTGCTAGAATGCAACTTTTTATACTTAGGGTACAATATGGCTCTGCGTAGGACATTTGCACCACATAGAGGGCATTTTGCACTTATCTACTTATTCACGAGCACCTTTTTGATCATAATTGAGGAGAGCAATTCAACACTAACTGGAGAAGTAGCAACAAACAGTTTGTAACTTAAACTGTTATGACTGATAATGGGGCCTTGAACCTTTGGACACCCTGGGGCTCCACTGTCAGTCACAAAAAGGCAGACCTAATAAGTCATTGTGAACACAAAGTGCTACCGCTCACATTATGACCCTATTAAGATACGTTTACCAGGAGTAGCAACTCCTTCACAAGTGGTTGCAAACCTCTTGCTAGCGGTGCAGACCTTCAAGGTAGTGTAAGCTCATACCATAAAAGCTGGCACCTGAGTGCAGTAATAAGGGAATGCTATACAATTGTGTAGTATGCCCACAGCCCACTTTCAGATGAGATGTTAAACCAAGGTCCCTTCTATCTGTTCTGGTGGTTGTTCAGGCGGACATTAAAGGCTCCACTGCACACCTTGAAAAGAGTAGAGGAATTTCCTGAATGTCCCGGTCAAAATTTCCCCCTTTCACTAAAATACCATTGTAACAGATGTAACAGCCAGGACATTTTTTTTTATCTTACTACTTACATTGCCTGTAAATTATTTCAATTGTGGGATGTATGGGGAACATTGAAAACTGCCTCATATTGCAGTCTCAGCCTTTTGTGTGAGCATTCCTGGGTTCTCACAGAGATTAGGTGGGGCCTTTGTGCAAGTAATCCTTTTCCTGTCTTGTAAAAATGCTTTTGTTTGGTCACACCTCTCTTCAGTAATCTCTCCAAGATTTTGGGAGAGACTCAGGTTGGAGAATATCATATACCACTCTAAAAGGGGCAACGGGTCTGTTTCTCTCAGCTGCAATGATGCCCGAGAAGAAAAATCTTCTAGCAGCAGTCACTGCCTCCTGATATTCTTGATAACAAGTCACCAGGATAAGACTATCAGACTCCAGGCCAGACTTTCTCCACTTGCTCTCTAACCTCTGACTTTTCGCTGTAAGAGAATGGAGAGCATCATTTTATCATAGTGCACTCCTTCTCCTGGGCAAAAGGTGGCAACAGACTGTCACCAGAAGCCAGAATGATGTTATTACAAACTCCTACTGCTTCACTGACACTTCTAATGGAAGCAGCAACAATGCCACAAATGTCCACAGTCCCCTAGAAAACAACAGGGTTAAGCCCTCCCCAGACTCTACTGCAAACCATCTCTGGAGGGGTGGACTAACTTCAGGGGGCCATCACCCCAAACAGTATGACAGAATGAGCTGACCAAACCACAGATTCAATCCGTGGATTGTCAGCCATTATCCTGGCAGTGAAGACAAGGTCTAGTATGTGGCCTCCCACGAGCATGACAGCTCAAATTTGATGACTAAAACCCAGAAACTCTATCAGTTGGAGGAGCGCCACAGCGATTTTATCATCCTCAGTGTCCACTTGTATAAAAAAATAGATGGCAAGGCAATGTTTTATTTATATAGTGTCCTATCCCAAGTGCTTAGGGCACTTAGCATACAGTATAACAACAAATTAATTGTACAATGCATAATAAATATACTCAGAAGTGCAGGCATCCAATCCATAAGCCAGTTCAAAAAGATGACTTTTCAGGCCTCATTTAAATGCCTTCACCAAGTAGGGAACATCTAAGATGGTATAGCAAGGAGTTCCAGATTGAGGGAACCACCACTGCGAAAGCCGTTTCCAGAAAGCTTGAAATGGGATCCAGGATGGCTAACAGGAACTCCTCAGGGGAGCTGTGAGAGTGGCTGGAAGCACACCAAGCAAAGAGGTCTTTTAAATAGAACAGCTGCCATTTTAGGCGGTCCAGTTCATGGGAGCTCTGTGGCTGGGAGGTGGGTCACAAAATCCAGATACTCTTCCTTGAGGGAGGTCCTGGAGCAGTAACATGGAGAGTGGTCAGAGGACCCTTTGTGCTCTTCTCAAAGAACAGCTGTGTGAGTCCAGAGCTGGGGCACCATTTCATAGATTCAGCTGGACAGGCACTGGGCCCCAAATTGCTAGTGGGATTTGCAGCCAGAGAAGAAAGAACACTTTCCTGTGGATCCTAAGGAGCAGGACTTTGGCCTTTCAACCCCAGTACAGTGCCTTCTGGCTGCCGTCACTGTTGTGAGGAGAGATGTCAAAGTGATCACTAACTACTACAGCATGCAGTTCATGTCTTTGTGATGCAGATTACTGTAACTGTAGCCAGTGTGGTGTTTTCAACCAGGAAATAGCATTTGTGTACCAGATGATGTCTCTTGCATCCCTGTAACTGAATGAAGACCACAGTATGGTAGGCAATGGAACGAGTGCCTGTTACAGTAAGTCTATGGATAACCTGCAATCGCTGTACAAATATAAATTTTAATGTACTGTAGGCTCCTCCCCATGAACCCTTTTGCCATCCAGTGGCAAACCCCTAGTTGGTGATAAGGTGGGCTACAAAGCCTTGTATGCCTTTCCGGTTAAAAGAAAGTATAAATAAATAAAATAAGATGTGGGGGCAGAAACTGAGGCATGGGGTGTCTGTGATGCAGACACTGAGGTGTGGGACAGCTGGGTACATACAGGATTTAGCATGGCTGTGGGGTTGTTGTGGTAGCAAATGCCATGGTGTGGGGTATCTGTGGGGCAGATATTAGGGTGGGTGTAGCTGTTTTGATACGGTGATATGGGGTGGTTAACGGGCAGATACTTTGGTGTGATTATATTATGTGGCAGACACTGGGCTGTGGGGTCGCTATGGGGCAGATACTAGATTGTGAGGAAGTTGCAGGGCAGATATAAGGTGCGGCATAGTAGTTCCCCCCCCAACTTAACGTATTACATATATAGGCTGTCATTAGTCAGGTGACACACTGTATGTGATTGGCTAGAAATATGAAGAGTCTATTTCTCCATTAGCACCCTATACACTGTGTCCTCTAGAGGGCCTCAGCATCTCCCTCAACTGTGTGCTTTCTCAGTGTAATCTCTCTCTTCTTTATTCCTACTTCTTCTTCTCATCTAATGCATCTAAGCCTCTGAGTTTACTCCATTCTCATTTACGCACTAGTGGAATATCCTCCCTTGGCATCAACCCTTACAATATCTGCCACTAACACCTTAACACTGCTGTTCTTTGTAGCTATCACAGAAAGTGGATACCTTCCACCCCTTTCTCTCTCTAGTGCTAGCCCCATCTCCCCAAGGAACCAGGGCTTGAACTCTGTACCTTTTGCATCACACGCCTGCAGACATTCCCCTTACCCATTGTTTTCTCTTACTTTACCTCCCCTCTACAAACTTCTATTTGATAAGTACCTAGCTTATTTAAAATGCTCCTCTTACATTTACTCTATCATGCTGCTCCAAGTTCTAATTTTCATGTCACTTACGCCATGCCTCTCTAGGGTCAGCTCTACATCTGTCCCACCATTGCACATCCCAACTCTGCCACCTCCCACTAAATACCCAAAAGCATTATACCCTTTCACCTTCTCCACACTTCACTCCCCCAAGTTACACCATTCCCCCTCCCTTAGTCCTTCTTGGCACACCACCCGCCCCATGACCATTAGAGTGCTCTCCCTGCCATCAATCATTGATCATCTTCGTCCCCCCCCCCCAACACCTCTGTCTCCATCTCCATGCTCTAATCAGAGGAAGGAAGCACTTGTCTTGTCCAGGTGCTACTTAAAAAAACTTATCCTGCTGCTCCTCTTGTGCTCAAGAAATGTGGAGGTCAACCCCGGTCCTCCTCCTTCTCTCACCTCTCCCTCAGAATTCACACCCGCATCAGGCTTAAAACTGATATTAATTAACGTGAGGAGCCTGATGAATAAATTTGACCAGTTCCAAGTGTGTGCTGCCCATACTAACCCAGACATAATTATTATCACTGAGTCATGGCTTAGAAGTGCCATTCCCGATCGACAGATTGCCCTCCCTGACTACAAACTTTTTAGGGCAGACACAGCATCCAAGGGAGACGAAGTGGTCATTCACTCTAAGGATAAGTTCAATATCTCCAACACACTTAGCATGACAAAGCCAAAAGAATTTGAACTCATGTCCCTAAAAATCCACCTGCCCTCATCAGAAAGCGTAAATATCATCGGTTGCTACAGACGCCCCCGCTGGGGGTTACGACATCATCTCAACCCTGAAATCCATTGTAGCCTGCAACAACGAGACCATCATCCTAGGGGATCTAAGCATGGATTGGCTCTCCCCCAAATCTAATGGCCTCACCCAGCTCCTCACTGAGCCAGCTAGGACAAATATAAAAAACAATGCATGTAAGCTCAATACTAGACGTTATCTTATCAAATTGCCCTCATAAATCCTACATTCCACCGTTTTTCATAACGACCTAAGCGATCACGGAATCGTTGTCTGCACCAGTGCCCATCTAAAGGGTCCATTCTCAGCCAACTTCATCGCGAAACAGTCCTTCCGCAAATTCAACTCAGATAGCTACTTGTCTGATCTTGAAAATATTAATTGGTAAAGCCTCCACCTAGCCAAATCCGTAGACGAGGCCGTTGAAATTCTCAATGTCCATTTTACCCTACTGGCAGATAAACATGCCCCTTTCATCCACACCAGAGTTCATAAATCATCCTACCCTTGGTTTATGCCTGATCTTAAAGCCGCTCTATCCAACCGCGATAAAACTCTGGGCCCGAGCAAGGAGCACTAAGTGCCCATCCAACTGGCAGGCATTTAGAGCTGCAAGAAACGCATGCATCAAACTCATTCACACTGCCAAGTCCAACTTCTACATTGCAGCCCTCAAACAAGCCAAAGGGAACTCAGCAAAAATCTGGCAAACAATTAAGTCTGTTGAAGGATGTAAAGCTGCTCCCTCCATACTCACCAAGATCCGTGCCAACTGAATTGAAATCGAAGACCCTGGTCAGATCCTCGAGGAATTTAACTCACACTTTGCCACAGCCGGGCTGGCATTTCATTCCTCGCTCTATGCTGGGCAGCTTAGCCCTCCCCCAGATAATAACTCCTCCCCTGCTTACCCTCCACCACACCCCTTCCAACTTCACCCTACCTCCTTTAAGGAAGTGGAAGATCAGCTCATAAATCTAGGTATCAGAAAGGGTGGTGGCGTTGATGGACTAGAGCCATGATTTCTCTAATTGGGTTATTATCACCTTACAGCCCTCATACGTCACATTTTCAATCTGTCTATCACCACTGCCTCAGTACCAACCTGCTGGAAATCTGACCATATTCTACCCCTGTTCAAATCTGGTGACCCTTGCGACCTTAACAATTACAGGCCCATCTCTCTGTCTTGCCTACTCTCTCCAAAATTCTAGAAACATTAATCTACACCCAACTGAAAGCACATATTGAAAGCTACTCCCTACTCAACACTGCCCAATCTGGTTTTAGGCAAAACCACAGCACCATTTCTGCTCTTGCCAAAGTAACTAATGAAAGATCACAGTCCATGACTCCAAACTGATCACAGGTGCCATCTTTCTAGACCTCAGCAAAGCGTTCGATACTGTGGACCACAACCTTGTCCTCCTTAGCCTCAGGATGCTAGGAACAACTACGTCCACAGTACAATAGTTTGCCAGCTACCTATCAGGTAGAATCCAGAAAACAAAGGCTGACAACTTACTTTCAAACTCCCTCCTCATCACAAGGGGTGTCCCACAAGGGCCAATTTTAGGACCCATCTTTCTTTTCTATCTCTATCAACTCCCTCAACAATAATATCGTTAATTATAAGCTGCATTTCTTTGCCGATGATATAGTACTATACACTTCAAAACCAACGCTGATTGAAGTTTATGAAGACCTGCAAATCGACTTCTCAAAGCTCGAGCAGAACCTCATCAATTCTAAACTTCTACTAAATGAAAAAAAAAAACAAAAAAACAAAGGTCATGCTTTTCACGCTCAACAATACCCCCCGCCTTACACAAACTCCGCTATATACCCCTATTGTTAACACCCTACAAGAAACTCTTGAAGTTGTAGATACATTTAAATACCTTGGCATGTGGCTTGACAGCAAACTATCCTTCAGTACCCACATCAACAACCTCATGAACAAACTCAAAGCCAGATTAGGTTTCTTCTTCAGGAACAGGGCCCTCTTTCCTTCTGAGACCAGACTAAGGATCACCCAGGCCACATTTCTCCCATTTCTCGACTACGGTGATATAATTTATAACAGCACCTTGGCCGTCAACCTGCACAAACTGGATGTCCAGTATCACTGTGCACTGCAGTTTGTCACCAAGGCCCCATTCAGAACTCACCACTGCGACCTCTACTCAGCTGTTGACTGGTCATCTCTAGCAACTAGGTGTCTGATTCACCAGGGAATATGGATGCTTAAAATCCTGTTGAACAAGCTACTGACTCCATCATACACATCTCCCATAGCACCTATCCCTTCAGGAAGTCTGACTTTATCCACCAAAATATATCCAGAACACGTATGTCCCGTGGCAAGAGTGCTATCTCCTATGCCCTACCTGCAGCCTGGAATAGTTTACAATCTATTCTCAAGCTCTCCTGCGTTGTTTTGATCAACTTCTTCAAAGCCTTAACCAGAAGAAAATTTTATGAAATATGCAACTGCCTTTTGTCATAGGCCTCCCTATCTCCTCCAGCTTGGCCTCCCTACTTCTCACAATCCCTCCATCTCTCCCTCCTTCCTCTCCTTACCCCGTTCTATTTCTCCCCTCCTACCCTCCCTTTCTTTCCACCTACCCATTGTGAGTTTACCATTCCCCTCCCCTTGTCCTTCTGCAATCCCCTTCTCCTCCCTCCTCTACCCCATCCTGCATATAATCCTCTCCTCCCCACTGATCACCTCTGCCATCCCCTTACCCCCCTCCAATCCATTCCTGCCCATCACTGTTATTCTCACACTTAGCTCCTGACTCTTATTCCCTCTCTTCCTTCCTTTCACTTCCTGGTCTCTTCACCCCTTCCATTCCTCCTCCCTAATATTACTTCCTTCAACTTCCCTCTGGACTATTCCTATTTTCTCCCCACGCCCATCACTCTAATCCTCTCAATCGTCCTCTTCACCCTCAATAACCCCCATCAAAATCCTCTGTTATACCATCCTCTGTTCTTCTGTCTCTACCCCCTCCCCCCCTTGTCTTCACTTTATCCTTCCTACTCTTCTCTACCTGGGTCAGTATTCTCCAGTGCACTTATTATGAAGCTGTATCTAAAAGATGTAATTTGACCATGTTTCTATGTCACACCTTGTTACTGTATATGCACTCTATTGGCACATGTTCCTGTATTTGGCTTTGCACTGTATTTGCACATTTCCCAAATGTACTGCTTTGCAAATTCCATCTCTGTTATTTACCAACCCTTGTTCTTGTATTCTCTGTATTTGCACCATATCCTGATTTCTTGTTTCCCATTCAATGTTTTTTTTTGTTTGTTTTTTTTTTAAGTATTGTATGTTTCTGCTTCATGTTCAGGACCTCCTTGTGAATGAGCCTGCTCAATCGAGTACTCCTGCAATAAACTGAAATTGAATTGAATATAGACATGAGGGCAGTTTCAGGGCAGAAAACAGGTATGTTATGGCTATTGGGTAGCTACTGGGTTACGGGATAGCTGGGCAGATGTGAGGTGGTTGTGGGATACAACTGCACGAGAGTTAAGGTAAGTTGTGGTGCCTTATGTTGGATAATTATGCAATGGATACTAGAGTATAGAGCAGTTGTGGGGCAGTTACTACAGTGTGGGTTGTTTGTGGGGGCATATCTTTTTTTAGGGGGTATTTGTGGGGCAGATTTTGAGGTAAGGGGTGGCTGTGTGGTTAAATGCTTTTGTAAGGGGTATTTGTGTGATAGCTACTGGAGTGTGAGATAGTTGTGATGCTGACAATGGGGTGGGGCAAATACTGGAGTGTGTGGTGCTTGTGGGTCAGATACTGGGATGTGGGATTGTTGTTGGGCAGACACTGGGGTGTGGTATATAACACTCTGACACATGCCTTTATTCTATGTACAAAGCAGAGAATATTGGTTGGGCAACGCCTGCGCTGCCACTGAGAGGTCAATAGGAATCTGAAGCTAGAGGTGGTAGCACAAGGCTGTTTGGGCATGGTTTTGCCCAACCAATACTTTTTACAGTACATAGAGCAAGACATTAAGTGGTGTTAATAAATGGCTAGAAAATGTTGTTTACTATTGAAAATGATTGTGACAGAGACAGAACTGTCCTGTTGTTTTCATGCTCTTCAATGAAGTTTTGTTGTTCACTGTGGTCCTTTGTAAACACTGCAGTGGCCATCTCGTTGATTCCATTGAGACTTGAGTGTGATGCCCATGCACTTGTTTTCAGGTGTGGTAAATGATCAGGTGGACTTAGCGTCATTTTTAGCCCATGGAACGAGGTTGCACCTTAGAAGGATAAAACCACGTTCCATGACCTCTGCACTGTGGTACAACAGCGTTCTGCAAAGGATAGAAATCCATGCAGAACTAGCTTCCTTTATGCACTATACAGAGAATACTGGATGGACAGCTATGAACAACCAGTGTGTTCTGCCACAGAGGAGTTCTGATTCCCGCTGACCTCGAGAGCAAAGCTCAAGAGGTCTGTGGGACTCAGAACCCCGAAGAGTCAGAAGACTCCGGCTGTGCATAGGGTTGCACATCCAGTATTTTTGACAGTGTATGGTGCCCCAAAAAGTAATCTAAATACACTGATTCACCAATTAGGGTTCTTTTTAATACAAAAAGAAATGGGATTTGTTTGCTGCTGCCTCTTATTCCGGGGTTCAGGGCTGGTTGCTAGGGTTAGTGACATGGTTATTAGGGAACAGACATCCCCTTATCTATTGCATGGATTGCTGCTGGTTGTCAATTGTGTTTGGGAGGGATTTAAAGAAACTGGCTGCTGTATTTCTCAATTAGCGAGATTATCTGGTTGGTCCTGTGTTGGATTTTGTGTATAACTGACAAACTGGCTGATCCTGCATCTATGGGGATTTACGTGAATAATTGTGCCATCTGACATTTTATCTGATTGATCCTGCATTTGGCACTTTCTGTTGTCTGAGCTGTTTTTTTATTTTTTTTTGAATAATATCCTTATTAAGATTTTTGCCAAACAAAACAAAACCAAAAAGAGAAGACAAACAAGGAAATCAACACAGCATACAACTAACATACATACAAATAAACACCCGCAAGTGCAATCATACATACATTTTATCCTCTGGTTCTCAACTGTATTTCATTCATATTTTACCATCTTTAACCCCTTATCATCTTTTTCCCACCCCCATCCCCAGCTATTCCTGGCACCCGTACTATATTTCATTACACATTTGCAACTACTATCCCTCTAAAACTTCTCTCAGTATAAAAGCCTCCCCTGGGCTTAGTGATGACAGGAAAGGAGCCCAGATCCTGGCAAATGAATCCTCCCTCCCTGCCCTGGACCACCAATATAAGTCTCTCCAGGGCCAGTGTCTGCAGAGTTGAGTGGTGCCACTGTTGCCACATGGGCCAAGCATGGGAGACCCATGTGTTCTGAATACAGTGGCAAGCTAACACATACAGGGTCCTGATCCACCTTGGGAATGGTAACCATTCTCCATCCTCCCCAACCTCTACTCCAAATAGGCAGGCTAGGGGATCCTTTTCCATGTCCGCACCTGCTATTTTTGTTACCTTGTCTACCATCTCCCCCCAAAAGAGCTGCAATACTGGGCAGGCCCAAAAGCAATGGATGTACGTACCCCTTTCCTGCCCACATCGGCCACATATAGGTGAGACCACAGGATGTGCTTTATTAACAATTACTGGTGGATAACACAGCCGGTGTATAAATTTATAATATGCTTCTTTATATTTATTGCAAGCCATTATACCAGCATGTAGTGGCAAAACCACCTCCCAAATATTTTCTGATATGGGTCTTCCTAAATCTCTTTCCCATAGTAGTCTCGTATTCCCCGTCATATCTTGGAAGTTCTTCTTTCCTATTTTAGCTGCCTTCCCTATAAATCCCTTCGGGTTCCCCTTAGTCTGATACACCATGCTTTCTACGGGGTCCAATATGAACCATCCTGGGTTCTCTCTCTCCAAACTTCCCACGTAGGCCCTGATCTGAAAATATCTAAACCTATGATGCCCCCCCAGTTGGAGATTCTGCTGCATTGTGTCAAATGAGCAGAGATCCCTCTGCACTAACAGATTGCCTAGGCTATGCACCCCCTTTCGTTCCCACTCCTGAAATCCCACATCTTCTAACCCTGGCAGAAAAAAGGGTTACCGGCCACTGGCAGTAATAGGGTCTCACCTCTTTGGACTAATCTCTGCTTCTTCAACTGCCCCCATGCTTCCAAAACCTGTACCACAAGCGGGTTGTCATGGCCCCCAATCCTATACACCCAGCTGCCATGGCTATGGAGGTATGCGATGAGTCTCCCGGGGGTATCGCCCTGCTCCAGATCCACCCAGCTGGCTACATTAGGTTGATTTACCCAGTCTGCTATATATCTGTTGTATTGCCAAGTGATAGCTGCTGAGGTCTGGGAAATGTACCCCCCTTATGTCTTTCTGCTTTCAGCCCTTGTAGGGTGGTCCTTAGCTTTTTCCCTTTCCATATAAATGCCGAGAACATCTTCTCCACTCTTTTTGTATCTCCTTTCGTGAGACCCATATACAACATCTGCATCAAGTACAATATTCTGGGCAAGATACTCATCTTAATAAGATTAACCCTACCCAACCATGATACTGGGAGCTGTGTCCATCTCTGTAAATCTGCCACTGCTGTCTTCAGGAGGGTAGTGTAATTAAGCCGATACAGGGACCCCACAGTTCTACCCACCTGGACACCCAGGTAAGTGAAGCTGGGCCCTGCAAATCGTAGTCCCTATCACTCATCCCCTTCCACTAAGTCCGGGTAGCACACCAATTCCGACTTCCCCAGATTCACCTTGTAGCCCGAGAAAGTTCCAAACTCCCCTATTAACTCCAACAAGGGGGGCACTGAGTCCCTGGGGTCAGAGACAAACAGGAGCATATCATCCGCGTACAGGGCCAACTTATGCACAGAGCTCCGTGCTCCCACAATTCCTTTAATATCAGGATGCTTTCTTATTGCAATCGCAAGTGGCTCCATAGCCAGTATGAACAGCAGTGGGGACAGTGGGCAGCCCTGCTGCATGTCACGCTTGAGATCAAAATTGCTCTGACATAACCCCGTTCACCAGAACCCGGGCCCTGGGTGCTATGTACATAGCCCTCACCCAGGCCAAACCGGGACATCACCTGAAACAGGTATTCCTACTCCACCCTATTAAATGCCTTCTCAGCGTCCATCGAGATGATACTCATCTTCTCTTTTCCCTGGGTCGCTCTCCAAACAATATTTAGCAGCCGACGCATATTATGGTAGGACTGCCTTCCCTTGATAAATCCGGTTTGGTCTGGGTGAATGACATCCGGCATGATGGTTTCTAGCCTAGTGGCCAAGACCTTCGCTAGGATCTTACAATCACAATTAAGCAGCGATATAGGCCTATAAGAGTCGCACTCATGTCCATCCTTACGCTGCTTGAGTATCAGACAAATTGTAGCATCGTAATGTGTGCCAGGCAGGGTAATTCCCCCTAACTCCCCCTCCTTCCTATAGACTTCACTTAGGACCTGCGCCACTTGTCCCCCCATTAGCTTATAAAATTCTACTGGGAACCCGTCTGGGCCACTGGCCTTCCCATTCTGCAGCTTCAAGATAGCCCTCATGATTTCCTGTCTTGTGACTGGTTGACCCAGTTGTTCCCTCTGTACCTCTGTTATTTTGGGGAGGTGCATTCTGTTCAAGAATTCACTAATCTGCTCACCCTGCTTAGTACCCTCTGCCCTGTATAGCTTCTGGTAAAAGGTCTTAAAACAGTCTCTTATCTTCTTGGGATCCCTGTGCAAAATTCCATTAGGAGCTCTGACCCCTGTAACCCTTGTCGTACCTCTACTTCCCTTCATGAGTTGCACCAAACGGGGGCCTGGCTTATTACCCCATTCGTAGACCTGACGCCTACAATAAAGCCAGACTTTCCCTGCTTCTTACTTCAGCAGGGCATTAGGAGCCTCCCGAGCTGCCAACAAGAGTCGCAGCCTCGTCCCATTCCCCTCCTGCCACTCGTTTCTCTAGCTCTCTTACTTTTTGTTCTAATTCTAGCCACTTCAGTCTTTTTTGTCTCTTCAACCTGGCCATATATTCTATGATCACCCCCCTCATAAAGGCCTTACCTGCTTCCCAAACCATAGCTTTGGGCACTCCTTCCCCATCGTTAGTCTCTAAATTCCAATCTGCCACTGCTGCATAGCCTCCGAGGTTCTCCCTCTACCCTCTGAGTGGTCCATTTGTGGGTCCATCGTCCAATTAAAATCCCCCAGGATCAGACTTGGGAATTGCTCTTTTATTAGTAAACCCAGAAAGGACGTATAGAATTGCGGGTCATACACTGCAGGGGCATAAATGCTCCCAAAAGTCATTCTCTCCCCATTAAGCTTCCCTGATAGGAATACATAACGACCTTCCTCCTGGTCTCTGACCACTCGTGTAACTATGAAGGGAAGGTTTTTGTGTACTAATGTTGCTACCCCACGTTTGTGTGCAGAATATGAGGCAGTGTAACATTTCCCCACCCAAGTCCTAATTAGCTTGGTATGTTCCACCTCCATCAGGTGGGTCTCCTGAATCAGAGCAACCTGCGCCCCTTCCCGTCTCAAAGCTGTAAGAAGTGATGTCCTCTTAACTGGGCTCACTATCCCCTTCTCATTCCGTGAAACTATAGTAACCTCTGACGATTTACCCATTGTTACCCATTCCTCCACTCCCATATTCCCCACCCGTAGCACTTACGCATTCCCTCAAGCCATACATCTGCCTTTTTATGAACCAGATCAGTACCCATAACAATTGCGGAGTCAATATGACCCCCAGTTTGATGACTGCACATAAACACACACAAACCTGTAAAACTGTAGAATAAACAACAATTTTCCCAACCCATTCCTTCCACTTTCCCCCTCTCCCAAAGCCTCCTTCCTCCCTCTATTTGCATGTGTATCAGGAGTCCCCAACCTTTCCGGTGCACCTCCCTCCCACAGAATGTGTTAATACTATCCTTTCTCCTCTCCTTCCCCATCCCAATCAGTTCACTTGACACCAATTGCCCTGAAGGCATGAGTGTCTAAATCCCCTAAATGATCCCCCGACGACCAGATCATTTACCCCCACATTATCCCCAGGCAGGAAAATATCTCTTCCCAACCTATCAGGTAGAGTCACTCCAGACATACCTTCAGCCATTCACTGAATTCCCTCTTGTACAAAAACATCCACCCCCCCTTAACTCTACCTTATATAGTACCAGATTATTATAAAACAACTTAAATACTCCTCTTCCCCTCTCATCCCCCCTGCAGACCTCTTATTCCCATGACCATGTTTCCCACCAGATGAGTACCAGTCCACCTTCTACCAGTAATTGCCTCCAAAGAGTTAATCGACAGTCCATAGCCATCCAAAATATATCAAACAGGCAATTGTTCTGGGCCACATCCGACCAGAGGTCGCTGCAGGATGGGGGGACCAGGCCGCACACTTCAGTTTACACACAGCACCCACCCCCCCCTCTCCCCAGCGCACTCATCCATACCGGACATCTTCCACTCGAACCCTCAGTCCACCTCTTCTGTGTAGGGCCTCCAATTGCAGAGATTCTCCGGTCCACACTTCCAATCCATCACTCTCCATTAGGCAGATCCGCTAGGGGAAAGTCCCATGCAGTTCATCCAGTGGGCCACATGATAGGCCTGATCCAGCCAGGCGCGTGTCTCCTGCCTTCCTCGAACCCCATCTTCACAGTTTTAAACGTAGAAACAGCAAACTCAAAAAGAATTATCCCACACTTGGCCAGATATATCAGTTCCTCCAAGTACTTGTGGGTACAGTATTTCAGGTGTGCAGTCTTATAACCAGGAGTTATATTTAAAGATACAGCGACCCAAAAGGAAAAAAAAGAAAAAGGGGGGTCCATCATATCTTCGCATAATAATATTCCTCCTCCTCCTCCTCCAACCTCTTCTGGACCACCTCGATTCCTTCCCCCCCCCCTTCAGCCAGCCTTCTTCTGAAGATCTTTCATAAACCTCTCTGCTTTTTCCACCTCCCAGAACGAGAAGGTGGCTCCCTCGTATTTGATCTTCAATGTAGCTGGGTATACAAGTTCGTTTTCTATCTTCAGGCTCCGCAGCTGTGCCATTACTGGACTGAACATCTTCCTCTTTTTAAGCAGGCGTGCCGAGTAATCTTGGGAGAGATACAGCCTCTGACCCTCGAACACCAGTGTACCCTGCTCACGATATGCCCTCAAAATTGCCTCCCGGTCCTGGAAATTATGAAATTGAATTATTACCTGTTGGGGAGGCTGGTCTGCCGGCAGTCTTGGTATCACCGCATGGTAGGCCCTTTCTAACTTGTAATGGCCATTCTTGGGCTGAAGGCCTAGAAGCTTTGGCAGGGTGCTGGCACAGAAATCCAAAATATTCAGCCCCTCACCACCTTCTGGCAATCCTCTCAATCTGAGATTCAGGTGACATTAATAATGTTCTTGGTAATCACGTGCCTCTCTGAATTCTTCCAATTCCTTCTGCAGTTGCACTACTTGCCCAGGCACCGCCGCCATGTCGTCCTCAAGCTGTGAGACTCGGTCTTCCACCTCAGTCAGTCGGCTCGCATGGGAGGTCTGCTGCTCCAATATTTCTTGCAGTTTGACATCTAATTTATCTTCCATTTTAACTAGTCTGGGCTCCAGCACTGCCAGGACCTGCACCGTTAATTCCCGCCCTAGCACACCAACCTCAGCGGCCGAGAGGGAAATCGCCGCTGCACCATTCCCCGCACCTCCAGCCAGTAACGTTTTACTATTTTTATGAGCTAAGCACTGACTCCTGCTCAGGTTTGAAGAGAGATATTTGTCCATATTGAGCTCCGATACCCCTCTAGATCACTAAGTACGTCCAAGATGAGGTAAATATGTATTAATTTTACTATTTTTTTGGTCATCAGGACAGAGACACCAAGAACGCACGTCTATCTCACTCACTGCTCATCAGTGACCCCTGGACCGCCCCTTTTATGATGTATCTTGTCTGAGCTGGTTTTAAAACTGTGTGGCTCATGCCCTCTGCAAATCATCTGGAATGCTGTTGTAGCACAGAAGGGTATACTCTTGTTCTATGACCTCTGAACTGTGATACAACGGCGTTTCAGCTGAGATGGAAATCTGGTTGGAACAATGTTCAACCATACCCGATATGTATTTTCTAAAACTTTTTACATCTTTTTGTTGACAAAATTATTTTGCCAAACTCCAAACTGAAGTATATGGACATGGTGCATTCTTACCTTACTTCATTTTGTGGTAAAATGCATTCTGTCAATTCTTTACATCACATTTTTGTCAAATGTTATACTTCATTTTGTGGAGAAAATAAATTTTGTCTAACTCCTTGTTTCATTCTGTGCAAAACATGCATTTTAATTCCCTACTTCATTATGGAGTCAAAATACAGTTTGTTAAACTTCTTACTTGATTCCGTGGACAAAATTCATGTTGTCAAGCTGCTAACTTCTTTTTGTGGAATTAATATGTTTTGTCAACTCCGTAATTTATTCTGTAGAAAAAAAATGTATTTTGTCACATTTTTGTCATCAGAATGTATTTTTGGCCGTCCCGGTGACACTGAGGGTTGAGGCGCTGGATGCCACACCTTGCGCCACGCTGGCGACCCGGGTTCGGGAATGAGCCCGGGTTGCTGGGGGTCGGCAGAGGAGGGAGAGGTCCTCTCCTAGGGAGGGGCAGGGGTCCCTGTTCGGTGCTCTGCTAATCTCTGGTGGAAGCAGGAGATATAGCAGGTGCTGAGGAGTGGGGGAGTGGCAGATGTCGGATACGCCTTGACATCAGGGCACCAGCCACTCCCCAGAGAAAAACAGAGAAAATGCCTCTCGGCTCCGGCAGAGACGGAGCACCAGAGCTTGCCCGATTTGCGGCCGCCCACCTGGCATCCTCCCGACTGACGTTACTGCAATGTCGGGGCGTTGGGGCCCGCCCTGTCCTCACCCGGGGGGGGGTTATAACCAAGGCTACATGGGTGACAGAGGATGGCCAGGTAGGATGCGTGCTGTAGGCGGATGACTCCATGTGCTCCCGAGGAAGACCAGAGCCGAGGGGGTGAGAAGGAGGAATAAATAGTAAAAATAACAAAAAAAAAGAATGTATTTTTGTTCAGACCAACTGTTGACAAAAAGGATAGTTATAAATTAATTTTGTCCACAAAAATAAAATACATGCTACAATTTTGTGGACGTAATGAAAATGTCTTTTGTGAACAAAATAAAGCATGACATATATCATTATGGGGACAAAATATTACTTTTGAAAACTTACAAACGGCACCCCATTCCCCCAGCAGAAGCAGCAGCACCACAAGGTGGATCAAGTGTTGTTAGTGTTCCGGAGGGGGGAGGGGGGATTGGGGTGTTATCAAAAGGCAAAATGCCCCAGGGAGTGCCTTACCACTGTTATAAAATATAGCTATTTAAAAAATATATACATTTAAGTATGACCCCTCCAACCTTCATTTTTCCATATCCCCCTGCCCCCATTTAACACAACGGCAGTGCCTGCACTCAACCCAGGTGTTTATCATATGTTAATCACACAGGTTCCAGTCAATCAAGGGCCTAAGTTTTCATTCTTAATGTAGTTTTATGATATAGAGAATAATGAATGGGCAACCATGTACAGAAAGCTGCGTTTTCATTGAGGGGTTCCGAAGGCATCATAGGGACCCTGACAGCAAAGGACGAGAATTCCCTGATGTCATTAGAACTCTGAGATGGAAACATAGCCAACTTGTGCATGGTTGCCCATGTGTTAGCTTTGTACAGTATATGGCTTAAAACATGCAGAGAAAAAAAACAACTATATTGCAGGTGATGCCTTTTATTGGACTAACAAAATTATTTCTAAGACTAGCTTTCAAGAGATGAAACCCTCTTCCTCAGGTCAAAGTGGAAACAGCTGAGCAGTATGACGGATATAAAGGTTGGATGTGGATTCAAAACATAGACTAGCAGTTTACAGATCTAAGCATTGCAGTCAATTTGCACCTCTTACAAAAAGGAAGACTAATTTTTACTGGAGTGTGTCTGTTGGAGAGATCTTGTAAGCTTGTAAACTTGGCTTAAAACATAAAATTGAAAAATGCTGCCTGTTTTCTTATCAACAGACCTTTGGTTTTATTTTTATCATTTTTATAAAAACAGAAACCCACCCTCACCCAGCTGCTGAAAACCTAATCAGAAGAGGGGGGAGATTTCTGTTTTTCAAAATGATGCACAACAAAACATTCTGTGTTAGGGGGTCCAGATTCCGTGTGTCTGGGGAAAATGAAGGCAAAATGTCAGGTGGCATCAGTTTCTATTTTAAATAAACAAAAGCTGTTGCACCACAGAAGGGTGCAACATCATTCTATGACCTTTGAACTATGGTATAACAGTGATTTATTTGGGACTGAAATCCATCCACAAGAGGTAACCATCTACTATAAACCTTGTAGAATCAGTATCCACTCCTTTAAGCACTGATACAATCTGAGCACACTTAGGAATACCTTGTAGTCAAGTGTTGGGTCACATTATCATGAACCTGTGCCATTACCTTGCCCTGTTGGTCCGTTTTGATCTCCCATCCTCGTGGCAGTTCCAGTCTTGGATCAGCGAACATGTTGATAAAATTTACCAGGTCCCTGTTATGCTGATACCTTTCAAAATTCCGTGCATCCCTGCGGATCTTCAGAATCATGTGTTTCAGGCAGGTGCTGTTAGTAAACACACGATAGGCACTCTGTAAAACGAAGAAAAGGACAGATTAGAAGAGCAAACAATGGCATGAGCCTATGACACTATTGCTTTTTCTTTCTCAGTATTTCACATGGCCAATGAGAGCATTTTCACTGAAGCCACTTGACTTGTGCAGTCTATGCAATGCACCACAGTACATGTTAATATTAGTGCTGACATCATGGAATGGTCACATCTTAAAGACAGAAGTGATTTTTACTTATCTCAATTATGATCATCTCATATCCTTCCTTTCCCTCAATGGGGTTCCTTTTTGTTTCCCTAGAGACCTCTACTGGTGGAGGGGGAGGGGCACAACAAGCCTCTCCATCAATTGCTATAAATCATAATCCAGAAATACCTGAACAGGGCTTGGATTATTCACCAGATTCCCCTCCGCTACAATAAGAGCTTCTCTATCTGCTAACCCCAACATGCATGAACATAGTGAACATTCTGACCTATACTTGTTTAATCTATTTTAGAGTGCCCCTTATCTACTGACTTGTATGATAACCGTCTTTCCCCATTAAGGAGTACTCCTTTTAATATGGCTAAGGCCAGGTTTTCATCAGTATTTGCTTTTGTTTTTGAACATTCATTTGTTTAATGCCACTTCAATTACAAACATATGAATATACAAAACTTGCCAGCAGAAACCGGCCTCACAGTCTATCAAGTCCACCTTCTGGAACTGCTCAGTGTCATTTACCCAGCTCCCTCCCTTGCCCTGACCCATGCCCTTCTGAAACACCTCACTGTCCTGCATGCTACCACCTCCTCTGGCAGAGCATTCCATTTCAACATCACCCTCTCAGTGAAATAATGCTTCCTCGTTTCCCTCCTGAACCTGCCTCCCTCCAATCTTAGCCTGTGCCCCCTCGTGTCCCTTTCCTTCCTCAGCTTAAACAGTCCCACTGTGCCAGATTTGTTGATCCCCCTCAAGTATTTGAAAGTTTCAATCATGTCCCCCTGATCCCTTCTCTCCTCCAGGGTGAACAAACTCAAGTGACTCAATCTTTCTTGGTAGGTTCTGCCTTCCATCCCCTGTATCATTTTCCTCACCCACCGCTGCACCACCACGAGCAGCTTGATATCCTTCCTCAGGTATGGATGCCAATATTGCATGCAGTACTCCAACTGCTGCCTGACCAAGGACCTGTACAGGGGCAAGATCACCTCCTTTTTCCTGGACGAATCCCCATGCAATGCACCCAGCATCCTAATGGCCCTAGTTGCAGCCTTCCTTAATTGAGCATAGTTGTTCATGCTCCCCGTTACTATGACCCCCAGATCCTTCTCCTCCTCAGTGACCCCTAACCGCACCCCATCCAACCAATATCCCCCCTTGGGTTCTTTGCCCCGAAGTGCATAATTTTGCATTTCTCTGTGTTTAAACCCAATTGCCACTTCGCTGACCACTCCTCAAGTTTGGTTAGATCACCCTGTAGCTTCTGCCACCCCTCTATGTCATCCACAACATCTCCCATCTTGGTGTCATCCACGAACAGACTGATCCTGCTCCCAACCCCATGTGTAATATCCGATATGAACAGTCCAAACAACACTGGCCCCAGCACAGAGCCCTGCGGCACACTGCTGGTCACTGGCTTTGGAGATGAGAGTCCCCCCCACAGCCACCCGCTGCAGTCCATCTCTAAGCCAATTCCTGATCCAGCCAGCCATCTTAGCCCGCACCCCTACATGTTCCAGCTTTGCCTCCAGTCACCTGTGAGTGATCAAAGCAAAGGCCTTGCTGAAATCCAAATATAGGGCATCCATTGCATGTCCCCGTCCAACTCCCTTGTCACCCAGTCGCAGTATTCTATTAGATTGGTCTGGAATGATCTCCCTGAGATGAACACGTGCTGCTGCCCATCCTGGAATCACTGACCTCCAGGAACATTATCAGTCTCTCCTTCAAGATTGCTTCCATGAGTTTACCCACTACCAAAGTGAAACTGACAGGTCTGTAGTTACCTGGCTTATCCTTTGGACCGCTCTTGTGGATAGGCACTACATAGGCCAACTTCCAGTCCTGCGGCATGCACCCCATGTCCAGGGAGGTGTTGAGCAGGTCAGTCTTTGGCCCGGCCAACACCTCTGCCATCTCCCTCAGCACCCTAGGGTGAATGCCATCAGGACCTGGTGCCTTGTCCACCCTAAGTGCCTTCAGACCTTCCAATCCCCTGCTTTCTAGAATCACTGCGTCAGTCACCTCCTACCCCCTCGTCCCCATCCTTCTAGTCCATGGAGTTAGCGGACCTCCAACATCCCTCGTGAACACAGAGCAGAAGTATTCATTCAATATTTTTGCCTGTTCCTTCTTCTTCTCCACCCATCCCCTGCCCTTCCTAATCCAAACTATTCAGTCTCTACAGTTCCTTTTTCCCTCACGTATCTACAGAATTCCTTCTCCCCCTCTCTTATGCCCTGAACCAGCCTCAATTCCTTGGTGGCCTTGGCCTCTCTTACTAACTTGGTTACTTCCTTGGACCTCTTTGCATACAACTCCCTGTCATCTCCCCTCCCAGTTCTTTTCATTCTCCTAAAAGCAGCTGTCTTGGCCTCACCCCCTCCAACATATTCCTGGTCATCCAGCATGGCACCTTGGCCCTGGACTTCTTTCGCAGAGTCCTGGTGCATGCTATAGTAGCCTCCCTCAGCCCAGACTTTATGACATCCCACTTCTGACGTGCATCCATTTCCAACCTAATCCCCTCAAGGCGCCCTCTCAATATTTCCTTCATCCTCACAAAGTCAACCTGTCTGAAGTCCACTACCTTTGTTTCTGACCTAATAGCCTCCCTGATCATGCTGAGCCTGAATCACACTGAAAGGCGGTCACTGCCAGCTAGTGGGTCCTCCACCCATAGCTCCCTCACCATCTCCCTGTTTGATAGTGTTGTCGAGGCACAGGTCAGGAAGCATAGGAAAACCAGGAGCAGTTTCAAAATTAGCAAATAGCGTTTAATTATTAATAACAGCAAAATAAAAAATAAAAATTGTTCAGTATAACTATTTACAATGGCAGTACCAACATAGAAAACAGAGTCCTTCTTCTGAGCTTTTCTTCTCAATTTCCAAGCTCAGTCTCTCAATCTCTGTCTCTCCCCTGCAAAACATAGCTGCTCTTTTTATAAGTCTGTGCCTGGGAAATGCGTCAAGAAAACAGCATGCTTCTCACAGAATGTTCAGCAATGTTTCAGCAGGTGCAGCAAAAAGAACATTGTGACCCAGAACTGACTTCTGGCTGACAGCTCTGGAAATATTATTTCAAACCATTATCTCAGGTTAACCCCCTGAGTTCCAAATAGCTTTGCAATCATTTCAACAGTATAACTATATACAGTTTTAAAACAAAGGGATCCCAGTATCAGCTACATTTCCACATAAAGATTCACATATTTTTATAACTGCAGATATGCAAGGGGGAAGAAAAGACATAAACAGCAAGGGAAGACAGATAGATAGCAAGAGGTAGAGAACTATGAAACTGTCAGAGTGATCAGTTCCTAAGTTTTACCAGAAAGTTTAGTTGCACAACCAGACAGACAAGCAACAGAAAAGGAGAGGATAGAACAGACCCTTGCATTTAAACACTTTCTATACAACAAATGGGGTAGGGCCTTATTCAACCCTGTCATACACCCCCAATAGGGAACCTGTTTTACAAAAACAGGTTTCGAAAATGTTCTCTTAATTATCTTCTAGCATTAGCTTGTAACTTTTACAGTTCAGTGCATATGCAGCTTAGCAAACAGAGAAGCTTCAACTCAATTTTTTCAACCTTCTGAATTCTCAATTCCAGATCCACATCTTGACAGAAAATCAGCATTGATATTCTCTTTCCCAGATTTGTGCATCACTTTAAATTTAAATGGCTGTAGTGTCAGGTACCACCGTGTGATTCTAGAATTTTTATCCTTCATTTGGTTAAGCCAACAGAGAGGACTGTGATCTGTTGCAAGTACAAAGTCAACTCCTAGTAAGTAAAACCTAGGGGTCTCCATGGCCCACTCTGCCGCAAGGCATTCCTTTTCAGTGGTGGAGTACCTTTTCTCTCTGTCCTTCAATTTCCTACTTATGTACAGAATAGGATGTTCTTTCCCATCTATATGCTGACTCAAGACTGCACCTAGGCCTATCTCTGATGCAGCAGTCTGTCACAGAAATTGTTTCTCAAAGTCTGGGCTTCTTAAAACAGGGGCTAAACATAATGCAGCCTTAACAGCCCAAAAAGCCTCGTCATACTCTGGGGTCCATTTCACATTACTCAGCAATCATTTCTCTGTGAGTCCAGTGAGGGGAGTAGCTAACTCGGCAAAGCTTGGAACAAATCTCCAATAATAACCAGCCAGTCCTAAAAATTACCTGACATGCTTTTTTGTCTTAGGGACATGGCTGTTAGCTACAGCTTCTATCTTGGAAACCTCTGGCTTGACTTCTCCAGTTCCCAAAACATAGCCCAAATATCTGGTTTCCTGCATGCCCAATGTACACTTGGTAAGATTAATTGTCAGACCTGCTTTTTTGATCAACTGGATAACTGCTCGTAGGTGTTCCAGGTGGCTTTTCCAGTCTGGACTGTACACCACGACATCATCTAGGTATGTAGCACAATAACCAGTGTGAGTGGACAAAATTACATTCATGTACCGCTGGAATGTAGCGCGTGCGCTATGTAAGCCAAACGGCATGGTGGTGAACTGATAGAATCCTATAGGAGTGGCAAATGCAGTTTTGTCTCTGGATTTTTTAGCTAGGCGGATTTGCCAGTAACCCTTGATGAGATTGAGGGTACTGATATACTTGGCACTACCCAGTCTGTCCACCAAATCATTTATTCTGGGCACAGGACAACTGTCAAATTCTTACACTTGATTAAGTTTCCTAAAATCAAGGCAGATTCTTACACCCCCTTCTTTTTTGTTTACAATCACCACTGGTGATGACCAAGCACTTCTCGACTCTTTTACGATACCCAACTGTTTCATTTTTTGTATTTCCTTAACCATGTCTGCTCTTAACCGCTCTGGTAATCTGTATGTCTTTTGTCTAATACAATGAGCATTCCTTGTCACTATGTCGCTACCGCTGAGTCAGCCGACTCCCTGCTGCCAATCTAACTTCATTGGGACATCAATCTTACTGTGACTGTCTCGTGTATAACAGTATTTTTTTCTCCTGTTGATGTTGACTGTAATTAACCTGCCACTGTACCCTTGACTGGGTCAGTATGTCTATTTTGAATATTAATTGTGAAATGACGTATGTATTTTGTTACGTTTATAGATGTATGTAATGAATTCCGGGTCGCTTCTGAAAAAGGGACTGTTTCAGTCTCAGTGGGCCAACCCAGTCACCAAAATTTAAAAAAATAAATAAATAAACTATTGCATGCTCAACCCCTTTTGGCTGGTCTGGCACTGTAGTAAAAGTACTGTTAAATGTCTTTAGCAAGTTACAGATTTCTGCAGTTTGTTTGGAGGGTAAGGAAACATTCACCTTTACAGCATCAGCAGTTACAGTTTGTTCCAGTCTATCATAAACTATACCAATATCATCTTTATCAGTTTCTGGTAAAACTAGCAAAACAGGTTTTGGTGTTTTTTCAACTCATTTCTTGAGTAGGTTAGCATGGTATATCTTAGTAGGATTTTTCCTACCAGGGGTCTCAATCTCATAGTTACTGTAACTGTTCCAGTACATCTAAGTACTTTATAAGGCCCTTGCCACTTCATTAACAGTGTATTTTCTTTAGTGGGCAACAGTAGCAAAACCTTTTCGCCTAGCTGAAAAACTTTTTCTTTTACCCCATGGTCATAATACACCTTCAGCTGGTTTGGGGCCTCTTCCTGATTACTAAGGGCGATTTCAACATATTTTGCCAGCCTCTTTCTCAGGGCACACATATAAGGTGTAATAGATTGTTTCTGAGTGGGGTTATCTTCCCATGTTTCTTTCATTACATCTAGTGGTCCTCTAGGTTGTCTACAATACAGCATTTCAAATGGTGAAAAACCTGTTGGTACCTGTGGCACTTCTCTCTAAGCAAAAAGCAGGTAAGGTAAGTATTGGTCCCAGCCTTTCCCTTTTACAAACCTATTTAACATGCGTTTTAGGGTTTGATTAAAATGCTCAACAGGACCGTCTGTCTGAGGGTGATAAAGGGAGATTCTTATGGCAGTGATATCTAGTAGTTGATATAGCGCCTTCAGTACTGCATCACCAAAATCACTACCCTGATCAGTAATAATTTCTTTAGGTATACCCACCCTGCTGAAACGTTTGGCAAGCTCAGCTGCCACTTTTGGGGCTGTGACAGTACGCATGCATTGGAACTGCCTCTGGGTACCGAGTAGCATAGTCACATACTACCAAAATGAATCGATTACCCTTTTTATTTTTGTCTAAGAGGCCAATCACATCCATTGCAATTCTCTCAAAAGGCACATCTATCAAAGGTAAGGGCACCAGGAGAACCTTGTCTTTTTTAGTCACTGGGACTATTTTATGACACTCAGCATAAGAACTGTAATAGGTAGCAACATCTTCATGAATTCCAGGCCAGTAAAATCTGTACAGCAATTTGGCAAGGGTGCGATCCCTCCCTAAGTGACCAGCCATAGGACTATCATGTGCTATCTGTAACATCTCAGATCTATACTTTTGTGGTATAACCAATTGTTCTGTCTGGTCCTGTGTCTGAGGCTTTACCCAAACTCTGTACAGTAGCCCATTACATTTTTTAAACATAGGTTCACCCCCAGCTGCTTAAAATAACCCTGGAGAGAAACACTGTTAGTTTGTTCTGAAAGAAAATCACAATCAATGATCAATTTAGTTTCAGCATTTTCATATGTTAACCCCATATGTCCATCAGTCTTTTGTTGCCACTGTTTCTTCAGGTGTCGTCTTTCTTTCATGGACTTCGGGATTGTGGAGCTGTGCTCAAACAAGTATGAATCAAAATCAGTGAAAGGAAAAGAGTCCACACCATCTGAGATTTTCTTTGCCTGAGCTCTTTTCACCACAGCTGCTGAAACATCAGGATTTACTCCCTCTTTGATTAACTCAGTAAATCCTGAAAAGTCATTTCCAATAATTACAGGTACAGGTAACTTAGATACTACCCCCACTTTCATTTGGTGTGACACTCCATTAATAGTGAGAGTCACTTGGCTGGTGAGATAGTATCGAGTGTCCCCATGGAGGCAGATGACACCAGTACCTGGTCCTTTTTGGACATTGTTTTCCCAGCACTTCGACATGCACTAGGGCTTGTCTGCTTCCCGAATCTATAAGCCCCTTCACAGTCTTATCTCCCACCTTCACAACTGTTAAGTACTTGCCCCAGTTTGCTAAGGACAAATCTGCTCCAGTGTCACCCTTCTTACTATGGCAATTTCTTGCAATATGACCTGGCTTATTACAGTTATAGCAAATAAAGTCTTTGGGCGCATATTTGTTACCCTCACCAGACTTCTTATCAGACCTGGAGTTTAAATACGAAAAAGAGCGTCTTACCAGTGCTTGGCTGTTACCTCACTGCTGTGGCATCTGTCTGGCCATTTGGTAGTCTTTGGCCAAAGAAACAGCCTTTTCCCCACTTTCTGGTCGGTGTTCTTTTTACCCAAAGCTGTACGTCTGTAGGCAGGATGCTGATGAATTGCTCCATTGCAAGTGTGCTGATGATTTGTGGGAGTGTTTTGCCTGCTGGTTAGAGCCATTTAATAAGGAGTTCTCTGAGACAGGTGGAGGCTCCTCGAGGATTGTTGACCAAGCTGTACTTCAGGGACCGGAATCTTTGCCTGTAGGTCTCTCCTGAGATGTCATATCATTTCAGGATTTCGCTTTTCACCAGGTCCTAGTTTTCTGACTGTGCAGTGTCCATATTGCTGTAGGCAAGTTAGACTTTACCTGTCAAGTAAGGTACTAGCCTGCCTGCCCATTGTTGCTTTGGCCACTGGCAAACTGTACCAACCCTTTCAAAAGTTGTCAGGTATGCTTTGATATCATCTGAGGGACACAGCTTTGTAAGTTTAGTGTCTTTTAAGCTGCTTGTGTTTTGTTGCTCTGCTGGACCTGTGCCAGATCCTCCAGCTTTGATAGCTTGCAAGGCATCCAGCCATCACTGCATCTCTTCTTTTCTCTGCTTCTCGAGTTGTTGCATTTCTTCTTTTCTCTATGCTTCTAAACATTGAGTTTATTTTTCTCTCTGCTGCATCTCCTCTTTTCTATGTTTCTCCATCTCTGTTTGTTGTATAGCCCACTATTTGAAAAAGGCAGTCAGGCTTTCAAGTTCTGTCACAGCCTGTTCTTTTTTTTCCATCACTGGTGCTGGCTGTACAGTCTCAGCTTGGACTTCTGTCTCTGCTTCTAGTTTGGCTGCCATTCTTCTGGTAATTACTCCTGGACTTGCTTCTGCAGAATCCATACCTTTCTGCTATGCTTCCCTGGTACCAGGTCTAGTACCCATGCACGGCATATGTCCCACTTAATCTGACTCCATCTGTCGTCGAGGCACAGGTCAGGAAGCATAGGAAAACCAGGAACAGTTTCAAAATTCACAAATAGCATTTTATTATTAATAACAGCAAAATAATTAAAAAAAAATTGCTCAGTTTAACTATTTATAATGGCAGTACAAATGTAGAAAACAGAGTCCTTCTGAGTTTTTCTTCTCAATTTCCAATCTCAGTCTCTCAATCTCTGTCTCTCCCCTGCAAAACACTGCTGCTCTTTTTATAAGTCTGTGCCTGGGAAACTCATTAAGAAAAGAACATGCTCCTCACACAATGTTCTTGTAAGTTTCAACAGGTGCAGCAAAAAGAACGTTGTTACCCAGAACTGACCTAGTGTTGACAGCTCTGGAAATATTTTTCCAACCATCATCTCAGGTTAACCCTCTGAGTTCCAAATAGCTATGCAATCATTTCAACAGTATAAATGTATACAGTTTTAAACAAAGGGATCCCAGTATCAGTTACATTTCCACATAAAGATTCACATATATTTTCATAACTGCAGACATGCAAGGGGAAGAAAAGACAGAAACAGCAAGGGAAGGCAGAGAGATAGCGAGAGGCGGAGAACTGTGAAACCATCAGAGTGATCCGTTCCTAGGTCTCACCAGAAAATCTGGTTGCACAATCAGACAGATAAGTGACAGAAAAGGAGAGACTAGAACAGACCCTTGCATTTAAACACCTTCTGCACAATAAATGGGTCAGAGCCTCATTCAACCCTGTCACAGATAGTACCAGGTCCAATATGTTACCCAGCCTGGTTGGTTCACCAACCAACTGCACCAGGTGGCTATCCTGGAATGCATCCATAAGTACCTGTTCCCTGGTGCTAGAGGTGGCTTGAGCTTCCTAGTCCACCCCAGGTAGATTGAGGTCCCCAATGATCACCATGCTCCCCTTACTACATACCCATCGAATCTGACCTGCCAACTCCCTATCCAACTCCTCGTACTGTGCTGGTGGTCTATATACCACCCCTAGCCTCAGTTTCCTACCTCTCGGGTCCAGGAACTGCATCCACAGTGCCTCCATCCTCCCCCTTGTCCCTTGTACATCTGATCACATCCTTTACCTAAATCACCAGCCCTTCCCCTTTCCCCACTCCTCTGTCCTTCTTATACACCTTGTACCCGGGAATCACCAGATCCCAATCCCGGTGTTGGCTGGCCCACATCTCCATGACGGTCACAATGTCCACTAGCCCTATGCTTAAGAGAGCCTGTAGCTCGGCTACTTTGTTACCCAGGCTCCTCGCATTTAGGGAGACTACCCTCCACCCAGCTCCTGCCTTCTCCTTGCCCTGCACCTGTTGTGACTACAATGAACTAACATGTAGCAGGCAGTGCTCTCTGGCCTCACTGGATAACAGGTGTACAAAACACAGCTGAGAATACTGATGAAAATCTGGTCTGAGTATATTAAAAGGAGTGCTCCTTAGCTGGCCCGGTGGTGCTGAGAATTGAGGCACTGCATGCCACACCTCACGCCACGCCAGCGACCCATGTTCGGGAATGAGCATGGGCCACCGAGGATCGGCAGGGGAGGAGAAGGATCAAGCATCCAACGGACTGCTCTCCTTCTTCGTGGAGGGGAGCTCTCAGTCTCAGCACCTGTTCACCCCCTGGCAGAGGCTGGGGGACAGGGCACTATGCTGCAGTAGGGGAGGAGCTGGAGGGAGGTACTTGGAGGAGAGCGCGCATGGATGCATGCGTGCTCCACCTCCGTTAGCGTCGTTGCACACCCCTGGCTCCAGGGAAGAAAAATCAAGGAAAAACACTGGCCTCCGTTAATGAGCGGCTCTGGTGCCAGCCCCCTCTGGCCACGTAAGTTCCGCCATTGGTGGCCCCACTCGGGGGGGGGGGTCCTCGAGTATCAGTGAGTGGGTCACTGGAGCCAGGCAAGCCCGTTTGTGGGGCTAAGGGGTGTCTGGCCAACAAAAAAAAAAAAGGAGCACTCCTTTTATTATTTCAAATGTGAAAAAAAGTACTAAAGCAGACTCAAAATGGGGATAGTAGGGTGTCATACAAGTCAGGACATAAGGGGTCCTCTAGAAAAAGTAAAGGTCAAAATTTTCACCGCTATAATACATTGCTGCTTTATGGTCAGAACAGACTTTAGCTCCATTATGTCCGACTATAACACTTAACAAGCACAGATGAAACAAGTAAGCTGTGCAATCCAATAACATTCTATATGGGAGCCAGGGATTCCAGTGGTCAGCAGAAATTTGCCCAAGCTTAAAAGGCCTGTATTGTCTTCATGCCCACAGTCTCTACTGGTAGGCTGTCCATAGGTTTGCCACCATCTGGAAGAAAATGTGCTTCCTAGCATTACCCCTAGAATGCGCCACCCTTGTGCTTCAGGGCATGTCACTGAATTCTGCTGCAGGACACCAGATTAAACATCTCCGACCGATCGACCTTGTGAACATGTCCCCTCTCCAGCTTTCTTGTCTCCAAGGTGAACATGGAGAGCCTCCAGCCTCTCCTCATGGCTTTTGTCTTCTATACCCCTGATCATTTGGGTGGCTCTACAATGACCTTCTTGACTGCTTCAAACATGCAAACATATAAATCTGCCAGTAGAAACAGGCCTCATGGTTTACCTAGCCTGCTCGATCTAGTCTGCTTCAATGTCCTTTTTGCATTGACTAGACCAGAAGGAACTGCATGCAGTACCACAGGTGGGGCCTGAAAAGGGCATTGTAAAGTGACAAGAGTGTTTCCTCTGCTTTGCTGTTAAAATGGGGTTTCGAGGTATCCAGCGCAGAGCATTCTGCTGGTCCTCTGGACAGGATCTGCACACTGCCTGTCCTGAAGCTCCTTGTCTATTATGACCCACAAGACCTTTTCCTCCACAACTGCAGCAGAGAAGCCCCACACAGTTAATTGGGCAGGCAACTTTCTGGAATGAGTTGCTGCCCGAATCATGTCAGCTACTCTTTAAAGGATTAATGTAAATACAAGGCATCAATCCAGAAAGGTACAAGGCAGCATGATAATCATACAGCCAGATTAAGCATTCAGATGTGTGCTTTTCACTATTGAACCAAGGACATGTTTGCATCTCTGGAGCCCCTTGCTGTCAAAACATGGCAGGTGTCTCTGGCACTCAGGTCCAAGCTGCTGTCAATGAGATAGTCAAATGAACAGAGCTCTTCATATCACTAGTTCCTAGGTGCTCCTCCTCTGAGCCCCGTCTGCGTGTCCTCAGATCCACAGTCCTCCTCAAGAATCGTTCCCTAACTTAATTAAGGTCTTCTTATCCACAGTCCTCCAGTGGAACTGCTCCCAGACCTTTTTCCATTTCTTTGGCACATTCTCCTTAAGTGTCCTACTTTGCCACCTGTAGTAGAAAATACCCTATCTACATCTCATCCCATGATGTAATGGCTCATGGATGGGCACCAAGCCTCTGCCTATCTCCCCTGCGGAAGCTTGGTAGAGCAAAGTACCAAGGCATTCATGGCAGCGTTCTTCAGGCTGGTTGCTGTCAGGCCTTTAATAGTCACATAGCATTGTGCTGATTTCTGCTGAGAGACTGTTACATCTGTACTAAGATTTGTATGTGATCATTTACTACATGCCTCTCCTCTGTCACCCTGACCCCTGATCCCACTGACTGCTGAATGGGGGGCAGGGTGTACAAAGATGACAGCACCCTGTTTGTGGTGGGGGCACTTGCCCCAAAAATCTCTATATCTAAGGAGCTCCTGCCCTTAATAATTTATTTATGACCCCACTGTGTCCTGCATGATCATGCTAAGTATGCGGTTAAGGGTTTGAAGCTGGGAATCTCCGTTCTGTAGTGAGCGCTGGTCATGTCTGTCCATCAGTGGAAGGTGACCCCTTTGATATGCATTTAGGGCTGCTGCTCTGGGGCACAGAAGATGCTGAAGATCACTCCTCCTCTGCTACTCCCCACCAACATCACTCCAGCAATCCCAATTCTGAAGGGCTGCAGGAAGCAACACAACAGCAACAGTGCCAGCTGTGTTCTGCAGAGTCATACCAGTAAGCCCCTTTACATAAAAGAAAATGTATTTGTGAAAAAAACACAGTGCAAAAGACGCACAAAACTACAGGCTGACTGACTCCCCTCTAGATCATGGCTCAATGTCGCATTCTCAGAGTGGATACAATCAAGCTTCTTACTGCTTTGATATCCATACTACCAACCTCATACAGATGCTTCAGCTTTTTAGACACTAGGTGCTTCATTCTGGCAATACCTTTTGTTAAGGAAATGTAGTGTGATTACAGCACTGAAATGTGAAACGTGAAACGTTATGATGGAATCCCACCACAGCTGCCGGCTTACTTTGTGAGTTTCAGCAAGTAACACGACCAGAGATGCAGCAAAGTTTTATTTTGCAGGCGAATTCCCTGCAAATCCACCAACTCTGCCTCTGCATGCCATTTCACGAAGTTGCCACCTGTGGTGGAAACTTTGCCAAAATTGGCATGGGGCAACTTCCCATTGCTCTGGGGTTTTTTTAAGTGCCAATTGCACTTAAAAACTCCCAAAGCAAGACAAACTAGCATCCCCCCCCCAATAGCCAGCAGCACATCTCTCCTTGGAGTCTAGTGGTCCGTCCCCACTGCTGATCGCTGCCTGCCCAATATGAAAAATAAATCCCCCAATCCATAAGTCTATTCCTGGTGTCTAGTGGTCCCACCCTCTCCAATATCACTGGCCCAATGTGTAAAATTACATCCCCACAATTGGCATCCCTGGTGTGGTATCTAGTAGTGTCCCCTTTCCCCTTGCTGATCACTGGCCCCATTCCAAAAAGAAGAAACAAAGTCTTCTCCCCCCATCACCAGGAGCTGCCACCGAATCCGACCACCATTACCAAAAAAAAAAAACCCCAGAATTTCCCTGGTGTCTTGTGGACCCCCACCTCACTCCCTCCCAACCCTGAGCGGGCCACCGGTACAGCCCTCCACTCACTTCCATGGCTGCCAGCCCGACTGAACTCTCAGTGAATGAACGTGTGCTTACAAGCATGCGCTCATTCATTGAGAGCTCAGTCGGGCTGCCGGCCACGGAGGTGAGTGAAGAGCTGTGCTGGTGGCCCACTTGGGGTCAGGGTGGAGGGGCAGTGGAATGGTGGAGCACTATCTGATGGGGTGGGGGATCCACTAGACACCAGGGAAATGTTTTATTATTTTTGTAATGGTGGTCAGACTTGGTGGCACCTCTCGGTGATGGGGGGGGAGAGGACCTGTTTCTTCCTTTTGGAATGGGGCCAGCAATCAGCAAGGGGGGCAAACTAGACACCATGCCAGGGATGCCAGTGTCTGGGGGATGTAATTTTACATATTGGGATGGTGATCATCTGGGGGACCACTAGACACTAAGGATAGACTTTCTGCGATTGGAGGGGATTTATCCTTTCATATTGGGGTAGGCAGCAATCAGCTGGGAGGCACTAGACACCAGGGAAGGGCGATCTGTTTGGGGGGCAGTACTACTAGTAGTAGCCAAACTCTGCAAAATGTTATGTTTTAACTCTGCCAGTGGAGTTGCCAAACTCCACATTTTGCAGAGTTTTTTTTTTTGTAGGGGGGGGAGATACACTCTGCAAAGTGGGGAAAATCCGCTAAATTTAATTTTCTTCACTTCGCACATCTCTAAACATGCCCACGCAGCATTTTGACCCTTCTGGTGGTAACTTGGCTAGAAATGGCATCCTAAGAAAACCCTGCAAATTTCATATCTACTTCAAGTGACATCCAAGGTCCCACAGGCTTTTCCAACTTCAACGAGATTGTTCCTGCACTTCCAGCATGGTTGTTGTATTCTTTGAAAGAAAATGGTCTTGTTTTACATCAGATAGGCAGGTAGATACCTTGCTGACCATTTCTGACAGCACTATGGAATCAGTTACAGACAGTAGCACAGCACAGTGTAGAACTGTGGTGCCAGAAAGGAACTGGGGACATTTATGTCAACCCTTTCTGTTGAACAGTAGTGACCACACACCAATCTGAGTACTAGCACACATTCATTATCGTGCAACTAGACCTACTTGCATGCACCAGTTCAAACAGCAGTGTGTGATCCCACTTTGTCAATTCCTTTTAGAATTTGGAACATCAAGGTCATAACTCTTTCTTCTTAAGGCCGAGTAATTTGGGTAGCACTCCCCCTGTAAACTGCTTATCAGCTTGGTTGTCTAAGGCTGGACCCTCTATGTTTTTGCAATATTATTTTTGTATTGCACCAATCAGAACTGAATGCAGTACTTCAGGTGTTGTCCAACCAGGTGAAAAAATATGGAGAAATGCACTTCAGGCCACTGAAAAGGAGCACCAGCTAAGAAACAAAGGCAAGGTGCTCACAGAAGACTCAACATCCACTAAAAGTAGGGAAACCAAAAATGTATTGTGTAGATAATGGCACAGTAGTGAGAAACTGAACCCTAACTCCCCAGTGCTTCAGAACTCCTAGGTTGTTCATCAGGGTGTCGTGGCCTGGCAAGGAGCGTGACAAGCCTAAAGTGCTAGGGAGTTTTGGTTCAGTTTCTAACCGAGGCCTTGTACACAGGGTGAACCACCTCCTGTGTCCTGATACTTACTGTACCCCCTCCTATTGTATCCTAACATTGCGTTTTCTCTCTTGACTAGAATAGCACATTGCCTGCCTGGCTCTGGCATAACATAGAAACATAGACTTTGACGGCAGATAAGAACCGCTAGGCCCATCTAGTCTGCCGCAGATCCTAGTTAACCAACAGCCTATTTCTTCCTACCCCCACAAGAATTGCCTTATGTCTGTCCCATGCATTCTTGAATTCTCCCACAGTTTTAGACCCCACAACCTCCTCAGGAAGGCTGTTCCATGCATCCACTACCCTCTCTGTGAAATAATACTTCCTCACATTGCCCCTGAACCGCCCTCCTCCTATCTTTAAATTGTGTCCCCTTGTTCTTGCAAGTCTCTTTTCTGAAAATGCTACCCTCTTGGACTTTGTTGATTCCACTGAGGTACTTAAGTTTCTATCATGTCCCCCTCTCCTTCTTTCCTCAAGGGTATACATATTAAGTTCCTTTAGTCTCTCCTCATACGGCTTCTCTTGCAGACCCTGCACCATTTTAGTTGCCCTCCTCTGGACTGCCTCTATCCTGTCTATGTCCTTTCGGAGATGGGGTCTCCAGAACTGGACACAGTACTCCAGATGGGGTCTCACCAACTGTCTGTACAGAGGGATAACAACTTCCTGTTTTCTGCTGCTGATGCCTCTCCCTATACATCCCAGTATACCCCCAGCCCTCCCTACTGCCTTCTCACATTGCTTGCAAACCTTAAGGTCATCTGATATGATTACCCCCAGGTCCCTTTCCTTTTTTGTTGTTGTTACTACCTCCCCACCTATTGTGTATTCTTCCCCTGGGTTCTTGTTTCCCAGGTGCATTATTTTGCACTTCTTTGCATTGAATCCTAGCTGCCATACTTCTGACCATTCCTCCAACCTTGCCAAGTCCTTTTCATCCTTTCCATGCCTCCTTGTGTATCAACCCTGTTGCAGATTTTTGTGTCATCTGCAAAAAGGCATACTTTTCCTTCCAGTCCCCTGCAATGTCACTGATGAAGACATTAAAAAGGACTGGACCCAATACTGAACCCTGCGGTACCCCACTAGTAACCCCCTTTCTTCAGAATGGACTCCATTTACAATTACCTTCTGTGTCCTGTTGTCCAGCCAATGTTTTACCCAGGCTACCACCCTGGGTCCCACTCCCAGGATGGTTAATTTGACTATTAATCTTTTGTGTGGGACTGTGTCAAATGCCTTGCTAAAGTCTAGGTAGGCCATGTCCACAGCCCCTCCCTGGTCTACTACTTTGGTCACCCAGTCAAAGAAATCTATTAGATTCATCTGACATGACCTTCCCGCTGTGAACCCATGCTGCCTTGGGTCCTGTGCTCCACTGGCCTCTAGGTACTCGACTATTCTTTCCTTCAGAAGTGACTCCATCACTTTCCCTACCACAGAGGTCAGACTGACAGGTCTGTAGTTTCCTGCCTCTGTCTTGGACCCACTTTTGTGAAGGGGAATCACATCCGCCTTCCTCCAGTCTTCGGTACCACACCATCCTCCCATGATTTATTAAAAAGAGTAGCCAGTGGTTTCACTAGTTCCTCCCTTAATTTTTAGAATTCTGGGTGAATTCCATCAGGACCCATTGCTTTGTCCACCTTCAGTTTTAGGAGTTCTTGCAGAACCCTTTCTTCTGTGAAAGGACTGGGATCGACATCCCTATCAAGAGTGCTTCTGTTAATTGGATTAGGCACTTCCCCCTCCTCTTTTGTGAATACTGAGCAGAAATATTCGTTCAGTATTCCTGCTTTTTCGCTGTCCCCCTCTGCCCACCCACTGTTCATTCTATTCAGCCTCACTATCCCTCCCTTTGTCTTTCTACGCTCGCTGATGTACCTATAAAAGGTTTTATCCCCCTTCTTAACTGAGTTGGCTATCTTTTCCTCAGTTTGGGCCTTTGCTATTCTGACTTCCCTCCCTGCTTCCTTCTGCCTTAACTGGTACAGCTCTCTGTCCTGCTCCTTCTGTGTTTCCCTATACACACTGTACACAATTCTCCCAAAATCATTTTCTTCAGTTGTGCAGTCCACTATTGTGCCACACAGGGTATACACGTGACTGTCTCGGACATGCAGCCTTCCAGAGCAGGTAGTATCAGCTGATACTTCATGAACTTCAAGCTCAGACTCAAAAAGTATTCTGAAGCCGTCGCGGTGGCGCTGAGGGTTGAGGCGCTGGACGCCACACCTCACGCCACACCAGCGACCCAGGTTCAGGGACCGACTCGGGCCGGGGTTGGCAGGGGAGAGGAAGGATCGAGCATCCCACGACTGCTCTTCTTCCTCTGGGGATAGTTGGGGCACTGCAGCAGTAACTGGCGGAGACTGGCAGCACTGTCAGCAGCGAGCAGCAGAATGGGGGGGGGAGAGTGGCGGGCATCGGCATGTATGTGCCTGGATGCCACTGCATGTCCGCCTCTCCGGGGCAAGAAAAAATCAGGAGGAAAATGGCGGAGTGCAGTCTCAGTGGTAGATGGCTGTGCCCGGCACCCCTGGTACCTGAGAGGATCCTGCGTACAGAGTAGCATGAGCGATTAAAGGCCGGCTCTGTGGGGGTGCCAGACTGGGCCCGGCGGGTGCGGGTGTCGGCGGCCGTGGAATGGCAGGGATCCGCTCTGCGGAGGAGGATAAACAGAAAGAATGAAAAAAAAAAAAGTATTTTGAAGAAAAAGGTATGACAGGGTAGTCCCAATGAGTGGGTAGGAGGGAAAGATGGAGGAACTGAATGAATTAATGGTCTTTTTTCCTTGCTAAAGATGTCTGTGCGTCTGTCTGTATGTATTTATTTATAAAAAAGGCCATGCCAGGTATAATGCCCAACAAACCTCATGCTCTACATATTCAAGAAATATAGACACAAAATATTTAGCATGCAGGATTTAGGGAACTAAGCAGATGGAATGAAGACAACATCCAATTAACATTCACAGGATAACAGCATTTATCCATCAACAGCACAGATATAGAAGGTATATTCTGAAACCAAAGATCAGTTTCTTACTGGTACTACATATGCAATGTGGGCTGCAAAAATGGTTAGGCCAGCCACAGGCAGCCTCCCTAGTACTGCAGAGAAAAGTTCTCATTTCTACTGACATTTGCAACTTTTCTTATCCCCACTGGCAGATACATTTTCTAAAGTTTCAGTCAAAAGTATCAGCAAGTAGTCAGGCTCCACACAGCTACCATTCTGCTGGCCAGCTCTACTAAAAATTCAGACTGGCAACTAAAAAGTATGTTGCAGTAATTAGAGCCTTCTAAAACATTTAAGAAGGATTTTTATGTTGATTTGGCACTTTATATTAAAACAAATGT
Organism: Neoceratodus forsteri; assembly: GCA_016271365.2. Classification (NCBI taxonomy): domain Eukaryota; kingdom Metazoa; phylum Chordata; order Ceratodontiformes; family Ceratodontidae; genus Neoceratodus; species Neoceratodus forsteri. The sequence continues at coordinate 747,043,147 of CM057456.1, read as the reverse complement.
GATGTTGAACAAAATAAGCTTGAAGTCTTGGTAGTTCTTGATTACTACATGCAACCAACCTCCTTCACAGTAACATCACCCCATCCATATTGCAAACCTTCCTTGAAACTAAAATCTAGCTACAAAAGTCAGGCCTGTTAGACTCGACTATAATATATTCATACAAGTCCTTAAAGAGTCATGATGGCATAGGGGAAACTTCAACCTGTACAGTAATTCCAACATTTCCTCTATTTACCATCCCCATTTTCTTTATTACGAAGTATTTTTCCAAAAAAAAAAAAAACAGATTACTTAGCTGTAACAGTAGTTCAAGGAGTGGCATATGGTGTACATCCACACTGATGGCAGGATTTCTTTTCCCTTCAAATCTGGCTAGAAGGTCTTCAAGCTGGCTCCTCCCACCCACCCAGGTAGTAACTCCCTCGGCACTGCCCCGTGATGTCAGATCTTACCTGCTGGAAGCAAGAATCAGTGTGCCACTTGCCAGGAGAGGTCGGGTGGGTTGTGTGGATGTACACCATATACCACTCCTAGAACTACTGTGACAGGTGAGTAACCAGATTTTCCTAGGGATGTGGATGTGGTGTGCAACTCCACACTTCTGGCAGACTCCTAGCAGTTCTCCAGGGAGAAGGGGGGGCAAGGCGAACCCCCTCTACTTAGGGAACAAAGACTGGAGAACTGAGGCCCTAAAAGCAGCATCCCAGCATGACTCAAGGTCAATGTGGTAATGGGAAATGAAGGTGTGTGCTGATTTCCAGGTAGCAGCCCTGCAGATCTCCTGGATAGGGACATCTCTGTAAGCAGCCACCGAGGCAGCGATATGTCTGGTGGAATGAGCCCTTAGCCCAATGGGAGGCTCCCTGCCAGCCAACCTATAGCAGAGGTCGATGTAGGAAACAATCCACCTGTCAATCATCCACTTAACTGCTGGTCTGCCAGGTGCGACTTCAGTGTAGATGACAAACAGCTGGTGAACCTCTCTCTGACCTCCAACCATGCGCTCCTTATAGTAGGCAAGTGCTCACCTCAGGTCCAGAGAATGGAGCCTGTGCTAGGCTTCCAAGGTGTGGTTGGTGAAGAACACTGGGAGATTCATCATCTTGTTAAGGTGAAACTCTGTCACAATCTTTGGGAGGAACTTTAGGCTGGGGCGAAGGAAAACCTTGTCCCTATGGAAAACCAGGTAGGGGTTTTCCACCGAGAGTGCCTGGAGCTCACTTATCCTTCTGGCTGATGAGGCATCCACCAAGAACGTGGTCTTCCATGTCCGATGAGAGATGTTACACCTGTGCATCAGTTCGAATGGCTTGCCCATGAGCCTTGCCAACACCAGCAACAAGTCCCAAGGTGGTGGTGGTTCATGCACCAGAGAGGAAATTTGGTTGAGGCCTTTAAAAAAGCACCAAACCACCTTCTCCTGCACCACCAATGGCCTACCAGCCCATGCCTGGTATGCCAAGATGGCAACCAGGTGCACTGACTGGGACAGTGACCAAAGGTAATTGAGAATGCTAGCCACTGGGCAAGATAAGGGGTCAAACCACTTGTACTGGCACCAAATGGAGAACCTCTTCCATTTGAAGGCATAGCATTTCCAGGTTGACTCCTTCCGAGAAGTCTCACCCACAGTGAGGACATCATCAGAGAGATCCAAAGCCTGGAAATCTAGCTGCTCAGGAACCAGACTGTCATGTGCAGAGATTGAAGGTCCGGATACAGCACCTTCCCCTGATTGCATGAGAGCAGGTCCAAGTGCAGTGGAAGATGCCACAGGAGCCTGCAGCTGAGGCTGAGGAGATCAGGGTACCAGAACTGGTGAGGCAAGTCCAGAGCTACCAGGATCATCCATGCCTTGTCCTTTCTGGCTTTCAGCAGCACTTTGTGGATCAGCAGAAAGGGAGGGAAGGCATACAGGAGGCCCGGGGTCCACGGCCTCAAGAAGGCATCCCCCTACAGCATTCCCTGCTGAGGGGGCAGGTACTACACAGCCTCAGCTTTATGTTCTCTCTGGAGGTAAACAGGTCCACCAGAGGGGTGCCCCACCGGGAGAACAAACTGTGCGTTACCCCCTGATGGAGAGACCACTCATGTGACGCACTGCTTACCGAGCTGAGGGCGTTCTCCAGCTGATTGGACACACTGGCCACATGGATGCCCAGGAGATCAGCGTTCAGGCTGAGCACAAGGGTCGAGATGCAGACAGCCTCCCTGTACAGAGAAAGGGAGTGCGTCCCACCCTGTTTGTCAAGGTAGTACATGGTGGTGGTGTTATCCATCTAGAGCTGAACAACCTGACACCAAATGTGTGGAGCAAAGACTGTCAGCACCAGTTAAACCTCCCAAAGCTCCTGCAGGTTGATATGGCATTGGGACTCCTCAGGGGACCAGAGACCATGGACACTGTGTTCCCCCAGGTGGGTACCCCAGCCCACCAGGGAGACATCAGCCGTGATGGTGACCATCGGCTCCGGGCGGACAAAGGGGATTCCTTCCTGTAGATGTTCCAGGACCAACCACTACTGGAGGGTGTCCCATATCGGCTGGGTCACAATGACCAGCTGGTTGAAGTGGCCCTTGCACTGAGACCATTGACAGGCCAGCTCCCACTGCAGGAAGTGCATTCTCCACTAGGCTGAGTGGACCACGCTGGTGCAGGCTGCCATGAATCCCAGGAGGTGCAGAAGTCCTGAGCAGGGTGCAACTGCCCAGCCTGAAATGATTGGGCAAAGGAGGAAAGACCCTCCACCCGGTCTGCCAGGAGTTGAGCTCTGGCTCTGCAGGAGATGAGCTTCGCCCCAATGAAAAGAACGTGCCCTGACTTTGCCACTTTCACCAGAAAGCCAAGGGCCAAGCAGGTCTGGAAGGCCAGGTCCCTGGACCACTCCACCTCCTCCTTGGAGGGACCTCCTATCAGCCAGTTGTCCAGGTAGGGGTACATCCGGACCCCTTGACATCTCAGGTAGGCTGCTACCACTGCAATGCACTTGGTGAAGACCCTGGGTGCCAAGGAGAGGCCAAAGGGCATGGCCTGGAACTCAAAGAGATTCCCTTCCACTTGGAATGGGAAGAAAACGGTGGTGGGACAGATGGATGGGAACATGGAAGAACGCAGCCCAAAGATCTAGGGAGCAGGACTACATGTCCTGCTCCAGGGATGGAATAATCTAAGACAGAGTGACCATCCCGAAGGTGTGCAACTGAAGGAATTTGTTCAGGTCATGCAGATCTAAGATGGAGCACCAGCCCCCAGTCCAGTTTGGAACCAGAAAATACCCGAAAACAAACCCTGGGCTAGGTGGAGGGCCTGGGACTTGAGCCACTACCTCCTTCTGGAGGAGCTGGTAGATGTCCTCCTGAAGGGCTGAAAGCATGTTGGTGGACACCATGCCCTCCTGTGGAGTGTGGACTGGGCACTCCCAAAACCATTAATTAAATAAAAAGACTCACCCATCAGTAGATTTAATGTGAAAAGACTTTATTGAAAAGGGCAGGGCTGGTGTACAAAAGTGACCCCCTAAGGACCACACACTTTACTATAAAGAGGCAGTATAGCGCAGTGGTTTAAGGCTCTGAGCTGCAAATCTGGTGACATCCAGCAGACCAGACCTGGGCTTGAATCCCACAACTTCCACTTGCATACTGTGTGATCCTGGGCAAGTCACTTAACTTCCCTGTGCTCCCAGGTCGCTCCTGTAAAAAAGCTTTCAGCTTAGTGTGCAACTCCTGGTTAAACAAATAAATAAATAAAGCCTTTTCACATTAAATCTATTGATAGTGAGTGTCTATTTAATTAATGGTTTTGAGAGTGCATGGTCCCATTTGTCATTGTCCCAGATATATAGCGCAGTCTGTCATTGGCTACCACTCTATTCAAAATACAAATTGTAAAACTCTTCTAGGGATTCCTGTCTCGGTCATAACTGGTTTAATATGGGCCAAGACAAATACACTGTCAATTAAGACCCAGACACAACTATGTTTTATCTTCTGATCTAAAATAATTAGTATAGAAAGCATCAGACTGCTAAAACTGCTGTCTTAGTAGAGTATGGAATCACATATCTTTTTGAATCTGACATTTTGCCATGGCTAAAATTAGTTCGACACTGTCTACAACATCGGATGTGGGAATCTATGGCTCCAACATCATTTCTTGTAAAGGAACCACCTCTGTGGTATTATTAAGCAAAAGCTTCCGGACATTTCAGAGGAGGATGACATTACTTGTGTAGTTCCAGATTATCTAAACTTTTTAAACACTCCAAAAGGTCATAATGTATTCACAAAATTGTTATTCAGTCTGTTGCCAACTGCAGTTACAAAGTGATTCTAAAATCAATATGAAACATTGTGTCTGTTCTTGTAATAACCTGGGCATGGAAAATGTAAACCATCTTTTACTGGCCTGTCCCTTTTATAAATCTTCAAGGGACACTTTTCTTGGATCCTATTTTCTGCTTAAAAGAACAGTTATGTAAGAACTTACCATAACAGTAGATCTTTCAGGGGGTCTCAGTCATCAGGTCACACCACAGGAACTTCACCATCGGTGAAGTAGGATACAGAAGATTTTCAGCAATACAACTGGAGCCGCCAACGCCGACATCATCAACCCTATAAGGGTGTGAGCAGTCCCGCTCCCTCCTCAGTTCTTTCCCCCACAGACAATGGCAGCATAGCTCCAGCCATGAGGAACCAAGGAGAGAGAGAGAGGTGCTCAGACCTGTAATAAAGGCTGGATACACCAGATAGCCAGTTCTAGAAAAGAGCCCCAAAAAGGGGGGATAGTGGGAGGGAAGATGGACCTGATGACTGAGATCCCCTCGAAGATCTACTAGAAACATAGAATGTGTCGGCAGAGAAGGACCTCCAGGCCCACTCAGTCTGCCTTATTTTGTTAACGGAAAGCTAGACCGAAGATGCTAGCTTTCTTGGTTAACATTTCCCCTTCCTTGGTCGATGAGACCCTTGTGTCTGTCCCACAGTTTTGAATCCCAACACTGTCCTTGCCCCTACCACCTCCTCTGGGAGTTTGTTCCCGTTGCCTACCACCCTCTCCATGAAGTAGAATTTTCTAATGTTTAATATGAACCTACCCCCTCTATCTGTATAGCATGACCTCTAGTTTTTGAGTGCTTCTTCAGCTGGAAAATGTCTCTCACAAATACTCTGTTTATACCCCTGAGGTACCTGAAGGTCTCAATCATGCCCCCTCTCTCCTTTCTTTGCTCCAGGGAGTACATGTTAAGGTTTCTCAGCCTGTCTTCATATAATAGCTGATTAAGACCCCTCACCATTTTTGTTGCTTTCCTCTGCACCCTCTACTCTAGCCACATCCTTCTGAGGTATAGGCTCCAGAACTGGACCCCATACTCAAGGCGTGGCCTCACCAGCTGCTTGCACAATGGCATTATAACCTCCCTCTTCCTGTTGGTGGTCCACCTACCAATACATTCCAGCATTCTACTGGCCCTCGCCACTGCCCTCTCACATTGCTTTGCCACCTTGAGGTCCCATGAAATGATTATACCAAGGTCCCTTTCTAGTTCGATTTCCTCAAGGATTTGCCCCCCTCCCCCTATCCTGTATTCTACCTCCTGTTTTCTGTTTTTTTTTTTGCCTAAGTGCATGATCTTGCACTTTTTTGTATTGAAGGACAGCTGCCATTCCCTTGATCACTTCTCCAGTATATGCAGATCCCTTCACATCTTTTCAACCCCCTCTGGAGTATCCACTCTACTGCAGATCTTCGTATTGTCCATGAATAGACATACCTTCCCCTTCAGTACTTCCGCTATGCCCCCTATAAAGATGTTAAACAGGAGCGGCCCCAACACCAACCTCTGTGGCACCCCACTGGTGACCATGCCCTCCTCTGAAGACACCCCATTTAAGACTACCCTTTGCCTTCTCCCCCATGCCAGCTTCCCATCCACCTCACTACTACCAGACCCAGCCCTAGGCATCGAATTTTTTGCAAGAGTCTTCTGTGCAGCACAGAATCAAATGCCTTGTTAAAGTCAAGGCATGCAAGACACAGTACATTCTTATGTAACTGTTCTGTCTTCTTCGGGGGGGATCTCAGTCATCAGGCAACATCGTAGGAATGAATCCTAAGAAGTTACAGGTGCAAACAGACAGACTGGAAGGAAGGCCAACCTTAAGCTTAGGACAGAAGGCCCTGCAGCACAGCCCTGCCAAATCATGCACATGCTCTAGAGGCAATATCCAGACTGTAGTGCTTGGTAAAAGTGTGGACAGTACTCCAAGTGGCAGCCACACATATGTAATCGGCTGAGACCCCTCATAAACAAGCCACAGAGGTAGCCATACCTCTTGTGTAATGAGCTTTTACAGCTCCAGGCAACTCTTTGCCATACTTGTTGTAGCAAAACACAATGCAATTAGCTAACCATTTAGATAAACATTGCTTAGAAACCCGAACACTCTCTCTACCTGGGCCAAAAGAAACAAACAACTGCTTCGACTTTCTACATTCCTTTGTTCAGAGCAGGTAATACTTCAACGTTCTGTGCACATCTAATGTGTGGAGCAGTGCTTCCCCTGGATTGGCACGCTCTGGAAAATAAACAGGGAGGTGGATAGGTTGGTTCAATGTAAACTCAGGCACCACCTTAGGAAGAAGCTACAGATTCCAAGCGCAAAGACACCCTCTGTCTTTGTGGAAAATCAAATAAGGCTCCTCACACCAGAGGGCGTGAAGCTCTGAAATTCTTTGAGCAGAAGTAATAGCAACTAAAAATAATGTTTCCAGTAAAGAAAGCATAGCTCACAAGATGCAGCTGGCTCAAAAGGAGACATGGTCAGCTTCTCCAAAACAAAATTCAAATCCCAAGCCGGGACAGGAGAATGGATTGGGGATTTTAAGTGCAGTATGCCCTTCAAAAAGGTACGAGAAACATCCAGCTGAGCAATGCTACAGTCTCCCATAGGCTCATAAAAAGCCGAGGCAGCCAAAAGGTGCATCTTGAGGGAGAAGTACTGGAGACCTGAGTCAGATAGAGAGATCAGGTAGTCCAGAATCTGGTTCACTAGACAGGTGAAAGGGTCAAGATTATGCTTGGCAGCCCATACTGCAAGCTGCTTCCACTTCATGGCATAAGTGGCTTGGGTAGAAGGCTTCCAGGCAGCCACTAGGATGTCCCCCCGTCTCATAGGGACCTGAGGTTGGGATGAACCAGGGTCCCCTGGAAGTGGGTCAGCATATTCCTGCAGAGGGGGAGAGGGACCGGAGGTTCCTCCGCCAGCTGATGTAGCAGAGGAAACCACATCTGGCGAGGCCAGAATGTGGCCACCAGGATCATGCTGGCCCCCTCCATCACCCTCTGAATCAGAGGAAATGTTTTATTTATTGAATGTTTCACCAGGAAGGCATGCTGAGCAACAAGTTGCTAGTCTCCCGGTGTGACCTGGGGGGTATGGAACAGTGGGATAGAATACAGAGAAATGTTACAATGTTGGAATACAATTTGCTTACTTGCATACAATGAGAGCAGGAGGGATTACAGGTGGATCACATTGGCTAACAATGCAACAGTTAACTATAGTAGATATGAAGATACATATAGCAATTTGGCAACAGTCGGTGACAGCTGGTAACACTGGAACACATATAATACTTGGCAACAGTATGTAGCACTAGATGGTAAGGTAACACAATAGTAATTGGTAGCCATTAGTGTAACATAGATATTCAAGATTTACAGTGATTGGAGTAAAGAGAGGGAGAATGGAAGGAGGGAACGAAAAATTGCAGAAGGCAGAATGGAAGAAGGGAAAGGAAATTTATGGAGAGACGTAGGCAGAATATGATTTTTGAGGCAAACAGAGATGACAGGGTGGACTAAAATGCATGTAAGAGGTTTTTTTGAGTTATTTTCTAAGTGCTTAATTGAGTGTAGTGGTACGCCAGTGTTCGGCTATGTTAATCGGAAGGGGGGTAGGAGGAGGAGGAGAGGAGAGGTATAGTGTGGCAGGGTGATGAGACAGAGGTATTGTAGGTGGGGGTATCCAAAGGGGGAGGAGGGGGGAGTTGAAATTCAACAGTGTCCTGTTATCCCTATCTGAGCAGGGTGGTGAACAGCCCTTCTGGTAAGACACAGGTTACAGGCGATGAAAGTTATTCATGTATAGTGATGCGGTGGTGTGTGTGTTGGGGGAGGGATGTTGTAGGAGGGGGAAGCAGAGGTTAACTATAGTAGTGGGGGTAGCAGCCCACCAGTGTGCTGGGTGACCCTGCCAACACAAGGCAGTGATCTAGCAGTTACTGAGGGGGTGCAGTAAGAGGAGAAATAGTGGAAAGGGGGTACAGTTGTTGCCCACTGTGCACTATGGATCTTGCCTGCACAAGGCAGTGCTCGAGCTCATAGGAGGGAGATAGAGTAAGGGTAGAGAAAGAAGGGAGAGGAATACTTTAGGAGGAGGGAGAGAAGGGGACTAGGAGGAGCACGATCAGAGGGAAGTAGGAGTGGTGGGGAGTAGGCATATGGTAATATGGGCTTAGGGGAAATGATGGGGGGATTATGGAGGGTCATGGCAGGCACAGGAAGGGGCAAGGAAGTTCTTGAAGGCAGAGTTAATGGAGCAGCAAGAGGATGAGTGGCAAATTTGAGTTGGAAGTGAATTCCAGATTTCTGGGAGACGATAAGAATAACCCAATTGGCCAATAAGGGTGGAGCAGCATGGGACCACCAGGGTTTGTGAGTCGGTAGATCTTAGGGAGTGGGAAGGGGGGGCAGTTGTAAAGGCAGGGGAGAGACAGGAGGGAAGTTCACCCAGCCAGTCCTTGGAGGTGAATTTTGCGCAGTGAGAGAGACGTCGGTTTGTCAGGGAAGGGAAGGATAGGGCATGGTAGAGATCACAACGATGAGTGTGGAGGGGGGCATCAAGGGCAAAACGGCAAAAGAAGTTGAAGAGGGTATCTAGTCTGGCCAGGGAGGACTTAGGGGCAGCACCGTATACTACTTCACAGTAGTCGAAGATATGTAGGATCATCTTCTGGACAGTCTCATGCCTAGCCATGGGTGGGATGCAAGCACGGTTCCTGAATAAGGCGCAGAGCTTGAGACGCAATTTTTTCTGAATGACGTTGATATGACCAGAGACGTTCAGGTGTTGGTCTAGCCACACACCTAAATACCTGAAGGAGGATGTGTCCTCAAGTAAAGTCTCATCAAGGGTGTGGAAGGAGGCTAGAGAGGGAAACCTGGTAAGTCTCTGCCTGGTGCAGAAGGTCATGAAGACTGTTTTTTCGGTGTTGAAAGATAGTTGGTGGTTTGCAAACCAACGCTGAACTTTGTCGAAGTCGAGCTGCAAGTTGGATGCAACCTTGGGGCAGGAGCCAGATGCATACAACACTGTATCATCAGCTTACATATGAATGGAGGAGAAGGGAGAGCAGGTGGTTGGGAGATCGTTAAGAAAAATAGAGAATAGTATGGGGCCTAACACTGATCCCTGGGGGACGCCAGTTCTTATCGGGATGGGTGGGGAAATTGCGTCAGAGATCTTGACTGATTGGGTTCTGCCAGTATAGTATGCCTTGAACCAGTCTGTGGCTAAGGGGGATAGCCCAGCTGTTGATAGGGTGTCAAGGAGAAGGGTGTGGGAGACTGTGTCGAAGGCTTTGGCCAGATCAACAAAAATGGCTGAGGTGATTAGGCCATTGTCCATTCCCGTGAGGACAGAATCAGTGAGCCGAAGAAGGGAGGGGGCAGTGGAGTGATTTTTCCTGAAGCCAGATTGATAAGGGGTGAAGAAAGAGGAGTCATTGAGGTAAGCAGTGAGCTGGGAGAGGGCTAGGTGTTCCTGAAGTTTGCAAGGGTAGGGAGAAGAGAGAGATGGGCCGGTAGTTGTCAGGGTTGGTGGGGTCTCTGCCTTTGGGGAGAGGAAGGACCACTGCGTGTTTCTATGGGGAAGGTACTGAGGCGGTTGAGAAAGAGAGGTTTAGGATATTAGAGAGTGGGTAGGCAATGGCTGGGGCTGAGAGGGATAGTAGTTTAGGATCAAGGCCATCTGGGGAGGAGCCTTTTGAAGAGTTGATCGCTAGCAGGGTATTTAGGGTGCCATTTGGGGAGACAGTAGCGAAGGAGAAGGGGGAATCGGAGCGGGAGTCATTCGTAGGCAATAAGAAGGGGGAGAGGGAGGGGCATAGTTAGGGAGGGATTGGAATAGCTCTTCAGCACAAGTGGTGTAATAGGACTTGAATTCAGTAGCTACTGCAACCGGATCAGCAATGAGGGTGGCATTTATCTTAAGTATAGGGGTGGTTGGACAGCATGGGGGGGTAAAGAGGGCATGGAACACTCTCCAGAACTTGGAGGAGGAGTTGATGTTAGTCACGAAGGTAGATTTGAAGTACTCTGTTTTGGCTAGCCTGGTAGCCCGGGTGCAGGCATTACAGAGTTTTCAGTAAATAAGAAGGTCATTTGGAAGCTGGAAGACTTTGTGCCATTTACAGGCTCGATCTCTGGATTTATGGCAGGCTAATAATTCAGGGGTAATCCAGGGGAGGTGATGACCTCTAACCCTTGTTTGTTTTAGGGGTGCAAAATGGGGGGAAGGAGTAAAGAAACCTGCTCCAGGAGAGGGACAACGTATCTCGCCAAAAAACTCCAGGTCCTGGATCGAGCAAGCAAAAATTGGGCAGTTTTGAGTTGAATGGGGACGCAAAAAGGTCCAACTCTGGATAACCCCATCTGTCGACTAGATCTTTTGCGATGGATGAGAGAAGCTCCCACTCATGCATGCTGGACTGAGTCGGACTGAGGCTGTCCACCAGATGCTTAGCACTCCTGGGACATGGACCACTGAGAGGATCAGGTCATGGTCTAGCACCCAATACCACACTCTCATGGCCTCCCTGCATAGGTGGTACAAATGAGGCAACATGAGGAAGTACTTTTTCACAGAAAGAGTAGTGAATGCTTGGAACAGCCGTCCTGTGGAGGTGGTGGGGGCAAAAACAGTAGTGGAATTCAAGAATGCATGGGATAGACATAAGAGTACTGTAGCAATAGGGAAGAGAGGGTAAGCCGCAGATCAACTAGGGTCTGCAGTAATGCATTAGGTAGGAAAAGGGGTGGACTAGATGGGCCACATGGTCCTTATCTGCCGTCACCTTCTGTGTATCTGTGAATGCACTCCCCCTTGCTTGTTGATATGGTACACTACACTGAGGTTGTCTGACTGAATCAGCAGCTGACCCAGAAGAAGATGGCTCTGAAAGGCCTCCATGGCATACAGAACTACCTGCATCTCCAGGACATTGATCTGCATGGAGGTTTCAACATGGGACCAAGAGCCCTGCATTTGAAAGGGACCCAGACAAGCCCTCCAGCCCAAACTAGAGGCATCCGTGGTAAGGATCTGCTGTGGAGAGGAGATCTGGAATGGAACTCCTTGCAACAGGTTCAGGGTGTCCATCCACCACTGAAGCACTTTACGGACTGGGGAAGAGACCAGCACTAACTGGTCTAATTAGTCTGTTACCTGGTCCCACTGTACTCGGAAAGTCCACTGGAGGATACGCATGTGGAGCATGGCCATTGGAACGGTGGGGATGGCAGCCGCCATCAGTCCCAGCAGCCTCAGGTACACCCTGGCAGGAATATAACAGCTCTGGCCACCTCCTGAGTCTGGACAATAAGGCGCTCCACCCTGTTTTGAGGCAGGAAAGGTTTTTCCTGCATTGAGTCTAGAACCGGCCTTATGTATTGCAGCCTTTGGGACGGAACCAGGACCAACTTAGGCAGGTTGATGTTATGCCCAGGTTGAGGAACAACTGAAGGGTTCTCTTCTAAAGTCCCTAGGAGCTGATCCTTGGATGGGGCCTTTAGGACCCAATCATCCAGATAAGAGAAAATGTACAGTCCCTCCCTTCTGAGGGCTGCAGCTACTGTTGCTAAGCACTTGGTAAAAACTCACAGCACAGAGGACAAGTCAAAGGGCAGTACTTTGAACTGATAATGCTCACCCTGAAAAAGAAATCAAAGGAACCTCCTGTGAGGAGGAAACACCAAGATATGCAGGTAAGCATCCTACTTGTCCAGAGAACACTGCCAGTCACCTTTCTTGAGAAGTGGCATCAGACCTGGCAAAGTTACCATTTGGAACTTTTTGTGCTGGACATACAGACTGAGGTCCTTTAGGTCTAAGGTGGGCCTCAGATCTCTGGTCTTTTGGGGGACCAGGAAGAACCTGGAATAGAACCCCTGGTTTCTTGGGTGTCTGGGCACTTGCTTGATAGCCTGTTTGTGAAGAAAGGACTGTACCTCCTCTCGGAGAACAGACAGATGGGCCAGAGGGTAGCTGGAGGGCAGAGCAAGAGTCTCAGGGGATTGCTCGGTGAGCTCCAGAGTGTGACCTCTTTCCTATGATTTAAAGTATCCAGGCATTCAATGTCATGGTCCTCCATTGATTGAGATGGAGGGAGAACCGATCTCTGACTGCCCACCTCTTGGCCAGGGATAAGAAGGGGGGGGTCTGGCAAGGAGTCAAGCATAGGTGGATCCAGCTACTGGGGCTGGTCCATCACCTCTGCCTTCTGGGATGCTTGACCGCAGCTCCAGCATTGGAGGAGGCAGGCAAGGTGGTGGAGGCTCTGTGTTTGCCTTGGTGCCGAGAGGTTGCTTCTGGCCTATTAGAGGCCTTACAAAAAGAAGGGCGCTGTCTGCGCTTAGGCTGTGTATGATGAAGTGAGTGGACAACTTAATAGCCCTGCCAGATGCCTGCAAGTCATTAATGATATCCTGGACATTTGGCCCAAAGAGCTTGGAGCCACTGAAGGAGGCATTAAGCACCTTCTGTTGGACAGTCACAGCGAAGCCAGAGACCCTCAGCCAGGAGTGCCTACGGAGGCAGATACCGGTAGCAGCAGCCCTGGCAATAGTATATGAGATATCATAGAGGGCCCATAGGAGGTGCTTGCTAACATCCTCAGAGGTCTGCAAGCATGTGAGATCCTCCTGCTTCTAGGTACCTTCAGGAAGGGCCTGGGCAGCAGCCTTGCCCTACTTCCAGTTGGTATTCTTGTAATTTACCATGTGAGAGAGGTAACTGGCAATCCTCAACCCAAGGGTAGAGGAGGCATAAACCCTCTTGCCCCAAACATCAATTATGCATGACTCCTTGTCTGGGGGAGAGAGCTAAGGTGCTTGGACACCTTAGACCTGTCATGAGCTGCCTTTATAGCCACTGAATCTGTTTCAGGTTGGGCAGCATCATGTGGAAACCCCTGAGCGGCAAGGTAAAGTTTATCTGCCCTGCGGGGTATAGCTGGCACGATGTCACGTCTGTGCCAGGCTGCAGTAGTAGCATTCCTCAGAGCAGGCAAAATGGGAGGAATGATCTTAGGAGGAGACTTTGGGATCTCCAGGAAATCCACCAGATCTTTCCTGGTGGCATCCTCCTCCTCAGTATGGAAACCCATGGCTGAGAATAACTGCTTCATAATATTGAAGAAGGTAGGGTCGACTGGAGGAGACCTAGGAGTGTGTGAGACAGAATCCTTACTGACTGAGGAAGCTGTGAACCTGTCAGAGATGAGGGGTTCTTCCTCTTCCTCATCAGGAAGAATAAGGTCAGGATGGTACTCCTCCTCGATGCCAACCTTTTCCAGATCAAGGTCCAACGTTTGAGAAGCAGACGACAGCCCCTGGGGGGGGGGTGGGCAGTGGTCCATGGCCATTAAGGAGGGGTCGATGACAATGCTGCTGTTCACAGCGCAGGTGATGAAGGCCTATATGCGCCTAACTGGTGGACAATCACAAAGGTGAACTTAGTCGGAATCTCAGTGAGGTCGACAACAGTCCAGGACTGCATTGACTGGGGGTCAGCGGCACAGGGAGCGACGACCCACCAGATGGGCCCTGAGAACCCAAAGAGCCTGTAGCCTAAGGGCCTGGGGGAGGATCGGGTTGATGACACAGAGGTTGATGACCGGACGCCCTGAATACTGGACAGAGGCACTGTTGGTATGGGTCTAGTAGGCACAGAGAACTGGACAGCAGATTTATGCGTCAGTGCAGCCACAGCTGATGAAGAACCCTGGACGAGGAAGGAGCAGCCATTGGGGAGAAGGATCATCGCTGGGGATAGCAGTTCTGATCTCGGTCTTTTGTGATCCCCCAAGGACTTGTCCTGGGTCTCAGCGGCCTGGGAGCTCGACGATCCTGCTGGTGATTGGGAGTTCGGGACCTCAGGGGATCCCTGCCTGGAACTGGCTACCTGTTGAATCCATAAGGAAATTCTTAAGAGCCTTCTTGTGTCACCTGAGGGTGATCTGATTAAACTTCTGGCAGAGTTCACAGTTGGAAACTTCGTGGTCAGGCCAAGACAGCAGACACAGAGAAAGTGTTCGTCTGTGGAGGCAATCTTCTTTCTGCAGTGGCAGCGATGGAAGACAGAAGTGGAAGGATTAACTCCTGACATAAACAAAATAAAGGAATCTCTTTTAAAAAAGAGATTCTAAAGTATTAGGTTGAAAAAAGTCGTAGGCAAAAAATGGCGCAAAACTATGTCAGAGCTTCCACAGAGACTCATGCGAACGAGTCGACGGTGGGAAAGAACTGAGGAGGGAGCTCACGCCTTTATAAGTTGATGACATTGGTGTGGGTGGCCCCAGTTGTACTGCTGTTTCAAAAATTTTTATTTTACTTTTTTGCCCTCCGGTCTTCCCGTAAATGCCCCTAACGGAACTTCGGCCCCAACCCCACATGCCGACCCACCATACCCAGGCTTACACCCCTGGGCAGGGCCGCCAGGCGGGCATCCCTCCCCATGGTCAATGTTGGCTAATCCTGGCTTACCTCCCAGAGTGGAGCCACAGGAGCGGGACCCCCTCGGTGAACACTAGTGGCAGTGGGAGTGGAGGCATCATATCCGGGGGACCAGAGAGATTTTTTTCTTAGCTGTACGGCATTACCCCCACAGGTAATGGTGCTGACACAGTGGGTCCCCCAGCCTCTACCAGAGGTCCATGGTATGTGTCAGACACTCTACCCCCCCCCAGAGAAGGAGAGCAGTCTCTAGGATGCTCAGTCCTTCTCCCCCCGACTAGCCCTCCGACGTCTCAAGTCTGCTTCCGAACCTGGGTTGTCGGCGTCACAGACAAACACTCTGCCTCTGCGATTGTGGGTTGGCGCCCCAGTTGTACTGCTGAAAATCATCCATGTGGATCCTGCTTCACCAGCAGTGAAGTTCCTATTGTATGACCTGATGATTGAGATACCCCTGAAGTAGATTTTTAGATCCAGTATCATAACTTTTTTATATTCTTGCAGGTGACAGCATGGAGGTCAATAACTCTGCTGCCAGCTTTATGCATAGGATTTTCAATATTAAGTAAAAGAAATTATCTTGATAAAATAATCATGTTTCCCTACAACGTATCTGAAAATGTTGGCTTAGCTGATCTGAATCTTCTGTTTGTACTGAACCTGGCATTTTTTCATTTCTTTTTTCCTTTCTTTTTATTTTTTTGTGGCCTGGCATCCCTATCATCCGCCTGTACCCCTACCGGACTCCATCTCCCCCCACCATAACCACCACCACTGCCGACCACCCTGGCTTACTCCCTCAAACGGAGCCACTGAGATGACCCTCCCCAGAAACTCATCCAGATTACTGGCGGCATCACGCTGTCGGGCGGGCTCCTCTGATTTAAACCCCCACCGAATAGGGCCACGGGGCAAGCCGACCAACAGAACACCGCTCTCGTCGGAACCAGGAGGTGCAGTGGATACAGCGGGACTGGGGGTGGGTATCATGGTGGGATCACCAGCCATTTTTTGTATGCTGATCCCCAGGTGGGCATACAATGACGCATAGGCCGAGCCCGCCTGCCCCTTCCCCCCCATGATTAAGGGTGCCGGCCATGGCGGAACCCCCCAGCCTCCACCAGGAGTCCATGAAGCACCGGACTCTATGCCCTCCTGCCCCTGGAGAAGGAGAATCATCTCAAGGACACTAGATCTTCTTCCCCCTGGCTGAGCCTCTAACTCCCGAGTCAGTGCCTGACCTGGGATGTTGGCACTGTAGGCAGACACTTTGCCACTGCGCCGGAGGGCCAGCTTTTCCTTTATGTTTTGTTACTGCTGCACACATTTGTATTTTTATTTTGTTTTGTATATCATTTGATGATTATGAATGTGATATTTCAATAGAAACACAAAATCTGTCAGCAGAACAGGACCATTTGGCCCATCTATTCTGCCCAGATGGCTCCTGCCTCATCTGTCTTTACAGACCCTAACTGGTCTCCAACAACCCTCCCTATTCCCTGCCTATTTACTAATATTCCCCTATGTCTATCCCATGTATGCTTGAAGTCCCCCACTGTTTCAGCCTCCACCACTTCCACTAGCAGTCTTTTCCAGGTGTCCACTACCCTTTCAGTTAAGTAGTACTTTCTCACATCCCTCTTAAACTCCCTTCCCCCCATTTCATCGCATGCTCTCTGGTCCTGGTGCTCTTTCTCATTTGATAGAGACTCTTCTCCTGCACCCTGTTCACACCTGCGAAGTACTTGTAGGTCTCTCATGCCCCCTCTCACTTTCCCCTCTCTTCGGGGTGTACATGTTGAGATCCCTCAGTCTCTCCTTGTAGGGCTTTTGATGAAACCCCTGCACCATTTTAGTTGCCCTCCTCTGGACCGCCTTCACCCTGTCTACATCCTTTCTGAGGTACGACCTCCAGAACTAGACACGATACTCCAGGTGTGGTCCCACCAATGCGCAACACAGTGACACCACCTCCATCATCCTGCTAGAGATACCACGCCCTATACACCCCAGCATCCCACTAGCCCTACCCACTGCTTTGTCACATTGCCCTGCCACTTTGAGGTCATCAGATATGCTAACTCCAAGTTCTCCTTCTTGCTTAGTGACTGTCAGTACCTCCCCAACAATAAACTCGAACTTTACTAAAACTGATCTTCATATGCTCTGACTACTTGTCTGCAAGTGGCATAATCCCCTCCGGTGACATCATAATCATTTCTACTGCAACCAGTAGTGACGTCACTGGAGAGGATTAAAATGTGACTTGTAGACAGGCAGCCAGAGCAGATGACCATGGGCCACGTTTTCAAATGAAAGATTGCGGACACACAGGTGCATTTCCACCCCATCAGTGTCCTCCCATTTGCACAGAAACATGGGAGGCTTCTTTTCAAAGGCGCTCAAGTTTTTATGCGTTTCCATGACCTGTTGCATTTTGTGCCAAAACACAAGTAAGCTCACGCATTGTTTTGACACACTGCGGTGCCACATTTATGGCAAATTTTGGCAACTCTGCCCAACAGACCACTTTGTAGGTGGCGTAACTGTTGGGCACAATTGTGTCAATTACATCAGAAGGGTGTCGCAAGTCAGCAGCAACCTCCCGAAAATCCTGCCCCAAGTGACACAGATACTGTTTTCATGGGACTTTCATGAAGTATGAGCGGTAGATACATAACATATGTGTTACAGTTTATAAGCTGCAGCGTGTGTAAAAGTTGCATTTCTTAAAAGTCGTGCTTATAGTGTCAAAGGCTCTTTCCATACCGATGCTGCCAGCAGTCCCAACCATTCTGACTTACATAGTTCGCATGCAGCACAGTAAGGAACTCGGGGTTCGTGATGAACTTCACTGCAGGAGATTGCAGCAGCTGGTTGATTTTCTGAGAATTCACCGGGGACAGCGATCCTTCCCTTCTCAGCTCTAATGGAAGAAAGAGAGGATCAAGATGGTGTTGTGAAGGTAAATTCTGGTTATCTACTGACAAAAAGAATCTGCTGAAGGTTTTTGCACTTTATATGATTTGCAAATGTGATAATGTAACTTCTTCATATTATCTGCCACTTGTAACCTCTCACCTTGGAATGTGGTTGAAACAGGTACCATTAATTGTAATTCATTTCTTCTGGTTATCAGTAACATAAAAAAGAAATAAAATAAGGATGATCTGGTGCTGCTTTTCCCTTTCTCACTTAAGGAACCATATCCTCAGTTTTATCAAACTGCAGTACAGTTCTTTGATCACCAAAATGCAAGTCCTGTCCTGTTTATACACTGCATTATTTTCAACTGTGGGGAGTTAGTGTTGCTGTAGGTAGCACTACCAGCGGATCAGCATGCCGAACACGGACTCTGGGGCTGGAAGATTAGAATATCATTGGTTATAGTCCCACAGCAGGAACTTTGGGTAATACCCCAAACTGGCAGTTTAGTGCAGTACAAGGAGGGTGCTGGACTGCGGAGGTGTCATCCTTTCGATCTGGTGTCCTGGCCAGCTTTCCCCCTGTCAATAAGATAGCCCCATGTGACCCACCCTCCAGGACACAGCTGGGAATGAGCTGCCACAGGTCAGTGTGTTTTCCAGGTAAAAAAGAAAAAATACGTACAGAATAATGCATGGGGTGGTGTGTTTAACGAGATTTTACACACACCCTGAGGTGTTGGAGAGGTTTATTTAAATATCTAACACCGAGGGGTGTGTGTGTGTGTAAAATCTTGCTAAAAACACACAACCTCATGTTTTTTTATATATAATTGCTGGGGAGCATTTTCTTGCCACAGCAAATATATAAAACTAAAACAACTGAGCCGTGGTCCAGTGTGGAGGAAGTAGGGGAGGAAGCACAGTCTGCGGTCAAGCGGCTACTGAAACTTATTTTTTTTTTTTACAGTTTAGGAGCAAGGAGACCTATATGAGAGGCAAGTTTTTAATTTTTTTCACTTACCGCCGAGTGATCCTGGTGCTGTCTGGTCGACTAGTGAAGTGTCCAGTGCTGGGAGAGAGTGGAGACAGGCACATGCATGGAGTGTTGGAAACCTGATGCATGCTGGCCGTTATAACCCGCAGGTTATAATGGCGAATTATAATCAGGTTTCCATATGGTAGAAAACACTCCCTAGTTATTATAAATAAATAAAAAACGCTGTGCTCAGATTGTCTGGTAAGACATGGCAGAACACAAAATAAATTAAACCCACATTATTATATCATAAGTTGAGTCTGGGCTTGCATGTACCAGGACAATATTGTTTTCCCTGTACTATTGGACTGGGTGACTCTATTGGGCCTAAATCCCACATTATAGAATTTTTCCCTAACAAATACACAATAATCCTTCATTTTTAATGGGGAAAGCAGTTTCAATGTGAGATTTTTAGCCGTTTTTTTTTTTGGGGGTGGGAGGGTGTCACCTGAACAAACATGTACTGTGAAAACCAAATTTTTACAGCATTTGTATATAAAGTCAGCCAAATATTAGAAACATTCAGCAGTCTACAAGTTAAGATGCTTGCCTTACGCTTGTAAAACAGTGGGTTCACGTGCATAACCAGCTGTTTTAAGGGCAGGAGAGGCAGTCTGAGGGATGCACATTCTTTCCTGGGAAGGGTCTCCCATGCCTCTTACAGAATGACTGCCTGCTGGTGACCGAAGAGGGATGGGATTTGGAGTCATTCTATGAGTAACCCCCAAGTCACTTCTGCATTCACCCATGAATGGCAAGGGGGGGGGACACTATGGTGGGAGGACCTAGAGACAGTGACATCAGGCCCTGCTCCTACTCTCCTTGGTACATGGGGTGCTGGATTTTTGGTCATGGTATGATCCAACCTCTCCAAGGGCATGGCATGTAAGAGAGGTGGGAGGTGGATGGAAAGTGGGTACTGAGAACAACACATAGACTGTGAACAGAATGATAAAAAAATGTGAAAAGCATATTTTTTAAATGATAATTTTCTACTGAAGTACAATCTACATGAGATACTTAATGGGCTGAGAGGGGGTGAAAGGGATATTACTGTTTAAATGCGACACTCAACTCCTACCTGAATTTAAAATTTAGGATATGGCCATAGCCAAATTTAATACAGCAATGAAGCAGGAGCTGTGTTTTCGTTGCTTATGCAATAGATGATTTACTCCGCACTTATAAGGACGCTATTGAAAAGTGTTATTTTATGTGTTCCTTGATTGTGCAGTTTATGATTTTGTATTGTTAAATGTGTAACTATTGCTCAAACTGACATCAAACAAGTGCACCTTGTAAAGAGGGCTCTTGTGGCCCTAATGGTGTTAAAGCTGTTCTTCTTGTCCTGCATAAATAAACATTTTGCTACTACTACTAATAAAAGAAATGTACCCAATGCATATAAACAGTCAATCTTATTCTGAAAATAATGCAATGTATCAAATTTGTTGAGGTCATGGCAGAAGCCCTAGAATATGGTTTAGTTAAATTACTCTATTATATCAAGTCATATAACATTTTAATCTCTGAATAAACTTTTGTCTTTTCTGTCCAGAGATTGCTGAAAGACAGCATCGCTGAACCAGAGAAAACACCTGTATTCCAAGCAAGAAATGATGGCATTGTAAGATTAAACCTGCTCTACAACATTTCCAGTGCAATAATTGGCGGGGGGCATAACTTAAAATTGTAACACTGAACAAAAAAAAAAGTTTAATATTTCTGTATATTGAGTTTTGAGGAAGGAATAGGAATTAACAGTGCTTGGCGAGGTGCGCATTACTGTGAAGTAATGGCACTCATCGGGCTGTGTACTCGAGGCAAAGCAGAGTGTCATACGGACCTGAGAAGCAGTTATCCTACATCCACATACAACAAAGCACATTACGTTGATAAAGCATGACAGGGTGTGGGTTATTTTGGGATTACAGCAAGCACTGTAACATGATGCTCAAGTTAAACGCAAGAACCTTAAGCACACAAAAATACAGATATCCCACAATTACAGACAACATGAAGTGCCACTTTGCCACCGTGACAAAGATGTGTGGAAATAACATGAGCTGTAGTGAAAACAATATGTTATTTCTACTGTAGCTGAATAACTGACAAAAATAACATTTTTTATTGTGCACTGGTATTCATCACTCCCATGGTATAAATGCATTTATAAAATTGGACCTGGTCAATTCTGGCTCTTCATTGGTCAGAACCCCATCACATGGTACTGCATTAATCTAGTACATACCCCTGCTCAGAAGACATGATAGAGGGGCATTAATCAAGAGCACAATGGGGTCAAAAAGGTCCATATGCTAATTACAGTGGAATCCGTTTAAATGCACATATGTTTTACACAGCGAAAATGTGCACTTAAGCGGAACGTGCATTTACCCAAAGTTGCCTTTCTGTGCCTTAATTAAGTAGCCAGTGACCACGTTTACCATAAAAATAACATTTATTGGTCCAAATGATACCATACTGTAAACTCATTCATACTGTACCACTTTAAAAATCACAGCTCAATGTTCACGGCAATGTTCTCACCTGAACTACCTTTGTTTAATACTCTGTATTGCAAAGCTGGGTCACGTAATGTTCAGACTCACTGCTTAGATCTTTTTTCTCTCTAGTGCGCTCAAATAAACTTAACCTTTTGAAGGCAACCACCCGCACTGGAGCACTGAGATTTTCTGGGCTAAAGTCAGCATCACTTTTTTTCTTTCCATGCTGCTTTCTGCTGTACGAGTAAACAGCCTGCATAGCACCATGGCCCCCCCCCCAATGGCAGTTTGGGCATTTTTCACATATGGATCAATCTGAGGGTTTTTTCTAGTTCAGTGAAATGGTTCCGATAAAAAGGGTTGCAGTTTGAATGGTGCTGGAAACTGTCAGAAAAGAAAAGTTGAAACATCCATTCAGTTCTGTATTGCTGCATTATTCTGTAATCAAAGAACACATTTCATGACATCTCACTGCATGTCGTGAGATTATTTTTGTACCTATCTATGAAATATTGCATTACAATGCTGCTTTATGCTGGCTGCTGACTGAATGGAGAGAAGCATTAATGGCATTTAGGGGAGGTGTTAAATGCGCCCGCAGCACCTCATTAAGACCCATTAAAAACCAGTGCACTAATCTGGTGCTAATTACAACTGATTAGATGTGTCAGTGATCAGGTGGTTGGTGTATTCAACGGAAAAGTGCACTTATCCAGTGTGCACTTATGCGGAATGTTTAATACTGTAGACACAGGGGAAAAAAAAGGGAAATCAAAAAGCTGTGCACTAATCCGAAGTGCACTTAAGTGGAATCCACTGTACACATCTTCAGGGTCAAAAAGGTCACAGTGCAACTCAAACAAACCAGCAACACCAAAATGAAATTATGCAAATAATATACCCCCTCCCAGCACTGCTCAAGAATCAGAAACTGCAAAGGAAATCCATCCACCAGCACTGAAAAAGCGTACTACCTACTCAAAAATTAAAACCTCCAAAGCCCCATTGTTAAATACACAAGAAAGAGAGTTATTGTCCTGCCCCCGCACATATAAAAATAAATGATATATATTCCACATCAGTCCATCATGCATTACTAATTTCCAGTAGCCACATAGCATCAGAATATATTAAAGGTTAAGCACTGTGACTCGGGACTGTAAACCCACTGCTATCTCCAGTCACCTGCACCGGGTACCTGTGCTCTTCCTCCACGAAATTTCTATTAGGCATTCTGCAACTGGGTCAAGCAGCTAGTGGCACTGTAAACCTCCATAAATGTTAAAATAATTTTGGGACTGGTGCTGCAGACCCAGCATGCATTATATGAGGAATAATGTATGGGTAAGGGTGTGTAATGAGTTTTTATACACACCAGAGGTGCGTGATGCCTTATAGACCCCAGGAGTGAAGGTCAAAGGGCTTATATAGGCATCATACACACTGAGTGGGTGTAAAATGTAAGGCTGTGTGAATACCTTTTTCTGAATATTTAGTATTCGGCAGCCAAATATTTGGATATTCAGGTATTCGGGAAAAGGTATTGCATGCAAAAAAAAAAAAGAAACATCCCCCTCCCAAAACCAAGTAAAATATAAATTCCATCCCCCCCACCCTCTGTCAAAAGACCAATGCCACTCTCCCCCCAGTACCCACACATTTGTTAGTATATTTAATGTAAATCCCCCGATGAAAGACTGGTTTAACCCACTCGCTTCCACAGCCGGCTGCCATCTTACTTAATGCAGTGTTTGCTTGTGCTTAACAAAATACAATTTATATGTCCCTCCTGGCACAGCACAATGCTACTCTCACCCAGCAGCACCAATTTTTTTTTTTATCTCTTTATTACCTCCTTGGTCACCTGGCCTCCCCCTGTCGTCGCATCCTTCTCAGGGATTCTTCCAGCCAACGTCCGCCTCTGCTGCTGCCCGCCCAGCACCCCAATCCTGCAGTTTCATCCTCCACAGTGGGGATGCAGGGAGTCCCCAACTCCCCACAGAACTCAGATCCAGATGGGTGCCACACAATCACAGCGAAACTCGCGGACAGCCATTAAGCCGCTTGTACCAGGTGCCAATCCCTTTTTCTCTTACTTCTTTCCCCCAGAGTCGAGGACATGCAGGGACGCCTGCGGAGGGGAGTGCGCACACGCTCCCTCCAAACATCTGCCTTCAGCTCCTCCCCTTTGTATAGCGGAGCGTACTGTCCCCCAACCTCTGGCAGGAGGCAACCCTGCACCGACTGTTTTGGACCCCCCTCCCTGGAGAAGGACAGCAGTCCTTCAGATGCTCAATCCTTCTCCTTCCCTGCCAAACCCCGGTGACCCGTACTCGTTCCTGAACACCGGTCTCCATCGTGGTGTGAGGTATGGCAACCAGCACCTCAGCCCTCAGCGCCACTGGGCCTGCAACACCCAATTCTTAAAAATGAAGTTGGGAAGTTGAGAAGGTGACCGTCTCAACCCACCCTCCTCCATGGCCATCTGCCTTCTCATGAATGAAAGTGCTCACACGCTTGCTATAGTAAAAACAACTAATCATGTGATCAGCTGGTTTTACTATAGCAAGTGTGCGAATGCGTTCATTCAGAAGGTGGTTGGCTGTGAAGGATGGCAAGTTGGGCTGATCACCTTCTCAACTCCCTGACTTCACTTCTAATAAGCACTGGGTAAGTGGTTAATTTAGAAATGTTTAGATGGGGAAATGTCAGCTCTGAATTTAGAGGTGGGGGAGCTGTCATTTCTAGGTGATGGAACTCCCCCTATAGTATTCAATGTAGAAAGATAACAGACATGCAGGAACTGTCACAAAAATTTGTAAGAGGTGGAGGAACTGAGTTTCTGTGGGTTCCTGCCCAGTTTATCCCATGCACCGAGTACTGCTAGGTGGGAGCAGGTTGGTGCTGTGTCAGGAAGGACATATAAATTAATTTTTTTTAAGCACAAACAAGCGCTGCACATTAAGTAAGATAGTGACCAACCGTAGAGGTGGGCAAGTTGAGCCAGTCACCTAATGGGGGATTTATATTAAATATACTAACAAATAGTGGGTGCTGGGAGGAGGAGGCTGGCACTGGCCTTTTTGATAGAGGGTGGGGGATGATTTTATATTTTACTTGGTTTTGGGCTGGGGTGGAGGGTGGGGGGCTGTTTCCTTTTTTTTTTTTTTTTTTATTTTGCAGGTGGCCGAATACTGTACTCTTGACCGACTATGAATAGTGCCCTATTCTGGAAGGGCTCCCGAATATTCGAGCGCCCTACCATTTTGTGGTATTCGGGAAATACTATTTGGCCCCTGCACAACCCTAGTAAAATGCATTATACTATTCCTTCCCATACACTGTTTTATATAACTGCTGAATTTTAAATTTTTGGCATATACACAAAGCTGAGGTACTTCCAACCGTGATGCCATTTTTGGGGGGTGGTAGTGAACAGAGAGTGAGAATGATATTTTGCCACATTTGTCACACTTTCACTGCTTCATGACGACTTTGTCAAAAAAATGACACAAGCATTACTTTGTTGACCAGGGTGATTTGAAATGCCACAATCGCGAGACTTTCCTGCAATGTTGTTAGACCACTTTTAGGCAGTCTAACCTTTGTGAGCTGCTTGCAGGACTGCAGCAGAAATGTGGATTAAGTCCCCAGGGCTTGTTTGAGCCCCTCTAACTATTGAATATGCACAAACGAAATGACACATATAAAGGTATAGAACATTTTTTTACCTCCACGCCCCTTCCCCCCAAATAAATGAAACACCCATTCAGTAAAATGCAATCCTTTTCTAATACTTTGGTTAAACTAAATGAATGGCATGTGCTGGATTTTAAAAGTGTCTTTACAGACCTGGCTGGGGCTGTGAAAGTTCAGTATCGCTCTCAGTTGCTCCTGCCACAGTGATGGGACTGTCAGTCCTGCGTGCAGGAGGCACGTCCTCTGACCTTTCTGTTCCAATCGTTCGCTGTATGTTCTGATACCTATGATTAAAAAAAAAATTACAGCATTCAGTGATCCAGCTTGTGTCAGTGGCATCTTTGTGTACAGTATGCATAATGAATGCTAGGTTTTGCTTTTTGTTAAACTGCTGAGCTATGACAGTAGAACATCAAGATACAGACTGAGGACTGCACCAAGGTCTGTGCTGTGCTCTACTGCATGTAATGTGTCATGTTACATTTCACACTCTGCAGCACAGACCAACATTTGCAGCAACTCTGAACTTTGGTAACTGGCCCTCATTAAGGTAATTAATTCAGTATGTTTTCAGTCTCGATTTTTGCCCCATGCCACCTGTATACAGATTTTGGTAAAATTCCTGAAATACCTGTGCAGTCTCTCTGGGCTCCATGAGAGGAGCTGTGCTGCCCTCTTTCCTGAAACCTTTAATACGGTCAATCATTTGTTTGTAAAAAAAAAAATACAAACAACTGATAGCCTTACATCATGGTATAAACACAAATTCATAATAATAAAACAAATTAACTACAGTCTCAATACTACCAAAGAACATGACTCAACTACTGAATCATTAGGTCCGGTCTTCAGTACATAACTGTGTCACCTACTGCAGAACA
This sequence comes from Neoceratodus forsteri, assembly GCA_016271365.2. Classification (NCBI taxonomy): domain Eukaryota; kingdom Metazoa; phylum Chordata; order Ceratodontiformes; family Ceratodontidae; genus Neoceratodus; species Neoceratodus forsteri. Next base: position 747,017,287 of record CM057456.1, on the reverse strand, counting down.
CATAAGGAGCAAAACTGGGATTATTTATTTATTTATTTAAAAGTTTTACCAGGAAGGCATACTGAGCAGAGTACTGCTCGATTCCAGATGCATCCTGGGGGTGGGAGGCAGAGGAGAAATACAGGTTACTCACCTGTAACAGGAGTTCTAGGAATGGTATATGTTGTTCATCCACACTGTCTGGCAGGTTCCTTGCCGCTTTAAATCTTGCCGGAAGGTCTTCAAGCTGGCTCCTCCCACCCACCCGGGTGGTAAAACTCTCGGCTCCGCCCAATGACGCCAGATCTGGCCCGCTGGAAGCTCAGGTTGTGCGTCGAAGCCGGGGAGGTCGGGTGGGTCATGTGGATGAACAACATATACCATTCCTAGAACTCCTGTTACAGGTGAGTAACCTGTATTTCTAGGGACATGGATATGTTGTTCATCCACACTGTCTGGCAGACTGCTAGCAGTTCTCCGGGAGGAGGGAGGCAAGGTGCACACTCCCTACTTAGGGAATAGAGACTGGAGAACCGAGGCCCCAAAACCAGCATCCCGGCGTGACTCGAGGTTGATGTGGTAATGGGTAATAAAGGTGTGTGCTGACTTCCAGGTAGCAGCCCTGCAGATTTCCTGGATAGGGAGCCGTCCTGGAAGCAGCCACCGATGCACACGTATGAGCGGGTAGAATGAGCTCTTATCCTCTAGGAGGCTCCATGCCCGCCAACTCATAGCAGAGATCTATGCAGGAGGTGACCCACCTGCCTATCGTCCGCTTGGCTGCAGGTCTGCCAGGTGCGGCTTCAGCTGAGGTGACAAACAGCTGGCGAACCTCTCCCCGAATTTCAGCTGTGCGCTCCTTATAATAAGCGAGCGCCCTTCTAGGGTCCAAAGTATGGAGCCTGTATTCGGCCTCCGAGGTGTGATTGGGGTAGAACACCAGCAGAGTCAACACCTGGTTAAGGTGAAACTCCGACACCACCTTCGGAAGAAATTTTGGGTGGGGGTGCAGGACAACCTTGTCCCTGTGGAAGACCAGGTAAGGAGACTCAATGCAGAGTGCCTGGAGTTCTCCCATCCATCTGGCTGACGTGATAGCCACCAAGAAGGCATCTTCCACGACAGGTGAGAGAGTTCACACCTGTGCATTGGTTCGAATGGCTTGCCCATGAGCTTTGCCAGTACCAGCAGTAAATCCCAGGAGGTGGAGGTTCGCACGGAGAAATGTGATCAAGGCCTTTGAAAAAGCGCCAGACCACCTTCTCCTGCGCCACCGACTGCTCCCCGGCCCGCGCCCGGTAAGCAGAGATGGCTGCCAGGTGCACCTTTAGGGTCGTCGACCTAAGCCCTTGACTAGAAAGGGACCATAAATAGTCCAAAATGCTTGCCAAGGAACAGGAGGAAGGGTCCAAGCCCTTACCCTGACACCAAATGGAAAACCTCTTCCATTTGAAGGCATAGCATTTCCTGGTCGACTCCTTACGGGACGCCTCAACAACATTGAGGACCTCGTCGGAAAGACCCAAGGCCTGGAACTCTAGCCGCTCAGGAACCAGGCCGTCAGGTGCAGGGACTGAAGGTCCGGATGGAACACCTTCCCCTGATTGACTGAGAGCAGGTCCGGGCGAGCTGGAAGCTGCCTCGGGAGCCTGGAGCTGAGGCTGAGGAGATCTGGGTACCAGAACTGGCGGGGCCAGTCTGGGGCTGTCAGAATCACCTGCACCTTGTCCCTCCTTGTCTTGAGAAGCACCTTGTGAATCAAGGGAAATGGGGGAAAGGCGTAAAAGAGGCCCGGGGTCCACAGCCTCGAGAAGGCATCCCCCTGCAGCGAGCCCTGCTGAGGGGGGCGGGCATGAAACAGCCTCAGCTTCGCATTCTCCCTGGAGGCAAACAGGTCCACCTGAGGTGTGCCCCAGTGGGAGAACAGATCTTGTACTACCTCCGGCAGGAGAGACCACTCGTGAGATGCAGCCCCTATCCGGCTCAGGGCATCGGCCAGGGTGTTGGAGGCTCCTGCCACATGAATGGCTAGGAGATCTGCCTCCAGGCTGCGCACGAGTGATCAAATGCGAGAGCTTCCTTGCACAGAAGCATGGAGCGCGTCCCGCCCTGGCGGTTCAGGTAGTACATGGTCGTGGTATTGTCCGTCTGGACTCGGACCACTTGACCCCGGAGAAACGGAGCAAAGGCGGTGAGAGCTAGGCGGACCGCTTGGAGCTCCAGCAGGTTGATGTGGCATCAGGACTCCCCCGGGGACCAGAGGCCGTGCACTCGGTGTTCCCCCAGATGGGCACCCCAACCCATCACAGAGGCATCGGTCGACAGAGAGACCGTCGGCTCGGGGCAGACAAACGGGATGCCCTCCTGCAGATGGGATGGAACGGTCCACCACTGGAGAGCGTTCCACATCTCCTGGGTCACTATCACTAGCTGGTCCAATGGATCGCAGCGTTGTGACCACTGGCTGGCCAGTCACCACTGAAGGGGGCGCATGTGCCAGCGTGCCCAACGGACCACGCTGGTACAGGCCGCCATGAGACCCAGGAGGCACAGGAAGTCCCGGGCAGGTCGCGATTGCCCAACCAGAAATGATTGGGCAAAGGAGGTAAGAACCTCGGCCCTGTCCGCCGGGAGCCGTGCTCTGGCTCGAAGAGAGTTGAGCTCTGCCCCGATGAACAGGATCACCTGCTTCGGCTCAAGTTCCGACTTGGCCTTATTGATGAGAAGGCCGACTTGAGAGCAAACCTGGAGGGCCAGATCTCTGGACCGCTCCACCTCCTGTCTGGAGGGGGCTGCTATCAGCCAATCGTCCAGGTAAGGGTACACCCGGACCCCTCGGTGCCACAGGAATGCTGTCACCACTGCCATGCATTTGGTGAAGACCCTGGGAGCTGGAGATAAGCCGAAGGGCATGGCTTGGAACTCGAAGAGGGATCCCTCCGCTCGAAAGCAGAGGAATCTCCGATGTGACGGACGGATAGGGACGTGAAAGAACGCGTCCTGTAGGTCCAGAGAGCAGAACCACACGCCGTGTTCCAGAGATGGTATTATCTGCGCCAGAGTGACCATTCTGAAGGTCCGAGACTTTAGGAACTTGTTCAGGTCGTGTAGGTCGAGAATGGGGCGCCAGCCCCCCGTTCGTTTCGGAACCAGGAAATACCTGGACACGAACCCCGGGTCTAAAGGGGATCCTCTACCTCCGTGATCACCTCCTTTTGGAGGAGGAGAGCGATGTCGGCTCGATGAGCCGCCAGTGAGGCTGCGGACCCCGAGGCCCCCCGAGGTGCGACGGCTCTGAAGGGCGGGGCCTGCTCGAATTCTAGAGGTAGGCCTTTTCCCACCACCTCCAGTACCCACCCGTCCGTGGTAACAGTGGACCAGGCGGAAAGGAAGTGTCTGAGCCATCCCCCCACGGGGGGAACCAGGGGTGAGGTGACAGGGATGGGGGCGACACCCCTCAGCCCGTCACTAGGCAGGCTTGGAGGAGGGACCGGCCGAGGGACCTCCTGGGCCTTTACCTCCCTGCTTCCTGTTGGAGGAAGCCGACGGCTTGGGTTTGGGATGCCAAGCTTGAGCCTGCTGGCCCTGATGTTGCTGGGCCGGGCGCACAGGCAGAAGGATGAAAGGGCTTAGGCTGTGGCTTGCGGCCTTTGTCCTTCTGAGCAGAAGAGACCGGTCAAGGTAGCATTGGACTTCTCGATCCTCTGCAGGTGACCTTCAACCCCAGGGCCGAAGAGGTCAGTCCCCAAAAAGGGAACATCCGCCAACTTGTGCTGGGTATCCGAGGTAAAGGTGGATGTCCTCAGCCAAGCCCGACGACGCATGGCCACTGCGGCCACCACAGACCTGGCACATGAGTCCCCGATGTCTAACGCAGTCTGGAGCTGCTGTTTGGCCACTGCCCTGCCCTGGTCCCGCACCTGCCTGACCGTAGTCTGCAGATCTGCGGGAAGATGAGGGACAACCTCATCCAGGGAGCCCAACAGGGCGTGAGAAAAATGTGCCATGAGGACGGCCCAACTGGCCTGGCGGCGGCGAGAAGGACAGCATAGACTTTCACCCAGCATAATCCAATTTCTTGGATTCCTTGTCGGGAGGTTTGTCCACATCCCTGGCGTTCCCGGCACGCCGGAAAACGCTGTCGGTAACCAACCCCTCGGCCGAGGGGTGTTCCAAAACGGACAGGGAACCGGTAGGGACCGCATACTTCCTGGCCATCCTGGCCGAAGGCGCAGGGCAGGAAGCAGGACACTGCCAAAGTTCCAAGGCCGACCACTATGGCTTCGGCCACCGGAAAGGCCTCCGTAGGAGAATCCCCTCGGTCCAGAATCTCCGTGAGGGGATACCTGGCCCGTTTAGAAACAGGTTCGAGCTTCATCCCGGTGGACTCCGAGATGAGTCGAAGCAACCCTAAGAAGGACGAAGGGCTATCGTCCACTGACTGCCCTCCCGAGGACTCCAAGTCCACGCGCTTGGAGAAGAGGGAGGAACCATCATCGGACTCAGAAGAGTCCTCAAACAGCTGCCTCGGGCCTGAGCCACCCTCCACCTGCCGAGGTTTATCGGGAGTGAGGGTGACAGACAGCCTATGGGGCAAACCCAAGGCCGACCAAGAATTTCTGGTCGGAGCCCCAACTAATGGCTGTGGAGGCGGAGGTTCCACCAGAATCGGTGGGGCAGCTGGGTGGCAGGCTCTTGACCTGGGGGCAGGCTCTCGGCTACAAGGGTTGTTTGGCCCGCTCGTGTTTCCAACCATAATGGCGCAGCGGGAAGGCGACTGGGTCGGCCTATTCCCGGTCAAAAGGAGCTGTTGCCACATGAGTTCCTCGTACTTCCGGCGCAACTTGGCCAAGCCTCCTACGTCCGAGGAAAGAGGAAGAGGCGGCGGCGTGCTTCGCGGTGCCGAGACGAGACCGCCTATGGCGGCGGGATCGGTTGGACCCGCGAATGTCCGAGACCGGGAGTCTCGACTAGGCCGAGGCGGAGGAGAAGTGTCAGAAATCGGCCTCCCTCGGCTCGGACGATCCCACTGAAGGCCGGAACCGAGGCACAGATGAGTCGACGGGATCCTCAACTCCACCGGGGAACTGGGAGAGGGATTTCAACTTCTCCAGCCGACAACCCATCTCTACAGGTCGAGAAAAATCTCGACCAGCGTCGTGAGTCTCAGTCAACTGGCCTGGACGGGGACACCGTGAAGCCAGTGGCCGAGCTGAGGGTCGACGCAAGTCGACTGGCGATAAGGGAGGGATCTTTCCCACTCCCAAGAGCGTCGACGGAGAGACTTACTTTGCTCTTTTGGACCTGGAAAAGGTCCGAAGAAGTTGGACCCTCACCTTTCGTCGGAGGGTCAGACAAAGCTCCTTAAAAGAGCCAATCACGAGGCACCAAGAGAGCGGGACAAATGCCGCGCCCGAGGTAAAGCGCCCGTGCGCCTCCTCTTGACGATCATCTGCTCGGCGGATCCGCCAAACCCGCCGCCCCTTGACACCGCCAACGGCCTCTTTAGATTTCACTGGTGGAATTCTTTTCCTCGCGCCCAGTTGTAATCGGGCAGCACCGGTCTTCAAGGACGAGGCCAAAAAGTTAGCAAGAGCACAAGTCGCAGGCCTCGCGGGTCCTGCTCAAGGCCCAGGCAGTAGACGCACGTGGAGTGCGGATCCGTCCTAGACATCTTCTGCCCGCAAGGGCACCTCCGGAAACCGGGAGTCGATTTGTCCATCGCAGCCGCGAGGAGAAGAAGACCGAAGTCTTTGTAGCAAAAAACTTTTTGATTTCGAACTTTCAAGAATTAGGAACAGTCTTAAACGCAGAGCTGCTAAGGAGGGAACCTGCTTCCAAGCGTAAGGAAGATCTGGCGCCATGGGGCGGAGCCGAGCGTTTTACCACCCGGGTGGGTGGGAGGAGCCAGCTTGAAGACCTTCCGGCAAGATTTAAAGCGGCAAGGAACCTGCCAGACAGTGTGGATGAACAACATATCCATGTCCCTAGAATACATAATTACAGAGAATACATAATTGCAGAGAAAAGTTACAGAGAACAGAGAGCATGCACATAACGATTGGGACAAGAACACAACAATATAGTGGCAGATATTAAGGCATAATTGCTACAGGGTAAAATGAACAACCCCAGCAACCGCTAGGGTAGGAATACACTTGCAGTGGTAGGTATTATAAGTCCCAGTGGTTCCACGTCAACTCCACTAAAAATAATGCAGCATGGTAAAAAACAGCATAAACAAAACCCTGCAAGGCAAAACTGCGCCTCTCCATAACCGCTAATGGAAAAACAGCGTAAAGGGAAAAACATCCCACACTAGCCATGCATACGACAGCACATACTACTCCACCAATAGAACAAGCAACTTTACCTCAAGAGTAGAGCTAGTATTATCATACCACACCACCATGGATCTCCAGCCCAGTGAAATTTTTTCTTTAAGTGTAGATGTGCTATTACCACACCATGCCACCATGGATCTCCAATCCAGTGAAATTTGAGGTAAAAGACATATCAGTGGACTCAGGATTGACCGTGCACGGTTAAGGCACCTCCTCACAATGCAGTGTCACACAAGTACTATTTTGTATACTGCGCTCTTCTGTATTTCAACATTTTGACCACTCACTGTTGACCATGCTCCTTTGGTCCACGCGGATCTGACGTGAAACTGTCCCAGTAGGAGAAAAGTACATATGGCAGTACCAATCCATGGAGTTAATTAGGGAAGAAGCTCTTCATGTGGGGGTACAGGTGGGCCTGATAAAAGATCAGGGTGGAAGTACCCTTGACTATATATGGTATTGGTAGATGACAGAGAAGGCCAGGGAAGGGACCCACAGGCACATAGCTATGTACCAGTCCCTAGTTCCTTGGGCTGTATGTGAGAGCCGTTTGAAGTTAGCCAGCTTCCCCAGGGAAACTTTCCACTGTGCCACGGAGGGGATCACAACTGACATCTATCTCTGGAGGACAAGATGATTGGTTTCCACTGAGGCTGCCATTAGCCAGCGCAAGTGGGTGTCTAAGGGAGGACAGTCCTCAGGAGGTGTGCCCAGGAGCCAGAGAGAAAGGGTTGTGGGCAGGGGGCATGTAAATCTTGAGTGCAGGAAGGTATGACTCCCTTCCACAAAATTTGGATGGGCATGCAGGACCTCAGAATATGGGGTCAGGGTAGTTTCCGGTGAACCACATCTCCAGCATGAAGAGTATCAGCTGAAATGACCTTCATAACTTGAAGGGCCGCTGGGGTATAGTATCAGAGGTGGAGCATTTTGTTCTGTATGAGCAAAGCTCTGCTATCAGCACATTCCCCATGGGCTGTCTTTCAACACAGAACCACAGTTCTACAGTGATCCCTATGCCCAACTGGGCTTCCCATTTAACCATGGTTTTGTGCGACTGGTCAGGGAGTATACTCTGTGTTTGTTTATATACTGCCCCCACCTTTCCTTGCTTAAGGTGAAGTCATCCTGCAAAAGGGGTCTGGACAGGGAGAGAACAGTCTGACTTGGCTGCCTTCAGAAATTGTGATATGGCACTTCTAATGTGGAGGAACCTCCAAAAATCGCTTTGGGACAAGTGGTATCATGCCTTGAAAGCCTGGAAGGAGTTCATTTGATTACTGCCTGGCATGATGAGGTCTTAGATCTTTCATATTCCTGCCTTGTACCATGATAATGTCTTCTTTTCTACCTATATAAGAGGGTTATGCCACAAAGAGCACAGTGCCAGGGTAAGTGGTTTTACCATGCCTCAGCGACAGCATGCATGGAGACATCCCCAACAGCGACAGCCGCAGTGCCGACTGTCGGCATTGAAGTGTCGGGGATGCCTCCATGCATCCATCGGGGGTCTGTTCCTCCAAACCCCCTGGTCTCTAGGATTCTAACTCTGAGTCGGACCGGGGGGGGCGGTTAAACACCGAGCGAGGCACTCCCGATCACCGCAGAGACCTCCACAGCGACCGGTGGGTTTGGCCCGATTCCTGTCGCTGTGGCAGTCTTCGCGATGTCAGATTCGCTGTAGCAACGGTAAACCGGGGTAAGTATGGGGGACTTCGCAGTTGCTGTAGCAACAGTATACCGGGGTAAGTATGAGGGACTGCAGCAGAGTAAACAGAGTGTCCCATGCTTGTACAGAACTCCTGACACTAGGGGGGAAGATGAGTCTTCCACAATGTTTTGTGGTATAACATTACGCCGGTGGGGGTGTACCTCAGTTAAAACATTCTGCAGCCATATCCACTGGAGTACTAGTGGGGAAGGGTTAGGGAACCATGCAGTGTTTGAGCACCCATATATGGCATAGGATAAGTTAAAAGTCAGGTGACCTCTCCCAGTTTCCCAATCTCTAGTCAGTGTGTATTTTGGCTCTACTAAATTGGGGTGGGGTTGCCTTTCCATAAGTAGTCACCTTTTGGATTGTCTGTCTTGCAGAACCACCTGTGAGGAATTTGCACTCGGATGTGAGAGAGACAGTGTAGGAGTTTTGGGTGCAGGCTATCTTGAACGTCCCTATTTTACCTGCTAATGACAAACTTAGGTGTCTCCGTCTGTCAAGTTCAGTTTCAGCATGGCCAGCAGTGGAATGAGGTTGGCAGCAGCCCAGTGTAGTATATCGGGGAGAAGACGAATGCCCACGTATTTGATGCTCTACGGGGCTCACTGTATGTCCAGGGATGTGAAAGGCAAGTTGGGTTAGGAACTGTGGTGGAGAACTTTCATTTTTTTGAGAAATTACTCTCAGGCCTGAGATTTGAGAGTAAAAGCTGAAGCACATCCAGCAGAGGAGATATGGCCTGAGGAACATTTTCTGTTTGCACCAACAGATCATCCACATATTATAATGTTTTGAAGCCCACATCTAAAAGGGAAATCCTTTTCATGCCTTTGTTTTCCCTTAATGCTATGGCCAGAGGCTCAATATCCAGTCAAAGAGGAGCGGGGAGATGGGCAGCCCTGCTGTGTGCCTTTCTGAAGTGGAAATGGGGAAGACAAGTTGGAGCTGGTCTAGACCCTGGCTGTTGTGGTCCTATACAGGGTACAAAGCCATGACAGAAAGGTTCCCCAAATTCTATACGTGTGAGTACACGTATGAGGTAGCCTCACTTCACCAAGTTAAATGCTTTTTCAATGTCTGTGGGTATAGCTGTGGCTGAAGTGGGGCTACCTCTCACATGGGTGAACAGAGCTCCTAAGGATCTGAAGTGATCTGAGCTCAATCTGCCTTTTACGAACCCCACTTGCAAGGAATGGCTCAGACTTGGGAGAAGCATTTCAAGTCAATTTGCCAAAACTTTGGCCAGAACCTTGGCGTCGGCACTGATCAAGGAACTGGGTCTGTAGTGCCCCGGGTTATTTGGATCCTTTTTCCATTTTGGTCAGGGCTATAACTAGAGCTTCTTGGAACCTATGGAGAAGAAGCAAGGCCAGCCTGGCCTCTTTATTTACCCTGAGAAGGATATGACATACCTGTTAAGTCAGAAGTTGGAGGAAGTCAGCTGGAAGACCATCCCAGCCAGCAGCTTTATTAATATTTAACTGATCAAGGGCTCTCTCCACTTCTGAGAGGATAAGGGGGGCCTCTAGTGTGGTAGTCATCTCCAGCAGGAGCCTCTGCAGCAGGATCAGCCAGGGGAGAAGGGGAAGTGAAGAGGTTTGTGTAGCATGATCTCATGACCTCATTAATATCCTCCATTCTGTTAACCACTCACCCAGCAGTGTCTCCAAGACAGGCAATATGCTTCTCTGCATGTTGTTGCCTTATGCGAAAGGCCAGGAACTGACCAGCTTTCTCCCCCTTCCCAGTATTTGTTACAGGTGAATGATAGCCAACTCCACTTCATGTGCTGACAACTCATTTATGCACATGCATACCCTCAAGACCACTACTTTTAGTTCCCCAGGGGTGTCCTCTGTGGGGATTCTTAACTTGTGTCTCCTTGTACTGGAGGTATGTTGAGAGGTCTTTCTTGTAATTAGAGCACACTAGTTGTACAGTAGAAGAGGATGAGTTTAGTGAAGCACTGGAGGGGCCTATATGATATTCACAGGTACTAAGTTAAATGCCTTCTCCTCTAGTGCAGTATTTGTGAGAGACAAGTTCAAGTGGCAGTGCTCCCTCTGCAACAGTTTGAGCAGGCATTCGTGAGGCACTCTCCCTTCTGGGCAGGAAACTAGGCCAATATTGAGAAAACAGTTTCTGGGAGAGGGTTCATGAATGTCTACAGTACACAAGTTAGATCATTTGCACTGATGTCACTGCAGTTAAATCCAACTGAAATCATTTAGTCTCCTCTCCTCCACTGCACAGATATTGCTAAACTTTTTAGAGTTAGCCTGGTTCCCACTGAACTGTGGTCCTAGAGGGAATAAAAAAAGGTTATTGTTACTCACAACTAGAGTACTCACAATCCTCGTTCAGGTGGCTTATGTGTGGATGCAATCATGTTCCTCAAGGTCCAAGGAGCTGCTGGTGGGTAACCAAGTTCCAGCGGCTACAAATGCCCAGGGTTGTGCTCGAGGGAGGGGGCTCCGCTGGGGTTCCTGATGTTCTTATGGCACTGTGATACGCCACCATTTGTACAGGTATCCCAAAGATGAGGGGTTGCCTTTGCTGCACCTTCTGCAGTGGGTGGGGGGAGGGGGGAAAGCTCAGTCTTCTTCTCTGCTCCAACCATAGCACTTTGGGGTATGCTGCAGCATAAAGGCCAGGGTCTCCATAAGAATCTGCTTGCAGCTGAGCAGGGTTAGAAGCCATGTGCATGTCTGACAGGTCCTCACCGAATTCTAGTCTCTGAGTTGGTGCTCGAAAAAAAAAGTGTCTACACTTTGGTTTATTCAGGCGTGTCAAATGATCATCCCACTGACTGTGATCTGCAGCTCGACTGGGTAATGAAGGGAGGAAGGCTTATACAGGTCGTGCAGTGCTTGTTTGGCCACTAGAAAGACTGTTCTCTTTTTTGACAGCTCTGTAGGGCTGTCAAAAAAGGGAACAGGGTGCAGGAAAACCTATTTTTAAGCGAAAAAGATGTTTCAGGACTAGAGGGCATGGGATGAAGTTGGAGGGAGGACGATTCAGAGGAAACATGAGAAAGAATTTCTTCACAGAATGGGTGGTGGACAAGTGGAACACCCTGCCAGAGGAAGTGGTGGGGGCTGAAACAATCACGGGATTTAAGAATGCATGGGATAGACATAAAGGAATTCTAGAGGTCAGGGGTAAGGGGAAATAGACTTCTAGGAAAACAAACTGAACTTACAAGCTCAAATGGGCAGACTAGGTGGGCCATAGGCCCTTATCTGCTGACACTGTCTATGTATCTATGTAGAGTAATCTGAGGAAATGAGGATTCAGTGACCCTGTCAGTGCAGAGGTCCTTGCTCCCTCACCAGATGCAGGATGTGTTCCTTGTCCCTAAAGTGGAGGAATTGGGTGATGACAGGACCTGTCTTCTCCTTGGCCTTGAGCATTGTGTACAGGGAGTGAGGGACCCAAGCTATTAACATAGCCTCTCTCTGGATACTTTCAGTTGGATTGTTATTACTCACTGCAGGAACTTTTTGGGATCTGTGTCCTCCAGTTGCTTTGGGAACCTGACGATATGGAGATTATTGTGCTGGTTCCAGTTTTTGAGGTCCCTGATGTGGGCCCATAGAGTCAGCGTCAATCTGGCACGCTCTCTAAGCTGGGCTGCTAGTGAAGCTTGGGTGGTGTTTGTGCACACAGCCTTGTGTTTCACAGCACTAACAAATGCCCAGGTCTATAACATCCATCTGGGCTTCAACACTGGTATTTGCCACTGCTTCCATCTGTTGGATAATATAGGTTCATAGTCAATTTCCAAGTTCTGAAGACAATTTGTCCTTAATGAACTCTCCACCTAATTGCTCTATTGGTGGTACATGAATTTTTTATTTCCCATATATTCATCTAATTTATATTTAAAACTGCCCATAGTCTTACTTTCAGCCACATGTCTAGGTAATTCATTCCAGCTTTTTATTACTCTTTGGGTAAAGAAATCCACATTTTTTTTGTCATATTTAAATCACCTTTTAATCTATAGTTGTGGGATCTATTTTTTTTATTTTATTCTTCACAACTTTTAATTCCTATGTTTTCCATTAGCTCTCGGTCTTTGGTGGCTCTAAATACTAAACATAGGTCCCCTCTTAATTGTCTATATTCAGTAGAATATAGTCCCAAATTTTGTAGCCTGTTACTATACGGTATGTCACATTATGTTGTCAGAACATCAGCACTATCTTTGCCATATTTGGGACCAATGGATCACTGACAAGCGCCCCTTGTTACAGCCTCTAGTCAGACCCGTGCAAGATCCAAAATTCAAGATGAGAAACATTAAACCAAGAAAATGACCTTACAAACACAGGCAGGCTCTGAGTCCCAATAATAACTGTAGGTACATGTGACTGAGTTTAATTTGCTGCTATTATGATGGATTATGTTAGATTACTATAGGGGTAGTAAGCACTAGTAGATCAAGCAGCCTTTCAGCTCAGCGGCCAGACCACACACCCTCGAGGTACCTTTTATTACCCTCTGTGTCTCTTGCTGTCTTAGAAACAGAGCCATGATTCAGCCTGCGTTGTCCTCTTGGTCCAAGCACCTAATCTTTGAACCAAATATAGCATGTTCTGTCTCTTCCCAGCTCATTTCTGCATACTACACCCTTAGCAAGTTTAATTTAAGCCGCATATCCTCTGGCGTAGCTTTTGTCTTTTTCTATTTCCCTGATGGCCCTAAGGAATTCTACTGTTTTTTTCTTTCTTTCTTCCTATTTGAGGCCAAGTAGGATTTCCCCTCTGAGATAGCGTTTAGCAAAAATATCGACATCTCCCACTGATCCCATGTTCTTGTGCACATAGTCTTGGATTTTCTGCCAAAGTCTCTCTACAATCTCTTTATCTTTGAAGAGTTACTAAAATTATATATTTTATCTACATCTGTATCTTTAAGGAAACTATGCTGGAGGCCTGTTGGCACATGGTCTGAGATCACTTGCGCCAGGTGTTCATACAGATGGACAGGTAGGCATTCATGACTTATCAAAAATAATCAGCCCTCGAGAAGGAGTTGTGTGGAGTGGAATAATATGTATGGCTTCTATCTGTGGGATTCAGAGTGTGGCAAAATACCTAATGTGTCCACACATTCCTGTAAGGCTCTCTGCACTGGGGTTACCCCTCCCCCCATCTATCCGGATCTGACTGAAACACTAAGTTCCAGTCTCCATCTGTAATCATTGGTAGGCGGGTGTAATCAGCCAGTAAAGAAATTAAGGTGGTACAAAACTGAGGGGAGTCCATATTTGGACTGTACACTACCCACAAGAGTATTTCCTTTGACCAAGCATTCCATGTAGGAAAATGTTCTTAATAAACTGGAATAGAATCCTATAGGCTATTAGTATTACAAACTCTTTTTTCTGAGTACTATTCCCCTGCCCCATATACAGTACCTGCCCCACCTATACTCATTCAAATAAGATTTAGTTATACCTCAAATGAACTGTGGTAGGGCTAGTTGTCCTATCCAGGTGTCAGAGGGACGCTATTATAATTTTTCTTCTTTAAAAGCCTGTTGCAACAGCCCTCTTTCTATTCTGTTCTATTCTATTCTCTTCTTGTTCTGTCAGTATGGCCGCCTACAGATCCCCCTCCACACTACCCCCCAAGTCCCTCCAACAATGCCACATATGGAATGGCTCAAAATAATAATATACAGTAGGTATGTAGAAGCTAGCTAGCACCATGTCATCTTGTAGAAAATAAAGACAAAAATGCTAGCTAGCACAGTGGCATTTTGTCTGCCAGTGTGAAGATCGATGCCCGTTGAAAAAATGCACTGATAAAGTATGAGCCATGTATCTGTTAAAATGCTGCTAGACATCATTAATAGCATAATATATGCTTTATTGCATTGAGATTGATGCCCGAAATGAGCTGGCAGCTCTTTGAAATGAAAATGTGCTCCCAAGATCAGAGCGTTTTTCTGGACAATTGATCTCAGAGCTTGTAAATATACAGCTATACATGATTTATATATATATATATATATATATATATATATATATATAGTATATATGTGTGCAATGGGGGTGAGGTTAAAAAGTGGCAGATAACAACAGCATTTTTGCCTGGACAGACCCACAGTGAGAATATCATGTTTATTCTCACTGTAGGTCATTTATTCTCACTGCAGGTAATAACCAGACACTATCTGCACTTCACCACAGCACCTCACACACGTTTTGATTGGTGGGAGCTGGCAGCATGAGCAGCACAATCAGAATTCACCTGCTCACTTGCATGCCAGCAGTTTCATTTCTCTCCAGCATCACACAGAAGACTTTCATTTTCTCCCAAAATCTTTTTCCAGCACCAGGTACAGCCCATAGAAAACTCACCCTCTGCATACATCCCAAATTTACTCAATCACTCAGCTGACAGCTGTAACTCAGAACCTCCTCAGTGTGAAAACGGCATTCACACTGAGAGGTACTTTTTTTAATCACTTAATACACAGAAAAAAAAAAAAACCTCCACAGCAAACCCCCTCACCCTTACCAATCAACAGATTGCTACAGGCCATTCCCCCTCCCTTACCAACCACAACTGCCAACAGGCCCACCTCACACCCGGTCACAGTACCTGCGCTAGCCAAGAAAGAGTTTCTGAAGTGCCCAGAAAGAAGCAAAACCAGCCGATTGCTCCTCCAAACTTAAAACCCTTACCGTTGGCCACTCGGTGCTGCCATAAAGCTTGGCAAGCAGGATCAGCCACATACCACTTCCAAAATGCAGCCGCAACCAAATAAAGCATTTTCCAAAAGTGAAATACAAAAACAAATCAATAAATAAATTAATAAATGTATCACCTCGCTCCCTCGCTAAGCGAGACTTCCCGCTGCCATGATTCCAAAACTTTTCAGCCCACCCACACACATCACCCAATCAAAAGTTACATACAAAACAGAGGCACGCACTGACTGTAGCTACCATAACAGCATACAAACATCACAAAATCTGCTTAGATATTTAAATTAAAAAAACACACGAAAAAACAATCAATAAACATAAACATTGCATAAATGAGATATGCAATGGGTCTGCTGGAAATATCAGTGATATTTCCCCTCGTGCAGTTTGACCTTGTGACCTCACTCGTGGCTTCACCACACATGAAGTCATAAGGTCAAACTGCACTCGGGGAAAATATCACTGATATTTCCAGTAGACCCATTGCATATCCCTTATATATACCCACACATATGTAGCTGGCTGATCACTCCTTTTTTGGACTTAAAAGCCCTAAAAACTGTTCTGCCTGAGCCTGCCAGCCCATATAAATGAAGTACACTCCCAAAGGCAGAGCATCTTGCAGAGCAGCACTTTCCTTTTCTCTCTTCCCCAATGACAGACAGCTGCTCGGCCACGGAGCTTACATTACATAAAAATGTGGAGCTGTCTGCTTTCTTTTTGGGCTTAAAAGCCCTAAAAATGGTCTGCTAAAAGTAACAGAGTAGTTTTGAGAATGCTTACTGAAGTGTTGTCGTGAGAGAAGAGAAATGGATGAGAGAATCTTATACAAGCGCTGTGAAAGAGCACTCTCTCTCGCTCTCTCACCCCCCCAAGCGTTCTGTGGCACTATGCCAAGTGGGACCTGTGTCACAGATCTGAATTGGCACTGTGGTGCAGTGCCTAAACCCGAGTCTGTGATGCAGGGGCCAATTGCAAAAAACTATGTAAATCCCCCAGCATTTTAGCTGTGCAGAGCCTGGTATCCAGAGTTTTGGACCGGAGCAGAAAAGAGCATGCAGTTTCATGCCCATGCAGCAACTAAAAAGCACCCAAATGAGAGAGGGATTCTGAATGCTGTCTAAGGGCTCTGATTGTCAGACCCTTACCAAGTGCAGAACAAGATTTTTTTTTGTTGTTGTTGTTTATTTTAATTACATTTGTATGTTCCTGTGAAAGCTGTGTTTTGGGGAAACTGCAAGGAATAAAGCCACACAGCAAGTGTGCTGTACCTTATCTGGACTGAGTCGTGTCTATCTGTTACACCCACACCCTGGTATAAGTGGTGTCAGCAGTGGGGATTCGAACCCAAGCCTCTATTTGGAGACCAGAAAGACAGTTTTGAAGGGGCGACAAGTGCCTGAGGGGTGTTGACAAGGGTCATGGCAAAATAAATTGGAGAAAAGCGTTTGCCTGGTGCTGGGAGCCAGAAGGAAGACAAAGCCTGATACCCTCTTTGATGCTAGCATGGATGCGACAGGTGAAAAACTGTCCGATTAACCCCCAGAGAGCATAAGTGAACTGTTGGAGGTGGCTGGCTGTGAAATAAGTGGAGACAGAAAGACAGAGACATAGAGAACGCCATGAAAGGGAGATGTAGCGAAGAAGACAGGACCAGAAATGGGACGATACCCTGTGAGCACTTCAAGTCACTGGGATCAATCATCTTACTGGTCAGATCAGTATGACCCCAAAAGGCATAACTCACAAAAATGACTACATCAGACAATACTGAAGTCTACCTGACCACCTCTGAGAGAATTACATAAGCTTGTGAGTGGCCTCAGGAACAGTGGGTAGTACGACTGGCCCCATACTTAACTGGTCATGCCTGTGACGTAGACAGCCAGCTCTGAGTGCTCGAGTGCTGTATTAATTTTTGTTATTACATATCAAATATGCGAAGGGAAGGTCAGTTCAAGGAAAAGGCTGTCTTACTGGAACTGACACATCAAGACCCCCCAGGGATATGTTCAAAGGGCAGGAGGTATTTTAAACTGCAGAGATCTGGGGTGCAATTACCTTGTCAATTTGCTTTCATCCCAGGAAATAAGATTAGCCATTCATAATGCCCTCAGGGAGATCCTTTGACTTGCATGGTTACCAGGAAGGACTTGTGGGGAAGGGTGTCGGAGAGAGGCCAGAATGGACATTGAAGAGGTTTGATGTCTGAGCCAGGGAGGACCCAGACAGATTTGGAAGGTCCAAAATACATTCCCGGGGAACCCTTGAATTACATCAGAAAGACCCGAGGTGTAGATTCCAAGGTCCAGACGGGATTAAAGAGGCCAATACACTTTTGTTTTGAATACAGTGACTTAGATCAAAGAAAACTTTTGAGATGTATGTGTAGCAGAGCAAAAACCAGTTCTGACCAGTTAACCTGTGGAGAGAAAAGTCAGTGAGGTCATCTCATATGTTTTTTTTTAATATTTTATTGGGAGACCCTGTATTGTAAAATATAGAGTTTGATACACCAAGGTGGAGTTAGTGACCTCATGAGAAGGCTGGCTCAGAAGTGTGTTTAACTGCTGAGAGAACCTGACAGAGACACACAAGAAAATATTTCTGACTGACACATGAGAATATTATCTGACTGAGGGAGAATCATCACAGCACTGAAAAAGAGTAAGATAAGACCAGGCTAAATGTATATATTTTAGGAACTGTACTTTTTCCTGTTTGTTTTAAGGCTGTATGTGTTGGGATATATATTTGTTCTGTAATTATTGTTCTGTTTTGATATTTTTAAAGTAAAGATATTTTTTACAAACAAAACTGCTGGAGTGCCTGGACATTTCTTTTTATTTTAAGTGGAGCTTTTAAAGGTTATAAGTACACTGTGTATGGGCTTATTGTATACCAAACTGGGAAATGGATAGTCCTCTAAAAGTCTTGCATTGAGTTCAAAGGGTTCATTTGAAAGACCTGGTTGGGTGCCCGTAGGCAAAGATATCTGGCCCCCCGAAGACAGAATTATCTGAGCCTGAGAATTGGGTACGCTAACAAGAGGTTATCAGTTTGAATCCCTTCAGAGCTTGAGACTAAGGTGACTTGAACCCACAAAACAGACAAGAGGGTTGCTTTGTCTGTTCACTGTACACAAATCATATGCTCAGAGGTTGGCACTTTGGGAGTAGAGGGCTGACCAGCTGAGCGAGTTTGTGACAGATTCAGTTAGACTACAGTCATATAGACAGTAGAGATGCCAATGACTACAAATTGGTGAAGAAGGAGATCTTACAACAGTTTGACATCAGCACTGAAACACACAGACAAAGGTTTCACTCACTCAGTTACCTGAACATGGATACCCCAAGAGAAGCTCATATCTGGCTGAAGGAGTTGTGTACCAAGTGACTTCAACCTGAGGGGAAGATGGTTGCAGAGCTCCTGGAAACCCCGGTGATTGAGCAGTTCCTACAAATACTCCCCCAAGATGTTCAGATGTGGGTGAGAGAACATCGACCGGAGATTAAGGAGGCAACCGTCACATTGGCAGAGGATTTCCTGACTGCCCGACAGTCCAGTACAAGTGGGTACAGAGGGGCTGGTTTGCCAAACTCTTTCATGTCCAGTACAGTAAGACAAACCTCTTTTGTACCTAATCAGGCCCCAGAAAGAACCTCAGGGGAAACCTGAAAGGAGACTAGGAAGAGGAGGGAGGAATTTTTCACCTGACATTATTTACCATAATTGCCAAGGGGCAGGCCAACTAGCTCGCTATTGCCAAACAAAGAAACTGGAGCCCACACATCTGGCCCTAGCCTACTGGGGACATTACTTAACAGAGGTTAGTGATGATAACAAGCAAGTTGTGGGGCTGATAGACTCTAGTAGTAAACAGACATTGATCCCCTCGGATCACCTGGACGACGTGGCAGACAAAGGTCCATGTACATATATCATCTGTATTCATGGGGACACACACCATTATCCCACCACTGTTATACAGTAGATTTGACTGTACAAGGTAAACCAACTAAGGTAACTGCAAATAAATAAAATAAATAAATTAGAAAAACGCTCTAGAGGGTCTCACTTCATACTAGTTGTGTGTGATTATGCTACCAAGTACCCAGAGGCCATACCCTTGCTTACCATCACTACTGCAAAGATTGCTGAGAAAAACCCAGTGGGTTAAAGGAGCTACTTATTAACCCTACACTACAGAACTCACAACAGACTGAGCTACAACAGCTGTTGCAAACCTTTCACACCACTTTTACTGGTGTACCACGGAAAGTAGAAGGGGTGGAACATCAGATAGTGGTTACTGAAACACACCCTATTAAGGCAGAAACCCTATAGACTTCCTGAGAGAGTGAGAAGTGAGGTGATGGCAGAACAGAAAAAATGGACCCATTAGGCATCATAGAGCCATCCACTAGTGCCTGGGCCGCACCTATTGTAGTGGTTGCTAAGAAAGAGGGTGGAATCAGGTTGTGCTTGGATTTCCAGAGGCTGAATGCAGTATCTCACGTTGATGGTTATCCCATGCCATGGGTAGATGACATCATAGAGCAGACAGGAAATGCCAGGTATATTACCACACTGGACCTGACAAAAGTGTATTGGCAAATCCCCTTGGAAAAAGGATCTAGGGATAAGATGACCTTTATTACCCCACTAGGCCTGTTTCAGTTTGTAACCATGCCCTTTGGCCTACAGGGCTCCCCTGTGACTTTCCAGTGGTTTATGGACCAAATTTTAACATCCCACACTGAGTATTGTTCAGCCTACCTCAACGATGTGGTAGTGTATAGCCCAGACTGGAAGACACACCTTACCCAGTTAGCTGCCATAATAAAGTCTACAGAAGGGGCAGGGTTGACTGTTAACCCAGCTGAATGTGCTATAGCTATGACCAAAACCAAGTAACTAAGTTTCACATTGGGGAATGGACAGCCAGGTAGACCTTTTTAAACTCAAGGCTTGCTGTGTGTAGCTTGGATTTTATCTCACACTTTTCTGCCTGCTTTATTTAACTTAAGGACTTAAGACTGTTAAAGACAGTGAATTTTTTGCCTTCCTATGATATTTCTTTAGCTGCACAAACCTGTGCCTGGATATGAACTTTGTCCAAGAAGTTCAACAGTCAAAATAATTGTCCTCGGCCTCTCCCCTGGTATTGGTCTGAAGGCTCTGTACACCCTTTCAATAACATATGTAGGCCCACTGGGAGAAGGTCCAGACACTTTCTGGCATAGCTTCTGCACAAATAATATAGCATCAGCACCCTCAAAATGTTCTGATAGACCAACAATCAATAAATTATTCCATCGGCTTCTGTCTTCTTGGTCATCACTGTGTTCTTCATGTTTAGCCACATTCTTACAGAGTGCAGTCACCTAAGGCTCCTTTCTGTTTCAACAGTCCTCCACTGAGCTTAGTTGAGTCTCTGTGTCCCCCACTCTTCTGTTCAGGTCTTCTATGGCCAGTCGTTGCATTTTTATTTCACTGGAGAGGTCTAAAATCACCTATTTTATGTAGCCTTGTTCCCAGAAGAATCTTTCCATGGCCTTAGGTTCCACTGATTTCTTCTGCAGTGATAGCAAGGAATCGTCTAGTTTGTGTCTTTTTGGACCACAGTTTCTGTCCTGAGCTACACCTAATTGGCAACAGACTGGTTGTAATATCCATTTCCTCTGCCATTTCACCTTTTCCAATGTGCTACAAGTATCTGTATCCCGATCTGAACTGAAGAAGGTAAAATAACAACATTAAATTAGTGTTTTATGTCTTGTTTTGATGGAACTGATGTGACCCATTGCTGCTACTCTCAGCATATCACATTACTCCCCCTCATTAATAAGTGCTAGGAGCTCTTGATCCCAGATTAGTGGTGCTCAGACAGTGCATTTGAGGATCTTACTGTCCTCTAATAAATAGTGCTGGTATGTCTCCAGATTCAATAGTTATCCTACTAAGGTCAGATTTTGGATCCGAGGTTGGATTGTTTGGCTCTGAGGTTGGAACTTGGATCTGAGGTCAGATCCAACAGATCCAAGTATTCTAATTGGATGCATCACATCCATGGTTGGGTCCAAGTTTGTTCGATCCATTCTTGGATGTCATCGCTAGTTGATGGCAAGAGCCAAAGTTAATGCAATGTGAGATGGCACATAGGAAATATGGCGCTGTGCTTCGGGGTGCTAAGTAGTTAAAAAAAAAACTACTTTGGGGTACTAGCACCACCATCTTTTCCACAGGTGGTGATAGATCATCTGGAAAGGTTCACATATTTACAAGCTGAGCCTTTATGGTACACATTCTCTGCCATATTTTGGCCCACCTTTCCAGGTCCCTTTTGCTATCCCTGACACTGCTTCACTGTCAACCTTGACACACAGCTTTGTGTCATCTGCAAAGAAACACAGCTTTCCATGTATACCTTCCCCTAGGTTACATATGAACATGTTGAATGGGACAGGCCCTAGGACTGACCCTGCGGCACCCCACATGATCACCACTCTTTGTGGTCTCTCCCCCAACAATTTCCTTACCACGCTCTCCAGTTGTCCATGTTTTCATAAACAAACAAAGCAGCCCATGGACATCAGTGGTCATCCCTGCTCTGTCCTAACCACTGCCAATGACAACTCTGGCCCTGGTTTGTCCCCTATTAATGGATCAGACTGCCCAACTGTTGATACACAAAAGCCTGGAAGATGCACACAACCAAGAGGGACTAACTGGAAGAACTGTATTCATTTTCAATCTGGTAAAGAAATCTTTGGGATAAAATAACATTTTAAATTATTTCAGGTAGCAATCATAATAGTCCATGATCTAAATCTGGGTTCAGTTAGTCTTCCCTCTAGTCTAGTCTGGGGGGACACTCGAGGCCACAATTTGAGATTGGAGGGGGGCAGGTTTAGGAGGGAAATGAGAAGATACTTTTTTATAGAGAGGGTAGTTGCTGGGTGGAATGCATTGCCTGCGGACGTAGTATCCTGTAGTACAGTGGGCTGCTTCAAAAGGGGATGGGACAGGGTAAGGGGAGGGAGGGGAAGCTGCAGTATAAGGGCTGCTATCTGCACAATCAAGCAGACTCAATAGACCATAAGGCCTTTATCTGCTGGCCATTTTATATGTTCGTATCCCCCTGTTTTTTTTAGGAGTCTCCTGTGTGGAACAGAATCAAAGGCCTTGCTGAAACTGAGGTACAGCATATTTAAATTGTGGGTACTAACCAGATAATTATGGTGCTGGCCACTGCTGATGCTTATGAATTACTGCACTGTATGCATACCATGGAGTCATACACAACACATGATGCATAGTTAAAGGGACATGGTCAGCCCTTTTACTTATTTTTTGGCAGGTACTCCCAAAAGTGCCTACACTGCCTGCAGCAGTCTACCTCTTAATGCAGTACATATGGGAGTAATGTATTTCCCTAAATAATATTTCCATTTACTAATTTAATTGAAAAGGAAAACCGTATTGGTCCCCTCCTATTCTCCCCACACCTGATGCCAAAGTGCGCTCACACTTGTAAATGGCACCGAAATGCCAGAAGGTTCATTCGCCTATCGCTGTACCCGAGTTTAGCTAAATACAGTTTCTAATAGGAGAAAGAAAGCTGAACTCAGGAAATGATCTCTGCTTTTGAAACGAGCCCTCAAAGTTAGTTAAATCACGGTCTGAATGTTGAGCAGTGCTACTGAGCATGCACGTATGCTAATGACTGTGAATTAAAGCACTGCATTTGTACCACACTTCCATACACAACAAAGCACATCCAAATAGATGTGGCACATTTTCTGCTATTGGCTGATCACCCCCCAATTTTTTTCCCTTTTAACCTACCTTTGCTAAGTGAAAGAAGCAACTGCCCTCTTAATTTGCTAAGGGGCTAAGGGTGCTCAAGGTGGTGAAGTCTCCAGAATCAGATGGGCTGAGTGCTAAGGGAGTAGTTAGGCTAAAAATTTGCAGCACCCCTGGCATAACTGTTCAACTGCTCTCTGGAAACTTGGTAGTCCTAGTGGACCACAGCAGGGCAGACGTGGTCTACTGCACAGCAGGGAGGGCAGGGAAGACCCAGAAAACTACAGGCCAGTTAGCTTAACCTCTACAGTGAGGAAGCTTCTGAAGACAATCATTAAGGAGCAGCTGGTGGACTTTCTAGAAGTGAATGAGCTCCAAGATAGGAGGCAGCATGACTTCATAAAGGGAAGGCCTTGCCAGACCAACTACAGAGATCTTTGATTTGGAAATAAGAGCTGTAGATAAGGGACAGCTGGTCAATGTACTGTACCTAAACTTCAGTAAAGCATTTGACTCAAAGCACCACCGAAGTCTTGTTAAGAAGATGGGGGACCTCAGGAAAGGGGCAATGCTACCCAGGTGGGCAGCAAACTGGCTGGCAGAAAGGACCCAGAGGGTGGCAGTAAACAGGGAATACTCAGAGGTCAAGGACATCACAAGTGGGGTGCCAAAGGAATCAGTACCGGGCACACTAGCGCTTAATGTGTTAATCTGCAATATAGGCGATGAGATCACAGGAGAAATCTGCCTATTTGCAGAGGATGCTAAACTGTGACAGGGAAGATATTGAAGAGGGGATCAGGGATACAAAGAGAAACCAAGAAATACTGGAAGGGTGGTACAAGGTATGGCAACTGAAGTTCAATGCTAAGTGCAAAGTTGTGTACAGAGGCAAGGGTACAGAGGACAGGTTATTAGATGAGGGGTGAAAAATGCATGTGACCACAGAGGAAGGGCACCTAGGGGTCATCGTTAGTAACAGTCTCAAGCTATCAGCGCAGTGCACCATGGCTCTCAGGAAGGCAAACCAGACACTGGGATGTATAGGGAGGGGTTCCATAGTAGGAGAGAGCAGGTACTGTTGCCCCTCTATGGGTCACTGGTGAGGTCACACATGGGATACTGTGTACCATTCTACAGCCCACACCCAAGGAAGGAAAATGACTGTACAGAGTCTGTCCAAAGGAGAGCTACAAAGATGCTACAGGTTCAGAAAGGGAAAACATATGAGGACTTTCTAGTCTGTCTGAACGTGTACTTGCTGAAGGCCAGGAGGGAGAGAGGGCATGATAGAAACCTTTAAATACTGGAGAAAAATAAACATGGTCAAGTGTCATGACCTGCTCCAGCAATGCAAGGCTTCAAAAACCAGGAAGCACAATCATAGGCTGATAGTGGCGGTGGTGGTGGGAGGTAGTCAGGTAGGATGTGAGGAGATCTTTCTTCATGGAAAGAGTGGTGGGTAGATGGAACAGACTGCCTGGACAGGTGCTAAACACTGAGATGGTAATAAGTTTCAAGAGAGCATGAGAAATCTATAAGAGGTCAGGGAAAGGAAAGGCAGTGAAGGAGGTGGGGCAGGGGTGATGGAAAAGATTAAATTATATTTAGAGAGGTAACTGTAACTTTTGAATTGCACAACAGCACAAACACATTTGAGACGCGCTAACTGACCTTTGTGTTTGGACTGCCTCTTCTCTATCCAGTGTCATACCCTTCAATGGCCAGCAGGATGTTGTACTTTCTAACTGTGCAAACCTGTTCGGGCCTTGCTTTGCACTACTCTTAGGTCCTGTACACACTGGGTTTGTTAAAATGTTTTAAGTCCCTTAAGACGTTTTAACAAGCCCAAACACGGTTCAAGTCCACAATGAATACGGTTTGCAACCGTGTTTAAAAACTGTGTTTAAACCCTGCAGGGGACCTAGTCTTAAAACTGATTTTAAACACGGTTTCAAACCTAGCACCGTTTACGTGGTAGTGTGGATGGGAGATTGATCTGTGTTTCTCCAGAAGTATAATCTGGAATGCTGTCAGCATTTTTATTTTTCTCCAGTTTTTAAATTAGCTGGTAGCAGTAGTCCTGTTGGCAACAGTATTACTAACAAAATGCCTAAATGCCACAGGATTCCTAACATATTGCCAGTGTTTAATATTTTAGGGGTAAAATGCAATTAGTACTTTCTTTAGCAGACTGCTCTAATTCCCACCAGCTGAAGCACCTGCACATCCACGAGCAGCATGCTATGCTGAGCCACCAGTAAACACGTTCATGGATGAGTTTATTTTTCTAGCAAATTAAATAAATACAGTCCTTGATCGTATGGACTGCACTGATCTTTGCAAATGTAGCCCACTTTTAAAATTAGTGCTCTAACTTTGCAAACTCTCCTTTGAAAGTTGAAGCCATGACTCATGCTCGGAGCAAAGCAAGTTTTTTGTACCCCTAAATATTAAACACTGGCAATATGTAAGAAATCCTAAGCTGTGGCATTTAGGTATTTTGTTAGTAATACTAATGCCAACAGGACTGTTGTTACCATGTCCCTTTAAGCTGTTACAGGGCTACAGTGCGGCTGCGGCCACTGTGTTTAAACATGGTTCTGAAAAAACTTCAAAGTGTGAACGGACTTCTGTGGTGAGTTTAAAACCATTTTTAAAAACAGTTTTAAAAATGGACTGCAAATGTGAACAGGGCATTACAGTGGTCTGTGCCCTTGTACGAATTTACCACCTTTTGCATTTTGCACACAACAGCACTAGCATAAGACACTCTGTACGGCACTAACCCTGACCTTCAAATATGGGTCCCCTTATCTTTTAAAAGATCGAACTTTGGCAATGTTAGGGCTAGAAACCTTTTTTTTTAAAATGACAGCTTGGTATCAAACCATTACACATCTGTCCTACGATTCAGTTTTTATGTGTTGATACTATTTTATATGTATCTATACTAGTCTGAAACTTTTTCTTGAGTATATTATTGACAGATGTTTTTAATAATAATATCAATTATTTTATATAGGAGAAAACAGATACACCACTGAATCAAGGACTCATTTCCAAAGGTTTCCAATTGCAACAGGATATGGTTACTGCATGAAGGTACAATTTATACATTATAGCTTGAGTACAAACATAGATTTTCACCACAATTAATATAATATTTAACACTCAATGTCTTTTATTTGCGACACAGCCACAAAACAACAAACACACTGTATCGATACTATTTTTACATATCGAAAGACTATTGATACTGTTTTTGTTGTATCGTTGCGTGTACATAAAATGGCATGGCGGTTAACAATATTTATAAAGGGTTTTTTTACGCTTTCTAAATTTTAATAATACTACACATTATTTAATTAGAAATTGTGTAGTTTGCAACTCAATTTTCATTTTTCTTATGCCCTTCACTGCATTGTGAACATTTCAGTTTCCTCTTCATCCTTCAGCAACTCTTACTCTTCCAAAGCCTGAATAAAGTGTCAGAAGATAATAAACCCTACCTAGCGGCATAATAACTTGTTCAGCATCACTGGGCAAGCATAACAAAAAGGTAAAGGATGGCTTTTTAAAGCCAATCCAGGTAAAAGGAATAGTGAAAACGATCAGGGCTATCCACTGGCCTAATACTAATCCCTCTCAGTTTAATTTACTCCCACAAGCATGCTTCACAAAATGAAACAAAAACTGAATTTCAGTGAGCCACACTGTAATTGTCTATCCCACTTTTTTATAAAATAATGCTTGGTTGGCTGCTAAATACAACTTATATGTGGTTCAGAGCTCAGTGCTTGTGTTACATACTGCATCTTATAATGTAGATTTCAGTATGGAGACAGAGGTCAGACCAGTAGGTGGAATGATGCTTCCAAGGTATAGTTATATGAATGGATGGTGCTTAAGTACTTGAACATAGACATGAATAAGTCAGTGATTATAGTTCATGATGAACTTGATGGTACGACAGTGCTGATACTGGAACGACTGAGTTGATCGGTATTAGTTGATGGTGTGGCTTTACTCTGTATCCCACCATAGGAAGGAAAGTTAGTTGTTTAGGATGTGACCCCCCCCCCCCGGTGGGATATGAGTGTCGGAGAAGGAGGAGGCGTAAGGGGAGGATGGAGGGCGAGTGCGTCTCACTCTAAGCAGAGCAGCAGGGTTCTGCTGCTTAAGTAGGATATGGTGGAGGAGCTCTTCCCCCCTATAACTATAGGCAGAGCCTTTTAATTATATGTGGTTCAGAGCTCAGTGCTTGTGTTACATACTGCATCTTATAATGTAGATTTCAGTTTGGATACAGAGGCCAGACCAGTAGGTGGAATGATGCTTCCAAGGTATAGTTATATGAATGGATGGTGCTTAAGTACTTGAACATAGACATGAATAAGTCAGTGATTATAGTTCATGATGAACCTGACGGTATGATAGTGCTAATACTGGAAAATGGAGTTGATCGGTATAAGTTGATGGTGTGACTTTACTCTGTATCCCACCATAGGAAGGAAGGTTAGTTGTTTAGGATGTGACACCCCCAAAGAAAACATGACATCCACAATTATCTACTCCAACTCCAGAGAGTATGGCCGGCAGCACGCAGGAGAGGAAAAACCCCCTTAGGGGGAAACCTCTGAGGACCCATGGCTACCAACCCGCTCGTCCTTCTGGGCATACTAAAGGAGCATAATCCTACATTAATTAATTTAAATATTGGCTAGTCCATTGCAGACCATATATCCAGTGGGATGGTTCATAGCCAAGAGGAAAGGTCAAGAACAGGCTTCCAAGTCTTGCATGAGCACAGCAGGTAGTAGTATGAAAGTGTACAGCATCCAGGTAGATGAGCACTGAGGTGAGCATTGTAGAACATGTCCAATAAGTTCAGAATAGGACTAGAAGTGAGGAGTTCCTGAGGCTAGCAATGACAGAAATGGATGGAGTAATTATATCCAGGCTTTTCCAGAGGTGAGGCAGGATGAAATTAAAGTTCAATTCCAGGCTTCTGCCAAAAGAGGGCTTATGTAATACGTAGAATGGTAGAAGGTTTGCAATGAGATTACTGACTGGCGAGCCCAGTTCAGGTAAAGAACAACAGAAGTAGAATATATGCTTAGGTCATGATGCAGAAGGCAACGACTGTAGAGCTGAGTTGAATTGTTGGCAGGCTTTAAGGGTAATAAATCAGAAGCACTGGTGCGAGGTTAGAAAGCATTCAAGAAGTATAACAAGGCGAGCCCAACAGGTAAGTAAGTGTGGGTGGACCACATAATTTAAGAGATGAGGTAGTAAGTAGCAAGTAAATGGACCAAGTTGGTCAGTTGATAAGCAATAGGACAGCAGCTAGTCCCTCGGCGAGATGCGCAGCTTAACCGTCAGCTGGTGAGGTAAGTAGAGAGGCAGCTAGCTCCAGGTAGCGTGAAATGCTGCCAGACCTTCGTAGGTCTGCTGGTAATAACAGAACGGGGCAGCTAGTCCCTCGGTGAGGCGCGCAGCTTATCCGTCAGCTGGTGAGGTAAGTAGAGAGGCGACTAGCTTCAGCTATCATGAAAGCACAGCCAGATCTTCGTAGATCTGCTGGGAAGTAAATAGAGTGGCAAGTTAATAAGTAGTAGAATTGGCAGCTAGTCCCATGGTTAGGATGCGCAGCTAGACCTTCGTAGGTCAGCTGGTATAGTAAGGAGAATGGCGACTTGCTCCATGTAATCATGTAAGCGCAGCCAGACCTTCATAGGTCTGCTGGTAAGTCAGTAGTGGGAACTGGCGCTCGCAGATTAGTGTACACAGTTGTCCCCACGTAGGTTAGCTGATTAGCATGAATTAATTGAGGGTATAGAGCATATCTGGGGCGACAACTATGAGGAACAGTGAGATCCACAGGTGAGCATATGCGATCCACTTAGGTGGAGTCGTACTTGTCAAGTAATTCTAGCAGATGAGAAATTCTTCTGAGGAGGAGAGGAGCTTGAATGAATGACTGAAATCCAGTGGACAGCATGATCTTGTAATCGATGCCAAGTAAGGTGGAAGCCAGGTAGAAGTTAGGAGTATACGAGCCTCCAAGTCCAGACTGGGCATGGCAGACTGAGAGATGTATGAACCTCCAGGCCGGATGCAGCACAGGCAGGCATAGTGTATGAATAGTCGAACCTCTGGCCCCCCGAAGGCGAAGCAGGTACGAGGTGCAGTAGGTAATGAGATAAGAGTATACGAACCTCCAAGTCCGATGCTGGACGAGGCAGATGGAATAAGAGCAACCTTGGAAGCTGCTGACTGAGCACTGAGCTGATGTGTGGACCTTGCACGATTGGTATAGTTAGGAGATTCCAGGCGGCTAGGGAAGAGCAGGAGGCAGAAATGCGATTAGTGCAAGCCATAAGTAACGGGTTATAAGCACGGACCTGTATGTAGGCCGGAAGTAGTAGTAGTAGTCGGTGAAGTGCACTAATGCAGGTGAGGTAGCACGAAGCAGTACTAAATAATACATTGATACACAGTGGGGCCCAATGGAATTGGAATGGCAGGCAATGAGTCTGATTCTTCCTATGGTCATTTATGGACACCAAGCAGCAATAATAGAAGGAGCTATAATAGGAAACAAGATCCTAGTGATTTTAAACAACAAGTCTACAGAACATGGCCTCAATTGTATTTATGTTTCTGTGTCCTGCATGGATCCGATAGTATTTCTTAGAATACTGCCTTATTGAGGTGTTCAGCTTTAACCTCGTTCTTTTAAAAACTGTAATGCAGGAACCACCATTTGAGTCCATTATATTTGATGTGATTAGCATGAAGTACAAGCAGCAAATGGTGCCGAATCGGTAGTGGAATGACCTGCACTAGCAGAAACAGTAGCATGAAGGAATGATAGCTAATCAGGCGTCTGCATCAGGATGCTGCAAGGTCCTCCCGGTAGAGTAGGACGAGCCTGCGGAGAAACGGGGGACATGGAGAGCAGGCAATGCAGCAGGTGAGCCGGTGTCAGGGCAAAGCCAGTAATCGCAGCAGCTGGATGGAAGAAACCCCGTGGGCGGCGGGGACTGAAGCTGGCATTGGAACAAAGCCAGTAGTCGCAGCAGCAGGAATGTAGAAACCCCGCAGGCCGCGGGGGCTGAAGTTGGAAGTCGAGGATGTATAGGAGAGCGGAGCGGCGACGAAAAGGCGTGGAGCCGGGGCTGCTCGAAGAAACAGAGCAAAAAGAACATAAGGTAGGCGCTCAAAACGAGCAATTAGAACAGGAGAGAGAGAGAGCGCTCAGGCAGCGAGCGAGAACCACCCCCCCAAACAATACAAGAAGCAACGGAGGAAGCACAGGGCAAGGGATAAGAAGGGAGGCTGGGAAACAGCAAAAGGAAAAACGAAGGCAGGAGACACGGGGGTGGGGGGGAGGAGCAGCCCTGGACCAGCAATGAAACAACGGCAAGTGGGTCTTGCTCTAAGCAGAGCAGCAGGGTTCTGCTGCTTAAGTAAGATATGGGGGAGGAGCTCTTCCCCCCGTATAACTACAGGCAGAGCCTTTTAATTATATTCTGGCCCAGATATTCAGAGCAGTTGCACATGGCGCAACCAAGCTGCACCGGCACAACTACAGAAATGCTCCGCTGAGCAATATTCAAAGACCGCAGCTGCGCCTTTAACTCATTGCACCGGCACAACTATAATGTATGCAGCACGTGCAGGGGGCATACCCATGAATATTCAGTGCAACGGGATATTCAACTAGGAACAAGGCTTAAGTCCCGAGCAAACCCAAGATGCACCGGACGGACTTGTTCCTATAAAAACCTGGCTCAAACACACAGACAGCAGATGCGCAACATTGTGCGCAGAGAGAGAGGGAGGAAGGGGGAGAGTGTGAGTGAGAGAGAGAGAGAAAAGAAGAGAGAAAGAGTGAGATAGTGAGAGAGACGGACAGACGGATGGATGGACGGACGGACAGACAGATTGACACAGGCACCCAGGGAAACACCCACAGTGACGGAAGGATGGAGAGTGCTCCATTCCTAATGGAGGCAGTAATGAGGAATGTGAGGAGGCAGGAGGAACACCAACGTGGCCAATGAAGGGCCCGGCGGCGGTATGCCCGACACAGGTGGTACCGTGCCCATACCACATTCGAGAACTACAGTGATACTGAGATAGTGGGCTGGTACCGCCTGAACAGGGCCATTCTGAGGCAGCTCTGTGAGCTGTGCCATGACGAAATGCAGGCACCCACCAGACGTAGTCATGCCACGTCTGTGGAGACTAAGGTGACCACCATGATGTGCTTGCTCACCACGGGCACTTTCCAAAGGCCAACTGGGGACACCACTGGTATCACCCAGTCGGCCATGTCCTGCCTCCTCACACAGCTCCTCAATGCTCTGCTGCCACATGCTTCGAAGTTCATATGGTTACCCAGCACATAGGCAGAGTGTACAGCAAACATGCAGGACTTCCACAGGGTGGCACGCACGCCTGGCATGATCGGGGCCACTGACTGCACCCGCGTGAGCATCCGCATGCCACCTGGCTCTGAGGGCCCTGGGTATATTAACAGGAAGGGAAACCCAACCATCAACTGCCAGGTGGTGTGGGATGCCACAGGGCGCATCATCAATGTCTGCGCCACACACCCTGGGAGTGCACATGACACATTCATCTGGCACAGCTCTGACTGTGCCAGAGGTTCGAACGTGGGGACATCCCCATGGGACACCTTGTCTGTGAGTAGCGCACGGGACATGGGGCATGTGTGGTACTGCCATGGTGGTGGGGGTGGGCAGGCAGGGCAGGCGTGGCAGTGGGTGACAGGGTGAAGGAGGCAGAACAGCATAGCACAGGGCTAACCAAGTCCTTCCCTACACAGGTGACAGCGCATATCCACTGAGGCCCTGGCTGCTCACCCCCTACCGGCGACTGGCGTCCCCTGCAGAGGAGAAGTACAGTGAGGCACACATCAGCATGCGCGATATCTTTGAGCGTGTCTTTGGAATGCTGAAAGCACAATTCCGTTGCCTCAGCAGGTCAGGCGGTGCCCTACAGTACAGCCCATCAAAAGCCTATGGCCTATTCCTGGCCTGCTGCATCCTGCACAACATGGCCATTGACCGTGGGATAGCTGTCGAGGCTGATGAGGGTGACAGCAGCAGGGACGATGGTGACAATGGGTCAGAGGGTGGTGGGCAGCCACCCCTCGACAGACGGAACCCCCGTCTGGCACAGATGGCACAAAGGCACCGGGACACAATTGCCCAAGAGCACTTTGGAGAATGCAGGTAGGTGCAGTGCAACACATGCATGGGTCACACAGACCGGCACACCACACACAGGCATGTATGTGCACGGCGGGATGCACGCAAGGAATAGGGTGCACAGCAGGGATGGCATAGGCGGTGCCACACACACACACAGCACAGGCATGCGCGTGCACGCGCACACACACACAGGCAGAGGAACATGGCATGGATCAGATGCATGACACCAGTGCACAAGCACAACCGGCGTGGGACTGCCCTCATCGCGCCCATGCCACACATGCCAGCAGCCCAGCCAGCACACATGGGAGACATGCAGCACAACACATATGCGTGCCACCACATGCATGCTGCACCACCACCGCCAACGTGTGCACAGCGCAGCAGCAGTGGACAACAAGCCAGGGCAGCACACACCTCAGGCCAACCTCGTGGTCCCTCGGCCACCACAGCCACTTGAGCGGCCGCACTGGGGTCGATCAGCAGAAGATGGATGCACATCGGCCACAGGGGGTGTGTCAGACGCCCCCCCCCCCCGAGGTAGATGTGTGGGACCGCGACCATGTCCTTGCAGGGGTACAAAGGCGGCCAAAAAGGCCAGCCCTGGGCATGTCTGGGATGCCTACGTTGGAACCCGGCATCTGCTGTGATGGGGTTGCCAGATGCTGGGACCGTGGGGTGGACAGTGCACTGCGGGGGCTCCTCTGCGCATGGCCGTGCCCAGTGGCAGCCAGCAACACAAAGTCAGCCGCAATGGTACTGGTCATGTGGTCCACTGCCGCCACAATGGCAACAAACATGCAGTCCATAGATGCATTAGTGGACTCCTGCATGCGGCGCAGCCTGTCTGTGATCTGCACAGTACCCCTGTCCTGCAGCTCGGCCAGCTGGTGCACCTCTACCCACAGTGCCCGCACCTCAGTGGCAAGCAGCGCCTGGTTCCCCATGGATGCCCACAGCAACCAGATGTGCTCTGCCAGCTGCTCGGCATCCTGCGCCTCTTGACCAGGATGCCAATCAGCTGGGGTGACCTGGCACACTGCCCAGCCTCCTGCTCTGGTGGACACTGCACAGTGGACTGTACAGGGGGTACACTGATGTCAGGTGCACCGACGGCGGACACTGTGTCCCACTGCCCAGTGGTACCTGCATCCTGCTGCTGCCACCCATACATCTGCTGGGTGGTGCCCTGCGCTGGCGCAGCTGCAACAGCACCACCACCCATGCCAGTCACAGCAGTGTCGCCACACCCTGCTGCACCTGTGTGGATGAGAGGCAGCTGTGCAGCCGTGGGCACAGCACTGGGCCCCGATGATGTCTGTGAGGCAGGCAGCGGCATGTCATCCACATCATCTATCATGCTGTCCAGGATCAGGGTGATGTCATCATCGGAGACGTACCCAACCCCGAGCTGAGTCTCTACGCACAGCACATCCAGGCTGGCATCTTGCAGGAACTCATCCAGGGCCTCGTCCGATCCCAGGCCGAAGACATCCACTGGCCCCACGGTGCTCAGCCACAGCCTGTCCAGGCCATGGATGTCGGTGAATATTGAGGGTCCATCCGCACTGGCCGTGGCTGCTGCCTCTGCCACCCCATCCCCTGCATGGAGGTCTGATGGTGCTGCAAGAGAGGAAGACATGGTCAATGGTGCGTTGGTGCCCATATGCCTCCCCGTGCATGCCGCTGGTGTCGCTGGCCAGCGGCGTGCCATGACCGGCGGCGTGCACAAGCATATGTGGCACAGTGGCAGGCACACCTGCATGACCTGGCACACACCTGCCAGGTCAGTGTGAGTCACATACGTACCATGCAGTGATGGGCTGCCACCCATCTGGAATCCTGCCAGGCACACCCTCCACTGCACTGTGACAGATGGTGGACGCCACTAGCTCCTCCATGGCCGACGGGTTGGGTGCGGTGGATGGCCCTCCACTGGTGGCACTACAGGAGGATCGAATCGCCGCCACCTTCTCCTTAATCCTCTGCCTGTCAGTCCCGACCTTGCGGCACTCCTATGCCATCCGCTGGTGCCTACCATGAAAGTTGATGTAGGCCACCACCTCATCCCACCCTGATGCCCGTTTGTGCAGTGTGCCTGTGGCACCGCTCAACAGGGCCTCCCTGTCGAGGTATGCCTCGAACAGGGCATTCGATTCATCCTTTGTAAAGTTGGGCCTGCGCTTGCATGCAGGCCCACACTCCTCCTGCTCCTCCTCATGTCCAGACATTCTGCCACCTGTGAACAGGGACAGCACAGTGTGTCAGTGAGGGCATGGCCCATGTTGCCCTCCATGGCAGTGTTGTTGCAGGCCGCCAGTTCCCCAAGCCAGCATTCACCTACCTGTAAGGGTGCAATACTGGTTCGTGGCCTGAGATGTTCACTGGCACTCATATGGCGCATCGCATGCAAATGAGCCTGTGCACAACAATAATGATATGCTAATGCACCCCACTGCACTGCGCATTGGTTGATGAGGTCATTTGCATACCATGGCTGAATATCGCGAAACTGTACCGTGCGCAATGCGGTTGCGCTGGAGCAACCCTGTGGCGCATGCGTTCCCGCAGTGCACATAGCATTGCATGTGTCTATCGTGCAACTGTCAGCCCTTGCATGACGCTGTGCCATTGTGCATGCATTAATGGTGGGGCATTGCACATCCTCGGGCACATGTGTGACCGTGCGCGACCCTGACCCCACGTAGCCGGTGAGCCAGGGTGTTGTGCACATGTCTGGGACTGCGCAATGCACAGGCATTGCGCAACACCATAATGTGCAGTTGCATCCTTCCATTCCCGATTGCACATCCTACACGTGTTGCAACCACGTATGTGACTGCACCACCATTCATGCCGGCAGTGAGGGTTTTTAGTGGCCATGGTGCAGGGGAGGACACGAAGGGCCAGCAACTGGACCGATGTTGAACTGGTCAATCTTGTTGCAGTGGTGCAGCCCTTTGAGGGACAACTATTCAGCCTTGTGCCACTGCAACAGGCCAGGGGCAACATTTGAGTGCAGGTGGCCACAGACCTGGAGAGACGCATGGGGGTGGCCAGGAGTGTAGAGCAAAGTCACCACCGGTATGGTGACTTGCAGCGTAGGGATCTGGAGTGGCTGTGCCGGATACAAGCACGCGTCCTGCGCAAGGCAGTGCCACAGCCAGGTAGGTGTACGCAATGGGCTTGCATGCACTGATGCTCATCAGTGGTGGGTGTTGGGCTGCGCAGCACGATCTGCAGCTGGGGTTCATCACAGTCTCATTGGCAGCCGTGTGTCATGCATGGCTGCTGCACGTGTTGCAGTCATGCAGGCATGGGGTCCACTGGACAGTCAGGGACATGCCATGCAACATGCGGGCTGTGCTGTGGCTGGGGAGGGGGCTCTCCATGCGTGCTTGTGTACTCATGTCCACCTCTCTACATGCTTTCCACAGGGCCAGAGGACCACAGATGGGCCAGGGTGGCCACAGAAGGTGTGAGGAGCCGCGGTAGGCCACAGGGTGCAGCACCAGATAGGAGCGGAATGGCAGGTAAGTGTGGCCACTATGCTGTTTCGTGTCCCAGTTGTATTACTGTGGGTAGTGGGTCTGGGCATGGTGTCCATGGCCATGTGTTTGCACGGCCGTGGGTGGCACACTACCCGTTGTAAGTGCCAGTGTTGCACGTACTTTGGCAGCGTTGTGCCGGCCAGTGGGGGGGACATGCACACAGCCTCCATAATGTGTGCTGCACCGGTGCCTGTGCTCTGTGCCTTGTGCCCATGCGCACAAGGGCACACTGCGCTACCCGTCCAACTAGCTGCATCATTGTGGTGTGCTGTGTGGATGGCTGGTGTGGCCCTCTTGGCATGGGTCCATTGCGGTCCCCCCTGTGATGTGTGCCTCCGCAGTCCATTGCATGCTGATTGGCTGTCCTGTCCCTTCCCCAGGTGGTCGCATGAATATTGCTGGGAGGGCAGGACGCCCCCATGTCCGGGACCAAGGGACGATACTGGCACTCCAGAGGTGACTCCTTGCACTCCAGAGGTGGCACCTGCAGGAGGCTTCGGCACGGAGGCGGGTGATACAGCAGCTGCAGCAGGCCGTTAGGGGCTGGAGCTAGAGGGACCAACAGTGGCCCGTGTTGTATATAGCCCACTTTCCTGCCCCACACCTGTTTCCCATGCTGTCCCATGTCATTCTGTATAGCCCCTGCACCCTGTCCCCCTCCTCCTCTCCCCTTCCCCCTCCCTGCCCCTTGTTATCTGTCTGTTGCATATGCTCTTTTATATAAAGCTTTGGTTTTGATAAAGGCCTGTGTCTGTGTCTGCTTTGCAGATGGCGTGCGGAACCATGCTGCAGATGTGTGGGTGTGGTGCATGGTGTCCCCGCAGGGGCGGGTCAGTTCATGGGCTGTGTTCCCGTGGGGTCTGTGTTGTGTCCAGCCCTGTTTCACATGTCCATGGCGTGTCTGACTGGGGGGCGGCCATGTTTGGTGTGTCACTGTGTTGTCAGTGTGGTGCCCTGTACTGCTGGTTGTGACCGGGGGTGCTCTGCATGGGGTCCTTGTTGTCTTGGGGCATTGTTCACCTGGTAGCACATGGCCCCCACTGTGTGCGAGTGCGCACACATGCTTATGGGGGAGGTGCGCATGCCTGTGCCACGCACCTGTGGGGGGCTTCTACTTGTAGTGACGGGGGCACTGTCACCCTGTCTGGTGGGTGTATTTTGCATGTCCCTGCCATTGGCATGGCTGGGGTGGCAGGTCTTTGGCCAGGGGCGCGTTCCATGGTTTGTGGGCTCGGGTTCTCTGTGCACTTTCCCCTGATGCCCTGTGTGCCCTCCGGGTCCATGCCTCTGTGTTCATGGGTGCGCCCTGCTGGGGGGCCTGTGGCCATTGCCCTATGTTTGCTTGCATGTGTGTACCTGCAGCCTGTGGCTCTTGCCCTGCTCATTGGGTTTGTGCTCAGGTTTGCTCCGCCCATCCATGGTTGCGTCGGTGCATCTCTGGTTGTGCCGTGGCGCATCTTTTCCATATTCAGCCAACTTGCGCTGGTGCATTTCGGGTGGTGCATCTTCTGAATATGGCTCCCGGCTTGCCATGGCGCATCTGGGTTGCGCTGCGCCGGACTTGCACCGGGCTTTGGCGCATTTCTAAATATCTGTCTCCTTGTGTTTTAAGCACTATTAACCCCCAGGTTCAGTAGAAGCACCATAGTTGTCCAACTTGGAGGAAGTGTGTTTAAGTAATATTTTTTTTTGTAAACTTTATATCCTTTTCAACTTCAATACAGTAATCAAAGTGTAGCAGGTACATTGTTGTATTACACATACATACAAATATATTCATGTTACATTGTTCAGTCGAAGGCCATACAGTTCATTCTCTGTATTGGAACATATCTGAAGAGGAGTCCCTTTCTTACTTGATAAGTAACGAATAGTAATTCCATAAAGCATGAATAATCAAGTATTTGTTACTCAGGACTGAATAATTAATAATTTCCACTATACATGTTATTTGTACTCTGGAAATGAAAAGACAGAAAGTAAAAAAATATATATATATATCTTAAAAACACCCCTCTAGCTCTTCCCAGGTGGTCAGGGCTGGTTCCACAGCAACAGCCCAGTCATTTCACCCAGCGATCCCCCATGCTAGCTCTCATTATAAATTAATGCTGGCACAGTGTCAGCATGGTATACATCTTTTTACACCATCTAGCCTCCCTAGCCTCATGCCCCCAAGTCCTGCAAGGCTATTTGTTCAAGTAGCCTCCCTTCTGGCCCCTGATCCATGATAGTGGGGCAACAGAACAACACAGTAGGCAACATACCAGCTACTCCAGTGCCCCCCCAATCTAAACAACAGTATGTTGGTGCCTGAGTAATATCTGGGCTGTCAGCTGACAAGCTACAGCACCACTGAAGGGGGCAGTTTGCACATCATTGAAGGTAGTCAGGCATACTACCTATCAGTCTGTTCAGAGTCAATCAGTGATGCAGGGACCACGCCTCTACCCTTTCATGGGTGTGCTGCAGGCAGTCAGCTTATAGCGCAGATATCACTCAGACGGCAGTGTGCTGTGGGATAGACAGTTTTATTTTTAGACAGGATAATAACTGTTGGGAACACCACGGGCCTATTTTCAAAGCTGTTCTGTGATAAGAGTTGGGGGTGGGGCCCTGAGCAGCTGGTAGTTTACCTAACTGCATTATGGATCAGGATGGGTTGGGGGCAATAGAAATGGCACCTTAAGTCCAGAATGGAGTCAGGCTAGGGACAGAAGACTGTTTCAAAAACATATATGAGGGCTGGTGCTGTGCCGTCAGTGGCTTTCATTAAAGAATGGTTAGGAGGACCTCAGGTGGGGGTGGAGTTGGGACGGAAATTACTGGTTGAGCCTTGGCCAGCTATGGTGAGTCAAAGGGTTTTAAATGCTTTTTGTTAACTTATTTTCAGCTCAGTGTCGAATAACAAAAAACACTGAGTATTTGGGATCATGAGTACAAATAGCTGCAGAGGATGGTACTTGCACACTGGGGGATGGGGGCAGGATCATGTTGTCCTTTGTATCAGAGATTTCCTGCAGCAAAAATTATGTTCTCTTGACGATGAATTTTCCAGATCCATTACAGACATAGTCTGGGTCAAAATACCATGCTTGCTGCCAAGACTGCTGCAATTTGTGTTTTATGGGCACTGGGAAACATTTTTACAGTAAACATCCACCTTTGTTGGATGTGTTCCATTCATATTTACCCCGGAGACAATGTGCCACTACTGCAGGAAAAAAAATGCAGAAATTGTGACATTAGGATGTAAACTCTGACAGTGTGGCAACTTAAAGCTTTTGGTACGGGGGGGGGGGGCGCTGCAACTGGACTGCAAGTCTCAAGAAAAAATGTGGGACATCACGCTCAGTCAAACATGCAGGCGTAACATGGTCACAAAGACCACGCTGGGCCCTCACACATTTTGCAACTTATTTGACCCTTTCACAGGTTGATCGTAGACTCTTCTTGGACACCAGCAAGATCACTTATGCACACCTGGGCAAAGGGGAGGGGCCACCATCATTATCAGCAGGGCCAGTAGCAGTGCACTGCAGCCCGTGCAACGTGGATTCCTGGCAGCAGTAGACATGAGGAGTTGGCACCACCCAGTAAAACCAAGCACTAATACTCGCAACCAAGAGAGCTGGGAAGAGATTGGGGATGAGTTAAGGAACCACTGGACTTAAGGGAGTCAGGGAGACGGTGGGGGGACTGCTTTGGATGCTAGGGAGTGAACTGGGGATTGCATCGGCTGTCAGGAAGGGTGGGCTGCATAGAATGTCTGTAAGGGGGGGGCTGTAATCGCTATTAGCAAGTGGGAAACTGCACTGGATGTTGGGGACCTACTGTATGCCAGAGAACCCCAACCATCAGATTTGGGTATGGGAGAAAAAAGGGAGGCATAGGGGTCATGGTGGGGTGGAGGTATCCCTACATAAGGACTGGAAGAGGGAAAGGATTGCAATTATGCACCAGGTTCTGTAGGAGCTTGAGGTGGGGATGGGGCCAGGTGCCTGAGATATGGCATAGCACAGGTCCTTGTTGTTACACTATTAAGCACTGCGTCTGAAACCACTCACCATGATGCTGGTGAGCACCATTTCCAACAGAGCCTGCTAACACCTGGATTGACAGTTGGCACTGCACTGCTTCTGGGGAGGAGACTCCTCCACCCTGTGGTTCCAGACCACATTTAGTGTGACATTTCAGATGAGTGCACAATGCAGCAAGCACATAGTGCCAATTCTGTGCCACTCCCAACCGTGACTTGGACTCGGGTCACTATGCTCAGCAATTTGAGTCATGGAACAGAACTATTTGTCTATGGCCAACCAACCGTATGTTGGAGGAAAATTCCCTATGCCTCAGTCAGCCAGTTTGTTGTAGAATTCTTTGTCATGGAATTGGTAATTGCCTGTAATAAATTTGCACCTTTCAAAAAGTGCAAAGTTAGAGGTACACCCTCTGGATGGATCACCCCAGAACTCCCTGACCTCATGAGACAGAGTGATGATAATCTGTGGGCACTGGCCAGAGAGTCTGGGTTCCCAGTACATCTGCAGAAATACGAGGAAGCCAGGAATAAATGCAGTTTAGCCAAATTCAGCTACAGCAAACCCAGAATGGCGTAACGGTAAAAGATTCTGGGAGAATGCCACTTGGTAAGGGAGACAAAAATTCACCAAAAATGATTATTGGTGATGGGCGTGGGGTATTTGATCCCACCAAAATTGCCAACAAATTCAACATTACTGCCTTCGCTGACCTTAGCTTCGTCATCCCTGCTGAACCAACCTTGCCCTCCAGTGGAGTTTCTTGTCGTGTTGACACACAATCACTGACTACCAAGCTAGTATATTCTATTTTAAACCTGTCTAAGTATGCTGGATGCCTCTAATTATATAAGAAAGATGCTGGGTAAAAGCAGAATCAGGGGTGATTCAATTGATATGAGGCTATTTGCCCTGGTTGTTGAGGAACTCTGCTACCTCATTTCCAGCATTTTTAACTTATCTCTGCGCTACTCCCAGTTCCCTGGAAAGTGAAAATCAGCACTGGTTATACTGGTCTTTACAAGGGGCGACCATTCTAAGCTTGCCAATTACAGGTCAGTTTCCATATTTTCCCCCTGACCAAAGCCCTTGAGAGAATCATGTCTGATCAGCTTGTCTCATATCTTGAAAAATACTAAATAAAGTGTCCTCAAGAGCATACATTTCAGACAAACTATAGCACCAATACAGCACTGAGTATTCCAGCTTCATCCTTGAGGCCCTTGATAACGGAGACAAAGCTGGTGCCATCTGTATCGACTTGACAAAGCCTTTGACTTGCTCAGTCATAAACTTCTTCTCAGCAAACTCTGTGGCCAAGGCCTGTTACATGACACAGTCAACTGGCTCCAGAGTTATCACACTAGTCGCACTCAACGAGTGAAGATAGAGGGATCCTTGTCAGAAGTTAGGAATGTATCCACTGGAATTCCCCACGGCTCCATTCTGGGCACCCTACTCTTTGACTTATTCATAAACTGCCTGCCTGAGGCCTGTCAGTCTGCAAATGTACAAGAATTCTGAGGACCTGGCACTTGCCTATAATAAGGCGGCAGTGGCGGCCCTGGATTCCATTGCTCCTGTTCGTCCCCTCACTCTTCGCCACAGGTCTCCCTGGTTTGATGAGACCTTGGTGGATTGAGGAAAGTGGGACGAAGGCTAGATGGGTGTTGGCGGAAGTCAGGTCTGGAGTTTGACAGACAGATTGGTGGACCATTAAGGGGTCTATCAATCAGCAATTACCCGTAAGAAGGCAGAATTCCTGTCCCGGGAAATTGTTACTGTGCAGAATCGACCAGCCCATCTCTTCCAGACTGTGGACAGATTGTGCAATCCAATTTGTCTTCAGCCTGGGAGTGCTTTTTCACAAGAGCAGTGTGAGGAGTTTGCTCGATTCTTCGCAGATAAGGTTGCCACAATCAGGTCCAGTGTGCGCTCGACCCTCTCCAATGGGAGTTTCAGTGGTCAGCAGGAGATGTCGGATGCCCAGTTTGTGTGGTGTGACTTTGGCCTGCCCACAATAAATGATATTGTGATGGTCATCCAGTCACTGCGACCAACCAACTGTAGTTTGGATCCGGGCCTTACACGCCTCTTAGTAGGCTGTGTGGATAAAATCGGCCTGGTCCTAGCCAAGATAGTCTGGAGGTCTTTGGAGAGGGGGATCTTTCCGGATCCCCTGAAGGAGGCTGTGGTTCAGCCCCTCCTTAAAAAGCTCTCCTTGGACCCGGACTATCCGGCAAACTACAGGCCTGTCTCTAACCAGCCCTTTGTGGGTGAGGTTATTGAGAAGGCGGGTGCGTCGCAGCGGGATGGCCATTTGACCAGACACAATGTCTATGATTCTCTCCAGTCCGGATTTAGGAAGAGACACAGTACCGAGGCAGCCCTTGTCCGGGTACTACATGACCTCCTAATACTGAGATATCGAAAGATCCATTCCATCTTGGTCTTTCTAGCTCTCTGTGTGGCATTTGACACTGTAGGCCATGGTGTGCTGTTGGAGCGCCTGCGGTTCATCTGCGGACTGTCTGGTACAGTCCTCAGATGGTTTCGATCATTCCATAAGGGTAGGACTCAGAGGGTGGTGTCTGGGACTTCTTCTTTGGCACCACTCCCCTTATCCTGCGGGGTGCAGCAGGGCT
Organism: Neoceratodus forsteri; assembly: GCA_016271365.2. NCBI lineage: Eukaryota > Metazoa > Chordata > Ceratodontiformes > Ceratodontidae > Neoceratodus > Neoceratodus forsteri. Next base: position 746,975,224 of record CM057456.1, on the reverse strand, counting down.
CCATCTTGGCACCCATGTTGTTTGCAGTGTACATGCTGCTGTTAGGAGCAATTATTAGGTGGTATGACTTGAGTTTTCACTGCTATGCAGATGATACTCAGCTGTACATGCCCTTTGTGCCTGGTCAGGATGATGCTGTTTCAGTCTTTAACAACTGTCTTGCTGAGATCCAGGATTGAATGAGTGTGAGCTGGCTGCAGTTAAACCCAGAAAAAACTGAGGTGTTGGTTCTGGATCCAGGTCATCGGGAGGCGGGTTTGTTGGCAGGATTACCCTCCGGACTATGGCTTGGGGGTGTTCAGCTATCTACCTCAGACTGGGTGTGGAACCTGAGCGTTATTTTTGATGACTGCCTGACCCTTAAATCTCAGGTGTTGGCAGTTGTCAAAACCTCTTTTTACCATCTGAGGAATATTGCCCAGGTGAAGCACCTGGTTCCTTCTGATGATCTTCCAAAACTGGTTCACGCCTTTGTTACATCCTGCCTTGACTACTGCAACGCCCTTTATCTAGGGCTACCAGGGTACCTCTAGCAATCCCTTGTCGGTGGATTGGAGAGGATGGGGGGATAGTAAGGGCAAAGGATATCTTGCAAGTAACTAGGTTCCTGATTGTGTAGGGCTTTATAGGTCAGCAAACTGACCTTGAAGGTGATCTGCCACTGCACTGGCAGCCAATGCAGTCCACGGAGCACAGGCATTATATGACTGGTCCTAGAAGCACCAGTCAGTAGCCTGGCTGCCGCATTCTGCACTAGCTGCAAGTGGTGGATATCAACCCCCAGTAGCACTAGGTAAAGGGCGTTGCAGTAGTCAAGGCGGCAGGCAACGAAGGCGTGGACCAGTGTTGGAAGATCATCAGGAGGTACCAGATGTTTCACCTGGTCAATATTCCTCAGATGGTAAAAAGAGGTTTTGATAACTGCTGACACCTGGGATTTAAGGGTCAGGACGTCATCAAAAATAACACCAAGGTTCCGCATCCAGTCTGAGGCAGTCAGCTGAACACCCCCGAGCCATAATCCAAAGGGTAGTCCTGCCAACAAACCTGACTCCCAATGATCTGGGTCCACAACCAACACCTCAGTTTTAGCCGGGTTTAACCACAGCCAGCTCGCACCTGAATCTCGACTAGACAGTTGTTAAATACCGAGAGGAACACATCCTGGCTGGGTACAAAGGACATGTACAGCTGAGTATCATCGGCATAGCAGTGAAAACTCAGACCATACCACCTACTAATCTCTCCTAATGGCAGCATATTCGCTGCAAACAACATGGGTGACAGGATGGAGTCCTGCGGCACCCTACAGGATAGGGGAAGAGGGGCCGAGGAATAAATCCCAGACACCACTCTCTGAGTCCTACCCTCGAGGAAAGATTGAAACCACCTGAGGACCGTACCAGACAGTCCACAGATGAACCGCAGGCTCTTCAACAGCACACCATGGTCTACAGTGTCAAATGCTGCAGAGAGATCAAGGAGGACCAAGATGAAACAGCTCTTCTGATCTCTCGCTATTAGGAGGTCATTTAGTACCTGGACAAGGGCCATCTCGGTACTACATCTCTTCCTAAATCCAGACTGGAGAGAATCATAGACATTGTGGTTGGTCACATGATCATTCAGCTACGACGCAACTACCTTCTCAATAACCTTACTCACAAAGGGTAGGTTAGAGACAGGTCTGTAGTTCGCCAGATGGTGTGGGTCAAGGGAGGGCTTTTTAAGGAGGGACCAAACAACTGCCTCCTTCAGGGGATCTGGAAAGATCCCCCTCTACAAAGACCTCCAAACTATCTCAGCTAGGACCAGGCCGATCTCATCCATGCATCCTACCAGAAGGCATGTGGGGCCTGGATCCAAACTGCAGCTGGTTGGTCGCAGCATCTGGACGACCATCACAATGTTAGTGATTGCGGGTCAGCAAAAGTCAGATCAGGTAAACTGGGCACCTGACATCTCCTGCCGACCACCGCAGCTCCCATTAAAGGGAGCCAGACAGATGCCGGATCTGATTGTGGCAACCTTATCTGTGAAGAACCGAGCAAACTCGTCACACCGTTCCTGTGAAAAAGCTCCCCCAGGCTGGAGACAGACTGGATTGCACAATCTGTCCACAGTCCAGAAGAGCTGAGCTGGTCGGTTCTGCACAGCAGCAATCTCCCTGGACAGTAATTCTGCCTTCTTACGGGTGATTGCTGATTGACAGACCCCACAATGGTCCATCAATCTAAATCTGTCACACTCCAGGCCCGATTTCCACCAGCTCCTCTCTAGCTTTTGTCCCACTCTCCTCAACTCCTTCAAGGTGTCATTAAACCAGGGAGACCTTGAGCGAAGAGCGAGGGGATGAACATGAACAGGAGCTATGGAATCCAGGGCCGCCTTATTATAGGCAAGTACTGGATCCCCTGAATCCATGCATTCACTTGGTACACCCGATAGGTCCAGCGCCAACATTAGGCCATCTGGGGTAACATCCCTCAAAGGGCGGTACTGGACCATCTCCTTAAGGGCAGACCTACTGGGGGAGCCATGAAACTGAACCCAGACCACCCGACTGGCTCCACCACCAAATTGGATATCTCCATCCCCAGGAGGAACACCAAGTCCAATGAATGACCTCCAATATGGGTTGAGGAGGTAACAACCTGTGTAAGGCCCAACAAACTCATTAGCTGGAGAAGTCTTGACCAATTCATATACTTTAACAGGTGTAGACCATTAAATGCCTCATGGTGATCCAGGGCAATACCTTATCGTTTGCTTCCCATGTTGACCACCTTGTGTCCATGGTAAACAGAAAACTGGGTGCCTTATACCGTAACCAGATCAACCTCACTGTAAATGCTAGGCGCCGCATAGTGGCAAGCTCAATACTGCTGCTAGCTGACTATGGCCTCCCTGTCTACACAACTGCCTGTGACTCACTTCTCAGCAGAATAAATCTGGTCTGTCATAAGGCGTGTCGCTTTGTGCTTGGGGCTGACTAGCGCACCCGTAGCTGCACCCTCTACATCAAAACTAACTGGCTACCCCTACCTACCATGGGTGCCAGTGTGCTAGCAGAATTAAGTTCCAAATGTCTGCTAACCAAGAAGGTGCTACTGAGCCTAGCCCTTCCCAGCCCTAACACATTGCTTTCGCTGTGTCGCCAGTCTTTACAACACCAGAAGCATGGCTCAGAATGCCTTTGTACTGTCTTTTCGTTGGGCTCAGTTTGTCCGGTTTAAGAGAGCACTACAGGAAACCCTAACACTTCAATGCAGTTGTAACCATTAATTATCCTAATTGCAACCCTCCCGATGTACACTTTGAACTGTGTCAGACTCTGGCTCTGTGGCCAAGTACTATTACTATGCTTGTTTTACATTGCTTCTGTTTACCTGCCTCAGTATAAAAGTGTATGCAGCTAATCTAGCCTGTTTATTATTTATTTTACTTTATTTATTTAATTTTTGTTGACTGGGTAAGTGCACTAGACAAATTCTGCCTATTTTCAGGCTCAACCCGGGGGAGGGAGATTATGTACTTGTTTGACCATTTTGTACTTGCCTGACTACAATCCACTGGAATTTGCTATTTATTTATGTTACCCTGTGATCTGTCGCTGGTGTGGAACCTTTGTAAATGAGCATTTGTGCTCCAAGGTAGTCTCTGAAATTTTAAATAAATAAATAAACCCCTTCCCTATTCTCAGAAGAATGCCTCTATGGCAAGAAATTTTGCAGAATTTCCCAATTCCCAATTGTTTAACCAGGTGAGACACACTAAGCTGAAAGCTTGTATACAGGTGCAACCTGGGAGCACAGGGAAGTTAAGTGACTTGCTCAGGGTCACAGAGTATGCAAGTGGGGGCTGTGGGATTCAAACCCAGGTCTCCAGATTTGCAGCCCCGAGCCTTAAACCACTGCGCTATACTGCCTCCCATGACCTGTGATGGGGCAGATATCCATCCAAAAAGATCAGGGGCCCGATTCTCGGCTGCACATACATTTAGGGGCAGTTCAGATGTAAATTATGTCCCCCAATCCTTACATTTGGGCTTCTCAACCCTCTGACAAATGTCCTACTCCTGTCTCTCGACACTCGTTGTGGTATTCCAGTGAGCCCTAAACCCATACAGAATGTCCACTTAGTCCCTGGTAGTCTACTGTCTCCCTGCTCCACAGCTGGGCCACCTGTTTGCAGCCTTTGAGGATTCGGCCTCTCACTGAACTGTGTCTCCTTGACGTTTGTGTGCATCCAGTGCAAAAGTCTGATGCCCCCATCACCAGAAAAAAAACTGGCAGCATTTAAAGTGCATAGCAAAACTAATGCACTGGTTGCGGCAGCAGTGGCTGGCATGGTGAATGACAATACTAGTTATATACATGACATGATCGTCCTCTTCCAATTATCAACACACTTTAATGTGTGTTGGTGTGGAAGAAGAAGAAAAAAAAAGAACTACCTTTTATATATAGTGCTTTTCAAACACACTATATCCCAAAGCGATTTACAAGCAATGAGAGACTGGAAGTGAAAAGACTGTAAACCTGCAGTGGCAGCTATTTTGCACAGCAACATCCACACACAGCCTTGGACAACTGTATGAACCAGTTTTATGTGAAGGGGAATGCTGGCCAGGTCACCGGGGAAATTCCCAGCTCTTGTGAAGAGCTTTGTGCTCTTTAACTTCTACCTGGACACCCACCAGGACAGCACCAGAGATGGGCAGAAGGGACTTCAGTTTAATATCTCATATGAAGGATTACACACACTGACAGTACAGCACCCCCTAGTAGGTGTGGGCATTTATGGTGTGAGCACCAGCTGGGTGTAAGACAAGAACTCACAACTGTCTGGCCCAGAAGCGGATGTCCTACCAACTGAGCCATGCTGAAGAGCCCCCAGTCCCCTTTCAGCACAGTTTGTGGGGGCTGCAGGTAAGGAACAATATTTTTGCTGGCCCCTCTGGCCAAAGTTCTGTTGAGGATAGTATCTGACCAGTTAATTTGGCAAATATTAAATCTTGCACCTGCACAATATGGATTTAGAAATGGATGCAGCATTTCTACTGCCCTGAAGGAGTTCACACTGATGGTACGTAGGGTCTATCATCCTGGCCATTTTTCTGCTGCCAAGGCCCTTGACCTGGTAAATCACCAGCTGTTGTTCTCACTAGGTTCCCTGGGCTTGTCTAGGTATGTGACACATTAGTTTTCAAGTTATTTAATGGGAAGATTCCAGTGCACTACAGTATCAAATGTCAGGTCTCCATTTGTTCGTCCGGATATGGGAGTGCCACAGGGCTCCATTCCGGGCCCATTACTTTTTCATTTGTTTTTACATTCTTTACTTTCGGTTTGTTGCCACTCAAGGGCTGAATTTTCAAAGGCTTGAACAGACAAAAAAAATGGTGGTGGGAGGGCTTCCCTTGCAGAACCACATGTTTTGCTGCTAGCACGTAGTTTTGGCAGTGGGAGCTGTTTTGCAACAGTTTCCATAATTTACAACAGGCTGCATACACATTCTATGCACAGCTGTGCCAAACCTACATGCATGGTATTACCACCCCTGTGCAGACAAAATACTGAAAATAGCATTAATGCTGCAGCTGAGATTTTATCTCCACACAGATATGTTGTGCATTGGGACTTAGTCTCTGGGCTATGTCAGGCCCTTTGAAAATCGGGCCCCAGGTATCCTGCTTTATTGAAACAATGCTGTTACCTTTAATAGTAGGCCTGAGACATTTCACTTGCCCGTAACTTTACACCAGCATTTCAAGGATTTAGAGAAGTGGTTTCTGGATCATAGTTTGATTCTATGTGCCTCTAAAATGAAAACAATAATGCTGTTTTTTGGATCCAAGGAAAAAATCGCTGATCCACCTTAAATTGCTTTGAAAAACATTAGAGGGTGCCTCTATTGAGCAAGTATCCACTTTCAAGTATCTGGATCTCACTTCTGACAGTGTATTCTCATATGTGACACATATCTCCATCTTAGTGAAGACAGTTCATCAAAGATTAGGAATTTTCAGCCGGCCCGGTGGTGCTGAGGGTTGAGGCACTGGACGCCACACATCGCACTATGCTGGCAACCTGAGTTTAGGAGCAAGCTTGGGCGCTGGGGATCGGCAGGGGGTATAGAGGATCGAGTGCCTGCAGGGCTGCTCTTCTCCCCTGGGGGGAGGGCTGGGGATGGCCTGGCATACCAGCGGCTCCTAATGGCGATCGGGGGCACTGCAGCATGTAGGGCAGCACATCAAACAGCATGGCTTACGCAAGGCAGGGTTGCCATGCGCCACTGCATCACGGGTGCTCCACACGGGGGTGGACACCAGAAAATGGAAAAGCCCAGCTCTGCGGGGTAGGTGATCCATCCTGCTTGGCCTTCCAGTTCCACCGCCCGGGCCCTTACCTACAGCCAGAGTCTATGTCTGCAAGTGTGCCCAAAGAAGAGGGGTGGCTCCACCCTGGAGGGGTTAAGCTTGGGGTGCCGGCTGTATGAGGATCGGAGGAAAGAAGAGGCTCAGGTCGGGAAGACTTCAGGCAGGGCAGGAACAGGCAGGATGCCTGAGAGAAGCTCCTCAGGCTGCGATCAGAAGGAAAAAGAGTAAAAAAAAAAAGATTAGGAATTTTGTTTGCTTTGAATTCACTTTTTTTGCCTGCCACTGTAACACTTTTTGCCCAGAGCTTTTTGTTATTGGTTCTTGATTTTGGCTTAGTAACGTGTTTTATATTTTGGCCAGCGAGGCTGCACTAGCAAGAGTTAGAGCAGTTTATGATTTGCCTCCACCCCTAGCTTCCCAACCGTGTACAACATTGTGATCTTTTTAAACATTTACACTGCTTATCTGAACTGACTTGCAAAAGACAAACAAACAAAAAAAAAATAAAACAGCACCTGACTGTTCCCCTTTTCCATATTTTCAGCCTTATGATCAAGTAATCTGTACAAAAGCAGTCACCTGTAATCAAGACCCTAGGATGTGTACCTCAAATGGACAGCGGCTCTGATGCATAGTGCCCTGAAGTTCTATAGCTCTTTGGTATTATTAATTACTTGAGCCTCCTCTTTTTCCAAGTGTCTGCTCAGACAGCATTTGTTTTCAAATAATGTATGCAATCGTGTTTGAGGTAGTTAGGTATGGATGATTGCACTCTGTCATTGTATTATACATGTGTGCCCATCTTTCCCTCAATTATAGCAAAACATACTTTCTGGAGTTTGAGCTGGCCGAGGCGCCACACTGGGAGCCAGGACGGGGGTATTACTAACTGGAAACCTTGGTGCCATCTCTGTCTGCGGCGTGATAAGCATTTGGAGACATCTCGTCAGTTCTCCACTTCCATGGTCAAGGAATCGAGTTCGAGCTGTTATCAGCAGGAGATACATGGATGGGTACCCCACCCATAGCAGATGCAGTCGGATATAGGTCAGGGCCCATTTGCAGGCGTGGCCTTCATAAAGGGACTGTTTTTGAATTCCCGGATCTCTCTCAACAGTTCGCCCCATTGTGACATATCTTTTTCCTTGTCAGAGCACTCATTGACTGTCAACCTCTGCCCTGAACTTCACTTGATGGGTCACCCTCAGTCACTCGGGTCGTAGCCACAGCTGTTGGTGCAGGTCCCTCCCGAGGTCGCCTTTTCTCAACTCCTCGAATTTCTCTCATTAACTCATCATAGGAGGGTGGGGATTCCAGTCGATTTGCCAGGCGTAACTGAAGCAACAGCAGTTCTGAGAAGGGGGCAGACTTAAGGATTCTGTCCAGTCTGGTTCGGTCCAGTTCAATCGCTGGCAAACTACCCTTTCTGAGGCATTCTTGCAACAATTTTTCCAGCCGAGAGACATACACAGACAACAACTCCCCTTGGTACTGTTGTGCATTTCTTACTCTCCACCATAGGTCCTCATCAGAATCTGGGCTCCCATACACATTCTCCAAGGCCTCAAGATAGGCCTGTGCAGTCGCTTCAGGGTTACTGGCCCGCTTAGCACGGATGGTAGCCAGGGCAGGACCTCGAGGCTCTCACTAACCTCTTTCGCTTTTGCCTTCCGAGCATTGCCATTCTAGCACTTGGGGCAACATAGTCTATCCAGGTCTCCCAGTCATCCTCCCTTGGGGGTGGGAGGTGCCAGAGAAGATCCTCAACCCTGGTAAGAGTGCTGACTAATGGCAGGTGCAGAAATAGGAGTCTGCATTGGTTAAGCCACCATTACGGGCACTGGAGCGGGAGAGGGTGTTGGGGAGGAACACCCAGGTGGCAAATAGTTTCTTCAAGTCCTCCACAGTTTTCCCTTCTCCCAGCAACCATTTAGCAAATTTCTCCTCAAAAGTTTCAGATAGTGGTGGGGGCTGATTCCCCCCCAGGTCTTTACTATCCTTAGTTATCACTCTCCAAGCAGTGAGGGCTCCTCTGGGGTAATGGTCTGTGGCACTTTGGAGCTATCTATGGGATCCTTAAACTCTACTAGGGCCAGGAAAGTGTGGGTGAGCAGATTAGCATGCCGACCCACCACCACAGGTTTTGTAAACCTTCCACCTTGGAAAGTACTCCCTGCACAGTGTCCGTATTGATACCCAGGGGATGTCCAGGATAAGCATAGCATTTTGGGGTCGATCTCCTCCCAGTACACCACTCCACCAGCGGTGCACAGCCACTTCTGTTGGGGTACCCATTTTTCTTAACAGTGGTTCGTAGAATATGGCCACTAGAGGACACACAATCCCAGCGGTGAGCCTCCAAGATGTAACCCTAGATGGCGCATCCCAGGGGCTACTACCCTGCCTGATTTGCCACTAACAGGTTGAGGGGCCTGGATCCAATGAGCGGGTGCCTCCACCCAGAGGTCAGGGTTTGCAATAGTTAAACTAACTTGGTCACAGCCCTCTGGGACACTGCAACCCCCCTTTCTTCCCACTAGTGGCCCACACAATATATCAGAATTACCTTCACAGTATACACTTACCCCCAGGACTGGTTCCGGCACTGGGACCTCCTGTGAAATGAGATACAGTGCAACAATCACAGTACAGTACTTTAACATAGACAAATACCTCAGGCAGTATAACTTTGCTGAAACAAGCAGCTCTGATTTATTTAGGGGATATAACAAGGACAAGGGAAATCAGGTTAATTAGCTTATCACTCTAATAATCTACCTATGGCTCTGTGCACAGGCCTATCCCTATCAGTTACTGTCCCTGGGTACCCAAGCCCTAGTGGCTAGTCCAAACCCGTGGCAGCTGGTAGGGCCTTTCACACAGAGAAAAGGAAAATTAAACAGTCAGCAGTACAGTAATTCCATTTGGATTTAATGTGGCAATTCAACAGGAGGCGACCCTGAATTAGTACTCACGACCTCCAAATAAGATAGGGTCCTTCAATATCAGCAGGGCTACTCTTGCGCTCCAAGAGACTCTTCACACATTTACATGGTAAAAAAGAAAGTACTATACCAGGCAGGCTGCTTCTCTATCCCGACGTAATTACTGCACAATACCGGGAGAACACACAGCAGATTCAGTTCTGACAGACCGAGTGCAATTCAAATTTCTCCAGTCTTCTACAGGGTGAGCCTGGTTTCTATTCTTCAGAGATCCTTTGATTCTTTTCACAGGACTGGATTCAGTCCTAACAAGCAGTTACACAAGCTGCAGACCGGAACTCTGGGCCTTACACGTTTTTGACTAAAACTGCACACTGAAAAAGCACAGGGCTCCTTCCTTCTTCACTGCCAAAGCTCAACTGAAACTCCAACTGACAAACCGGGCACTTCCTTTGAGTTCCTCCCAGTTCTTGACTGGATTGGCTGTCACTCACAATAGACTGCTGCTGTTGGTCCAAAGGCGCTGAAGTCTAAACTACATCTCCCAGAGTCACTGCCCATACAATCCTCTTGTGGCTGGCTCAGATTATGAGTCCAAGTTCTGATTCGTCCAAGGCACCATTTTAGAGCTAGCTACCCCACAGTGATTGGTCCAGTTCAGCAGTTCAAAACCAGAATGGGGAACTAGGCAGACACTGTTCTGACTGCAAAAGAAAGCAGGTTAGACAAACTGTAATTTCATTATCACTCTAAATGGTTTCTGGCAAACAGTTACATCTTTCAGATAGGTTCCTTTGCACTCCTAGTGACTGCAAAAATGGAGTGAATTGGCAGCAGCTTGAGTGGTACTCAATCAAAGAAACACACAGTCCCCCATACAAACTAATTATGTCTGCAAGCAGACAGCTCTTAAAGCGACAGTACCAGAGGTTCTAAAAACACTCACTGATAAATGGCTTAAATGCCAAACACCATTCAGGCTTGGAGCATTCAAGCAAGCTCCTGGAAGTCTTTTGGGAACCCCCATTTGCAGGGGGGTTACACATGCATGTTGAGATTCTGTATTTATACAGGTCGACTATGAAAATGGGCTGTGTAGCTCCTGGACTTAACAGCTATCAAATAAAATTAAATGAAATGAGCTGGCACTAAATTGGTGCACAACAATTCAGCCCTGATCTCATCAGCTGAGAAATGGGACCTCCTCTCTGGGGTTGAATTTGGTGCCTCTGCCGTAGTAGCAACCATCTGCTGCAGTGCAGTAGTGTGGCATGCCAAATGCAACCCGTCTCCCGTGAATCTGCTATAATCTCTCATGGTAGAAAAGCAGGCTGACTCAGATCTCCAGTTCAGAATGGAGGACAACAAGGAGTTAAAAGCATTGATAAACTGAAGGGCAGACTGAGGAAGACCCCAAAGTCAATTCAGCATTGTGGCTTAATGAAGTCCTATGGATCAGAAGATTAAAGAATTACTGTACCGGCCAGCGTTTTTAAACTGGAACTGAAACAGATTGATTCTACAAATACCCAGCAATAATGTGCTTAATCTCCACTGGGAGCAAAGTGGCACTGCTACTAATAAAAGAAATTCCCTTCATGTCATGCTGCATAGTGGGATGTTTCGTAGTGCGAAATATTATGCAAGGCTTTGTTCTCATAATAGTTATCATTCCCTACAAGAATTACACAGTGTATATTTATGTATGTATATTTGTGCATGTGTGTATATTTATATATAAAAATTAATAATGACTAAGTGTGGTATACAAGGAAATAAACTAATCGAATTTGCTACCAACATAATTAAGCCACAATCCTGAGGGGTGAGTGACTTTTATTGTCTGGGTAGCCCCCTCGATCGATATATTCCACATCCACCCATCTTTATTTTATATACTACATTTGGCTGGTTACTGTTTTTCTCACAATTGTATACACAGGGAAAGGTATGCAGGGAAAAAGTGCTAACCACTAGTGTGGGGATAAAGTCCCATCCTATTTATACAACAGGTGTGAACAATAAAACCATGTGATAAATAAGGGCTATGAAATGGGGACTGACCTAATGAGTGACGCAAGCCACAAGTGAGGTGTCCTGGGGTCAAATGGCTCTAGTGCACGTAACTTATTTTTTTAACAAGTTTCCCATTGCACATTCTGTTTATGCAATAGAGAAGGATTTTTTTTAGGATGGTCATTATTTATTTTTAATTAGTCTTTTTTTAATAACTTAGAGCAGATTTTTTTGGTGCTCTTCTCTGTGTAACTATGCCATGTACTGCAGGTTGCTAAGGGCGTAACGTCCCTATGTTCCCAGCGTGACAGTTCATTGGCTGACATTTCTGTGTGGGAGGCTGAACAGTCTCTCAAACATGGTGGCTTTGTTTCTCGCTTAGAGAGGAGCCCATACAGTACTGGCATGGCATATTCTTTTTTTATTTTAGTAAAGTATTTATCTGGTGATCATGCATTTAAATTAATTTATCTTGTTGATCCTGCATTTAGTGATGTGGTCCCCTTGACCAGAGAACAACAGTAGCGAACTGCGAGCAGCTTGGAGAATGGTACCATAGTGTGTAGTTGGCAGCTGTCACGTATGAAATTTTTTTTTTGTCTTCTTAAATTAGTATGCTAGGAAAGAATAAGTGGTTGCTGCAGGCAGACATGCGGAGATAGGTAAGAGAGATGAGGGGAAGGAGAGTCATGTGTGGGTTGCAGGGTTTTAGCGAGTGGCTGGGAGTTTTTGGAGTTTTCCAAGTAGGTTGGATGTGGCGGGAGCAAGAGCACGACTAAGTGGGCAGAGAGTGTGGACTACCATCCGGGGGAGAGGGAGGGAGGGAGAGGAGAGAGAGAGAGAGACAGAGAGAGACAGATGCTCCATCTGATACATGGCACGAGTGACCCGGAAGGGAAAAAAAGTTGAGTTTGCTGGTGATTTTTGGCACTCAAGTAGGACCAGCATTGCTGTGGTGTGCGCGAGGAGTGTGTCGGAATCAGAGAGTCTGAAGTGGGTGGGGAAGTGTGGAGCAGTGTGCTAACGATAGGAGCTGCATCGAGGTATTACTTTTTTGTAAGAGATTACAGGAGCAGTGGTTTATTTAGGGAGGTTACTTTTGGAATGGGTGGGTTAGTTTAAAACGGGGCACTGTCGGGGACAGGGTGTAGCACTGACAGCATGTGAGACAGTATAAAAGTGAAAGTAAGGGAAAGTAGGTCCGGGTGACAGTGACGTAGAAACTGTGTATGTAGATGGATTGTGAAGTAGTAACTCTGTACATAAATGGATTGTGAAGTAGTAACTGTGTACATAAATGACTGATGATGTATACAGTATGTATATAAACAAAATTTGTGCACATAGTTACTCGGATAAACAGATTTATCACACTCAGTTTACATCCATCCCACTGCATAAATATGTTTATCAGAGTAACTGTACGTATAAACGTAAAATCTTACATTTATACAAATAGTTACTATGTCCGATAACCCCCACCAGCACTACTTTACAAAGCTTTGGTTTCATTTGAAAGGTAGACATTGAACCACTCACAGACACACACACACACACACACACACACGGGCGTCCTGCTCTTAAAATCTCATTACACGAATCATTTGTCTACTTGCTGCTTCTCATACAGCATCAACATAGAAAAAAATGACAGTTTCTAGTATTCTTCAGTTCCCTTCACTTTTCTCCTCTCCCTTCCTTAGAGCACCCCCCCCAACAGCACCAGCTGTGAACTGCAATATCAATAGTCCCGGTTCCAACTCGCACACAAAGCAGTTGAGCAAACTGCATGGTAACTTTTCTAACCAGAAGGCAGGAGGAAAAACAAAAGCTTTTTGATAAAACAGCTCTTAGCTCAGACTACACGACTCTCATCCTCTGAACAATTCCGGGTCCATCATGCACGCTCCCAATCTAAAAACACGCAAGGCGGTTAACTGTAACTTCCCAGACCAGGAGAGGGGCAAATTAACATAAAAAAAATAATTACCAGCATATAGGGATGGGAGAAAAGGCTGTCAAGGGGGTGCCGATAAAGGAGGGACTCTGTCTCCACCCCCCTGGGGAGCTGGAGGATTGCGGGAAAAGGCCGACTGGTAAAGTGCAGACCAGGGGAAAACAGAATCCCCATGGGAACACGAGCAGGGGAAATGGAAGTATAGGGAAAGGGTGGAAGGTAGTCCTGCTAAATGCCAGGAGCTTGGGAAATAAAATGCCTGAGCTCCAGGCGATGCTAACTGAGGGAGCAGTGGATGTGGCAGCGGTCACTGAGACCTGGGCCACTGCAGGACATGACTGGGACCTGAACCTGGAGGGTTACACTATGTTCAGGAAGGACAGGGGAGGAAGGGAGGAGGGGTAGCAATGATAGTCAAAACTGCATTGGCATGGGGAGTAGAGGAGGCGGAGGGAACCGTGGGCGATTTGGGTCACCTTGATAAGAAGGGGGGCAAGAGAGTAAAAATAGGAGTGGTGTATAGACCCCTGCCCTGGCAGAGGAGCTGGAGGAGAGTCTGGTGGCAGATGTTGGGAGACACTGCAGATTGGGCAGGGGAAGGGTGGTGGTGTTGGGGGACTTAAACATGCCAGGAACAGACTGGGAGACTATGACATCCTCGGTGACCAGGGAACAGAGGTTGTTGGATGTCTTTCAAGACACGTTCCTAACTCAGCAGGTGGGGGAACTGACCAGGGAGGCATGGGTACTGGATGTGGTCCTGGCAGACAGTGACCAGATTAGGGGCCTGGAGGTAAGGGACCCGTTGGCGGGGAATGACCATGCCACGGTCTGGTTCTGCCTGGACCTAGGAGGGCTAGAAAGCTGCACAAAGACGGAGGTAACTGACTTCAGGGGAACGGATTTTAAGGAAATGGGAAGGATCCTTAAGGAGCATTTGGATGGGATTGGGTCAGACATGGACACTGATAGTAGGTGGGAAATCATCAGGAGAGGGGTGCAGGATGCTACCAGCATCTGTGCAAGAGTAAGACGAAAATGCGGTAGGGCCCGAAAACCCTGCTGGTGGACAAGAAGGCAGCCTATAGGCAACTCAAGTGCTCAAGGAGTGAAAGGGATCAAGGGGAATATGAGCTGATGGCTAGAAGGGCCACTAGGGTGGTGAGGGTGACTAAGGCAAGGAAGGAGCAGAACCTGGCCAGGGAAATCAGGAGAGGGAACAAGGGGTTCTTTAGATACATTGGGGAAAAACGAAGGGTGAAGGGGCAGATTAGCAGGATTAAATCAGGGAAGAGATGGGCACAAGACCCGGGGAGCAGGCTGAGGTACTAAATGAGTACTTCACCTCAGTTTTCACCAAGGAAAATGGGGTGCTGCATCATACATGGAGGAGACAGAGATACTGAGGAGGGGGGGACCCCTACCGATCGGCGGGTCTGGGGAGAGGGGGAGGCATCACTGGCAGGAGGGGGAGGGCTAAGCAAGGAGAAGAGGTACTGGAAGTGGAAATCACAGCAGAGAGAGTGAGGGAAGCCCTCAGCTCCCTTAAGATGGAGAAAGCACCGGGGCCGGATAAATTACATCCCAGAGTGCTGAAGGAACTTTGGATGTCCTGGCGAAACCCCTGATGGAGCTTTTCACCATCTCTGAGGACAGGGTGGGTGCCCCAGGACTGGAAGGTGGCGATATAGTGCCTATCCACAAAGGGGGGATCAAGGGAGGTGGCAGAGAACTACAGGCCTGTCAGCTTGACATCGGTGGTGGGCAAGGTGATGGAGGGCATTGTCAAGGAGAGGCTAGGGGGGACCGGAAAAGTCAGGGTACCTGGATCATAGACAGCATGGATCTGCCTCGGGAAATCGCATCAGACAAACCTTGTGGAGTTCTATGACTGGGTGACGAGTGCCTTGGACCTGGTAGACCAGTGGACGTCCTCTTCTAGACTTCAGCCAGGCATTTGACTCTGTTCTCACGTGAGCCTGTTGGATAAGCTGGGAGAAATGGGGTGGGGAACCAGATGATCAGATGGATAGGCAATTGGCTCCAGGACCGTCCCAGAGGGTTGTAGTTGTCGGGATAGTCTCATCCCCAAAGAGGGTCATTAGTGGGGTCCCACAGGGATCAGTCCTTGGGCCCCTCCTGTTCAACGCCTACGTCTCTGACATAAGGACAGGAATCAGGAGTGAGATGAGTCTCTTTGTGGATGACTCAAAACTGGGGTGGTGGTGGATGGGGAGGAGGGGAGGGTGGCCCTACAGGGGGACCTGGAGGCTCTGGAAAGATTGTCTAGAAAGTGGAAGCTGAGGTTCAATGCAGGGAAATGCAAGGTACTCCACCTGGGGGCCAGAAACCCGGGCCAAGTATACACCCTGAGGGGGGAAAATGCTACATGTCTCGATGGCTGAGAGGGACCTGGGGGTGGTGGTGGATGTCAAAATGAACAACTCGGAGACTTGTAGGAGGGCAGCAGCCAAGGCCAACAGGATGCTGGGATGCATCACTTGGGGGATCACCTCCAGAAGGAGGGAAGTGATGCTCCCTCTGTATAACTGCTTGGTGAGGCCACACCTTGAGTACTGCATGCAGTTTGGAGGCCACACTTAAAGAGGGACATTAAACTCCTGGAGAGGTCCAGAGGAGGGCAACCAAAATGATTTGGGGCTTGGGGACAGGACCTATGAGGAGAGGCTCGAAGAGCTAAATATGTACACATTGGAAGAGAGAGGGACTGGGGGACATGATAGAGGTCTTCAAGTACATGAAGAGGGTAAATAGGGGAGGAACAGTCAGGGTGCTTCAAGGAAGGAGGAGGGAGCCACTAGAGGCATGGGTGGAAGCTGGAGGGGAAGATTCAGGGAAAGGAGGAGGTGCTACTTCACTGAGAGGGTGGTGGAGCCATGGAATGCACTACCTAGGGGGCTGGTGGGCAGAGACGGTGGAGGGGTTCAAGAGTGGGTGGGACAGGTACAGGGGAAGGGTTCTGGAAGCAAAATCCACTGCAGCAAGAATATCTGGAACTGGGAAGGGAGAAGCCAGAGAAGGCGAGGGGGGCAGCAAGGTCAGCACCCAGGGTGGGGGCTGACCAATCGAGCAGACTCGAAAGACCGTTAGGCCTATTCTGCTGGCATTTTATTATGTTAGTATTATTGAAGCAGCTCTCCTGGCTCTGACTCCATGGCTCATTCCCAGAACAATCCCAGCTCCAGCTCATCAACTCCAAACCTAACTTGCACACGATGTGGCAGAGAATGCAAGAATGCAATAAGTTCACAAATGGGGGGGGGGGATAAAATAAAAAACAACTTTTATTTTTATATCTACTTTTTATGTCCCCTTACTCACCACACCAGCTGCCTATCATCAGGGAGCTGTAGGCTGTGCATGCTCCCGTAGCTTCGTCCATGGTGACTCCTTCGGTGTACTGGTGGACCTGCCCCCATCCTGCCGCTGTTTACCCCCCGGACCTGCCCCCATCCCGTCAGCGAGCCACTCCGGATGGGGAGGAAGGAGAACCCTCAATGTCCCCCCCCCCCACTGTCCATGAGTGTGAGTCGTGTGGCCCACCCCAGCCCTCTGAGGAGTCCGGTTATGGATTTTCTCAGAACAGCCGAGTCCGGTCTTCATGTGGCTGGTGTGTTTTTTTCCTGCTTTTCTGGTGCCAGCCCCAAGGACATCGGTGCGCTAGGGGAGCCAAGGGGGCAGAGCACGTTGCAACATGCTGTCACTCCGGATCCCAGCCAACATCATCCCACCCTGCTTCTTGCTCTCCCACTGCACCTCCACCAGTGGTCACCCAGGTGGTGGTAGAGCAGCAGGACAGGCAACCCACCCTCCCCATAGGGGAGCAATTCAACGAGCACTCAATCTTCCTTCTCCCGGCCGGCCCTCCAGCAACTCGAGTCTGTTCCCGAATCCAGGTCGCTGGTGTCGCAAGCAGTAGCTCTACCGGTGGGCCGACTCACAACTTTTTTTTTTAAATACAAAACGAACTACCTAATTCATCTCAGTCCTCCACTCTGTTAGACCTGTTGCCATTTTTCTTACATAATTATTCAAAACCCAACCTATTAACCAAGGAAATCACACGTCATTAGCATCAAGGACATTGGCATGTTCCAGCGTCTGTAGTACCACCTGGCAACCAATCTACAAAGCGGAGCAACACAAGGAAAATCACCAAAAATACCTTTTAATTTTCGACTGTAACAAACAAAATAAATACACACATAATTTTAAACAAATCTGCATACACTGTCCAAAAAGCTGCCTACTGCATAAATGAAATATGCGATGGGGAACTTGTTAGACAAATGATTTATTTTCTAGCTGGCCCACTGGCGCAGAGGTTAGATTTCTATCTGTAACGCCGGTGACCCGGATTCAAGACCAGACTCAAGGGCCAGTTAGGGGGAGGAGGATTAAGCATCCTTGGGACTGCTCTCCTCATCCAGGGGGAAGGGGGGAGTGACAGGCACATGACTGACCCCTGGTGGTGGCTGGGGGGAATACAGCTGCTGGAATCAAGCTGTCAGGAAGGCATGACAGATGTTCGTGCATTGCGTACGATGTCATCGTACACCTCATCTCCTGGGGAGCTCATTATCAAAAAAACTGCTGCCAGCTCCATTCATGACGACCCATATCTCTGGCCCTTCCCCACCCTCTGTGTCACTTGGCCGGCAACTGAGCGAGAGTCCCCATCAGTGTAACCCGGCCCTGCGTCTACACCTTGGTGAGTAAGCTGGAAGGCCTCCCAGTGGTTCTTCTGCCGAGAATCTTGTACAGACTTCTTTGGGGGCCATGCCTGCCAGTGGCCCCACACAGAGAGGGTAAGCCAAGGTGGACTGCCGCTCCGAGTAAGTCCAGTGGTGGGTGAAGGTCGGAGGAGTCGGGGCTGAGCTCTCGGAGGAGCGGCACCCAAAAAGCATACTAAATAAAATAAATAAATGATTTATTTTCACTTGTGCTGTTTGACCTTGAGCACATCACTTGTGGCTTACGCCACTCGTGACGTTACCAAAGTTCAAGCAGCACTAGTGAAAATAAATCATTCATCCAACAGCTCCCCATTGCATATCCCTTATGTATTTCTCTATGTATAATATTCTCTGCAAAAAACGTCATTAATGCACCATTCGGGTTCCAGCCACAAAAGTAGGGAAATGCAGTCTTAGGGTTCCCAACCCTAGCATCCCACCCCCACCCTGTGTACAGGAAGACGCGTGAGGGGTGTGCCTTGGGGTTGTGAACCCTAATGCTCACCCCATTCCATGAGTAAGTAAGCTAAGATGGGTATAGTAGGGGCGTAGCCAACCTGGCAGACAGGGAAGACATATGCTAGGCATTGGCATTAAAACAACTTTTTTCTTAAAATAAACTGAAAATTACTGAGTCCTTTTGACATTGTTCAGCTCAGAATGGCATCTTCGCAACAGAAATCTACAAAGAAGCACACAACTATTCAATCTGAGGGCGCATCAAGGCAACAAACTAATCCCATGGAGGCAAGGACAAGATAACAGCAGAAGGCAGGGGAAACGGGAGCCAGTAAAGTACAACTGCAATAGCAGCAATTCCAGGACTTATCACCAATTTACAAAACGAAGTAAGGGCAGGATTTACCAACATGACAGCACAAATATTCCACATATAAGGGGTTATCACGGAGCTGGTAGAATCTACAGCATCACACGCTACCAAACTCGTGGAAGCTGAAAAAAGGGTGAGTGATCTGGAAGACAAAGTAAGTGAGTTGGACTGGGACAATCTAATGTAACCCCTAGATGGCGCTATCCCAGGGGCTACTACCCCTGCCTGATTTGCCACTAACAGGTTGAGGGGCCTGGATCCAATGGCGGGGTGCCTCCACCCAGAGGTCAGGGTTTGCAATAGTTAAACTAACTTGGTCACAGCCCTCTGGGACACTGCAACCCCCCTTTCTTCCCACTAGTGGCCCACACAATATATCAGAATTACCTTCACAGTATACACTTACCCCAGGTCTGGTTCCGCACTGGGACCTCCTGTGAAATGAGATACAGTGCAACAATCACAGTACAGTACATTTAACATAGACAAATACCTCAGGCAGTATAACTTTGCTGAAACAAGCAGCTCTGATTTATTTAGGGGGTATAACAAGGACAGGGGAAATCAGGTTAATTAGCTTATCACTCTAATAATCTATCTATGGCTCTGTGCACAGGCCTATCCCTATCAGTTACTGTCCCTGGGTACCCAAGCCCTAGTGGCTAGTCCAAACCGTGGCAGCTGGTAGGGCCCTTTCACACAGAGAAAGGAGAATTAAACAGTCAGCAGTACAGTAATTCCATTTGGATTTAATGTGGCAATTCAACAGGGAGCAACTCTGAATTAGTACTCACGACCTCCAAATAAGATAGGGTCCTTCAATGTCAGCAGGGCTCACTTGAGGTACACAAACCTCTTCACACATCCATATAAAGAAAGCACTATACCAGGCAGGCTGCATCTGTATCCCGATCGCAATTACTGCACAATACCGGGAGAACACACAGCAGATTCAGTTCCTGACAGACCGAGTGCAATTTTCAGCAATTCCTCCAGTCTTCTACAGGGTGAGCCTGGTTTCTACTCTTCAGAGATCCTTTGATTCTTTTCACAGGACGGATTCAGTCCTAACAAGCTGTTACACAAGCTGCAGACCGGAACTCTGGGCCTTACACGTTTTTGACTAAAACTGCACACTGAAAAAGCACAGGGCTCCTTCCTTCTTCACTGCCAAAGCTCAACTGAAACTCCAACCGACAAAACCGGCACTTCCTTTGAGTTCCTCCCAGTTCTTGACTGGATTGGCTGTCACCACAATAGACTGCTGCTGTTGGTCCAAAAAGGCACTGAAGTCTAAACTACATCTCCCAGAGTCACTGCCCATACAATCCTCTTGTGGCTGGCTCAGATTATGAGTCCAAGTTCTGATTCGTCCAAGGCACCATTTTAGAGCTAGCTTACCCCACACTGATTGGTCCAGTTCAGCAGTTCAAAACTAGAATGGGGAACTAGCAGACACAGTTCTGACTGCAAAGAAAGCAGGTTAGACAAACTGTAATTTCATTATTACTCTAAATAATTTCTGGCAAACAGTTACATCTTTCAGATAGGTTCCCTTTGCACTCCTAGTGACTGCAAAAAATGAAGTGAATTGGCAGCAGCTTGAGTGGTACTCAGAGAAGCACACAGTCCCCCCATACAAACTAATTATGTCTGCAAGCAGACAGCTCTTAAAGAGACAGTACCAGAGGCTCTAAAAACACTCACTGATAAATGGCTTAAATGCCAAACACCATTCAGGCTTGGAGCATTCAAGCAGGCTCCTGGAAGTCTTTTGGGAACCCCCCATTTTCAGGGGGGTTACACTAACATTAAAAACAAAGGTGGAGAAATTACTAACATGGGCAGAAGATCAATGGAACAGAGCCCACTGCTCTCACATATGGATAATTGGTTTACTGGAGGACATGGAAGGCAAGGAGGGTGGCAGAGCGGTCATGGCATGGTTAGCAGTGAAATTGGGCTTACTAAACAAAACGAAAAAAAAATGGAGATACATAGGGTGCAAAGAACAGGACCAAGATCCCAGTCAGGAGAGAAACACCAACATTACCTGATAACATTTTCTGAGATTTCCAGATAAAGAAAGAGTGCTGCAGGCAGCCGGAGTATATGGGCCGATAAAGGTTGATGGAGGAAAGGTCTCAGTGTTTCAAGACTACAATCGAGACTTGCAGCAGCAAAGACAACAATTCACAGGGGGCAAAGAGTATACTGTACCAAAACGGATGGGAATTTGCACTCCTTTACTCGGTCAAGCTCAAAGTCACACAACCGGGACACACCCCAAAATATTTTACAAAGCCCAAAGATGCGGAGGACTTTGCCAATAAGGAAAGAGCAGTGGACACAGGGAGAACACAGGCTCCACAAACACAATCAGCCTGCTAAAACCCAGCCTAACCAGCCACCTTATTGCTTCCTTACAACTTGGACTGTTGATCTGTATCTGCTAAACTCAGGGAGCTGGGGGTTGCTGTTCTACGACGGATGAATGTTAAGTTGTTGAAAGGATTGGAGACTGGAATGTACTCCTCAAGTGGACCATTGGGCACCCCTTGGAGGTAAATAATATAACTACCATTAATACTGCCATGCCAGACCTGAAGGTAGTGGGATCACAATGGGGATGGAATCGTCGACTTGAATAAATTGTAAATATGGATTATGGGTGGCTAGACAGGGGAGCATCCCCTCATTGGCTGTACTTGTAGCCCGATCTCGTTGGGTGACAGTTGTCAGAGCCATCAAGCAAAATGGCCTCTTGGCGGGTTTTTAAAGTAAAAAAAATTCCCACGCAATTCACCAGCTTTGTGGGCATGTACTCAGATGTCAAAATGTAAAATTAACAAAGCGGTACCTCTCCCCTAGCCAACAGAAGGGCCAGGTCCCACGATGACGGCTTGCACACCCACAGACAGATGGAGGTGAGATTGTGCGGCGGCAACAGTAGTACAGTACCGGATGACATGTTATTTAATTAAAGATCCCCCTTGCTCCTGCCAGAGGCTCTGTGACCCCTCTGTGTAACATGGCCAAACCTGGGGGTGCAGCATTACTAAAGCAAAGAAAGGATTAAATAGATGTAGCATACCTTAATGTCTACAAACTCTGAGGCTGTAAGTTCCACTGATACATGTGGGTCCTCCAGTCAGAGGTGACAGGGGGTTTGGATTGCTCGAGTGACATCCTGCTTCACAGCAGTGCGACTGATGAACTTGGTGGTCAGAACAGGACTTGGTGTGCGGAGTGGACTACCGCCGGATGCTTCCCGATCTGCAGTTCAATCCTCTGGAACTAATCCCTGGCTTTGAGGTATGCGTTTCCAGAATATCACAACAAGACTGCCAGAAAGGTGCAGGGAGGAGACTAGACTAGGGATGTAAGGCCGGATCCCAGCTGTACACCACAGCCTCTCAGGTTTGGGTCCTGCTAGGTCCATGGTTATGAAATTGCTGGGTAGGGGGTGAACTTGTGTCACCGGAGGAGGTGCTGGGGAGATATACAGGGACGCCAGTAGGAGGACAACTGATGCCACATCCTGGTATCTCTCGATGGACAGGCCGTTTTAGGCAGTATTTGGTGCTACTGATGAATTGAGAAGCTCTGATTCCCCATTCCCTAACCATGGCAAGGGTCGTGGGTAACGACAACAGGGGAAGGGGGGGCGTTACATTGGATATCAGTCCCTCCATCCTAAAACTTGGACTTTCAGCTCTACACACTGCTAACCACAGCTGGGGCTGTGGGTATCAGCAGGAGAGGTGGTATAGAAGCAGTGGGACTAAGGTCCAAGTCAAACTCAACAACTTCTGCATCTGTTGCTGATGCAGGCTAACTGGTAAAAAAGTACAATGTATATGTGTTGTGGCAAACTGATTTAAAAAGAACGTACTTGGAGGGGCAGGATTATATAAATAATGGTCGGATATGTGACATTCATCTGTCCTACACAGCATAATATGAGGTTTGACAAGCCCTGACTCAGGGGAGAAGGGCCCCCTATAGGGAGACTCACTCCTGAATTAAAGCTCCAGGAGTATGGGGGGGGAGGGCTGGTAAGTGCAGCGAGGGGCTCCCCTCATCCGTAGCACAGGATAGAGGTTTGGAAGTCATGACCAGGTCGCAAGAAAAGAGATGTTTTCTATAAAGTAGCAGAAAGTAAAGGTTTCAGTTTCTAAGGAAAAAACTGTCCCCCTCTCTCCCTTGGTGGAAGGGAGGTGGGACATGTATCAGTAAAGCTGTGCTAAGTTGTTCTTTGTTTAATATCTATCAGCCTATAGGACCTTATTTAGGAGAGGTAGAGGGATACATACCACTAAGGTATTGTATGTTCAAGAGTGGGAGGGCACTGGGGTACTGGGGGGTGTTGTCAGGTTTGTACTTAGGGGGGGCTAGCCAATCCTGGAACGGGCAAAGTTTTGTTTTGTAGGGCCAGTTCCACAAGTTCTATATTAAAGGGAAGTTCAGAGTTGCTATACTATTTTAATGCTTTGTTTAGCTATTTAATGCTTAAAATGCTTCAACATGGGCCAGCCAGGTGGTGCTAAGGGTTGAGGTGCTGGATGCCACAACTTGCGTCACATGACCGGGTCCGGGGAACAAGCTTAGGCCACGGGGGGGCAGGGAGAGATGATAGAGCATTCAGAGGACTGTTCTCCTCTCTCGGGGCTGGGGTGGGGATCCTGGCCACTGCACGGCATTGCAGTGGCCCCCGGTGGAGACCAGAGGTACTGCAGTGTTCCAGGGCCGGAACAGGGGGATGCAGAGTTGCGACAGGCGAGTCTGGCACCATTGTATGCTCAGGCTCTGCTTGGGGAGGCATGGGGACAGAGTGTAAACAAGGGAAAAAAAATTCCCACCAACAGGTGAAGGCGGGTCCAGGAGCTATGACCCCATGCCCAATGCCGGGTCTCCAGGAGGTGCTCTTCGGGTCCTCCCTCAAGCCAGCATCGTATGCCAACGCTATAAGAAAGGGTGCCAGAGGCGTGGCGGTCCTTCCCCAGAGGACTCAGACCCAGGGGGTTAGGGTGGTGCTGGATGAGGCGGGGAGTCTGATGACTGAGGAGCACCAATGGAGCTTCAGGTGGGCGGGCAGAGTGGTATGCTGAGCGACCTCGCTAGAGAGAGGTCAGTGGAGGTGAGAAAGATTAAAAAAAAAAAATTGCTTCAACGTGTCAATGGCTGGAATATTACTGAGAAGCTACAGTTGGTATACTTCCATAGTATCAAAATTACTAACATGCTAAATTTATGTTCTTTGGAACATAAAAGGACTGAAGACTAATAACAAAAGGAAAAACAATTGGGGCCAAAGCTAGCAGCTAAAGGTAGACATAATGTGCCTACAAGAAACCAATATGACATTAAAAGAAGGACTTCATACGTCTAAAGCTTGGGGGGCAGAATGGCATGCAGCACATTTTACATCTAAAGCTAGGGGAGCGGTTGTGTGGCTTAGGCCTAGATTTTCTGGGGTGGTGGTATGCTCTAGCGTAGATACAGAAGGTGGCAGATACACACTAATGCAGATGCAGCTAAACTTGGAACAAAAGTTAGCTATAGGGTGCATATATGGCCCAAATATAGAGTCCCAGAATTTTTTACAAAACTTGTGATAGAAATTGCTACTTTTGAGGGCCCATGGATTCTGTGCGAGGACTTCAACTGCATTATAGATAATATAATGAATTGTACATCTAGAATGGGGGGCATGAATAAAAATGCTAAGGAGCTGGCACTGCTGATGCATGATCACAGGCTTGCAGATTCCTGGTGATATCAAAATCCAGAGGGTAGGGACTACACTCACTACTTGCACTCGGCCAAAACATATGCAATACTAGATAAGAGTTCTCATCTCTCAAGCCCTATTGGTGGATCTCAAGGCTACTGGCCATGAACTATGGCTATTACAGATCATGCACCAGTCCATTGAAACATAGAAACATAGACTTTGATGGCAGATAAGGACCACTTGACCCACCCAGTCTGCCCATTTCCCTTCCTATTGGATAAGCTGCAGATTCTAGTTAACCAACAGCCTACTTCCTGCAACCCCCCACTATAATTGCCTTATGTCTGTCCCATGCATGTTTGAATTCTCCCACTGTTTTAGACCCAACAACCTCCCCAGGAAGGCTGTTCCACGTATCCACCACTCTCTCCTTGAAAAAAATTTCCTCACATTACCCCAGAGCCATCTCCCCTCTATCTATAATTTGTGCCCCCTTGTTCTTACACATCTCTTTTTCTGAAAGATGCTACCCTCCTGGACTTTGTTGATTCCCTTGAGGCACTTGAAAGTTACTATCATAGAAACATAGAAACAGAATTTGACGGCAGATAAGGACCGCTTGGCCCACCCAGTCTGCCCATTTCCCTATCTACTGGATAAGCTGCAGATTCTAGTTAACCAGCAGCCTACTTCTTCCTACCCCCACCCCCTGGAATTGCCTTATGACTCTCCCATGCATGCTTGAATTCCACCACTGATTTTGACTCCACAACCTCCTCCGGAAGGCCGTTCCATGCATCCACAACCCTCTCTGTGAAAAATACTTCCTTAAATTACCTCTGAGCCGCCTCTATCTTCAAATTCAGCCTCTTGTTCTTGCACACCTCTTTTTGAAAGATGCTACCTCTTGGACTTTGTTGATTCCATTGAGGTACTTAAACGTTTCTATCATGTCTCCCCTCTCCCTCCTTTCCTCGAGGCTATACATATTAAGCTCCTTTCGTCTCTCTTCATATGTCTTCCAGCGCAGACCCTGCACCATTTTAGTTGCCCTCCTCTGGACAGCTTCCATCCTGTCTATGTCTTTGCAGAGACTGGGTCTCCAGAACTGCACACAGTACTCCAGATGGGGTCTCACCAGCTGTCTGTACAGAGGGATAACTTCCTGTTTTCTACTGGTGATGCCTCTCCCTATGCATCCCAGTATCCCCCCAGCCCTCCTTGCTGCCCTCTCACATTGCTTGCCCACCTTTAGGTCATCTGATATGACTACCCCCAGGTCCCTTTCCATTTTTGTTGTTGTTAGTATCTCACCCCCCATTGTGTACTCTTCCCCTGGGTTTTTGTTTCCCAGGTGCATTACCTTGCACTTCTTAGCATTGAATCTAAGCTGCCATACATTTGACCATTCCTCTAACCTTGCCAAGTCCCTTCTCATCCTTTCCACCCCACCATGTGCATCAACTCTGTTGCAGATCTTTGTGTCATCTGCAAAGAGACATATTTTTCCTTCCAGTCCTTCTGCAATGTCGCTTATAAAGACATTGAAGAGGACCGGTCCTAATACTGAACCCTCATGTACCCCACTAGTAACCTTCCTTTCTTCTGAGTGGACTCCATTTACTATTACTCTCTGTGTCCTATTCTCCAACCAATTCTTTACGAGGCTGCCATCTTGGGACCCATCCCAGGCTGGCTAACTTGTATATTAATCTTTTGTGTGGGACTGTGTCAAATGCCTTGCTAAAGTCTAGGTAGGCCATGTCCACAGCCCCTCCCTGATCTACTACTTTGGTCACCCAGTCAAAGAAATCTATCAGATTCGTCTGGCATGACCTTCCGGCTGTGAATCCATGCTGCCTAGGGTCCTGTGCCCCTCTGGCCTCTAGATACTCAACAGTTCTTTCCTTCAGAAGTGATTCCATCATTCTCCCTATCACTGAGGTTAAACTAACAGGTCTGTAGTTTCCTGCTTCTGCCTTGCTCCCACTTTTGTGAAGGGGAATCACATCTGCCCTCCTCCAGTCCTCGGGTACCACCCCATCCCCCCATGATCTGTTAAAAAGGGTAGTCAGTGGTGTCACTAGTTCTACCCTTAATTCTTTTAAAATTCTGGGATGAATCCCATCAGGCCCCATTGCTTTGTCCACCTTCAGTTTTAAGAGTTCTTTCAGAACCCTTTCTTCTGTAAATGGGCTGGTATCAACTTCTGTATCCAGAGTGTTTCTACTGTTTGTTTTATGCACCTCCCCTCTTCATTTGTAAATACTGAGCAAAATATTTGTTTAGTATCTCTGCCTTTTCACAGTCTCCCTCTGCCCACCCTCCCTCCCTTTATTAAGCCTCACTATCCTCCCTTGG
This sequence comes from Neoceratodus forsteri, assembly GCA_016271365.2. Lineage (NCBI taxonomy): Eukaryota > Metazoa > Chordata > Ceratodontiformes > Ceratodontidae > Neoceratodus > Neoceratodus forsteri. Next base: position 746,948,237 of record CM057456.1, on the reverse strand, counting down.
TCTTCCTTTGCTCCCTGATGTACCTATAAAAGTTTTATCCCCCTTCTTAACTGAGTTGGCTATCTTTTCCTCGGTTTGGGCCTTTGCTGTTCTGACAGCCTTCCCAGCCTCCTTTTGCTTTAACTGATACAGTTCTCTGTCCTGCTCCTTCTGCGATTCCTTGTACTTCCTGAATGCTTTCTTTTTCTCTTAAACCTTCACTGCCACTTCCTTTGAGAACCATAGTGGTCTCTTACATCGTTTTGTTTTATTTGCTTCGCACAAAGGCTCGTTACCTCTGTGATGGCAGTTTTTATTATTCCCCATTGTTCTTCCACCCCTCCTTCCTGCCCATTTGCTAATGCATTCCTTAGGCACTCACCCATTTTGGCAAAGTCAGCCCTCCTAAAGTCCCCCCGTCCCTCCTTTCATCAAGGGTATACATATTAAGCACTCTCAGTCTCTCTTCATATGGTTTCTGATGCAGACCCAGCACCATTTTAGTTGCCCTCCTCTGGACTGCCTCCATCCTGTCTACGTCCTTGCGTAGATGGGGTCTCCAAAACTGCACACAGTGCACAAAGACTATGGGATAGTTAGATATGGTTCTGCCGAACCCTCCACGCTTTTCGGTTTAAACGTTGCCTTGAATAAAGCTTGCCGCTTAGTTACAGGTAGTGACAGACTTATCCACACCTGCGAACTTTATACTTTGTCTGGTTGGCTAAATCTCCAACAAAGACTAAAGTACCACACCTGCATCCTAGCTAAAAAGATACATCTCCAGATAGCCCCCTATGGCCTACTCCCCATTATCTGTGCAGCCCCAAGAGGCGCAACACAAGACTCAGGGAAGCCCAACATTCCAAGTCCCCCTCTGTAGAACATCCCTAGGGCAAAGATCCTTCCGCTCCCGGGCCTTGCTGGCTCAATGCGCTACCTCCACCACTCACCCAGACCCACAGCATCTTACTGTTCAAGACTCAAAGCCCTTCTACTTCAGAGTGCAAAATGTGTCTGTAGCCAACGATGCCTACCCAACTGTGCTACCAAACCCCCCACTTCTCCGGACACAGGGTCTCTACTGACCCCATGAATCTGCCACCGACTTGTCTCTGTCTAAGGTTTACAAGAATGCTGCTAACTACCTCACTGTTTTCTAAAGTTTAAGCCTGGACTGCTCCGTCAGTACTGTGACTGTAAATACTGCCTGTTCATGTTTTGTGTATGTTCTGTATTTGTTTACCCTCCACCCACTGTAACCGACGTGGAGCCTTTGCAAAAGAGTCTGTGACTCAAAGGTTTGTATTCCGATTGTGCTCAATAAACAATAAACACAGTATTCTAGATGGGGTCTCACCAACTGTCTGTACAGAGGGATAACCACTTCCCTGTTTCTACTTGTGATGCCCCTTCCTATGCATCCCAGTGTCTCCCTGGCTCTCCTTACTGACTTCTCACATTGCTTACCCACCTTTAGGTCATCTGATATGACTACCCCCAAGTCCCTTTTCATTTTTGTTGTTGTTAGTACCTCCACTGTTATTGTGTACTCTTCTCCTGGGTTTTTGTTTCCCAGGTGCATTACTCTGCACTTCTTTGCACTGAATCTAAGTCGCCATATGTCTGACCATTCCTTCAACCTAGCCAAGTCCCTTCTCATCCTTTCTACCCCCCGCTGTGTATCAACTCTGTTACAGATCTTTGTGTCATCTGCAAAGAGACATACCTTTCCCTCCAGACCCTCTGCAATGTCACCTATAAAGATGTTAAAGAGGACTAGACCCAGTACTGAGCCCTGAGGTACTCCACTAGTAACCCCCCTTTCTTCTGAATGTGTTCCATTCACTATCACCTTCTGTGTCCTGTTGTACAGCCAGTTTGCTACCCAGGCTGCCACCCTGGAACCCACTCCCAGGCTGGCTAACTTGATAAATAGTCTTTTGTGTGGGACTGTGTCAAATGCCCTGCTAAAGTCTAGGTAGGCCATATCCACAGCCCCTCCTTGGTCTATTACTTTGGTCACCCAGTCAAAGAAATCAATTAGATTCGTCTGACATGACCTTCCTACTGTAAATCCATGCTGCTTTGGGTCCTGTGCCCAGCTGGTCTCTAGGTACTCAAAAATTATTTCTTTCAGAAGTGATTCCATCATTTTCCCTACCACTGAGGTCAAACTTACAGGTCTGTAGTTTCCTGCTTCTGCCTTGCTCCCACTTTTGTGAAGGGGAATCACATCTGCCCTCCTCCAGTCCTCAGATACCACCCCATCTTCCCATGATTTGCTAAAAAGTGTGGCCAGTGGTTTCACTAGGTCCTCCCTTAGTTCTTTTAGTATTCTGGGGTGAATCCCATCAGGCCCATTGCTTTGTCCACCTTGAGTTTTTTGACTTCTTTCAGGACTCTTTCTTCTGTAAATGGACTGGTGTCAACCCCCCTACCCAGAGTGCTTCTATTGTCTGGTTTAGGTAACTCCTCCTCATCTTCTTTTGTGAATACTGAGCAAAAGTATTCATTCAGTATCTTTGCATTTTCACTGTCTCCCTCTGCCCACCTCCCCTCTCCTTTATTAATCTTCATTATTCCTTCCTTAACCTTTCTATGCTCCCTAATGTACCTATAAAAGGTTTTATCCACCTTCTTAACTAAGTTGGCTATTTTTCCCTCAGTTTGGGCCTTTGCTATTCTGACTGCCTTCCCCACTTCTTTCCGCTTTAATTGATACAGTTCCATGTCGTGCTCCTTCTGTGATTCCTTATACTTTTTGAATGCAGCCTTTTTCTCCTTAACCTTCCTTGCCACCTCTTTTGAGAACCATAGTGTTTTTTTATTCCGCTTTGTTTTCTTTATTTGTTTCACACAAAGGCTTGTTGCCTCTATGACCACAGTTCTGATTTTTCTCCATTGTCCTTCCACCCCCTCCTTTTTGGCCATTTGCTAGTGCATTCCTCAGGTATTCACCCATTTTGCCAAAGTCGGCCCTTCTAAAGTCCAGTATCCTTGTCTTTGGACTTTAGAAGGGCTGAATAGAAATGACTTGTATTCTCCCAGGCTAACAACTCCCCCCCCCCAGCATCTCCGTCAAAGTGTTCACCGGCCTGTGTCAGTAGCAGGGCACTTTCTTTCTTGATGTTATGTAGTGTATTATATTCCCATTTCAGTTCCTGCAACTGGTTGTATAGCTCTGGGGAAGGTCCTTTAATATGTTCATCTTCCGCTTTTTTAATATTCTTTTCCAACTCTGTCAAGGGGGCGATAAATCATCTTAAGGGAGGTAAGGCCCTGGGGGCCGGATGGATTCCCAATAGACTTTCATAAAATCTTTTCACCCCATATTAGGGAACACGTGACAATGTAAGGCATTGGAACAACTGTAGCAAGAAGGGCTTGGAGAATCGATCCTATCCTTTTAAGGAAGAATGACTTTCGGCAATACATCGAATAACAAATAAAACATTATTTAATAAACAACCCAGAGGGTCAAACCTTCACACAATGAGATGTGATGCCTTAAAGGCGGTCCTGAGAGAGGCTGTTATATCATTTGCGGCACATAATAAATGTGTACATGAAGGTAGAGTGACAGAGTTGGAAAAGAATATTAAAAAAGCAGAAGACGAACATATTAAAGGACCTTCCCCAGAGCTATACAACCAGGTGCAGACACTGAAATGGGAATACAATACACTACATAACATCAAGAAAGACAGAGCCCTACTACTGACGGAGATGCTGGGGGGGGGGAAGATATTAGCCTGGCAGTTACAAAGCAGAGTAGGAACAAATAATGTAGCAGTAATACAAAAGACAGAGGGACGGACTGCACAAGAGGACAGTGCAATCGGGGAGTGCTTTAAAGACTTATATGCTGACCTCCACTCCTCCAAGGTGACACCCTCAAGTCAGAAAATAGAACAGTTTCTGAAAAAAGCAGAACTACCCACCATATCGTAAATACATGTACAAAAATCGGAAAAAAATATAACTTGGGAGGAAGTCAAGGGGGCAATTAATCATCTTAAGGGAGGTAAGGCCCTGTGGGCAGATGGATTCCCAATAGACTTTTATAAAATCTTTTCACCCCATATTAGGGAACCCATGATGGCAATGATAGAGGAAAGTCTAAAATGGGTGAGCTATCACTGTCAATGCGGACTGCTACTATAGTAGTTCTCCCTTAGCCAGGGAAGGATCTTTAATTGTACTCCTCATACCGCCCTATCTCCCTTCTCACTGCTGACTATAAGATACTGGCAAGGGTGTTAGTGGGGCATATGGAAGAGTTTATTGCACAGTTCATACACCCAGATCAGTCTGGTTTTGTACAAGGCAGGCAGGGTAAACATAATGTTCGGAAAATACTAACTATTGTGTGGAAATGCACCTCCACAAAAATGCAGGAAAAGGCTGCTGTGCTTGAGTTAGTTGCTGAAAAGACATTTCACAGGGTGGAGTGGTCATATATGTTTCTCACGCTTAAAAAGTTTGGGAATACGGGATACCCTGTTAATGGATACAAGCCCTGTATGTGAAGTCCACTGCACAAATTCTGGTAAATGGAGTATTGTCTTCACCACTCCAGCTGTCTCGAGGGACGAAGCAGGGTTGCCCATAATCACCCTTGCTTTACATAATGGCACTGGAACCACTGGCCACAGTAATCCTCCTGGATAAAAGGGATGACGGTGGGAGGTGAAGAATACAAATCATCTCTATTTGCAGATGATTTATTGGTGTACATGACAAATACCACAGAGAATACGAAGGCCCTGCAAGTAATATTAATTGAATATGAGGAACTATCCAGTCACAGAATAAACTGGACTAAGAGTGAAATACTACCACCGGGGACAGGTGGACTGGATTTCCCATCCGTCGTATTGCTGCAGCCAAGGGTTGTATTATCACTAAAGTACCTGGGAATCAATATACTTGGTAAATCTTTGCAGATTATTTGTTTCAAATTATAATAGTCTGCTGGATAGCAGAAAAAAGACTGTGAACGATGGATGGGTCTACCTCTCAGCTTGATTGGTACAGTGAACACAGTCAAAGTCACATTGCCTAAATGTACTTGTTGCAGTGCTTACCAGTTAGGGTTCCAGGATATTTCTTTAAGACAATCAACAGTACAATAAATAGACTATTTGGGGGGAGCAGCCAGAATCGAACACAGTATACTGCAGATGCCGTTTAGCAACGGAGGCCTAGCATTACCCCGTTTCAAATATTATTACTGGGTTGCTCAGCTTTCTTCCCTGTATAACCCCCAAAACACTTAAAAACAGCATGGCTGAGCATAGAGAAGGATCGTATCCCAGGAGGCATGTTTCAGGCCTGCTTTCTCCCAGCCTGAGAGAAAATAAGCCAGATAGGATAAAGAACCCCTTCACTAATCAGGTTGCAAGGATTTGGAGAGGAGACCACCAGATCATAGGGTATCCTAAGGGACTGATAATCCTTAGGATACACAATAATAGCCAGTATTAGGCAAATAAGTGAATACAATATGTTCTTGCAATAAACCCTGCTGAGATGGGAGAGACTGGGGCTAAGGTGTCTGAATGATCTGTACTATGGGGGCGCTGTGATGTAATTCTCTGATTTAAGAGAGCAATGTGGGCTCCAAGCTGGAGACTTTTTTGCTTACTTATGAGTTAGGGGCTACTTGATTGGAGAAAATCCAAGAATGTCCCCTACAGAGGAGGCACTTGTTCGACCACCATCCTCAGCCTCAGTACTCACCACATTGTATAAAATGCTGTTAGGGGCTCTGCCAGAACTAGATATTAAGGCCAAAAAAAATTGGGAACAGGAGCTGGACACCCCTGTAGATGGAGAGATTTGCAGAGCTGCCATCAAGCAAATTCAGCAATGCTCTAGGTCCAACAAATGACGTAAGATACAACTATATTTTGTTTATAGGATGTACCTAACACCATGCAGGCATTAAAGATGTAATCCAAATAAATCAGACAGCTGTCCGAAATGCTGCACAGAACAGGGATCATTCTTGCACCTAGCGCTTCTAAGTAGAAAAGTAGCTCCATTCTGGATGCAAATGCATGATATAATGCAAAGAAAACGCTAAAAGTTAGACTTTCCCATACCCCACCATAATTCGTACTGGGAGCTGAATATAAACCTAATTTGAAATCAGAAGTCAGTAGAATGTGGGATCTAGTGCTGGTAAATGCTAGGAAGACCACTGTACAGCACTTGATCAGTGATACACCTCCCAGCTCTATAATACATGGAACCCCTTTATCAAGGCAGTTGAGGATGGTTTAATAAGTCTGAAATACCGTCAAGCAACAGAATAAGAATAGGACATTGAATAGCGAGCTAGATGGCTTAGCCTCAGACATTGACTGTTAATTAGCAAAGATATGCTATATATGTAACTGTTATAGGAATGCACACAGTGATACAGTTCTGTACCTTGAAATGTTACTCGAATGATTCTGCTATATTTGGATGTTGAAGCACTTCAATAAAATACGTTTACAAAAAAAGATGGGTACAGTAGAAGAGAATGGGATGAGCATTAGGGTATTCAGTGTTCATAGAGGAAAGGGAAGTAGAGGGGCCACAGGTAAGTGTCAGGGGCACCAGAGGAAGGGAGGTGGTCACTAGTCCATTTACAGTGGAGAGAGTCCTGAAGGCACTCACAAATCTGAAAGTGGACAAGGCAGTGGGACCTGACGGGATACACCCAAGGATATTGAGGGAGTTCAGGGAGGAGCTGGCTTCACAAAAGTGGTAATAGGGAGGAGGCTGGCAATTATAGGCCAGTCAGCCTGATGCCGGTGGTGGGGAAATGAATGGAATCACTACTGAAGGAAAGGATAGGGGAATATCTTGAATACAATAAATTACAAGATCTGAAACAACATGGATTCACTGGGGGAAGTCATGTCAAACAAATCTGATTGAGTTTTTTGGCTGAGTGACCAGGGAATTAGATCAGGGTGGAGTGGTAGATGTGGCCTACCTAGATTTTAGTAAGGCTTTCAACACTGTTCCACATAGAAAGACTCATGAACAAGCTGGACAGCCTGGGAGTGGGTCCAAAGGTGGTAAACTGGGTAAGGAATTGGTTGGGGAATTGGTTGGGGGGATAGACAACACAGGGTTGTGGTAAACGGAGCTCATTCTGAGGAAGGAAGGGTGGCCAGCAGAGTGCCTTAAGGATCAATACTAAAACCAGTCCTCTTTAAAGTTTTTATTATTGACATTGCGGAGGAGCTAGAAGGGAAGGTATGCCTTTTGCAGATGACACTAAGATCTGCAACAGGGTAAACACTCCAGGGGAATGGAAAAAAAGAATAGGGGTCTAAGAAAGCTTGAGGAGAGGTCAAGAGTGTGGCAACTAAGTTTCAACGTGAAGAAGTGCAAGATCAAGCACTTGGGGCACAGAAATACAGAAGCGGAGTATAAAATGGGGGGAATGGTACTGGCGACCACCAAACAGGAAAGGGACCTGGAGCTAATTATATCTGATGACCTAAAGGTGGCCAAACAGTATGACAAGGCGGTGGGGACAGCCAGTGGGATGATAGGGTGCATAGGAAGGGGTATTACCAGCAGGAAGAGGGAAGTGGTTATTCCGCTGTATAATTCATTGGTGAGACCGCACCTAGAGTGCTGTGTCCAGTTCTGGAGACCACATCTCTGGAAGGAAATAGACAGAGTAGAAGCAATCCAGAGGATGGCAACTAAAATGGTGCAGAGTCTGCATCAAAAGCCCCATGAGGAGAGACTGAAGGACCTTAATATGTACACCCTGGAGGAAAGAAGGGAAAGGGGTATATGATGAGACTTTCAAATACCTCACAGGTATAAAGAAGGTTCAAGAGGGAGACCTTTTTCAGAGAAAAAAGATGCTCAAGAACAAGAGGTCATGCTATAAGGTTGGAGGTAGGTAGGCTCGGGGGAGATAAAAGGAAGTGCTTCTTCACAGAAAGAGTGGTGGATGCCAGGAACAACCTCCCAGCAGAGGTGATGGGGCAAAAACTGGAGTGGGATTCAAAAAGGCAAGGGACAGACATAAGGGAACCGTAGTGGTAAGGGAAGGGGGAGGCGGAGATCAAGTAGGGTCTGCGGTGTTATAGTAGGTAGGGAAAATGGACAGACTAGATGGGCCAAGCGGTTCTTATCTGCCATCAATTTCTATGTTTCTATAGGGCCGATCACCTCAACGATTTTCATTGATCTGGCCATAGCCTTCGACTTGGTGTCCCACTCTCTTCTCTTAACTAAGCTGTGCTCTGCTGGACTCAGCCACCACTGTTGACAGGTTCCGCTCATACCTCTCAGAATATCAACAGTCGGTACAGGTGGGAGGTGCTCGATTCCCCCCATCTTAGCAGGAGTCCCACAGGGCCCCACCCTGGGTTCCATCTTATTCTCTATTTTCCTCAATGATCTCCCCTTTGCGTGTGTCTCTGCACATCCACATGTATGCAGATGACACAGGCATCTACCCCTCTGGCAACTTGGCTACTGCTGTGCTTGGGCCACTCCAGCAGGACACCCGCAACATATTGCGCTGGTTCCGTGACAACCAGCTTATGGTCAACACCAAAAAGACAGTGTCCATGACCTTTGGTACCTATCAGAAACTGGCCAGGCTCTCAACCACCCTGCTTTATACTTTAGATGGCACCCCGCTGGAAGTGATCCTTGCTTTCAAGTAGCTTGGCATGTGGCTTGACAGTAAGTGTGACTTCTCTGTCCACATAGATGCCATCTATGCTAAACTCTGTCCCAAACAAGGTACCTTGTACTGCAATAAAGACTGCCTCTCCCCCAGGTTTGCAGGGAGCTTGTAACACAAATGATTCTCCCAGTCCTTGATTATGCATACATAGTCTATGGCATCGCCCCTCCTCCTCCTCCTTCGCCAGACTGGATACCCTGCGCAATGCCGTCAGCTGTTTCGACACCAACTCTCTGCTCTGTACCCATCATTGCTCCCTTTACTCTACCCTCTCCATCCTCCCCCTGCTGTCACATCGCCAGGCCCACTGTGCTGCAGAAGACTTGGTTTGCTGGCCAAAGCACCTAGCTTCACCTCAGCTCTTTCCTTCTGGATTGCTTGAAAGGACAGAGCAGATAACCTTACCAGAGCAAGGGAAAGGATTAAGACTTCTTTTGGCTAAGCAGATTTACTGTGTGTTGTTATTTTTATTTTGTACTCACAGGGATTGCTACTGTTTGTTGCCAATATTTCAATGCTTTATTTTTCTCTGATTCAAATTGTTGTTGCTGGTATACCTTCTTCTGCATTATTACAAGGTGTGCCTACAGGTGTGTGCCAACAGATTACTGCTGTAATCTTCTGATTCAAATTGTCTTTTGCAAGGTATATCTTCTGTTACTGCTTTATTTTTCTCTGTAGCAAAGTGTTTCTTATAGGGTATATCCTCTCTGAAATTATTACAGGTTTTACAGTTTTATCTAACATTAGGATAAGCTTTCAGGGTTACTACATTTGTTGTTGACTGATTGTTTCTGCTCTCACCTCCTTGTTCTTTCGTCCGTGGTTCTTCTTTTTTCGGCAGAGGAAGGGCCCAGCCACCCACCCCCATCCCCAACCACCCCACACTACACTCCTTTTATAGGGTACCACAGTCGTAACATTTTCTGTGGCAAAGCAGGAAGGGGCAGATCAGTGGAGCATCCACAAGGTGAGCCCATATACAGGGGGCACTAGTAATTTAACTTGTTATAACAAGTTATACAAAAACAAAACACAAAATCAAACCATTACTTGCACTGTCTTCCTTCTAATTACTCTGACCAGGTTATAAACCCAGCAACTTATCCGGAATGGATATCATTAACTGCAGGTACTGTGGAACACTTTTCAGAAGGACAGCCTTACAGGATTTAGGACACTGTCCTACATGCTGGGCCATTGGAGATCTTAGGGCTCAGCTCTGGGCATCATGGGCAGAGATTGCGTGCCTCAAATTTCATATTCAAGAGGAAATACATTATAAGAACCACCTGCCATTTCCCCAATATCCAACAGAAGAACCTTGACCGCAGAGGCTAGTTGGTCTGGGAGGTTGGCAGGTGGTTAGGAGGGGCAAATCAGGTGCCCCATCACTTGGTGCTCTCCAACATATTACCTCCAAAAACCATATAAACCCTACAAACAGGTACCTTCCTCTATCTCCGAAATCGAACAAAGGGGCAGAGGACACTGCAGCACAGAAGCTAGCACAACAAAACTCACCCAAATCAGGAACCAAAACAAAAAAAAGCAAAAAGGAAATCCAAGAAACTTCTGATCATAGGAGACTCCATGATTCAGGGAGTTGATACCTATCTCCAGCCAGGGGTAATGGTTAGATGTCTCCCAGGTACATCAGCATTGAGAGACACTGACCACATTGCTAAAATTGTTCGGGAAGCAGGAGAAAACATTGACATCCTGGTACACATAAGGACTAATGATCTCGCCAGCCAGTCAGTTGTGGAGACCAAGGAACACCTGACCAGGATGGGTGACAAACTATCATCCATTTCGTCCGGCATCTCCTTCTCTGAGATCCTGCCAGTCTGGCAGAGGAGGGCAGATGGACAGAAGGTCAGAGAAGGGGAGATAGGGGAGCTAAACAGGTGGCTAAAGGGCTGGTGCCAGGAAAAAGGACACAGATTTGTAGGGAACTGGCAACAGTTTTGGGAGCAAAAGTTCTTTAAATTTGATGGACTGTATCTGACTAAGGAGGGAGTCAGTGCATTGGGGCAGAAGTTTGACATCTTTGCAGAATATTTAAACTAGCAAATGGGGAGGGGATGCAGCACCCCATATGTCAAATGGGAAGAACACCCCTCCCCCCTCAGCTAGTGGTCAAACAGGGATTCAGCATGTTTGCAGTTCATTTGCATCACCAGGTAAGAAAAAAGGTCCATCTCCCCATACGACACACAGGGGAAATGCCAGACCTCACCCAACAACTAACACACCGAAATCTGGCCAATGGAAAATCATGTACACAAATGCTCACAGCCTGGGAAATAAGATCCCAGACCTGCAGGCAATAATGTCAGAGGCCAAACTGGACATAGTAGCAATTAGTGAGACATAGTTTACCAGTATCCACACTTGGGAGACTTCAATACCTGGCTATGTACTGTTCAGAAGAGACCGAGGTGCAGAAAGGGGGGGGTGGAGTGGCCCTGTATGTCAATGAAAATATCAAAGCTACAGAAATTCAGAATACACATAAGGAGCCAAAAGAACTGTGGGTCACCCTGGAAACAGGAAATGGGACAGCCATAAGAACTGGGGTTGTCTACAGGCCCCCTACTGTTAGAAGATATACAAAACATGACAGCTAAAGGGGAGGTTCTGATAATGGAAGACTTCAACATGCCGGATACAGGCTGATCAATACCAGCAGCAGCATCTGCCAGAACTAGACACATGGTGGATTCCCTGGAGGGGGAGAGCCTCAAACAACTGGTACAACAACCCACAGGAGACAGCGCTATCTTAGATCTAGTACTGACTAACTGGGAAGGGATCACAGCTCTCCAGGTAGAAGGTCACCTGGGGGCCAGTGACCATCACATGGTATGGTTCAATTTGGCCACTACAACAAAATTATCCCATTCCAAGGCAAACATATGGGACTTTAGAGGAGCTGACTTTGATAAGATGGCCAACAGAGTTAAGTTAGCCCTGGCAAAAAGAAACACAGGTGAGGGGGTACAGGCAAAGTGGGCAAGCATTAAGGATGCACTACTTGAAGCAACATCCCATTGTGTTAAGACAGAAAAGGAAGTGCAAAAGAAGAAGGAAACCACTTTGGTTCTCAAATACAGTAGCAGAAAAGGTCAGAGCCAAAAGGTTGGCCTTCAGGAAATAAAAGGGAACACAGCGGGATGAAGATAGGGAGGCATACCAAACTGCCCTAAGGGAAGCAGGGAAGGCAGTAAGGCAGACAAAGTCCCAAACTGAGGAAACACTAGCACAAACAGTAAAAGAAGGTGACAAGACTTTCTATTGATACATTAGTGAAAGGAGAAAGTCCAGATGGGGTATTGCTAAGCTCAAAGGAGAAATGGGGGCATGTGAGGAGGAGGACCCTGTAAAAGCATCTATCCTAAATACATACTTTTGCTCAGTATTTACTGAAGAGAAGGTAGGGCAGGGCCCACAGCTCAGCACCATGGACACATGGGGAAGGGAAGTGAGCACTGCTCCTTTCACAAAAGAAAGGGTCCTACAAGAGCTCACTAAGCTCAGGGTGGACAAGGCAATGGGATCTGATGGCATACATCCCAGGGTACTAAAGGAGCCAAAGGTGGAACTAGCAGAGCCATTAGCAGGGTGGCAAAGATGATCAAGGGGCTGGGGGACTTATCATACGAAAGGAGGCTGAGGGAGTTGAACATGTACTCGCTGGAGGAGAGGAGGGACAGGGGGGACATGATTGAAACCTTTAAGTACATGAAAGAAATAAACAAGACAGGAATAGAGGGGCTGTTCAAAATAAGAGAGGGGAGGGGAGGGACACCAGGGGCCATGATATGAGACTGGAGGGAGGAAGGTTCAGGAGGGAGATGAGGAGACACTTTTTTTTACAGAGAAGGTGGTGACTGGGTGGAATGCTTTACCTGCAGAAGTGGTATGCAGTAGAAAAGTGGACTGCTTCAAAAGGCGATGGGACAGGACAAGTGGGAGGGTCAATGAAGGGGATGGATGGAAAGGAGGGGCAGCTGCAGAATAAGGGGTGCTAGCTGCACATTCGAGCAGACTTGATAGACCTCTAGGCCTTTATCTGCTGGCAAATTTCGTATGTTCGTAACTATTTCGTGAATCTGAGCACAGGAGAGGTACCAGAAGACTGGAGAAGGGCTCATGTGATCCCGCTCCACAAGAGCTGTAGCAAGGAAGAGGCAGGGAACTACAGACCAGTCATTTTTACCTCAGTAGTGGGCAAGATTATGGAGGCACTCCTTAAGGAAAGGATAGTGCAACACCTGGAATCCATAGGGGCACAGGATCCAGGACAGCATGGGTTTACAAAAGGAAGGTCCTGTCAAACTGATCTCATAAATTTCTTTCACTGGGTAACCAGAGTGGTGGACCAAGGGGGAGCAGTTGATGTCGCCTACCTTGACTTTAGAAAAGCTTTCCACACTGTTCCACATAGAAGATTGATAAACAAGCTGGGTAGGCTCAGGGTGGGTCAGAAGTTGGTCAACTGGGTGGCAAACTGGTTGACAGGCAGAAAACAAAGAGTGGTGGTAAATGGTATGCAGTCAGAAGAGATGCAAGTCACAAGTGGGGTACCTCAGGGATCAGTCCTGGGGCCAGCCCTCTTCAATATCTTCATCAGTGACATTTCAGACGGACCAGAGGGTAAGACTTGTTTGTTTGCAGATGACACCAAAATCTGCAACAGAGTAGATGATCCAGATGGGGTGGGCAGAATGAGAAGAGATCTGGATAAACTAGCAAAATGGTCAGAGGAGTGGCAACTGAGATTTAATGCAAAGAAGTGCAAGATCATGCACATAGGGAAGAGAAACCCTGAAGCCACATATAGACTGGGAGAGGAGTTGCTGGCAGTCACAAAGGAAGAAAGAGAGTTGGGCATCATCATCACCGATGCCCTGAAATCATCCAAGCAGACCACTAAAGCAGTAGGTAAGGCTAGGGGGATGTTAGGGTGTATTAGTAGGGGTATCACAAGTCGTAAGAGGGAGGTAATAATCCCTCTTTACAAGACACTGGTTAGGCCCCATCTGGAGTACTGCGTGCAGTATTGGAGGCCACACCTTCACAAGGACATTAACCAAATTGAGGCAGTCCAGAGAAGGGCAACCAAAATGGTGCAGGGACCGCATCAGAAGACCTATGCGAACAGATTAACGGAGCTCAATATGTATACCCTAGAGCAAAGGAGATAGAGAGGTGATATGATCGAAACATTCAAACACCTTGAGGGCATTAACAAGGTGGAAGAGTCTAACATGTTTCAATATAAGAAAAATAGCAGGACACAAGGACACAGCATGAGATTAGAGGGAGGCTGATTAAGGGGTAATGTGAGGAAGTTCTTTGTCACAGAAAGGGTGGTGGATGCATGGAACGGCCTACCTCAGGAAGTGGTGGCTATGAATACAGTGCAGGGCTTCAAATAGGCATGGGATAGGCATAAGGGAGCAATACAGATGAGTATGAATAAATAGACCACTGACAGCAAAGGACGATGGCACATTTACTGTATAAGGTAGAAAAAGAAATGGGCAGACTGCATGGGCCTTGCAGTCTTTATCTGCCGTTAACTTCCATGTTTCTATGTTTCTATTCATCACCAAATACTGTTTTGGGTCCCATCTCTCAACTTTCTTCCCCGATCTCTCCTACTCCCTATTCTTCCTAGGGATTCCTGTACTTTCTCCCTTCCTCACCCTCACTCTTCTGCTGGGCAAGCTGCCTTTTCCTACAACCTTCCTTCCCTCTGGAATCTGCTCCCCTCCCCCTCCACCTCTCCCCTTCTTTCCCTCCCTTTGGACATCACCTAAGGCAACTTCCTGCACCTTCCTGTTCCTGTCTTCCCTCTTCCTAACTCTTTATCCTCTCCTTTGACCTTCTCCTGCTCAGTCTCCTAGCTTGATGCTTTTCTCCTTTTAACCCCTTTCCTAATGTGCACTATGCACATTGCCTCACCCAAGATTGTCTAGTGTTGACTGACTGCTGTATAATAACAGTTTTATATTATGCTAGCTCATTTACTATGCCTCTGTATGTACCTGTTATCCTGTACTGGAATGTTGCATCTGCATATGTTTTGCAAGTTGTATAATATTCCCTTCCCCCAGTCGCACCTGCAAGGCAATGCTTGTAGTTCAATGGGCGGAGCAACAAACCACTCCCCCATCAGGCCTTAAAAGGCACTCCTTCTGGCTAGTCCAGGATTCTTTTCTTTTGTTGCAGACAGAGGTGCCACTCTCCCTCGCTCCTGTCTCCATTTTTCCCACTCCTCTGTTCAGGTCATGTTTTGCAGTGCCTCCATCTGCCGACTCACTGCCTTCTCAGCTCCTTGCCCCCCCCTTCTCCCTCATTTTCCCATCCACTGCCATTTCCCCCCTCCTTCCTCGTACCTCGTTCTGTTGCTTCCTGTTCTGTGTTCCACCTGTGAGTTTTCTGGCTGCCTGCTCCTCCTCCCCATCACAATGCCGTTGCATTGGGTGTGGAGTCGCACCTGGCTCTGCGCTTCTGTTCGTTCTCCTCTGACCTTCTTGCCCTTTGGCTGCACCGTCTCCTTCGCTCCTTAGTTGCCCTGCAGTTCCTGTGCTTCTGTTATCCGTCTGTGTGTTCTGCCCGTTGGCATGCTGCCTGCCTCCGACTGCCTTCTTCTCTGGCTCTGTTACCGCCATTGGGGAGCTCTCACAGCCAGTCCCCGTTACTCTGCCTGCTCTTCCGGGGTGTGTCACCCCCCACCACCACCACATCCGCCATTCAGCTCCACTCCACCATGCCGGAGGTCCTGCCTTGGGATGTGGGCTCTGGTCTGTGGCTCATCTCCATCCTGCTCCAGGGTTTCTTTTGGGCTATGTTCCCTACTCTCATTTAGTGCCCTAAACATCGTAACCACAGCTTCGCACTGCTGTGTTTTGCTTGCTGTCCTGGCCACTCCTGGCTACTCGGTACCTGCGCCTTCCCTGAATCATTTAGCTCCCATTACTCATCTTTCCCTACACTTTGATTCTATGACTCTATTGCTCTTGCAGGGAGTGCCGACAATAACCATCGGCTCTGTTTGTGACTCCACTTTCTCCTCGATTTCCTACCCCTCCCTGGATTTCTCAGTCTGACTCAGCTGCAGTGCCAGCTTGCCATCTTGATCAGACCTTGCATTCGTAAATCACTCTCTACAGTACCCGCCCCCGTAGTGTGGCTACCGCGCCTTCATTTCTCGACTGGACATCTTCCCCTCAGTGTCTCCTCTTCTAGCCTGCATACATTCATTATTTTACACCCTGCTTTAGCTGCTGGTATTTATTGTTTACTGGTTTAATTATCTGTTACATCAGCAGCTGCCCATCTGTTCATGTTTTCCTCATTTGCCTCTGCAATGCAACATGTAGTACCTGTCACATTCCTTTGGTTTTCATCGACCCTCCCCATATCTCATTGCACCAGTACTCTGGCGTCTACCAGCCTTCTTGGCATTACTGCAATTGGCGTAGTAAGTTTCTTCATTCTCGACCCTCACTTTCTCCGATGCCAGCTGCTCTGTCCCTGCCCCAACCTTACTCCTCCCTCTGCCTCGTCCCTCCATCTACCACACCTACACTGCATCCTTCTTTTGGGCTCTCCATGCTAGGCCCACCGCCATTTTCCCTGCTGCACTCTAGTTATCTGACCCCTCGGCTCCTTCGCATCACCTAGCTGCCGGCCTTCTACTAACTTTTCCTCTCACACAGATACCTCAGTTTTCCAGACCATAGTCATATCAGCCATCTCCTGCCCCCGTCATTCAGCTTGTATCTTCCTCCTCTCTATGTCGGACTCTATTCTTCTCGACCCTTGTCCTTCCTGTACTGATCTCACAGTTCCTTCTCCAGCCATCATACCTCGTTCTTCTCCTGCTACTTTGTACCCTGACTGGCTGTGGGCTTTGCTCATCTCCCACTCGTGCACTTCCCTTATTCTATCTTGCTGTTTTGCTTAGCAGCTTCATGACTCCTAGTGGAAGAGCTGCTTCTCCTCTGTTATTTTGCTCTGTGCTGGCTCGCCCCACCTTCCTCCATTCTCTCAATCCCCGCCTCTTCTCCTTCCTTGTCCCATGCTTTCTTTCTGGGGTGTTTTCATATCTATTAGTATCTTCTTTTTGCCCTAGTCCTATGTTCTGGACTGCTCGACTTGTATATCCTCCACTCCTTGTCAACCTCCATTATTATCGAACCTCATCCTTCCTATACCCTACTTGCCATCTTACCTATACTTAACCATACCAGCCTTCATGGCTTTCATTCCATTATCAGACATCATTCATTTCATACTTCACTTTAACCGTACCGGCCTTCAAGGCTTTCATTCCATTATCATGCATCGCCCACTTCATAACTCCCCTTTACCATACTGGCCTTCAAGGCTTCACTCCATTATCATACATTGTCCATTTCATACCTCACATTAACCGTTATGGCCTTCATGGCTTTCAATCCACCTTCATTTATCGTTCATTTGTTCCCGTTCATCCTTCCTCCCATTTCGACTTCTCAACTAATCGTAGGACACTGGCTCTGCCTGGCTGTCTTCGTCTCTCCCTCTCATACCATTCATTCCACTCTTCAGTCCATGCCAGCCTTCAGGCTTCCCTCCATCAGCATATCTCGTATATTCATCTCAAACCTCCACTTGTCCATTCAGACTTTGTAGCTCCATCCTCACTACTCCTAGTACTTTGTACCTCACCCGTTGGCTGCCAGCTTCACCCAGCCATTCTCGTTCCTACCTTCATGCAGTTTGATCCACTCCTAATTTGGCTTCTCAATGAACCCAGTTGGCATGCACTCCCGTGGTTGCTACTGCAACCTGCCTCCTCAGGACCTAAGTCGGGGTCTCCTGCACTCCATACAACCTCTCTGTAGGTCTACTTGACCACATCGACTATCCGAGCATACTCCTCATATGGGACTCATGCTACCGCGACTCGACCTGCTCTCCACTCGGACATATGCCTTTCGTGTCCATTGCTCCAAGGCTCAGGGCCAGCCTGTAGCTGACAGTCTATCTCTGCAACCCCAAAGTCCACATTTAGAGCATGCGAAGCTTGGAGCAGGGTCCTTCTCCCTGGCCCATAGTGAGAATCTCTTTGCTCCGGGTGGATCTTCAGTTGTCTCTCGTTCAGCAACACCTCTGGATGTAGAATTTTCGACTTCAAGCTGTGAGGGGTGGGGCTCTCATCAGCAGGGCCCCTTTGACTGCCCGAGCGGGTTCGGAGGCACCGTTTACGCTATTCTCCATCTGCCCACCTCTGGTTTACCTAGTCCCTTTCGTAGGCTTATGTAGGCCCAGCTGAATGCCTCAGTGGTCATTTCTCTCCTCCTTTGCTTTTGGGCACCTAGTTGCAGAGACATCGCTTGCAACCCTCAACTGCATTCCTGTAGGACAGAGCGAGAGCTTCATCTAAATTGGAATCTTCTCCTCTTCCCTCGATTTCGACACTAAATTGCGTGGCTGAGCCATCACTAACCACAACGTCCTTCAGCCTGGAAGGAAGGCAAACTAGGCCTTGGATCCCCAGAGATTTCCTCCTCAAAGGGTTTTTTTCCTCTTCTTCATGCTGAAGGTCATAATATTTAAGATAAGGTTAGTGTTTTCATAGATTCCGTAGTTCGGTTCCACTGTTGGATGGAGTCGGATGGTGGTCCTGGCTGTTCCTTCTCTCCTTAGGAAGTCCCGACTCCAGCTTCGTGTCGGATTTCAAACCACTAATTCTTCCTAGTCATCTCCTTTCCTCCCCTGTCCCACCTATCTTTACCTATTGATCTCCATTCTCGTCCTTAATATCATTCTGACTCCTCGCCTCCTTCGAAGCTCACCATCCTTTTGGGTACTCTTTTTGGGCTTCTTCCTAAGCTACCTTTAGCCAAGGGAATCATTCCCGTGACACCTATAGGGGTGGAATCCTCCTCTAGGGTTCCTTGTCGTCATACCCCTAGAGGGTGGTATATCCCACAGATAGAGAGGCAAACAGCCACGCTGTATGGTGAACAGCCACAATGTATCTAAGTCGCATAAGCATATACCATACCAGTTGCATAAGCACATCAAATTGTAAGGCTATACCTGTAGTTTGATGGGCGGAGCAACAAACAACTCCCCCATCAGGCCTTAAAAGGCGCTCTTCCTGGCTAGTCCAGGATTTATTTCTTTCATTGCCCCACCATCCTCCCCTCCTCCTCCAGCCGCATATCTCTCTTTCCCATGGGCTTTTTCCTAAGCTACCTTTAGCCAAGGAAATCATTCCCATGGCATTTATAGGAGTGGAATCCTCCTCTAGGGTTACTCGCCGTCATACCCCTATAGGGTGGTATATCCCACAGATAGAGAGGCAAACAGCCACAATGTATGTAAGTCGCATAAGCATACATCATACCACTTGCGTAAGTACATCAAACTGGAAATAAGTCTCGACTCAGTGTGCCTTTCCCTGGTTACCACTTTTAAAAAAAATAAATACATGTAATAGATAATCCTCTACAGGGTGTTGTGCAGTCCTGCTCTGATAAACAGTATGCATGCTTTGGTGTGCATTCAACCATCCAAGGCATGTGTATATCAGAGCACGATGACACATCCTGTAGTGAATTAGCTATCTTATAAAATAGACACTTTTTTATTGAGGCGTAATAGTACCAAAAAATGAAAAGAGGACAAAAAATCCTATTGTTCCCTATATACCTGCGCCAAGACATAATTCAATCCCTGAAACAGCACAGCTCTACAAATGTATCACTTATGTGGTTGATCCTGCCATTTGTGTTGTCCCCTGTTTCTGCACATTCTTTTACTGTCACTTTTAGTAGCCTGATCCAGTGGACATCCATTCGTGAAATGAATTTAAACAAAATCTTTTAAAAGCAGTCATTTGGGCAAAATAAGATAAATGGAAACTTGCTTTGTGCTAGAAATCAGTGTAAATGTAGAAATGTGCCATCGACTCTAATGTGAAACAGAGCGAGCTGGCGGTTTCAGTACACCAGACAGTGACACGTGCAAGTGTTGCTATAGCAACCGTTTCTCGTGCACATCACTGCAGTATCGAAGCCACTGACTCACTTGCTCTGTTTCACTATAGAAATACACTATCATATTGCTAGGTATTATTTACCGTATCTTATTTGAAATTTCCTACTTTTAATTCTTTAGACTAATATACATTGTTGTGGTACAACATCAGTTTTGACTATTCCCACTTAGTATATTGGTCTGCATTAATACCTTTTCTCAGTTCACTAAAAAGATACCCTAACCTGGGTCCTATGTAGACTTACTATTGCCTAGATAGTTATACTTTTGTCCTCCTTGCAATGGCTAAATAAAACTGGTTTGTAAATTAACTTTCCTGGCACTGGCTCAAGCTGTGCTCACAATATATTGTCACCTAACAATCTGAACAGGTGAGTTACACGATAAAATGCCTCTGTGACTATGTGGGCACTAAAACTGAGAATTAACAAACACAACAGCATGATCAGTAGGGGCAAAATCTTACCAGTGAAAGGGTCTATTTCGTCACCGTGCTTGCAATTTTACCTTCGAGACCTCGTGAAGCGGATCCCTCCTGCTGTTTTGTTTTTTAGGTGCCTGACAGCCACACTGCTACTTGGCAGACAACTAACAGGTCACAAAGACTGGGAGGGTCTAGAGGGCCCTGGCCACTCAAGGCCTTGAAAGCCAGCAGAGGAACTTTATAAGTCCATCTCTTAAGAGACAGCCAGTGGAGCAGAGGAGATATACATGCTCCTCCCTCTGGGTAGCGATCAGGAGCTGTGCTGCTGCATTCAGTACTAGCTGCAGATGTCAGATCTGATTTGCTGGAAGGCCCTGGTACAGTGTGTGCTAGTAGTCTAAGCGTGAAGTGATGAAAACCTATACCCGTGTTCTTGATTTGCTTAGATCAAGGCAGGGTCCCAATCTGGCAATGTCTTTTAATTTTTGAAATAATATTTTATTCAGATTTTTTTGTACATTTACAAACACAAAAAATGCCACATATAAAACATGATTATCCCCCATCTTACCGACAGTCAAGCACTATACATGTAAAGTTATAAACACTAAATAACTGACACTGGTTGCAATAAATAACTGTCACTGGTTGCACACCCCACAGCCATTAAGTATGACCATGAATTAATAGTGAGTCAGTACTACTGTGCAATGGGGTTGCCACAATAACTGATTATGGAAATTAATAAAGTATCTTGGGGGATGTGTTAGGCAGAGACGGGTTGGGGTGGAGAATGAACAACAGGAAAAGGCGAGAAGGGGAGGAACACAAAATCCTGCAAAAACAATGTGGGGCCGTTAAGGCCATTAAGCCCATCTTTACTATTGTTTCTATGAAAGTAAACTTGATACCCAAATACTTAACTAAGGTGGGTCTTAGGGAAACCGTCAAATCAGTGGCGTAAGATCCAAGTGCAATAACCATTTGTGCGATCTCTCCGGAACATGGGTCAATCTCTTACTGATAAAGTAACCTGGTAAATAAAGCTATGCTGTGAGTGCCACTGGATCCATCTTGTTGGGGGGAGGACATCTTTCAATGAACTGATCAGAATACATATTTAGGTTGGGTGAAGAAACTTTCACCTCCTTTGAGTGGGGGCTGAGGATGCAGAGCTGCTTATTGTCCACTGTTTCACAGCTTTAACTATCTGGAATTGTCAAAAATTCTTCAACTCTGATGAATGTATGCAAATACAGGTCTTGTGTGCTCTATATACATTCTGTGCCAATTTCTCCAGCTGGAGCACTTCCAGCATAGCTCTTATCCAGTCTGCATGGGAGAGAACCACAGTTTTATTTATTTTTTGCTACAGCTGTTATTAAGAATATTGTGTGTCTTCTGCTGAATATTATTTTAAATTGCATCACATTACCTAGGACACAGTGAACAGATCATTTAATTCAAGAAGGGGATTTAAGGAAGTTCAAACTGGCATCCAGAATTAAGCATTGAGAGGACAAGGTCATAGTAGATGCATTAGAGTGCCATCTGGATTATCACATTTATAAGAACTGGTTGATTGTATTATTCCCACCTTATTCAATATGACTGACGTATAATAAAGATTATATATAATCTTGAGTTGTATTTTATAATCTTTTATAAAATGGGTAGACAGATTTCCCAGCCTCTGACTGGCTGAATCCCTTGCCAAGGGGTGCATTTATGTGTCGATAGAAACCAGCAAAAAACAATATCCACTGCAAGCTGCCTCCTTACCTGCTGAAATTGATAAGCCAGGCTCCAAAAGTAAATTTGAAAATGCTGACTGGCCGCCAGTTTCTTTCCTCGTTTACTGAGCAAGCCAGTAGCTGGCTACCTGTCCCACCTCTCCCCTGGCACAAACTACTTTTTCCCTATAATTACCATCACAAGTTTAATTTGTATTTTAGAAAAGTACCTTGTCTTAAGTGCCACTCATCCCTGCCATGCCACCCGCATCAGCATGCCTCACACATCTTTTTTTTTTTTTATCTTTTTGGAGCCACCCACCGCCAATGCTATCTGCTTGTCACAGACCCCTCAGCTACCACTTCCACATCAGCCACCCTCCCGATATCCCCTGGCTTGCCCCCCAGGGTGGGATTACGGCACCCGAACCCCTCTTAGGGTGCCGCAATCAATGGGATAGGTTAGGAGTCAGTCTGGGGGCTGACTGCAGCCAAAGGGCGATTGTCACCCAGGCGGTGGGCTGGCCATTTTTCTCCCTGTTTTTTTGAATTAGGGTGGGGAAGTGCAATGACAACCAGCATCCGCCCCACCCTCCGAACGTGCTGGCACCAGTGTAGGCAGTACACCCAGCCTCTGCTGGGTGTCCATGTAGCGCTGGCACACTCCCCACCTCCCCCCGGTGAAGGAGAGCAGTCCTCGGATGCTCAATCCTTCTCCCCCAGCCGAGCCTCCGACATCCCAGGTCCATTCCCGAACATGGGTCACCAGCATTGCAGGTCAACACCCTGCCCCTGTGACAACAGGCCTCACACAGCTTTACCCACCTGATCAAGAACACAGTACCATCTCCAATGGCAGCTCCAGAGAATTCATTAATAAAAAAGTTCAAAAACCAAAGATCCAGTCTACCATGACATGGCACAGGGACAACAATGCAATGTTTCTCCCAACCGAGCTAAACCGCGCCACTCTCCCGACCACGCTGTTGCGCTCTCACCTAGCTGCAGTCCTGCTTCTCACAGAGCCCCAAGCTGGCAGCGCATCTTTCCCTGCGGCATGGGAGTTCACAAAAGTCCCACTCCTCTCATCCCCAACTGTGGTAAAAAGCTGCACAGCAAAACAAGAGATAAACAAGAATCAGGGCCATCACTTTGGTGGTGGGGGGGGGGGTATGCTTACCATGGCTACATGACTGAATACTGATGGCATCCAAAAGCAGCTCCCTCTACCGGCAATAATACCAGATGAAAGACTCCTTTACAAATGGCCAGTTTTAAGTATTCTATTTCTTGTTATTTTTGACTTTCAATAAAATTGTCACGACTTGCCCATTTTCTAAGCACAGCAGTGTCTGGCCTCATCACGCCCCTGGGGTGGTCTGGTATATAGAGAATAATAGATAGGCAACTGTGTGTTATGGATTTTTGTTTACACACCCGAGGTGTGTGATGACCCATAAACCTCGAGTGGCTCGAGGGATTATCAGCATCTCACCCGAGTGTAAAAAATCCAGAAAACACAGTTGTTATTTTTTTATTTTTTATAATAACTGGTGCAGTTTGCTCAGTGTCTCACTCTGTCCCCGATTTACTCACACACACACACACACACAAACAGGCCTGTCACACACACACACACACACACACACACACACACACACACTGTACTAGGGAAACTTATTTTTATTAAGAAAATTAATACTGCTGACTGCCAGGAAGCAGTGACATTTCAGTGCTTGGGGTTGGGTAGAAACCCCGACAGAAGCGCAACAACGGATGTTTCAGAGCGCGCTGGGTCAGGAAACCTCGACGAGCTTCGCGACAACGGCAGGATCAACCAGATAGCTTTTTACATTGTTTTCTCCAAAGGCAGGATTAACAAGAAACAGTGATTGCTACTAATTACTTACTGTAGCTGGTCTAGGATTACTTCAGAGACTGGTCTGCCCATCGTGAAGAGAAATTTTAGCCGCCTTTTTTTTATATTTTCGCCCGCCCACAGAGGAGTAAGGGCCAATAATATGGCCTTCATGGATATGACATTTACTAGTGAGGAGGAAGTTTTAAGAAATGCCGTGAATAATCTCGATTTCGAAAGTTATTACGGCGCTTTTGGAGAACCACAGAAACAGGTTGATAAAGGAGTCACCAGCACTATAGCCCAATACCGCCACTTGCAGGTATTATTGTTAGCTTCGGTGGAGGCGGTGCTTTGTATAAATACCCAGATCTGGTCCCAGGCCATTGGTCTCTTTCAGACACCATGCTGCCATCTCCTGCACGTCTCTGTATATACTTGCTAAGGAAATTTTACCAACCAGATATTCCTCACAGAGTGGAGATACCATTTTGTATTTCCAGTTTCCAGGCAATTGAGTTATAAGCACACGGGTTTTGTCTGCCGTGGACCTAAAAGCATGTCACATTTGCAAACATTTAAACTGGTCAATTGTGGCTAGTCGACGCTCTGTTTGGAGTTCTCCAAAAATTTTTTATTGGAAAGGATGTCTTTAACCCTTAATATGCCAAATTACACCAGATCTGATAATTATTTTATTTACACAAAGATTTGAGTTCCCCCATAGCGGTTGCTTCACACTGCACCTCAACGAGGCCCTTTTTTTTATTTTTTTGGTTAAGAAGTTTCAAGTGCTGGTCATGGCTATTTGCCAAGGGGGTTCCACACAGACTGGAAAGCAAAAATGTAATCTGTGCTGTGGCTCATGCTAGGTTTTTACATATAGTTCTTTCCACTATTAACCACTCTGAAGTTCGCCTCAGCAAGGTGTGTTCTTCCCATAATAAACGCAGTTCTGCTACTATTTCTAATTGTACCAAAATCTTATATAAAGCAACTTCTGAAACCTTGAGATGCCTAGGATCTGGCTGCCAGGACAGTTTCTCCAGAGCACATTAAAGGTGCTTGCTGACCCAGATAAATTTTGATATTAGGCCTTGTATTTCTTTAAATTTTACCTGTGATAGCAATAGAAACATAGACTTTGATGGCAGATAAGGACCACTAGGCCCATCTAGTCTGCCCATTTCCCTACCTACAGGATAGGCCGCAGATCCTAGTTAACCAACAGCCTATATCTTCCTGCCTCCCACAAGAATTGCCTTATGTCTGTCCCATGCATTCTTGAATTCTCCCACAGTTTTAGACCCCACAACTTCCTCAGGAAGGCTGTTCCATGCATCCACTACCCTCTCTGTGAAATAATACTTCCTCACTTGCCCGAACCGCCCTCTTCTATCTTTAAATTGTGTCCCCTTGTTCTTGCAAGTCTCTTTTTCTGAAAGATGCTACCCTCTTGGACTTTGTTGATTCCCTTGAGGTACTTGGAAGTTTCTATCATGTCCTCCTCTCCTTCTTTCCTCAAGGGTATACATATTAAGCTCCTTTAGTCTCTCCTCATCACGCTCTCTTGCAGACCCTGCACCATTTTGGTTGCTCCTCTGGACTGCCTCTATCCTGTTTATGTCCTTGCGGAGATGGGGTCTCAAGAACTGGACACAGTACTCAGATGGGGTCTCACCAACTGTCTGTACAGAGGATAACAACTTCCTGTTTTCTGCTGCTGATGCCTCTCCCTATACATCCCAGTATACCTCGCCCTCCCTACTGCCTTCTCACTTGCTTGCTAACCTTAAGGTCATCTGATATGATTACCCCCAGGTCCCTTTCCTGTTTTGTTGTTGTTACTACCTCCCACCCATTGTGTATTCTTCCCTGGGTTCTTGTTTCCCAGGTGCATTATTTTGCACTTTTTGCATTGAATCCTAGCTGCCATACGTCTGACCATTCCTCCAACCTTGCCAAGTCCTTTTCATCCTTTCCACGCCTCCTTGTGTATCAGCCCTGTTGCAGATCTTTGTGTCATCTGCAAAAGGCATACTTTTCCTTCCAGTCCCTCTGCAATGCCACTTATGAAGACATTAAAAGGACTGGACCAATACTGAACCTCACGGTGCCCGCGTAACCGCCCTTTCTTCAGAGTGGACTCCATTTACAATTACCTTCTGTGTCCTGTTGTCCAGCCAATGTTTTACCCAGGCTACCACCCTGGGACCCACTCCAGGCTGGTTAATTTGACTAATAATCTTTGTGTGAGACTGTGTCAAATGCCTTGCTAAAGTCTAGGTAGGCCATGCCCACAGCCCCTCCCTGGTCTACTACTTTGGTCACCAGTCAAAGAAATCTATTGATTTGTCTGACATGACCTTCCCGCTGTGAACCCATGCTGCCTTGGGATCCTGTGCTCCACTGACCTCTAGGTACTCAACTATTCTTCCTTCAGAAGACTCATCACTTTCCCTACCACAGAGTCAGACTGACAGGTCTGTAGTTTCCTGCCTCTGTCTTGGTCATACTTTTGTGAAGGGGAATCACATCCGCCTTCCTCCAGTCCTCGGGTACCACACCATCCTCCCATGATTTATTAAAAAGAGTAGCCAGTGGTTTCACTAGTTCCTTCCTAAATTATTTTAGAATTCTGGGGTGAATTCCATCAGGACCCATTGCTTTGTCCACCTTCAGTTTTAGGAGTTCTTGCAGAACCCTTTCTTCTCTGAAAGGACTGGGATCGACCCCCCTATCAAGAGTGCTTCTGTTAATTGGATTAGGCACTTCCCCTCCTCTTTTGTGAATACTGAGCAGAAATATTCGTTCAAGTATTCCTGCTTTTCACTGTCCCCTCTGCTACCACCGTTCATTCTGTTCAGCCTCACTTCCCCTCCCTTTGTCTTTCTCGCTGCTGATGTTACCTATAAAGGTTTATCCCCCTTCTTAACTGAGTTGCCTATCTTTTCCTCGGTTTGGGCCTTTGCTATTCTGACTTCCCTCCTGCTTCTTTCTGCCTTAACTGGTACAGCTCTCTGTCCTGCGCCTTCTGTGTTTCCTTATATTCGGAATGCTATCTTTTCTTCCTGACTTTCACAGCCACCTCTTGAGAACCATAGTGCTTTTCTTCTGTTTTGATTTGTTTATTTGCTTCACACAAAGGCTTGTTGCCTCTGCGATGGCAGTTTTGATAATTCCCATTGTTGCTCCACCTCCTTCTAGCCTGTTTGCTAGTGCTTTTCTGAGGCACTCTCCCATTCTCCACAAAGTCAGCCCTCCTAAAGTCCAGTACCCTCACTTTTGTATGGCTTGACTCTGTAGCTGAGTTTAACGTGAACCACACTGTTTGATGGTCACTTGTCCCCAGATGGCAACCCACTTCTAGATCTGAGATCCTCTCACTGCCCCGCTTTGAGAGTACGAGGTCTAAGATTGCTCCCTCACAGTGGGTTCCAAACTCGCTGTCTAATGCCTGCCACTTGTAGGGCATCAAGAATGGCCCCTACTTGGATGTGGCTGCAGCAAATGTGCTCCAGTTAACATCTGCATATTCAGGTCTCCCATCAACAGTATCTCCCCTTTCTCTGCCATTCTAAGAGTGCCTTCCATCATATCCTTGTCCATTCCTTCCCCCTGACAAGGGGGTCTGTACACAACCCCTGTGCGGATTGTGGTGCCCTTTCCAGTCTCCAAGGTGACCCACAGTGCCTCCTCTCCTCCCTGTTTACTCTTTTGTTCAGTTGCTTTTATCCATTCCTTTACATAGAGAACCATTGCTGGAACAAACAATAGACTGGCTAGTGCATTCATTTGATTACTGATATCTGCTTTCCCACCATAAATAAAAGTGTATTCCAGTGCTCTAAATCTGTATAAATTGTTTGTGGTTGTTTTCCTAGGAGAGGGACACTGCAATATGCCCAAGTACTTTAAAAAGTTTGGTGCTCATCTGAGTCCTGATCCTCAGATCCTGCACCAAAAGCATTTGAAATCAGCTGGTAGAACTTCTGTTTTGTCTAAATTAAATTTATAACTTGAGATACTAGTAAAGTGAAAAATTAAGTCCATAAGCACTGAAATAGATTGTTGGGGGTATCAGATAGATAGCTAGATGTCGACTTCATAGGTGGTTGCTTTACATGGTATGACGTGACCAACAGACTGGCCCTCCACCAAGCTGCACAAGGAAGCTGCTGAGCCGGTTAAGGCTGACTGTCCCACTGGGGCTGCTCTGAGCTGCCACCATTGGCTGTTGCTCGCTGCAGCACACCCTGATTGGTCCCCTGCCCACTTCTCCTTTCACTGACTGGTCTGCTGTTCCCCATGGACTTGGGGCTGCAGCGCCCATATAAAAACAGAGGCATCAGCCGAAATTTTACGCCTGCCCCCCCACCCCCGGCCTTAATTAAATAGACAGCTACCACACCCCTTATTTGCCCCACCCCTTGACTCTTTCTCTATTGGCCCCTTGACTGGCCAACAACCCTTTGACATTTTGTAGCTCCGACGCACCCTTTCACTCCTGGATTCTATTCCTCCCACATTCACTTTGAATCATGTATGCCACCGGTTAAGGACCAGCCCCTACAAATAAAACAACTCTGACCAATCAACCAGGATCCCTCTCAATAATTTCACTTAACGTATGCAGTCTTCTTCACAAAATTGATGCCCTCCAGACTTTTGCATGCCAACGTAACCCAGACATACTAGCAGTCGTGGAAACCTGGCTCTCATCTTCGGTTCTCAACCTTGCTATCACTGTCCCTGGTTATAATGTATATCGGCTTGACTGAATGTCAAAAAGAGGTGGTGGCTGCGCCCTGTACCTTAAGGACATGATCCGGGGGCACCTCATCAACCTAACCCCCAAAACCACCACTGCACAGATTCTTCCTGTCAAGATCCTCCTCAGTGTGTACAATAAAGCCATCACAGTTGTCACAGTCTACATTCCACCGAGAGAGCAAGGTATTGGGCTTAACGCAGACCTGGAGTTTACCAAATCTCTCTCACCTGACTCAGAAACCATCCTCCTCGGTGACTCTAATATTAACTGGCCTGCTGCAGAGGCAGGGGCATACAGGGACTTGATAGCAGCAGCAAACCTTTCTCAGATGGTTAGCTCCCTAACCAGAACAAACTATAAAACGGGTACTAGCACCCTCCTGGATTGGATCCTAACAAACCATCCTGCCAGGATCACCAACACCACTGTCCTTCCTGACTCACTCAGTGACCACTCCTCTGTCACCTGCTCCTGGTCCAATAAATTCATCAAGCCCCCCCCAAAAACCATTACTGGCCGAGTTCTACCTAGAGGCAAGCTACCTCATCTCAAAACCTTACTACGTCAACAGGATTGGTCCCCAATCCTCACAGCAACCAATGTGAACACCACACTGGAACACTTCATCAGGATCTTCAACCAAGCATGCAATATATTTGCACCCCTCAAGAAGCGCAAGGCCAAGGCACTATGTAACCCCTGGCTCACCGGAGACCTACTTAGTTGACTAAAAGCTGAGGACCACCTCTGGGAGGTTGCCAGAAACACCAGGAGACAAGTTGATATTGCTAACTATAAACGTGCTCGAAATGACTGCACCAAATATATCCGGGATACGAAGACCACCTATTTCCATGATGCTCTCACTAACTCATGGGGCAACGGTAGGGACTTCTGGAATAACATTAAAGAAGTCACCGGGAAGCAATCTAAATCACTCCTGTCAGTACTCAGCATAAATGGTGAAACTACACTTGACCAGAAACTCACTGCTAATTCATTCAATGACACTTTTACGGACCTCAGTGCTGTTCTCCCACAGGTTTCTTCAATGAAGTGGTTCCCCTTGCCTCCCCAGCCACCCCCAACCACACTCCCTTCTACTTTAAAGCAGTAAAAATGCATCAAGTCCGCAGCTACGTTACCAAAGCCATTTGCAACTCCAGAGCCAGCAGTGACTCCCTCGACCTCAAACTGCTATCACTCACCCTTGAAGAAGTACTCTGACCACTGACCAGGATTTTCAACCTCTCCCTCAGCCTCAGCCAGTTCCCTGACATATGTAAATCCACCATGGTAGCCCCAATTCATAAAAGTGGTGACAAAACAGCAACCGAGAATTACCGTCCAATTTCCATCCTTCCTTCCTTCCTTCACTCTCCAAGGCTCTAGAGCGCATTGTATCAGACCAACTTACCAAATTCCTAGACAATCACAACATCCTGTGCAAGGAGCAACATGGTTTTAGAAAAGGCCATAGCACCTCCACAGCGCTACTTGAATTCACTGGTGCAACCCATCACTCACTCGATAACAGTCATCTTACTGGGTCCACCTTCATCGACTTAACTAAAGCCTTTGATACCGTCAACCACAATCTCCTACTTGCCCAGCTTCGACCAGCAGGGCTCTCACCCAACTTGGTGAACTGGTTCAAAAGTTACTCAGACAACCGCTCCCAAAGAGTGAAAATTGCTGGCACACTCTCAGACCAAAGACCAGTCTGGTCCGGTGACCCACAGGGCTCAATCTTGGGCCCTCTCCTTTTCAGCCTTTTTCTGAACACACTGCCAGAATCTTGCCCGGAACAGATCCTTCTCTACGCGGATGATGCCGGCATCCCACCATGATCCAGTACATCTACAAGGTAACCTCCAACAGGCCTTCTCTGCAGTCGAAAACTGGTTCACAAAACACAGACTTATCCTCAACCAGAAAAAAACAAAGACCATGATCTTCTGTAACTCCCAAAACAAACACAAACAATATCTGCTCTCCATTAAAACCAAGCAAGGTCTCATCCTTGAACAAGTCCATTCCTTCAAATACCTCGGCCTCACCCTCGACTATAATCTCTCCTATGTCCCACACATCAATAACATGGCAAAAGTAGTCAACACCAGGATGGGCCTTCTATTCCGACATAGGAAACATCTAACCCCAGAAGCTCTGTCCATCGCTGTCCAGAGCTCCATCATCAGCATCATTGACTATGGTCTCATTATCTATGGATCTGCCACAACCTTGTCTCTTAGGTGTCTTTCGATTTCTCTCAATCAAGCCTGCTGACTCGTTACTGGTTCCCACCGTCTTACCCACACCTGTGACCTCTACTCCAAAACAGGCTGGCTGTAACTGAACAACCGTATCAAATACCAAACCTGCATCACTGCTAAGAAAATCATGATGGGAAAGGCACCTCCAGGAATCAGCACCCTCCTTAAACCTAAAATCACAAACCGCAACACCAGGAGCTCTAAGCCCCAAATCCTTCAAATTCCCTGCTGCCGCACATCCCAAGGCCAAAGGTCCTTTGCATACAGGGCCCCGAGTTGGCTGAATGAGCTCTCTAGTGACACCTCATTGACAGCAATGCTTGGTGCATTCAAAAAAAAGCTCCACCACTCCATAACTGGCTCCACTACCTGTGTTTGCACCCCATAACATCATTATCCCCTACGCGGTTTCTGACCCCATAGGTGTCAGTTTCTGTCCTCTCCACTTGCACTTACCTGTCCAATGCAACTTCTAATGCACTTGCCCTGTGTCTGTCCTGACAAGGCCCCTCAGCTGCCTCACCCTACCCCACTACACCTATGCCTTCCCTGACCCTCAACCCTCTCCCCTGCTTGCCCTCTTCCTCCAATCTGTTTCTTGTATTACACATCGCTCAGTCTGATTATGTCAAGCAAAGTTACTGTCTGAAACCTTGTACCTGTAACTGTCTTATGTTTGAGTGTCTGTTACCATGTAACCAGCCTGACGTGGAACCTTTGTTAAAGAGCCTTGGTTCAAAGGTACTTTGTAATTCTAGACATAAATAAATAAAAATAAAAAGTAAAAAAAAAACAAAAAAACAACAGGACTAAGGGGCATCCCTGTGTCCTACCTCTTGATAGACTAAACTTCTTCAATATTAGCTAACTGGTACAGACAGCCACCTCTGGGTCAGTGCAGACAATGTATAATTTGCACAAAGACCAGGGGAAGATGGTATCTCCCCAACAGGTGGAAGAGATATAGTGGTGCCAGTCAGGATTTAATGCAGTACCTTGTAATATTACTGCAAAATGCTGCAGTATGCTGAAAGGAAAGAACAGCTATATAAGAATTTACTTAACAGGCCCCACTGCCACCTAAGCACTGGGCTTCAGCTTCATGGCCTATCCCACCATAGTTGTGCCCCACCACAGGGGCAATGTGGGTGTAGCTAGATGATGGTGTGGGGGTTGGGTAAGCTTCAACAACAGATGACAGGTCACAGAAGGCAGATGGGAAGCCTAATGCAAGTGGGGGTGGGGTGGGGTAAGATCAGGGACCCTGGTTTTCCATTTTAACCGGTAACACCGGCAACAATCACGGAATCCTGCTTGGTTTGCGGATTTTGAATTCTTGTACCGGTGCCTCACGGAAATTGCATGTCACTGCACAGAATTTCTAAGATTTCAGCAACTTTTTACATTTTTTTTATTTTCCCTTTCTATGTACCCTTCTCACAGCCTCAGTCTCCACGTTTCAGAGATCCCTAGGTTGGCTATCCCTTAGCTTCACCCCCAGCTAATGCTCAGGAGCTTGTGTGGTCCTGACCCTATCCTGCCTGGATTGTACCCTCCCCAGGTGGGGAGGGGACCCCAGGTCACCCCTCCGCACTCCCTTAGTGTGTGTCGAGCAGCTCAGTGGGTCCCTCATGGAGCCTGGTTATGAAGTCTGGAGCACCTGGGTCCCTTCTGCCGGTGGCCAATGTGAGGTGATTGTTCCTGGTTTTCTGGTCTTTGTTCCTGAGGGCACCAGGACTACAGGAGATCCAAGGAGGTAGGTCACATAGAAACATGCCACTGCTCCAGATCCTGGCTAGCGTCCTCCCCTCCTGATCACTCTGCAGCACCATTGCATCACCACCCGTGGTCACACAGGAAGTGGTAAGCAGCAGGACCTGCAGCCCACCTCACTGGAGGAGGGTGCAGTCCCCAGGTGCTCGATCCTACTCCCTGGCCAGACCTCCAGCAACTCGAGTTTGCTTCTGACCTTGGTTCACTGGCATTGCAAATAGGTGCTACCACAGCGCCAATGGCTCTGCCAGATTTCAGCATCTTAAAATGAATGCTGCTGTGCTTTGCATTCTTTTGCTTTGCTGCATATAGCGGTCACAAAATCACCCACACTGCTTTGTTGTAATCAGCCATTCAGTTTAACCACCCATGCCTAGTGGTTAGAGTAACAGACAGCAAATGAACTGGGTACAACCAGGAGACCTGTGTTTGATTCCCACAACCTCCACTTGCATACTGTGTGACTCCAAGCAAGTCACTTAACCTCCCCAGTTCTTCTAGGTCACTCCTGAAAACAGACAGTTCTGCCTAGTGGGCCTTACCGCTTTACAAAGAATATAAAAAAATACTAATATATGTTTACTACATCATAGAATAGTAGACAGGTACCATGTAATTTACCTGAGTTTTACTTGAGCTAAAATTACTTTGTATAGGTAAAGATAAATGTTCAGATACATTTTATGTGTTTTATAAGCTTGTTTTTAGATTTTAGTCAGGTTTTTATTGTATTCTTTGCATATAAGCATCTAAGTTGTAGAATGCTAAATGCAGGATCACTGTTACCAACTAGCTTATTCAAGTTTATAATCAGTAGGGCCATCCAAAATCCTCACTTGTTTGAATGTAAACTAGTCTGAATGAAAGTGTGTTCACAAAGAAGAAACTGCCTTACTACTTATGAAAAGACTTCACAGTTAGCACCCCACTTAGGTGAATTAGATAATTTGCACCTTTTCTCCCACCTGCTGTTTCAGTCTCTGTGACAACAAAAAGTTTTCTGATAGACTGCTTCAACAAAAAGCAAATGTTAAATATTTAAGTGTACTTATGTTTTGCCAGTGGATTTTGAAAGCACAGTCAGTGCTCAATTCACATCTGAACAAAGACATGAAAACTAGGAGACACCCTTTTCATGGACACCAAGTTAAAAAAAAGCATCCACATTTCTGGGAGATGCATAAATCCATTGAATGTCCTCCACTAATCACTTATGGATTTTTCAGGTGAAGACACTGTATTTCAAAGAACAAATTCAACCGTTTTTTTTTTTTGCTCCTCCACCCCTGGCCATTCACTCCTTCAGGCCTGCCAAGGCTCCCTACCACTGCTGCTGCGTCCCCAGCCACCATCCACTGCTCCTTGCTGCTCTACCAGGTAACCCAAAGTAACCCTTCATTGAGTGGCCTCTAACCCTGTGAGAGGCTACCAGGGAGGAGAATTGCCCTAATGAGCTTCCTGTGTATCCTGAGCATGGCAGGGGCTAAACAGACACATGTCTGGGGCTTCCGGCTTATGAAGGGACCAACAGCTGTCCTTGTTGGTGTTTTCCCATTTTCTTGGGAGCGTGACAGGCCACATGATGTCAAGGCACAAGCCGACGTCCATCATGCTCCCTCCTGCAGTGAGGGCTGACATGTTGTCATACCTCTGGCCTCCATCAGGGGCCAGCAAATGCTGAGCTGTGAACCCACCCTCCCTCCAGGAGAAGGTGAGTGGTCATTGGACACTCAAGCCTTCACCCACCAGCTGGCCCTCCAACACCCAAGTCTGTTACCTAAACCTGGTCAGCAGTGTCACAGGCAGAAATCCAATTCAGGCAGTTAAATTATAGATAGGAAAAAACAAAGGTAGTCCACCTCAGCGGTGATGGTTCCAATTAATTCACATCTGAGTTCTACAAGCAAAGAGACCAAGTCATTTGTAACTTGTGCATGTCGGGTGTGGGTGTTGAAGAAAGGGGATCATAGTGCTGTCACTACCTGCATCACCACAGAGAGGATGTGGACTGCATTGTTGCTACTGCCACTACACCACAGGGGTGGGGATGTGAGTGCTTCTGCCATCACCACTGATGGATGGAGAATGTAGTACTGCTGCCATCACACCTAAGGGATGGGGGCCATAGTGTGCTGTTTCTGTCACACCTGAGGGAGGGGAGGTCATAGTGCTGTTGCTGATGCCATCACACCAGTGGGATGGGGGCGTGGTGCTGTTGGTGCTGCCATCGCACCTGGTGACAGGGATTAGTAATGCTGCTTCCCATCACACCATAGGGATGGGGCTGTAGTGTTGCTGCTGCTATCACATCTTGTACCTAAAATAACTTTAAACTGGTACAAGAATGGAAGGATGTGTAATAGTGGAGGTCAAAATTGCTAAAATGCATGTTAGCAGAGTTAAAAATTGTTAAATAAAGTACACAAAACCAAACACCAGTAAAACCGGATTTTGGCTCAACAGACACCGGTGGCACTACCGTTTTTTACAATGTGCAAAACGGAATATGCCCTTTCTCAATCCCGGTAAACCAGTGTCCCTGGGTAAGATTTTATTTAAACATTTTCAACAGCAAAAGCATGATAGGCAGATGCACTATGGAGGAAAGGGTACAGAGGAAAGACACAGAATAGATGTGTGTAGTAAACATATGAGAAATCCTAAATACCAAATACTGTAACAAATGCAATACACCACTGCAGGTTACCATGCAAGAAAGACAGCAACAATTTCATATATCTACAAATGTGAGACACCATCAGACAATACCCCACTGACTAACTGTTCTCAGTAGGCTGGCCTAGGTTACTCACCGTCTGTTTAGCTGTTCCATTTGCTGGACTGAACTGGAGCGGCGCATTCCATCTGGAGTAGCAGCAGTTGTGGGACGCTGCCAGGTGGTGGTGCGGTTTACATGATCCACATAAAAGACTCTTCCATGGCTGTCTATTCGTGCTTCCCAGTCTGAAAATGAACAGTGTTACACACAAACATGAGTCCAAACATTCAGATGACTGATGCAATTTTGTAGAAAAAGTGATATCAATTGAGTATATGCCATCAGTGTTCTCAGTACTACGTGGGTGACACCTCCGCTGCTGTTTATAGAGGTACCGGTCCATTATCAAGCATGTTTCTGTTGGTAGGTAGCTTGAACCTGCAAATTAGCTTATGATTGCCGAGGAACTGCTGCCTACCTTTCACACATAATTGTTGTTGTGTTCTAATTCAACCCTTTTGCCTTAGCAGAATCCTGTACTTCTACTGTCTAAACCTGCCAGGAAAATCCAAACTGGGTAGACAGATGGTCTGATTTTTACTATCCAACTTATATGCTGTGGTGTCTCATCCAGCCTGTTGGGTGAAGGGGAGGGACTTGAGATGACTACGATGATACGAGATTACAACAATTATGAATAATAATCTGGAATCATTGCAGATCATAAACTGGCACTGCATGACAAGAGAGGGTCTGGATACACAGGAACTTGTTTTCTCATATTTGTTCTACCTGTCTGCAGCATATGTCCATGATAACTTTTTCCGTGGATTATCCATGATTCATGGACAAGATGTCTATGTTTGATACACAACTGTCTGGCAAAACCACACAATCAAGAGAGACTAAAAGGGAGCACTAAATCCATTTTCAAACTGATAAATGAAATACAAATAGTCTAAAATAACATTTTTAATTATTTCAGGTAGCAGCCACAATTTTCTATGATCTAAATATGTTTTTAGTGTCCACTCTCGAATATCTAACAGTTTTCACACTTTGGTTTTTAATAATGATATTAGTCAAATGTATTCATCATCATCAGATTTTGTTTATTATAGCACAGTTTTCATTGTGAACCAATGTGCTTTCCAAAAGATACCAACATAAAACTAAAATTACAACTCTAATTAAAAATACAGATAAAAATATTAGATCAGCAATATAAAACTTACAGCAAAAATGCTTCTCTGAACAAGTGCATCTTTAGCTCCTGCTTAAAAATGTCCAATGAGGGACTATCCCAGATATATGGTGAGAGAGAGTTCCAGAGGATGGGTGCAGCATAAGAAAATGCCCAGGCACCTGATGATTTCAATACGAACACTGAAACATGTAATAGTCCCTTATCTGTGGAGCGTAGAGAGCGGAGGGAGTGGTAGGGACAGAGGAGGTCTTGCAGGTAGCCAGGCCACTAATCGTGTAGGCCTTTATAGGTCAGCAAACCGACCTTGACGGAGATCCACCACCTAACCAGCAGCCAGTGCAGATAGCGCAAAATAGGTGTGATATGACATGATCTAGACAGGCCAGTCAACAACCTGGCAGCAGCATTCTGCACTAGCTGCAGGTGGTGGCTACCCCCAGTAGCCCTAGGTACAGGGCACTGCAGTAATCTAAGCATGAGGTCACAAAGCATGGACCAGTGTTGGCAGATCACTAAGGGGTACTAGGTGCTAGATCCTGGTGATGTTCCTCAGATGGTAAAAAGAGGCCTGGACCATGGCTGACACTTGCACCTTAAGTGTCAAGCCACAATCCAGAACAATGTCAAGATCCCTCACCCTGTCAGAGGTAAGCAATAGGGAGTCCCCAAGCCGAAGCCCTGAGACTTGCCCGGATTGCACCCTCCCTCCCTCCCTGAGACCAGGTTCCAACATCAGTACCTCAGTCTTATCTGAATTCAACTTCAACCAGTTGGTCCTCATCCAGTCCTGGATCTCAGTGAGGCAGTTGTTAAAGACAGAGACTGACTCCTGTTGTTTGGGCGCAAAAGACAGGTATAGCTGGGTATCATCTGCATAGCAGTGAAAACTCAACTCATATCATCTTATAATGTCACCCAATGGCAACATATACACCGCAAACAACATGGGGGACAAAATGGAACCTTACGGGACCCCACACAGCAGGGACACAGGGGCTGAGGAAAAATTCCCCGATACCACTTTATGTGACCTGCCAGTGAGGAAAGATTTAAACCAGTTGAGGACTGTCCCAGCTAGTCCACAACATACCCACAGGCACTCCATCAGTACTCCATGGTCCACGGTGACAAACGCTACCGAGAGATTGAGGAGAATCAAGATGGCATGACTCCCTCAATCCCTTGCTGTCAGAAGATCATTCAGCACCCAAACTAGGGCAGTCTCGGTACTATGCCTCTTCCTGAAACCCGACTGGAGAGGGTCATAGATGTTGTGGGATGTTAAACAGGACTCCAGTTGTACAGCCACCACCTTCTCAATAACCTTGCCTAAGAAAGGCAGGTTGGAAACAGGTCTGTAGTTCGCCAAGCAGTCCGGGTCCAGTGAAGATTTTTTCAGGAGTGGCTTCACAACCACCTCCTTCAGGGGCTCAGGAAAGACCCCTGTCACTAAGGAGCCATGGACTATTCTGGCTAGGATCGGGCCGATAACATCAATGCACACCACTAAGAGGTGCGTTGGTCCCAGGTCCAAACTACAGCAGGTAGGCCATAGCCCCTGGACGACCTCCACCACATCCATGATGGCTAACTGGTAGAAAAAGGAACAGATGAACTGATTGCCTGCGACCCCAGGCCTGTCACCGCAAAGCCCCGTTAGAGGGAGCTGACTGGCTTTCTGACCTGATGGATTTTCAACCTTATTCTCTATAGCCTGTTGAAGATTATATTATGGATGGTATCCTCATAAAAAATATAAACATTCTTTTCATTACATTAATAGTTCCATCATTTGAACTATGTATGACATAGATTCTGTAGTAAAACTACAAAAAAGTATTTCCCATGTTACTTTAGCCCCACTTAGGGAAAAGTTTACTTACACCCTTTACAGGGGTCTAGATAACTATAAGCAGTGACAGGGATATCAACCCCAAGTGAAACAATTAGTTTGAAAGACGCGACTCTCTTGATTTATTTTATTTCTAAGTAACCTCTTTCTCAGGTTGATGTCGTCTTTTATTTTCAGCTAACTGTAATCCATCTAAAGCCTTGCCAGGATCAATATACTTCTCAAACTAAATTATGTCACCTCTTATTGTAGCTGTATATGACAGCTACTTGGCATATCTTTGTTTGTTTTTTTAAAAGAAAACACAATTTCTCAAAATATATTGAAGTTGTAGCTGTAGTCCTAAAAATCTACAGTTCATCAACTGACCGTGATAGTAACTTCTGTGGTTCTATTCTGGCAACTGTACCTGATCAAATCTGCAACAGAACTCATACAAGTGTGATCCTGTGTATTATGACCTTTCCCATTATGTTTTCTGAATGATCAGACACACCATGGTCATACTGTAACAGCATGGGTAACAACAAAATTTGCAAAAATTTCTTTGCATTTCAGAATGTCAAATTTGATACTTTACACTCAGACAATCACAACATAACATGCTCTGCAATTTATGAACAAGATACAAGGCTTACAAAAAGAAATGTGTCACTTGAGCATATAAATTACTAAGAAATCACATCTCAAAAGAGTTTATTTTTATGGTGGCATAAATAGCAATTAGGCCATACTATCAGTTATGAATTAGAGTATGTGTGGATGCCGGCCTGGTGGTGCTGAGGGTTGAGGCGCTGGACGCCACACCTCGAGTCATGCTGGCGATCCAGGACTGGGAATGAATCTGGGTTGTCGGGGTTGGCAGGGGGGACCGCAAGGAGTGGGACTGAGCTGCTGTGAGGCAGCTCTCCTCTCCCAGGAAGGGATGCATGTTTGCCCCTCTCTGTAGTTCCGCTCCCATTGGGTGGAGGCCTGATGGGAAGCGTAGGTGGAGGGGGCAGCAAGCGATCACCACGGATGGGGCAGAAGAGGCCAAGATGGTAACCGGCATGCAAGTGCGCCTTCACGTGCATGCATGTGTATCTACCGGGGTCCTGGGTGGGAAGAAAACCAAGGGAAAAAAGCACAAACTACATATGGGAAAAAAAGTATATGTGGATAATATTTACTCATTACAGAATATTAATGGTTGTTGAAAAAATTAAATGATCTGAGCTGTGTAGAAATCTGGTTTATACTACATGAAACATCTGAATCTGATAACCATGGACATGGTCCATATAGTTTGAGAGTTATTCAAATTGACCATGGTCAGTTTAATTCTCAAACTAAAATAACCATGGCCATCCATGGTTTGTCCCTGGGCCATTTACCATCAGTGGTTATCTACGGATAACCATGGTTAAAATCATGAACAAACCATTGCCAAAGTTGCCAGTGTGTCATAAAGAGAGTGGGGTTTTCATGGCAATTTATCCCTCTGAGGTCTTGTTTTGACTATTATATGCAACTGTTGACCATAATCTTTGCCAATAGCATGTCCTGGCCACAGATGACCATGGTTGCCTATGGTATCATTTCACCACCATGGCCAACTATAACCAAGCATGGTCAAAAGCTTGGTTGACCATGTGTGATGAAAATCCCCCTCACCAGGGACTTCAAGTTCACTGCCACCAACAGGGTTTTAACAATAGGAACCAGGAAACCTGTTTCTTACCTCCTCCTCCTTTGCACAAAGTCAAGAAGGCCAACACAATAAATGTGGGTAGAGTGCCCCTTCAGAGACGGACTGCATAGTCCAGCAGAAATAACCAAATTACCTTAACAAATACACAGGCAGTCACATGTTCAATCAAAATACGATTCTTTACTAAAAGACTACAAGTATTTACAACAGGATTTATGTACAGTCAGACAAAAGGACTATACTTTACTACAAATGAAAATAAATGGAGTTACACCAGACAGTTAGCAGATAGCTATTCTCACTCTACAACCTATTTATTTATGTGCTGTTGTCTGAAGAAGACACTATTCCCTAAGCTGTCTTTCTTACCAGACCTCTAGATGCAGGGCTATGGGTTTTTAGATATTCCTGGGTCCAAGAGAAAGCGCTGGCTTTCAGCACCTCAGTTTATTCCTTTTCTCCCTGTGGGAAGGGGTCTCATCCCCTTTGAGTGACAGTTCTCCACCACCCTTCCCCTAATGGCTGGGTGTATGAAGGAATGACATCATCCAGACCAGCTAGCTCCCTTCACACTCAAATGTGCTCTGTCCACTTTTATGATTCTGTTTTGCATGATGCCCAAGGTGTGTAACCGCATGCCCCTGCTTTTCAGGATGCCAGAGGTTTTCAAAATGGCATGCTCACATCAACCTTACAGAACCCTGTGGCTGACTGTTCCCAAGGGAACATTTTCCTGAGCATCTCTGGCCAGTATTCCCCATAAAGCCTGTTTGATCAAGTGACCTTGGAAGCCATGTTTTTGTATCCACATTGCAAATAGCAGAACTTATGACAGAAATATAATTACACTAATAATATACATTAAGAAAACTAAATTAATAGATCCATATGGTCACATGCCCATCACACTCCCCCCCCAACCGGGAAATGAAAGTGTGTCTCATTTGGGCAACCCCCAAGACACACTGCCATTTATGTAGGGCCTAGGGAGCACCTAAAGGAGCATGTCGTGCACTCAGTCCTGTCTCGACAGTCCATCTGCATGGGCATTCTGTGCCCCACTTCAGTGCTGAATGATCATATTATATGACTGTAATGCCAAAGTCCAGTACAATAATTTAGTGTTTTGCCCACTAGTCCTATGGAGCCATGTCAAGCTGTTATGATCTGTGACCAAAGTAAACTCCTTCCTGTACAGATATGGCTGCAGTTTCTGAAGGGCCACATTATCCCAAGACATTCCCTCTCAACTGTGGCATATGCCTCTTCCCTGGGCAGAATCTTCTGGCTCAGAAACACTATGGGGTGCTCCTCCCCCGTGGTGTACCCTGACTCAGGACAGCACCCAGCCCATGGTCTGAGGCATCCACATATACTACAAACTTCACGTCATAGTTGGGGCTAGTGAGCATGGGTGACCCACATAATGCCTCCTTCAACCATTGGAAGACAAATTCATAGTCCTCTGTCCACAGAACTTTCTCTGGCATGTTCTTTTTTGTTAGATCAGTCTGGGGGCTTAGCCACATTGGTATAGTGAGGCACAGACCCCCTGTAGTACTCAACCATCACCATAAACATCCTTACCTTTTTCTTTGTGACATGGGTGTGTCAGGCCTGGATGACCTCAACCTTTGCAGGCTCTGAACGGATGCATCCACTGCCCACCTGGTACCCAAGGTAGGACACTTTGGCCACGCCTACTTGGCATTTCTCCACCTTAGCTGTCAGCCCTGAAGCCTTCAGCATGCTGAACACCTCCCTCACGTGCCTGACATGATCCTCCCATGTCTGGCTGTAAATGGTGATGATGTCCATGTAAGCTAGTGCATATTCACTATGATCAGGGAGGAGAGGAGGCACTGTGGGTCACCTCGGAGACTGGAAAGGGCACCACAATCCACACAGGGGTTGTGTACAGACCCCCATGTCAGGGGGAGGGAATGGACAAGGATATGATAGAAGGCATTCTTAGGATAGCAGAGAAAGGGGAGAGACTATTGATGGGAGACCTGAATACGCCAGATGTTAATTGGAGCACATTTGCTGCAGCCATACATCCAAGAGCAGGGCCATTCTCGATGCCCTACAGGTGGCAGGCCTCAGACAGCTGGTTTTGGAACCCACTCATGAGGGAGCAATCTTAGATCTCGTACTCTCAAATGGGGGCAGTGAGAGGATCTCAGATCTAGAAGTGGGTTACCATCTGGGAACAAGTGACCATCAAACAGTGTGGTTCACGTTGAACTCAGCTACAGAGTCAAGCCATACAAAAGTGAGGGTACTGGACTTCAGGAGGGCTGACTTTGGCAAGATGGGAGAGTGCCTCAGAAAAGCACTAGCAAACAGGCTAGAAGGAGGGGTGGAGCAACAATGGGAAATCATCAAAACTGCCATCGCAGAGGCAACAAGCCTTTGTGTGAAGCAAATAAACAAATCAAAATGAAAGAAAAAGCCACTATGGTTCTCAAAAGAGGTGGCTGGGAAAGTCAGGGAGAAAAAGATAGCATTCTGGAAGTATAAGGAAACACAGAAGGAGCAGGACAGAGAGCTGTACCAGTTAAGGCAGAAGGAAGCAGGGAGGGAAGTCAGAATAGCAAAGGCCCAAACTGAGGAAAAGACAGCCAACTCGGTTAAGAAGAGGGATAAAACCTTTCATAGGTACATCAGAGAGCGTAGAAAGACAAAGGTAGGGATAGGGAGGCTGAATAGAATGAACGGTGGGTGGGCAGAGGGGGACAGTGAAAAAGCAGGGATACTGAATGAATATTTCTGCTCAGTATTCACAAAAGAGGAGGGGGAAGTGTCTAATCCAATTAACAGAAGCGCTCTTGATAGGGGAGTCGATCCCAGTCCTTTCAGAGAAGAAAGGGTTCTGCAAGAACTCCTAAAACTGAAGGTGGACAAAGCAATGGGCCCTGATGGAATTCACCCCAGAATTCTAAAAGAATTAAGGGGGAAACTAGTGAAACCACTGGCTACTCTTTTTAATAAATCTTGGGAGAATGGTGTGGTACCTGAGGACTGGAGGAAGGCGGATGTGATTCCCCTTCACAAAAGTGGGACCAAGACAGAGGCAGGAAACTACAGACCTGTCAGTTTGACCTCTGTGGTACGGAAAGTGATGGAGTCACTTCTGAAGGAAAGAATTGTTGAGTACCTAGAGGCCAGTGGGGCACAGGACCCAAGGCAGCTTGGGTTCACAGAGGGAAGGTCATGTCAGATGACTCTAATAGATTTCTTTGACTGGGTGACCAAAGTAGTAGACCAGGGATGGGCAGTGGACATGGCCTACCTAGGCTTTAGCAAGGCATTTGACACAGTCCCACACAAATTAACCAGCCTGGGAGTGGGTCCCAGGGTGATATCCTGGGTAAAACACTGGCTGGACAACAGGACACAGAAGGTAACTGTAAATGGAGTTCACTCTGAAGAAAGAGGGGTTACTAGTGGGGTACCACAGGGTTCAGTACTGGGTCCAGTTCTTTTAATGTCTTTATAAGTGACATTGCAGAGGGACTGGAAGGAAAGGTATGCCTCTTTGCAGATAACACAAAGATATGCAACAAGGTTGATACAAGGAGGCATGGAAAGGATGAAAAGGGACTTGGCAAGGTTGGAGGAATGGTCAGAAGTATGGCAGCTAGGATTCAATGCCAAGAAATGCAAAATAATGCACCTGGGAAACAAAAACCATGGGGAAGATTACACAATGGCGGGGGAGGTAGTAACAACAACAAAAAAGGAATGGGGCCTGGGGGTAATCATATCAGATGACCTTAAGGTTAGCAAGCAATGTGAGAAGGCAGTAGGGAGGGCTGGTGGTATACTGGGATGCACAGGGAGAGGCATCACCAGCAGAAAACAGGAAGTTGTTATCCCTCTGTACAGACAGTTGGTGAGACCCCATCTGGAGTACTGCATCCAGTTCTGGAGACCCCATCTCCGCAAGGACATAAACAGGATAAAGGCAGTCCAGAGGAGGGCAACTAAAATGGTGCAGGGTCTGCAAGAGAAGCTGTATGAGGAGAGACTAAAGGAGCTTAATATGTATACCCTTGAGGGACATGATAGAAACTTTTA
Source organism: Neoceratodus forsteri (assembly GCA_016271365.2). NCBI lineage: Eukaryota > Metazoa > Chordata > Ceratodontiformes > Ceratodontidae > Neoceratodus > Neoceratodus forsteri. The sequence continues at coordinate 746,904,077 of CM057456.1, read as the reverse complement.
AGTACCTCTGTGAAATCAACAAAGTCCAAGAGGGTAGCATTTTTCAGAAAAAGAGATGTGCAAGAACAAGGGGACACAATTTAAAGATGGGGGGGGGCGGTTCAGGGGCAATGTGAGGAAGTATCTTTTCACAGAGAGGGTAGTGGATGCATGGAACAGCCTTCCTGAGGAGGTTGTGGGGTCCAAAACTGTGGGAGAATTCAAGAATGCATGGGACAGACATAAGGCAATTCTTGTGGGGGGGGTGGTAGGAAGAAATAGGCTGTTGGTTAACTAGGATCTGTGGCCTATCCTGTAGGTAGGGAAATGGGCAGACTAGATGGGCCAAGTGGTCCTTATCTGCCGTCAAACTCTATGTTTCTATGTTTCACCTGCCCCAACCAGGATGTGACCCACAGGCTGGCCCAGTGGTGCTGAGTGTTGAGGCGCTGGACACCACACCTCGCACCATGCCGGCGAGCCGGGTTCGGGAATGGACTCGGGTTGCCGGGGCTTGGCAGGGGGAAGGGAGGATTTGCACCCTGCGACAGCTCTCCTTCCTTCAAGGTGGGCAAGGGTCATACGCTGCACTGTACTGACACCCAGCGGAGGCTGGGTGTTCAGCAGACCATGGGCATCTACGTTGGAAGAAGAGTCGGCGGACATCTGCACATTAGTGCGTTGACGTCATTGCACGTCCGACTCTTCGGAAGAATTAAAGAGGGGAAAAATGGCCACTTCTGCCTCTATGAAGCCTTCCTCAGGGCTTCAGTTAGCCACTGCCAAGGGGTCCCCCAAACTAGTTACTGGTTCCACAGGGGTTAGATAGGGGGTCCCAGCTCCACGGCCCCACCCTCTGGGGGGGAATAGCAGGGGGTGATCGGGGGTTGTGGGCACATTCTACATCTCAAATGGCATTACTTGGAATTCAAATAAGCCAAATGGGGTGACAGAGACAGACCTCTCCCTGGCTGCGGGGGTTAATGGCACCTGCCAGAAGCCCTTCCTCAGATCTATCATGGTCAGGAACCAAAATCCCCCCCAGCCATTTCAAGGTCTCATTCATTCTGGGCATGGGGTAGGCATCTGACTCTGTGCAGCTGTTAAGCCACCGGTAGTCAAAACAGAACTATGTGGTACTGTCCTTTTTGGGGATCAGGACCATGGGTGAGGCCCAGGGTTACTGGACTCCTGGATTACTCCAAGGGCCAGCATCTCCATGAGTTCCCCCAGCCTGGTCTTCTTAACCCTCTTGGGTACCCTGTAAAGGGACCACCTCAGTGGAACTTGGGTCCCAGTGTTCACATGGTGTTCAGCAATTGTGGTGAACCCTGGATTCCCTGAGAGCATGTCCCTAAAATCTCACAGTGCCCCCCTCATCTCCTCAGCCTGGGATGGTGTCAGCTGCCCTGAGAGGGTGAGGTTATTCACTAAGGATCCCTCCGGGGCTTCCCCAAGGAGGTCCACCAGGGAATCAGCCTCATGTCTCTCCTCTGGCATGCTGCACACAGTGAGGACCATCTCCTCCCTATTGTAGTAGGGCTTCATCATGTTCACATAATATACCCTCTGCCTGCGCCTTCTGTCAAGCACCCCTACTACACAGTTAACATCGCTCACCTTCCTGATTATGAAAAATTGGGCCCTCCCATGCTGCCTGCAGTTTATTGTGTTGGACTGGGACAAGTACCATCACTCGCTGTCCAACTTCATACTTCTTGGCTCTTGCCCCACGGTCATACCAGGCTTACTGTTGCTGCTGTGCAGTGGCTAAGTGCTTCTGGACGAGCCCCATGAGCTCCTTAAGTCTAGCCCTGAAATTTAGGATGTACTCCACCATAGACTTCCCTTGGGAGGCATTATTACCTTCCCATTTATCCCTGACTAAATCTAGGGGCCCCCTCACACTGTGACCAAACAGGAGCTCAAAGGGTAAGAATTCTGTGGGCTCCTGTGAGACTTCCCTGTAGGCAAACAGGAGGTGGGGAAAATATTTGTCCCAGTCCATTTTGTGCTGGTCAGCAAATGCTCAGAGCATAATTTTGAGGGTCCCATTGAGCTGCTCAACAAGGCCATTTGTCTCTGGGTGATAGGGTGAAGCACAGAGCTGTTTCACCCCACACTTTTCCCACAAACTTGCCATTAAAGATGCCAAGAAATGTGTCCCCTGGTCTGACAAAATCTCCTGGGGAAATCCCACTCAGCTAAAGATTCCCAAGAGCTCATCAGCCACCTTTTCTGCCTGAATGGAGGACATGGCCACTGCCTCGGGGTACCTGGTTGCATAATCCACAACAACCAGTATGTATCATTTTGCTTGTGCAACTTGGGGTACTCAAGGGCCCCACCATGTCCATGGCTACCCTCTTAGAGGGTTAATTGATAATAGGCAGGGGCACCAAAGCTGCCTTAACCTTGTCTCCAACCTTTATGACCCTCTGGCACTGTGGTAAAGTCTGACAGTAATTTGCCACATCTGTGTACATGCTCGGCCAAAAGAAGTTGTTGGCAAGCTGCTTTTTTAATGTGGTTAATACCCAGGTGGACTGAAAAAGGGATGTCATTGGCCAGGGCAAGAAGCTGCTTTCAGCAGTCCCAGGGGACTACCAGATGCTGGAGTACTTTGACTTCTAGCTTCCTATGTGGTGTTCATGCCCTGTACAACAGCCCATTCTCCCATAAACTGACTTTTTACTCCCGTAAAAGTCCTCAGCACTATCTGCTATCTCTCTCTCAATTTTTGGAGGGTAGGATCAGCTCACTGCGCCCTGCCTAGCTCCTCCCATCTGACCCTCCCGAATTACCCTTCAGGAGGAAAGCTGACCTTGGTGGTGACCTCCTCTTCTTGTAGCTGGGGCTCAGGGCTTCTACTCCTAGCTAGCCCCTCACCCACACTAGCTGCTTCCTCAGCTGCTGAGGGAGAAGGTCTCACTGCACCCACCAGGTTTTTACCAATAGGAATCAGGAAACCTGTTTCTTACCTCCTCCTTTGCACAAAGTCAAGAAGGTCAACACAAATGTGGGTAGATTGCCCCTTCAGAGACAGACTGCAAACAGAGTCCAGCAGAAATTACCAAATTACTTTAACAAATACAGGAAATCACTTGTTCTATCAAAATATGATTCTTTACTGAAGACTACAAGTATTTACAATAGGATTTATGTACAGTCAGACAAAAGGATTACACTTGACTAGAAATGAAAATAAATGGAGTTACACCAGACAGTTAGCAGATAGAAGAAACTGAGTTATTCTCACTCTACACCCTATTTATTTACCTGCTGCTGTCTGAAGAAGACACTATTCCCTGAGCTGTCTTTCTTACCAGACCTCTAGTTGCAGGGCTCTGGGTTATATATTATTGGGTCCTACAGAAAGTGCTAGCTTTCAGCACCTCAATTTATTCATTTTCTCACTGTGGGGAGGGGTCTCAACCCCTTTGAGTGACAGTTCTCCACTGCCCCATCCCCAAATGGGTTTGCCTGTGTGTGTGTGTGTGGATGGATGACTTCATACAGGCCAGCTGGTTCCCTTTACACCCAAATGTGCTCTGTCCACTTTTATGATTCTGTTTTGCAGGATGCCCAAGGTGTGCAACCTCACACCCCTGTTTTTCAGGATGCTAGAGGTGTTCAAAATGGCATGCTCACATCTGCCTTACAGAATCTAATGGCTGACTATTCCCATGGCAACACTTTCCTGAGCAGCTCTGGCCAATATTCATCATAAGGCCTGTTTGGTTATGTGACCTTGGAAGCCATGTTTTTTTGCCCACATTGCAAATAGCAGAACTTATGACAGAAGTATAATTACACTAACAAAATACATTAACAAAACAAAATTAATAGATCCGTATGGTCATATGCCCATCACACTATGGTTTTTGACCATGACCAACCTGCAGTTGAACAATGGTTGACCATTGTTCAATCATGCTGTCCTCACTGGGGTAACACTGTGATGTTACTGCAAACATTAATTACAGCAGTGTCTCCAGTGGCATACGCTGTGGCATAAGTAATGAAATGTGTATTTCTCTCTGTTTTCTTTCTCTATTTTTTGCCACCACTGGGGAGAAAGTGTCTACCAAGATGGGTGCTTCTATCATTCACCCAAGGGTTAAGCTGGCCTTGAACTCTGTTCCCCCTCTTCTTACAAAATTGTGTGAGAGTTCTTATTCCTCTGTCATCTTTCTCCACTGAAATACTATCTGAGAGTCCCACCTTATAGTAATGACACCTCCAATATCTGGAGATGAAGAGTTATACTCTAAATATTTCCAGTTTAACTACTGCTGGTACACAAAGGCACCAAAATTCCCTGCAAATGTGCACTGCACTCATCTGGACTTGACCTGCAGTGCTAGTATTGAAACTCATTAGCAATTTTAAAGGTACAGGGACTAGAGGGGTAGGAGAAGGTGGAGTCAGAGGGTGGTGGTTCTGTGTATAATCTGTTAATGCCCTTTTTGCTTATAGTTGCTAAAAGCAGCCATATGTGAAAGGGCTACTTTTCATACCAAACCTGATGATCAAACAATTCAGACTTTGTCAGGCTTGAAGCGAAAAGTTCACCAACCAGACCCTGAGCGACAGTGACTATAGGAGCCTAACAAAAATTCTGGCAAAAAGATTATCTGCGATAGTCAACTTTTTCTAAATGCCAAGAAGACAGTCTCCATGTCCTTTGGCACAAGGCAGAAACTCGCTAGGCTAAGCCACCTCCTCACCTTTCACAACTTTGATGGGAATGCTCTTAAGAACATCTCCTCATTCAGGTATCTTGGCGTTTGGCTGGATAGATACCTCGACTTCTCTGTACATATAGATGCCATTCTGAAAAAATGAAGGCCTAAGCTCGGTGCCCTTTACAGAAACCACAGCTGCATCCCTCTTGCCACCAGGTGTGAGCTGGTACAGAAGATGATCTTGCCCATTTTCGACTACTGCAACATAGTCTATGGTACTGCCCCACAGTCCTACCAACCTATCCAGACTGGACTCTCTCTATAACTCTTTCTGTCATTTTGCTCTTGACGCCCCCCCCACTCATCATTGTGATCTGTACCACTCCCTCAACTTCTTTCCCCTCCACAATTGGCGAGCATTACATGGTGCTAAGTTCATCTCGAAATTCTGGCTTGGATCGGTCCCCTCCTACATCTCCTCCTCTCTTGGCACCCCTACTCCCCCCCCTCTGTTCCCTGAGATCCCATGCTGACACTCGCACACACTCAATCCCCGGCAGAACCACATCCTTTGGCCAGAAAACCTTCTCGTATCACCTGCCTAAACTTTGGAATTCACTGCCTCCTCAAATCCACTTCTCCTCCTCCCTTTTTGCACTTACCTCTGCACTTCACAATTACCTCACTCCTTCCTGCACCTGCTTTTGACCCCCCTCCTTGCCCAACTCACCTTTCCCACCCTCTCTCCTGCTCCCTTGTCTCACTGCACTTACCTTGCCCCGTATTGTCTAGCGCTTAATTTGAGTCATGCTCACCTATGTTTCCACCCTTGCTGCTGCGACTGCTCCGGTGAACTGCCCAAATAATGCATCTGTACTCCACCTATGACAATGACTCAGCATAAGATTTTATTGTATGTATGTATGTATTGTATATCTCCATCACCTGTGCTCCTCATGTATTGAAATGGATGCACTGAAAATGGAAGCATTATTTACTATGTACCATATTCCTTGACCATGTTTTGAATTGTTTGTATGTATTTTTATTGCACCTCTTTATTGCTGTATGAATCGTCAATGCTACTACTGTGCATCCCTCTCCCCTTTCCCCCAGGATGTACTGTGAGACAAGCACTGAGTTGCTCAGTGTATCTTTCCTGGTGAAACAATTCAATAAATAAATAAATAGATTATACAGTAGGTCATGAACAAACTAGATTTATACCTGGAAGGAGACTCACAAACAATGTTAGAAGAGCTTTGGATGTCACTGAACAAGCACCATCAGAGGATACAGTACTTTTGACAGTTGACACAGAAAAAGCATTTGATAGAGGTACATGCTTCCCAGGTTACACCCTTGCAAGAAAGCCACCTTGAGGGGCTCAGTGTACCTACTGCCCTATTTCCCATGTACTGGCTATTACATAACAATTGTCTGGTCTTATTACTCTGTGTGGACACTGTTGAAATGTTTTTATCTCTTATGCCGTGTATCTTATCTGACTATTTGGCTGTAATGTCAGTATCTTTTGGAAGTGTACTGTCCCTTTTCCCTGCATGCAGAGAAACATTGCCTGTTCTGTAATGAACTTGTTTCTATGTTAAATCTCTATCTTATGAGGTAATGTAATGTATTACTATTTCTGAAACCGCTGCACTCACTGTACTATGTGTTACTCCAATGTATTATAACTTGCACCTGTTTGTCTTGCCATTGTATGGCTCGGGTCGCAACTAAAAATGGTCCATTGGTTCAGACTGCTTACCTGGTTACCAAAAACATAAATAGAGTAGACTGGCAGTATTGGAAGCTGACCTTGACTAAACTCGGTTTTATGCAACAGTTTAACAAATGGATAGACATGATATATAATAAACCTAATACCCAGGTGAAGACTAATTCCAGGCTTTCTAAGAAATTCATTCTATCAAGAAGAACAAGACAGGGTTGTCCTCTATTGCTTCTGTTACTCACTATATCTATATATATATATGTATATAGAGAGAGAGAACCACTGGTGATGCTAATCCACAAAAGTAAGCACATAGAGGGAGTGTTTTTAACAAAGAGAAACATATTATTTCACTGTACACAGATGACATTTTATTGTATAAAAGGGATGTTGCTAACACCAGTCCAAATCTCTTTGCAATGATCACACATTTTGGCAGAATTTCGGACTATAAAGTGAACTGGCAAAAATGTGAGGCTCTATCATTGAATTCAGCTGTGGACACATAAAGCCATCTACACCGATTTATAGGAGGGCTGAGGGAAAAATATTATCTGGGTGTCTGGTTACATAAAAATAGCAAGAACATGTTTGAGCTGAACTTTGGTCCCTTTATGCAAGAAATCTATCAATATATAGATAGATAGGCACTTCTTCCAATATCCTTAATAGGTAGGGTTAATGTTGCAAAAATGAATATTCTTCCAAGGATCATGTTCTATTTCCAAGCCCTTCCCATAAATTTAAATAAACCATTTTTCAAGGAATTTGAAAAAAGGAACTGCAAATTTTTATGGTAAAAAACGCCAAGAGTGAGCTTAAAAAAACTGTATAGTTCACAGGAGGCAGGTGGGTTAGGACTTACCCAACATTTACTGGTACTATCTTGCGGCCCAAGCAGAACCAGCCTATAACTGGATTAAAAACATAGAAACATCTACATCATGGGCCTCGATATTTACACCTGATAGAAAATTAGCAATGACATTAGGTTTAAATTGTTTTTGAAAAAAGGCGTACATCAGAAATGTTCTGAGGTTACTAAGATCACAGCTAAGGCATGGCAACAAATAAACACTCTGTTAGGTTTCCGAAGCAAGTTATCAGTGCTGTCTCCACTGTTTCACAATCTTCATTTATCTTTCATTAGCTATTCCCAGGGCATGGATGCAGGAGAATGTTCTATTTTTTAACCATTTTTATCAAGATAAACATTTTCTAACTTATGAACAATTGGTAGAGGCTCTGGATCCTCAGACAGTTAATATCCTTAAATATTTTCGTATTAGGGAAGTAGTCAAAAAAATGTTTGGGAAATCTGGAAGAACATCCACAGTCACCTATGGAAGAGTTTTTAGAGCAATTAAGTTCTCCACAGAAATTAATTGGGAAGATTTACAGGTACATAACAGAGAGGAGGGTTGTGGACATGACACCCTTAAGAAGGGCATGGGGTTCGGATATAGAAATAATGACTATGGAGGATTAATGGACAAATGTTCTGGCAACATTTTCTTTAGTTTCTCAGAATAACAAGGTGAAGCAAATACAATTCAGCATTGTGCATAGGGTTTATTATCCTTCAGCTAGGCTAAATAAATTTATGAAAAACACAATTGCACATAACCCAATAATGCAAAGCATCATGGGAAACATATGTAAATCCACAAGAGAATTTGGACTAGCTCAACATTAAGCAGAATTGCATGGTGCCGGAAGGCCTCACAGTGCAGTCAGTAAAGGCTAAGAACAGCAGACACATACACATGTTTCGTCCTCATTTGGACTCATCAGTGTGCCATATCTCGACTTGATATTAGATTATTTTTTTTAACTACATGTGCAATATGTCTGCATAATAGTGTGAGTGAAGTGTTAATGTATGTCATTGTTAGAAACTTTTTCAATATGTATTGGTGAATGATTGTTTGATATGGGAGAGAGAATCCACAGGACACTGTTGAAAATGGGCCTCAAACCCAACATTTTGTATCCTGTTTAAAAATAAAATTTTTATCATCATCATCATCATATCTGTGTCTTAGCCCAGGGAGAGGGAGCCAGCCAGATCTTAAGGGGGATGTTATTTGTTTGGGCCATGGGGACCCCAAAATAGCGAAGGAAAGTAACTACAAAAGAACCCCAGAGCAAATGCCCTGAAGAATGGGTTATCCCGGAGGATACTGGCCTTACAGCCACATTTTTAAGAAAAACACAATTGCACATACCCAAATGATGAAAAGCATCATGGGAAACATATGCAAATCCCCATGAAAGAATTTGGACTGGCTCAACTTTAAGCAGAACTGCATGGTGCCGGAAAGCCTCACAGTGCAATAAGCAAAGGCTAAGAACAGCAGACACAGACACGTGTTTCATCCTCATTTGGCCTCATCAGTGTGCCATATCTGTGTCTTAGCCCAGGGAGAGAGAGCCCGCAACCCCTTAAGGGGGGTGTATTTGTTTGGGCCATCTCTGGGGTTCTTTTGTAAATAAATTTAATGTTTCTATCCCAGACAGGTGCTCATGCTGCCAAACAGAGAGATGCACTCTGTTGCATATGTTTGTGAATTGCGTTTGCTTATCTACATATTGGCAGAAAACTTTATGATTAGTATGTAAAGTGATAGGTATTCACTTTCCTTTTGATCCAGGAATCATTTTGTTAGGGATCACGAATAATTTGGAACTGGCAGAAAACAGACAGAGGTTAGTTAATTAAATTCTTGTAAATGTGAAAAAAATTAATACTTCGGCACTGGAAAGATGGGAAACCGCCAGCATATGAAAACTTGCTAAATCTGCTGATAAAGTCAGCAAAAATCGAAAGGGCACACTATAGTTTGTCTGGAGAGCTAGATAAATTTGAGGAGTTCTGAAAGTGTTTTTTGAATAAATTAGAATATCCACTTATACGAGATAGGAGAAAAGAGCCACATGGGTAGGGACAACCCCCACTCCCCGAACTATATAGATCATGTAGACCATATAGGTAGGGTTGGGCATTGATGATAAAACATATCAGAGAAAGTGAAGGTTAAGAACTGGGGCTGAGAGCTCCTAGACCTTCAGGATATGTTGATGTATATCTAAGCCCAAAAAAGAATGAGAAAAAAAAGGCAGATCCCAAGAGGTTCACACATGGATAGCAGAGTTAAAGTGGAACAGTCAGCACTAAAAGCCCAACACCCAAGTGTGGGGCTGGTCCCAATTTGCACTTTGCCTACAAAACCATTTTATTTTACTTATTGTTTACAGCAGTAGAGTAGATTTTATCACTCTCTCTGTTGACTTGCAAGCTAACATTTTCTTTAACTACAAATCCCAGAATCCCCTACAGCTGACATCAGAGGAGAGCTGCAGCAATATGAGATTTCATAGTCTGCAGTGCATATTAGAGCTTTTATAAGATCCAGTCAGATGTCTGCCGGTCCTGCTGTTCTCCCAGGGCTACAAATTAATTTTATTTTATTTTATTGAAGAGAATCGGAATTATAATCCTTTGAGTCATAGACTCCTTTGCAAAGGCTCCACGTCAGTACAAGAAAGCACAAACATAACATTAAACAGTACTATACATAGGTCATACAGCACAGGGATATATACATTGTCAGGTTATAGCATCTAGGATCTTAAAGTAGATTCTGGGTCACAGTTGTGAAACATGGCAGGTTACAGTTTCGGAGGGTCATTAACTGAGCCCTGAGTCAAAGTTTATATACAGCGAGATTGAAGGACCTGAGAAAGTAGTCATGAGATAAAGCAAACACATTTTGTCCCTTACCTTTGTGGGTTTTCTCACTGCACTAGAGCTAGAAACTGTTTACAGCTTGCCTCCTTTTGAGATTCAGAGAGGGAGAGGAGTATCATTTACAGCCACAAGCTGCAGAGTCAAGGAGGATGTTCTTGAGACCAGTCAAATTGGCCAAGACTGGGGACCAGGGAGATGGAGGACGGTAGGCTGTTAAGCCAGAGGGGTGCACGATAACGGAAGGACCTTTGCCCTAGTGAGGTCCTACAGTGGGGAACTAGGAGTGAGGTACTAGCAGGGCATCTAGGGGCCCTTCTGTGTGGGACTGTTTGGATGAGGGGGTGGAGGCCTTTAGGTGCTAGATTCAGAAGTGCTTTTTTGGCAAGGAGGCAAGTGCGATACTTAAGCCTACCTTCGAAGGTCAGCCAGTCCGCAAGCTTGTAAAGCTTGCACATGTGGGTTAACCTATCACATCCAGTGACTAGGCAGCAGACTTTATTGAGGGCTAAATTGATGCAATGCAGGGTAGTTTGGTCTGCAGATCCATAAATCACAATGCCGTAGTCCACCAAGGATAGGACTGACCACGATACAGCGAGTCATATGGCCTGAGGAGTTAGGCAATGTTTATGTCTGTATAGAATCCCCAGCCTGGTGTTAACAGAGGAGGAAAGGTGTTGAATGTGTGTGTGTGGTAGGCGAGGGAGGCATCCAGTGTGACACCCAGATATTTTAAGCATGAGACCTGTTCAAGTCGGAAGCCCAGTAAGTTTGAGATGATTAGGGGGGCGCTCCTGAGCGGGCTTTTGCGGTGGCCAAAGATTACAGATTTCATCTTGTTGTAGTTGAGTACTAGGCGATGCTCAGAGAACTAGGATTCAAGTTCTCGAAAAAAGCCCTGTATGGCAGTTTGGAGTGAGTAAGGATGGGGTTCTTTCCAGAAAACTATGGTGTCGTCCTCATAGAGCAAGAACTTCCCACTGCAGGATTGAGGGAGGGTGTTTAAGAAGAGGGTGAAGAACAATGGGCCAAAAATAGACCCTTGCGGGACCCCGGTTAGGACTGGTCTTCTGGAGGAGAGGGTGGTGTTAATTTTGACCTGTTGAGTCTGGCCAGAGAGATAGTCTTTGAGCCAGGAAGTGGTCTCAGGGGAGAAATACTGGGAAGGAAGGGAGTGGAGAAGCAACGCGTGACTGACGGTATCGAACGCTTTGGTCAAATCGATGTAGATTGCACCTGCCATGGACCCCTGTTCCAGGGCCTCGTGTATATATGATGCAAATTTGAGGAGGGTAGTGGTAGTGCTGTGACCCCTCATGAAGCCATGTTATTCATGATAGAGCAGATTATGTTTGGCCAGGTAATCAGTGAGCTGGTCCAACACGATTTTTTCAAGTGCCTTCGGGAGAGGGGAGAGGATCGAGATGGGTCGGTAATTACAGGTGGAAGTGGGGTCACCACTCTTCAGAATAGGGGTTATAATTGCTCTTTTCCATAGAGTGGGGGAATTGGCTGAGGCATAGAGATCAGTTAAGTATTTTGGTGAAATTTGGCAGGGTCACATCCAGCATAGGTCAGAGTAGTTTGAGGTCAAGGGAATCACTGCTATAGCGTGAGTTCACCAGGACTTTCGTGAGGTAGAGTTTTGCTTCACTGCAGTAGATGATTCACAGCTGGAAGGGCGGGGGGACAGTGGTGGCTGAGGTGTCCATGGGGCGGCTTGGAATCAGGTCAAAGAAGTTTTGGGGGAGGATATGGCTGAGGTCTGAGAAGGTGGTATTAAGGGCATTGGAGATAGTATGGGGTCCTGGGAGATGGCCCCATCAACTAGAATATGGGCAGAAGCATGGGATACGGCTTTCCTGCATAGTTCCTTAATATTGCTCCAGAATCTTTTCCCAGAGCCCCAGGTGGTGGTGAGGGCTTGTTTATAGTAAGGAGCTTTGGCTAGCCAGATAGCCCAGGTGCATTTGTTTCTAGCCTCTCTATAAAGTTATCTGTCCTGGGGTAGCTGTGAGTCCAGGGCCCTGTGACAGAGGTTATCTCTTTGGTGCATCTGGTCAAGCAGTGACTACGAGATCCAGGGCGTATCCCTGTTTTTTATAACATGCTTGGTGAAGGGGGCAAAGATGTCACAGGCAGCATTAAAGGTGGCAATAAAAGAGGTGAGGGCAGCGTCTACAGACTGGGCATTGTGGATAGGAGACCAATCACAGGAAGTAAGGCATGATTTGAGGCAGGAGAGGGCTCCTTTGTTGATGCGCTTTTGGACTGTAACTTCACGGAAGCTTGGGGGGAGTTTATTTGACCACCAGCAGGTGACAGGGGAGTGGTCACTTATCGAGTCAGGGAGCATTTTGACCTGGGAGAGGTTATTGGGGCGGTTAGTAAAGATGAGATCGATAAGTGTGGAGGACCCAGTTCTGGGGTCAAGTCTGGTGTGGGACTGGACAACCTGGGTGAGGTCATAAGCTAGAAGAGAGTCTTTGTAGGTGGCAGACACAGTGGATAACCAATTCACATTGAACTCTCCCATTATAATGACTTCACTCTTGGGAGGGAGATGGGTGATGCTGGACAGTATAGAATCAAAGGCGGGCTTTTGGTTAATAGGGGGACTGTATACTGCCACGATGTGAAGCATCTTACCAGGATTGCCAAGGATTACCTTAATGGCCGTGGTTTGGGCACCATGGGCATGTGGGAGAAGGGAGACAGAGAGGGCCTCCAGTGAGGCTTTGACATAGATGGCACACCCACCACCTCGCTTGCTTAGCCTGTCTGCTCGAAAAATGGAGTAGTCACTGAGGGTGACAGATGCATCAGGGATGTTTTTTGAGAGCCGGGTCTCAGATAAGGCAAGGATGTCTGGGGAGTGTTGAATGATCCAGCCCAGGAGAGGTGTGAGCTTCCTTAGTAGGCTACAGATATTGAGGGAGGCCAGTAGCAGGCTACCATGCCTGCCCTCCAGGGTAACACCAGCAGCAGATGGCCCCAGGTTAGGATACACATTACCTGATAGAAGAAGGAGGAGGAGTGCATGCCAAAGAAAAGCTAACTGGAGCAGTTTGGGTATGTGCAAAAGGAACGTGGAGCAGAGGTTTTTAGTGGGCCCAACCAGTATTGGGAGGGCGGGTATAAGGTGGGCTAACAGGGCTGGAGATGGTGTGAGATGGGGGCTGAATGGGCGGTGATAGGGTGGCATGAGAGGGTGAAATCCAAAGGTGGTCAGGATGGCAGTACAGCGTAGGTTAGGGGCATAAGTGCTGATTACTAGTTCAGGATAAAAGTACTTCTGGAAGTTCCCGGGGGGGGGGTCACTCTATGGGGGCAAGAAGGTAACCTGACATTGGGGTCCCAGGTATGTGGCTCTTCCTCTGGGAGGGTGGGTGGACGGAGAGAAGAAAATGGATGCAGGGTGGTGATAAAGACAAGCACCAGAAGGTAGGGGTCCATGTTATTCCTGTGTCTGTTTTAGAAGGAAATTGGATGGGATGGTGGCCACTAGTGGTGAGAAAGGGTGGTGGTGGGGGAGGTGGGTCAGCAAACACGGAGCGACGGATGGCCCAGCTGTGGACAAAGGAGAGGGAGAGGAGATGGGATTAAATACGGTAGGAGACTTGTGGGAGGGCCAACATTCAAAGCAGGCTTCTACAATTCACCAATTGCTGGAGTGGCGCCAGAATGAAACCAGAGCTAATAGCTGCTGGTTTGCACAAGCAGAACTGTCTGGCACTCCCGATTTGAATTAAAAAGGTAAAGTTTAGCTCGGGCATAAAGTAAATGTCTAGCTGCTGCTGAAATTAAGCCTAATCTGTGGGTAGCAAAGTCTGACTGAGTTACTTAATTAAAATTCTGACTGGTTTACTTATTTAAAGTGATTTCAGAGCCTGTGAATATGTGGCTTACACTTGAATAAATTTAAGGCAACTTCAACAAACAGTACAGTTGTAGGCAGTATGGCATGAGATGTCTGGATGGAGAGTATCTCCACTGCTGCATTGAATGTGGTTTAAATTTGAATTAATTTAAGGCAGCAATTAAATTAAGGCAATCTCACAACAGTACATTTGTAAGACATAGGGATTTAAACTTCTGGGTGGAGAGTGTTTTAAATAATTGTACAGTCCATAAATCTATGTGCAGCAACAGCTCACTGCCCAGGAATACAACCGGGAGGTAGCGTTAGTTAAAGCTAAGTTCAAACTGGAGATTGGCACCAAATACAAACACTTAAAAACGCAGGCATGAAGCGACTGGTTCAGCCACTGACTTCAGAGAATTTAAGCATAAAACAATATCTGCACATGTATGGGGTCAGAAAACCTTCTAGCAGGAGTTTAGCCCCTTAAGAAAATAAACTAAACGATTAAAAGTCCTTTAACAGTACTGAGCGGTCTAGCAAGCAAGTGAAGCAATCGCACAGTCAGGCTCCTCCATGTTTTTTTCTGTGGCTCTGTACATGCACAGTTTCGGTATGGGGGAGGGCCTCCAGGACCCTTGCGACCTCTCTTTATGCTGTGGCCAGGCTGCATAGTTTCAGTATGGGGGAGGGTAGCTCCAGGACCTTCGCAACCTCTCTTTAGGCTGTTGCCCAGCTGCACAGTTTCAGTATGGGGGAAGGCAGCTCCAGGACCCTCAAGACCTCTATTTATGCAGTGGCCCAGCTGCACAGCTTCGGTACAGGGGAGGGCAGCTCCAGGACCCTCAGAACCTGTCTTTATGCTGTGGCCCAGCTGCACAGTTTCGGTATGGGGGAAAGCAGCTCCGGGACCCTCGTAACCTGTCTTTATGCTGTGGCCCAGCTGCACAGTTTCGGCATGGGGGAGAGCAGCTCCAGGACCCTCGCAACCTCTCTTTATGCCGTGGCCCAGCTGCACAGTTTCGGTATGGGGGACAGCAGCTCCAAGACCCTTGCAACCTCTCTTTATGCTGTGGCCCAGCTGTCCTCTAGGACTATACTTAGCCCAGGGAGGACAGTGTGACTAGCAAACAAAAGATCAGTTTACAAAATCTCTAACAAGCACTGGGCTACTGCCTCTCCTATTGCTGCAGTCCTCCACTGATGCCAGCTATAGGGGATTCCGGGACATGTGGTTAAAGAAACCGTCAGCTTGCCAGCCAGCAGACACAGTGATGCAATCTACTATACTGCAGTAAACAGTAGGTAAAAAAAAAAAAGCTTTCGCACACATAATGAAAATTGGAACCAGTCCTACATTTTGGTGTGGGTCACTAAATGCTGACTGTTCCTCTTTAATGAATCAGGGAGACTTTGCATACTTGTTGCATTTCTGCTACCTGCTTGAACTTTCCTAAGGTTTCGTACAACATATCAACCTTGCTTAGTACAACAAATAATTTATGAAACCAGGAATGATTTCCCAATATCCATACATCACCCCCACTATTTAGAGAACAACACAATACAACACAACGCAAAATGTAAGAATAAAAAAAAAAAACACAAGGTGCTCGTCAACATGTGGTCTGAAAACAAATCAAAATGGCATGCAAAGGATATGTATAAAGCGGGGGTTCCCAGCATGTAGAGGATAGCTATAAAGTGTGTGGGGGTTTCAAGCAAGCATAGGATAGGTATAAAGCGGGGGGTTCAAGCATGCATAGTGTAGGTATAAAGTGGGGGTTTCAAGCATACATAGGATAGGTATAAGCGGGGGTTTCAAGCATACGTAGGATAGGTATAAAGTGGGGTGTTCAAGCATGCATAGGACAGGTTATAAAGTGGGGGTTTCAAGCATACATAGGATAGGTATAAAGTGGGGGTTTCAAGCATACATAGGATAGGTATAAAGTGGGGGGTTCAAGCATACATAGGATAGGTATAAAGCGGGGGGTTCAAGCATGCATAGAATAGGTATAAAGTGGGAGGTTCAAGCATGCATAGGACAGGTATAAAGAGGAGGGTTCAAGCATACACAGGATAGGTATAAAGTGGGGGGTTCAAGCATACATAGGATAGGTATAAAGTGGGGGTTTCAAGCATACATAGGATAGGTATAAAGAGGGGGGTTCAAGCATACATAGGATAGGTATAAAGTGGGGGGTTCAAGCATACATAGGATAGGTATAAAGTGGGGTGTTCAAGCATCCATAGAATAGGTATAAAGTGGGGGTTCAAGCATGCATAGGACAGGTATAAAGAGGGGTTCAAGCATACATAGAATAGGTATAAAGTGGGGTTCAAGCATACATAGGATAGGTATAAGCGGGGTTCAAGCATACGTGGGATAGGTATAAAGTGGGGGTTCAAGCATGCATAGGATAGGTACAAAGCTGGGGTGGTTCATGCATGCATAGAATAGGTATATAAAGTGGGGGTTTCAAGCATACATAGGACAGGTATAAAGTGGGGGTTTCAAGCATGCATAGGATAGGTATAAAGTGGAGGGTTTCAAGAATACATAGGATAGGTATAAATTAGGGGTTCAAGCATGCATAGGATAGGTATAAAGTGGGGGTTTCAAGCATGCATAGGATAGGTATAAATTAGGGGTTCAAGCATGCATAGGATAGGTATAAAGTGGGGGTTTTCAAGCATGCATAGGATAGGTGTATAGTGTGGGGGGGGGGTTCAAGCATGCATAGGATAGGTATAAAGTGGGGGTGGAGGGGAGGTGGCCCAAGACCAGGTGGTAGAATAGGCAGGGAAAAGAGGAGCAGATTAGGTGGGCCAAGCATCCCTTCTGTGCCAACAAATTCTACGTTTCTGTGTAGTACTGCTGATCTTTGGGCAGGGAGGGGCTATTTACTGCATTCCTATTGCAGAAGTCCACCTGTCATTTAAGTTTGATTCAGCCTGTCACTATTTTTCTCTGTAGGGTTTTGCTAATGTGACGCAGGGCTCCTTCACACTTGCTGACTCTGCTATTAACTGTTGTGAATTATAGTGACTTAAGTGTGCTAAAGTCAAGTCTCGTTTTGTCTCTATATTTCATTTTTACAATACCTGCTGAGTTCTTAAAGAGACAATGCTGTCGCACAGCTGCTGAGAACCAACCTTTGACTTGTGACTGCTGGGTTATAAAAAATGTCTGAACTGTTTTGCTTACTAGTTCAATAAGTGCGTTTTCATTCCTTTAGTTTAGACCAGCACTGCTGGTATCTCAGTGGAGATGTTGTTTGCTGCTGTGATTACAGTGAAGGTGTTGCCTGCTGCTGTGACCACAGTCTATCTGCAATTTATGCACCAGTTTAAAATATTATTTTCTTTAATTGTGTCTCTTTAGCTTTATTTTCTGTTTGATTATTTTTGGTGTATTTTTGTGGGTCAGTCACTTTTATAAACTGCATCTGATCTACAGTGGGAGTGACCCAATTGTGTTTATTTGAACCACGTGGTTGTAATTTTAACTGAGCACATCTGCAAGATTTAAAGCAGCAGTGAACAAAAAAATGTTTTTCCAAAAAGGTAGTTTCAGCCACCATTTATACAGATATTAGCATACCTGTCATCTCTGCCTTCTTAGGTACCTCCTATGCTGCATACTGAGTTTTTTACTTTTATTTTCTTGATCCCAACCTTCGTCAGGTGTACAATGCTATTTCTAAGTCAAAAGTGGAGGCACCTTTTTTCTTGAGAAAACTAAATCAGACTTTCAGTGATATCAGTGCCCTAATGGCTGCATAATTTCTGGGCTCTCCTCTCTCCCAACCTGCAAATTCCTCCAAAACATGTTCTTTTTAGTCAACAATGGCCTCAACAATACGGGAGGAACACTAAACATGAAGAGAGCCGATTGACAAAGAACACAGCAAGGACGATCGGATGGCTGGTGATTGTACACTGATCAAGCTGACTCTGATGCCTCTAATTCTACGGTGTCCATGGACCTGGAACTCCGATCATCACGTAAGGGCAACAAGAAGGGGAAAAACTAGATATCGTGTAAGAGCTGAAAGCCTTTCACAAAGACATCACTTAAACGGCTGCGGAGGTTAGCTCAGACATTAAAACTCTGCAGAAACACATGGATGTAGTGGACACTTAAATCACGGCCATAGACAGCCACATGAACAAGCTCAAGTGGTTTGTCCTCTAACTCGCAGAAGACCAGGCGTGCATCCGAGACCATTAGGAGGATGCAGAAAGCAGGGTTCACCAGAAATATCTCCCGATGCATGGGCTACTGGAGAATCTTGAAAACACTTATGTGGAAGTCTTCACGGGGTGGTTCCTCTGGGAGTCTCTACAGCTGGATCCAACCACACCACTAGAGATCGAGCAGGCACACCGTACACTGGGCCTAAGCCACTGGGCCCAAAGGCATGGCCCTGCTCAATCACTGTTCGATTCTTGAAATATAAAACAAAGCAGGACATTCTGACGAGAGAGTGACATCAGAAGGAGATTTTGTATAAAAAGACAAGAGTATATTTCGACAGTGACTACCCACCTGCCACAATGAGGAAGCAGTGCCAATATATTCCTATCCTGCAGGCTTTTTGACAACACCAGCTCCAGTTCCAGGAACCCTTATCCTGCTGGGCTCCTTGTCTTTTTCTCAGAAGCACAAAAACATTCTGATTCAGCCAAGGAGGTTGCAGCACATCTGAAGGAATGAGGGATCACAATAGAATGCCGCACAACTGAGACATCTATGCAAGTCCTAAAAAAAGACGTCTGGCAGACTGCACCACTCAATAAACACAAACACGCTGAACAAACACTTAAAGATATAGAGCCTGATTCTCAAAGCTTCCAGTATGGCACAAGGGGCTTGCACCACAAGGAAGTGCTGCTTGAGCCAAAAGATGTGCCAGGAGCAATTCACAAATGCAGCCTGCATCAACCGCAGACCGCATGCACCAAGGGGGGCTTGCACCATCCTTGTGCCACAAAATGGGCTGCGGCACTGCACAAGGGGGCATGCAGCAGACACAAGCTGCCATATTCCCCAATTCGGGATTCTCTAAGCCTTCCCAGAGGCCAAAAGTCTAAGTACACTTAGCACTACCAGGGCTGGTCTAAAGGTACTTAGTATTTCACCCACTGGGGGGGTTAGAGCACTTGCACCACTCTCTGAGCTCTCCCTGGGCAGGAGGGAACATGTGCAGTGGTCCCCCCCATCCCTGATCCCTATTTATTAAAACTGGTGGTCTGGGAACACCCCCCAGCCCCAGTCCCCTTTGATTACTATTAATGAAGTCCCTGGTGGCCTAGCAGCTCCCCCACAGCCCCATTCTGCCCATATAATAATAGACAGCATACCCTGGTGGTCTAGTGGCCCCCCACCCGGCAGGCAGACTCCCACCATGCCACTCCCCCATCCCATCCTCGAGCCGGACACAGGCACAGCCCTCTCCACTCCACCACAGTTGGCCGCCAACTGAGCTATCATTGAGCACACATTGTATACAGTACGTGCTCACTAACTGGCAGCTTACTCACTGAACTGTGAATCAATGACAGCATACTGTATACAGTGCATGCTCAGTGACAGCTCAGTCGGTACCCGGCCATGGTGGATTACGGAGGACTGTGCAGGTTGCCACCTTAGGGATGGGACAGTGGGAGCGGGGTGGTGGGGCCATGCCTGCCGGGGTGGGAGTCCACTAGAACTTCAGGGATGTCCTACAGTGGCACACGGCAACCCTGCAGCACACCATCCAGATGCACCAGCTGTTTGGGGCCCAGCCACAGTTGCTGCAAGCTCTGAGACTTTGCCACCAGGACCCTACCTGATAGAGAATCAGGCACAACATCCCTGGTGCATTGGCAATTAGCGCAAGCCACCGCTGGTGCAGCTTGCACCAAGTTTTGGGAATCGAGCCCATACTCTTTGAACTGCAGGCATTCCACATAGCTACAGGAACTGCAGCCACATGAAAAATGTCTCTCCACCTGGAATACTGCTGTTTACATCACCATAATGATGCTAGTGTAGAAACCTTCCTAAATCTTAGGATGCGGGTGAGTCTGGAGAGGCTCACTGATTACTAGGGTACACTATTTTAAATTGAAATGTCTAATCTGCCGGGTCTGGGGATGGGGTGGGGGGTTTGTTTCCCCCTTTGAAAATACAGAGGCACGATGGCCCGGTGGTGCTAGAGGTTCCCCCCCAACTGTATTTATCCTCCTTGGTGGGCTGCCCAGTTATCTGCCAACCTACCGGACTCGGAGTCATTCGGGGACTTGTAGCGCCATACGCACCCCAGCGAACTCCCGAGCTGGCCTGGAGGCTTCATCCTTGAGTGGCCCCCAACATTTTCCTCCATTTTCTCCCCTGGATGCTCCTAACTCCCAAGACCCTGGAAGCGGTGACGCATGCACCTGGAGGTGCACTTGTGCACCGCAGTTCCAATACCAGACTCTTCTGCCCTCCCTCGGCCTAACGCCGGCACTCCTCGGAGTGACACAACCCCTCTGGCCTCTACCAGGGGACAGCCAAGCTACAAGGAGACCAAGTACTCCCTCCCAAGGCAGAGGGCCACCAGATGGCAGCCACTCGCATCCTCTCCCTCCCCCCTGCTGACCTCCAATGACCCAGGCCCATTCCTGAACCCAGGTCGCCGGCATGGCACGAGGTTTGGCGTCCATTGCCTCAACCCTCTGTACCACTGGACCAGCTTCAGTGGTGCTAGAGGTTGAGGTGCTGGTCGCTACTCCTCGCACCATGCCGGCGACTCCGGTTGGGGAACAAACCCTTGTCACTGGGGGTTGGCAGGGGTGCGAGAGGATCGAGCATCTGGAGGACTGCTCTCCTCTCTCAGGGAAGGGGTTTTGTTGCCCCACTCGCTGACTGCCTTCTGGTGATGGCCGGGGGACAGCATGGGTTGGGAGGCATGTACCAACGCCCCTGCATCGGAAGGGGAGGCGGGGCAGGGAGAAACAATGGTGGAAAAAAATCCTGGCAAGCTCGTGATGGTCCGCTGCATCCCAAGGGCCGCCCCCAGCGTCCAGATTGGGTCTCGGGTCTGGCATCCTCCTTCCTGGCCCCGCCGGGGAGTAGGCAGGAGTGGGAGCCTGCGGGAACAGAGAGTGAGACCCTCTGGAAGGAGGGCCATAACTGTTTGCCAGGGCTCAGGTGGAAAAATAAATGATAGAAAGGAAAAAAGAGAAAATACAGAGGCAAACACTATCAATGGATGTCAGCCACCACTCTTCCGGGGTACCCTGGTAGACCATTTAGTTTGATGTGTGTGGCTGGGACAGACTGCATTTTTCCTCGACCTGTCACACAGCTTTTTGCACCCTAAAATGTCTTCTGATTTACTCTGTATGTAGCAGACAGGCTGGATGGTTCTCCTTCTGTCCACATTTTACGGCTGTGGGTGGAGCCCACTGCCATTTTGGCATGTCCTGCCTTAAACGGCCAATTGTGGCACCTTCCATTGGACTTTTGGACATATCCTTCTGAAAGTCCAACGGCACTTGAAACACTCCGCCATGATCGGCCACTACGGAGTAAAAGCCACACTATTTCGGCTGTTACTTCCGCATTCTGGGGCAAGAACTGTGCAGGCGTGACTCACGCACATGCACAGTTCCATTGGCACTGCCATCTTGTGAATGGCAGAATGCCATTCACCACAACTAAGCATGGGCGAGTGCTGCACATGCGCAGTTGCATCGCTGCCATCTTTTGGATGGCACTCCTCCCGCACTCTCCCACTGCTCCTGTCCTCCCCCGCTCCCTCACAGCACTGGCAGCACAGAAAACCCTCCCGCTCCCTCCCACTGCTGCTTTCCTCTCCGCTCCCTGTGTTCACCATCTCTGCGCCAACATCGGGGTGCCCAATCCCCTTGTTGGTATCATGTACCCACCCAACTCTCATGTGGCACACTGGGAGCCCACCCCAGTGTGCCCAAATTTATGTTTTTATGTTCCCCGCGCTGACATCGGGGTGCCCAATCCCTATGTCAGCATCATGTACCCCCCAGCTCATGTGGCACACTGGGAGCCCACCCCAGTGTGCCCAAATTTTTGGTGGTCTTCCTGCGCCAACACTGGGGTGTCCAATCCCCATGTCAGCATCATGTACCCCTCCAAACTCATGTGGCACACTGAAGCCCACCCCAGTGTGCCCAAATGTATGCTTTTTGTCCCCTGTAAATAAAGAAAACAGTCCTCCGGCGTCTTTTGTTTTTAACCTGTGAAAAGAAAACGGTCCTTCATCATCGCTCCTGTCCCCTTCCCCATCCCCACCCTCCCACTGAGCACCCACCTCTGCACCCCCTTACCCCATACTTACCTCTAGAGGTTGGCACTGTTATCTTCTCTGGACCGACACATCTGTACTCTTCAAAGTCAACCTCAAACTGAAGAATTAAAGGTAAGCGTAGTATAATGGCAGTCAATGGGGTTTTCAACTTATGCTGATATTTCTGTCATTTTTAGGAATTTTGACCCCAAATTTTCAACATGGGGTTCTTGGGACCCAGCCTCGTGAACACTGTCACTGTCATTTCATTACTCTGCCCCAAAAGGTGATTTTGCAGTCGTTGTGCAGTCTCACCTTTCGGGACATTATCAAAACTGTGCCACTGTTCATGAGGGGTCCCAAAAAGTCCATGTTGCAAATTTGGTGAAAACATTCCAAAAAATGACTGCGTTATGAGCATGCATTGTGCAGTTTCTATGCACGCTCCTAACTTCACCAAATTTTAATATTTTCACTCCAGATTTTCATCATTGCCATTTTTGTATACCTCCTTTTTAAATAAAGCTGTTATTTTTCACATCCTGCCCGAAATGTGTTTTCGCACCTGTGGCACAGAATGGTGTGGTCACTGTGAAATCACCTTTCAGGGAAAGTGAATGAAATGACAGTGGCACTCTTCATGAGATGGCATCCTAAAAAGGCCATGCTGAAAATCTGGTGAAACAACTCCAAAAAATGGCCGAGTTACACCCGGGTATTCAAAATTTTCTATGCACACATGTAACTTTGGTCATTTGGCAGCTCACCACAGCTGTATTGGCTCTGGCTAGAGCTTGTATGTTGTGTGGTTACGCTATCTGTAATGCTTAGTGGACAAGTGCAAGGGCACCACACAGCCACGGGGACTCTGGCAACCCCCATGGGAGACTCTCAATGAGCTGGCTCTCTTCCCTCCTGCATGCCCCAGTTGAATTACTGAACTCATGGAAATGGGCTTAGGTGGGTCTGCTGTTCTTATCAGAGCCTCAGTCTTTCAAGCCTGGTTTCTTATGTTGGCCACTCACGTAGTTTATCTGCTTGAAGCATGGACTCATTATATCCCACAATTATGTCCACAGATATTTATTTTAATAGGTCTGCCCTTTATCGCTACACAAAGCTTCTGCCATTGGATGCTGGGCTTCCCTGGTGCGAGATTACCATTAGACTGCCTTATACATATATTTTCAAAAGCAGTCCTTGCTGTAAAATAACTGAGGACTGCCCCCCCCCCTTCTTTTCTTGAACCTGGCAGATACTGACAAAGCTAGAGGCAGCTGCCCTCGCCCACACAGTTCTCTCCACCTTATAACCCCAACTTGGACTTAAAGACCACGTCAGTTACTTGATACTCCCAACCCTCATGTGGACTTTACGTTCCCCAAAGGCTATCTTTGAATTTATTTACATATGGGATTACATACAAAGTGTACAAAGATGTTTTGATAAGACTACGGAAATAAAGACCGATAGGGGGAACTCTCCACGAGTACAGAATTTTAAAAGGCCCTTTCTTTGTGACATTTCTGATGACGTCATTCTTTTTTTTTTTAATTCAGTTGCTAGGATTAAGGACCCCCTGAAGAACCATAACAAGGATGATGATTATATAACTTATTATATAAGGATTATATAACAGACACTGCAGGTTTCGGAGGTGAAGGGTCTTGGGGTGGTTGTGGATGCCAAAATGAATAACTCTGAGCAGTGTAGGAGGGCTGCGACTAAAGCAAATAAAATGCTTAGGTGCATTGCCAGGGTTTAACCTCGAGGAAACGGGAGG
Source organism: Neoceratodus forsteri (assembly GCA_016271365.2). Taxonomy (NCBI): domain Eukaryota; kingdom Metazoa; phylum Chordata; order Ceratodontiformes; family Ceratodontidae; genus Neoceratodus; species Neoceratodus forsteri. Next base: position 746,879,973 of record CM057456.1, on the reverse strand, counting down.
TGCTTCTACCTCTGTATAACTGCCTGGTTTGACCGCATCTAGAGAACTGTGTGCAGTTTTGGCGCCCGAACTTAAAAAAGGACATTGCAGTTCTCGAGAGGTTCCAGAGGAGAGTGACCAGGATGATACAGGGCCTGGGGGAAGAGATCCTATGAGGAGAGACTTGAGGTGCTAAACTTGTACTCCCTGGAGGACAGGATGGACAGAGAGGATGTGATCGAGGTCTTTAAATATCTAAAGGGAGTTAACAAGGTCAAGCTAAATAGGTTGTTCCAGCTGAGGGAGGAGGGGGCCACCAGGGGGCATTCCATGAGGCTGGCAGGTGCGAGGCTCAGAGGGGAGACTAGGAGACACTACTTGACTGAAATGGTGGTGGACCCATAGAACGCACTGCATGCGGAGCTGGTGGCTGTGAATACAGTGGAGGGATTCAAGAGGGGCTGGGACAGATATAAGGGGAAGGTAAAGTGGAGGAATGCCAGATCTGGAGGTGTAACTCTATTGGGGGATGGGGCCAGGGGGATTTACGGGGGAGAAGGGGAGGGCAGCAATGGTGTCCTGACTGGGTGCTGATTTTTAAGCAGACTCGATAGACCTTTAGGCCTACTCTGCTGGTATCTTAGTATGTTAGTATGTTAACTTTATGTTGAGCTTGTACCCTGGCTGTTTCTGTGATCCAGTAACACACATAGGCCAGGCATTAAATTGTCCTGCTGCCTCAAAGTAATCCGCCTGTGCATTCCCTTCCACTTTCTGCTTTAATAACGTATTTCTGTGCAGGGTTGTGGGGGACTGGTAACTGGGAAATTGCCACTTAAGTGCTCTGACATCTTTCTCTGCTTCTCACCAAATCGTCTCTTTTCCCTTTCCCTACCCTGGGAGTGTTGCTCCCTGAAGGCTGAAGTCCTTACGATCTTTACTTACCTCCACCCGCAGACAGTTGTATTCTGTACAATGGGACACAGGACCCTCTGTTAGGGTCTTCAGCCTTGGAAGCCCTCAAGTATATGTACCCGATGTACATAGGTCTTTCTGTGTTACTACAATAAGCTGATGATATACCTTCTTTCTTAAAAGCTGCAAAACCAGTTCTTTTTTATAGTTCTATGTTTATCATACGTAGTTTGTTATAGTCAGCTAGAGTGGGATTTTAGTAACTTGCATATGATACTGGTCTCACTTACTGTTGTAGTAGGCCTATTCTTAAGGCCCACCCCTGGAGCCCTGGTTTTGGCCACACCAATGGCTTACTGGTCTGTATTTTATTCTAGTAGTACACAAATGTTTCCACCTAGGCTGACACTGTATTCTATTGATGTTAATGACCTCTCAAATCCTGTCAAAAGAGCTAAGGCACTTTATGCCATCATTAGGGAACGTCCTAGTATTACACATCTGCAGGATACACACTTGTCTACTGCTGAACATCAAAAACTGAAAAAATCTGGGTACAATGTTTATGCATCTTTATATAGATAGGGTCCACACAGAGGAGTAGCGATATTGGTGGCCTGCTCTCTTACCTTTCAAGAGAAGCAGGTGACAACTGACCCATATGGCTTTCTTTCTTGATAAGGAAAAAAATAAGAGATAATAGAATATATTTACCTGGTTACAAAAGCCACCCCTAACACTAAATGGACACAAGACTTTGCGCAGCAAATAAAACTGAAGCAAATTGCAAAAGCATTGCTTAAATTTAACCATAATTATGAAGGAAACGGTCAGCAGGTGGCACTCGTGAGGAGGATCTGACGACGTGCATTACGACGCAGATTGCTCCAATATAGCTGGGTGAAGACAGCACCAGACATGCTTGAATGACGAGCTCACCAAGAAAAAGAGAAGGACCCATTACTTATTCATATTATGTGGCTGGTTTTCTAACTCGTTAGTCGTTCGTTCTTTTCATTGCTGGGGCGTGGTACGCTTTTCCTGACAAACAAGATGTTTTAGCGTGGCTCTTGTTTGTGATGTGGGAACTGGGATGTCTAAAACCATTAGGCATATAAAAAGATTTCAGACACCTGCAGAGAGGGAAAAAAGAAAAAAATACTCGGGCAATGCGCGTCTCAGCAAAGAACGACTCACCGAGTCTTCCAGATCTAACGGCTTTGAGGGAAACACCACAGACATGTCTATCTCTGCTGATTAGCCCCCTAGGCTAAGGGGGACTCAAGGTAATATTCTGTTTTTCTTTTCTAAAGGCAGTGTGGAGACCCAAGAGGACAAAATGGATGAAGCAAGGGGACAGAGCAGCAAAGATGTGCACTCTGCAGAAATGGTAATTCCCCACAATACTGGGGTAAGCTTAAAGAGCATAATACTGCAGGAGAATCTGCAACCTGAAGTGCTGACTGAAGGCCTCTTAGCCGATATACCTGGGGGGGGGCCTATTTAGAGCAGAATCTTAAAGGCATAACTATTCAGCCCCGGGAAAACAAAAAAACATAGGTGATAATACAAACACAAGTGCATGCTTTAATAGATAGGACACTGAATTCACAGTCCCAGGCTGATATAAATGGCATAGCTGTCACCAGATTGAAAAAAATTCCCTACATTTTAAAACAGAAGTCCTGCAAGCTGTTTCAGGCCTGAAAAAAGAGATGTATGATGCCCTGGGAGACATTAAGGGAATACTGGATAGTGTAACAGGGACTTTTTACAGAGATGAATAATACATTACACTCCTTAACGAATAGAACAGAACAATTGGAGGAAAGGGTCTCTCAAGTGGAGGAGTTTATACACGTAGCCCCACACAAGATACTTAATCTGCAGAGGCAGCTACAGGCCCTTCAGCTGAAGATAACTGAGCAAGAAGATAGGGCCAGGAGAGCAAATATCCGTGTATTCAAAGTTCCAGAAAGGGTGGAAGGAACCGGGGATCCTGTCCCATATTTTGAAAAAATGCTTACACTAGCTTTGGATCATAAATTTCCTGCAGATAAAATTATTGTTGCTAGAGCTCATTGAGTTGGCTCAAGAAGCAGTGGAAACTCTGATTACTCAAGGACAGTAATTATTAAGACGCTTACATTTCAGGACAGGGAGGCTGTTCCCCAAAAAGTAAGAGTAACGAAAGGACTGAACTTTGAACATTTGCATTTTAAAGCCTACACGGATCTGTCAGCAGGCACCATGGAAAAAAGGAAACAGTTTAACCCCTTAAAACAGCTCTTGTACAAAAAGGGAATACGGTTTTCTATGCTACACTGGGCAAGATTACGATTCATTGTGAATGATCGACTACACACATTCGAATCAGCAGAAGATGCAATGGAGGCATATAAAATGGCATATGAGGGTACTTGAGGGAGGTGAGTGGGGGGAGGAGAAAAAATAATAATGGATAGAGACTTGGGCTAAGAATACCCCCACACACACACACACACTTTCTCTGTAAAGGAAATAAATAAAATGGAAGATGAAAGTAATCAAGAGACAGGAGAGAGGGGAAAATAATAATAATATTAAGAGGTTTATGTTAGGAACATCACAGGAATACTAAGTATAGGAATACTGGGGACATCATGAACCCCCCCCCAAACACATGCACACACCTACCCTGAAGGGGAATCTAGTGGAAGGGGTTACTGATTGTCAGGATGGTTTTGGGAGGTTCAGAAATTAACGTTAAGAATGGAGTGGGGGAAAAAATGTCTATATGTAAGGGGTCTTTAAATAGAGGGAAATTAAGTTTGTTTGGTGATGCTCCTATCGTTTCAGGTTTGGTGTTTTTCTGGTGTACCAAGATGACCATTGAGCCATCTTGGGATCTGGGGAGTTTTAAGGGGGAGGGTGGAATAGTAGTAGGTTCTCAATAAAGAGGAAGGGGGGCAGGGTTTGGGTATAGCTAAATATTCCTTTTCTAGCATAGATTTATTAAGTGTAAGATTTGAATTTGTCTGTGATGCCTTAATTGGCTTGTTGCAGGGGATACAGGAACTTATAAGTTTTAGACATTTTGGTTATGTCAGAATATTTTAAAATTGCCACTTGGATCATTAAGGTTAAAAGGCATAAAAGTAATAAACCATAAGGAAGGTAAAAATATTAATATGGTAATGTTTCAGGAAACTCCTCTAACTAGAAAGGATATTACGTGGTTTGAGAATAGATGGAGGAGGTCACATTTTGCAGAACATGCAAGTAATGCTAGGGGTGTTTTAATTGCTATCCATAGGAAAAGTCAAAACCTCATGGGCCAGATATTCAAAACTTTGCGCCGGGCAAAAACCGTTTGTGCAGGTTTAGCGTGGATTTAACGCGGGTCTGCTATATTCAAAAGGCCAAATAACGCAGGCAAACTGCATTAGCGCTGGGCAAGATTATAATGTATGCAAGGGGCAAACTGACATGAATACAGGCGCAATGCTATATTCAGCGACTAGCGCCGCAAAGTGGTTTCTTGACTTAGCGCTGACAGCCTTAGTGGTTAATCTACCGCCCAGGGCATCTTAACCCTGGGCAATCAGCTTTGCGCGACACTTTGGCTTTGCGCAGGTTTAGCGCGGGTTTTGCGTGACCCTAACAAAGAAATATGACACATAGATAAAGCCAAACATAGAGGAAGCATGCTGCTAACCGATGGCATCACAATGATGCCATCATCTGCCACCAGTCCCAGCCATGCCAGGCAGTAAGTGGTGACCCTGCCGCCAATGGACAGGATGGCAGTGTGGTCATACAGCACACACCTGCGGACCACACATCTGTGGACACAAACAGATGCCAGCACACACATGCAGCACTGTGGGCATGGAGGATGTTGAGGGGAGCGTGTATGGGTGGCGAGGCTGTGCCACAGACCAGGTGTGGCCACAAGGCTGGGACACATCATGCAGTGCACATGGACCAGTATTGGGAATACCCCCAACACTAGTGTGCCTTTTGAATTATATATGCCCCCCCCAGCCACATACCGCACAGCTGTACAACTGCCACAGCACAAAAAGCCAGAAATGCACATGTCACTATGAGCATCCCATGCCACAGGTACAGCTTCTGTGGGTCACACAACAGTGTAACAGTAATGTCCACTGTCAGTAAACACCTGCAGGTTGGGCCTGTCACTGTGTACAGTGCAGTCATCATCACTGCCCTACACACCATAGGCAGTGCTGTGTCCCCTCACTACTGGCCCCTTGCTACTGTAGTGTCTGCTGTGCACTGTAGCATGCCCCACAGTGTGACAGTTGCATGTGCACCACCACCACCTGTGTTTATGCTGTCTTGTCCCCTGGGGTACAATATGCTATGCTATGCTGTACTGTTTACATGTAGCCTGCAGCTATCATTGTGCACTGCCAGACTGACCTACCGGTGGAGCTGCGGTTGGACCTGGTCAGCCCCTGTACTTCCAGACTGACCTACAGGTGGCTCTGTGGGACCCTGCAGTAATGCTGGGCAAACTGCATGCAAATCAGGGGTATAATGAGATACTAATCTGGTTGTTTGCCCAGAGACTACCTAAGTAGGCTCATTTGCATGGCACTTTTGAATATGGCACATTTTAGCTCCGGGCAAACGTGTTTGCCCCGGGCTAACTGCTTAGCTCCACGCTAATGCCGCGCTAATGTGTTAGTGCAGCGCTAACGGTACGGGGAATAATATACAGTTTCGATCACTGTTCTTTCACATCTGCTGCTTCATGCAGCTGTACTGAGTTCATGCATTTGCTGGCACACACATTGGCCAAGTAGGTCGTCTGTACCTGCCCTCATGTTGCTGTGCACTATGTTGTTGTTGTGGGTTGCACTTCCTGGCTGCTTTATTTAGTGCTGTCTTATTCACGGGCTATTTTTGCCCTGCACTCCCAGACCAGTTTGCCCGGCTTCCTTAGCCTGCAATATTCAGCAGGATTAGCACCGGGCTATTTCCATTTCAATATAGCTTGCTCTGTGCTCCGGGCTAAGTTTGCCCGCCGGGCAGTGCTAATTTAGCCCCCTGGACAAAGTTTTGAATATCTGGCACCATGTCACTAAGGTTCATACTGACAAGGAAGGAAGATATGTTATTTCACAGCTACAGTTACATAGTATTAAGCTGACATGAAGGGTGATTTATGCCCCTAATCAGAACTGCCCCAGGTTTTTTTCAGAACTTTTTCTTATTCCGTCTACTTTTGAGGCCCCCTTCCTAATTGGAGGGGAATTCAATCTGGTGTTGCATCAGATGGATAAAACAACAGGGATGGATAAATCCCATTCCATGGCTCATGCGGTAGTTAAGCCATTTATGAATGACTTAGGCCTGATTGATTCATGGTGGGAATTATATGATAAACAAGATACTTTTTCTTACTTTTCAGTGGTTCACCAAACTTATTCAAGAATTTACTTTTTCTTAATATCAAAAATGTTGCTACATGTAGTTTAGGAGGCAAAATACACTGGGATAGTGTTATCTAACCATTCGCAGTGTTTACTGACAATGAAAATCTCAGATGCAGTCTCTAAATTAAAAATCTGGAGAATGGATGTGGCACTATTAAATAAACCCCCTATGGAAAAAAAAATTCAGATGCATGCAAAGAATTTTTTTAATAAAGTTGAAGATACATTACCAATAATAATTTGGGAATCTTTTAAGGTATCTATTAGAGGTTTGATGCAAAAGTTGGCATCATTTGAGTATAAAAAGCGGGAACGCCTAATAAATCAATTAGAAAAAGAAATTAACAGAATGACACAGATTCATAGTGTCACATTTGATTCTAATATTTTATAAAGAAATAATACACAAAAAGGCTCAACATAATTAATAATTGAAAAGACAGAGGGCCAGATATTCAAAACTTTGCCCCGGGGCTAAATTAGCACTGCCCGACGGGCAAACTGTGCCCAGAGCAAAAACATAGCTATATTCAAAACAAATAGCCCGGTGCAAAACCAGCTGAATATTGCAAGCGAAGGAAGCGGGGCAAACAGGCCCAGGAGGTGCAGGGCAAACATTGCCCAGGATTAAGACAGCACTGAATATAGCAACAGGGAAGTGCAAACTGCAGCTGCAGCTTATTAGGCTCTGTAGCAAGCCAGTGTTGCAGGTGGAGAACATTGTGTGTGATTGCACAGAGATGTCACACAGCTACTGCAAACACGCCTCTCAACCTCCTGCCTCCTAACTCAGGGACAAGGCTTAAAACAATCAGGGACAAAGGTTTAAAATCAGGGACACACCTTATAAATTGGAGGTATCTACTCAGGAAGCTGCTAGAATAAGTGGTGTAGTATAAAATGCATTTGCTAGGGAAGAACACATCTGTAACAGTAATGTCTGACATTATGTTATGCTTACAACCCCCACTGTTTGGTCATGGAAACACAAGTTGTAGGAGGGACAGAGTAAACGTTTGAGGTAAAATCAGGGACGTCCCTGAAAACCAGGGACAGTTGAGAGGTATGACTGCAAACAACAATGTAAGCCACACACTGCTGAACTGTGCTATCCTGAAGTGAGGTTGTTTGCCCGGGGCTAACCTTATTGCACAAGTGTTGAATACATTAGCCCAGCGCAAACTGGTTAGCCTTATAGGCAAATGGGAGCTATATTCAAAGCTCCCATGCAAATGAGCCTACTTAGGTAATCTGTGGGCAAACAAGTACATTTGCATCTCATTAAGTGCTGTATAGCATACATTACCATGCAGTTTGCCCGGTGCTACTGCATGGAGCGAAAAGCTCCCCCTTTTGGTCGGAATGGAAGTACAGGCTGGATGCTGCAGGCCAAGGCATGCCCACAGCATCCCCTGTTGGTTGGAATGGATGTACAAGCTGGCAGCAGCAGGAACTGTGCGCTATAGTGGCACGAGCAGTGCATACAACATAGCTATGTAGCACTGCAAGCAGTACATAATGAGATATATAGATCCATAGCGATCTATAACTATAGATCAATACAAAGACACATGCATACACATGATTTAGGTACTAAATCCCGCTGACTATTTTCCCGACGTTTGAAATCCCGCCCTCTAATTCCCGAAAAAAGAACTGCCCGAACGCAGATATTCCCATCAGTGTAAATCCCGATGCAATTCATATTTGAAAGTCTCCAGATCTCTCAAAAACCAAACTCTGCCGAAAACCAGACTCAACCAAGATAACACACAAAGCTACGTATGGGAGCACTGTAAGTGCTGGGGTTTCTGCAGTGCTTTGTTATAACCTTCGTGATGCATAAAATTCCTCTCACTGGTATGAGGAAGATCTGAGTGTGGTACAGAGTATCTGTTAAGGCATCGTATGCGGTGTTATGACAAACAACAGGGGCTTAACCTATGTGATCTGGGAGACATTCTGGCCAGAACCTATGACCAAATCAGAATGAAAAGAATGATTTCAAATGGAACCAAGAAATGTAAGTCACACTATACTGTGTATACCCCTCGTTCATGAAGGGGGAACAGATCACACAGCTAACAGAGATTGTACAGGCAAAAGCATTAGTTATAATATTAACAACTGTGTCTCTTTGGCAATATTCGTTTGTGAAGATGCATTATCCTATTTTTTCAAAAGTGTTGGCACTTGCTTCAGTACTTCTGAGGGTGACACGCTACGACCATTCTCCCGTGGATTCAAGGCACACCCAGGTATGGAGTCTGAGTCTGGAAACGGATTCTTCAGAGGATTTCATTTTTTTCGCATTTGAATCTCGGATTTTAATCAGTCGGGATTTCGCTTTTTTCGCATTTTGTCTCGGATTATGGTCGCATGGGCAATCGGTCGGCAGGAATAAAGTACAGATACCATATACATATATATATATAGCTATATACACACACCCTACCAGTGGCCACACATGCCCTGGATGATGCCTTCTACTCCATACCAATAGAGGCAGCCCACAGCAGGTGTGGGGTGGAACAGTATGCATGGGGCAGGCATTAGGGCAAACCCGTTGGGATGGGGGTGGGTTGTCAGCCGTAGGGTCACTTCTGTGGTAGCGTATTCAGCCAATGATATAGCGACCTGGGCAGACAGGCTGGGCCAGGCAGCCCTCTCACAGCCGCCATGGTTCCTGTGTCCACCTGTAGCTTCATTCTCCTCTGGTAGTCCAGTGGTCTCTCTCTTCGAAGCACCGCCTCCTGACCCTCGTGTAGAAAAACAATATTCATTTTCCTGGTAGTTCGTTTTCTGCACCGCCTCCTGATCACAGCTGAATAAAAAGTTGCATTGTCTTCGAGGATGATCTCTCAGCATCGGGCTTGACCACGGTTGAATATTGAGTTGTTTCTCAGGTGCCGCGCCGCAGGACTACCATCCAGCCTCAATGGCTGGCTTGGTCGGCTCATTCCTCTTCACACACGGCTGCCGCCAACTGAGTGCAGGGAAGCCTCCTTCCTACCCTCAGTCGGGCGGCCGTGGTGGTGAGAGGAGGGCTGAGCCTGTCACCGGCTCCATTCTGGTAACTATATGGATGGGCGGGTTATCACCGCGGGGGCTACTAGACTACCAGGAAATAGGCTAATATATTATTCAACCATGGTCGGAGCGGTGCTTGGGGGATCACTAGACTACCAGGGAAATGAGGTTTTAATCACAACGGGGTTGGGAGCAGCTTGGGGGACCAACACCAGACTACCAGGGAATTACGCGACTTTGATTCAACCCTGGTGGGAGCGGTGCTTGGGGACCACTAGACTACCAGGGAAATAGGCATATATAGTATTCAACCGTGGTCGGGAGCGGTGCCATGGGGACTACTAGACTACCAGGGACAATGTGGATTTTATTTCCAACAGGGTCGGGAGCAGTGCTTGGGGTGGGGGGACCACTAGACTACCAGGGACAATGTGGATTTTATTTCCAATGGGGTCGGGAGCGGTGCTTGGGGAGGGGACCACTAGACTACCAGGGATACATCCGTTATGGTGGTCGGGGGTTGTGATTCATGGGGGGCACCTCCATTACCTGCCAGCTTTTTGGGCGATAGTTAGCACCGCGCTACAGGTTGCACTAATGCCTGTAGCGCGGCACTATACCTTTCAATATGCTGTTGCGCAGGCATTCAGGTCCCATCCCCTCAGTCCCTCCCCTGCATACATTATGATTTAGCGTTGGTGCTAACACCTAGCGCCGACACTAAATGTCCTTTTGAGTATTGCTGTCGGGGGCAAATTCGGTGCTAATCCAGCGTAACGGATTTGCGCCTGGCGCTACCCTTTGAATATCTGGCCCTGAATCTTTAATCCATTACACTAGATCTAATTATTACTTTAAGACAGGCAAACCATTGAAATTACTAATGTGGCAAATTCAAAAGGACCAAACCCAAAACTCTGTAATTGCGATTAGAAATTTTAAAGGAGAAATTTGTGATAAACCTGTAGAGATAAATGATTGTTTTACACAATTTTATAAGCAACTTTACACTGCAGAATATACAGGAGATGAACAAGATATAGATTTGTTCCTCGATTCCATCTGTCTTCCAGCAATTCCTGAAGATATAAGTAAAAGTTTAGAGGTTCCAATATCTGATCAGGAGATATTAGAGGCAATTCAAGATCTTACTATTGGTAAAGCCCCTGGCCCAGATGGCCTTGGAGCCAAATTGTACAAAAAATGGAGCTCTATATTAATTGATCCCTTAAAATTAATGTTTTAATCCTTTTTTGGAAATACAAAAAATTCCAGAGACTTTTAAGGAGGCTATAATTCCGTTTTTTTTAAAGAAGGACATAGACCCGCTGAGCTGTGCATCATATAGACCCATCTCCTTACTAAACATAAATTATAAAATATTTACAAAAATAATAGTTAAAAGACTGAAGTGTATAGTACCAACGCTAGTCATTCAAGATAAAAATAGATTTATCAAATGGAGATCATTAATGGAAAATATAAGACATACTTTAAATATAGTAGCCTTAAACAAACAAGATGATGGTGCATTAATGGTGATAGATGCTGATAAAGTATCTGACAGAATAAAATGGTCATATATTTTAGCAGTTATAAGGAGGATGGGTTTTGGTGCACAACTCAGGAGGTGGATAAGACTTCTTTATAATTCTCCTTGTGCAGTAGTAAAGGTAAATAACATAATATCAGCAAAGTTTCAGTTGGGTAGAGGCACTAGACAGGGATGTTCACTTTACCCTTTAATTTTCGCAATGGTAATTGAACCTCTAGCGATAACTATAAGGAGTGACAGGGGGTATTAGTGGTATTGACATTATGAATAATGAGGACAAAATAGGTTTGTATGCAGATGACATAATGCTGTATTTAACCAAAACCGAAAGTCCTATTCCTCAATTAATTTGACCTACAACACAATTTGGTAAAATTTCAGGTTATAGAATTAATTGGTCAAAAACTATAATCCTGAAATTAAACTCTAATTTACAGGTTCAACAACCAGCGAATATTCACATGCAAATTTCATCAACTATCATTAAATATTTTGGAGTGAATATTGCGGCAGATGTATCAAATATGTATAAAGTTAATTTTGAGGACTGGATTACTAAAATAGAAAAAGATTTATTAAACTCGCTATATCTAACACTAATAGGCAAAATTAATCTGGTTAAAATACAAATATTGCCGGAGCTGTTTTTTCCCTTTCAGGCCTTAGCAACACCAATACCTCAAACTTTTTTAAGCAACTTAAAACTGCGGTAACAAAGTTTTTGAGAAAGTAATTCAAATTCTTGAATAGCATACAGCACCTTAACATTACCAAAACAAAATGGGTGACAAGCTCTGTCAGACTTCTAAAAATAATATTTAGTGGTACAAGCTGTGTAGTGTTAGCATTGGATCCAGAAAGGTAACCTTGATTCTTCTTCAACAGTAATTGAAACTAGAGCACAGTGCTATCCCTCTCTGGCTAATTTACTATATTCATTTACACCAGAACAAAAATTGCATAATTTATTGCTGATCACTCGAACTACATATATAAGTTGGTTGTTGCTTCAAAAATTGATAGGTGAAAAGGGGCTTATTTCAGAGTACACACCTATTTATAATAACTATGATTTTCCCACATCTAATGCGATAAAATGTAAAGAATGGCAACAACAGGGGGCACATCAGGTTGGAGATATCTGGGAAAATAATATGCTGAAAACATCTGACCAAGTAGTCAATCAGTTTGGTGTATCCAGAAATCAAATTCTACAATATAATGAACTAAAAAGCTATTTAAATAAGAATAGAGAAATAATTAAGATTATAGAAAAAATTATTTTGCTAGATGTTTTAACAAAAAAATTCTGATGGGAAAGGATTGATTTCGATGTTGTACCAGGCCTTACAAAACAATTTGGGAAGAAACATTAATAATATTAAAACCAAGAAGGAGAGAGATTTGGGTTTGAGCCTGACAGAAGAACTATGGAGTGAAGTTATTGATGCATATCTTAATAATGTACTTTCAATTAAAATGCAGCAGATTCAAATGAACACAATACACAGAACATATTATACTCCTAAAAAATTGCTTCAATTTAACTCCACTTTATCTGATAAGTGTCCAAGATGTCCAAAAACCACTGGAACCTTAATCCATCTCATAGGCTCGTGCCCATATCTTTCTAATTTTTGGTCTAAACTGGAGCATGTATGTAATCTTACTTTTAATAAAAGTATACAATTATCTCCATTAGTTAGATTATTGGGAGCATATCCAAATAAAAAAACACTAGATGGACCACAAAGAAAATTCTTAACATTATCTACAGTGGTGGCAAAAAAATGTATCCTGATGAAGTGGAAGGATACAGATCCTCCTGTTTTTAAGGCCTGGATGAACCTGATGAATGACATCTCAAAGTTGGAACAGACTTGGTATAGAAAGAATGGAAAGTATGCAGAGTTTGAAAAAATGTGGACACCATTCCTGGTGGCAAAAAGATCAAATACTGTCTAATTGGATAATTGAACAGTATTGGTAAGGGTAGTTCCTGGATCCCCCTCTCAGTAAATACGATGAGTGGAACCATGAGACCTGGCCAGAGGAAATTCCTATGATGGAAAAGGTGCTCTAATCCTATATCTGAACTGAGGGAAGGAAAAAAGTAATAATTATGAAGGAAACACTCTGGGTGCTGTTCTTAAAGCAGGAGAAATGAAACTTAAGCCTGTGTTGTTATATGGAAAAGAGGTCTGGGCTTCAGATTTTTTAAACAGATTAGAAATATCCCTACAACACTTATAAAGCCCTCTTGCAACATGGCAAAGAAGAATGGCCCCTCGTCATGGGGCAAAAGACATCACCCGATGGTGGATTAATTCTCAATGAAACCACAATTGCCCTCCAGAACACGGCTGTGTGTTGGGGGAGGACGCTTGTGACCTGCAGAGACAGCTGAGCAGTGCACTGAGGGAGGGGGAAAGAGAGAGAAAGGTACTGAAAGATCTGTAAAAGCTGCAGTGTGAGGAGGGACACCGGGAAGATCTACACAGTGCTGTGAGGAGGAGAAGTTCAGGATGGCTGGGTGGAATATTAATGGCTCGGTCTGTCGCCTCTGTATCGGGCAGCTCAGCAGGGGCATGTGTGTGGAGTTCCGCTATGTTGCTCTCCATGTCAGAAAGAATTTTGGGGGACTGAGCTCACGACCTGCAGAACAAAATTCTTCCTGACAATATCCCGCTGTGTTTCTCACTCTCAGTGTCTGGTCACGACATCGCTGAGACGTGCACCATGGGAAAGGCAGAACAAATTGTCCCTGACACAGAGAGCACAACAGCAGAACTCCACACACATGCCCCTGCTGAGCTGACCGAGACAGAGACAGAAGCAAGAGACTGAGCCGTTAATATTCTGCCCAACTACTCCGAACCTCCCCTCCTCACAACAGTGTGTAGATGTTCCTGTGTCCCTCCTCATGCTGCAGCTTTTGCAGAGTTGTGTAATCCTCACTGCACAGCTGTTTTCAGCACAGCATTTCGCCAGAGTTGTGTAATACTGACCACACAGTTGACCTATACCTTTCCGACCCTCGTCCAGAGAAAGAGAACAAGACAGAGACAGAGAGTTGTGTGCCCCAGACTCCCACACAGACACAAGCAGCAGCATGGCCGGACAGTCACATGGAGCCTTTTGTGCTCACAGTTCCTTAATCCACAGCTTACACTGTTTACAGCCCCGTTGTTTAACAGTCACGCTCACCATGTTACAAGCACATTAACCCACTCAAGAGCATGGGTCAACTTGAGAATTAATCCACACCTGGGTGGTTGGAGGCTCATGCTCCAAACCTCCCACAGGCATGGATTAATTCTCAAGTAGACCCACGATCTCTCGTGGGTTAATGCTTACTTGAAAGTACTGTCCTTTACAGCCACAGCCATGGTAAGGGCTGAAATAGGGAGAGTTCCTATTGAAACATTTACAGAGTTAAGAATGGTTAACTACTGAATAAATTAAATAATAATAAGCATAATCAATTTTCAGTGCAATGTCTACATGAAAAAATAAAGTGGACAAACAATAATCTAAAATCAAAATGACTTAATTCACTAAAAATGGTTCTGAATAATATAAATCTATCACATTTATGGAATGATTATCAAAGAAAAATGTCTCTGTCCAACATAAAACCATGGCAAAAATGAAACTGATGGAAGGAGCGCACAAAAAGTACATGGACACAATCAGAAATCAAAAATTTGCAGTATGGTTTAAAATAAATAAAATAACACACAACATTGAAGACTATTTATTGTTGGCCCTTAGTCCAGAACAAAGAAAAGTGATTACTTGGGCAAGATTTGAATTAATACAAACAGATGTTGACGACAGATAAGGACTGCAAGGCCCATCCAGTCTGCCCATGTTTTCCACCATATGGATGTGCCATAGGCCTGTACTCTGTCAATGGCCTATCTATTCGTACTCATCAGTATTGCTCCCTTATGCCTATCCCATGCCTGTTTGAAGCCCTGCACTGTATTCATATCCACCACTTCCTGAGGTAGGCTGTTCCATACATCCACCACCCTTTCTGTGAAAAATAACTTCCTCACATTACCCCTTAATCGGCCTCCCTCTAATCTCATGCTGTATCCTCTTGTCCTGCTATTTTTCTTATATTGAAACATGTTAAGACTCTTTCACCTTGTTAATGCCCTTAAGATGTTTGAATGTTTTGATCATATCACCTCTCTCCCTACTCTGCTCTAGGGTATACACATTGAGCTCCATTAATCTGTCCTCATAAGTTTTCTGATGTAGTCCCTGCACCATTTTGGTTGCCCTTCCCTGGAATGCCTCAATTTGGTTAATGTCCTTGTTAAGGTGCAGCCTCCAGTACTGCACGCAGTACTCCAGATGGGGCCTAACCAGTGTCTTATAAAGAGGGATTATTACCTCCTTCTTACGACTTGCGATACCCCTACTAATACACCCCAGCATCCCTCTAGCCTTATCTACTGCTTTAGTGGTCTGCTTGAATGATTTCAGGTCATCTGTGATGACGATGCCCAAGTCTCTTTCTTCCCTTGTGATTGCTAGCAACTCCCTTCCCAACCTATAGGTGGCTTCAGGGTTTCTTTTCCCTATGTGCATGATCTTGCACTCCTTTGCATTAAACCCCATTTGCCACTCTTCTGACCATTTTGCCAGTTTATCCAGCTCTCGTCTCGTTCTGTCCACCCCATCTAGATCATCTAGTCTGTTGCAGATCTTGGTGTCATCTGCAAACAAACCTTACCCTCCAGTCCATCTGCAATGTCATTGATGAAGATACTGAAGAGGACTGGCTCTAGGACTGATCCCTGAGGTACCCCACTTGTGACTTGCATCTATTCTGACTGTATACTGTTTAGCACCACTCTCTGTTTTCTGCCTGCCAACCAGTTTGCCACCCAGTTGACCAACTTCTGACCCACCCCGAGCCTACTCAGCTTATTTTTTTTTAAACTTTCTTTATTTTAAAAAGTTTTTTCTTGTGGGGACATTCGCACATATACAACAACCATATTACAATCAGGAGTCATATATAAATTTTACATCATATAAGTAGGCAAGGACAATCAAGATATTAAGCACTTAGGAGTCACAATTTCATGTTTTTCTTGGGACATCAGGAACCACTCACATGGCCCTAATTCAATTGGGCACCCCCTCTGCATGCCCTTTTCTGTTGGGCCTGAGCCCGTCTCCATTCAGTTATAATTTTAAACATCTCAGCTTTCATTACTAATTCTATCCCCTATTCCATTATATGAGAAGTTTAACAATTCTATATGACTATAAAGTTTATTATGGTTCAACCCAGCCTCCCTTATAATTAATCCTGGGCAGACTAGCCCAGGTCAAAGGTCTCATAGCCCCGAGGCGTCCTCAGGCCTATAGCTTTTAATTTGTTTTATTAGTTTCAGCCTTTAGGCACCATTAAGAATGAAATCCGAAGATTCAGTTGACATATAGATTACCCATCTCCTCCAGATTAATTCAAATTTACCATAATTCCTGTTAAGTGTTGCCGTCATGGCCTCCATCCTATAGGTAGAAATCATGATTTCCTGCCACCTCTGCAAAGTGACTTCTTTTCGATAGCCAATTCTTGGTTATCGCTTTTGTTGCAACTAGGCAGGCTATTTTAGAAATTTACTAGTATTGGGGTCTCTACACCTTTGGGATATTCCATAAAAATACAACATTGGAGTTATTTGTAAGTCAGATCCCACTATGGTCTGTAGAGTCCGCTGCAGCCCCCAGAAAGTTTTGCAATTTGGGCATCCCCAAAAGATGTGACCCATCGCTGCAGGAGAACATCCACATTTCCTCCAGCAGACTGAGGCCCCCTCCCCTTGGTATTTCCCTTGTACTGCAGGTGTCTTAAAAAATCTAGTAAACATCTTCCATGCAAATTCTTTC
Organism: Neoceratodus forsteri; assembly: GCA_016271365.2. Lineage (NCBI taxonomy): Eukaryota > Metazoa > Chordata > Ceratodontiformes > Ceratodontidae > Neoceratodus > Neoceratodus forsteri. The sequence continues at coordinate 746,863,128 of CM057456.1, read as the reverse complement.
CAGCTTATAGCAGACATTCCCCACTGTATTCTCTGTGTCGCCCAGGACCATTGCTCATCATGTATCTGAAGCCCCAAGTCTTCTTCCCAAGCTTTCTTAATAGATTGGATAGAGTCCCCCCTCCATTCAAGCAGAGCATTATATAGAATCGAAATTATATGTTTTTTAGGCGGATCCCCTTCTATTGCCTTTTTTAGAATTTCTGCAATCTGGGGAGGTGGTTTTCTCCTATGTAAAATCCGTGTTTGAAGTGATCTGATATAAGCCCTAATCTGAAAGTAGCGGACTCTATCCTGCCATGAAATCTTGTATCTGGCAACTAACGTTTGAAAGTCCAGGATCTCTCCTCCTTCTAAAAAGTGCCATATTAAGTATAGTTTATTCTCCTCCCATTTTTTATATCCCTATCCCATCTGACAGGAACAAAGGATGTCAGGTATGGTATTGACCATAATAAGTATCTCCACTCCTTGGCCCTTTTGTCTGACACCACCCTATGTCAAATGCACAAGGTGGTCTCTGTAAATGGATTATTTCTCTCCTGTAAGTATCTGTTCCCCTCTTGTGAGAGTAAAACTTTTTTTATATTCATCATGCCCCCTCCATAGAGTTCAGCTGATTTCCACCTGGCTATATATGAGTGATCCATCCAATATATGGTTGTTCTTAATTGAGCTGCTTGATAATATATTTTCACGTTAGGTAAAGATAGACCCCCCTCCCTCCTTGGGATCTGAAGGGCAGAGAAACGTATTCTCTGCCTTCCCCGGCCCCACAAAAAGCGGGAGACCCTTCTGTGTAGTGTCATTAAATATGAATCAGGGACAAGCAGGGGCAGAGTCTGGCTCAGGTATAATATCTTGGGGAGTAGCACCATCTTAATTGCCTCTACTCTTTGTACCAAAGATATAGGGATCGGGGCCCATCTCTCCAAATCTTTTCTAAGTTTGTCTAGGATCGGGGTATAGTTAATGTGAATAGCTGACTCGCATCAATCTCAGGTAGACCCCTCGATATTTCACACATGTAAGATCCCATTTAAAGGGAAAGGAATTAACTATTCTGTCTGAGGGCATATATTGGTTTTTTTAACACCTCCGTTTTATTCGTGTTTATTTTGTAACCTGCCAAATCTCCAAATTCTGTTAGGGTGCACCACAAAGGTTCTATAGATTGTTCTGGGTCAGAGAGGAATATAAGTAGGTCGTCTGCGTACAGGGCTAATTTATGTGTTTCTTCTCCTATCTCCCAGCCCCTCACCAATTCCTCCTGCCGAATCTTCTGAGCTAACCTACCCAGCTTATTAATCAATCTTCTATGTGGAACAGTATCGAAAACTTTGCTGAAGTCAAGATAGGCAACATCAACTGCTCCCCCTTGGTCCACCACTCTGGTTACCAGTCAAAGAAATCTATGAGATTGTCTTCCTGTTGTAAAACCCATGTGGTCTTGGATCCTGTGCTCCCATGGATTCCGAGTGTTGCTCTATCCTTTCCTTAAGGAGTGCCTCCATAATCCTGCCCATTACTGAGGTAAGACTGACTGGTCTGTAGTTCCTTACCTCCTCCCTGCTACCACTCTTGTGGAGTGGGATCACATGAGCCCTTCTCCAGTCTTCTGGGACCTCTCCTGTGCTCATAGACTCACTAAACAGTTCTGATAAAGGCTGTACTAGTTCCAACCTTAACTCCTTTAGTACCCTAGGATGTATGCCATCAGGTCCCATTGCCTTGTCCACCCTGAGCTTAGCAAGCTTTTGTATGACCCTTTCTTTTGTGAAGGGACTAATGCAGACCTCCTTCCCTCCCTGTGTCCATGGTGCTGAGCTGTGGGCTCTGCCCTACCTTCTCCTCAGTAAATACTGAGCAGAAGTATCTATTTAGGACAGATGCTTTTCCTTGGTTCTCCTCCACACACTCCCCCTTATCCCATTTGATCTTAGCAAGACCAATGTTTTCCCTGACTGTCTCACTCGGTGACAGTGCCGTCAGCCGACTATGAAACTACAACCATAGGCAAAGGTTATGGGTCACCATATGAACCTGATGTGCAGAGATACACATGAAGACACGTACCAAGGGTAAATACCTTCCTTCCACAAGCCTCCATGTTGGCAAAATTTGCATGTAGAGATCAATCAGGTGTGAGGCTTCATGGCCCTGATGGGATCTGCAGCTCCAGAAGCCCCGAAGTGTGGTGAGGCTGATTACCTTCAGACATTTTGGGTGTTCAACACTGCATAAGAAGGTCCCTGGGGATGGCTGGATTGGAAAGGGGATGCCTCCTCAATTACTCTGGGCCATGGTTGGACCATAGAGAAAGGTCCACAGTGTCGATATTAAGAACTCCGAGCAGTCCCAATGGCAGGGCTGCAGCATCGCAACTTGTATAGGCCTCAAGGTCAAGCACCTGGAGCATCTCCACCAGGAATCTCTGGTACACAAAGTACTCAGCAGCAGAAGGAAGGTGGATACATGATTCATTTTCCTCTAAGGAGGACATCAATGGAGACTTCTGGGTAGGGTCAGTACAGGAGGAAGGGCCTGAATTGGACCTTAATAGACTCCTTTTGGCAGTTCTCTAAGGCATCAACCCACAATCAGTGCTGCTTCCACGTCAGCAGTCCCATAGGGCCTATTAATGAGGGCATCCTATCAAGGAAATAGTAAGGGCCAGCCCGGTGGTGCTGAGGGTTGAGGCACTGGATGCCACACCTCATGCCACACTGGTGACCCGTGTTTGGGAGCAAGTTTGGGCCACCGGGGGTAGGCAGGGGAGGAGAAGGTTGGAGCATCCGCAGACAGCTCACCTTCTCCTGGGGAGGGAGGGATAAGGGAGTCGGCAATAGGGTGCCTCCCATCAGTGGTTGGGCCAGTACTGAGCCGGCATCTGGCTTAGAAAACGGGAGGCACAGTGCAGCAGACGTTGGCTGGTGTGTGCACAACAGCATACGCATACCTACCCGGATGTCACTGCACGTTCGTACCCATTGTGGGAGGGATGGGACGGATCTCACGGACAACCTCAAGCTCTGGGAGAGTGACAATGCTCCAAGGCCCCACGCCTACTGTCAGACTCCACTCACCTGGGTCCTGATCCTCCATGCCACAGTCTGAAGCATGCAGCCATTGGATTTCAAGCAGCGCTGTAGTAGTGGAGTGGGGGGTACAAGCCAGGGGGGTTGCTGTCAGGTAAGGACTGTGAAGCGAAGCTCCAGGAGGGGACCCAGGGTGGCAGAGTCTGTGGTAGGGTGGGAGAAGCTATGGGGTCATCCAAGAGAGATCCCTGGGCTCAGTGACCAGAGGGAAAAAGAGTAAAAAAAAAAAAAAGTAAACAGTGAGGCCCCTCTAGAAGAAGTTGAAACTCCAGGTCTCAGGGGCCTCAGTCCAGGCTGCGGAACTGTATGTGGGGACTCACCCAATGAAAGGGCCTAGTAGTCACCCGAAGGGCACCCTTCTACATCCAAGGAGTGACACAATCAGTGCCCTTGGAGGGAAATCACCAGGTGAGGAGACAGGAGCCATACAGATCCCACTGCATGATCCTGATCCATTACTGGTGATGATGTCCTCCAGCGACTTCTGCGAGAAACCTGTCTCCAGGTCATTGTCTGACTCTGAGTTGGAGCTGCCTCTAGCACCATGCTCAGGTTTGGTGATGTCCTCGGAGACAGGCTGCCCCAAGTCACTGCGATCGACACTGTCCCTGACCCCTCACTTGGTGTCAATGTCAACACTGCACACAGTGCCATCACCCTCCTTGGTGTCAGGATGACATCCAAGCTGACATCATCATCAACAACACCTCACTCTGAGCAAGGCCCAGTATCAACACCATGGCTGTTACCATAACCATGTCTGGAGCTGTCCCTTTCCTCGCCATCACTTGCAACTCTATAGTCAGAGGCAGTCTCCAAACTGGCACTGGCATGGCCAGCAGCCTTAGTCCCAGTCCTTCCCCTGACACCATGAACAGTATCGGGGAAGGCCAGGCATCATCCTTAGGGTCACTTGCCATGTTGCCATGGCGAATAGTGACAACAGCAAAGGTGACACCAGATGATGACACTGAGGTGTCCACCAGTGCAAACTGAGCATATAGCTTTGGCCTCACCATCAGGGACGTCTGCGGCTCACGGTAGGCAGACTGTGGAGGGTTCTGAGCTGGCCAACCAGAAAGAGTTGTCTGTCCACCTGACCTTACCACAACAGTCTCTGCCACCTCAGTATGCTGAGGTAGAGGAGAACTCTGTACTTCCTTGGAACTAGAGGTCCAGAGAAGAGGCCCAGAGGAAAGACCTCTGGATCTTACTTTGGATGTACACATGTGAATGCCTGCCTCCAAAGATGGGGATTGGGCAAAACCACTTCAACATGCAGTTCTTCCAAGTATGACAGTCTAAGGAGAAACAGGCGTCGCAGGCATCCATGTCATGCTCTGGGCCAAAGCAGGCCATGAAAGTCTGATGCCAGTCCGTTGTAGCCATTTGTACCCACAAGGGCACCAATGCATGATGGGTGGCTTCGGACCTTTTTCTTTGACATGGCCCCTTTGGCATGGATTTTGCATCATGTCGAAAACAAAAAGAACAAAAATGGCACCATAAACCAATAAACATAACAGTATGGTGACTCCAAATCAAATGCGTGCTCCCTTGCGGTCTTTGTACCTCCAGCCCAGACCCATAAGTGGGAGTAAATGGTGAAGATTTGATTCTTGGAAGATCTAGTTCTATTACTCCCACTACATCATCAGCATGGGACCTCACTTATTGTTACTTCACAACCCTACTGTTTGACATGTGTCACAAGTTACCAATCAAGCAGCAGGAAAGTGACTCTTGGTTACTAATGATGTCACAGTCAGTGAGGTCACAATGCTGATGATGTATAGGGAGGAAAAGAACTGACTTTGACAGCCTCCAGGTAAAGTGCTGTTCTATTATGCACCACACCCAGTACAGTGAGGCTGACAATCTTCTAATTAGCAAAACATTAAAGGAAAAAAACTTCAAATATAAAAAGTGATAGCTGACTACTTTTGAAAGTTACAATTAATTTCAGGAAGTAAACTAGCTCTTTAAGTAAGTTGTTCAAGGTCACACAGTGACCTCACACTGCTGGAGCTAGTGGGATTCAAACTTAGCTTTCCACAGCTTTATGCTGCAACCACTTGGCTACCTTGTCTCATAACATCCACAGTGGGGGAGTATTGTTGAGTGGAAAAAAATAAATCATTATCTTGGGGTGCCCAGGACAGCTCACACAACCAACAACCAACATAGAAACACAGAATTTGTTGGCAGAAAAGGACCACATGGCACACCCTGTCTGCCTAGATGTTCCACATCAAGTCTGTCTCCATAGACCCTAACTAGTCTCTGGTAACCCTCACTCCTCCCTGCCTATTTACTAATACTCCCCAATGTCTATCATATGTATGCTTGAAGCCCCTTACTGTTTTTGCCTCTGCCACTTCTGTTGGCAGTCTTTTCCAGGCATTTAATACTTTTTCAGTGAAGCAAGTACTTCTTCCCATCCCTCAAACTTCTCCACATTTAGCTTCACTGCATGCCCTCTGGTTCTGACACTCTTTCTCATTTGAAAGAGACTCCCCTCCTGTACCCTGTTCACCTCTGTTGAGTACCTGTAGGTCACTATCATGCCCGCTCTCCTTTCTTCTAGCCAGGGTGTACATGTTGAGATCTCTCAGTCTCTCCTCATTGAGCTTTCGATGCAACCCCTGCATCATCTTAGTTGCCCTCCTCTGGACTGCCTTCACCCTGTGTCCTTTCTGCAGTCCAGCCTCTAGACCTGCCTGGACACAATACTCCAAGTAGGGTCTCACCAGTGATCAATACAGTGGCAACACCACTTCCCTCCATCTGCTGGAGATACCTCCCCCTATGCATCCAAGAATCTCACTGGCCTTACACACTGCTCTGTCACACTGTCCTAGGTCATCAGATATGAAAACCCCAAGGTTCCATTCCTGGTTAGTGACTGACAGTTCTTCTTCCACATCCCATACTTAACTCCTGGGTTCCTATTCCCTAGCTACATGATTCTGCACTTTTTAGCATTGAACCCCAACTGATCCATGTTCTTGTACACTCCTCAAGTTTCCCAAGGTGCCTATGCATTTTCTCCACACCCTCCTTAGTACTGACCCCATTACAGATTTTGGTGTCATCTGCAAAAAGGCATCCCTTCCAGTTCTGCAATGTCACTTTCAAAGACACTGAAGAGGACTGATCACAGTACTGAGCCCTGCGGCACCCTGATGGTCATTCTTCTGTTATTACAGTGCCCATCCATTAACCAGTTCCTTATCCAATTTACCAGTTTGGTTCTCACCCCAAGGCTGCTCAATTTATTCATCAGTCTCCTGTGTGGCACAGTGTTGAAGGCCTTGCTAAAGTCCAGGTAGGCCACATCCACTGCCCTCCCTAATTTATTTCCCTTCTCACCCAGTCGAAGAAATCAAACAGATTTGTTTAGCATCACCCCCCATCCTCACACATGAACCCATGCAGCCTTTGGTCTTGTAACCCTTTGGACTGGACACAATTGGTCTTATAAAATGTCATTATCTTCCCCTCTTTTGCTGCTCCTGATTCTTGTCTAGTGGTTAGAGTACTAGCTTTGGAACTGGGACATCACAAGTTCAATCCTAAATAAAGCCAGATACTCACTATGTGACCTTAGCTAAGTCACTTACTCTCCCAGTGCTCCGGTCCACACAACTGTGGAAATCGGTAGTAGCAGGACCCTACTGGAAACAAGATGCCGCATCTCAGCTGGGCTATCTTGGGTGAATAAACTGTAAAATAAATCAAAACATACAGCCCAAGATTCTAGCTGCCTTCCTCACAGCCGAAGGCATGATTCCTCGGGCTTAAGGAGGACATGCACGTTGATCTCCAAGTCCCTTTGCTGCTCAGTTTTCTGTAATGGAGAGTCTTCGATCCTGTGAGTCCACTTCTTTCCAAGTTGCATCTACTGAACAAGCAGTACCCTTCTGAACACCTTATATGTCTGGCTGTAAGATTTTCCAGCTAAATTGTTTAAAACAGCATGCTGCATGGCCAGGGGACTCTCATTCAGCAGCAGTAAAGATTGGTGCTGAGGCTGAGTCATCAAAGGGTCATAATTAGACGAGATACGCTGACATACTCAATTTAAGCTGAGAATTACTCTACAGAGGCATTCCCTCTAGGAAGGTTGACAGGCTTCATTAATTTCTGGATCATGTATTTTGCTTTAGCATTATACCGTTATCCTACTTATTACATCAGTTTTGTGCTGAAAAATACTGAGTGCATTTTTAGAAGACAAAGGACTTTTCAGATAAATTTAGAATCCACTGCAAACTACCACATAAATCATGAAGAACTTAACTCACGGCAGTGAAACAGCAAAAGTGCTGCTTCTCTTTTGTAGAATATAGTGATTTGCCGAATATTTAATCGCCGGTTTACTCATCTTGTTAAATACTGTAGTTAAATATCACCCAACACTGTTCATAAAACAGTACAGAACTCTGCAGTCTATTGGAACATCTATCCAAAACATGGCATTTGTTTTGTGTTTTATTTTTATTTTTTAAGAAAAAAAAAACAGATGCATAATTTGGGTTTGTCACCAATGGAGTTAACAGTAAGATGATTTCTTGACTCTGCCCGTTTCTCTATCTCCCCTAAATGTTTGCCCAGATATGATTTATAGAGATCTGTCTGGGTCATCAGTTATCTGCTGCTTTAGACTATTATTCATGATTATAAAAATCACACACTTCTGGTGGAGTTTCAATCTCTTTTTAATTCAGCCTAAATTCAAGCTGGATGATTGCAAAATAAATCTTTCAGCAAAGTTGTTTGTTATTTTTTCTTTTTTGTGAATTGGCAAAACAGCAGGAGGGGGTGATGGAGAGAGAGACCAAGAGAGAGAGACAAAAAAAGACAGACAGAGAGAGAGAGAGAGAGAGAGAGAGAATACATGCTACAAAAGTGTAGTGTACATGGAAATAAAGCCAACAAGGGGCTAACAAGCTCATACAGTAAACCACAAGCCCAAAGGGCAAGTAAGCATTAAACAACGACAGAGTATGGTTCTACTGTGGAATTAATCCATGGTTGGGGGGTGTATGAGGCTGCAGGCTGAGTGCTTCCAACCACCCACTCATAGATTAATTCCACAGTAGAACCATGCTCTGGAGTGGTTTAATGTGCTTGTAACATGGCAAGTGCAGAAACAGGGAAAGTGCAGAAATAGGGAGTCATGCTTTATAAGAGATAGTAATATTACATCCTATATTAGCAAGTACAATGAAACACAGATATAGATACAGGTAGAGTGGAATCATCTCCGTTTTTCTGCTGTGGTTGCTGTTTGGGACTTGGCTGCTGTGCATTATGGGAAATGCATATATTTAACTGCATTCTGTATATTGTGAGTGCAATGGTGAACAGCCATTCAATTACTGATTACATGCAGATGTGCTCAACATTTCAGAATATGTGTTCATTTTGGCTGACTTACTTTTGTGAACTATGGAATCATCTCCGTTTTTCTTGTGTTTGCTGTTTGGGATTTGGTGACTATGCATTATGAGAAATGCATATATTTAAGTTAACAGGAGATTGCAGCTCTGGTAGTTGTTCCTGGAATTCCCTTGGCAGGCCAATAGATGGCTTTGAAACTTCTGGCAGTTGTTCCTGCAGTTCCCTTGGCAGGCCAACAGATGACTGCAAAATTTCTGGTAGTTGTTCCTGCAATTCCCCTGGCCGGTCAACAGATGGCTGTGAAACAATGCTAGCAGCACAGCACTGTTTTACAGCCATTTTTAGATCAATTTCCAAATGTACTGAATTGAGCCAATCTGAAAAAACTTTCATAGACCAAGTAAAAAAGAGCCACATTACATAGCCATATAGACATTTTCAAGCTACTGCAGATAAAAACTATGACAGGTGGAATAGATTTGGTGGGCACTCTATTGTAAAATGGGGAACACATATGGTGAGCACTCTACCATGGACTCATTCAGAAGGAACCATCATGTACAGGAAACTAAAATGGGGAAGAGATATGGTGCATACTGTATCATGGATTCATTGATAATCAATGGCCACCTGATGCAGTTTCTCCAGTCAGGTGCATCCCTTTCTCTTCCCCATGTTACATTTGAATTTATTAGTTATTTTTCCCCATGGGGTGACATTATTTCATGAGTACACAGCATTTTTCTTTATTTCTTTAATATAATACATTTACTTAGCCAAAAAAAGGTTTATTTTAACTTAATATGGTTGTGAAAACTCTTCCAGAATTGCAGGTGTTAATCCTTAACAAGTATAGCAATCCTTAACAGGCATGCTAATGTTTCCAGCAGACTGCGAAGGATCTGACTTGCAGGTCATGTGACTGAGCCACAAAAACAGGACTACAATCAGCTTCTCTGTGGCATGAACGAGTGCTCCATTTCGTTCTGTTTGGAAACTCTTTTCAGACCTTAGCACTTGTAAGGTAAGTTCATGCTACGTGTTTGCTATAGAGAAATAATGCTTTGAAAGCTGCAGTTAACTGTTTTTTTTAAGAATGTTGTATGAAAATGTGCTTATTTGTAGATGAACCCAAACTATTTACAAAAGTCATTTTTACAGCTGCATAACATGAGCTAGGCTGAAGTAGTGCAGTTACATTGAGAAGAAGGCTTTGGTAGCACATGTCTGTGAAGGGGGGGGGGCTTTGGCAGCACATCACTGCAAATACACCACAGCTGTGTCCTTCCACTGGAGTGCAGACGAAGCATATCTCTCCAAGTCCTCTCCATTCGGTAATGTACAGTTGCTTTCTCCCCACCCCCGCACTATTTTCTTGCTCCCAACCATGCATTGAGAAAACTAGTTCGAGTCCAAATTGATAGGGGGATATCCAAAAATCTCTAGGCTTTGTTTATCGATTAATTTAACAGTACTGACTTAGTACTTTAATAATAAAATAAACAACCTATGCAACATACACATCATTTCTCAGAGTGAGATAACATTCTGGTCATTCTTGTAGAAGAATCATTTTAACATAATGAAACCCAGTAACGCAATTATAGGTTAGAATCAAAATTGATTAAAAAAAATAAGAAAAGAAGAAACTATTTTCCTACTTGTCCATTTTTCTCCAATTTAAATTCATTTGTTTAATCAAAAAAGAGCATTTCAATGTTATTTTCGCTTAATCTATTCAGTCAGTAGACACACATGTGAAAGAGCACAGTATCCGACGGGCAAAGGAAAAGAAAGAAAGAAAAGTCAATTCCAACTGACGTCAAAACTAAAGCTACATTTTGTTCATTTTAATAGTACTACTTATCTGGAGACAGCAATGCGGAGCTGATATGCAGAGGTGGACCAGTCTCTTTGTCTGCCATTCAATTTGTTTTAACCTCAGCAGGCTCATCTTCAAGAACCTCCGTGTCAGAGAACTGTCAGCAGCTATTAATCCTCCAGTTGAGGGGGCAGCTTTAATGTGCGTAGTATTTTGTGTACAGGAGGTGTCCACTGAATTATTCACAGGCGAATTTTTGTTTTCATTTGCATCTTCTGAAGTTCTGGACTCTACTGCAGCAGATTTTCTGCTCTCTGCACTTTAATGAATTGATTGAGCTGCTCCTTTGTCAAATAAAAGATGGGTTTTACCATTTATGTTGATTCTCACTTTGTACAGAAACAAAGAAAATCACCCTTGTAAGTACAGCATTTCTTCTCATTACTGAAAAAGTCACCTGTGTCTCTGTTTTTTGACAGATGAGACATCAGGGTATATAAAAACTTTAGTGCTACGAAGTTACAGGTTCCTTTAAAGCTAGCCAATTTTATTATCAGCTCTCTATCAAGTATTGCGATGAATGCAACAATTATAGTTGCATGTCTGTTTGACTGTGCAAGCATTTGCACTGATGTTTTGAGCTGGGGTTTACAAAATGCCTTGATACTGGGAACACAGCTGTCCATATAATGTAGCTACACAGAAACATATAAGCTTAGAAACTGTTGGCAGATAAAGACTGCTGGGCCCACCCAGTCTGCCCAATTTTCCCTGCCTATACTTTCACCGTAGACTCTACCCGATATTCGGCTACCTCCCCCGCCTGCTTCCCATCTAAGATTCCCTTGTGCTTATGCGATGCATGCCTGAAGTCCACCACTGTTTTCGGCCCCATTACCTCTGCTGGAAGACCATTCCAGGCATCCACCACTCTTTAAGTGAAGAGGTACTTCCTCACATCCCTCCTAAATTCCCCCCTTCCAACGTTATTGCATGTCCCCTTGTTCTTGTGCGCCTTCACCTCTGAGAAATACTCCCCTCCTGTACCTTGTTCAACCCTGTGAGGTATTTATAGATCTCTGTCATATCCACTCGTTCCTCCAGTTTTCCAGTGTTATATCTGTTCAGTTAGGAACTGCTTCATCAGGAACCAGGTATTGAGTATATCAGTCTCTAAGTTAGGAAATCCAACAACTTGAAAATTCTTCAAACACTATTTTTTCCTAACGCCTCCCTTTTTATGACTGAACAGAAACAGCTCTGCTGATACAGTGCAATTATATTGAGAAGTGGGCTTTGGTAGCATGTCACTTTGAATACACCTCAGCTGTGTCCTTCTACTGGAGCAGAGTTGGTGCATATCTCTCTGCATTCTCTCCAGTACAGTACGGTTGCTTCTTCCCTCCCCCCACCGTACTATTTTCTTGTTCCTGACCACACATTAAAAAAACTAGTTTCACTTAGGCACTGGTGAGGGACACCATGTAGAAACTTTAAAGAAGTGCCAGTGAGGACAGGACTTCTTTGCAGCCTGGTCCAATAATGATGCTCGTTTTTTGGCAGTGGGCGAGGACTTCTCGGAGCACTGAACTGCTGTAGGTTTCAGCTTGGTCAGTTTCACCACTGTCTGTGGGAATATACTTTTCTCCATTGTCTTTTCCTTGCACAGACCTGGCTGAGACAAACAACAAGATTATACCAGAGTTCCTGGAAGACCCCCTCCATTCTGACATAAAAGAAGCTGAAGGGGAACGTACTTATGAACAACGTGCCACTGCCTTCAGGGTAGCAAAAGAAAGAGGTGCATGTCAAGCTGTACCTGAAGCACCTCACCGCCTGGAACAAAAATCCAGAGAACTTCTCCAGTAACAAAGGAAGCCCACTGCTCCGGTACAGGACTGGATTGGAAGGGTAATTGGTGTGGAGGAACTCCTTGGGTCTGGGATGTAATCTAGTGCCTTCTTTTTAGCAGTGTTCCCCATTCATTACAACTGAGAGGCAGGCCGCCGCGCTATCTTAAATGGCCGCCTCTCATTTTAAAGTCCCGCCACTGTTTCTCTGCAGATAAAAGCTGCCTGTCACTTTAAATCCTCGACGAGAACCCATCTGTGCTTCTTGTCATGCGCGAGAAAGACGGGAGGTTGCACAACCGTAGTTCGGGTCCTGGCAGTCCAAGATCATGTGATCGACTCTCCGATGGTCACCAGGTCGCTCGGGAGGAAAGGCGCCAAACCAGGGAGTGACAGCTGACTTGCCCTATCAGAGCAGTTTACTTTGGGTAAGTCCCAGTTAGGTACATCACTGTATCACTTTGGAGCTTTACATTTGGCTTGTGTCTTGCATCGAGTGGATCGGAGAGTGGATCTCTGACTGTGTTCAGAGTGTCAGCATCGGTTGCATTAATACTGAGCAGTTTGTCAGACTTAGTTTTGAGCACATTTTTCAGCCTGCATTTCTGATAATAGCAGCATTAGTGGAGTGGGGTTGTGAGTGAGGGGGGGAGCGGAGGGAGAGAGAGTGGTCTCACAGAGACTAGTACCAGGCAGCTCACTTTTGGTTTTCTTGCTGCTTTGAAAAAAAAAAAGAATTTTGTAAAAAAAAAAAAAAGGAAGATTACTAGTCAAGTGTAGCACTGCAGAGCCAGTAGAGACTTTATTTGAATATTTTGAGCCTGATATTTGACACATCTGTGTAGTATGGGTTGTAAGTGAAGGGAGGAGTGGTGGACAGCCCTTCAAGCCTTAAGTGCTGCTTAAAAAGAAAATTACTGCAAAAAGAAAAAAAACAGACTGCACTGTGCCACAGCAGAGCCAGTAGAGTGTGTGATAACTTGACTGTTCACAGACCTAAATTGTATGCCCATATTATTCCTTTGAGCCTAATATACTATATTTCTGCAGTGGAGTGGGGTTGTGAGTGAGGGGAGAGCGGTGGGAGAGATTTAGAGGACCTTCTAGGCTCTTGCATTATTTTCTCTTCTGCTTTATAAAAAAAGAGAGAATTACTAGCTGCAAAAAAGTCAAAAAGAAAATAAAGCTAGCAGAAGCCCACATATTGCCACCAGGGGGTCTACAGTCTCTGTCCCACCAGTCCGGTTGTGCAGCTTTGCTTCGTCAGTGGTCACTTGTTTCCAAACCTTGATTCAAGGAATAAAAAAATATTTGTGTGAGGAAAACAAAATTCTGGTCTCCTTAACTGTGCCACAAGGGGTTCTGCACCACTAGTCAGGTTGTGCAGTCTTGCTTCGTCAGTGGTCACTTGTTCTGAACCCTGATTCAGGGAATAAAAAAATATTTGTGTGAGAAAAAAAATATTCTGGTCTCCTTAACTGTGCCACCAGGGGGTCTGTCCCACTAGTCAGGTTGTGCAGTCTTGCTTCGTCAGTGGTCACTTGTTCTGAACCCTGATTCAGGGAATAAAAAAATATCTGTGAGAAAAAAAAATTCTGGTCTCCTTAACTGTGCCACCAGGGGTCTGCACCACCAGTCAGGTTGTGCAGTCTTGCTTCGTCAGTGGTCACTTGTTCTGAACCCTGATTCAGGGAATAAAAAAATTTTTGTGTGAGAAAAAAAAATTCTGGTCTCCTTAACTGTGCCACCAGGGGTTCTGTACCACTAGTCAGGTTGTGCAGTCTTGCTTCGTCAGTGGTCACTTGTTCTGAACCCTGATTCAGGGAATAAAAAAATATTTGTGAGAAAAAAAATTCTGGTCTCCTTAACTGTGCCACCAGGGGGTCTGTCCCACTAGTCAGGTTGTGCAGTCTCGTCAGTGGTCACTTGTTCTGAACCCTGATTCAGGGAGCAAAAAAATATTTGTGTGAGAAAAAATATTTGGGGCTCAACCAGCATTACCAAGTTCTCGTTCTGTATTGACAAATAAACACACGACAACACTTAGGAAAAAAAACCTTTATTGTACACAATGCAGAAACTAACTAACTTTGGTTTCAAATTAACTCAAAAACGGAAACATCCTGATCAAGATGACAATTGTGAGTCGATGATTGGGACAATGCCAGTTGGTCCAGTTGATATCGACGTCATTGTCCAAAAAACTCCCTGCACTTCCTCCTGTAATACAGAAAAAAACACCTCTAAGCATAGAGCAACAGGATTTTATACTGGCTGGCTTAACAAATACTGTTGGTTACAGTACAAAGAAAGCGATGGCATGTTTTGTGCATTTTGCATAAAACATAAACAGATCTTAAATCAGGAACAGTTTGGGTACTCAGTGGGTGTAAGACATTCAGAGAAGATGCTATAAAAGGCATCAGAACAGTTCAGTTCACGTTGTAGCTTCTGAACTGGAAGCTAACTGCAGAATTTCAGCTTCAAAAGGTGGAATAGAGCAGGCAATGCAGCAAGCCCTGACCCTGGAACAAGAAGCTTTTGTGACATCCCTTTGTTGCATGTACTGGCTAATAAAAAATGAGCTGCCTCACACAACAAAATATGGCTCACTGCTGGATCTCGCCAAATCATTGGGATGCAAATACCTAGACAATATACATATTGCTGATGCTGTTAAATATCGTTCTGATCGAACTGTCAGAGAAATGGTTCTCTCTCTGGGTGAGGTGGTCAGGAGATCAGTTCTTGCAGATTTGAAGCTGCCAAATTTTTTCATATTTAGTGGACGAAACAACTGATATTGCTGTTATGAAGCAGCTCATTTTGTATGGTATGTACTGCAAAGAAGGGAAACCCAGAGTTTCTTTCCTGGGACTTGAGGAACTAATTGATGGAAAGGCAGACACAATTGTTAAAAAAATGCTGGAGTTCTCTGATAACAATCAAATCTCGGTTGATCACCTTGCAGGGTTAGGCAGTGATGGAGCAGCCGTTATGCTGGGCAGGCAAAACGGGGTGGCTAAAAAGCTGAAAGAAGACAGCCCAATTCTTGTTGAAAATCACTGTATGGCTCACCGGGAGGCCTTGGCTGTAAAGCCAGCAGCAAATGAAGTGAACGCCATTAAAAAATTTAATCAAACACTAGATCACTTATACAGATATTATGAAAACTCTGCTGTTCGCATGGCTGCCCTGAAAGAAATTCAGCAGGCAATGGAAAACCCTGTTTTAAAGCCTAAACAGGCAAAAGCAGTTAGGTGGTTGTCCCATGATGCAGCATGTGACACACTAAGGAAGATTTTCCCATCCGTTGTTATGTCCTTGCATAGAGAGGCCTCTGAAAGGCATGATCCCCAAGCTGTGGGCCTAGTAAAAATGGTGGAAAACTGGGAGTTTTTCCTCTATTTTATGCATGATGTGTGACATACTTCCACACCTTAGCATCTTATCTAAATGCTTTCAAACATCAGCTCTGAATTTTACTGATATAAAGAGACATTTACATTCCACTTTAGAGATTCTTAGGGCACGCCTACTGGTACCTGGTCAGTACTTCTCCTCCGTTTCGCCTAAACTAGTACTCCTGAATGATAATGGCCTGAACTTGCTATTTAGCGAACCACAGTTGAATCATTTCACAACCTCTGTGCATGACAAGTTTATTAGGGCCCTAATTGCTCAAATTGAGCAAAGGTTTCCAAGCACAGAACTTTTGGATGCGTTCAGTATCTTTGACCCCAGCATAATACAGGAAGTTGATATTGAAGAGTTGGAAGGGTATGGCAGTGAGAGCCTTGAGATTATTCTTGGTCAGTATGCTACTGTTGTGGATGTAGATGCTTCTGCACTGGAATGGGCTTCTCTGCGTAGTCTCATGTTCACGGAAAAGATGGCCTTTAAGACTATTTCTGATGTGCTGCACGCTCTAACTACTAAGTATGTAGACCTGTATCCAAACATATCTACTTTGGCAGAGCTGGCAATGATAATACCCATGTCAACTGCAGATTGTGAGAGGGGGTTTTCTGCACTGAATCAAATAAAAATGCAGGAACGAAATAGATTAAGTGCCAGTGTGCTAAATGCACTTATGCTTATCTCAATTGAGGGCCCCGATGTTGACAGTTTCCCTTATTTGGAAGCTGCAGCTCATTGGGCAGGACTGCAAAACCGAAGATTAGATCTTGGCATTGCAGGCACTAGTAAAGAGTTGTAGTATGGCCTCACCAAAATGTTAAGACTCTCACAAACTGTTGCCTGGCCTGCAACTAGAATGCAGAGGTTCTCCAGTATGTTTTATCATACTTTTTATTTGCTACTGCATACTACAGAGGCCTCCAGATCATCATATTACTCTTATTTCTTGTTTCTTATGCATTTATTGCATCCCAACTGACTCCGCCCACCGGTAGCTCTGCCCCGGTGACCCCGCCCCCTGTGGCTCCTCCCCTTACCACCGCTCTATATTTTCACGCAATGTGGAACACTGTTTTAGTATGTTGTAGCAGCCACTGGCTGCAATGAAGAATGCTGCCCCCCCCCTAAGTTGCAGCTAGAACTCATATCTAATGTACTTGGGGTCTTGGAGAAACCAGCATTCCAGTCTATTATCTTGTGGTTGTAGAAGCCACTTTTCTTTTTAAATACGTATTTAACAATAATAGTCATGTTTTTAAACACTGATTTTTTTATTTAATGTTTGTTATC
This sequence comes from Neoceratodus forsteri, assembly GCA_016271365.2. Lineage (NCBI taxonomy): Eukaryota > Metazoa > Chordata > Ceratodontiformes > Ceratodontidae > Neoceratodus > Neoceratodus forsteri. The sequence goes on along the minus strand of CM057456.1, from coordinate 746,846,243 downwards.
ATGGACTTCTGTGTCCATAACTTCTGCTTTCCTGGTCCAGCTACTGACTCCAACACTGCCAAAAGGCCCAAGGGTTGGCCCTCCAGGTTAACTGCCTCCTAATGTTGTAAAATGGCATTTTCCATTCACAGGGCTGGGCTCCATATCCAGACAGTGCTTGATGGGAAAACAGGGACTTTGGGGGTGAGGCAGTTCTGGCAAGCCACTGGTGCACATGCAACCTTCAACTAGGAGAGTGGCATCATACAAGCATATGACATCTTTTGTCCCCTTTGTTTTTACCTCTTCTGATCTAGGGCTACCACTATCATAGCAGATACACAAGGAAACCTTGCACACACAACCCCCACATACACATTACAAAGATACTGTATAAAATGGAAACACAGATTTACAACAGAGCCAGCCAGGATGCACCGCAGTAAAGTTGCAGTATGTCACAGTATGCTGCAGAGAATGGTGTAATTTAGTGGCAACTAAGCCATTTTTTACTGCAGTATTTTGTGTCATGTCATGTACTGCAAGTTACTGCACTGCATCGTGGCTGGCTCCATGGTATTTACTACTCACAAAACAGGGTTCAATGCATATAAGACAGTGCAGTTCATCTCACTCTGTAAAAAAAACACCTGAAGCCATTTTCTACCTGACTGTACCTTGTCAAGGGTGACTGCAATATGCACTGTAGCCAGTTTTGTGAGTAGAAAATAAATCTGTTTGCATATCTTCATAAGGTGCATCTGTGGGTAGTGTGACCGCGAGGTTTTCTTGTGTATCTGCTATTGTCTTTTACCATATGCACCATTAAGCTGGGGTAAGCCCCCTTCCCCCCTTTTTACAGCTGCACTGCGAGAGCTATGCATGATGTACTGCTACTGCATTGAGAAGGGGGCTCTGGAAGCACATGAGAGCAAATGCACCACAGTTGTGTCCTTCCTCCAAGTAGGGCTGAACCGCATCTCTCCGTGTCCTCTCCATTCAGTAATGTTGTGGTTTGATCAGAGTCTTGCAGTGACAACACTCCAGTAGTGCAGTTTTGTGTGCCGTGCTAAGGGAACAGCCAGAAAAGAGCTACAAGTATAGAGATAATGCGCATAGTTCAGTACACGTGAGCGGTACACTAAAAAGTGGGATGTAGGGGGGGTTCTTATGAGCACGTACATCCAAATTACTTCCATATTATTGCAGCAGCTGTTGTGGCTCTGACCAGAGTTTGATTAGGAAAGACTGTAGCTTATAAAATGTGTTCCTTGTTACAGCTGCATTAATAGATTTAGTCAGATATATCCAGATATTTTGCAATATATTTGAAGATATTCTCTCTGGTAGTCCTACATGGTATTGCAAGTAGGCTGGGGATTTCCCCAGAGACATCACATAATTTGAGGAAATATTTGACGATGTCAATTGTAAAGTAATTTTTATGAATGTCTGTTGCTTGTCAAATTTGCTTGTCGTTACGTGAACCCAAATTGCTTGCAAAGTTGTTTGTAGGAAAGTCTGTTCCTATTAAAATGTGCTTTTTGCTAAATGAACCCAAACTGTTGGAAGCTACAGGCAAAAGGCAGAAAAGGAGGAGGGGCTGCCGCTGGTGGGGGACTTCAATCTGCCGGATATAGACTGGAACATCCCAGCTGTGGCTTCAGCTAGAAGGGACATCCTGGACTCCCTGCAGGGGGCTTTCACCAGGCAACTAGTCACTGAAGCCTCTTATGATGCAGCAATACTTGGTACTCACTAACAGACAGTGTTGCAGACGTCAACTTAGAAGGCCATCTGGGGAACAGCGATCACCGTACAGTGTGGTTCAGTATTAGGACAACTGCAGAACTGAACCACAAAAGGGCGAGAGTCATGGACTTCAGGAAGGCAGATTTTAAAAAGATGGGCAAATGCCCCAAGGATAACCTGGCAGGGGAGATGACTTGGGAGGGGTGGAGGAACAATCAGTGTGTTTATATGCAGTTTTTCTAACTGGCAAACTGAAAATTCTTCGGGTGTTTTCGAGTGTATCCCAGTAACAAAACCTGCACATAAAAGCACGGTTTGCCAGAAAACCAATGTTAGCCAATGAACGCGTTTTCAGGATAAACTATTCTGGTAACATTGCGTTTGCTGGCTAACCAGGCGCAAATAAACATACTGAATGGGTGAAGCTAAAAAGAGCCACAAGAATGGAAACAAGTCTCAGTGTCAAGCAAGTGAGCAAAAGCAAGAGGAAAAAGAGACAGCTGTGGTTCTTGAAAGAGGTAGCTGAAAAGGTAAAGGCTAAAAGGGTAGCATTCGGAAGTTATAAGGAGATGCAGATGGAGGAGGACAGGGAGGTGTATCCCAGAGGGAAGCAGGGAGAGCAGAAAGTAGCACGAAGGTGCAAACTGAAGAGAGAATACCCACATAGTGACAAAAGGGGACAAGACATTTTTTAGGTATGCAAGTGAAAGGAGCAGCACCAGTAATAGTAGTATTCATTTGTCTGTGGGTCCTTCCCTGGAGGCTCATAGCACCATTACATAAAACAAGGCCTAACTTTAGTCAAGTTTATAATTCAGCATTCTAAATAACATAAATAAAACAAAGATAAAAACCTACATTAAATAAATTGTTAAAGGGATATAGATGTTATAAAACCACACCAAAAACCTGCTGAATACATTTTTAGGCCCCCTTTGAAGGCCTCCACTGCAGAGCACCAGGCAGGGAGTTCCAAAGGACCACGCCTGCTATTTCAAATGCCCGGTCCCCCGACATCTTCAGCCTCGACCTCGGCACTATTAGGAGGCCCTCCTGAGCAGAGTGCAGCTGGCAAGAGGGCACATGGGGATGCAGTAGTTCACCCAGGTAGCCTGGGCCCAATCCGTGTAGGGCCTTATAGGTCAAAAGAGACAATTTAAAGGAGATATGCTTTTGACTGGCAGCCAGTGCAGATTTTGCAGCGTCAATGAAATATGGCATGGTCTTGAAAGGCCTGTTAGTAACTGGGACACTACATTCTGCAGCAGCTGCAGGCGTTGTAGCATACCTCCACCGACCCCAAGGTAAACAGCATTACAAAAGTCACGCCTCAAAGTCACGGACACATAAACCATTGTGGTCAGGTCACCAGGTGGGATAAAAGACCTAATCTGGCTGATGTTCCACAAATGGAAAAAGCTGTTTTGGACTACTGCTGACACTTATGACACCCAGATTTTTCACCTTAGTGACAGCCATCAGATCAGAGGGACCGAGCCGAAGCCTGGTCTCTCCTTCTGCAACCTCTGCCCCCCCATGGCCTGGCGAATCACTAGAACTTCAGTTTTCTCTAGGTTAAGCCTCAGCCAGCTCGATGACATCCAGTCTCGGATCTCAGCCAGGCATCTATTAAACACGTTCACCGCATCCACCATCCTGGGTGCAAAGGACATATAGAGCTTTTTTTTTTTTTTCGTTTTTGTTTGCATTATTTGTTTACTGATTTTCTTATAATGAACAAACATATCAACAAAAGACATGTACATTACATTACACACATTAGAATAAATAACTTGTATACAATCGATCCATTCTCTTAATCAGTCACACCTTAAAACCTATCACAAATATGTTATCATTCCATCTTCTATCAATGGGAGGGAAGGGGAGATACAAGAAACAGAGAGTCCCAATATCTCCTTTACCCATGGAAGTTCATCTATTATTCACAATCACCCCAGACCAGTCTTATTACAACCATCCTTCCCTCAACATAATGTTGTCAACAACTGTGAGGGACTTTAAATATGGCTGCCACATTCTTTGAAACAGTTCCTCCTTATCCTTTATAACATATACCAATCGTTCCAACGTGAAGGCTTGCAGTATCAAAGCCTTCCATTGGGATATGGTATGTTTCACCGCGTTTACCCAGGTATAAAGGATACAGTGTCTGGCCATGACTAACACCACTCTAAGCCATCTTTTGACAGGGGCCCATTCCCCATCTTCTACTATTTCTATACCAAAATGCAGCAATAATGGTGATTTAGCATATTGCTGCCCCGCTATCTTACGTAACTCCGTTACTATCTTTCCCCAAAAGTCCTGTAATACCGGGCAAGCCCAGAAATAACAGAAACATAGAAACATAGAAGTTGACGGCAGATAAGGACCGCAAGGCCCATCCAGTCTGCCCATTTCTTTTTCTACCTTATAAATGCTCCATCGGCCTTTGCTCTGTCAATGGCCTATCTATTCATACTCATCTGTATTGCTCTCTTATGCCTATCCCATGCCTGTTTGAAGTCCTGCACTGTATTCATAGCCACCATTTCCTGAGGTAGGCCGTTCCATGCATCCACCACCCTTTCTGTGAAAAAGAATTTCCTCACATTCCCCCTTAATCAGCCTCAGCCTAATATGAAGCTAAATTGTTATTACATCTAGGGCATACAGGAGATATTGATGGGTTATACTTACGAACAATGAGTGGTGGACAATATAGTCTATAGCAGAATTTATAATAAGATTCTTTATATTTATTGCACAACAATATGCCCTGATGAAGTTGAATTATTTATTTCCAATTCTCTTCCGATATAGGAGTCCCTAAGTCTCTCTCCCAGAGCATTTTAGTGCTCTGTGTCTTGTCTGGAAGCCAAGTTTTCTCCTCCTTTGCTATTCTTTGAATAGTGCCCTTGGGATTTTTTTGACCCAGTATTATTATTTGTTCAATTTGTTCCCATTTAGACCCTGAGTTTTGCAGCCTACCAATAGAACCAATATAGGCTCTGAGTTGTAAATACTGAAAAAAGTGTTGGCGGCCCAAGCCCGTCCAAGCCTGTACATTTTCATACGTATCTAGTCCAGAGCTGGGTTTAATCATCACAGCAACGAAACCCTAGCCCATATTTCCTAATCACCTTACCCGGGGCAGCATATTAACTGCAAACAACATGGGCGACAGGACAGAGCCCTGGGGTGAACCACAGGACAAAGCCACTGGGCGCAAGGAAAATCTTACTAACACTACCCTCTGGGTTCTGTTGCTGAGGTAGTACTCCCACAAGCAGATGAATTTGCCGGTGAGCCCTACATACTCCCTAAGTCTATCCCAAAGTAGTCCATGGTCCACAGTATTAAAAGCTGATGAGAGATCTAGAAGGATGAGAACTGATCGATTCTCTCTATCTTTCCCCCTGAGCAGGTCATTGTGCACCCAGACAAGCGCAGTTTCAGTGCTATGCCTAGCCCTAAATCCTGACTGGACAGGCTCAAAGATGTCAACGGTCGTGAGGTGTGCCCCCAGCTGCAGTGCAACAACTTTCTCAATAACCTTTCCCAGAAAGGGAAGGTTAGAGGCCAGATGGCAATTTGCTAAGATCTCCAGGTCCATGGCTGTTTTTTTTTCAGAAATGGCTTCACCAGAGCACATTTAAGTGATGCTGGGAAGCACCCCTTTGATAGGGAGCACTGGACAATCTCAGCGAACAATGGGCCCAGATGCCTAATGCAACCCATGAGTAGTCATGTTGGACCCAGGTCCAGATTACAAAATGTTGGCCATAGCTCTGAAATTACCTCACAAACCTCTTCGACTGTCACTGGCCAGAACTCTTCCTAGGACCACCGACTGCATCCCTGACTAAGAGGCTCTCCACTGCAGGGCTGTCCCAGCCCAGTTGGAGTGATTTCAGCCCTAAGAGAGGACACCCTATCTGAGAAGAACTGAGTGAACTCCTCGCATTTCACGGGTGTTAATGCTCTCCAGGACTCCAGACAGGCCAGATGAAGAAGTCTGTCTACAGTCCAAAAGAGCTGAGCCGGTCGTTTCCTCACAGCAGCAATCTCACTTGACAGAAAATCCACCTTTTTCTGAGTAATTGCCTTCTGATGTTCCTTATAATGGGACATCAGAACTAGTTTGTGCTCCAGGGCCTTGGACTTCCTCCAACAAAGCTCTAACCTTTGTTCCCTGTCCTTCAATTCCCTCAACTCTCCATCGAACCACGGCAAGCCGAGGTGCATAACCAGGGGATGTATACAAACTGGTACAACTAGGTCAAAGGCCCCAGTGATAACCCTATTATAGGTCTCTACTGCCACTTCTGCATATCCAGTGCAGGCTGCGAACATTTGCGAGGTATCCAAAATCGCCGTAACTCTTTCTGGGCTAAGCCCTCTCAAAGGGTGATACTAAACCACCTACAGTACATAGTGGATAGACGACAAGGGGGTGCCCTGAAACTGAATCTGACAGCACAATGTTCTGACCAACTGACTGGATCATTCTCAAGATTTCCCACCCTGAACCCCAAGGAGAACACTTGGTCCAGAGCATAGCCATGTTGGTGTGTTGTGGAAGTAATCGCTTGTGCAAGGCCCAGAGCTTCCATGCTCTGGAGGAAATTCTAACTAAATTATGAATATTCGTCATCTGCCCAGGCACTAAAATCCCCAGGGGTGGGATCGTAAGATTAAAAAGGGAAAGGGGGGCCCGGTGGCGCTGAGGGTTGAGGCACTGGACGCCACACCTCGTGCCATGCCGGCGACCCGGGTTCGGGAATGGACTCGGGTTGCCGGGGGTCGGAGGGGAGGAGGAGGATCGAGCGTCCCAACGGATGCTCTCCTCCTCCAGGGGTGGGTTCCTGGGGTGCTATATAAGCACCCCGGCGCCTGGGCCAGTGGAAGCACGGGCACCGGGCACAGGCGCCAAGAGCCGGGGAGGGGAGGACGTCGAGGGCACTTGACAACGGCGTGCATCAGCACGCCGTCTGTCTGGACGTCAGTCCTGCATGCCGACGTCCTCGGGGGGGGGGTAAAGGGAGAAAAATGGAACCCCCCCAGTGGTCTTAGATGAAGACGGCTCCACCCAAGACCACCGAACCCAGAACAGACCCCAATGTGCAGAAGGAGGGAGGAGAGAGGCACTCTAGGGGCAGATCCTGGTAAGTGGCGTAAGGGGGATGAGCAGTCTGAAGGAGTGGACACCAGGGTAGGAAAGGAGGTTAAAATAGGAGGGTTAAAAAAAAAAAAGGGGGAAAGGGGGAAACTGTGCAGTAGAGGACCAGGAAAAGGTAGACACTCTGAACAAATAGTTTTATTCAGTGCTCATGGAGAAAGGAGAAGGGGAGGGGCCACAAAAATGTAACAGGAGCATCGGAGGGAGGGAAGCAGACACTAGACTATTTTCAGAGGAGAGGGTCCTGAAGGGACTTGCAAATCTGAAAGTGGACAAAGCAATGGGGACATATGGGGTGCATCCAAGGGTACTGAGAGAGCTCAGAGAGGTACTGACTACACCTCCAACAGTCCTATTTGATAGCTTATTGGAAACAGGAATGGTTTTGGTGGTCTGAAGGAGGGCAAATGTAGTCCCACTTCACAAAAATGGTAGCAGGGATGAGGCTGGCAATTATAGGCCAGTCAATTTGATTTCGGTGGTGGGAAAGTTAATAGAGTCATTGCTAAAGGAAAGGATTGTGGAATATCTTGAATTCAATGGGTTAAAAGACCCAAGGCAGCATAGATTCATGGGTGGGAGGTCATAACAAATGAATCTGATAGGTTTCTTTGACTGTGTGACCAAAGAATTAGATTAGGGTGGAGCATGGATGTAGCCTACCTAGCTTTCAGTAAGGCTTTAGACACCATTCCACACAGGAGGCTCGTGAGCAAGCTGTGTAGCTTAGGAGTTGGTTAAGATAAACTAGGTAAAAAATTGGTTAGGGGATAGGCAAAAGAGGGTGCTGATAAATGGAGTTCACTAGCAGGAAGGGAGGGTGACAAACATGGTACCTCAGGGATGAGTGCTGGGACTGGTCCTCTTCAGTGTCTTAATATGTGACACTGCACAGGAACTGTAAAGGAAGGTGTGCCTCTTTGTGGATGAAACCAAAATCTACAATAGTGTGGACATTATTGGGAGGGGGGGGGTTGAAAGAATGTGCACAGATCTGAGAAAACTCGAGGAGTAGTGAAGGGTATGGCAGTTGGGTTTCAACACGAAAAAGTGCAAAGTAATGCACGTGGGGCACAGAAACCGAGGGGCAGAGTACAAATGGGAGGGGTGGTACTGACGACCACCAATTAGGAAAGAGACCTGGGAGTGGATCATATCGGATGACCTAAAGGTGGCCAGGCAGTGTGACAAGGCAGTTGGAGGGCTTGTGGGATACCGGGGTGCATAGCGATGGTCATCACCAGCAGAATGAGGGAGATGGCATTGCTTCGGTACAGATTGCTAGTAAGACCCCTCCTCTAGTACTGGGTCCAGTTCTGGAGACCACATCTCTGAAAGAGACAGACGGAGTTGAGACAGTCAAGAGGAGCGCAACTAAAATGGTGTAGGGTCTACATCAGAAGTTCTATAATAAGAGACTTAATGACCACAATATGTACACCCTGGAAGAGAAGAGAGAGGGGGGATATGATAGAGACCTTTAAATACCTCACAGGGGTAAATAAGATACAGGAGGGAAGTATTTTTCAGAAAAAATGTGCTCAAGGACAAGGGGCATGATAAGAAGCTGGAGGGGTATATTCAGGAGTGATGAGAAAGTACTTCTTCACAGAAAGAGTGGCAGATTCCTGGAGCAGTTTTCCAGCACAGGTGGCGGGGGCAAAAACAGTGGTGGGGTTCAAGAATGCATGGGATAGGCATAAGGGAATCTTAGTGGAAATGGAAGGGGGTGGGTGAATGGGCCAGAGATCAAGTTGGATCTGTAGTAATACTAGAGAGGCAGGGAACTATGGGCAGATTAGGTGGGCCAAGCAGTCCCTATCTGCCAGCAAATCGTATATTTCTGTGTTTTTACATTTATAAGTGAACTCAAATGGTTTGCAAAGCCATTTTTACGAAATGCTTATGGTGTGTGTGTGTGTGTGTGTGTGCAAACTGTGAAGAAATCCTTTTTTATGAAAGTCTGGTTTTGAGGTTGAGGTAAGAAATTTAAAAGTCGTCAGCTGCACTGCTTAGTGTATTGATGATGTCACAGTTAATGGGCATGCAATATATACTTAGTATTCCTTATGGGAAAATAAACATACAGTTTAGTTTTCCTATGGGGGAAGGCCTAGCCATGCATTTGAGATAGATACAACAGATATATAGACAGACAGACAGGCCTAACCATGTATTTGATAGCGACAGACATCTAGCTAGACAGACAGATATGGAACACAGTACATAATGGGTTGCACTAGAATACAGTTTGCGCCATTTATAATGGATGCATTTAGCGTAGCGTATTGAGTCTGGCATAAACAGTGTCAATTTTATCTGTAAGAATGATTTCTGTCGAACCGGCCAAGTTAAGCACACAAAGCACGCAACATACATAAGCACAGTAAACAAACGACAAACAAGTAATGAACAAGTAACATTCATACATAAGTAACAATACAGCAGTAATTTCAGCTCTTTTCTTTAAACTTTATTTGTTTCTAGAACAAACATACAGTTAGACCTTCAAGCATGGTATATACAGCTTATTCACTAACACCATATGAGCACCACTCCTCTTAATATTAGCTATATACCGTAGTCTGACACATGCGGTTATGATATGACCTTGGAGGGGAATAAAAAAACAGTAAGATTAACCAAACAGTTTGTAATTAATGCTGCCTATCAAGTCTGTGAGTGGCATGGAAAAATCTCTGTGAAATTTAAAATCCACATGTTTTAAATCTATCTGCCCTACCTACATACAACAGCACCATGCACTACATTTTAACTGGTGTGCTATCTGGCACACATCTATCACCAAATAACAAGAGTTACTATAGAACTCCCATAAGGATAAGGCGTTAACCCCCAGAACATTATACAAGCCAAATGTGAAGAATTCTTTTAGTAAACTTTTAAACAGCCATGAGATTAATTAGACAATATAATAATGTGCTACGTGGAGGGTGGATTCAGTGATCCCAGCATATAACTAGAAACTCAGTAACCTGAATATAAGGAATATTATACTGAAAAATCCACCATTTACCAGCCGCACCTTCAAAATACAAGATTAATAAATAAGTTCAGCAAAGCAAAAAGTCACTCTCTCCCTTTGGGACCATCTTCAGTGGGATCCTCAAGTTCTTCCTGGCAACGGCGAAGGAGAGCAAGTTTCTAGGCCCATTTTTGTGCATCAGTCAGGTCGGAAAAGAGAAAAATCTTGCCTTGATGGACGATCCTCAGGCAGGTGGGAAATACTATCCCGTGGCTGATATCTGCCTCCCGTAACATTGCCTGGACCCCATCAAACCTCTTTTTCTTTTGGTGGGTGGCATAGCTAAGATCAGGATACAGCCGAATGGATTGTCCATCTTGAAGCAGAGTATTATGCCTTCGTGCCAGAGCCAGTATAAAGTCCCAGGTTCCGATACCATCCATTATCATCACAATAGCCCTAGGGGAATCAGGATTGTTGGGCTGGCCATGAGGGGTGACCCTATAGGCTTTCTGAATGGTGAAGAATTGGGCCAATATAGCCTCTCCAAAGTGCTGTGCCAGCCAGTCTCGTAGGAAGAGGACCAAAGAATCCCCCTAACTGCCCTCGGGCATTCCCAAGATGTGCATACTTGCAACATGGGCCTGGTTCTCCAGTATCTCTAAGCAAGAACATAAATGAGTATTCTCCTTCATAAGTGCTGAAGAGGTCCCAAGGGCTGCGTCAGCTCTCTTAGCAGCATCAGCTGTTGCAGTCTGGACTGACTCCACACGTTTTTTAAGGCCAACAACCCAATTGGTAAGGTTATCAAATTTGTCTTCTAAACCAGTAACAGTCTGAATAAGTCTGTTTTTCTTGACTCCAAGTGTTTGCAGTGTTTCCTTGGCAGGGTTTTCCAACAGCTCTGAGGTGCCATTCTGCGCTGACCTCATGGTGGGAGCTCCTCATTGATTTTTACCTCTAGCACCGTTGAGCATTGCCTTATCTTTACGGGGATTTCCCATCTTAACAGCAGGGCATTCAGCAATCTTTTCTCCAAAACTGGCTGCAAAAAGTTAAATTCAAAAGTCCTGAAATAGGGTTGTTAGCACTGATAAATCTCAGAGCTCTAAGCCCTGGCTTCCTTCTTGCTTGGGCTCCCCAGCGACCCCCAATTTCAGCTCTTTTTTGTGAATTTTGTTGGTGAGTTTTGAGGTTTTCAAATTAACTTTATTTTTGTATTGTTTAAAAAGTGCCATTCAAAAATGGTGCCGGTATACTGTACTGAGGGTCAGGATTACTTGCTGTGAAGTAGGCAGAGATGCCAACCTGCCTTTGGGGTGATGTGGTGAATCATTTCCAACCTGCTTCAGTTCTGGTCATCGGGTTCCAATCCGGTACATCCTCTCACTGTTTGGCTGCATGTTGGAGGGTTAGCAGGTTATTTCTTACATCCAGACGTGTCACTAGTACTTCTTCATCGTCGGCATCTTCACCCTCATACTCCTCCCCCACATCATTGCTAGGATCCATATCCAGGACTCTGCCTGCAGCACTGATTGCTTCCTGGATGTCATCCATGACAGCTGGCTGGACTTCAGTGCTGCCAAGGTTACAGAACTCATCCAGATGGTTAGGAGTCAGCTCTGTCTCTGCCTCATCCCTGCTCTCATCTTCTGGTACGTTCTCTTGATTTTCAGATGCAGCAAAGCCTCCCTTTCTGAAGTAGCATTGGATTGCAGCTTGGGATACACATTCCCAAGCCAGCTGCATAAGTTTGACTGCATCAAGGAGGCTGATTTGGTGGACATATGTTGCGGCTGTCAGCTCTTCAGACGAGTCAAGAATTTCAAGCAGCCAGCCACGCATCAAGTTTGACATAATGGCGTTTGTAGCTGTACATAGTGCCCTGATCAAGGGGCCATACAATACAGGTTGTGTTAGGGGGAAGGAATGCAAATTTAATATTCCTCAGGACTGAGATTGGTGGGTGGCCACTAAAATTATCTAGGATCAGGGCTACTTTTCTGGAGCACAGTTTAATGTCCCAGTCACGCAGCCATGCTGAAAAGATGTCTGCGGTCATCCAGGCTGTTTGGATGTTGTGGTACAGCACAGGGAGACTGCAGACACTGTGGAAACTGCATGGCTGGGCAGACTTCTGATAACCAGTAGATCTCATTTTTCAGTGCCTGTCATATTACAGGTAAGAAGCACTGCGATTCTTTCCTTAGCCTTCTTCTGCCCCATAAATGTTTCTGATTTAAATAAGAATGTACCATACCCCTATGCACCGGTAAAACAAGCCAGTCTCATCTGTGTTAAAAATGTTTTCTGGACTGTAGCTGCTGAACAAGCCAGGGGGTACTTCCCTCAACCATGCATCAATGGCTTGGTTGTCAGCATTTAACCTCTTGCCATAGATTCTTTTAAAACTGATGCTGTGGTGGTGTTTCCATCTAGTGAGCCATGCAACAGCTGGCTTAAAGTCTGGTTTGCCTAACGCCGTTGCAAGCTGCTGCGCTTTCTATAGAAGGAGTGGGCTGCTAATCATTGCATTCTGACTGTGAGCATTGGTGAACCTCCGAAACAGGACTTCTTCAACCTCGCACTCCCTACCCTCTCTTTTGGTCTGGGTTTTGATTTGAATGCCACTCTGTAAGCAACCTATCCCTGTTTTTTGGAAGGTCACTCAGAGTGGATTTCGGGATGCCAAAGTGATTAGATAGGTCCCGAAGGCTGAGTTTGGGAAGATTTTTGATCTCTGTTAAAATCTCCACCGTTCAGGATAGAGAATTCCCCTTTCTCTTTCCAGACTTGCTGCCTCACAAACTTGACAGTGCTCAGTGCTTCTGCTTCACAGAACAAAAATGCTATTCAAGCAGGATGTCCTGTGAACATTTAAATACCTGTTAATTGATCAAATTTGTGCCTAATTAATGCACTGCCTGTATAATGATGACTATGGTGTTACAGGCATGATATGAATTAAAGATTTAATACACAAAATGGCTTTTGAGAAGCATGATTCTTCCATTAAAAGTGGCTATCCGTATTATCTGGGTATGCTATTAAGTGGTGCATACTGTAACACATTAATTTCCATTAGTAAGTGGAAAGACCCATAACTTACAAGTTAGATATCAAGGTCTTATCACTCATGACTTATGACTAGGGCTGTGTGAATACTTTCCCCCAATATTCTGCCGAATATTCAGTATACAGCAGCCTAATATTTGAGTATTTGGTATTCAGCCCCACCCCTCCCCAAAAAAACAAAAAAATAAACAGCCCCCTTCCCTCCTCTCCCAGCCCCGAAACAGGTAAAATGTGATCCCAATCCCCCACCCCTCTATCAATAGCCCAATCACACCCTTCTCTTCCACCAGTACCCACAATTTGTTACAGTATTTATTAAAATAATAATTAAATCCTCCAGTGGGCAATTGACTAAACCCCCCCGCCTCCACAGCTGGCCACCATCTTTAATGTAAAGTGCTAGTTTGCTCTTAAAGAAGCATAATCTGTCACCCTTCCCCGCACAGTACCCAGTTCTTAATATGAGCTGGAAAAGGTGACCGGCTCAACCCCTTCTCCATGTCTGGCTGCCTTCTCATGAATGAAAGCAGTCCCCACTAGCTATAATAACACCGGAGGATGATCAGCTGGTTTTACTATAGTAACCACGCAAGCGCTTTCAAAATAAAATACTGTCGTTTCTGTTTTGAAATAAAATTCATAACCATTACTATTAATTCTGCTGTCACCGTTCCACCACTCTTTTTTTCAGAAAATGTTCCATTTTCTTCAAGCCCCATCTACCAGTATGTGCAATGCTGATGTCCAAAAAAACCACACCTATTGTAAGCCATATGTAGTTTTCTTGCCTTTTAAAGTCATTTGCTCCAAATGTTCATACCATCCTGGAGAGAGCTCAGCTGCTTTTTTCACTATATCTTTAAGAAAGGAATCAATTTATTTTGACAGATTTTCTATACTAAACCTATCCTCGAGATGACTGGGCACCTTGAAGGATCCACCAGACTTTCATGAGTTTTTGGAAGAGCCTAGAAATTCAGACAAAATGGATTTTTATACTCTTATGAGATTAGCCTAATCTAAAAATGTATTTATTTAGTTTTTGTTGACCGGGTAAGTGCACTAGACAAATTCTGCCTATTTTCAGGTACGACCCGGGGAAGGGGGATACAGATGAATGCCAACTGACTTTGAACCAGATTAAGCTGTTGGTGGTATTTTTGTGAATAAGTTGCCTCTCCACAGAGCCCCATTCACTGATTCATCCAGTTTACGTTTGATAAAGGACGCTAGACTGTGATTTAATCTCCTGTAGCAATTTTCTTCTGAAAGTAGTTCCATCACATATTTTTTTGTATTTATCTTTAGATAAGATCAATATAAGGTAAATAAAATAAAAATATGTTCTTTACAACCTGTGCCCTCCCGCAAGATCTCTTCCTCTCCCCATCCCTCCTCTCCTGCCCCGCAAGACCCTCCCCCTTCCCACCTCCTTCCTCCAGGCAGCCTTCTGACTTTCAACTGCCTCTGATATACCCTGAGGAAGTCTTTAGAGCCCTAGGCTCCCAGAATTCCACTACATCTAGCACTGATGGCTTACATACCCTAGACTCGTCAGAATCTCTGCACACTCTATTTTGACCCCACTAACTTACCTCTTCTACCTATACCTATCCCTCTCCTCCTCTACAGTTCCTTCAGCATGAAAGTCAGCTACTGTCATACTCCTTTATAAAGGAGGTGATCCCACTGCCCCTGGCAACTACCACCCCATATCACTTCTCCCCTCACTTGCCGAGGTCCTTGAATCACTTGTCCTCTCAAGGCTAAATTATTTCCTCTCTGCTTCCAACACTCTCTCCCCAGTCCAATCAGGCTTTTGGAAACTCTGCTCTACCACCTCTTCCCTTCTTCATTTTACAGTTGCCATCCACTCTGCAACGGATCAAGGGCAGATCACCTCGGTTATTTTCATTGACCTTGCAAAGGCCTTTGACTCCATCTCTCACCCTTTTCCTTTAAACAAGTTAAGTGCCATCGGCCTTTCCCCAGCATCTGTCTCCTGGTTTAGCTCCTACTCAACTGGCCGGTCACAGTCAGTAAAAATCAACATTGTCCTGTCTCCCTCCCTCCCCATCCTTGCTGGCGTCCCCCATGGCTCAATCCTCGGACCTGTTCTCTTTTCCCTGTCTATTAACGACCTCCCTTCTGTATGCACCCATGCCAAGATCCATATGTATTCGGACAATACCATCCTGTTTCTATCTGGTCCCTCTACCTCAGCCATCGAAACTCAACTGCAACACGACTTTACCACAGTATCTAATCGGTTCAATGATAACTGCCTAAAAATGAATACCAAAAAGACAGCAGCCATGACTTTTGGCTCAAAACAAAAACTTGCCAGGCTCCCCACCCTCCCTGTCTTCTCTACCTCACCCAACACTCCTCTCAAAGATGTCCTGGCCTACAAATACCTAGGAGTGTGGCTTGATCCCTCTCTGGATTTCTCCTACCATGTTAAGGCCCTTCATTCTAAAATATGTCCCAAACTGGGTCTACTCTACCACCAAAAGGGTAGTCTTTGCATCTCCGCCAGACATGACCTGCAGGTCAAATGGATACTCCCAGTTTTCGACTACGCCAATGTCATCTTCAGTGCAGCTTCAGTCACCTCTCTCACCAAACCAGACGTTCTTTTCAATGCCTTCTGTCATTTCACCTCAAATTCACCCCAACTCACCATTGTGACCTCTACTCCTCCCTATCCCTCCAATCCTTCTCGCAGAGACACACATCCCATGGTTCCACTTTCATCTCCAAATATTGGTTTGGTACTCTTCCTTCCTACCTCTCCTCTCTTCTTAATCCTGCTACACTGTCCCCCTACAAAACACATACAAATTGGCTCCACTCATTCGCTCTCCCATGAGCATGCACCTTGGCTGGGAAATTAGCTTTCTCCTATAGACTCCCTTCCCTCTGGAATAGCCTCCCCCCCAAACCGACCTCACTACCTCCTTTCCTGCACTTAAGCGGCTCCTCAGGCCATCCCGTTTCATCCTGTAGCTGTCCACTGCCCTAATCAACAACCATACTGCTGTCCCCCTACCTCTCTTCCTTTTCCTGTATATATTAGTGACCACATGTTTTTGCTCGTCTCACCCAGCTTACCACATTTCCTGTACAATACTCTGTAATGAAATTCAAAAATGAAAATTTACTCTGCTCATTGTATATACTGTAAATGAAAAATGTATTCTGTATTATACTGCATATGTTATGTTTAGTCTGTATTACACAGTATCCTAAGTTTGTAATCCCTTTGTCGTATTTGTTCCCCCCTGTCCTGGGTTGCAACTGGAAACAAGCTTCTGCTCAGTGTGCCTTTCCCTGTCACCACATTTTAAATAAATAAATAAATAAATATGTTGCCACCCATGTCTGTTTTTTTTTTTTATTTTAATATTTTTCAAAGCTCTTTTAATGCTTCCGATTCAAGGGTGACATGAAACATAGAAACATAGAATTTGACGGCAGATAAGGACCGCTTGGCCCACCTAGTCTGCCCATTTTCCTACCTAATAGATAAGCTGCAGATCCTAGTTAACCAACAGCTTACTTCTTCCTACCCCCCACTAGGACTGCCTTATGTCTGGCCCATGCATTCTTGAATTCCCCCACTGTTCTTGACTCCACAACCTCCTCAGGGAGGCTGTTCCATGCATCCACAACCCTCTCCGTGAAAAAATACTTCCTCACATTACCTCTGAGCCGTCCCCCCTCTATCTTCAAATTGTGCCTCCTTGTTCTTGCACATCTCTTTTTGAAAGATGCTACCCTCTTGGGACTTTGTTGATTCCCTTGAGGTACTTGAAAGTTTCTATCATGTCCCCTCTCTCCCTTCTTTCCTCAAGGGTATACATATTAAGCTCCTTTAGTCTTTCTTCGGATGTCTTCTGGTGCAGACCCTGCACCATTTTTGCTGCCTCCTCTGGACAGCTTCCACTCTGTCTATGTCTCTGCGGAGATGGGGTCTCCAGAACTGCACACAGTACTCCAGATGGGGTCTCACCAACTGTCTGTACAGAGGGATAACAACTTCCTGTTTTCTACTATTGATGCCTCTTCCTATGCATCCCAGTATCCCCCCAGCCTTCCTTACTGCCTTCTCACATTGCTTGCCCACCTTTAGGTCATCAGGTACATGATTGTACAGATATTAGTATTCCTTAGTTTGTTTGTTTTTTTCTTTTTTTTGGTTTGAAAACAAAGTTGTTTTTTTGCCAATCAATATTTTATTATATGTTTACGCAGTGGAGATGTTCACCATCACAGGACAGAAACAGGATTTAGGTCTAAATCCAGTTCTATTCACTGTAACGTTTTCTTCATCAGTAGATAAATCACCCAAGTGTTCCTGTTCATCCCTAGTAACTTCCATTTGTTTTTGTGGAGTTCTGGAATTGTCATCATGAACCCCCACTGATAAAGTCAAAGTCTCATATATTGTGAAATTATTTTCATGCATTCATTGTGATCTCAAAATTCAAATGTCCATTCAAAGGGCATCTGCTGTTAATTCACCCACTTCAGGCTGTGGGGCACTTAAATATATAGTTTCTTTTTCATGCAATATTCTTAGCTTAAAAAGCAGCTGACACGATTAGGAGAACTTTAACAAAACATCATATGTAGACAGAGTTCAGCTTGTATTTCACATTTGTTCAGCATTTTTCATCCTCATTATTTATTACTGAGGCCATCTGAATGAAAACAGGATCTTTGCTTCCGAAGAGTTCATCTATTCCTGTTGCTTTCTCCTTACTCAAGGTCATAATGCACTGCTAGTGACATCACAGTTACACTCATGGCAACAGATTGTGATGTCACGACAGAGGATTATGAAATGAAGTAGGGAGTAGGCTACAGAGGCAAATGAACTCTAATATGTAAAGAGCAAGTTTTATGCAAACTTCCTCAGTAATAAATAATGTGGGGGATACATCCGTAGGATATATTCACTGCAAAAAAACTATGTTACTGCATCAGTTAGGGTTGTTTCCAAAGCGACAAAAGTGTGGAAATTCAACGTTAGGGTTACCACCCCACCCCAACGCCCCCATCCTCAAACCCCTAACTCCGCATTCCCCCACCCCCACACACACATATACAGTATATGCAAGCAGTACAAGACACATACATCATCATGGTCCAGCAACTGTACGAGTTCTGCTGCCATCAGAGTGCCTTGGGGGTACACACGCATGCTGGGCAACCATGGGGGATGGCCCAGAGTAAGCATTTTGCTGTTACAAACATAAATAACAAGATTTAAGCAGATGCCTATATTTCAATTGTTAAGAAATGATGAAACACACAGTATGTTATCTATAGATAGCTATATTGGAAATAAGAGTTTGGGTAACCCTAGCAACAGTCATTGGATGTTTGCATATCATTTCAGATACAGTGAGTCAGTCCTAATGACAAATGGTAGTAACAATAAAAGTAATGTCTTGTAGTATAGTTTACAAGCAACATGTGACAGCAACAGTTGCAACATCCAAAGCTAACCATAACATGCTGCTAATGAGTATTTCCAGGTAACGCAGCAGTATTACAACATGTGATGGTGCTAGTTTCATACCTGAGCAGTATCTGAACAGTATTATGTATGTGTCAGCTCTATCTTTCCTGCTACCACATGCCTATGTGGCAGCAGTGATACCTGCAGTGAGCCAATCGTAGAATTATGACATATAAAAATCAATATTTAGAAAGTCTGTGCAGACTAAGTTTCACTTTATGAGAAAGATATGCCAGCTATAATGTGTCATCATACTGTGCTGGCAGTATAGAGTCAATCACACTGTATTTGCTTTTTGAATACATATTGTTATGTGAAAGGAGTACAGTGTAGTGATTATTGTGCTTATAGATGTGACTGAATGGTATGTATGCAATAAGACACGCCAGGGTGTGTAAATATGCTTTCATAATTGCACGGCTCGAGGGTGCCGTTAAACACCCGAGAGCTAAGTGCAATTATAATAGCATATTTACACATCCCTGAAGTGTCTTATGGCACTTATAACACTGAGAAAAAAAAATGAGTCATTCTGGTCAACAAACAAATTGAAAACAACTAATTTAGAGCTGAAAAGAAGCAGAAGTCATTTATGATTAAATAGTCCCTGTAAATGGAGCTCAACGGAGCCACTACAAGTAGGTAGGGACTTACTGAAGAGTACAACCGAGCCCTTACACTGTGCAACAGAGGCAATAAAAGTGGAAGACAACATCACTAGTGAAGGTACAGTTCTGCACAGTTGTGCTGCTCTTCGGATGATGGATTTCATTGTCAGGCGTGATCTCAGCTATTTCTGTAGTGGCGCTCACAGCGGGAGGGTTTGCTAAGTTGATGACTGGAGCTGCTAACTGTGAATAGACAAAGTATTCAGTCATTTCCTACATTTTCTTTCCAGCGTTAGCAGCTACTGTCAGGTTCGGAAGTAGAGTGCAGTGTATGGATTTTCTGCTGTTGCTTGTGCTTAGGCTTTTGTCTATGAAAGAAGCACCGGAGTGTAATTATGCTCCCATAATTATACTCCTGTACTTCTCTCACAGCCAATCAAATTGCTCAGTTTTTTTTCACTGTGTTATAAAGTGTTTTACAATCTTGCATGTGTCTTGCATATGTGTGTGTGTGTGTGTGTGGGTGGGGGTGGGTGAATGCGGAGTTAGAGGTTTGAGGATGGGGTTGTGGGAGTGGGGTGGTAACCCTAACGTCGAATTTCCACACTTTTGTCACTATGGATACAACCCTGACTGATGCATTAATGGAGTTTTTTTTCAATTAATTTCCCTTCTTTTGGGAAAGTGTAATAGAAATAGTAAATGGTATGTGTTAGTGGGAGTGTGGGGTCCCTTCTGCATAATGATATGTGTTTGTGGGAGTATGGGCCCTCCGGGCCCTGCGCACCCACTTACACATAAGCACGGAGCCATTCAGCAGGCC
Source organism: Neoceratodus forsteri (assembly GCA_016271365.2). Taxonomy (NCBI): domain Eukaryota; kingdom Metazoa; phylum Chordata; order Ceratodontiformes; family Ceratodontidae; genus Neoceratodus; species Neoceratodus forsteri. The sequence continues at coordinate 746,826,302 of CM057456.1, read as the reverse complement.
TATAGGCCAAGGAAGCCTTGTAACACAAATTTGGCAATATTTTGGGAATCGTAGCAGGTAGAAACAAAAATTCAAGTGAGGCTGTAATCATGAGAGTTAGTAGTTCTCGTAACATAAAGTTGACTGAATCCATATCTCACATTGTGTCTGAAATAAGGGCAGCAAAAAGCACTGTGAATGCTGTGGGTGTAATAGTGGGCCTCGGACATGAAAATGTGCAATTGTAACACTAATTCCCAAATATCTCAGTAACCATCCAAGGTAGAAAAAAATTCAAATGTCATGTTATTTATGGCTTTGCAGCCTACTTCTGCACTTACATTTTTGCAATGAAAAATCCTTATCTTGAAACGTTTTCTAGAATGTGCCCGAAATGTGGCACGGGCGGCACAGTGTTATCCTATTGGAAAATTCCTGAACTCCGGAATGCTGTAACTTTGCGCCCCAGTAATGTTTTGGCACCAAACCACCAAAAGCCACATCTGTGGGACCAGGGCTTGCCACCCTGAAAATTTTGGCCCAAAACACCCAACCGTTTTGTTGCAGGAGGATGGCAAAGATTTGCAGTTATTTTGAGAATACTTTTGCAACATTGTAAATCACGAAAGTTTTGCCAAAAATTACGAAACTTTCGTATTTGGCGAAACTATTTTGCAAAAGTACTTTTTCCTCGAAGTTGGAAAAGGCATTTCTGGGGGGTTTAACACCCCCCAGAAAAGATAGGGCTAGCATCCCCAGGACTCCACTAGGTAAACACAACAATCAATGTTTACCTACAGGGTCCCAATTTTAAACGCCAGGCATTTTTCTGTGTCACTAACTGAAAACAAGGTGGCTGAATCACAAAAGTAAAAGGGTCATTTGCAAAAGTAAAAACAGGCATTTGCGAAAGTTTCGTGATTTTTGCTATCTTTTCCCATTGACTATAATGGAGAATTTGTTTTTTGAATAACTTTTGAATAGTTTAAAATTCGTTCACCAAAGCTTCAAAAGGTACATCAGTGGCCAAGACTGCATCTTCCCTGAAGATTCTGTATCAAACGGACAAACCGTGCGGGCTGTGGGCGCGATCAAAGAATCGCGCAAAAAGTCTGTTGTTTTGCATTTTTTGGCATTCTGTAGCTCCGCAACCATACATTCGACCATAATGCAACTTGCCATGTCCAGAGATCTCTGGTACCAGACCGTACATGCAAAATGTCAGGCAAATCCGTCGTACGGTGGCAAAGCTATTAAGGTGCAAAATTTGAGGTTTAACATTAAAGTGCTTACTCAACCCTAACTATAGTGGCACTACGATGCCACTATAATATGGAATGTGAGCTGAATTATATCTAAATATTATGTTTTTCAAAGTTTTCTTTGTGGTGTCAGCAGCTCTTTAATCTTGGTAACAAATTTATAGTCATCTACAAGAGCTTCAAACAGATTACATTAGGATATTGGAACAAAATTAAGACCTTTTGACAGTACTGATAGTTGACAAACAGGAAACTCTCTTCTAGATATTCATGCTGCTACTTTTTCAAGCACTATATTCTTTTTCATGTTATTTTTACTTTTACTTAATTGTGACTCCCTGCTGTTTGTTTCCTGAATGTTACTGCCTTGCCGATGTTGATGTCATTAGAATTTCTGTCCTTGACTGCTATTGTGACTCCCAGGTCATGCCTGGAAATAGGCATATGTATGCCTAATGTGGTTTACCTGCTATCAAAAACAAATAAATAATTTCTACCAATTGGCCTTGTTCAGGCTGCACACAAGTTTCCCTGATTTTTCCAAACTCATTGGTTTCGTTTTTCTTCTGTCACTGTTGAGTCTTCTTCCACCTTTTTGATTTTTCGTGGAAGAACCATTTTGTCCAGCCAGCCTGTCTCGCGACGCCTGCAACCTGGGTTCGGGAATGAGCTCAGGTCATTGGGGACTGGCCGGGGAGGACTGAACATCCCAGAGGACGCCTCCCTCCTCTGGGAGGGGGGAGTTGTGCTCAGTGCTACTGCCACCTGTAGATCTACATTGGCAGAGCACTCGACACATGGAGGGACTCTGTACTGTGTATCGGAGAGCATGCTGGCGCACACATCGGGACTTGGTCCCAAATGTTGGGGCCCCAAGGGGTCAGGAGGAACATGAAACCAAAAGGGGAAACTTATAAAAGAGTAATTCCCCTCTGCACATAGCCTCCATTAGGGTATTACCCTGCCAGAAGGCAGTACCTCTGCCATGCTGGAGTAGGGGGTGCAAAAAGTATAAGTAAAAATATATAAAATACAGAATAATACATAGGTTGGTGTGTGTAACCAGAATTTTACACACACCAGAGGTGTAGAATAATGCATAAACCCCAAGAGCGAAGCTTGAGAGGTTTATACAAGCATCCTACACGAGGGTGTGTGTAAAATTCTGGTTCTACACACACCCACCCACGTTTTATTTTTTCTAATTTCTGGTTATCATTTTTAAGCAATATGGGTTCACATGTTCGAGAAAGTGAAAGCAGTAGTTTTGTTTTTTTTATCATAGAAGATTTTATCAAGATTTTCAGGTTTTACATCACACTTCCATACACATTTCTCTCGTACAGTACAGACAGGTACATAATGATATCCTTATACATGAATTTACAATTCTCAGCATGACACATAGATCTAAGCAAACATAGACAATGTATAGACATTAGTATATACTACCTATCCTAATCAGAGCTCCTCATTTGCCAGCAGGATAAATTAAATATTCTAACAAACCCATCTGGGATCTAAAAAAGGGGGCGGGGTTACACAAAGAGGGAGGGGATTTACACAATGGTGAATTAAGGTAAGCATCCCATTTCTTATGGAAATAGCTCAGTTGACCTCGGTGGGTATAGGTCAACCGTTCCATAAGGACCAACTTAGCCAGAACTGCATGCCACAGGCTTATACCTGGGCTGTTAGTCTGCAGCCATTGCATTAAAAGGAGCCTCTTGGCCTCCAACAGGGCTAGCATAACCCATTCTTGAAGGGCCCTTGGCAGGAAGGTAAGCCCAGACAAGTTCCCCCAACAATAACTTATCGAGTCTAGTTGAACATCTCTAGTACCCAGGACCACCGAGCACTCCCGTCCAATTGCAGACCAAAAAGCAGAAACTCGTGCCCAGGCCCACAGTATATGAAACAAATGAGCATCAGGTTGCTGACACCTCCAGCAGTTGGATTGCAGCAATGGTCCTGCAGAACACAAAGCAGCTGGATTTCTGTACCACCGTAACAACATTTTTAGCTCTATTAACTGGCTTTTAGAATCTTTATGCAGTTTGTACGAGTTTTGAAGGCAGCTAGCCCAGGTAGTTTCAGATATAACCATACCCATATCAGCCTCCCATCGGGTTCTACAATGTTCAGTGGGGTCAGGTTGGGAGTCTCTGCATATAGCATAGAATTTCCCTATACGACGACCTCGTGAGGAGGTTTCTTTGTGTAGGGTAGCAAGCCATTTCCAGTTGTTATCTGGCCGGGTTTAAGAAGAGAGGGCATTTATAAGGCTGCATATTTGAAGGAACTGCCAAAAGTCAGTGTTGGGGAGATTAAATTTGTTCTTTAATTGGGTAAAGGATAATTGGAAGTCCGAATCAGGCAGCATAAGGTCCTTCACATAGCGAATACCCCTGCGCTCCCAGGAGGGCCAATGAAGAGGTTGTCCCTCTAGGGTAGTAAAGGTGTTATTCCATAAAGCTGCATATCTCAAAGGTGGAGCCCAAGCATCTTTGGGGGCATGAGAGAGAGTCATAATACGCCGCCAAGCATAGCGAGAGTGACACACTACCCGGAGAGAGGCTCTTATCTGTGGGGCCACCCTGACCCAACAATGACCTAAGTGGAGTTGGGGCCACCATGTCGCTTCAAGACAGATCCACAGTGGAAGAGATGTATTAGGCAGCACAAACCACTTTGTAATTTGGGCAGCCGTGCTTGGTAAGTGGTAACTCTGAAACCAAGGGGTCCCTAGGCCTCCTTTAGACCAGTGTGCCCTCAGTTTGTTCTTTCCCCATCTACGTGCCTTACCTTCCCATACTAAAGCGGATACCAACTTCTCAAGGGAGGAGAAGAGTTTGGGAGAAACTCACATTAGGAGATTATTAAATAAATATAGGACCCTCGGGAACAAAAGCATTCGTACCGCAGCCATTTGCCCATCAGAGATAGGCTAATTTGCCAGCCGCCTATCTCGCGCTAATTGTTTTAAAAGAGGGGTAAAGTTAGCTGATTTAAAATTTGCCCAGTTAGTAGGTTTGTAGATCCCAAGGTAGGAAAAGCCTTACGCAGCCCAACTGAGTTCCGTACCCTGAAGGCATTCCCATGTACAGAGTGAATTCAGCGGGGCTAAGATGGTTTTCCGTTGATTGACCTGTAGGCCTGATAACGAAGTAAAGTTTTTAAGGACCGAGAGGGCTACTGGTAGTGATTCCCAGGGGTGAGATAGGGTAAGTAACAGGTCATCTGCGTAAGCTGCCACAGTATAAGATTTGCCGTGTGCTGAGATGCCTGTAAGCCCCTCAGTAGTGCCAAGAGCTCAGAGTAGGAGGTCAAGGGCAACAAGAAAGAGAAGGGGGGATAGGGGACAGCCTTGACAGGTGCCCCTATACAGTGGAAAGGAGGAAGAGATGTTGGAATTAGTGAAAATCCTGGCCTCCGGAGAGTTATAAAGGGTCGAGACCCACAGATGAAGAAATTGGGGTCCAAAGCCATATATGCAAAGAATCTCATGGAGATAATTCCACTCCACGGAATCAAACGCCTTTGCAAAGTCCACGGCTAGGGCAGCCATGAGGGTCTTGGCTCTATTCGCTATCCACTTCAGATTCAACAACAATCTGGTATTGTCTGAGCCCACCTTTCCAGGCATGAACCCTACCTGGGATGGATGAATTATAGAGGCGAGGGTGTTTTGTAATCTGGTAGCTAGGATTTTAGTCAGGATCTTCGTGTCTACTGGTAAGAGTGATATGGGGCAAAAATTAGAGCAATTAAGGGGGTCATCAGACTTTTTAGGTATCACTGTAATCAGGGCCTCATTCATTGTGGTGGGAAGGGAACCTGAGGAGTGAGCACTCTGTAGAGCAAGTAGCAAGGGGGACACAATTTCTTGATCCAGAGCTTGGTACAGTTCGACAGTCATTCCATCTGGCCCTGGGGCTTTCCCTTTAGCCATGTGGAATAAGGCCTGCCGTAGTTCAGTAGCTGTGATAGGACTATCTAAGAGATCAACTTGCTCCTGAGACAGTGAGGGTATTGTGAATCCCTGACAGAACTGGTTCAAGTTATGGGAGAGCTGTTCCCTGTACATGTGGATTTAGATTGGTATAGGGACTGGTAATAAAGTTTCATGGTCTCATTAATGCCCTTAGGGTCACTGACAATGGGGCCAGTGGAAGTATGGAGGGCATGAATTTTGAAAGATGCTTGCTGCTTCCGCAATTGGTGAGCAAGAAGTTCCCCCCTCCTTATCTCCCCCTTCCCAGTATTGATGCTTGGCTCTGAGCAGGGTCCATTCTGCCTTGTGATGTAGCAGTGTATTTATTCGATACTTAAGCCCCACAATTCGGTGCACCAGGGAGTGGTCTCCAGCAGCAGTAGCCAGGGAAACCTTAAAACACCACTCTAGTAAGTAAGTAAGTAAAAATGTATTTAAAAAATGCTTTTCCAAAGATCAAAGCACTTTACAGATAACAAAAAACAAACAAATATAATATTAACAATATAAAATCATAGGCCATAAGCTTTTACAAATAAAAAAGTTTTCAACTCTGTTTTAAAACTCTCGATGGTTAGGCAGCTATGTATCCGACAAGGCAGAGAATTCCACAGGGCAGGAGCTGCATAAAAAAACACACGAACTCCAGATGTTTTCAAATGAACCCTGGGAATCTCTAGCAATCCCTCGTCAGCGGATCGGAGTGAACGAGAGGGGCAGTAGGGAGTAAGGAGATCTTTCAGATACTGCGGTCCCTGTTCGTGTAGGGCTTTATAGGTCAGTAACCTGACCTTAAAGGTGATTCACCACTGTACCGGCAGCCAGTGCAACCCATGCAGAACAGGCGTAATATGACTATACCTAGATGTTCCAGTCAAAAGCCTGGCTGCTGCGTTCTGCACTACCTGCAGGTGGCGAATTTCAACCCCCGGTAGCCCCAGGTAAAGGAAACTGCAGTAATCAAGGCGAGTGGTCACAAAGGCGTGGATCAGAGTAGAAAGGTCAGCCGGTGGAACCAGGTGTTTCACCCGGGCGATATTCCTCAGATGGAAAAAAGAGGACTTAACAACGGCTGACACCTGTGATTTCAGAGTCAAACCGCTGTCAACAATAACGCCCGGGTTATGCACCTGGCCTGAGGTCAAGAGCTGGGCACCACCAAGCCAAAGGCCTGATGGTACTTCAGCCCTATGACCCGCCTCAAGGCGACCTGGGTCCACAACCAACACCTTGGTCTTATCCGGGTTTAACCTCAGCCAGCTGGTGCTCATCCAGTCATTGATTTCGGCTACACAGCTGTTAAGCAGAGGGACTGCATCATCCTGACCAGGAATAAAGGACAAATACAGCTGCGTATCATCTGCATAGCAGTGAAAACCCAGACTGTAACGCCTAATGATATGTCCTAATGGCAGCATATAGACTGCGAACAACATGGGCGCCAAGATGGAGCCCTGCAGTACCCCACAGGACAGAGAGACGGTATCAGAGGAGTAGATCCCCATAGTAATCCTCTGAGTCTGCCCCGTGAGGAAAGAATGGAACCAAGGTAGAACTGTACCAGACAGTCCACAAAGGAAGCGCAGGCGCTCCAACAGCACACCATGATCCACAGTGTCAAATGCTGCAGAGAGATCAAGAAGGACTAGGATAGTATAAGCCTTTCGATCTCTCGCAATTAGGAGATCATTTAAAACTCGGACAAGGGCAGTCTCTGTGCTGTCTTTTCCTAAACCCCGACTGGAGAGCTTCATAGATGTTGTGATTCATAAGATGGTCATCCAACTGTATCGCAACCACCTTTTCAATAACCTTACCCACAAAGGGCAGGTTATAGATAGGTCTGTAGTTAGCTGGGACGTCTGGATTCAGTGAAGGTTTTTTAAGGAGTGGTCGAACGACCGCCTCCTTTAAGAGGGTGGGGAAAACCCCTTGCTCCAAAGTTTTCCAGACAATTTCAGCAAGGATCGAGCAGATAATATCTACGCAACTTAGTAACAGTGGTGTAGGGCCCAGATCCAAACTACAGCTGGTTGGTCGTACAGTCTGGATAATCCTCACAACATCTGTGAATGCCGGCCTACTAAAGTCAGACCAGGAGACACAAGGAATTGCTTCCTCTCACCGACCATCACAACTCCCTAAAGAGAGAGCAGGACAGATGCCCGATCTGATACTGGCAATCTTATCTGTGAAGAATCTAGCAAGCTCATCACACTTCATCTGGGAAAAATCTCTTCCAGACTGCAGACAGAGTGGATTGCACAATCTGTCGACAGTCTGAAAGAGACTGGCTGGTCGATTCCGCGCAGCAGCAATCTCCCTGGACAAGAATTCTGCCTTCTTATGGGTAATTGCTGATTGATAGACTCTAAAATGGTCCATCAATCTAAGTCTGTCAGCATCCAGGCCGGGCTTTCGCCAAGCTCTCTCTAGCCTTTGTCCTACTGTCCTCAGCTCCTTCAAAGAACCATCAAACCATGAAGATCTTGGGTGCTGCGTGAGTGGGCGAACATGAATAGGTGCAATTTGATCCAGGGCATCACCCACAGCCTTATTATAGGTAAGTACGATATCCCCTGGATCCATGCACTCACTTGAAATACCCGATAGGTCCAAAATCGCTGAAAGGTCTTCTGGGGTAACTCCCCTTAAAGGGCGATATTGTACCATCTCTGTAGGAGCAGGCCTATTTAGGGGTGCCCCGAAGCTAAATCTTATGGTATGATGGGCAGTCCACCACATTTGGTTCCACCCCCAAATGTGCGGCCTCCAACTCCAGTAGGAACACTAGGTCCAATGAGTGACCCCCTATGTGGGTAGCAGAGGTAACCACCTGTGTAAGGCCCAACATTGTCATAAGTTGGAGGAGATTTTTCCCAAAAGTCGAGAGTTCATCGTCTACTCAAGTAATGAAGTCGCCCAGTATTAACCACCTGGGCGACTCCAGCGCTATGTCGACGATGAAGTCTGCAAACTCCTTCAGCAATTCTCCACCATCATCAGGTGGTCGGTAGATGAGGAGAATCCTAAACCCTGCACCTGCTCCCAGGATACACTCAAAGGATCTAGTGACACCCACTGGTACATCCACAAGACCCAGCTCTGTTCTAAAAAAAGATGGCTACACCCCTGCCCCTACGATCCAATCTCGGCCGGTGTATCACCGAGAACCCGGATGGAGCAGCATAAGCCAAAATAGGGCCTGCATTCTCATCCAACCAGGTCTTGGTGATGCATGCCAGAACAGATGTTTCAACAAGATCTGCTATAATAGCGGTCTTGTTTTTAATTGACCTGGCATTACATAACACCGCCCGGGTTGGATGGGCTTTCAAGGAGGAGTGCAGTACCGGTCCACAATTTGCAGAGCCCTTGGGTATGGGAATCAGGCAGGGAAAACCCCTCTCCTCAACCCATTTCGCTCCAGGGCGTCTCCTAGTCCCCACTACCTCAATCGATCGACCCCTTTCCATTCTCCCACCTTGCCCGGACCATACACCCCTCAAACATCTTCTTACTATCCCCAATGAATGACATTTGTTATACACGTCAGGCGCCAAAGGGGAATAGTGAAAAGGATGGAGGTCATGAAGCAAAGTGGGAGAATAGCTCCTGACCATCTTAATGCTTTCCCAGCACATTTCAATAAACAATAATTTATCTAAGAATATCCAAACAAACAACTCAACAATCTCAATATACAGATTTAACTCAGTAAATTATTATGAAACCCTCTAGATCAGTGAGTTCTGATTGTAACATTCCTAACTCTTTTTTCCGGGTTTTATTCCGGTTCGCCACGAAGGCAATAATGTGACCTCTTAATGTGGCCTTAAAAGCTTCCCATATTGTACTAGCAGGGACTTCCCCAGCCGAATTGAAAGTAAAATATTCTCGGGTTGCTTTCCGCATGGTTTGTTGAAATTCGGGATCCTTAACCAATAGGGGGTTACATCTCCATCTTGTGCCAATATTAAGTGCACTGGAAGTGGAAATAAGTGAGCTACTGGGGCGTGGTCCGAAATAATAATATTGCCTATAGAGCTGTTCAAGATTGCACTCGATGCTGGATGGTTGGCAAGCCAATAGTCAATATGACTATAAACTTCATGCAAGGGAGAATAGTACGAGTAATCTCGACCTGAGGGATGGTCATGCTTTCAGACATCCACTAGGCCCCATTCTGCTATCATTTCTTGTAAAGCAGCGTGTGCCTTCGGGTGAGTTTGGGGTGTAGGACGAGATTGATCTAGAAATATATCTGCCACTAATTTAAAATCTCCTCATATTAGTAAGGGAGTATTAGGTTCTGACCGTAATAGCCCAGAGATAGCTTGACTCAGACCCGGAAAAAATTCTGCTTGGTCCATGTTCGGGACATAGAGATTACACACTATCAGCTTGCCCAAGGATGATTTTAATTTGACCATTACCCACCTCCCTTGTTTATCAGTGCAAGACTCTTCAACTGTCCATATGCTTGATCTCCGTATAAGGATAGCTACCCCCTTTGAGTTAGAGGGAGCCGAGCTGGCATGTATGGCCCCTACCCACGATTTCCTGAGACATAGGATGGACTTATTGAGGAGGTGTGTTTCTTGTAGTAGGGCCATGTCTGTGTGGGAACGAAATGCTGAAGCACCTTTGTAATGCTTTTATGGGGTGATTAAGGCCCTTACATTCCATGACACCAGACGAGACCTATACTTTAGATGAGGACATGGTAATAGAGGAGCCAGAAATAATGTTTGACTTACCCAGTTGCGGCCAAGTGGAATACAGACAGCACTAGCAATATGTTCAAAAGTTACAGCCTATCAGACCTTCTGTAACCTGCTGACAAATACTGAGGAGGTACTACACACTGAGATAAGAGAGAAAGTATCAGTTAACAATGGTATCTTCAGGAAGTGTATTCAGTAACAGTTATGACTAACACAAACTAGATGAATAAACAGACAGACACAGATAACTGCCCTATCTAAACAGAGCCCAGTTAAGCAAAGGTAATACAACAAATCCAGAAAGCGATTAAACGCTAAGAGCTACAGATGCCTCAGCGAAAGAGGATATAATAAAGACGGTATCCTCAGCTATGCTGGCGTCTACGCTCAAGGATTGGAGAGGAGACAGACAACCTAGCGTGAACTCACTAGTCCTCATCTGGGAAACAATTCCCGAGGAGAAAGCATAATCCCGGGGGGGGGGTGAGTTACGTAGGAATGGAGGGGGTGAGGAAGGAAAGAGGGTGAGGGGGAACTGGGAAACTTCCCCAATCGAAGACATGAGGGCCAGACTATCTATAATCACATGACTACAAGCTATGAGGGCCTAGCAGCACAAACGTAGTAGACCCAACTAGACTGACAAGCTAAGAGGGTAATGGGGTAGGAAAGGGATCATCCGTCCCTTAGGTCATGGGGAGGGTTCCATCCCCGCTAAAGCAACTTAACCCAAGGAGTTCTAGTAATAGAAGAGAGGTCCCCTTCTGTGCCCCTAAACTTCCAGTAATTAACAAATAAAGTACACCCATTCAATCAAGACATTACACAGTACAGTCAGTACAGTCTGCAGATCAGACGGGGAACTCCACGTCTCGGTTCAGTGTCTGTTGAGAGCCACAATCAGGATCAAGAACTTCCTTAGAAGCGACTGCAGCAGCATAAGATTTATTTTCTGGTTTGAGCTGTCTGGAAATGTCCATCGCTTCTAAGAAGGAGGATTCTGGTATATCAGCCCAGTCCGCACAGCTCTCTTGATTGGTGGAAGAAAACTCCAGCGTGTTCAAAGGGCATTCCAATCGGGTCATGGAAGATTTGTCCCTGGACATCTCTGCAGGTGGAGCTGCTCTTTGCTGCTCAGGAGACAGGTGCTGGCCACTTCTGGATCGTTGTCACTGGCGTGTAGTTGAGCTGGTACTTCTGGGAGGGAGGAGTGTTTTCCCCGAGCTAATAGACGGCTTAAATGCAGGCATATGTCCTATAGAAGGGGTCCTCGCTCTGGGGGAATCATCTAAACAGGGACCTGGTCTGGTTACATAATGACCCCCTGGATTCTGCGTCTGAGATTCTCGGTTCCTGGTGCTTGTATCAGAAGGGTTCAAGAGCCTTCTGGGATATGTAGTTTGAAGAGGTAAATTAGGCCAGAACTTGGATGCCCATCGTTCGATTTCCTCGGGCGTGTCTGCTAGCAGCTCCCTCCCCTCCTTAGACACCAACAACTTGGTAAGACCTTTAAATCTATAGTGGAAGTTATGAGCAGCCAGTAAATTCTTGAGGGGGCCATAGGTTCTGTGCCTACTTGCTGTCTCTTGTGCAAAGTCCCTGTACATAGAGATCACCGCCCGTTGCCACCGAATTTCACCTAGGTCCCGAGCAGCCCTTAGTATGAGCTCCTTGGTAGAATATCACAGGAAATATGCCACAATTGGTCGTGGAGCTAGTGTCTATCTATCCTTTCTCCCCGCAATCCAATGGGCTCTTTCAATTTCAACTGGGCCTCTCCACCTCTCCCCTAACATCTTAGGAAGCGTATCATTGAGAAATCTCTCCATAGATGCACCTTCAGGGCCCTCGGGGACATCAATAATACGGAGGTTATTACAACGGCCCCTGTTTTCTTGATCTTCTACTCTGGTTAGAAGTGTTTCAATTTTTAGATCTTGCATCCGCACTCTTTGTTCTAATTTAGCTTGCTGCATCTCAAGGGTTTCCACCTGTTGCTCCGCCACATTTAGGCGGTCTTGTAGTTGGTGTACATCTGAAGTAGTACCTGTTAAGGTTTTACTGATATCATTGACTCTTAAAAAACCGTCTCTAGGATACGGGTAATGTAATTTAGCGATTCTCCCACAGAGGACGGCTGCATGGTAGCACATTGTGTTGGAGACAGTGCAGGTAAAGAAGACCCCGTCGCCACAACATTCTGGGGCAATTGAGCTGGTGGGGTGCTGGTATAGGCTCGGTTGGTAAGCTGAGTGGAACCAATATGCCAGGATTTCCAAGAACTAGGCCCGAGATCTCCATGGCCTAGCTGAACGGAGCGACTCACGAGTAACCGGCTTGCAAAGGGTATGTTATACTACGGTACCGCCAGAAAAAGTAGCACCGGATGATTGGGTACAGTTTCCAGAGTTAGATTTTGTGAGAAGAGAGGGTTCACATCCCAGGATTAGGCAGACCCACCGCGGACTGTCCTCAGATAGGGATGAGCTCAGGAGTAATGCTGCCATTTTCTAGGTGGCCAAGCCACGCCCCCCCAAAAACGGCAGTTGTTTGGGTAGCGCTTGTGCCTGTGTGAGTGTGAGAGTGACTGACAGCTGATGGTTACAACCGCCCAGTTGTAATGCAAAATAACAACCAGGCAGTTGTAATGCAATTTTAAGATCTGGTTATCTAGATATTAAAAATTACCACCGATAATTATAAAAAAGAACCAGTCTGTCCTCTGCCCCACCCCTGTAATGATGTAGAAAAGTCACCGATTTATTCATAGGCTCTAAAGCATTTAAACTGCTTTTAGGGGCTGGGGGCTTCTAGAAACAGAGACAACCTCATACCTGTTACTTCTGTTACTACAATTATTACTTTCATTCTTTCTGTAAATTCCTATGTAATTTGCCCATGAACACAGTCTCCCTCTGCTTAAGGGCCCTTCCCCCATTCTAATTTGGTTGAATGATAATGAAATCAACTTAAATCATTCATTGGCTTGTAGCAGGCAGCAAGCCACGTTGTTGGATTTGAGATTGTGCATGTTTGAGAGGAGCAAATACAAACACTTACAGAAAACAAACATCTGTCAGCTCTTTACAAGCAGACTGCTGCCACCTATAGAACTTTATTTTGAGTATCCCTGTGGGGCAATTTATTAGAACTCAAAGAAACTCTTCCACAGAATCTGAATGTGAAAAACAAGGCGCAGTTACATGCAAGCCTCAGGGAAAAAGGCTACTCAAACAAGGTTAGCAAGATAAAGCACTCTGAAACCAAAAGGCAGAAACAGAAAAACAGACAAAGATGAGCCAGTCACCTTTATAATGAAAAATACACCACCTGAAATTACGACGTAAAAAAAAAAAAACTAAAAAAAAAAAAATAGCAATGGAGACATTTTGAAAAGTGATTCACTCATAAAAATAAAGTGGTGAGGGAGATGCCAAGAGTGACCTTTGCAAGAGGAAAAAAACATTTAAGTGATGATTTAATGCACAATCATTACAGTGGGCCAAGAAAAAAAGAACTGGTGGCATAAAAAAAACAAGTGGTGTGTGTGTGTATATATGCCAGAAGTGCAATATTAAATATTTTTTTAGATCAAAACAGGGATGGGGCAGAGAAAAGAACAATTCTTTTTGTAATATATGTAACCCCCCCCCCTCCACTACTTTGTGCAGTAACCTAACCATTGGTACCCTTGACTGGGCACCCAAACTACTTTTGGAACAATCAGTACCATGCCAAGCTTTGTGAATGTATACCAGGCTCATTATTTCTAGAGGTCAGAAAGGGGTGGGGGTGTACAAAAGTAAATACACATGACCAACTAAACCCAGGTCCTGAGGAGAGAATTTTTTGCTAGGGCTATGCTAGGTCTGTACTTCTAGAGGGGTACCCAGTAATTCCGCACAGGAAGCAGTAAAATGAATGTCCAAACCAGGTTGGGGTTCTAGAGTGTGACTTTATTCCAAAGATAGTACACTAAAGCAAAGGTGGACCCCCAAGGTTTACACATCATGGCACAATACAATTAGCAGAACAACAGAAATCTGTATCAGACAGAAACATTGCATATCCCATATATCACAGGACCTTGAATTCTCTTCAGTGGCAATGGCCTCAGCTGAAATTACATTCTCTTCAAGTGGCACTGGCCAAAACTGAGCACACTTCCCATATGGCATAGGACTTTAACACTTCGAAAAGTGGCAACTGGCTACAATGGAGCACACTGGTGCTCAAAATTAGCACAACCCTTACTGAGGGGTAAACTTTCTCTTTAGGCATTGGCCACCATGTCCTGAGTAACCAGGCACCCTTACAGAACCCATAGAGCTGAACTGGTCAGTCCAGATGGGGGGCTGCCCACCTTTCACTTCCACATCCATACCCAGCCATTCTTTCAAAGTTACATCTCAAAACCTCTGGTAAAACAGTTAGGAATATGCATCTTGGAACGACTTTCACATCCTGCATAAGAAAAACACTACTTTTGAGTGTAGAACTAAAATTCTGAGCAATCTGCTAAGTCTCTCTGGGGACTCCACAATTGTCCGCCAACTTTAAAACACGAGAACAGTCTCAACTTAGAACAGAAACTGGTGTATATATACAGGTTACTCACCTGTAACAGGAGTTCTAGGAATGGTATATGTTGTTCATCCACACTTATTGGCACGTTCCTTGCCGCTTTAAATCTTGCCGGAAGGTCTTCAAGCTGGCTCCTCCCACCCACCCGGGTGGTAAAACTCTCGGCTCCGCCCCATGACGCCAGATCTGGCCCGCTAGAAGCTCAGGTTGTGCATCGAGCCGGGGAGGTCAGGTGGGTCGTGTGGATGAACAACACATACCATTCCTAGAACTCCTGTTACAGGTGAGTAACCTGTATTTCTAGGGCACATGGATATGTTGTTCATCCACACTTATTGGCAGACTCTAGCAGTTCTCCGGGAGGAGGGAGGCAAGGCACACCCCTACTTAGGGAATAAAGACTGGAGAACCGAGGCCCCAAACCAGCATCCCGGGCGTGACTCAAGGTCGATGTGGTAATGGGTAATAAAGGTGTGTGCTGACTTCCAGGTAGCAGCCCTGCAGATTTCCTGGATAGGGACGTCCCTGAAGCAGCCACCGATGCAGCAGTATGACGGGTAGAATGAGCTCTATCCTCTGGGAGGCTCCATGCCCGCCAACTTATAGCAGCGATCTATGCAGGAGGTGACCCACCTGCCTATTGTCCGCTTGGCTGCAGGTCTGCCAGGTGCGGCTTCAGCGTAGGTGACAAACAGCTGGCGAACCTCTCCCCGAATTTCAGCCGTGCGCTCCTTATAATAAGCGAGCGCCCTTCTAGGGTCCAGAGTATGGAGCCTATATTCGGCCTCCGAGGTGTAATTGGGGTAGAACACCGGCAGAGACAGCACCTGGTTAAGGTGAAACTCCGACACCACCTTCGGAAGGAATTTCGGTGGGGCGCAGGACAACCTTGTCCCTGTGGAAGACCAGGTAAGGAGACTCGATGCAAAGCACCTGGAGCTCTCCCATCCTTCTGGCTGACGTGATAGCCACCAAGAAGGCGGTCTTCCACGACAGGTGAGAGAGATCACACCTGTGCATTGGTTCGAATGGCTTGCCCATGAGCTTTGCCAGTACCAGCAGTAAATCCCACTGAGGTGGAGGTTCTTGCACCGGAGGGGAAATGTGATTAAGGCCTTTGAAAAAGCGCCACCGACTGCTCCCCGGCCCGCGCCCGGTAAGCAGAGATGGCTGCCAGGTGCACCTTTAGGGTCGCCGACCTAAGCCCTTGACTAGAAAGGACCATAAATAGTCCAAAATGCTTGCCACAGAACAGGAGGAAGGGTCCAAGCCCTTGTTCTGACACCAAATGGAGAATCTCTTCCATTTGAAGGCGAGCATTTTCTGGTCGACTTACGGGACGCCCAACAACACTGAGGACCTCGTTGGAAAGACCCAAGGCCTGGAACTCTAGCCGCCAGGAACCAGGCCGCCAGGTGCAGGGATTGAAGGTCCGTATGGAACACCTTCCCTGATTCACTGAGAGCAGGTCCGGCGAGCTGGAAGCTGCCTCGAGCCTGGAGCTGAGGCTGAGGAGATCTGGGTACAACTGGCGGGCCAGTCTGGGGCCATCAGATCACCCGCGCCTGTCCCTCCTTGCTTTGAGAAGCACCCTGTGAATCAAGGGAAATGGGGAAAGGCGTAGAAGAGGCCCGGGGTCCACAGCCTCGAGAAGGCATCCCCCTGCAGCGAGCCCTGCTGAGGGGGGCGGGCATGAAATAGCCTCAGCTTCACGTTCTCCCTGGAGGCAAACAGGTCCACCTGAGGTGTGCCCCAGTGGGAGAACAGATCTTGTACTACCTCCGCAGGAGAGACCACTTGTGAGATGCAGCCCTATCCGCCCAGGGCATCGGCCAGGGTGTTGGAGGCCCTGCCACATGAATGGCTAGGAGATCCACCTCCAGGCTGCGCACGAGTGACCAAATGCGGAGAGCTTCCTGCATAGAAGCATGGAGCGGGCCCCGCCCTGGCGGTTCAGGTAGTACATGGTTGTGGTATTGTCCGCCTGACTCGGACCACTTGACCCCGGAGAAACGGAGCAAAGGCGGTGAGAGCTAGGCGGACCGCCGGAGCTCCAGCAGGTTGATGTGGCATCGACTTCCAAGGGGACCAGAGGCCGCACTGTGTTCCCAGATGGGCACCCCAACCCATCAGAGAGGCATCGGTCGATAGAGAGACCGCCTGCTCGGGCGGACAAACGGGATGCCCTCCTGCAGATGAAATGGAACGGTCCACCACTGGAGAGCTGCTCCACATCTCCTGGGTCACTATCACTAGCTGGTCCAAAGGATCGCAGCTGCTAGGACCACTGGCTGGCCAGTCCCCACTGAAGGGGGCATGTGCCAGCGCCCCAACGGACCACGCTGGTACAGGCCGCCATGAGACCCAGAAGGCGCAGGAAGTCCTGGGCAGGGCGCAATTGCCCAACCAGAAATGATTGGGCAAAGGAGGTAAGAACCTTGGCCCTGTCCGCCGGGAGCCGTGCTCTGGCTTGAAGAGAGTCGAGCTCTGCCCCGATAAACAGAATCACCTGCTTCGGCTCGAGTTCCGACTTGGCCTTACTGATGAGGAGGCTGACCTGAGAGCAAACCTGGAGGGCCAGATCTCTGGACTGCTCCACCTCCTGTCTGGAGGGGGCTGCTATCAGCCAATCGTCCAGGAAAGGGTAAATCCGGACCCCTCGGCGCCGCAGGAATGCTGTCACCACTGCCATGCATTTGGTGAAGACCCTGGGAGCTGGAGATAAGCCGAAGGGCATGGCTCGGAACTCGAAGAGGGATCCCTCCGCTCGAAAGCGGAGGAATCTCCGATGTGACGGACGGATAGGGACGTGAAAGAACGCGTCCTGTAGGTCCAGAGAGCAGAACCACACGCAGTGTTCCAGAGATGGCATTATCTGCGCCAGAGTGACCATCCTGAAGGTTCGAGACCTTAGGAACTTGTTCAGGTCATGTAGGTCAAGAATGGGGCGCCAGCCCCCCGTCCGTTTCGGAACCAGGAAATACCTGGACACGAACCCCGGGTCTGAAGGGGGGTCCTCCACCTCCGTGATCACCTCCTTTTGGAGGAGGAGAGCGATGTCGGCTCGGCGAGCCGCCAGTGAGGCTGCGGACCCCGAGGCCCCCCGAGGTGCGACGGCTCTGAAGGGCGGGGCCTGCTCGAATTCCAGAGGTAGGCCTTTTCCCACCACCTCCAGTACCCACCTGTCCGTGGTAACAGCGGACCAGGCGGAAAGGAAGTGTCTGAGCCATCCCCCCACGGGGAACCAGGGTGAGGTGACAGGATGGGGGACACCTCAGCCCATCACTGGGCAGACTTGGAGGAGGGATCATGAGGGACCTCCCGTCCTTACCTCCCTGCATCCTGTTGGAGGAAGCCGACGGCTTGGGTTTGGGATACCAAGGTCGAGCCTGTTGGCCCTGGACGTTGCTGGGCTAGGCGCCCCGCGGGCGCAGAAGGACTAAAGGGCTTAGGCTGTGGCTTATGCCTTGTCCTTCTGAGCGGAAGAGACCGAGTCCAAGGTAGCATTGGACTTCTCGATCCTCTGCAGGTGACCTTCCACCCCAGGGTCAAGAGGTCAGTCCCCAAAAGGGAACATCCGCCAACTTGTGCTGGGTATCCGAGGTAAAGTGGATATCCTCAGCCAGCCTACGATTACATGGCCACTCGCGGCCGCCACAGACCTGGCACATGAGTCCCGGCGTCTAACGCAGTCTGGAGCTGCTGTTTGGCCACCACCTGCCCTGGTCCCGCACCTGCCTGACCGTAGTCTGCAGATTCGCGGAAGATGAGGGACAACCTCATCCAGGAGCCCAACAGGGCGTGAGAAAATGTGCCATGAGGATGGCCGAACTGGCCTGACGGCTCGAGAGGACGAGCATAAACTTTCCGCCCAGCATAATCCAATTTCTTGATTCCTTGTCGGGAGGTTTGTCCATTATCCCTGGTGTTCCCGCACGCCGGAAAACGCTGTCGGTAATCAACCCTCGGCCGAGGGTGTTCAAAACCGGACAGGGAACCGGTAGGGACGATACTTCCTGGCCAACCTGGTCAAGGCACAGGGCAGGAAGCAGGATGCTGCCAAAGTTCCAAGGCCGGACCTACTATGGCTTCGCCACCGAAAGGCCTCCGAGGAGAATCCCCTTGGTCCAGAATCTCCATGAGGGGATACCTGGCCCGTTTAGAAACGGGTTCGAGCTTCATCCTGGTGGACTCCGAAATGAGTCGAATCAACCCTAAGAAGGACGAAGGGCTATCGTCCATTGACTGCCCTCCCGAGGACTCCAAGTCCATGCGCTTGGAGAAGAGGGAGGAACTATCATCGGACTCAGAAGAGTCCTCAAAGAGCTGCTCGGCCTGAGCCACCCTCCACCCGCCGAGGTTTATCGGGAGTGAGGGTGACAGACAGCCTATGGGCAAACCCAAGGCCGACTCGAGAATTTTTGGTCGGAGCCCCAACTAATGGCTGTGGAGGTGGAGGTTCCACCAGAATCGTGGGCAGCTGGAATTGGCTGAACAACCGCCTGAGAACAGGCCTCGACTACAACGAGGGGTTGTTTCGGCTGTTCGTGACAGCCACTTAATGGTCGGGAAGACGACTGGGTCGGCTTATTCCCGGTCAAAAGAAGCTGTTGCCACATAAGTTCCTCGAACCTCCGACGCAACTTGCGCCGAAGCCTCCCCTCGTCGGAGGAAGAGGAAGAGCGGTGGCGCTGCTTGCCACGGTGCCGAGACCGAGACCGCCTATGGCGGCGGGATCGGTTGGACCGCGAGGATGTCCGAGACCGAGAGTCTCGACTAGGCCGAGGAAGGCGAGGAGAAGTGTCGGAAATCGGCACTCCCCTTGGCTCGGACGATCCCACCGCAGGCTCCGGAACCGGAGGCACAGACGAGCCGACGGGATCCTCAACTCCCACCGGGGGAACCGAGGAGATTCTCGCTTCTCCAGTCGATAACTCCGCCTAACGGGTCGAGAAAATCTCGACCGCCGACGGGAGTCTCGGTCAACTGGCCTGACGGGACACCCGGAAGCCAGTGGTCAAGCTGAGGGTCAACTCAAGTCGACTGTCGAAGGGAGGGGATCTTTCCGCTCCCAAGAGCGCCGCCGACGGAGACTTACTTTTGCTCTTTTTGACCTGGAAAAGGTCCCAATAGTTGGACCTCACCTTGGTCGAGAGGGTCAGACAAAGCTCCTTAAAAGAAGCCAAGTACGAGGCACCGAGAGAGAGCGGGACAAATGCCGCAGCCGAGGTAGAAGCGGCCCGCGCCGCCTCCTCTTCGAGGGCGATCATCTGCTCGAGCTGATCCGCCGAACGCTCCGCCGCTGACACCGCCCAATCGGCCTCTTTAGATTTCACTGGTGGAATTCTTTCGGGCGCCCCAGTTGTAATCGGGCAGCACGGTCTTCAAGGACGTAGGCCTAAAAGGAAGAGCACAAGTCGCAGGCCTGCGGGTCGTGCTCAAGGCCCAGGCAGTAGACGCACGTGAGTGCGGATCCGTCCTAGACATCTTCTGCCCGCAAGGCAATTCTCCGAAACCGAGTCGACGGTCCATCGGAGCCGCGAGGAGAAGAAGACCGAAGTCTTTTTAGCAAAAACCTTTTTGATTTCGAACTTTCGAAGAATTAGGAACCAGTCTTAAACGCAACGCGTTAAGGAGGGAACCTGAGCTTCCAAGCGGTAAGGAAGATCTGGCGTCATGGGGCGGAGCTTAGAGTTTTACCACCCGGGTGGGTGGGAGGAGCCAGCTTGAAGACCTTCCGGCAAGATTTAAAGCAGCAAGGAACCTGCCAATAAGTGTGGATGAACAACATATCCATGTCCCTAGAATTCCCTTTATCAGGGAGCACACCCCAAAAACAGGTACTTTCCTCTGGGAAGGACAAAGTCAGATTACTCACAGTTGGAAAACAAACAGGCAGCTTCAAAGTCCTGGAACAAATAGGGGGTTGCCCCTTGGATCCATTCTGGCAGTCCTTTCCATCTCTCTGGGGGTGAAAAAATCAGGAACTCCTGCTCTAGACAACGGTTTCCACAACTTCGCTTGGCAGGCAGATGTTTCTCAGGACTAGGGTGAGGAAAAATAGTCTCTCTCCTCACAGAGCCCACACTGCAGCTCTCACTCCTCCAACTGCTCACTACAGACTCCACTCACAGACTAACCCAAGATTCTAAAACTCCCCACTCACATCCAGCTGTTGTGGCTTATGCTGCTGCAAGAGTTCTAAATGACATCACCTCTCTCAACTCAGCCGAGACCAAGTAACCAGAGAGAGAGAGCAGGTGAAAAAAACATTTAACTAGTTATTCATCAGCTGCCTTCCCCACCTAGCACTGACATTGATGGGACTCTAGTAGCCCCAGGGGACTGGGTGGTTACATATATATTGTAATATGTATAGAAGCATGTACAGGAGTCAGGACAGTGGAAGGAGAGTGGTAAGTAACCAATAATACCTGACAGGGTGGTCAGTATTGGGCAAATACTGGACCGTCCAGGGGTGTAATGAGGCCTGACGCCACAGGGGGAGGGCTTTATAGTCCCTGGACGGTCCGGTATTGTCCAATACCGCCCACACAGTTGGGTATTACTGCGCTTAGAAAATGGGCACTGTATTTTATATGTTTGAAAAACAAAAATAGGTTGTTGCTTAGATGTTTAAACTCTTAGATGTTTCATTTATATTATAATAAAACAGTTCCTCTGCCTGTATTTAAATGTTTTTTTTTAAACTAGGGACTCTTGTTCTAGTGGAGCCTTTGTAGTTTTAACTTTTGACCTTGTTGTCATGGTTACCTCACCCCTTCCCCTCTCCCCAAGACCTGAGCATGGCTGGGAGAAAGACTCTGATATCCTTTCTCCCATACTGCTGATAAGAACTGGATTGTATTTTTTTGTTTGTTTTTTACTCTCTCTAGATTTCTTTAAATTTTTACTGTGGGACAGTTGGTAGATTTGCCATCAGCAGGACACGGGTCGAATTGTCAGGAGTTAGGAGTTAGTTATGGAGGGAGGTTGTGTGAGCTGTCAGCAAAAAAATGTAAGTTTAGAAAAAAGTTTTTGTTTTGTTTTGTTTTTGTCTGTGGCGAACAAGTAAGAGAGCTAGCCTGACAGTGAGTAGCAGTGAGACCCGAAGACGGACAGTGAAGCTGATTTGAATGAGACGGTAGCAGGGATGACAGAAAAGGACTTTTTTTGTAGTTTTTTTTATCTTTACATCAGAGGAATATAGCGGTGTGAGGTTTTCCTGTGCAGTTATGCATGGGGATACAGAGCAGGGCTGCCGAGGTGAATCTCACTAAGCAAGACAAACAAACATGGTGGCTGGCCAGTTTGAAAATTTGGGGTGCCTAAGAATATCCCAAGTAATGGGGCACCCTGAATTGGAACTGGTTTTTCACCGAGATCTATTGAAAAATAAATGCAGGTCTGACCATGGCTTTCAGCCAATCAGAATGCTTTATTTTTCAAGCACATTTTCTAAACTGTAATAGTTGTGGGGCTGCAGTCTTCCTCAGGATGATGTGGAGTGCAGGGGGCTGTCCTGTGTGCAGGAGCCTGGAACAGCTTAAGGCAGAAGTAAGACTGCTCAGATGGGATCTGGGGAGAATGGTGTGGAGAGTCAGAGGAGCAGAGCAGAGGAGAGAAAGGCAAATGGGGGTGCACAGGGAAGAAACGGCATAAGGCAGGGGAGGGGTTCAGGGAGGATCACCCAATACACAGGGGTATCTCTTCCTCAAAGGACCAGGGAGCCCTGTGTGGAGGAATGGCAAGTAGTAGGGGTAAGGGATGGAAATGTGAGGGCAGCAACAGGAGTAGGAACTCTTGAAGAGGTGCCTTTATTGAATAGATCTGCACCACTGCCTGGTATGGGGGAAGGGGCATCAGGGGTTAGAAGGTAGGGATAACCCAGGGTCAACGATAGAAGGATAGGGGAGAGGAGAAAGGACTAGTCAAGGTGGGCAGATAAGAAGCTGCAGACAAAGTAAAGCAGAGGCTGGGAGGGAGAGGAAAGGGTAGGAAAATGGGATGGAAAAGTGGAAGCAAGCACAGCTAGCCAGAGAGGGAAGAGCATAGAGGGGAATGGAGAAACAACTGGGGGATAAGTAGTGGATGCAGCAGAAAGTTAGTCAGGGTGGAGAGGGAGCACTTAGGTGGGGGAGCAGCTTGTACTGCAGGTGAGGAAGGAAGAATGTGAAACACGGATGCAGGGGATGGAAAGGTGGTAATCCTACGGGACTCCATAATTAAGAGTATTCACTGGGGAAGGAAAGGGGACCCAAATGCAAAAGGGAGGGTAGTTTGCATACCAGGGATGACAGTGGGGAATGTGCCCAAGACTCAGGAAAATAGTAAGGTTGGGGGGAGGGAAACCAAACTTAGTTATACACATGGACACCAATCACCTAGCTGGGGAGAAGAGGGAAGTAGTACAAGGTAGATTCAGGGTGTTAAGGAAGACCTGCAAGGAGAAAGCTAGATCACTGACTTTCTCAAAGGTGATACCAGTATTAAGGGCCAGCACAGTCAGGATGAAAAGGATAAAGGAATTCAGTGACTGGCTGAGGAAATGGTGCAGGGAGGAATGGTTCACCTGTACTGGGGACTGGGGGAAGACCTGGTCAAATAAAACACTCTTTTCACCAGCCAGGCTACACCTCAGTAGAGAGGGTTTAAGGATACTCAGGAACAAACTGGAAGGGGATAGATAATAACTAAGCTAAAGTATTGAGCATAGGGCTGGCGGGCCTGCAAGCCCAAAGACTCTAGGAGGAGGAGGAAGTCAATGGACCTCACTCCATACCAGTAGAAGAGGTCTGGAGGGTAGAGACAGAGTGGAGCAATTAGTAATGGGGGAAGGGGGAGAGGCACACAGAAGGGAGAAATGAGAAAAAAAGGGGAGCAGGAAGGAGGCTCGGATTACGGGTGGAAAGTGGTGTCTCTGAATGCACAGTGTCTTGGAAACAAGATGGATAACCTGCAGGCACTATTAGGAGAAAGGAGAGTAGACATAGCAGCAGTAACAGACACTTGGGTCACACCACACCATGACTGAGACCTCTCGATTCCTGGATATAAACTATACAGGAGGGACAGGGCAGTAGGGAAAGGGGGGCTGGCAGTTTATAACAGGGTAAATATAACATGCATGAGGAAGGAGACAGAGGAGGGGAGGGTGGAAGCACTGAGGGTTCAGCTATAGTCCACCAGAGGGAGAGAGAGAGGTAAGGTTGGGGGTGGTTTACAGACCACCTAACCAGGAAGAGACGAGGGACAGGAAACTGAGCTTGCAAATATTGGAAGCTGCAGCAAAAGGAGAGGTGATAATAGTGGGGGACTTCAACCTGCCCAAGATAGGCTGCGGCGTACCATCCACAACATGTGCCAAGAGCCAGGTGATCCTAGAAGGGGTACAGAGCGGGTTCCTGACTCAGGGCATCACAGAACCCACCAGGAAGGGGGCAATCCTTGCTCTAGTGCTAACAAATGGGGAGCACGTACAAGAACTAATGGTGGGTATATGACAATACACTCCTGACAATCTGCAACCAGATAATTCGCACCCGACAATACGCACCAACGTAAACTCACTCCTATGCTAACCTGCTCCTATCCTAACCCACTCCTGACAACATGCTCCAGATCGATAAAGTACTAGCCAGTTTCCACATTTTTATATTTCCACCGCCCAACAGTAAATTAAATCAGAATCTGTAAGAGGGTACGGTGAGCATAGTACTTACAGAGTGAAATGACTTTAATTTTGCTGCACAATAGTGAATGCTTTATTAACACACCACAAAAAAAAATGCAGGTTTCTGAAAGTTCCCACTCCTACACCATGTCTGCCATCAAAACATTAAATGCCTTGGTAGAGTGCTGCTCTGATTGCCATCAGAGACATGCGATGGTGCCACCCTGGTATACCCACATTATGAATCTGGAGTGGACATTTGGCAGGTAACCCTTAACAGTATAATAAATATGTAAAAAAAAGTTGCGAGTGTTTTTTAATGGGGTCTATTTGCTGATGCTTCTTCATTGGGACCCGCTCTTGCTTTTTCTCTGACCGAAGATGACCCGCTTCTGCAGTATCGGGAGGTCCCTCACTAGCTTCAGCAAGTTGAATTAAACTGAAAATCTTCCCCCTTATTTACTCTATTTCTCTCCATCACAGATCTGAATTTGAACTGATTACTATGCAGCTAGCCCCACTATACCTGGTTCCAGGGATCGGACATCACTTGACATCAGCAGGCTGTTCCCGGTTTACCGGTTTTGCCCTCTTTCTCCACCAGTGCCTGAAGACTTTCTACCGGAGTTGCTCTTTTTTTTTTTTCTAGGTCTTGCCTTCTACAGCTTTTTGCGTCAGATTGTCAAGGGACACAGAAACGGGATAAATAAATAATAAAAAAAAAATTGCGAGTGGTGGTCATCTTTCATGACTTGAGATGCTGACAAAGTTGGCTATAAAAGATGCTTTTAAAAAATATCTGAGAAAGCTGGTACACTGACTCTAACTGAATCTAGCAACGTTAGGGGACTGTTGTATTTTTTGTGTCTGATCTCATAAAATGCCTGCTCTGGCAAGCAACACAGATGGAAGCCATGCAAGTGGGAGCAAACAGTAATGGTGCAGAATGTCATAGGAGCGAAATGACAATGGAGCGTACTGTCGGGAGTGAGCATGTTCGAAGCAAGTTGTCGGGAGTGAATTGTCGTGTTCCCACTAATGGTTATGGAGCCCCTGGGTGGAAGTGACCATTGCACATGTGGATCTGGTTGGATATGGACAGGGAAAACATCCCCAAAAAGAGCAAAATCCTGGATTTTAGGAGGGCAAACTTCATGAACATGGGTGAGGTGCTATGGAGGTACCTGTCGGGCATCAGAACAAATATGGGGTAGTCCAAACGTGGTCCATCATTAAGGATGGAATAATGATTGCCACATAGGAGCACGCTGCGCTCAAGGGGAAGAACTCAAGGGCCCAAAGCACCCAGCCATTTCAGTTCTGAGGTCACCCAGGCAGTAAGGGATAAAAGGTTAGCCTATAAGAAATTCAGAAAGACCAAGAAAGAGGTGGTTAGTGAGAATTACCTAAGGTTGGCTAGTGTGGCAAGTAATGCAGTCCAGCAGGCTAAGGCATAGAAGGAACTGCAGACAGCTGAAGGAATTAAGAAGGGGAGAAGGTCTATTGTCTCTATGTAAGTGAGAAAAGGAACAAGAAGGGCAGGATTGTTAGGCTTCGGAAGGGGTACAGGTGGATGGAAGATAATGGGGAAAAAAAAGAGGTAATGAACGAATACTTCTTTTCTGTCTTCACCAGGGAGTAGGATAGACTGGTGCCTACATGGGAGAGAAGAGGACTGGGGGGAGAGAAGCATGGATGTGGTCATAAAGGAGGACAGAGAGAGGGAAGGGCTGCTACCATTGAAGGTGAACAAATCACCAGGCCCAGACGGGATATACCCAAGGGTACTGAGGGAACTGGCAGAGGAGCTTGTGAGGCCACTAGCAGCCTGTTCAATAGTTCACTAGAGTTGGGCACGGTAGCATAGGACTGGAGAATAGCACATGTGATGTCCCTCCATAACAGCAGTCCCAAGAATGACCCAGGGAATTACGGACCAGTCAGTCTAACCTCAATCATGTGCAAGCTCATGGAGACCATACTTAAGGAAAGGCTGGTAAAGTATCTAGAGGAATATGGTCTCCAGGATGTGAGGCAGCATGGGTTTATGGGAGGAAGAACATGTAAAACAAATCTGATTGACTTATCTGACTGGGTCACTAAGACAGTAGACAAGGGCCAAGCGGTGGACATCCTTTATCTGGACTTCAGCAAGGCCTTTGACTCTGTACCACTAACAGGTTGATCAGTCACTCTCCCATCCCAGTCTATTTCCCTCTCTTTTAGCCTCCTCCCCCCTGCACAATTTCCTTCTTCCCTCTACTGCTCCCCGCTCTCTCCTACTGTTTGCATTAACAAGGCTCGCTTGAGCTGCTCCTAGGCACCCCTCTCTTTCCCCCCTCTCCTGTATTAGCTGCTTTCCTTAGTGACCCCTTCCTTGCATTCCTATCTAATTTGCTGCTTATCTACTCCTCCACCCTTCTGTTCTCCCCAACCCTCCTGCCTCTAGGCATGATGCCTTAATTACTGAAGCTGTCGCTCTGTATTAGGTAGTTCTTCCTCAGTCTATGTACTTCATATTCAGCATATTGTTCTTTGTACTGTATATAGTGACTGCTTTACATTAAAATTACTGTATAAGCTTTGCATGTCTTGTCTAAACACTGACATGGAACCTTTGTAAATGAGCTTTAGCTCAAAGATATTTTCTGCAAGATCTCAATAAATAAATAAATAAATAAATAAATAAATAAGAAATTTGGTGGATCTCAGGATTGGGGAGAAGATGACCAGATGGGATGAAAACCTGCTGGGGAACAGGACTCAGAGGGTGGTAGTGGGGTGATAGTTATCTAGTATCAGGGAAGTCAGTGGGGTATCGCAGGGCTTGGTGCTGGGACTGTTGTTGTTCAATGCCTTTATCAATGATATTGGGGATGGCATTAAGGGCAAAACGTGCCTTTTCGCAGATGGACACCAAGCTGTGTTGGAGGGTGGACACAGCTGAAGGGATGCAGGACAATATGAAAAAGCTTGATTGGTGGTCCGGGATTTAGCAATTTGGCTTCAATGCCAAGAAATGCAAAGTTATGCACACTGGAGCCAAGAATCCCAGGACGGAATACTACCTGGGAGGGGTCCGGGTATCTGCAACAGAGGAGGAGGAGAAGGATCTGGGAGTAACGATCACTAGCAACCTGAAGCACTCCACACAGTGCAAGAAAACAGCAGCAAGGGCAAACAAGATGTTGGGATGCATAGCCAGAAGGATCAGCAGTAGGGAGAGGAGGTTATACTGTCCTTTTTGAGGTCACTGGTGAGGCCACAACTAGAGTATGGAGTCCAGTACTGGTGCCCACCACTTAAAAGGGCATTAACCTGCTGAAGCTGGTCCAGAGGAGGGCAACATAGATGATCGCAGGTCAGCAAGGCAAAGCATACAAAGAGAGGTTGACGGCCCTGAACATGTACTCCCAGGGACAGAGGAGACATGATTGAGACCTTCAGGTACCTGAAAAGGATAATTGGGGGATAAGAAGGGTCTCTTTAAGCTAAGTGGCAGCCATAAGATGAGGGGAAACAGTCTTAAGCTGGGGGGAGGAGAGGTTTAGGAGACAGGATGGGAAGCACTTCTTCACGGAGAGGGTAATGGCCAGTTGGAATGCACTGCCAGAAGGGGTGGTTTCATTGAAAATGGCGGGCAACTTCAAGAGAGGCTGGGATAGACATAAGGGGAAAATAATGTCCATGGGAGGGGCAGATGGAAAGGATAGGAGAGTGGGGAGGGCAGGGTCAGTAGCTTGTGGACCCTGCAGTATGAGCAGACTAGATATATTAAATGGCCTTCTTCTGCTGGCGTCTTCATATATTTGTATTTGTAAATTTATACAAAAAGGCAAAATACACAATATCCCTACTCGTGAAAAACCTCTGGAGGCGAGACACTTCATTAGTTGTAATATAAATCAGTGGTATATGTTGCCTAGTGCTCCTGACCAAAGTTATATGTAGGCAGAACCAACAGGCAACTAAAATACTGGTTACAGGAATATATGAGACCTAGAAGGTATGACAATCATGAGAATGCTCTCTGTAAGTATTTTCTAGAAACCCACAACTGTCCCATCAGATCTAAAGTGCATTGTTATAAAATGAGTCTTAGCAGCGGAAAAGGGCAGTGACTCCCACCAAATTCCCTTGCTATGCTGCAGGGCTAGATGGATTTTCTGCTTGGGAAGTCTACAACCAAATGATATTAATGCCATTTTAGATTTAACACTTTTTTTAAATATATGTGGGCTAATGTACACAAGTATATTAGATTTACTACCTCTAAGAATGAATGTTGGGGAAACTAAGGTTGAGTTTACGTTAATATGTGCATAAAGTCTTTTTGAGTTTTTAGATAATTATGGGGATATAAATCAGGACTATTAAGCTAATGATTTTTTAGTAAAAGACAGAAAAATGGATTGAACTGTATAAATTTATATATGTGCTACCTTTGTCCCCTTTTGATGTTATCCATGGAAATTATATTTATTTTTGTAGACATCTAAGTTTAAGTATATGTTTTTCGATTTCCCTACTTTATGTGCTTTTAACTTCATTCACACCCCGTATTTTCCACCCAATCCCCCTCCCCCTCCCCCTCCTCCCCAATCTTCCATCATTTAAACGTTTCCATTGTTCCCACTCTTTTATTGCATCCGTCTTCTTTTAAAGTCTAATCCTTCTGACTGCAAAAGAAAGAAAAAAATCTCTAAGTTTCCACTTAACTTTGCATTTATTTGTACAGCACTGCACTTGTGAATGCACGCAATGACTTTTACTGTAGTTTTCTTGTATGATACTTGCATTAAAATTAGATATTCAAAAGAAAGAGAGACTATTGGTTAACCTGAATGGACTGAAATATGAATATGTAAAGTTACAGGTATTTAAAGGAGGAGGTAATAACATGACTCTGCCCCCCAGTGGAAGCATTAGCATGATGTGAAACATTTGGTAGTCACACTGACTGTCCGGGTTGGTATGGGGTTTAATTTTACTTGTTGGCACAATGCACAATCCACTTTACATAATAAAAGGATCGTTTTATGCAACTGTGAGTGTGATGTGACCGTTTCTGCATACAATGTTTGGCATGCCCTAACTCAGCGGTGTTCAACCTTTTCTTGGACATAAGCCACTTTTAAATTTCAGACTAAGACGTGAGTCACAACAATAGATTTCACCATGAGCCCTGCACCGTACCCATATGTCGCCATAGTTAGGAGGTAAAATAAGAATCATAGTTAATATTTAACTGAACTATTTATTCATTTATTGTATAATTTTAAAATAGCTCTTAAGTTCTTTATTTTATTGCATTTATATAATTTTAAAATAGTTTGTGTGTTAGCCTGCATGTTCACTGGGGTTCTCGTGAGCCACATCAAACTACTTCAAGAGCCACGTGTGGCTCACGAGCTACAGGTTGGCCACCGCTGCCCTGTTACTATGCTCCTTGCCTGTATGGTGTGTATCCAGAGCCATATCTTTCTTTGGCTAGCTGAGGTGTGTGCTTTGTGACTATGCACATCTGTTGGTGCCTTGTGCTCTAGGAGGTGTATTTCAAAACAGGCTTCATGGAGTCACACTCTGCTCTGCGCTTGTATGAATATGCCACAGTGTGCAAAAATAACACTTGAGCGCTATTAGAAGGGACTTTGCACAGCCCTTGGCTCTCCTATTATATATGCTGCCCATAGAGCATTATGAAGTTCTGCTTTAAAGTTGAAGTTTAAAGTACCTCTATTAGACAGCACAGTAGTTTCCACTGAAAACTGGGGTGATGTCATAAACACAGATATTGTTAGATAAGCTGACAACAATTAAATATTTTTAAAACATGTACAGTGCAACTCGCTTATGACTGACACATCTGTGTGACTGGATTTTGTCCATAATAAGAGTTGTCCGCTATAACCTGAACACATGAAATTTATTTTGAATCCCGGCTGTCCCACCAGTACAGCAGTTGGATTTCCACTTACGGCATGGGCGACCCAGGTTCGGGAATGGACTTGGGTCACTGGAGGGCCTGCCGGGGGAGAGGGATGGAGCGTCCCACGGACTGCTCTCCTTCTCGGGGGGAGAATGGGGATACCGTCTGGCTCTTGACGGACCCCTGGTGGAGGCTAGGGGCTCCGCAGCTACTGACGCTCAACAGATTTCAGGAGGCAGGGTGGACGCAGGATGTCACTGCATAGCCCCGTCTCCTGGGGGGGACAAAGAGGAAGAAAAACTCCCTGCTTCTGCCGCCTTAATGACGCCTGCTCCAGCTGCATTGGCTCTCAGGCCGACTCCCGACTCTCCCATGTTCTGTGTGGTGTCCTGGTCTGAGCGCCACGACTTCCGCCTGGGGGTAAGTCAGGGTTCAGGAGGGCAAAGCACGTGAGAAGGCAGTCGAGTCCCGTGGACCGGGCAGATGGTCCCGTGGTAATTGGAAGCAGGGCCAAATATAGAAAATTGAAAAATAAAATACATTTCATTTAAATCCCTTACCCCTGCCGTTTACTGTATTAACTCCACCAGTCCTACATCATGTAGTGCTGTAATAGGCAGCATCGGGAATCTCTTTCTCTCTCTCTTCCCTCTTTGCTAAGTGACATGCTGAAATGGGGATCCTGAGCGTAAGAGTTAAAGGTTTAAGCTCTCCCGCTCACATGCTCACACACACTGACATGCTGCATAGGGACTGGGGACTTGAGCAGGGCTGCCATGCCGAATCAGGGCTTCTGACAGCATGGATTGAGAGAGGCGAAACTGGGGGATCTTGGGCAACTTAAGTAAGTAACATTTTATTTATATATGGCGCCCAATCCTGGAGGCTCTGGGCACCATTACAGATATTAAAAGCAGGGTCCACAGGCAGCATACTGACATACAATACATAAATTAATAAATAATTCAGTAGTACTAAAATCAGCTAAAACTTTCTGAGACTGCTTTCATAAAAAGGTAGGTCTTTAGGCCCCTTTTAAATGCCTCCACCGATGGGGTCTCCCTCAAAGATTCTGGATGCAAGTTCCAGAGGGCCAGGCCGGCCACCTCAAAGGAGCACTCTCCCGAGGTTTTCAGCCTGGCACTTGGAACCGCCAGGAGGCTCTCAGTGGAGGAGTGGAGGGAATGTACTGGGATGGCTGGGGTAAGGAGGTCAGACAGGTAACCAGGGCCCAAGTCATATAGGGCCTTGTAGGTGAGCAAGCCCACCTTGAAGATGATCCTCCACCTGACAGGCAGCTGGTGCAGATCTCGCAGGACCAAGGTTACATGACAGGACCTAGGCAGGCCCGTCAGCAACCTGGCCACAGCGTTCAGCACAAGCTGCAGTCAGTGGAGGATCCCTCCACTGATCCCGAAGTATGGAGTGTTACAGTAGTCCAGCCTGGAAGTCACAAAGGCATGTACCAGTGAGGGCTGTTATCTTCTGGCAGAATTCAAGGTTTAATTCGGGTGACATTACTTAAAGGGTAAAAACCACTTTGGACCACAGACAACACCTGAGCTTCAAGTGTCAGCCTGTTGTCAAGGATGATGCCCAAATTTTTCACCTTGGGGGATACCATCAAGCACCCCCATCACGCCAGGGACCAGGCTCAATCACCAGCACTTCCATCTTGTTGGGGTTCAGCCTTAGCCAGATAGAGGACATCCAGTCCTGAATCTCAGCCAGGCATTTATTCAGCACTTCCATGGCGCCATCCGTTCCGGGCCAAATGACATATAGCTGGGTATCATCTACATAGCAGTGGAAACCCAGATTGTACTGTCTAATGAGCTCACTCAGTGGCATCATGTACACCAAAAACAGCATGGGTGAAAGGATCGAACCTTGAGGAACTCCACATGACAAGTGCCTTGAGGAGGAGGAAAAATTCCCCATCACCACTCGTTGCCTCCTGTCAGAGAGACAGGACT
Organism: Neoceratodus forsteri; assembly: GCA_016271365.2. Taxonomy (NCBI): domain Eukaryota; kingdom Metazoa; phylum Chordata; order Ceratodontiformes; family Ceratodontidae; genus Neoceratodus; species Neoceratodus forsteri. The sequence goes on along the minus strand of CM057456.1, from coordinate 746,794,178 downwards.
CATAACACTGAATGACAGTTCCAGTGAGTCCACCATACACTCTAAGGTGATCCAAAAGCACAGTGTGGTCCATGGTGTCAAATGCTGATGAGAGGTCGAGGAGGACTAGAATGGACCATTCTCCTCTATCCCCCGGGGTCTTGGCACATCCCACTAGGGGACGAGTCAGACCTGGGTCCATTTCACAGCATGTGGGCTGCAGCTTCGAAATCACCCCAATGACCTCAGCCACTCTCCCCAGACAATAGGACTGCCTCTATTCCAACCAGGCTGACCACTGCAGGACAAATCTTGTCCTGCTGGGGAGATCCCAGCCTGAATAGAGGACACCCTGTCTGAGAAGAACAGAGCAAACTCTTCACACAATGCAATTGAAAATGCCCTTTTCAGCTGTAGACATACTGGATGCAACAGTCTGTCCACAGTCCAGAATAGCTGAGCTGGTCTGTTCTTCCCAGTAGCAATCTCCCTGGGCAGGAACTCTGCCTTCTTACGGCTGACTGCCCCTTGATAGTCATTATATTTCTCATTGCCAGTCTGTCCTCCACAGATTGGGTCCTCTTCCAACAATGCTCCAGCTTCTGACCCCTGGTCTTCATCTCCTTGAGAGTCCATTAAACCATGGGGGTCACAAGTGAGAAGACCTGGGTCATATACAGACCGGTGCAATGGCATTGAATGCCTTGTAAACGGCCCCATTATAGGCTGCCACTATCTCACCCATGCCAATCACACATGCAGCGCTCATGCCAGAAAAGTCTACCACTGCCAAGAGTCTCTCTAGGGACAGTTCCCTTAAATGGTGATAGCTGACCATCTCAATGGGGTGGACTATCGGGGGGGCCCCAAAAAAGAACTCCACCATGCAATGATCAGACCAAATGACCTGATCAGTCTTGTGGTCAGTGACCTCAAGCCGCAGCAAGAATACCAAGTCCAAGGTGTGGCTGTGTTGATGGGTTGCGGAGGCAACAAATTGTGCCAGGCCCAAAGATGTCATTGTCTGGAGGAGGTCATAACCAAAATGCGAGGATTCATCATTGATCTAGGCACTGAAGTCCCCCATAATCAACCATCTACGTGACTCCAACACCCCGTTGGTGACGAAGTTTGCTACCTCCTGCGGGAATTCTCCCCTGTCCCAGAGGAGGGTAACATGAGAATCCTGCAGCCTGCAACTGACCCCACGCACCACCACATATTCAAATGATGAGGCAGAACCCACCGGGTACACAGAGAAGTTCAAGCTAGATCCAAAACAGATGGCCACTCCTCTGTCCCTGCGGTCCCTCCTCAGGCAGTGGACTACCGAGGACCCGGCAGGAACTGGTGCCTCCAATATCGGACCTGCATCATCCCTAAACCAGGTCTCTGTGATGCAAATCAGATCGACCAAGGAAATCAAGTCTGCCATAATAGCGATCTTGTTCCCCATCGACCTGGCATTGTACAGCACAGCCCAAAGGGGACTAGCGGAGACTGCAGGCCCTCTAGCTACTTGCCTATGTGGTCCGGTGGGAGCCCTGAGGACAGGAACCAACCACGTCCAGCCACTCTCAAGGCTCCATTTAACCCCTGGGCGCCTCCTATTCCTGACCACTCTAATACTTTTCACCTCCGCTGTACACGCGGTGTCCTGCCACACGCCCACCCATCCCCTATTTATGCCTACCTCCCAGCAATGCCTCACCGCTACAGCTGGGAGGGGGAGATCACACAGGGGTGGAACTCATGCAGCAGGGCCACTGTGTAAGTTGTGCGGAGGGACCTGAAACCTAAACACATCCTACCAACCCTATTCAGAACACTCTTGAATTACAACTATTTACCAAAATAATTTATTTAAAAGAGAACCTAGCCTAAAAACACACCATTCACATAATAAATACAGAGCAAACAACCTAAATACACACATGCCACACTCATACACTAACTAAACCCTCACCTCCCCCAAATAATCAAAACTGAGTCTATTTAAACTTTTGAGAATCCAAAGCTTCAAGTCCAGAGGGCTTCAGATAGTCTTTCGAAGCAAAAAAGTAACTTAATCCAAGGCTAAAAGAAGAAAAAACACCAGGTTCAAGTCAATAGCACTCTCAATGCTAGAACAGTGCAGCCACAATGAGACAGTGCTCTCACCACTGACTTCAGTTTTTAGACCGTAAGAATCTGTGGTATTCAGAGAATGTTGTTCACACCAACTATTTTCCTCTTAAGTGGACCAAACCAGATGACTATAACAGTGCTCTCACCACTGATTATGTTATGGTGATCAAATCTGTGGCAGCAAGAGAGCATTGCTCTCATCAATACTCATTTAGATGTTATGGTACCCACCACAGATGCAGTCTGAAGTGGAAGGGGGGGGGTGGCCTCCAAGAAACAGTAGATTACTGCTACAGTTCACAATAAAGCCTTCACTCACCAGACCCATACCAGTCCTTTTTAGTCAACCACAAACCAGTCCAGTAGCACCAAGCAAGGAAAAAATAGAACAACCAGCTTTGTCCTCTTGCTACTCCATCCTCCGGACTCCTGTCTGCCGCTTTGATTTTCCAACCTGCACCTGGCTAAGGTCTTGTAAGCTAACGAGCCCCAGTTCCAGTAATCCGTCTTGTCAGCCAGAAGAGGCTGTTGTTGCACACAGTTGACCACGCTCTCCACTTCCAGCTGAGCGTGGTTTTCTGGCCAAAATTCCTTCACCTCACAACGGACCCCTTTACCACCGGTTCCCAGTAAGGATGTAATAACGTTATTCTTCAGATTTTGTACCCAGTTGGATTCTTTCAACCAGCACTAAAATTAAATTAGCAAGCCTCCAGAATTGAAGACAGGTACTGCAACCTAAAAATAATAAAGCTAGCTCCTATGCTACCTCACTGTTTCCCTCTGCCTACACCTTGTTCCCTAATGGATGCTAAATTTACTTACTTATTAACCAATAATTTTTCTAAACTACAAACTACACTCCCCAGACTACAAGGTCTGAGAGGGGTTAATAGCTAACTCGGATCCTCCCTAAAATTATATAAATTGGGATTTAGAGGGTAAGTGATGTTGTGCCGTTACGAGCACCGATGATGACGCCCAGCTGGTGGCCATCCTGAAGTTGGCCATCTCAAGTTAAAGTAAGCTTCACTCTTTCAAAGACTTTCAGTAGGGATCTGGGGCTTGAGCTAGATCTGACATGAATTGGGGCATCTGACACACTTGACTGAGAGAGGCTGAATCGGGATAACTTGATTAAACAGAGTAAATAAATAAGAGGCGCAATGCCTACCTGTATATACAGTGGCGTGAAAAAGTATTTGCCCCCTTCCTGATTTTCTCTATTATTGCATATTTGTCACACTGGATGTTTTCAGGTCTTTAGACAAAATATAATATTAGATAAAGGGAACCTGAGTGAACAAATAACACTTTTTTTTTTTACTTATTTCATTTATTTAATGAAAAAGTTAATCAACACCAACTGGCACTGTGTGAAAAGTAATTGCCCCTAGTTAAATCAACCCAATTAAAGGGCTAATTAGAGTCAGCTGATTGAACACAGCCAGGCTTGATTACAGCCAGCCCTGCTCAATATAAACCTCACTTATTTTGGCCCTTACCATCAGAGTCACGCCAGCACAAAGATTCAACAAGCACATTATGCCATGATCAAAGGAAGTTCCTGAAAAGATCAGGAAAAATTTGTTGCCCTATCAGTCTGGAAAGGGTTACAAAGCTATTTCTAAGGCTCTGGGACTCCATCGAACCACAGTGAGAGCCATAATCTCCAAATGGAGAACACTTGAACAGTAGTGAACCTTCCCAGGAGGGGCGGCCTGCCAAAATTACTCCAAGGGCGCATGAAAATCATCCAAGAAGTCTCAAAGGATCCTAAAACAACATCCAAAGAACTGCAGGCTACTCTTGCCTCAGCTAAGGTCAGTGTTCATGACTCCACAATCAGAAAGAGACTGGGCAAAATGGGCTTCATGTGAGAGTAGTAAGGCGAAACCACTGCTAACCAAGAAGAACATAAATGCTCGCTCTCATTTGCCAAGAAGCACCTGGATGATCCAAGCCTTTTGGGAAAATGTTCTATGGACAGATTAGTCCAAAGTGGAACTTTTGGACAACATGGATCCCATAATGTCTCGGAAGCAAACACAGCATTCCACAGTAAGAACACCATACCAACAGTCAAACATGGTGGTGGTAGTGTGATGGTGTGGGGATGCTTTGCTGTTTAAGGACCTGGATGACTTGCCATAATTAAAGGAACCATGAATTCTGCTCTGTACCAGAAAATTCTTAAGGAGAATGGCTAGTCATCCTTCCGTCAGCTGAAGCTGAAGCGGAGTTAAATACAGCAAGACAATGATCCAAAACACAAAAGCAAGTCCACATCAGAATGGCTAAAAAGAAGTAAAATTAAAGTTTTGGAGTGGCCTAGTCAAAGTCCAGACTTAAACCCAATAGAGGTGCTGTGGCAGGACCTGAAACTAGCAGTTCATGCTCGAAAACCTACCAAATGTTACTGAATTAAAGCAGTTCTATGAGGAAGAGTGGGTTAAAATTCCTCCACAGCGATGTGAAAGACTGATATTGAATTATAGGAAGTGTTTGGTTGCAGTCATTGCAGCTAAATGGCATAACCAGTTATTAAGTGTAAGGGCAATTACTTTTTCACAGTGCCAGTTGGTGTTGTTAACTTTTTTTCATTAAATAAGTGAAATTAAAAAAAAAACAAGTGTTATTTGTTCACTCAGGTTCCCTTTATCTAATATTACATTTTCTCCAAAGACCTGAAAACATCCAATGTGACAAATATGCAATAATAGAGAAAATCAGGAAGGGGGCAAATACTTTTTCACGCCACTGTATGGGGTTGGCCGAAGAGGCGTGAAGAGGGCTGTGCTGGTCGCAGTATGCTCCTGTGGCACCACAGATACTGCAAAGGTGGGGGGGACCACTAGCACCAGGGATAGTTTTATTTTAAAGAACAGGCCGGTAATCATCGGTGGTGGGAACCACCAGGGATGGTTTTATTTTACAGAAGGGGGGGAGATCACTAACACTAGGGATAGTTTTGTTTTATAAAACGGGTCGACAAGTGTTGAGGGGAAAGCACTAGCACCAAGGATCCCTTTTATTTTACTGAACAGGCTGGCAATCATTGGGGATGTGGGTGCCAGGGACCACGAGGGCAGCTGTACTTCCCCAGTGGCCAACTGGCTTGTTGACTGCATTATCGCCGGCAACCAGTAGGGTTGCCCGAAGTTAAGTCGAAGTTTTGTTTGGTGGTATTTGCGCTACGCAAAAGAACCATGCTAAACAGAGGCAGTACAGCGCAGTGGTTTAAGGCTCTGAGCTGCAAACCTGGAAACCTGGGTTTGAATCCCACAGCCCCCCTTACATATACTGTGTGACCCTGAGCAAATCACTTAACTTCCCTGTGCTCCCAGGTTGCACCTGTAAACAAGCTTTCAGCTTAGTGTGTCTCACCTGGTTAAACAATTGGAAAAAAAATTAAAATAAAAAACTAAACCCTTTTGCACAGCACAATTCCACTGAATATGGGGTAGAGTGCACATTCATGGCCACACTCCTCTCCTTGCCTGCACACATGCATTATGTTTTGCATGGGCACTAACCCTCTTTGCCTATGCAACAGCCCCTTTTGATTATGGGGCTCCAGCACAAACCCCGGTTTGCAAGGGCAAAGACCCGTTAGCAGCCCATGCAAACTTTTGAATATTGGGCACCCTGATTTTATGTAAACAGTGACGTCAGATGCATGGGATAATATGCTGCTGGTGTACAATCTGTAAAAGGAGGAAGATGCATGATGTCACAGCTTATGGTGTGAGCAGTCAGTGAACTTTACAGACTATAATGTAGTACCAGAGAAAAGTACAGTTATGTAAGAACTTACCGTAACAGTAGATCTTCCAGAACAGCTCTTGCAGCAGGTTACACCATTTGGACTGAGGCCAGCAGGTGTCAGGACTCCACGGAAATCTTCTAGCTAGCAGTCTTTAGCGGGGACCGCCTCCGACGTCGGTCCCGCCCCCGACATCAGACATAGTACATAAGGAGGCGGTCCCGCCAGAATCCCCAGTTCTCCCGCCGGAGACTTCCAGCCGCTGGATGACATCAGAAGTGGAGACCGAGGATCCACCATCAGAGGAAGAAAAGAGTGTAAGCTCCTGCCGAAGTCTGGTTAGACCTTACCTCCTCCAAGGGGGAATGGTGGGCGGGAAGGTACCTGCTGCAAGAGCTGTCTCGAAGATCTACTGTTACGGTAAGTTCTTACGTAACTGTACTATCTTACTTCGAGATACAGCTCTTGCAGCAGGTTACACCATTAGGACTGATTCCCAAGCAGTAGAGCCTGTAGGTATTCTGGGAGGAGGCATAACGGAGAGATCTTGAAAAATCCTGACTCTAGGACAGGAGACCCTTTAGAACGGCGAGGCCGAAACCAGCTCTCCGCCGTGAGGCAATGTCCAGGCTGTAATGCCTGATGAAGGTGTGCACTGAGCTCCAAGTGGCTGCAGCACAAATGGCTGAGGTGGAGACGTTCCTCAGTGCTGCAAAGGAAGTAGCCACCCCCCTAGTTGAGTGGCCCCAGACTGTGCCCGGAAGGGGCTTCTGTTTGATGCTGTAGCAAAAAGAAATGCACTGGACAAGCCAGCGAGAAAGAGTCTGTTTTGAGACTGGTTGGCCCAACATCCTCTCAGCGCAGGATATGAACATCTGCTCGGACGTACAATGCTGATTAGTCCTGTTCAAGTAGTACCTTAAGGAGCGGTGAACATCTAGGGTGTGAAGCAATGCCTCTCCTCTGTTAGTGTACTTGGGAAAGTACACAGGCAGATCGATGTCCTGGTTAAGAGTGAGGGCAGAGACCATCTTAGGCAGGAATTTAGGATTCGTCCTCAGAGACACTGTCCTGGTGGAAAATTAACTAAGGTTCCTTACACATGAGAGCATGTAGCTCAGAAATTCTCCTAGCTGACGTAACAGCAACTAAAAATAACATTTTCCACGACAGAAAACGCAGCTCGCAATCTGCAGCAGGTTCAAAAGGGGGCAGCGTGAGCTGCTCCAGGATGAAGAGAAGGTCCCAAGGAGGAACGGGATCCTTGATGGGTGGCCTAAGGTGTAACACCCCTCAGGAAGTCCTGAGAGGCATCGAAGTTGTGCTACTGTGCGCTGACCTATCGGGAAGTGGTAGGTCAAATCGCACAGAGGTGGACCTTAATCGAGGAGTAGGCAAGGCCTGAGTGAAAAGGAAAGCAGGTATTCCAGAACTGATTTCTCTGGGCATTCTAAAGGGAGAGACCGCGTGCCTCGAGACCACAGGAAAAATCGGGCCATTTCATGGCGATACAAGTTACTGCTGGCAGCGGAAAGAACTTCCCGCCACCTCTTTCGAGACCCCATGTCGCATAATGGCTATGTCTCGAGGAGCCAAGCATGCAGGTTCAGTGAGCGTACGTCTGGATGGACTAACGAACCGCCCTCTTGAGACAATAGGTGGGAGCTGAAGGGCAACGGAACTAGAGGTTCCCGAGACTATTGCGTCAGCATGGGGAACCAGATCTGTCTGGGCCAGAAAGGCGCTACCAGGATCATTGTTGCGTGCTCCCTGCGCAGTTTGAGATGAACTCTCTGGATCAACGGGAAGGGAGGGAAAGCGTAGAGGAATCTGTCCGCCCAGGAGAGGGACAATGCGTCTCACCAGAAAACACCAGGCCCTGGATCTAGCGAGCAAAAATTGGGCAGTTTTGCATTGGATGGGGAAGCGAATAAGTCCAACTCTGGAGTGCCCCATCGAAGAAACAGATCCTCTGCTACCTCCTGAAGGAGTTCCCATTCGTGGACTTTGGCCTGGGAACGACTCAGGCCATCTGCGATTGTGTTGTCCACACCGAACGTGAACTGCAATCAGGTCACCGCCCGTCGGATTACCCAATCCCACACTCTCATCGCTTCCCTGCAAAGGGGGTAAGGGTGTGCGCCTCCTTGTTTGTTGAGGTAATACATCACCGCCGTATTGTCTGTTTGAAGCAGAAGAGTACTCAGCGGGATTTCTGACTGAAAGGCATGCAGGGCATAAAGGACCGCCCTAATCTCCAGAATATTGATGTGGAGATGAGCTTCTTGAGGGGTCCACGTTCCTTGGGACCTCACCCCGTTCAGGTGTGCTCCCCACCCCAGCCCTGAGGCATCTGTGGAGAGGATTACCTCCGGGGATGGCGCTGCAAATGGAACACCCGCAAAGAGTGCCCCTGGGTCTTGCCACCATTGCCAATCCCGAACCATGCCGTTCGTGATTCTGACCAGCTGCTGCATGTGGTCTTGCCTTTGGTCCCACTGCACCTTGAGCATCCACTGAGTTACCTGCATGTGAAGCCTTGCCATAGGGACCGTTGGAATGGCCACAGCCATGTGTCCGAGCAGGCGAAGGACCAGCCTGGCGGGGACTGTCTTCTTCACTGAAAGATCCCTGATGAGGGACCTGATGCGTTCCGCTCTTTCCTCGGGAAGAAAGGCTTTCCCTTGGACGGTGTCCAGAACTGCGCCTATGAACTGCAGTCTCTGAGACGGTACCAGGAGAGACTTCTCGTAGTTGATAAGAATGTCCAGAGACTGGAAGAGAGCTTGGGTATTCTGGATAGCCAACAACAGTGCCTTTCTGGAGGCGGCCATGAGAAGCCAGTCATCCAGGTACAGGAACATGTAGTGGCCCTGTCTTCTTAGGGACGCTGCCACGACTGCCATACACTTGGTAAAGACCCTGGGGGGCCGATGACAGTCCGAAAGAAAGAGCCCGGAACTGAAAATGGTGGCCGAGAAACCCGAAGCGCAGGAACCTCCTGTGCGCTTGAGCTACAGGGATGTGCAGGTAGGCGCCCCTGCATGTCTAGAGACACTAAGAAGGCGTCCTTCCTCAGCATGGGAATGAGTCCATAGGAGGGTCACCATGCAAAAGCGTTTGTAGGCGACCGACATGTTGAGGTCGCTGAGGTCCAATATTGGACGGAGGTCCCCTGTTTTCCTTGGAACCAGAAAGAAGTGGGAATAATAGCCGGTTCCTCTCTGGTTCTCCGGGACGTACTCCACCGCTCCCTTTTGGAGGAGCGCAAGTACTTCTTGCCAGATGAGCAATCTGTGCTGACCTGAGTAACGGGAGAGCAAAGGAGGCCTTGTGGGTGGCTTGTCCACAAATTCTATAAAGTGGCCTTGTTTGACCAACTGAAGAACCCATCTGTCGGTGGTTATAGCCTGCCACCCTGGCAGGTGGTCCGCAATACGACCCCCGACCTTTATGTCCTGTTGATCCTGAGAGGCAGGCGCCGGGAAGGAGTCATGCTGTGGCGGCTGAGGGTCCTGCAGGCTGGGCCGACTTGGCAGGGCGTTGGCCTTGGCCTGCGGACGACTTCCCCTGGGCTCTTCGGGAGAAGGAGCTCCTCTGTTGCAGACCGGTGAGGGACTGCTGTCTCTGCATCCGGCCTCGGAAACGGCTCTGGTTCCTACGAAAGGAACTGAGCTTAGGTCTGTACATGGCTTGGACAGACCGTACCGCCTTCCTGGCCTCTTGAAGCTTGGTGAGAACCTTCTCCGAGGACTCACCAAAAAGAACTTCTCCATGGAACGAGGCGTCCAGGATGTTTTTCTGGACGTCCAGGGTAAATCTGGAGACATGGAGCCAGGAGTGTCTCCGGAGGCATACGCCTGAGGCTACTGCTCTGGCCGAGGAGTCCGCGGAATCGTACGCGGCTTGCAGCACCTGGGTTCCCATGTCCAAACCCTTGCGAAGGAGTTGCAGCAACTCCTCCTTCTGCTCACCTTCTGGCATCTTTTCTGCCAGATCCAGTCCCTGCTCCCACAAGGCATTCTGAAACTGGACCATGTGGGTTAAATAGTTGAGGGACCTAATGGCGCAGGTAGTTGCTGTGACACGTAGCACCTGCCCATAGCGCCCAAATTGCTTGGACTTGGGGTCCGGTGGCAGGGTGCTCAAATGTTGCGGCCTCTGGGACCGGTCATGTGAGGCTGTGATGACCAGAGAATCGGCCAGAGGATGGGATGCCAAGTACTGGTCCTCCATAGGGGCCTTGTACAGGCGGTCAGCCTTCTTCGGCATCGCCGGGAGCGAGTGTGGATGTTTCCACGCTGCCTTGGTGACGTCCACGGAGGTGTCTACCAAGGATGGCACCACCACAGGCTTTGGGTCCTTTTGCCGAAGATAACGGGCAAGGCGTAGCCTCTCGGGGTCAAGTTCCTCTGCGTCCCAGTCCATGTTCTCCTGGATATGCCTCATAATCTCTGAGAATGATGGGTCATCCGGAGGAGACCCTTGGCACTCACGTGAGTCTGGAGAGGGGACGCTGATGGGAGAAGGGGATCTGGATCCGTCTGAGAAGTCCGATCCCATATCCTCCGTCGAAGGCGAGAGGCGGCATCTTCTGGGTCTCTTGGGGCTGGGTGACCCTGAAGAAGATCTGGATGGAGGTCTCCTCTTGTCTGGTCTGCCCCTAGGAGGTTCCGTAGGCTCCTGGGGGGGAAGGTACTCGGCCTGCTGCCCCGGATGGGATGGGGGGCGCTGGGGCCGGTGGAGTCACGGTGGAGGAGGAGGAGGAGGAGGAGGTGTGGGAACCACGTCCTGCTTTATGGTATCCCACCAATAGGTGAATAGCTCCTTGACCTCTGAAATACTGAGGCCCGACGACGGGCCGGGCGCCGGTGGTCGGTCGTCGGGTTCCGGCGTCGGTGCCCCAGGGGTCTCTGGTTCTGAGAGGGCTCCTGGGGTGCGACAGGACCGGGTTCGCCCATCTGGTGTTTGGCTGGTCAGTCCGCACGCTGCTAGCCAACGCCGGGTCCGACCTTTTGAGCAAAGTCATCTCCCTTGCTCTTCCGGGCGCACTGATGGATGGCCTCTGCCGGAGGTTGGAGAGGACATCAGATGGCAGACGCCCGAGGTGAAAAAAGGATTTCCAAGTCGAAAAGAACTTTTCCAGGCGTCGCTGCTAGAAACAGACCGAAGGGTCGAGACATGCAAGTCGACGGCGGGAAAGAACTGGGGATTCTGGCGGGACCGCGTCCTTATGTACTACGTCTGATGTCAGGGGCGGGACCGACGTCGGAGGCGGTCCCCGCTGAAGACTGCTAGCTAGAAGATTTCCATGGGGTCCTGACGGCTGCCGGCCTCAGTCCAAATGGTGTAGCCTGCTGCAAGAGCTGTATCTCGAAGTAAGATCAGTGTTTTTGAGAAACCGATGAACAGCTGTCGTAACTTAAGGTACTGTGAATTCAATTTACTTAATAACTGGTAACTAAGAAATAATGTTGTATACACTATTACTGACATTTTGTAAATGAAAATGTTTCTGACATGGTGCTTAAAATTATTTTATATCACAGGACCACCACCCTTGAAAAAGCCGTGGGGACCATGGAAATATGTTGGGGACTTTGAAGGTGGCATTAGCGATGATTTGAACATCAATAAATTTGAAGTAAATCTTTTGAACAAAAAATAAGAGCCCTGTTATAGTGTTTTGGGACTTTCTCTGTGATTACTTAAAGGGAAACATCCACCCATAATTGGACCTCACCTCAGTGTGAGGCAGGGTCCAATTAGCATTTTCACAGAGTCATTTTTTTTTGACTTACAGTTTGTTTTTTCCACAGAAGTTTTTATCCCTCTGAGGCAGGCTGGTTGGCTGTATCAGTCTGTCCCATAGTCCACAGCTGTCCCGAGTCTCCGACCTCCCCTACAAGACCAGGCGGGCCACCGGTGCTAGCGGGTCAGGGTTTATGAAGTCCAACCTCCATTTTTCCTCTAATTTTCTCCTTCAGCACAGCAGACATACAATGAGTGTGCAAGCGGTCTCTACACACACTTTAACCTGTCTTCCACCAGGTGGCAGTTGAACAGTGAGACACTGATCCCGCCTCCACAAGGTAAGAGAGCAGTCCGACAGACGCTCAATCTCCCCTCTCCCGGCTGTGCTCCTGAATGACCCGAGTCCATTCCCAAACACGGGTCACCAGCGTAACAACAGAGAGGCATGGATGCAGCAACCAGCCATGCCAGTGGGCCCTTACAGTTTGTTTATTAATTTAGTTTTTATCTGGTTGATCCTGCAGTCCCTCCTGCTTGCATTTTGATTCCAATCGCCGCTAGCAGCGCACTCACAACCTCACGTGGCTGTCCTGAGAATGCAGTACGTGCCGGGCAACAGCCATAGGAACATGCTATCGTGTATAGTCGGAGCTATTAATAGCTCCAGTTTGCAATTTACATGTCCCGGTGCTATACCCAGACCAGGTATAGGCTTGCAGTTGAGTGCACCTTCATTCTCGGGACAGCCGCATGAGGTTATGGGTGCTCTACTAGGGGCACTTGGAATAACAATGCCAGCAGGAGAGACAGCAGGATCAACCAGATAAAAACATAATAAATAAACAGGCTAAGTAAAAAAAGTACTCTGTGAAAATGCTAATCAGGCCCTGCTTCACACTGAGGCGGGATCCAATTATAGGTGGATGTTTCCCTTTAAACTATCCGTATACCAAGATCCCAATCTGAGGCAGGAAACCCTTGCAATGAATGACTGCTGGGAATATTCTCTGTGATGTGGATTAGAGTCCTCGTCTCCTTTGCAAACAGTCAAATAGAGTTATCAAGATATATACAAGCCACGAGAAGCTATAATTAGCCCTCATTTGCACAGACCCTCCCAATAAAATGGCAGATTTCTTTAGTCCATTATTGAGGCCTTAAAGCCTGCATAGGCCATAGACTGATGGAACTTTACCCCCTTCAGTATAGGCTTAAGAAATCCCCTGCTGTAACACACCACACCCCCCCACACAAGTGCCCAATACTGCCAGCTGTATAGTTCCCCATATACAACCTTTGTCTAATTGACAAGCCTGCAGCAGAACAATTCACGTACCAGCGTCCTCACGTCGGTGGTGGGGGGAGGAACGGAGAAAAACATGAAAACGGAGCTGGCAGGCTCCATGATGGCCTGTCACGTCCCTGTGCCACCCCCAGCTTCTGGATTGTGCTCTGGGGGTGGGGAGAAAAGCCGGTGCTCTCCTCCCTGGCCCCTCCGCGGGAGGTAAGCCACGGGGGAATTATGGGAGGGTCGGCATGAGCAGGGATGCTCAAGCCAGAGGATGAGTTCCTCTGAGGGAGGGACATAGCCGCCTGCCAGGTTCTGGGGGAGCATAAACAAATAACAGAAAATAAATGTGGTGGTCTAGTGTGCGCCACTCCTGGGGGACAAAGTATCAGTGCTTGCGACAGATATGTGACGCAACCTGCTGGTAAGCAGGGAAACTGTCGCAACTGCACCCAGTATTGGAAAATTGGGTGCAGTTCTGGCATGGGGGTTCGGCACACCACCGAAGTGTAAGTCCTGCGGCGCAGGGCGGGATGCAAGCCCTGCGCCACTATTCGAAAATTCTGCCCATTGTATCCCGAGATACTTTACAATCTGTCAACCGCTGGCAGAAGTGATTAGGCATGCACAGAGAGGTTAAGTGAGACTCTGCGACTGGTTCGGGGGAATTAAAGGAGTACTACACTTTCATATCTTCTAAATATTATTTGTTTCCTTGTCAGTAGACAACTCTTTCCGTGTAGCTGTTGGGTATATATGACTGTTTGCTTTAGTTAATTTTCACTGTTCATACCAGACCCTGTAACTAGCCCAGGGGTCTCCATTTCTGGTTGTTGAAATCCCATTGTCCCTGAGAGCTCCATTTGCATATGAGAACATGATGCCAAAGCACCCATTTACACCATGTATCTCTATGCTGAAAGTACACATAACCTGACAAAACTCTCTGGAAACACACAGACTGAATACAGTTTAAAGGAAAAAAACCTGCATTACAGCTAAGACAGTTTGCAAAACTAACTGAAGGTAAATGTGGTATGTCATACCTTGCTGCAACTTGTTTTGTTGAATTCTAAGTAAGCAGACAGGCATACTATGGAGTCTAAAGGGTGCTGACACATCATGATCTCATATGCTAACGCAGCTGTCAGGCACAATGAGATTTCAACAACCAGAAAATGGAGACCCCCAGGATAGTTACAGGGACTGATATGAACAGTGAAATTAAACTAAAGCAAACACATATATTTCCAACAGCTACATGGAAAGAGTTGCCTATTGACAAGGAAACAAATAACATTTACAAGTGTGATCCCCATGGTCGATGCAGCGACGGGGTTTGCACCCCTGCCTGGTGACTATGCTAGAGCACACCTGGTGGAGGGGCTTGGTTTCGTTCGTTCTCCTGTAGTAGGGGGTTCGTCCCAAATTAGTAAATAGCATGGTGCTTCCGCCCAGTGTGAAAAAGTGGGCTAGATGCTGTGTGTAGTACTGCCCTCTGGGATGCAGTACCTACCCACCTCCCTACACTGGATAATACCACCCATGGGAACCAACAACAGTTGTTACCTTTACCAAGCAATAATTCAGTCAGGATGTACAAACTGAATACCCACACAGTGATAAAATGCCACAAATGAAGCTGTGCTTTATTTTGGCACACAGGCCCATAAGCTGTGGAGAGAGCAGGAGTTAGGCAATAACAAGTTGCTATACACACAACCACCTTCAGGCAATTTCCCTCGACCCCCACTGTGTATACACACCCACCCAAGCAAGGAGCACATGCAATGACTAATTTACACAGAGTGTGATCACTTTTATAGGCATCAATAATAAAACTATGAAGTACACGCATGAGAGCACACACTAGACTTTGGGTACCCAGATATTATAACACAGTCCTGTTACAGGCCTGATGGAAGAGTTGCCCAGGATCTTGAGGTGGTGCACTTGACGGAAATTCAGCAAACTTGCATTAAAACCTCCCAACAGGCCATAGTATGCTAGCACAAATTTAATAAAGAGGAACTGCCAACCAGCTTGTTTGTGTTGTTTCATGCAACTTGAACCCAAATTGTAATCCAACAGGGAAAGTAGAAAGTCTTGCCAGCAATACCAGCACTCATGTGACCAATGGATGCCGCATACAAGAGCAGGATGGCAGTTTTGATGCAGCAGGGTAGCAGTTCTGAAGACCAGGGTAAAGCTCACCGAAACAGTACAGCAGTTCTGAAGAAACTGGAGGCAGTTCACAGAAGCAGGGCAGCAGTTCTGAAGCTCTGGCTTCTTTCAAATGGGTGACCACAGCTAGGCCCTTCTGACTCACTCTTCTCTGGGACCAGCCCTTCTGGCTCAACTTCTGAGGAAATCGTTTTTCTAGCAGGCCAAAATGAGGCAGAAGCACTATGCAGCAGCTTCCCGGTTTCCAAGGAGCCCAGACCTAGGAGCGATCCCACGATCTAACTCCCTTTCAGATCAAGAGTACCTCTGTACCCTGGGCACATGCCCATGGCTCCCCATTCCCTGATTCACCCTCTCAGTAAGGGCTAGCTGGCCCTCTACCTGGCTCCACAGCAGCTTGAAGGAGGAGCAGATCTCCAACCCCAAATCTTACTTCCACAGCTTCATGGGCTTTGCTCTTCTCAGGAGTCAGTGGAACATACACTCAGCCTCCATCCTCACCATAGAAACATAGAAGTTGACGGCAGATACGGACCGCAAGGCCCATCCAGTCTGCCCATTTCTTTTTCTACCTTATAAATGTGCCATCGGCCTTTGCTCTGTCAATGGCCTATCTATTCATAGTCATTTGTATTGCTCCCTTATGCCTATCCCATGCCTGTTTGAAGCCCTGCACTGTATTCACAGCCACCACTTCTTGAGGTAAGCCATTCCATGCATCCACCACCCTTTCTGTGAAAAAGAATTTCCTCACATTCCCCTAATCGGCCCCTCTAATCTCATGTGCTGTGTCCTCTTGTCCTGCTATTTTCTTATATTTAAACATGTTAGACTCTTTCACCTTGTTAATGCCCTTAAGGTGCTTGAATGCCTTGATCATATCACCTCTCTCCCTCCTTTGCTCAAGGGTATACATATTGAGCTCTGCTACTCTGTCTTCATATGTCTTCTGATACAGTCCCTGCACCATTTTGGTTGCCCTTCTCTGGACTGCTTCAATCTGGTTAATGTCCTTGTTAAGGTGTGGCCTCCAATACTGCACGCAGTACTCCAGATGGGGCCTAACCAGTGTCTTGTAAAGAGGATTATTACCTCCCTCTTACGACTTGTGACCCTACTAATACACCCCAACACCCCTAAGCCTTACCTACTGCTTTAGAGGTCTGCTTGATGATTTCTGGTCATCAGTGATGATGATGCCCAAGTCTCTCTCTTCCTTTGTGACTGCTAGCAACTCCTCCCAGCCTTAGGTGGCTTCAGGGTTTCTCTTCCTATGTGCATGATTTTGCACTTCTTTGCATTAAATCCTGTTGCCACTCTTCTGACCATTTTGTTAGTTTATCCAGATCTCTTCTCATTCTGCCCACCCCATCTGGATCATCTACTCTGTTGCAGATCTTGGTGTCATCTGCAAACAGACAAACCCTTACCCTCTAGTCCATCTGCAAGGTCACTAATGAAGATGTTGAAGAGGACTGACCCCAGGACTGATCCCTGAGGTACCCCACTTGTGACTTGCATCTCTTCTGACTGTATACCATTTACCACCACTCTCTGTTTTCTGCTCGTCAACCAGTTTGCCACCCAGTTGACCAACTTCTGACCCACCCCAAGCCTACCCAGCTTATTTATCAATCTTCTATGTGGAACAGTGTCAAAAGCTTTGCTGAAGTCAAGGTAGGCGACATCAACTGCTCCCCCTTGGTCCACCACTCTGGTTACCCAGTCAAAGAAATCTATGAGATTAGTTTGACAGGACCTTCCTTTTGTAAACCCATGCTGTCTTGGGTCCTGTCCCCCTATGGATTCCAGGTGTTCCACTATCCTTTCCTTAAGGAGTGCCTCCATAATCTTGCACACTACTGAGGTAAGACTGACTGGTCTGTAGTTTCCGGCCTCCTCCCTGCTACCACTCTTGTGGAGTATGATCACATGAGCCCTTCTCCAGTCTTCTGGGACCTCTCCTGTGCTCAGAGACTCAATAAACAGTTCTGCTAATGGCTCTGCTAGTTCCACCTTTAGCTCCTTAAGTACCCTGGGATGTATGCCATCAGGTCCCATTGACTTATCCACCCTGAGCTTAGCAAGCTCTTGTAGGACCATTTCTTTTGTGAAGGGAGTAGTGCTCACCTCCCTTCCCCCTGTGTCCATGATGCCGAGCTGTGGCCCTGCTCTACCTTCTCTTCAGTAAATACTGAGCAAAAGTATCTATTTAGGATAGATGCCTTTACAGGGTCCTCTCCTCACATGCTCCCTTTTCTCCATTAAGCTTAGCAATATTCCCTCTGGACTTTCTCCTTTCACTAATGTATCTATAGAAAGTCTTGTCACCTTCTTTTACTGTTCGTGCTAGTGTTTCCTCAGTTTGGGACTTTGCCTGTCTTACTGCCTTCCCTGCTTCCCTTAGGGCAGTTTGGTATGCCTCCCTATCTTCATCCCGCTGTGTTCCCTTATATTTCCTGAAGGCCAGCCTTTTGGCTCTGACCTTTTCTGCTACTGTATTTGAGAACCAAAGTGGTTTCCTTCTTCTTTTGCACTTCCTTTTCTGTCTAACACAATGGGATGTTGCTTCAAGTATTGCATCCTTAATGCTTGCCCACTTTGCCTGTACCCCCTCACCTGTGTTTCTTTTTGCCAGGGCTAGCTTAACTCTGTTGGCCATCTTATCAAAGTCAGCTCCTCTGCTCCTCTACACCGATGCTGTAAACCCGTGAAAGGGCTTTGCTGAACTAGGCCTGAGTAGGCCAGGAACACAACTCACAGGCAGTAGGTCCGCACTCTCCTGAGTCTCACCAAAACTGCCTCCTGCTTCTCCTGGTTCAGAAAACCCTTTTTTCTTCTGCCATGTCTGACTGGACAGACAGGGCTGTCCATCAGTTTTTCCCCCATTCCTGCTCTCTTATTGGGTTGAAAAGCCCGCCAGTCCAGTTGGCAGGAACCCGTTGCCTCATCCTCCCACAGTTCATTTTGTGTCTCTGCTGCCCTCTCATTGGTGGCTGACAGGTGAAGGGTCACAAAGATGGCGGCTCCTGTACTTGAATGGAGCTCTATGCTCCAGAAGTCTTTCTTTTTATTTATTTGTTATGCCCCCCTTTAAGTGTGCTGTCCCTCATTTCTGTTGCAGCCCTCCTGGGCTGTTATCCAGTGGAGGAACAGCGAGGCTATGGCTTGTGTGCTCCCCGTCAGGAGTTTCGTTCTCTGCTCCCCCCAGTACAGCTGGCAGTTTCTTGACATGGCCGCAGGAGCTGCTCTCTTAAAGGCACAACATGACAAATGCTCCGGTTCTGCTGCTTCTCCTCCCAGTACCTCCGTTCCCCCAGTGCCCACTGAAGTTTCGTGTGGGGGGGGGTCATCGGAACACACTGGGGGAGATGCTGTAGCGGCTGTTGATGCAGCTTTTCTGAGCTCCTGCCTGGCAGACTCTCCAGATGGCTCGCACACTGCAAGGCAAAATACAATGGTTCCACCTGACTGCTCTCCGGTCCCCGTTCCAGCTGCAGTGATGGGGCCAGAGCAAGTAAAGAGGCAGCTGGGGAAGTTCGGGGGAAGGCACTACAGCTTCCAGGTAAAATCCCCGCCCTGAGGAGGGAGCCTACACAAGATATGAGGATGTAGTACTCCTTCAAGTTCAGAGACGTGAGTGCTACGATGTTAACAAAGGAGGTTAAAGGAGAACTGTGCTGAATGTGAAAATAATTTCCCAGTACAAACTGCTTTTTAAATGCTGGTTCCACTTCTGTTATTGTTCCATCTATACTGGTCTGTGAGTAACCTTAGTAGGTGTTTCTGATTTATACACTGTTGGTAAGTACCATTTTAGAACTGCATGATGCAGTTTTTGTCCCTTTTAACCAGAAAGTTCTTAAAGGAAAACAGTACAAATCAGGGGGCTTCTGCCCCTGAAAGGCTTACCCTCCAGTTTAGCTTTATCCATCAAAAGCTGTGTTTTTCTTGTGCCGCAACAGAGTTTATTTTATTTTCTAAAAGTCCGCAACCCAGAAGTATGGCGGATGCTGGGGGGGGCTCCATTAACTGTAATGGTGCAGCACTGCACCACTCGCTTCAATACATTTGTATTGCACGCGAAAAATGCCACTTTTGATGGATAAAGCTAAACCGGAGGGTAAGCCTTTCGGGGCAGTAGCCCCCTGATTTGTACTGTTTTCCTTTAAGTAGAACATGGATACATTGTGACAACAATGGAAGAACTGAACAAGGGACATAAACTACATCACACAGTTCTAAAATGATACTTACTGCCTGTGTGTAAACAAGAAATACCCACTAGGATTACCAAACAAACTGGAGAGATGGAACAATGGCAGAATTGGAACCAGTATTTAACAATTAGCTTCTACAGGGGGAAAATGGCTTACAGGTTAAGCACAGTTCTCGTGACTTGCTTCACATTACACAGTAAGTGTTACTGTAGTTTTTGGATTCAGACCCAGGTTTTCTGGTCCACAGCTCAGTACTCTAACAACCAGTGCATGCTGCCTTCCTGTACATCTCTTGTCTCTGTACTGAGACAAGGCCTGAAGCCAGACGGGAACTTACTATATCATCAATATGGTAACAGCCGAATGTTTCCAGAATTGCTGTCATAACCTTTTCCAATACTTTATCAAGACTGAGGAAATGGGTGTCTGGGTTCTAGATATGTGCATCTACACACACGTCATTAATGCACTAGTTAGGGTTGAAGCAACAAAAGTAGGGAAATGTGGCGTTAGGGTTTCCAACCCTAACACCCCACCCCCACCCTGCAGGCAGCAACAGGCATGGGGTGTGGCTTGCTGCTGTCAACCCTAATGCTCACACCATTCCATGAGTAAATAAGCTGAGATGGGTGCAATATATGAGAATGGGGTGAGCGTTAGGGTTCACAACCCCAAGGCACACCCCACACCTGTTACTGCCTGCAGGGTGGGGTTGGGGTGTTAGGGTTAGAAACCCTAATGCCACATTTTCCTACTTTTGTCACTAAAACCATAACTAGTGCATTAATTAAGTTTTTTGCAATGAATTTCCTTACTTTTTGAGATAGTATCTTCACATCCTCATTTGCTGTGGAAGTGTAGGTCCCTTGTATACATACCTTTTGAGATAGTGTAACCATAGCCTTATTTGCCCATGAGACCGCAGGGCCCTCTGGGCCCTGCCCTGCCATCCCTCCACAGATGCGTATATGTATGTTGCTGTGGAAGTGCACGGGTCTCTGGGCCATGTTACCAAATTGTCACTATAGTCTTCTTATGACCCCACCTCATGAATCAGGTACTGAAAATGTGAAAATTCTCGTATCAAAAATGTCATTCTTCGCCACCACAACGTCATTCCACACCACATGTGTGAAAAGACAGTTTGGAGAGGAAATGACAGCTGTCACATTCATGAGGTGTTTGTAAAAATATGGCTACGTTGAAAATTTGAGTTCAAAATATTGAAAATTACCAGAGTTACGAGCGAGCATAGCAAAATTTCAAGGCATGCACATTACTTTCTCATTTTTACATATTTTGACCCCAAATTACCAACATAACTTTCTCATGACCCCACCTCATGAACAAGGGCAGTAGAAATTTTCAAATCCTGCCCGAAAGGTGATTTCATTAAGTGACTGCGAAATTACTTTTTGGGACACAAAACACATTTTAGCCAGGATTTGAAAAATGACAGCTGTCACATTCTTGAGGTGATGTGAATAAATGCCTAGGTTAAAAATCTGGTGTCAAAATATTGAAAGTTAACCAAAGTTATGAGCCTGCGTCCGTAAATTTCAACATAGCCTTACAACTTTGTTGTTTTTTAATATTTTTACACCAGATTTTCAACATAGCCTTCTTACGACCCCACCTCATAAACAAGAGCAAAGAAAATGTTCAAATCCTGCCAGAAAGGTGATTTCAAGCGACAACCATTAAATAACCAATTGGGACAGAGTTGTCTAATTTCACTCCGATTGTTCATGAGGTGGGGTCTCAAAGAATGCCTGAAAATTTGCAGCCAAAATATTCAGAAATGGCCAAGTTATGCCACAAAGTTCAAAACCCCATTGAAATACACTGAACCGCATACCTGATTTCCTCAGTTCTTGGTCCGGCTTTGAAGCGTGAAGATTTGTCTGCAGTCCAGACACGATTACAGCATTGGACCCCCGCTGGGTATGTAAGGGCTTAGGGGGATGGGGTGGTGGGTGGTGAGTGGGAGGGTCAGTGGGGGGACTAGCAGTAGCGCAACAGACATTGATTGACAGTTTCTTTTACAGGGTTTCTTAAAAAAAAAAAATAAGAGGGACTGTTTATTTTTTCATATTGGGCGGCAATGGGAGGTTGGGGGTGCCACTAGACACCTGGGATAAAATAAATCATTAAGAGAACGTCGATAGGAAGGTGGGAGGTGCCACTAAACCACCAGGGGAAAATAAAAATAGTGGGAACGGCAATCGGAGAGTGGGGGGGTGCCACTAGACACCAGGGAAAATATAACGAATGAGGATGGTAACTGGGGGGTGCTACTAGACACCAGGGAAAATTACAGGGATGGCAATCAGAGGGTAGGGGGTGCCAACAGACACCAGGGAAAATATAAGAAACAACAGGGATGTCAATCAGAGGGTGGGGATACCACTATACACCAAGGAAAATATAACAACAGGGATGGAGATCGGAGGTTGGGGGTGCCACTAGACACCAGGGAAAATACAACAAACAATGAGGATGGGAATTGGAGGATGGGGGGACTGCCACTAGATACCAGGGGAAATATCAGGCACAACAGGGATGGCAACTGGAGGGTGAGGAGGTGCCACTAGGCACCAGGGAAAATATAAGGAACAATGGGAATGGCAATCAGAGGTTGGGGGTGCCACTAGACACCAGGGAAAATATAACAAACAATGGGGATGGCGATCAGAGGTTGGGAGTGCCAACAGACACCAGGGAAAATATAAGGAACAATGGGGGTGGCAATCGGAGGGTGGTGGATGCCTACTAGACACCAGGGAAAATAACAACAGGAATGGCGATTGGAGGGTGGGGGATGCCACTAGACACCAGGGAAAATATAAGGAACAAAGAGGATGGCAATCAGATGGGGGTGCCACTAGACACCAGGGAACAGAATTTCCCATCATGAAAAAGGATTCTTTTTCATGATTCGTAATACAAGTCACGAAAAAAGATTTCTAATGTCAAAAAAAAATCAAGGGCATTTCTGCAACAGTTAAGTACAGAATCCAACTGAGGGGGTCCTGATAAGCAAGCTACATATGTTGGTTTTTACTGAACACATAATGTTTTAGAGTTATTTGATTTTGTTTCCCTAGCTAACTGTACAACAAAATGGAGGCTGCATGAAAAAAGATATCCCATTTGCAACACAGGATCACCCATTTGCGAAAAAGGATTACCCATTTGCGACAAAGGATCCCTTTCCAAACAGGACATCTAACTGCTTCCATTTAACATAATGGGAAAGTTTACAATTTAATAACTTTGGAGTGAATTAATATTTTTTCACCAAACCAGCGAAATGCACATCTACGAGGCACGTCCTACCTACCCTGGAAATTTCAAACCAAATTCCAAACCATTTCTGTGCTGCGGTGTGAAAAAGAAATGGCAAAAAAAGGTAACACACAATTTTTGACACTCCGTATCTCTGCACCGACGCATCCGACCAGAACAAAACTTGGCACATCAAGAGATCGTTAAACCCCGATGACACATGCAAAATTTAATGCGAATTGGTTAAAGTTATTAAACTGCAAAAGTTTGAGTTTAACATAGAAGTGACTGTTCAACCCTAACTATAGGGGAGTGTCCACGCCTACATATATACATATATATATATATATATATTTTTTTTTTTCCACCAATGTCCTCACCATCACTTTTTTCAGGTGGGCTGGAACCTTTCCGTCAATCAGGAGCATCATAACTATCCCTGACATCATTGCAGTAACAGTACCCCAGCATTCCCAAACCAGCCAGGATGGACATGGGCCAAGTGATGACAGGTGGTGACGTGCAAATATGATCCGAAAGGTCCATTTCATTAACAGGGCCAAAGGATCCCA